>OZ010787.1:278844445-281244445 GCA_963932465.1 Maratus speciosus | reverse complement strand
TCAGCATTTAAATATCAATTTCAAGCATCGTGGCTTTATTGGTAGTCTCACCGTCCCCAAGATTTATTCCTGCACTTTTCGAGGTAAATTAAAAAAAAAAAATATATATATATATATTTAATCCAATGTTAACAACTGTTTCTAAAAATCAATGAACATTGTGGCTATCTCTTAGTCTTAGCATGATTTTCCTAAAAATAGGTGGTAATTTTCCTTACCGTTCCATCCTTACCGTCCCTTTTTTTTACCATTTTGTCCCTTTTTTCCAATACCATTCCCTTTTTTTACCTTACCGTCCCTTCTTTAACACCCTTTTAAGCCAATGTTATACAAAAATTCTGTATTAAAAGTACTACATTGTTATTATTTCTTATTTGAATGTCCTATGGGTACTATGCAAATTCATTATAAGTAAAAATTTAGAAAAAAAATAAAAAGTTATAGGGGTAAAACTGTAAGGAAAATTAAACTCGCAAGTTTAACTTAAACCTCAGTTAAATAAAAAATTTTTCGCTGTTGACCATTTTTACTTTATTTTGAATCATTAAGGCATTCGTCTATCAGATTAAAATGTTATTTTAGCAAGTTTAATTTCGCCAGATTTCCCCCCCCCCCCCCCCCCCCAAAAAAAGTCAAAATGATTGTGAGAATGCCCCATATATACACTATATTGCCATTAATGACCGGCAATTTTCCATTTTAGACATTTTGTCGAATATTTAGAAATATACTTGTCAGATTCTTCTGGAATTTCAGGATTAAAAAGAACAGGCATGACCTCATATTTAGCAGTGTCGATTGGATAAGGGGGGTAATTAGGGGGCCAACAAAAAATAAAAGAAAAAATAATACTTGGGATCACCCTGTAAAATAAAATGCATGAAATAATCTATCGCTACATAATATAAATAAACAGACATTGTGCAATATGTGTATTCTTTTGTGTAAGAATAGCACGTATATTAATAGAGATATAGCGATTTATTTAAAAAAATTAAAAAATTCTTGCATGTTTTTACTTTCTTCTATCTTTACAAGAAGAAAGTATTGGATTCGTGAAAATTTTCGACTTCCGGTTTTCGACGGATTTACACGTTTTAGAATGCCCAGAACACGATTTGATGGTTTTTAGAAAATGTCTGTCTGTGAGTCTGTCTGTCACCCTGTCACTCTGCCACTCTGTCACTCTGTCACTCCGTCTGTGAGTCTGTATGTGACAAAAATTTTGTGGGCGCTCTATCTCAAGAACTAATGCACAGAATTTCACAAAACTTATTATTTAGTTATACCTTGATATAAACTAGACATGATTAGTTTTTGGTGAAAATCGCCCAACAGGTGGCGCTGCTATGCGGCATTTTTCACGATTTCTGCAATAGCTATATCTCAAGAACTACTGCACGGATTTTCATAAAACTTCAGATTCAGTTAGTCCAGGATATAGTTTGGTGCTGATTACTTTTTTGTGAAAATCCCCCAACAGGTGGCGCTGCTATGCTGCATTATTCATGATTATCGCAATAGCTCTAACTGAAGAAAAAATGCTCGAATTTTCTTCAAACTTCAGATTTCGTTAGTCCTTGATATAAATTAGTGCTGTTTAATTTTTGGTGTAAATCGCCCAACAGGTGGCGCTGCTGTGCTGCATTTTCACGATTTTCGCAAGAGCTGTATCTCAAGAACTATTGCACGGATTTTCATCAAACTTCAGATTTAGTTAGTCCTTGACATGAATTGACGTGTAAATTAGTGCTGTTTAATTTTTGGTGTAAATCGCTCAACAGGTGGCGCTGCTATGCTGTATTTTTTGCGATTTCCGCAATAGCTTTATCTCAAGAACTAACGCTTAGATATTCAACAAACTTCAGATTCAGGTATACCTTGATATCATTTAGTGCTGTTTATTTTTAGTGTAAATCGCTCAACAGGTGGCGCTTCTATGCTACATTTTTCAGAATTCCCGCTGTAGCTCTATCTCAAGAACTAATGCACGAATTTTCATCAAACTTCAAATTGAGATATACTTTTATATGAATTGGTGCTAAATTCATGTAATTTCTTGTACTATTTAAATGATTTAATTGATGTGATTTATATAGAAGAAAGTTTTGTGATGGCCACAACATACTAGTTTGCTTATAACATACAGAGTTTTCAACCAAATTTAACGTCGATTTCAGAAAAATTGACAAAATATAGTAGAAACAATATAGTGCAAATGGAATATAAATATATTAAATATTTCAGAAAATATGAGCAGTTGTATGAAATAATTTTTATCTGCGCATGCGCGAACGATAACAAGGGTCATTTTACATAATTTAATAGTCAACTCTATGGAGCAACTATTAAAAAAAATCTAGTCAAATATCGTAAAAATTCAGAAAGATATCGGCGTTAGAATGAGCAAATTTTTAGTTGTTCTCTAGAAGCAGCTGAATGATAAGGGATTTTACACAAATTGTCATTTTTTATTAACTGACTTTCAGAAAAAACTTAGTATTTAGTGACTATCAACGAGTAGATTTGGAAAAAAATGCTTCGATTTTGATACTTCTTTTGATAATGGTATAAGCTTGTTCTGGTGGTTATCAGAGAAGAACTAAAGCATCAATAAAAAATGAAATAGAAAAAAATTTTAAATTAAAAATGACATTTTGTGGAAAATCCCTTATCATTCAGCTGCTTTTAGAGAACAACTAAAAATTTGCTCACTCTAACACCGATATCGTTCGGAATTTTTACGATATTCGACTAGATTTCTTTTAATAAGTTGCTGCATAGAGTTGACTATTAAATTATCTAAAATGATCTTTGTTTGTGTTGCTCGCGCATGCGCTGATAAAAATTATTTCATACAACTGCTCATATTTCCTGAAATATTTAATATATTTATATTCCATTTGCACTATATTGTTTCTACTATATTTTGTCAATTTTTCTGAAATCGGCGTTAAATTTGATTAAAAACCCTGTATGTTATAAGCAAAAAACATGCAAGAATTTTTTTAATTTTTTCAAATAAATCGCTATATTTCTATTAATATACGTGCTATTCTTACACAAAAGAATACACATATTGCAAAATGTCTGTTTATTTATATTCGGTAGCGATAGATCATTTCGTGCATTTTATTTTACAGGGTGATCCTAAGTATTATTTTTTCTTTGATTTTTTATTGGCCCCCTAATTGACCTCCTTATCAAATCGACATTGCTAAATATGAGGTCACACCTGTTCTTTTTAATCCTGAAATTCCAGAAGAATCTGACAAGTATATTTCTAAATATTCGAGAAAATGTCTAAAATTGAAAATTGCCAGTCATTAATGGCAATATAGCTCATTATGTATTAAATGCATTCGCCAGACCCAGAATCTTGCACCATAATTAAAATAAGAAAAACCAACAAACATCTAAGAAATTTCAACAAATATAACCTGAACAAGAAAAAACCCAGAAAAAACAACCAAAAAGCAGTGGCCTCGTCAGCAGTGGGCATTTTAAAAACGTCCTTCCGGCCAGTGCCGGGAGGAAGAAGTAGCTTTCATATTCCTTATTTCTAAAAAGCCAGCTTATAGTACTCAAACATACGAAGCTCAATTTAGTGGAAACCGATTATAGAAGATTCAGTACTAATTTTTATCAATACTAAATCATTATGAATGAGAATTTCGCGAAATTAGTCAGCTTTATCCAAGCTGCTTTTATTTAAAGTAACTTATATTTGGTTGCCAAATTTGGCGATTTCTTAAAGTGCCTACCATTTTAAGACAACATGGTGGATGAGGCTAACCAGTGAACTTGGTCGAGACCTTACTAATTCCTGTGCACATGCTCACTCACATCGGAATCGGTTGGTATATACGAGTGCTGTCGCAGGCAAAAAATCAGATTTTTCAAACTGTCACCCACATTAGAAATTCAAACTGCTATATCTCAGCCATTTTTTAAGATAAAGACAAAACAAAAAATGCTCCGGAATCCTTATATCAAGATCAAATACTTAAGAAAGAAACCTTTTTCAATTTCTAATTTTTTTGCGCCTCACTTTAAATATATATATATATATTTATTTATTTAATGGCCGCCATTTTGAAACAAGATGGCTGATGAATCTGGCTAGCGAACTTGGTCGAAGTATTGATGTATACTATCCACATGCCTTCTTACATCGAAATAGGCGAATACTTGTGTTATCGCGTGACAAATACAAGATCGTTTCAAAATGTTAGCCATGCTAGAAATTCAAAGTGCTATAATTCAAACATTTTTTAAGATATAAACAAAAGAACAAATTTTCAGAAGCAAAAACTGCTCCTGAATCTTTGTATCAAGGCCAAACACATAAAATTTTTTTTTTCATTTTCCAATTTTTTAATACCTCATTTTAAATTTAAAATTTAATTTATTTTTAAATGGCAACCCTTTTGAAACAAGATGCGAATGAAGCTGGCCAACGAACTCGGTCGAGACATCGGTATGTACTATGTACAGACAAAGTTACATCCAAATCGGTTCATAAATACGCCTGTTATCGCGTGACAAAAATCAGGTCGTTTTAAAATGTCAGCCACAATAGAAATTCAAAATGCTATTACTCAGCCATTTTTTTTTTTTAGATATTCACGAAACAAAAACTGTTCCGGAATCTTTGTATTAAGGTCAAACAATAAGGTCAAATAAGGTCAATTTCTAATTTTTTTGCACCTCACTTTAAATATAATTTTTTTAAATTTAATGGCCACCATTTTGAAACAAGATGGCGTATGAAGCTGGCCAACGAACTTGGTCGAGACATTGCTATTTACTATCCAAATGCCTTCTTAAATCCAAATAGGTTAATAAATACGCGTTTGCGGTATGATACAGGAAATTTTTACACATTTTTAGAACGTTACCGAGGACATTTGATTAATTTTTAAGTTGTAAATACTTATTATTTACATGTTTGATCTAATAGTCTTTTTTCTGGGACTGTAAATCTACGTTGAGTTTTTCATGATAGACGGGCTTTTGGTAAAATTTGCAAGAATATTTTTTTCCGCAAAAAGAGCTCTTTTCAGCATGCCAAAGTTAGAACAACCCATAGCTGAAATGTCAGAATGTTTTCCAGAAATATATTTAAAAGATATATATCTAATGTATGATATCATCCATTATTTTGTCAAGGTATGCACTGATGTCATTGGGACGAAAATATAGGACGTAAAACATTTACTTGATACCATGATGAATTAATATTCCCCCACATTTTTCCTATTTTTTGTTTTTCATTATGAGAGAAACTAATAATTATTTAAAGATTAAATCTGCTGGTCTTTTTCTGGAACTGTACAGTTTCAACACTTACTGAAGCTGTAGCCTCTTAAAGTTCGTACATTTTTGGGGTACTAGTATGGAGCCTTCGTTCCATGTAAAAGTAATGACAGATTTTTTTTTTCATTTCCAGTTAATAACATTATAATGGAGTTTCCATTATATATTGTTTTTATTTGAAAACCCCTTTTCATATTTATAAAATTGTATTTAATTTTATCTTTTTAAAATTCTATTTTGAATTTGCGAATTCATTGCGCCTCATTCCCAGATTATTCAAAGCTACAATTTTCTATTGTTAAAGATAACGTTTTTTGTAATTGCATACTCCTACACTATATTTCATTCTAAAAACATGTTAAAACTCTGTATTTGATATCATTTTTAGGTGATATTTTCCACAACAAGAAAATTTCGTCATTTTCTGATAACTAAATTAAAAAAATAATAATAAAGTAAAATAAATAAATAAATATGTTATCGTCTATAAAGGAATTTTTTTATTGTTGATTTTAAATTTTAATAAAAGATAAATGTGTTGCCTTCAACAATTGAAAATTTGTCGTAAATGAGAACAAACTAACACCTACTTTCTTTAATTTGAATTATACTCTGACTATCCAAAATATCACACGTCTATTGGAAATTTATAATTTAAATAATTTCATGATGAATATATTATTTCACAATTTTGAAAATGTTTAAACTTTGCTTTGAAAACTCTCAAGAATGTACTATTGAAGATAAATCATATTGTGTTGTACGTTGTAATTGTTTTGTGTGCACTACTTTTGAATAAAATTTCAAGGTGTTCATCGAGAAAATTGGCAAAAATATACTTTCACGGTAAATCATATGACGAAATACTTTGGGTTTGTTTCGTGAACACTAATTTTTAATTATATGAATTCAGCAATGATAAGCACATCATTAAGAGAATTGAATTGCACTCTGCCTATCCAAAATATCACATCTGTACTGGGAATTTATAATTTAAATAATTTCATAATGAAGACATTATTACACAATTCTGAAAGTTTTCTTTGAAAACTCTCAAGAATATACTATTGACGATAAATCATATTATGGCGTACGTTGTGATTGATTCGTGCGCACTACTTTTGAATAAAATTTCGAGGCATAACATCGAGAAAATTGTAAAAATATACTTTGACAGTAAATACTAATTTTTAATTATATGGATTCAGCAATGTTAAGCTATGTTTCAAATTAAAAGAATGCGTTCATAAAGGCAAATATCTGAAAAATATCCATTCATACAGTATTATAGAACATCATATGTAGAATAGATTTTATATGACATATTTATATTTATTTCGTTGTCTCATGAATTGTAAACAGATTCAATTAATTTTCTAAGTAGGGGATATGTTAAAATGTTATACTTCATATGCTGGATGTTAATATAAATTCAAAGAAATTAATTTAATTGTAAATCAATTCTACATTTTATTATTTTAAACCAATTTTCAGTTATTTATTTTCTGAATCTATATACAGGTAATTTATGCAAAAAAGGAAAGTGACTGTACGGTAATGTATTGCTTACAAATCCAGTACTTAGAATATATGCTTAATTGATCTTTGAGAGAAATCACCCTCCTTTAGAAATTATCTTTACATATATACTAAAACACTGATTTTTTATTACCATTTAAATAAAGTGTGGAAAAAGCGCAATTTTTCAAGTTGCTTTTTGTTTTTTTTTAATGTTTACAAATTCAACATAATTTGACTTTGAAAGAAACACTAATGGTATTTTAGTCAAAGAGAAAAAAAAATGAATTCCAGAAAAATATTTCTATTGCTTAACAAATGCTTTTGAGCCAAACAAGGACAGTTGAGTAGCCAGTGACAGATGAATGAAAGCTGTAGTGAACCATTTAGCCTCTTCTATTCAATCAGGTATAATATTAATTTTTAAAATTGCATGGTGACAAAAGGGTTGCAAGTGTAATCATTGCTGCTTAATATTTTCTTACTTCCTTGACCACGTCAACATTTTTTTCCCAACGCAAATGTTATATAGGGTAACTAACGTTTATGCATGTCAATCACAGCATTTTCTAGATGCCCTCACTGCCCGATGTGTCTGTCACTACAGACCTTGACAGTATGAAATAACAAGGTAGCTCTTTCTATTTTTTTTAACAGTATGAAGCTAATTGACTATATCGCGGGGTCTTCAATTGAAGGAAATTATTGAGTTTAAAAATTGTCTTCATCTCTCAGCTTATAGTAAGTGCATGAAATATTATTTTCTAGAAATACATTAAAGAACAACCTGCAACAACTATTCTCTAGAATCAAATCTGATTTACTTATTCGTTTTATAGTGGTAGAACAAAATATTCTCTCTGTTGTCTGTCTCTGTTGTTACTGTATGGGGTCATTCTTTATCAACGTGCAAATTTCGAATAAAAAAAATTCAATATTTTTTTCTCGAAACTTTTACGATTTTAAACTTATCAAGCATGTAAATGTAACGGTTATGCGATCAGAGACCTAGTTCATTAAGTATTTAAATTTTCTCAAAAATGATGACTGGGGAGTAAGAGACTGCATGATCCTTTGCTTATATTGCATGAAACATTTAGTTATGCAAATTACTGTATATAATATTACGTAGTCATCAGAAATTAAAGTAAAAAAACATCATATAGAAAAATATACAGAAAAAATATTGAATTGAGATTAACACATTATGAACCATCTGCCTTATTGTTATATTAGATCAAATAAATATGTTCCGCACCAGAAATTGCATTTGAGAAAAGAGCTTAAATCAGTGCAAACAAAATATAAGCAAAATATTACAAGATATGAGTAGCAATTTTTCCCAACTAAATGAAAACGTGTCAGGCCCGGATTCGAACCCATAACCTTTGACTTAAACTGCCAATGCTCTTCCAATTGAGCTATCTGGACGATATCTATGAATCCGGTCTGTTATATTTGAAACAGCTCGGCAGAATAAGACGCAGGTAAAGGAATTCCAATAAACTATGAATGCGTAATTACACTTTAATTATTTTAAAACAATCAACGGATCGATAAAGTAATCATACAAGTAGTAATTTTTCCCAACTGAGGGAAAATGTGTCCAGGCGGGACTCGAACCCAGAATCTTTGACTTAAATTGCCAATGCGTTTCTAAATGCTTTTTCAAATAACAGACCAGATTCATTTCCAAATGTTTCTCTGGTGAAAATTGTGTTGGCAGAGATTTCGCCCAGATAGCTCAATTGGAAGAGCATTGACATTTTAAGCCAAAATTTCTGGGTTCGAGTCCCAGCCTGGACACATTTTCTCTCAGTTGGAAAAAATAATTGCTCGTAAAATTTCTTTACCGATTAGTTAATTATTTCAAAATAATTAAAGTGATATTACAAGATAATTTTACATGTTATAATTATATTTATGTCAGATGCAGTAATCTCACTCTCGTGGCGAAATAACAACAGGAGTGAAAAACAACAACGGGAGTGGGTTTTTCGTATAAATAGTCAAATAAAGTCTGTTTGGTTGCTCTGCAGTAACATGACCTAGCATACTAAGGTAATCGATCAAAATAACTTACTTTTAACTAAGGTCACTTATATATTAATTACTGGTAATGCGCAAGAAGACGAAATGGAATTGAATTTGTTTTTAAAGAAACTCTATTTTGAAGTCATAATTTGAGCTATCGCCGCGTGCGGGATTTCTTGCAGAAAACAAGGAGTACTAAAGCACATCTTTAAATATGCTGAAAAATGCACTCTTCTCGCTTAGTAGAGATTGAGAACGAAAGGTGTCGGACACATACAGCTCCAAGTCAAAAAATTAGAATAATATGAAAAAAGGAATTGTGAAAAAGGGTTTTTTATGTATCACTTATACAAAAAGTAATGCCGGATAAAACTTAATATTGTAAGAATCTACATAGTTTGTAGAATCTTTTAGCATAAAGATTAAAGAAAATAATGCAAAAATTAAAATAATTATTCAAACTTGAAAAAAAATCAAAATATTAGAATATCCATTTACCTGGTTCAAAATATTAGAGTAATGGATTGTAAATAATACGTGTTTTTTTAAAAAAAGGGGGGGGGATAGTTATTGTTTATTATTTTGTAGCATCACCTTTGCATTTTATAAGAGCACGAACTCGCTTTGCCAAGCTAGCTACAAGTGGTTCACAATGTTTTCTGCCCAGACATGGCCATGTCGACTTTATGCTGAGAAGAAACTCAACTTTCTTTGTTCGTGCAATATCTTGCAGCCTTTTTTTCATTATTCTCCACAAGTTCTCTATTGGAATTAAATCCTGCGAATTAGCCGGCCAGGGATGCACGTTATTCTGGGCACGTTATCCGTTATTCAATTCATGCCCGTTATTCTCTAGTTCTTGGTGGACAGTGATCTGTGTGAAAGTGCTAAACCATGTTGGAAAATAAAATCGTCACCACACAGATCTTCCGACATTTGTATCATGAAATGATCAAGGATTTCTTGCTATATCTCAGAATTAATCCTATTGTTAACGATACATAGCCTTCCAGGACCATCTGCAGTCATGCAAGCCCATACCATTACACTGGCTGCAAATGTCACTGATCGTTTCATGCAGTCCTTGTTATATGCTTCTTGCTTCATTCACCATACATGGACACCTTGATCACCATATGTTACGCGAAACACACTCTCATCACTAAACAATATCTTTTTCCAATTATCCAGACCCCATAAAAGACTTTTTTTGCACCAATTCACTCTCTCCCTTTTCTGTTTAATAGTCATGAGGGGCTTTATCTTTGGTACATGAGATTGAAATCGAAGTTTATGGAGACGTCTTAGTGTTGTAGATTTACTCACATCAACACCGTGTACTTTCCACTTTCGATGCAAATATCTTACACTTCTAAAACAGTTTTTTTAGCAATACTCTTTAGTTTTCTATCATCTCTCTGGGTAGGTTTTGGTTTTCAGCCGCTATTCAGATGCTTGTTTTCAAAATGTCTGTCGTTAAAATACTGCTTTATTGCTGTACTAACACTTGGTTGAGAACATTTTAAGTAACTAGCGATATATTGCTGATTACGACCTTCTTTATGCAAATATACGCTTTGTCCATTATGTCGGACGAACGACCCATGTTTCACACAAAATGAAAACAATGATGATGCAAAGCATTTTTATAACTTAAGAGGCCACACTAGTCACGGCTTGAAGTTCGAACGCTAATGATAAGTCTATGGCAACAATGTTTTCAAATATCTTGCTTGATTTTTAATATTTTTAAATGATTTTTTTTGCACAGGATAGCTGAGGACTATCTGTTTACGGGCTATTTTTTACTTTTCCGATTTTCGTTGTAGTTTAATTCTCAGGATCCTGTCAATTTAGGATCCAGTGAAATTCGAGGTATTGTGTCCTTTTTAGTCTTATAACATTCATATCAGCAAAATTCAGGAAAATTTTTTTAATAACAACGAAAATATAGAGTTTAAGCTTTCCAATAACATGCTTTCAATAGTTCTACTACAATTAGGCTGAGCAAAATATGCAAAGATTTTGATGAAAAATGTGTCAAAAATGGCCTCGTAATGTTATGCTCTCCGCCTCTACCAAGACGATGAAAACCACGCCTATTAAAAATATGATTGGCTAGTATCTAAACACTTTAGCAAATGGAAACGATTTAATTGTGATTGGATTATTGTATCGTGTTAAAATAGATCACTCCTATTTCAAACCTTGGATTTATTTTTTTCTAAAATTATTGTTTAATTTCAACAAAAGACTCTTGAAAGAATGAAATATTTTAAATTCTATATTTCTATGAATAACGAAGGAAATTATACATTTCGTTTATATAAACAATTTCAGAACCACACAGAGGGAGTTACAACATATAGAAGTTATTAAGGAATCAAATTTCAGTCCTAGTTTATTAAGTAAAATGGTAAAAAAATAGACGAGTATTTTTTAAATTATTTTTTAAGTTAAAATAGTTAACAAATAATTACGAAGTCATAATTTGTTAGAACATATTTGTGGCCTGGCCAGGAGACTGGTTTTCAAGCCTCCTATTCTTGTATATGTATAAAATATTCGACAATTTAACATTTTACGTTCGAAAAACAGTTTTTTTAATTAAAAATCAGCAGAATTTAAAGTTAATAAGTTTTAAAGATTGTTAACTTTAAAATTGTAAATCAACTTGTTCAAAATTTTAAAGAAATATTTTTATAGTTCATTACTTTAATATTTATTATTTTTAAGGGGACAGTACACCTTTAACAGTCGGAGAACGAAATTTGTCCTGTGTAACAGATATATTTTTTAAAGAGCCCACTTCAGACACGGAGAGAAAGTAAAACGAAGTCTATGGGGGCGTTAATTTAAAATTTCTCGCTTTGTTTTAATATGATGTTTTTTACATAGGATAGCTGAGCCCGATCTTCAACCAGGCTAGATTTTACTTTTTAGATTTTTATTATATATATATATATATATATATATATATATATATATTGAATGTTTTCCATTGAATGTTTTCTTTTCGTTCATGGTTTTGTTAGTAAGTTTTTTCCATGGTTATTTTGTTAATTTTCTCTGTAGTTCAGTAGTTTTGGGATTGGATGAGTAGTGTGTGTTTTTTGGTATATATATATATATATAAAGCCCAGTGGTGTAGTGGTCAGGGCATCTGACTGCCGCACCGCAGGTCGAGAGTTCGACTCCCGACTGGGCAAGGTTCACTCAGCCTTTCATCCCTTTGGGGTCGATAAAATGAGTACCAAGCTTGCTTGGGAACTAAACACCGAGGGTCTCGCGTTAGGCTGACCACCTGGCCGGGACGCATGCTGTATAGCACCTCGGGCCTAGGGTCAAGAAAACAGAGATGGGCACTGTCGGCCCTGATCCTCATGGATTGTATAGCCGCAGAGTTTAGTTTAGTATATATATATATATATTAGGAAAGTTTCAATTTCAGAAACGATTCACCCCTGTTCCGAAATTAAAAGTTTTTTTTTTTTTTAATATCTGAAACCAAAATCGAAAGAGTAAAAACTAGCCCGGTTGTAGATCGTCTTCAGCTATCCTATACAAAAAAAAAAAAAAAAAATCATTTTAAAGTGTTAAAAAGGAAGTGAGATAAAAAGGAAGTGAGATTTGAAAATAACGCTCCCATATATTTAACATTAGCGTTTACATTTTTTCCCCGTAACCTGCGTGGGTTCTCAAATGTAACGCAAAGATATTTTTTTTGCAACGGTTAGGAAACGCGAAAATTTATCATTAACTTTAATAATGTAAAACTAAAAGTTATGAAACTGTAAGATAAAATATAGCATTTTATAAAAATATACTAGCTAGCAATTTTTTTTTCTAATACGTATTACCTTCTAATATTTTATACTTCACTTACATGGACATTCAAAAGTATTTTATATTATGGTCTATGTGGGAAAATACATTTGCGTGTATTTTAATGACATAAAACAATTTTAAACATACAATTTATTCGCATTATTGAAGAGCATAGGTACTTGTACAGGGGAATTAAAAAGTATATTTCGTTACATTATGGACTACGAAGAAAAAACGTTTGCGGGGTATTTTAATAACGTTTTCTGTTACAACATAATGAAATTGATATGAATTTATGAGGCGCAGTAAAACATGCTTTCTGAAGGGATAGCAAAGCATTTATCATTCATTTACAGGGTCACAGAAAAGGGTTCAGTTTTATTACAGAAAAAACTGCTTGCAAAGTGTGTTTTAGTTATGTTTCACGATTTCAAACAAGATGGAATTCATATACGTTACTGAGGTTTACAATATGATGCTTACATTATAATATGATGTGCATCACATTTTATTTAATTTACAGGGGCACATAAAAGATATTGGATACAATATTGCATATGAAGTATTGTCTATTAGGGATGATTGCTGAAAGTGAGATTTCAGCTATGATATACGTTTTTAACTAAATTTCTGCATACTAGATTATATATATAAATTCGATAGACTACGTATAGGGCTACGCAAAAGAACTAGGAAGAATTGTTGAGAAATTGATTAATTTTATTTTCAAATTCAACTACATTTAGAAAGATATGTTTGGAAAATAAAAATATAATAATATACAAGGCTATTCAAAGAATTGGATGCATGCACGCCTATTTCAGACACGGGAAGGAATGAAAACGCTAATTTTAAGTCTATGGGGGGGGGGGGTCATTTTCATATTTCTCGCTTTGATTTTAATATTTTTGAATGATTTTTTCTTTTTCTTTTTTTTTTCTTTTTCTTGCATAGGATATCTGGTGACTATCGGCAGTGAGGCTAGCTTTTACTTTTCGATTTTGGCTATAGTTTTTTTTTTTATATATAATAGGATAGTTTAAATTTTAGAGCGGATATGAAAGTAAAAGTAATTTTAAAGAAAAATATCTGAAACAAAAATCGAAAAAGTAATAACTAGCCCGGTTATAGAGCGTCCTCAGCTATCCTAACAGTTTCTTAGCAACAACGAATGATAGCTTAACACTGTCATGATCGGTAAGGTCAAGTAAAGACTATAAACTAAAAGCACTGCTAATTTACCAAATTCCGATATAGGACACAGATTGGTAAAGTATATTACGGCAACTCCTCCTGATTATTAACTGGGAAGTAGAGGAAGAAGATGGAGAATCTCTGGATATATTTGACTGTGAGCTTTCAACTGACAAGGTAAAAAAAAAATCTCTATCAGCAATGCGGGGAAAATAAAATTGTAACTTAGTCTAAAGATAAAGATGCAGAAAATAAATTTATTTTCACTGATTTCTGATAAAGAAAAAGAATGCTTTGGTAAAATTGGAAGAAATTCGAAATATTGCTTTGAAATGGAATTCTATGAAATTCATTATCAGAATTGCATATCAATGTAATGAAAAATCCAAGCAGTTTTCAGAGAAAATAAAAACAAAGCCTTTCTCAAACAATTGTAAAAAAAAAAAAAAAAAAAAAAAAAAAAAAAAAAATACAGCTGTATTTGTTACAAAAATCTCCAAATTCAGAGTAATTAATTAAAAAAGGTTTTTATACACAATCTAGGTATAAAAACACAGATAGGATGTTTTTGTGCCTGTCCACAGATTCCTAAAGAGTGATACAAGATTTCACAGGAAGGGATTTGTTCGACGGGTGGCAATTGCACAGACCATCAGCTCATCAAGTTGAAGGCTGAAATTTTAGGATTAGATAGAACTCAATTAGCATACTAAAATGCAAATGGTCTGCTAAGTCATATCTTGATAGAAAACACCTGCACACCGGAGTTTAGTTTTTGATCGATTGGTTTATCATTGTATTTTGCAGCACCCAAATGTATGAAAATATTGAAGTTTGGGTGCATGAAAACACAATGGTAAACCTGCGGATCAACCACTAAATTGATGTTCTGTTTCCACCAAGATACGACTTGGCAGACCAATGCATATAGCTTGTATATAAAATAAACGGTCAAGTACGAGTATTACTCGCGCTCAGAGAGTTCCGTACAATAAATATATGAATTATTAACTGTATTATTTAAAAGAATAATGAAACTTTGTAAAAACCTATACAACGTAGAGTTGGGTATAGCTGTATATATTAGAAAAGTATGATTGAGTATACCACAAAGGTTCAAAGAGATATGAAGCCGAAATAAAATTAAATATTGCTATTTTGTATAATTCTTTTTTTAAACGTATCTTAATCTGGATATGGTGAACTTAATTTGGTACTAACAATAAAAGTACTGCATATTTAAATTTCATTTGGCATTTCATAAAACTAAATTCAACATAGAAATATTTTTCTTTTTACAGTGTAGATGAAATAAAATCCTTGTTCAAAGTTTAAACTTGGCGTTGTACTACGCGCGTTTCGAAAGGAGGTCGCAAAGATGCAACTCGACTTTGTCCGTGCCGCGTTTTTTCAAATAGGTCTTTAATTATCATTTAAAGACACGGGAGGCGTATTGAGAGATCCACTCAACTCAAACTAGTCGCGAATCTCATAGTATTTATGCGATTAATTATAATTAAATTGGTCTGTTTTTAACAATTTGATGTTTACTGCTTTTATGCTGCTACTGGGTATTGCATTACACATATATATCATTAAAAGTTGTTATCTAGTATTTAAAAACCGATGGTATATAGAGTACGCCGCCTCTGCCATTTTGTATGTCCAAACCAACCGTGTCTTTAAGGGTTAAGGCTCCTGCCCCTGCCAGCGAAGACAATCACGAGCTAATGCTAATCGTATAGGGAAGGATTTTTCTAATATCTATTTTGTATTTCGATATTTTAAATTTTTTTTTGGCATTATATAGCCGAGATCCGTCTCTACATCGCACCTTTCTTTACTTTTTCCTCCCCATCGGATTAGCATTAGCTCGTTAGTGTCTTCGCCGGCAGGGACAGGAGTCTTAATATCTCGGCGAATTACCGACGATTTTTTTTCGAAAATCATTATAAACAATGCTTTTATACTTTTGATACGATAGGTACCTTTAGCGCTCTTCGATACCTTTGTTGAATGCCCGCAAATAGAAATCTGTATGTAACAGAAAAAATGCGATTTTATGAAAAACTATGCCACCTAGGGCAATCGCTATAATTTTCCTGCGAGTATTAAATTAACCTCTACTACCTCTAATTTTTTTCATAATTTTAGTTTCAGTAGATTTGAAAATAGATTGGGGGGGGGGGGGCGGGGGGGCACATTTTTGCACTACATTTTCGACGATATCTCTGAAAATATAATATCTAAAATTAAAAGAAATGTATTTTTGAGTTATGCGTTACGGAATCTTTTAACCGATACCCCAAACGATACACAAAGAAAATATATTTCTTCTTTAAATAACCTAATTATCCCCTCTACGTTTTTCCCACATATATTTGTGAATGTTTAATAATCTGTAAATATGTGGGTTAATAGTCTTTATTACATCTCCCAATTTGAACTTCCCACGTTCCGTAGTTTACGAGTAAAATGGCTGTGACAGACAGACACAGGAGTGATCTTATAATGATTCCGTTTTTACTTTTTAAGTACGGAACCCTAAAAATCATGATTATTGCAACTGAGAAATACAAAAACATAAGAAGATGAATTATTGAAAATAAATAAAACAAGAAAGGAAAACCATGTGTCAAGTATGGATTATGAACCCTTTCCTACATTTTTAGTTCAGTTAGGAAAACACATAACACATTTGAATATACACATTTATTAATTCCTAACAATAGACGGAAACGTACTTCAATTGTTTTGTGAAGCTCTGTATGTTCCTTATAAATTTTTATACACGCCACATACTGAGCTGAAATTTAATTCAGAAATAAATACGCTGAAAATTACTGATATCACACTTCTAAGGCTAACATTAGCTTAAGAATTGCTATCCATGGACGGCCATGTATCCAGTTTTTTGTCATATCCCTATTTATTTATATGCTACAATGTCACTTAGCCGACGGGACATTTAGCAGACAGCAATTAGACGACAGGATGTTTAGCCGACAGCGACTGTTAGCCGACAAGACAGTTAGCCAACAGAGGACAATTATTCGACATGGACATTCATCCGACAGGATATTCATCCGACTTAACTGTAACGTAACTGTAACCTGATCTTAACCTAATTATAACCTAAGCATAAACTAACTGTAGCGTAACTGTAACCTAACCAATACCAAACTGTAACGTAACTATAATCTATCTGTAACCTAAACGTAACCTAAGTGTAAGATAACCGTAACCTAACTGAAACCTAACAGTAACCTAATTGTAGCCTAAATGTAACCTAACTGAAACCTAACAGTAACCTAATTGTAGCCTAAATGTAACCTAACTGGGACGTAACCGTAATCTAACTGTAACTAACGTTTACCTAGTTATAACCTAATCGTATGCTAACTGTAATGTAACTGAAACATAACTTTACCATGACCAAGCTCTAACCTAAGCGTATTCTAATTATCACCTAAACGTAACCTAACAGTTATTTAACCGTAATCTAAACGTAACCTAACGGTAACTTAATTATAAAGTAACCGTAACCTAATTGAAACCTAACAGTAACCTAATTGTAGCCTAAATATAATCTAACTGGGACGTAACCGTAATCTAACTGTAACTAACGTTTATCTAATTATAACCTAATCGTATGCTAGCAGTAATGTAACTGTAACACAACTTTACCATGACCAAGCTGTAACCTAAGCGTAATCTAATTATCACCTAAACGTAACCTAATTATAACCGAACAGTTACCTAACCATAATCTAAACGTAACCTAAGTGTAACCTAATTATGAAGTAACCGTAACCAAACTAAAACCTAACAGTAACCTAATTGTAGCCTAAATGTAACCTAACTGGGACTTAACCATAATCTAACTGTAAATAACGTTTACCTAGTTATAACCTAATCATATGCTAAATGTTATGTAACTGTAACATAACTTTACCATGACCAAGCTGTAACTTAAGTGTAATCTAATTATCACCTAAACGTAACTTAATTATAACCTAACCGTAATCTAAGAGTAACTAATCGCAATTGTAACCAAACTGCAAATTAACTGTAACCTAGCGGGAGGTGCATAATATGAAAGAGTGATCAAAGGGCTGCCCAGTCCAATGATATATCACTTGAGGGATGTCGGAAAAGTCAGAAAAATGCTCCCGGTGATACAAATTGGGGGAGGGGGAACGGGAGGTACATAATATGAAAGAGTGATCAAAGGGCTCCAATGCGATGTATCTCATGAGGGGTGTCGAAAAATGTTAGAAAAGTACCGGCTAATTATACTATCAGCTAAATGTCCTGTCGGTTAATCGCCTTTTCGGCTAAATGTCCTCCCGGCTAATTGCCACGTTCGGCCAGTTGCCTGTCGGTCAATTGTCTGTATTGCTAAAATTATTACTATATGTCCGTTTCGATCAATTGTCCTGTATGCTGTATGTAAATTTCAGCTAATTGTGTTGTCGGCTATATGTACGTATCGGCTAAATGCACGTCTCAGCTAACTGCAATCTGCTAAATGTCTTGAAGGCTATTTGGTTGTCGGCTAAATGTTTGCGACCGGCTACGGGTCAAACATCTATACTAAAAGTAGTTGAGTTTGAAAATGCATAAATCAAATTAAAAAACATCTTTAAGTAATTCATAGTCATTCTCGGTACTACTGATGAAATCTTTTGTGTAGTGTCTATGCAACGGAATAGCAATAATTTCAGCAATACAGACAATTGGCCGACAGACAACTGGCCGAACGTGGCAATTAGCCGGGAGGACATTTAGCCGAAAAGACGATTAGCCGACAGGACATTTAGCTGATAGTATAATATGCCGGTACTTTTCTAACATTTTTCGACAACCCTCATGAGATACATCACATTGGAGCCCTTTGATCACTCTTTATATTCTATGCAATTCATATACACCACCTATGTGCCTGTGCAAAAATATTAGTTTAACTTAACTTATACCATAACCTATCATAAATCAAACATATCATAATTTAAAACTCACTATCAGCAATCATCCCTAATGTTTCCCTGTAAATGAAAAATAAATTCGATGCACACCATATTCTTATCCAAACATCTTGCACTCTTTGTCTCCCCTTCTTCCGAAATTTCGTTTCCCGTTTTGCACCCTTACAGTATCAAGGTTTAAAATCTTTAAAATTCCTTAATATTTTCTTTAATTTTCTGTTTTATTTGTTACTTTAAACTAACAATAAATAGTCAGTCATAAATTTCGTTATCAATTTATTTCACCATATTCATTTCATTAAAAGTTCTTGTAAATTGCCTCCATTGAAAATGTCATTTCTCCCTTTTGCTCCCTCATCCACGGTACCCATATTTTAAAATAAAAACCCTTTAAAACGCTTTAATTTTTTTAAATCTTTTCTGCTCAATTTGCCACTTTATTTTAACAATAAACAAACGATCATAAAAATTTCTCCTCCCCCCCCCAACCCCAACTGAAATTGGTATTTCCTCCTCGCCTCTCCCTCTTACCAAGCATCTGAAATTTAAAGTCCTTAATTTTTTTTCGTTTATTATTTTTTTTAACTTATTTGTAAATATTTTCTAAGGTAAGTAAATAATAAGTCGCCGATAAACTTCCGCCCCCCCCCCCCGCAAAAAAAGAACTAATTCTGCTTATTCCTCTTTTTTTTCCCTCAGATCACAAAATTTTAACCTTAAAAGTCATTGCTTTTTTAAAAACATTTTGTACTCTATTTCAAATGAAAATCAAATTTCGAATTTCAAAGTAATTGCTTAAAAGGCGCAAAGGCCAACATAGTGAAAAAGATTCCAAGCCGGGACTCGAACCCGGGCCATCAGTATAGCGCACTGACGTTCTACCGACTAAACCACTTGGAACGATACCTAGCTCGGAAAATTTCTCACTATTATATGTTGGAAAGGCTACAAACGCAGCACAAGATGGAATATTTATGGTGAGTCACCGACCTGGGAGAAACACGAAACATAATTAAATCCAGCATCGATAGAAATTATATTAATACATGGAAATTATTCCAGAGAGAAACATTCGCCTTGCATACAATATTTCAAATGAAAATCAAATTTTAAATTTCAAAGTAATTGCTTAAAAGGCGCAAAGGCCAACATAGTGAAAAAGATTCCAAGCCGGGACTCGAACCCGGGCCATCAGTATAGCGCACTGACGTTCTACCGACTAAACCACTTGGAACGATACCTAGCTCGGAAAATTTCTCACTATTATATGTTGGAAAGGCTACAAACGCAGCACAAGATGGAATATTTATCGTGAGTCACCGACCTGGGACAAACACGAAACATAATTAAATCCAGCATCGATAGAAATTATATTAATACATGGAAATTATTCCAGAGAGAAACATTCGCCTTGCATACAATATTTCACCGACCTGGGACAAACACGAAACACAATTAAATCCAGCATCGATAGAAATTATATTAATACATGGAAATTATTCCAGAGAGAAACATTCGCCTTGCATACAATATTTCAAATATTGTATGCAAGGCGAATGTTTCTCTCTGGAATAATTTCCATGTATTAATATAATTTCTATCGATGCTGGATTTAATTATGTTTCGTGTTTGTCCCAGGTCGGTGACTCACGATAAATATTCCATCTTGTGCTGCGTTTGTAGCCTTTCCAACATATAATAGTGAGAAATTTTCCGAGCTAGGTATCGTTCCAAGTGGTTTAGTCGGTAGAACGTCAGTGCGCTATACTGATGGCCCGGGTTCGAGTCCCGGTTTGGATTGGTTGATTTTTTGACGGCCGATTATCTACACGAGGGATATAGGCCCGGGGGGGAGTGCCCTCCGTGGGGGTCTTTCTAAGGGAACCTAATCCATATTTACACATGGAAAATCCACGGCTCGAAGAAAACAACGAAAACTCCGAACGATTAGGCCGACGGGCGCGATTGGGATCGAACCCAGCACTTCCCGTCTACCAGCTTCGAACGCAGAACCCCTCGGCCACTGGTGGGGCCCCGGCTTGGAAACTTTTTCACTATGTTGGCCTTTGCGCCTTTTAAGCAATTACTTTGAAATTTGAAATTTGATTTTCATTTGAAATATTGTATGCAAGGCGAATGTTTCTCTCTGGAATAATTTCCATGTATTAATATAATTTCTATCGATGCTGGATTTAATTATGTTTCGTGTTTGTCCCAGGTCGGTGACTCACGATAAATATTCCATCTTGTGCTGCGTTTGTAGCCTTTCCAACATATAATAGTGAGAAATTTTCCGAGCTAGGTATCGTTCCAAGTGGTTTAGTCGGTAGAACGTCAGTGCGCTATACTGATGGCCCGGGTTCGAGTCCCGGCTTGGATTGGTTGATTTTTTGACGGCCGATTATCTACACGAGGGATATAGGCCCGGGGGGGAGTGCCCTCCGTGGGGGTCTTTCTAAGGGAACCTAATCCATATTTACACATGGAAAATCCACGGCTCGAAGAAAACAACGAAAACTCCGAACGATTAGGCCGACGGGCGCGATTGGGATCGAACCCAGCACTTCCCGTCTACCAGCTTCGAACGCAGAACCTCTCGGCCACTGGTGGGGCCCCGGCTTGGAAACTTTTTCACTATGTTGGCCTTTGCGCCTTTTAAGCAATTACTTTGAAATTTGAAATTTGATTTTCATTTGAAATATTGTATGCAAGGCGAATGTTTCTCTCTGGAATAATTTCCATGTATTAATATAATTTCTATCGATGCTGGATTTAATTATGTTTCGTGTTTGTCCCAGGTCGGTGACTCACGATAAATATTCCATCTTGTGCTGCGTTTGTAGCCTTTCCAACATATAATAGTGAGAAATTTTCCGAGCTAGGTATCGTTCCAAGTGGTTTAGTCGGTAGAACGTCAGTGCGCTATACTGATGGCCCGGGTTCGAGTCCCGGCTTGGAATCTTTTTCACTATGTTGGCATTTGCCCCTTTTAAGCAATTACTTTGAAATTTGAAATTTGATTTTCATTTGAAATATTGTATGCAAGGCGAATGTTTCTCTCTGGAATAATTTCCATGTATTAATATAATTTTGTACTCTATCTGTTAATTTATTGTAATCATAAATAATCATATAACTATACTCCTCCCCCACAAAAATTGACGCTTGCTCTGACTCTACCCTTACCAAGAACACAAAATTTAGTCTTTTTTTGTCCTATTTCTTATTCTTTAGTAAGGTAAATAAATAAGTCATCAAATAAAATCCCCCCTTTTTTTTTCTTTCCCTTATTTAAGTTTAAAATCTTTGAAAGTCTTTTTTTAATACATTTTCAGCTTTATCTGTTTCATATTGAACAATAAATAATCGATTATATAATTTCTTCCACCCCATATAAAATTGACGTTTTCTTTTCTCCCCCCATTATTTCCATGCTCATAAAATTTAAAGTCTCTAAAACTCCTAATTGCAATATTTTTGCCCTATTTGTAAATCTTTAATAAGTTACATAATCGGTCATCTATTAAATCCCCCCCCCCCCCGCCAAAAAAAAAAAAAAAAATCTGTTTCTTGATTTGTCTTACCCTCAACTCATGAAGCTAAAAAATCTAATTTACAGTCTTTAAAACTTTTTAGTTTTTACTTTTTTTTCGTCCTAATTATAAATCTTTATTATCTATAATATTAACTAAATCATTTCAACTATGTACGAAAGTGTTAACAATAAAGCGATAGGTGTACATTTAATTGTGCATAAAAAACATTTTAACTGTATTTTTCAAAGGAAAATGTCTTTAGAGAGATATTTGTAAGGAAAATATTGGGGTTTCTCGTCAACGTGCAAGTAAATTCTCAAAACCTTTCGAAATCATTTTATTCCGACTAGAAGAACCATCAAACGTAGATACCAAAGGTGCCTGAGTAATCGACTGAACCGAGTATGTCCATAAAGAAAAAAGAAAAATCATGCGTCTACGTCGATACATTCCAACACTTACAGAACACTGTAACAAAACTTCGCCGTTTAATAAAGTAAAGAAGATATCTAACTAAACATTTGTAATACCTATGACACGTTTGAAAAGCAGATTTCAACAATTGCACCCATAACCTGGAAGGTACTCAAATTCTTTTGTGCAGCTCATATGATATATGCAGCTCATATGAGGCAGTGTATATGATATATTTGTACTGCATATATTTGTACGGATTCTACATACTATGTTAAAATTTAGTTTTGTAAGAAAATACATAAAACAGTTGAAAATTCACCCTCGGCAATTTCTACTTATAGACGGAAACATACCTGAATTCTTTTGTGCATTTCTGTATATAGAAATTTTTATACACGTCAAACAGTATTAAGCTGAAATCTAATTCATGCAAAATCATGCTCAAAATTACTGAAATCACACTTGCAGGAATTATTTTCTATCGGCGGCCCATGTATCCAGTTTTTTTAATATCCCTGTATAGGATTTTATTTGTATGATACAAACATCTCTAAGCATATTAAATGTAGTTGAGCTTGTACATTTATAACTAAAAAAAACCTAACACCTTTAAGAAATTCATACTCATTCTCAGCAATGGTTACGAATTCTTTTGTGTGGTCCTGTATAGGGTTTGTAAAATATGTGCACACCACGTAGTGCGCAAAAATTTAGTTAAACTTAAAAACGCATTCTGTAATTGAAAATGTACTTTCAGCCTTAATTTTTAATAGCTATATCGGATACAGTATTGTATCAAAATATTTTATGTTTCCCGCTAAATGAAATGCAGACCATATTCGAATGTAAGCATCTTGTAGTAAATCAAAGTAATGTGTATCTATTTCGTCATGTTTGAAATAGTGTAACGTGATCAAAATACGCTACAAACAGTTTTTCTCGTAGACCATATTGAACCAAGTTCTTTTGTCTGACACCGTAAATAATTGTTAAATGCTCATGTTGTACAGAAAGTAGGCTTAGGACACCTCAGAAATTCATATCAATTTCATTATCTTTGTGACAGAGTAATATCAATCAAATACGCCGCAAACGATATTTCTTCATGGGCTATAACATAACGGAATACTTTTGAGTCCCCTATACTCGTACTTTAAGCATTACACATAACATAGTCTATAGTAACAATTTTAAAGTGTGTCTCAATGTACATAAATTTAACTGTGTTTAACATTGTGTAACACTATTAAAATACATCCTAAATAATTCCCCCCCCCCCACATAGACCATAATGTAGCGAATACTTTTGAGTGCATCTGTAAATGAACCATGAATGGTGCACCGAACATACCATGATGATTTTCAATATCGTATATCAATTACATGGCAATCCGACTATATTTACGCTAGTTAGAGCACGGATAGACAGACAGACGGACGGACAAACTCAATCCATAAACACTTTTCAACTTTCTTGGGAAGTGTTAAAAATGGAAAAATGTAATGAAAATAAAAGTATTTTAGTGTTATTTAGATTACGAACCGCTACAAAAAACATTCTTATTTGACCGCATCATTTAAAAAATATTTAGTGCTCAGAAATCCCCCCCCCACACACACACACACACCTGAATTTACTCCTGTGCACTTAAAATTTCAAATTGTTAAAACTCCTTTATGTTTTATAACATTCTTGTAAAAATAATCCATAATCTAAATTTTCTTCTGCCTGAAAATTTCACTAAAATTTTTGCCATCCTTCTTTCTGCTAACATCACACAAAGTTTTTAATATTTGGAAAACTTTATTTTTTCTGTCGCATATTTTAGTGCTAACAACAATAAATTGTGTACTATATCTATAAATGACTACGCTGGGATTTAGATTTATACCCCCTCTACAGATGTACAGTACAAAATATACAGTTTATTTGTTTAACTTTTCCTCTCCTAATTTTATGAACATCTTATTTTTAACCTTCAATGTTATTTAGCTTTTATAAATCTCATAAATTTTATGTTCTAAAAAGAATTCGCACAAAAGATAGTTATTTTAGAATATTTGTACCTGATATATTTCCCCCCTCATTCAATATCTCCCCCTTGATTTTAAATGTAATTGCCTTATGTGAAATTAAATAGTTTTTATACTGCACTAATTTCAATTTTATGTTTGTAAAAGCTGTAAAATAAACCTAAAAAAAAAAAAAAAAAAAAAAAAAATTGAAAGTCAAATCGTTTTAATTTTTGCACTTTTATCATAAACAGATTAAAATTCTTTTTACGGCTTTTACCGTTATCGAGTCTCCACAAAACAGTGGGCTTTGATCTACGCTTGTAAAGCGAAGACAATTGAAAAAAAAATCCTTTACACCTGAAACCTACTGGAAATTATCACATGTAGCGCTCAGCCGAAGTGGGGTGGGGGTTGGAATCGTGCCAGATAATTGGCCATTTGCTGATTGGAAGAGCTCGCTTGTCAATCATTTGAATTTAGACCATCCTTTATATTCAGCTAAAATGCCAGCGGCCATCTTTATTTCTTTTTATCTGTGACTGCAGTGAGCTCTTAAGAAGAAGTCCCACAGAAGCTAATTTTATGCTTAATTTTACAACCTTCTGAACCAATCAGAAAAATTCATAAGTGTTCTAATTTTTTGAAAAATCTATTTTAGTATTATAATATTTTGAATAATGAAAATAATTTTACAAAAAAACAATATTCACTCAAAATTTAATCCTTTACAGTTTTAATTTTCTTTAATAGCATTCAAATTTATTAAAACATCAATCATTGTTCTCTTTCAATTGTACCACACTGAAATAAAGCTAAATGCAATTCCAAATACAAATGAAATGAATTATTCTAATTTTTTTGACTTGGAGCTGTATCTATAGGATTTTTCTTGAAACCAGTTGATGTTTCTAAAATTTAAATATTTTAGTAAGAAGCCTTACTATACACTCTAAATAGAAAGGAGTGAATAGTCACTCTATCGCAGAGTCAAAATATGCCCAACCTATTTAGAGTGACTGTTCACTCTGGGCAAAAGTGAAACTTTTGACTCTCTGAAAGAGTGAATAGTCACTCCTGGGAAGTGAATATTCACTCTAAACAAGGGTGGATAATCACTCTTTCGGAGGAGTGACTATTCACTCTTGCTAAAAGAGTGCGGTTTTTCACACCTGGTAGGAGTGGACTAGTCACTCTTTCATAGGAGTGAATGTTCATTTTTTATGGAGTCAATTCTCTTTTTATTTTGCTTTTATGGGCATTTTAAAAGAATCACATCTTTTACAGTATGAATGAAAATAGATACAAGCATGATAATGATTGGAATAAAATACTTTATTAGCAATATTTATTTAATTCATAGTTTGTAACACTAATTGAAGTTTTAAGGAAAAAATCAGTTAAAGTTAGATATGAATTTAAATTAGATAACTGACAGAAATAAACTAATATATTTTATTCCAATCTTATCCTTTGTGTTTGCATTTATTGCATGCCCTATAAAAATATTACTTTTAAAGTTTTATAAATAACTTTTTAATAGGTGGATGTTATATCTTTAACAATGTTTGATTTCATTTTAATTTTTGTTTTAAATATAAATTTCTATCTTTCTACCGCACATTTTCCTTGAATGAAAGCTATTTTTGCAAAGTCCTATTGTTCTAAAATATTTTTCATTTTTTCACTTAAAAAACAATGCTTATAAACTCACATATTTTTTAAAAATGAGTTCTAAGCGTGATTTAAATATTAAGAATGTGTATTTTTTTTATCCGCTGGGATTTGTTTTTATTTTATTTAATATGATGATGAAGTCTAATTTTTAAGTTCTCTGGAATATGTATATATTTTTCTTTTAATCATATTCCTTAACTTAATCATGATTTCTAATTTTCGCCCATTATTGCTGAAAACAATACTTATTAATGAAAATGACACGGTAAGCCTTATTTAATTTAATTTTTTTTATTCCCGTAGATATTGTATTTTGGGAATATGAGCTAAATAGATTTTATATGTTTTATAGGAAGGGATTGACATAGGAAATAGAAAAAAATAAATATAAAAATAAACACATTACATTTATCTGTATCTGTATGAATTTTAATAAAAATAAAGTAAATGACTGCATATGAAAAGTTCTTATTGTTTGAAAAAAATTTAATGTAAAAAAGTAGTTATTAATCTCTTTAAAAAAATATTCAGTCCTATATTATGTAAGTATATATGAACTTTTTAAAAATATACTAACGCTATCGATAAACTTCAAAACAGGCATAAAAAAACATTTTATTTCAATGCTTAAATATCATGTTTTATTTTTTAGTGCCAAAAATTACGTGTATCAAAAACGTAGAAAATGCGTTTAAATTGAAGGAAATTTAATAACTGATGCAGAATGTCTATAATTAATTTTTTTACTTTCTTCTATCTTTACAAGAAGAAAGTATTGGATTCGTGAAAATTTTCGACTTTCGGTTTTCGATGGATTTACACGTTTTAGGGGTCAGAGATTCCTAAAAACATGTTTTTACAAAATGTCTGTCTGTGAGTCTGTGCATCGGTGAGTCTGTCTGTCTGTATGTAACACAAATTTTGTGGGCGCTCCATCTCAAAAACTAATGCACGGAATTTAATAAAAATTTATATTCAGTTAGTCCCGGATATAAATTTGTGCTGATTAGTTTTTGGTGTAAATCGCTCAACAGGTGGCGCTGCTATGCAGCCTTTTTTACGATTTCCGCAATAGCTCAATCTCCAGAACTAATGCACGGATTTTCATCAAACTTCAGATTTAGTCAGTCCTTGACATGAATTGAAGTTTTGTACATTTTGGTGTAAATCGTCCAACAGGTGGCTATACTGCATTTTTTACGATTTCCACAATAGCTCTATCTCAACAACTAATACTTGGATTTTTATCAAACTTCAGATTCAAGTATACTTTGATATGAATTAGTGCTGTTTGTGTTTTGGTGCAACTCGCTCAACAGGTGGCGCTGCTAAGCAGCACTTTTCAGAATATCCATTATAGCAGTATCTCAAGAACTAATGCAATAATTTTCACCAAACTTCAGAATCAGTTAATCCTTGACATGAATTGACATTTTGTACATTTTGGTGTAAATCGCTGAAAAGGTAGCGCTGCTATAGTGCATTTTTTACGATTTCCGCAATAGCTCTATCTCAACAACTAATGCTTGGATTTTCATCAAACTTCAGATTCAAGTATACTTTGATATGAATTAGTGCTGTTTGTGATTTGGTGCAAATCGCTCAACAAGTGGCGCTGATAAGTTGCACTTTTCAGAATTTCCATTATAGCTATATCTCAAGAACTAATGCAATAATTTT
The DNA here is from genome assembly GCA_963932465.1 of Maratus speciosus. NCBI lineage: Eukaryota > Metazoa > Arthropoda > Arachnida > Araneae > Salticidae > Maratus > Maratus speciosus. The sequence continues at coordinate 281,216,241 of OZ010787.1, read as the reverse complement.
CACCAAACTTCAGAATCAGTTAATCCTTGACATGAATTGTCATTTTGTACATTTTGGTGTAAATCGCTCAAGAGGTGGCACTGCTATGCTGTATTTTTCAGAATTTCTACTATAGGTGTATCTCAAGAACTAATGCACGAATTTACATCAAACTTTAGAATCAGTTAATCCTTGACATGAATTGACATTTTATACAGTTTGGTGTAACTCGCTCAATAGGTGGCGCTGCTATACTGTTTTTTGTGATTTCCGCAATAGCTCTATCTCAAGAACTAATGCTTGGATTTTCAACGAACTTCAGATCCATGTATACCTGGATATCAATTATTGCTGTTTATGTATTGGTGTAAATCACTCAACAGGTGGCGCTGCTATGCTACATTTTTCAGAATTTCCGCTATAGCTCTAACTCGAGAACTAAGGCACGAATTTTTATCAAACTTCAAATTCAGATACACTTTGATATGAATTGGTGCTAAATTAATGTAATTTCTTGTACTATTTAAATGATTTAATTGGCGTGATTTATATAGAAGAAAGTTTTGTGATGGCCACAACATACTAGTTTATATTACAGTCCCAAAATTTTAAAATCGTAAACCGCAGAAAAATGCTATACATACACTTTAAAAAAATTAATGTACCAACCTTTTCTTAATATCATATTTAACTCCGAAATAATAATAATGATAATAAATACTCTAAGCAAGGCCGTAGCCAATGGGGGGATCATCAGGGTTTGATCCCCCTCCGGAATTTTTGTGGAGATGACTATAAATATATCATTAACTATCAGTTAAGACGACAAAAATTCGAAATTCAACAACAGTCAAAATTCAAAAATCAAAATTCTATGCGAGCATATCTTTATTGCTTGATTCTATTAATAGATTGAAAAAACGAATGCAATTTCTAAGAAATATTTAAAGTTCATACGATTTTTCGGAATCGGACGCTGTTAAAATAAAATTATTACAAAAGCCCGATACAAACTGTCACAATGGTTTAGCCAAAAATGGTTGAAAAATGCACTTCAAAGACATTTCTGGCAATAAAACTTTTGAAAACAAATGTGTAAAATGTCAAATATTAATTAAATTGGCACTAATTTCAATACGTCACTGAAGAAGCATCTTTTATTTGCAATGAAAAAAGCTTAAAGTGTCTTGAAATTATATTACATTGAATTACTTGAATTCACAATAAAACTTAATTAAACTCTAACACTTGTCTCTATTCAATCAGTAAAAAACAAATCTAAAATAAGTCAAGATTAAAATTCATGACCCTAAATCTCCCTCCGAAATGATTTTCTCGCTACGGCCTTGACTTATTGAAATAATCCAGATGTCTTCCAGTTAGTCAGCTTTGCAAACGAAACAGATAATTTTTTTTTCGATAGTTGGCAAAAGTATTGAATGGAAAGAATTAAATATTTACACTCATTTTTTTTTAAATTCACATTGGCCGAATTAATGAAGTTTTGATTATGTTTTGCTAAGCATTGTGTGTTTTCCAATTGTTAAAACAATTATATTTCAAATAGAGGTCTGCACGGACGGAAATTTCCAGGCCCGCGACCGGCCCGACTCATAGAAAAAAAATCGGCCCGGCGCGGCCCGATACAAAAATTAAAATTTCGGCCCCGGTAAAAAACTTAAAAGTTCGGCCTGAGACCGGCCCGACCTGAGTGAATGTCTACAAAGCATTGATTTTTACGTCGATTTGGTTAAAAATTTATCTCGTACGAGTAGTTCAGGCCAAAAATATTTATCTTAACTTTTTTTTTATGTTTATAATCTTCATGTTTATAGAAATGCATCAGGCTGCGATATATATTTTTTAATGAATCTCTATTTCTTGCATGTAAATAAATGTTTCAGTTATCCTTAATATTATTGTTAATCCATATTCCATGTATTGAAGTGCTAAAAATCTGAAAAATGCTATACAGTAAAATCTTCTAAGACGAAATTGAATAGAAAAAAAAATGCGTTATAGACAAGCTCCCTTCTTAGCAAGTATAAATGTATGATATATTCTTTTCTTACGTATTAGTGTATTAATTTTGCATGGATCAACACGTTTTTCAGTTTAAAACAGGGTTCCGCCATAGGCAGGTTCCTTTTCACACATTTTCTATATTTTATTTATAAAATCTACTGTTCTTTAAAAAGAATAAATTTTAATGTTTAAATGTAGGATAATGACGATTAAAAAATGTATGCATTGTTTGCAAAAATGGTCCAGGCCTAATTTAACTGACTTTTGAATGGACCAGGTCACGCTGAGACAATGATTTTCACACAGGCTGGGTCAAAACTAAGACTGAAAATTTTGAGCCGCGAAGACTAGGAATGAAGCCAGACCTGGCTCTGTACAGAAATAAATGAGTTAGGCCCGGTCCGGCCCGAGCCTTCCGAAAAAAGTATGGCCCGGCCCCGGTCCGAAAGGAGTGGAGACTAGAACCGGACCGGCTTGAGTGCCGGGAATGAAAATCGGGCCGCGGGCCGGTTCGTGCAGATCTCTAATTTCAAACCGCTACATGAAGAAGTATAAGACAATCACTTGTCTAGGAAATCAATTTTCTAGGAATAGAAATCAGGATAATACACCTCGATCAATCTTTTTCTATACAACATACAACTATTTAGCTCATAATCAGACATATCTACACGAATAAATAGTTAAATTTAAATAAGACTTACCTTATGTGTTAATGATATCCTAATCTGTTAATCCTAAGATGGCGGACAAAAAAGTAATCATTTTTCTTATCTTACAAGGACGTTGTCGCCTTGCTGTTCAGATTGGTTAATAAGCAATGCATACGTAAGTCACTCTTTCAGGAGAGACTACTTCACTCTGGATAACGGAGTGAGACATTTCACTCCTTTCTAGAGAGTGGAAAATTCCACTCTTTAAAGAGTGTATTTTTATAAAATTCACTCCAAAAAGAGTGAAAATGTCTGTCACTCTTTCAAAGAGTGAACTTTTCACTCCTCCCAATTTTAGAGTGTAGGTGTTAAACAAATGGCATAAAAATGGGCGGATGATAATAAAGAGTAAGATGTTACGACATGCCAAATTTCCTTTTGGAACAGTCCCGAAAAGGCTCTTTTGACATTTTGAGCGCATTTTTGATTGTCAAATATTTACCAAGGAGAAGAGAAAAGCCTAAAGTATTCGTCCATTTTATAAAAATATTCGTAAAAATAACACATCGCCGAGTCGGAATTGCTTTGGGACCTAAATTTGCACATGAGCGAAGAATGATCCGTATAGAACTTTAGATTTTTTGAGAATTCTTGAGATTAGAAAATGTCTCCATTCCATCCCTCCTCAGTTTCTACTAATATTAGCATTTTGCAAGAAATAACATTTTTAAGAAGTACACCAAGGCAGGGCCCGACTTAGGCTATGGGGGGCCCCGGGGCAAGCATCATTCTGGGGGGCCCCCATCTATCTATTTATAGAATTCTTTTGCGCATAATGTGGAAGTGGCTAGTACTAAACTTCATACTTATTGTATGTGTGCATAAATTTTGTATCCGGCACTGCTCACATCTGTATACAGGTATCACAAAATGAAGGTAACAACTTTAAGAAAAAATACTAGTAGGATAATAGTAGAAAGATTGATTGACACGAGTATTTTTTATATATTAACTTTTACTTAACTTATCTACTTACGTTATAAGATGTCTAAAAGAAAATGCCCCAAATTGATTATAATTAATGGTTTTAACTTGTCACATTGTGGGGGAAAACGTTAATAAAGAATTTCTTTTGAAAACAGTAGAATACTAAGTTGTCATAATAAAATTTTAATCATTAGTTTTTAATCATATAGTTTGTTTTTTAGCATGGATGCAGGGGGTACTGGAAGTAGAGCGGGGAAGGGGAGGGCGCACTTCTTCCTAAATGTTTGAAAATATATGTATTGTGGTCACTTTTGGCTAATTTCAATCCTTTGGCACCTTTTAATGAAAATCTTGATTGCTCTCATGGGGGGCCCCTAAGAAGGGGGGCCCGGGGCAGTTGCCCCGCATGCCCCTGCATAAGTCGGGCCCTGCACCAAGGAATGGCATAACCTGCTACAATTATTTTCGAGCAGCAAATGTGTTTTACTTAAGGTGATTCGAGGGAAGACGCAAGTTTGTTCCTAGTACTTTGTGTCAACAGATGGCGATAATGACCGGCTTGTTTTAGAGATCCTACATTAGAGAGAGATTGGACATTGACGAAATGTCCGCCATTTTCGTTACAAAGTAGATGGAACGCCGTTCAACGCAATGCATTTTCATCAGCGTCTAACACTTTTTATTCCATTAAAATTATGAAAATTTCATTTTATACGCCTTAACCGGGTGGGAAACTATCTGGCGTTTTATGAGTACGTGAACTCTAGCTTTCGAGAGATCTATTAGCGGATTTGGTAGTGCATAGACCCTCTTACGGTTCGCCTTTCACTTTACGTGATAACCGTAAAGGTCACAAAGAGCAGTTGTGAAGTGTGAAATAAATCCACTACTTTTTTTTTTTATTTTATTTTGTAGATCTCGTTCTTGTGTTCAAGGTTTCGAACTCTGTTCGAAACTTTTATTTTTTTTACTTAGAAATTTTTCTAAGTTTTACACGTACCATAAAATAGGACGAGTTGCGGCGCCTTGGCGTGGCCACCCGGCTCCTCGACGTAGGAGAAGCGTTGAGGCTAAGTCCGTCTCGTCGTCCCGGTCTTTTTAAAATTCCGGGAAGCCAGAGTAGCCAGTAGTGGTAGTGCGACCTGTCAAGGAGCTTAAAGGATTTGAGTTAAAGGAGTTGAGACTTAGTTAAAATGGCTACTAATGAAAGTAGTCAATTAGTGGACCTAGATGAGTCCACATTGAGTTCGGACCGGTGGCTGGCCGCCAGAGATTTAATTGGTAAGTTAAAAGTGTAGATTATGGCGGCCTTGCCAGGCAAAACTCAAAAAGATAGAACACAGCTGGCAGCGATTAATGCAGATCTGGATGATGTCTACGAGCTGTTCGTTGAGCACGCTCTGGAGTTGGCTAAGGCCAAGCATGAAATAGAGGGCTTAAATGCACAAGTGGCCGAACGGGACCAGCGAACCTCTTTCGCGGACGTCACTCGGACGTCGGTTCCGGAAGAAACAGAGTGTAGACATATGAAAAGTAAGCGTTTGGTTGGGAGTGGTAGGAAGACCCGTGCCGCAGGCCCGTCCACAGACCATGTCCTTCTGATCTATCCAAAGGATGGAAAGGAGGGATGCAAGTCAGTTGAAAAGAGAGTGGTGGAGGTCATAAAGCCTGTCGAGCTTGGAGTAGAAGTCCTCGGGAAAAGGCCGACCCGCTCAGGAGGCCTGCTGGTACGCCTCAGCTCCCATAGTGACGCTGAAATTCTGGAGAAGGCTGTGAAGGAGGCGGAGGGGCTGAGGGAGACAGTGCAATGCTCTGTTCCGAAGCTCCGACGCCCCCGAATTATTATTTTTGATGTTCCTCGTGACATCGAAGGGAGTGAAGTGATCGCAGCTGCTGCAGAGCAGGCTGGTGTGGAGGCGGATACCATGTCAGTCAAGTTCTCTATGAAGGGACGAGAACTGAATAACTGGGTGCTGGAATGTGCCCCTTCTGCCTTCCACCGGTTATTAGATTTACGCCGGCTTGTCATTGGATGGTCGAGGTCGAAGATAAGCGAGCACCTACGTGCTACGCAATGTTATAAATGTGGTCGATACGGTCACATCAGCTCGTCATGCAAAAATAAGGAGGTCTGCCTGGAATGTGGGAGCGCCAGGCATAAGGCGGGTAAGTTTAAAACCTTGTCCTGCCTTAATTGCAAAGTGGTAAACAAGTTTTACCCGGAACATCAGAGGGCAAATTTAGATCATTCTGCTCTCGACCCCTTTTGTCCTACACGTGCCTTGGAGTTGAGCCGTTTACAACGGAGAGTTGACTATGGTTAAGTTGACCATTGGGCAACAGAATGTGAGCAAATCCATAACGACTATGAACACTTTACAGAAGGATCTCGATGACTATGACATTTTGTGTCTTCAGGAGCCGTACATCCTGGGGAACGGGAAGTTGGGTGGACTTCCCGATGATGTAGTGACCCATTACTTGTCGAAGCGGTGTAGAGCCGCCATAGCCGTCATAAAAAAATCTCTCCCGGTCATGGAGGTTATGACGGCAAGTAATGTGGTTGCAGTGTCAGTGGACCTCGGCCCTGAAGTTTCTATTCTGATTGTATCAGTTTATATTCCGCCCAGGGGCGAGATCTCTGTGGAGCTGGACGTGGTCAAGGATTTGCTTGATAGAAACACAGGTAAGTCAGTACTTGTAGTTGGGGACTTTAACGCTAAGAGCACGGTGTGGGGCAATTCGCTGCAGACGTCTGATGCCCGTGGAGACCAGGTTGTGGAGTTTTGTTTGGAGAACGACCTGCTTATAATGAATGATCCTCTCAGTGAAGAGACATTCAGGAATGCCAATGGCTCGAGCTGGATTGATCTAGCTCTTGGGCGATTTGTTGATCCCACGAAAGTGCTTGCTTGGCAATTGGAGCCTCGTGAGACGAGCACCCAACATAGGCGAATAAGGACGGTTCTTTCCACGAAGATGCCGTCTCCCCGGCCCAAATACCGGGTGAATGTGAAGGATCTGAACCTGCGAGACTTTCGAGTGGCCCTGTCTCATGAGATAGGGAGCATGTCTATCGACTGGCTAAATGGGAAGTCTGTCGACGAATGTGTCGATTCCCTGACTGAGATCCTTCGGGGACTCAGTAATTTATGCAGTAAGAAAAGGAGTGTTAAGAGAAGAGCTGTTCCGTGGTGGAACTCCAATTTGACCGTTGAACGTAAGATGGTCCAGGCGGCACGCCGCAGGTACCAAAGATGTGGGGACGTGGAATTAAAAAAGGAGTACGATGTTTTATATCGTAAACTCCAAGGTAGATTTCGGCGGTCGGTCCGAAGGGCTAAATGGGTCCATTATCGTACGATTCTAGAGGATATCGATCAAAGCAACCCGTTTGGCCCGCATTTTGACTGGTCACGGGGTCGATCTTCTAATCGACTCAAACTTTGTGGAGTCGAGACACGGTCCGGGAGTAAAACTGCGGATTACAGCTCAACAGTTGAGGAGTTACTGCAATACCATTTTCCTAGAGAAAATGGAGTAAACCGCCTTGTTCGAAACATCACTGGGGAGTCGGCACATAGCCTCGGAGACGACGACCCGGAATTCACTCAAAAGGAGGTCGAGTCAGTGTTCAGGGTTTTGAATAAAGGAAAGGCTCCGGGCCTGGATGGTTTGCCTCTCGAAGTGATAGAAATGCTCTTCAGGGCCAATAAACCCCTATTCATAGGACTACTGAATAAATGCCTCAGAGAAGGCGTCTTTCCATCATCATGGAAAAAGGCAGATTTAGTCCTCTTCAACAAAGTGGGCAAGGATCGTTCGGCCCCTAGTTCGTATCGTCCGATATGTTTATTGCCGGCATGGTCAAAAGTGTTGGATAAATTGGTGACCAACAGGCTCCTTTTTCATGCCAGGTCCCATAACTTCCTTCACAGAAACCAATTTGGTTTCATGGCTGGTGTCGGAACGGAGAACGCACTCCATGAATTGCGTACGACAGTAAGAGACTGTCATAATCGGGACAAAGACTGTTTTCTCGTCATGTTGGACGTAAAAGGGTCTTTTAACAACTTGTGGTGGCCGTCGATCTTTAAAGCCCTAATAAGAATGGGGTGCCCGCGTAACTTATTCAATCTAGTGAGGAGCTTTCTGTCTGCGAGGAGGGTTCTATTTCGAACCGATATCCGGGCCTTCGAGCATGAGTACAATGTTGGGTGTCCGCAGGGCTCTAATTCCGGGCCCTTCTTTTGGAACTTGGTCGCCAACGCACTCCTTGAGCTGGATTTGGGGCGTTTTGTGAAGTTGATAGCCTACGCAGACGACTTTGGGCTTCTGATTGAAGCCCCAAACGCCTACCAGTGTGGTAGGCGCGCTGATGTGGCACTAGCAAGAATAGCGCAGTGGGCAAGGGAGCACAGGCTCATTTTCTCTCCGGAGAAAACAACCTCCATTTATTTTCGTAAGATGAGACGTAGAGGGAGGAGGGCAAACCCGCGGGCCCCTCCTCGTATCCACTTTCTTGGAAAGTCGATACAACCAGTGAAGCAGGCCCGATACTTAGGTGTCGTGGTCGATGATAAGTTGAATGGCTTGGGACACGTTGCGTACATTAAGGAATCGATCGCTAATTATGTTAGGTCACTACACTCGCTCAGTCGGCAGGACTGGGGTCTAAGAGGAGAAGTTCTGAAAAAGCTTTATAAGTTGGGAATTGAGAGACTCGCAACATATGCCTGTAGTTTCTGGTGGACGGGTACGAAGTGCATGCGTGACAGACTGGTCTCGGCTCAGAGACCGGCACTTCTATCCATATCCCGATGTTTCCGTACGACAAGTACGGCATCGGTGCAGGAATAGCGCAGTGCTCTTCCACTGGACTTGCAGGTCGAGAAGGAGAGTCTTCTCGCGCGGTCTCTCAGGCTAAATGAGGATCTTAATTATGGTCCGATTCATTTTAGTGTAGATGAAATACAAAGAGATGTAGTCAGGTTCAGAACGCATCCCTCGGGGGCTCTGGCCATTGACTGGGCTGAGGCTCCTCAGAACATCGAGGAGTTTGACCTTTCAAGAGTGACGGTCTACACAGACGGCTCTAAAACAGACCAAGGTGTCGGGTCTGGTGTAGCGATATTCGATCATGGTGTCTTGGTTGCGGAGAGGTCATACGACCTCCCGCCGTACGCGACGATGTTTCAGGCGGAGTTGATTGCAATTTTGCGGGGGTTGGAGCTGTGCGGTTCACTGTATGAGAAATTCTCGGTGCTCAGCGATTCAATGTCGTCGCTTGTGGCGCTGTCTAATCCAAATAGTAGAGATCCGCTCATTGCAGAGATCCACGAGGCGGGGGAGGATCTTGAGATTGATTGGTTTTGGGTCAAGGCTCACGTGGGAGTCCGAGGCAACGAAGCTGCCGATTCACTCGCAAAGGCGGGTGCGGAGCTTGACGTTGTGAGTGCCCATGTTGATCTCGCACCTAGTGTAGTGAAGCACTTCCTGTCTAGGGAAATAGTGAGGACCTGGCAGGAGAGGTGGGAGAAGGAGACTCTAAGCCGGAGCGTCTACCGAATAATACCAAGGGTTTCGGAAGGACGAGCTTGGACTTCTCCATTACTCAACTGGGCGGTAACCGGACATGGCCCGTTCCCATATTACTACCGGAGATTTCGAGTGAAGCCTCTGCCTCGTGCGTGCCCATTTTGCACGTCCCCACGCCCAGCTACTAGTGAACACCTTATATTGGAGTGTGTAGGTACTCGGCCACTTAGAGACAAATACTGTCCGAGGCTCTCTCGAGCCTCAATTCGGAACTATTTCACAGTTCCGAAATTGAGACGGTCTCTCGAGACCTTTCTCAAGGTAATGGAACCTCACTTGTGGTAACATTACGACAGTGGTCTCTTCATGTTTCATGGGATGTGGTGAGATGTCATTTGGTGGTGTTGATCGCTCAGCTGTGGTTAAATGAAAATAGTTGATGTTGGGGAAGGAAGAAAGGAAGAAAGAAGAAAGAAGATTGAAGAAGATGATGGCGATGTAAATAAACTCATTAAATTTATCCTTGATAGTCTAACATGTGTTTTGGCTGTAAAGCCGTGTATATATGTAAATAGTGTGTAAATCCGCACTCGTGCGGATCCCACTCATATCAAATGTGCTCTGTATTGAAGAATAATAAAGTGGTGAAATTTGGTAGTTGAGTTTTTATTTCACATGGCACTAGCCCAATTTGAGGGTGGGGTCGACGAGCTAGGCAGGCCCTCCTTCAGGAGTCTCGGCTCTTGCTATGTGTTGATGAGTACCATGGATGCTGGCCTGTTGCAGGGTTAGAAATGTGCCAATGTCCGTTGTCTGTCGTGACGGTGAGAGGTCAAAGTTGTAAATAATTTAGGGAAGTGAAGTTGACCCACGCGGACGTGTGGGTCCGATACTCCCCAAAATTGTGCAATACCGGAAGGAAGCCTAAGGGGGGTCCCTGCCTTGGCGATCTCATATCCGGGTCTTGACCCGCCTACTTGGTGGGCCGTGACATTCATGTCACGCGCCCTAAGGGAGGTCGCGACCCTTTGTGGGCGGGTCCGAACGCATATGAAAGATGGTCCTCTCGGTAGCGTGGACGCCGTGGTGGCCCTTTCCTGGTGCACCGTGTGATGATCAGCAGTGATCACGTACACGTACGTAGTTTGCTTTATACGCCTTAAAGATTCTTTCAGAACATAAATATGAGCACATTCCCATTTTAATTTGTAAAAATTCTCCGAAAATGCATTTTTTACTCTATTAATTTTTTTACTAATTAAAATAGTGGGTAGATTAAGATTGGGCATGTAAGAACTTTATTTTAATTTCGCAATATTTGAGAAAATAATCTTTAACGATTATCAGATAGAAAATGAACTATATAATTCAATTTTTTAAATTTCTGTACAATATATAATTTATTACGTATTTTAAAACAACAGTAATTATTATAATTTTCATCATCTTCGTATTGAGATTTTAGAAACAATAAAATTTGAACACATCATAACCACTCCTATTTAAATATGTATGTGATTCAAACTTAATTTAATATGTGCCCTGGAAATATTTCATGATAAGTTTCTACGTACTGCTACTTCTCTTTGATATTCTTTTTAAATACAGAAGTCTGGTAAATATATAGTATTAGATTGAGTATTGTTATCAAAACATTAAATGAAAGTTTAGAAAAAAAATTAAATAGGGACACTGCTGTTAAAAGAAGCGAATAAAAAATATGAAAAACAAATTCTATAAATAAATCAAAATCCGTTAACTATAAGTAAAATAGGACTGCTGCATAGCGTAAAATAGCTGAGTAAAAAAATGAATTTTCTGAGAATTCTTACTCATTAAAATGAAAATGTGCATATATTTATGTTCCAAAAGACTCTTTAAAGGCATATAAAATGAAATTTTCATAATTTTTATAAAATAAAAAGTATTAGACGCTGATAAAAATGCATTGCGTTGTACGGCGTTCCATCTACTTTGTAATGGAAATGGCGGACATTTCTTCAATGTCCAATCTCTCTGTAATGTAGGATATCTAGCTTGTGTGACGAGTCTTTGCCCAGTGTAAACGTAGTTTGTGAATTTGTCTTAATTTGTCTCCTTTAATGGCCGTCATTTTTCGATCACGTGGGCATTTAACCGGGTGAGTAAAGCCCTTATAATATTCCGTTGCTCATATTTAAAGTTTGTAAACGGATGTTTTATTTTAAATGAGATATTAGCAATATAAGTGAGTTCCGCATTCTGTTACACACACAAGGCAAGTAGAAGCGGTCATAATCTTGCAGCAATTCGGAAATAAGTGTGTGTGTCATCTTCCCCCTATACTTGGGGGAAGACACAACATGGTTCAGAAATAAGCTAAAATGAAGACAAAAATTGATTAATTTTTTCTGTCTTCCAAATCACATTACTCAGTACTTACAGATACTTGATCAGTCATTTTCAAACCATTAAAAACATATGGGCGACAACCCTGAACGCCTAGATCCACAGCAAGCCATATCATAAACTTTCAAGACTTCAGTTTTGATTCATTCTGAATACAGCTTGGAGAAAAGCAGCCACAGTAGGTAATGGCACTTCTGAGTTTTCAGTTACTAGGATTTATCCCTATAACCCATAAGCAATCCTAAAACATGGGTTTGATATCTCTGAGGGTTCATTTAATGATAGAGCTGTTGCTTCCACAAGCGGCGCATGAGACAATAGGCCTACACTAGCAGTTGCTTCTACCAACAGATCATGTGGTCCTAAACCATCAGTAAGTTCCACCAACAGAACTAGTGGCAGTGGATTGTCACCAGCAGTTGCCTCCATCAGCACAGAAAAAGGGATTTCCTGTCTAGAAGCAACCAGTCCTATTCCTCAGGTCGGAAAACCTAAACCATCTGAGCGTCAAAAGCAGGCAGCAGAGGTCTTAACTGCATCAGAGAGAAGAAAAACTGTGGGGGAAAAGGTTAGAGAAAATCGGTCAAAGGTAAAATAAATAAAAAGAAACCTTCGAAAAAACAGAAGCGAAAGAGACGTGTAATCGCGTCTTCCTCAAGTGAAGAAATTCCTCTGGATACCAGTGGTGATAGCTTTGATGAGGATAATGATGATGATTTTTGTGCTGTATGTAAAGGATACTTTAAAAAAAAGTTCTCTAGCGTGGTTGGATTCAGTGAATCAAACGCAAGAAGCGGTTGCACGAAGATTGTAATGGTGATCATGTGCGTGCACTAAATGAAATGTTGTGCAGGCTTGTACCATTATTAGTTTTAACAAAGTAAATTTGAAAAAAAAGGATTTCAGTTTACAGATTTGTTTGTTTGACCATGGTTATTGTTAATTTACAGGTAATGTTTCAATATTAGTCTTAATTTTCTTATTTTCTGTGATGTGGCATCTTCCCCCATAACACGTGGGATCTTCCAGTGCTAATATTATAGAGCAACGTCATGCGTCACGAGTCTGTGGTGACCACGTTTTTCGCCGTAGTGCAGGAGAGAGAGAACAACAATCCAGCATGTCTTTATGATGTCCGATACACAAGAGTATTTAAAATAACAAATGTGGAATCTCAAAGAAAAAAATATCAATATTTGAACGATTATCCATTTCCGTTACGCTCATCGTAATATCGTATGATTAAAGCGACTCAAAGTCGAATATTCACCAGAAATCCAACGTTAGTTGGATGAATATTTAAAATGCTTTATCTGCATTTTTACAACGTAGCTACAACAATATGTAATTATTGTGCTTTATGAGATTAAGTTTATTCGATATAATACTGTACTATATAAAAAAAATCCAGCTGGAATGTGCTTGGAGATTTCTTCGATATTATTAACATTGCTTCTAATAATAACAATGTCATTTTTCTGAATTATTTCATTATTAAACTGTTTCGGCAAATCAGTTTCATCAAAATTTAATACAGATTAATCCATTTTAGAAATACAACGTAGGTTTATCTATAACACCGATCTGAAAAACGAATTTTCTACATGTATCAGCAAAACATGGAGACACAAACGCCTTTTTATTTCCGGTTAAAGGGGCGAAAGACAACGCCCTTTAAATTCCCGTTAAAGGGACGACAGAACAGATCAGCCAATCACAGCACAGGATTTTTTCCCATGTCCGTATCCATGTAAAGGTTGCTTATATGCTTCCCGTATATATGGAGAAACATGCCACAATTACATGAGTTTATTTAACATTACATTTGACAATCACTTAAACACTGGGAAAGGAATTGATGAATGTACAGTCGTGGAAAAAAAAAAAAAGTAAACACCCCCTACTAACTCCTCAACAAATTATCGTAGACGAAAGTTACTGGTACCGGAAGATTGGAAATAAAGTCTGCTTTTAAAGGGTGTGTATAAAATTTGCTTAGGGGGCCATATACATATTAAAACGAATCCAAACTTCATTTTTATCAATAGCAGTACCCAAATCTAACGAGATATTATAAATCTTCGGTTAAAAATATGCCTAGAAACCAAATTTCAAGTCATTCGAATAATAAGTTTTTGAATTATAGACATTCAAAATTTAGTAACTCTAATGTTAAATTACATTTTCATATTTTTATTTATATCTCCTGAAATTAAGCTCCTAATGAGCTAATATTTTGTGTAGCAATAATACTAATATACCCAAACATAAATACGTTGGATTTGCAATTTTTATAATTTTATGATATGAATTATGAATTATGAAATTAATATTCTAAAAAATTATGAATTGCAACATACAATTTTTTTGATGGATTTAGATTTATTAGGTCCTGCTTTATGGAAATCCGAAATTTCACATTTTTCTTCCAAGTGGTTTTCAAATTATGCTTAAAAAAATGATGGTTTAAGGGGCCGTCTATGATAGAAGTGAGTAAATTTTTGAAATTTATTCTGCCATCCTGTAATCAAACAGGTTTCATTGACGCTTAAACGTGCCTTGATCAAGGCGGCTCTCTCGGTTAACAATCGAGTTCGGAACTTCAATTTGGATACAGCCCTTAAAATACGCTCGTTTTAAAATAATTAATTTCTCGGAAACTTATGGCACGAATTGCATAAAAATTTGTTTATAGGCTAATTTAAAGGTGTAGAATTCATTTATGCTGTCAGAATTGTGTACTGCTATTGAAAAAAACAAAGTTATGGTTCGTTTTAATATGTAGATGGCCCCTTAAACAAATTTTATATACATCATTTAAAAGTAGACTTTATTTCCAATCGTTCGGTACCAGTAACTTTATTCTACGATAATTTGTTAAGAAGTTAATAGGGGGTGTTTACTTTTTTTTTCCACGACTGTACATAACCAATTAAATATTAAAGAGCATGGTGGTATATATTTTCGTTAACTTATCATTTCAATTTTGGCTCTACTAAGCAAAGCATTCTATTATGTGGCGTCTTCCCCTGAATTACCTTACTCATTATATATATATATAGTAAAACTCAAATGACATCATTTATAATATCATAAAAATAGATCGTCAAAAATGCTATACATTAAAGTATATATACAGGGTGTCCGGTCTCAACGGTGTCCAATGGCTAATTCCTAAACCGTTAGTCATAGACATATAGTTCCAATTAGAAAAATGCTTTAAATCAGGTAAAGAAATATTTTAAAAGCGATTTGGGTCAAGAAAAACATTTCTTAAAAAATTACGAAATTTAAATTTTTATACGGTCCCCGGTCCTATAAGTTATATTTAGTAAAATTTTCCTATTACACTGACACGTAAGACAAAAAAAGTCCCATTCATATAACACTAAAATTGAGCTAGTTATGAAACTTTAAAAATGCATGACTTATGCCACTTTTCTGCTCTGAAAACAAATGAGTTCGGCTTGGCTTTGAGGGATCACATAACAAGTGCTTAAAGTATTCGAAGATCCTATTTCATGTGTATCTGCGCTTTGAAAAAATCGAACAAGCATTACGATTAAGTTAACATTTATTAAGTTTCAGATTGGCTGAAATAACATATGTTTTATTTTGTCAGGATTTGAGACTGTTTCTTTTACGATTTCTTTTAGCAAAATTATGTTATTTTTATAAGTTTTTATGTTACTTCAACGATCTTATGTATGTTTTTCCAGTTCAAAATTTGTACTCGAACTTTTACCCATTTTAAAATATCCGATCGAGATTACATTTTACATACAGACGCAAATCCGATAACAATCTAATATTATTATGATTTTCGGTGGTTACCATTTATGCTTATTTTACAGGATAACACAAAAAAATTCGGATAGATTACCGCCAAGAAATTTAAGAAAAAGTTTTAGATTAGATAATACAAGACTGAGATTGTTGGTTTTTTTTTAACTTTTATGTATTTTTTATCACTGAATCCGAAAATTATCTTAATTTTTAACAATCATGTCAGGTATTTCGCAAATCATAAAATGTCGAATTTAAAGAATAACAAAAATCGGATACTATAAAGTAGAGGAGATGGTTGTGTTTTTTAACTTTTGATAATTGATGTTTACGTACTTTTGAGCACTGAACCTGAAAATGACCTTCATTTTTAACCATCGCGTTAGAATTTTTTTGCAAATGTGTAAGTGAAAATATAGCTAAAATCTCATACTATAAAACATATGTAAAACTTTTTTTATTTTATTTTATTTTATTTTATTTTATTCAATAATTTATTCGATATTTTTGCTTATCTTGGGATTCTTGCAAGCTGGGTGGTACGATGAGATGGGGTAGGAGATTAAATTTTAACTTTTAACTTTTTAACTTTGAAATTTACAATTTGCGAAAAATCCTGATGTGATGGTTAAAAATGAAGGTCAATTTCGGATTCAGCGGTACAGAATACATAAGGATCAATTATCAAAAGATGAAAAATATGAAATAACCCAACTTTCGAAGGCTATTGCAATCTAATAATATTTTAAAATACTTATCATTTTTTAAAGAATTGAGGCTGTTAATTTAGCATCATTTTATTTAACAAAAATTCTGTTTTTTCCTTTCTTTTTAAATGTTTATTACAAATTGTATATTTACAAATGTTTATTATAATGTATATACAAATTGCAATATGTCAGAATGACTAAAGATTTCAAATTTATATTGCAATGTTAATTTTACTCTCAACCATTTTGTAATATATCTGACGAAATTATATTTCGACTAAATTTGTGAATGACCCCCAATTTGCAGCAAAAAATAGGCTCCAACTTTAAACAGCTATTGCTCGGTTAATTTTAATCGTAGAATAACGGGACTTTTTTTTGTATTACTTGTCAGTGTAAAAGGAAAATTTCACTAAATATAACTTATAGGACCGGTGGACTGTATAAAAATTTAAATTTCGTAATTTTTTAAGAAATGTTTTTATTGACATAATTCGCTTTTAAAAAATTTCTTTACCTGATTTAAAACATTTTTGTAATTGGAACTATATGGCTATAACTAACGGTTTAGGAATTAGCCATTGGACACCGTTGAGACCGGACACCCTGTATAATAGTAAATGAAATAAACGTTTAGAGTTTTTGTTTTTGTTTTTCAGCATAGCAAATGTATCTTAAATTTCGAGGCATTGTGATACGTTCATTTTGAGATTTTTTTTAAATGAAAGAGTAAGCGGTCTGTGCGAAACAGTTCTTTATTGAAAAATACTGGTTTAAATGTATTTTAAATAAAAAGCTAGTGTCAGGTTCTGAAAAACATATACTATTTAGAACTATTGTTACACAGGGTGTCCGGTCTCAACGGTGTCCAATGACTAATTCCTAAACTGTTAGTCATAGACATATAGTTCCAATTACAAAAATGTTTAAAATCAGGTAAAGAAATATTTAAAAAGCGATTTGGGTCAATACAAACATTTCTTAAAAACTTACGAAATTTAAATTTGTATACGGTCCCCCGGTCCTGTGATTTATATTTAGTAAATTTTTCCCTTTACATTGGCAAGTAATGCACAAAAAGTCCCGTTATTCTACGATTAAAATTGACCGAGTAATAGCTGTTTAAAGTTGGTGCCTATTTTTTGCTGCAAATTGGGGGTCATTCGCAAAGTTAGTCGAAATATAATTTCGTCAGATATATTAAAAAATGGTTGAGAGTAAAATTAACATTGCAATATAAATTTGAAATCTTTAATCATTCTGACATATTAATGCAAAATATACAATTTGTAATAAACATTTACGAAGAAAGAAAAAACAGAATTTTTGTTAAATAAAATGATGAAAAATTAACAGCCTCAATTCTTTACAAAATGATACGTATTTTAAAATATTATTAGATTACACTAGCCTGCAAAAGTTGGGTTATGTCATGTTTTTTAGCTGTTGATAATTGATTCTTATGTATTCTGTAAAGCTGAATCTGAAATTGACCTTCATTTTTAACATCACATCAGGATTTTTTGCAAATTTCAAAGTTAAAAAGTTCAAAGTTAAAATTGAATCTCCTCACTCATCTCATCAAACCACTCAGCTATTTAGGTGTAAGAATCCCAGGATAAGCAAAAATATCGAATAAATTATTGTATAAAATAGAATAAAGTAAAATAAAATAAAACAAAAAAGTTTTTCATATGTTTTATAGTATGAGATTCTCGCGATATTTTAACTTACACATTTACGATTTGCAAAAAAATTCTAACGTGATGGTTAAAAATGAAGGTCATTTTCAGATTCAGTGCTAAAAAGTACGTAAAAAACAATTATCAAAAGTTAAAAATCATAACCATCTGCTCTACTTTATAGTATCCGATTTTTGTTTTTCTTTAAATTTGACAATTTATGATTTGCGAAATAGCCTGACATGATAGTTAAAAATTAATGTAATTTTCGGATTCAGTGCTAAAAAATACATAAAAGTTAAAAAAACCCCCAACAATCCGAGTCTTGTATTATCTAATCTAAAACATTTACTTAAACTTCTTGGCGGTAATCTATCCGAAATTTTTTGTGTTACCCTGTAAAATAAGTATAAATGGTAACCACCGAAAATCATAATAATATTAGATTGTTATTGGATCTGCGCCAGCGTGTAAAATGTAATCTCGATCGGATATTTAAAAGTCCTTCCGGCCAGTGCCGGGAGGAAGAGGTAGCTTTCATATTCCTTATTTTAAAAAAGCCAACTGATATCATTCAAACACACGAAGCTCAATTTAGTGGAAACCGAATATAGGAGATTCAATACTAATTTTTATCAATATAATGAATGAGAATTTCGCGAAATTAGTCAGCTTTATCCAAGCTGCTTTTCTTTAAAGTAACTTATATTTGGCTGCCAAATTCGGCGATTTCATAAAGTGCCTGCCATTGCCAACATGGTGGATGAGGCTAACCACTGAACTTGGTCGAGATCTTAGTAATTGCTGTGCACATGCTCACTCACATTGGAATCGGTTGATATATACGAGTGCTGTCGCATGCAAAAAATCAGATTTTTCAAAATGTCACCCACAATAGAAATTGAAACTGCTATATCTGAGCCATTTTTTAAGGTAAAGACAAACAAAAAATGCTCCTGAATCCTTATATCAAGATCAAATACTTAAGAAAGAAAGCTTTTTCAATTTCTAATTTTTTTGCGCCTCACTTTAAATATATATATATTTATTTATTTAATGGCCGCCATTTTGAAACAAGATGTCTGATGAATCTGGCCAGCGAACTTGGTCGAAGTATTGATGTATACTATCCACATGCCTTCTTACATCGAAATAGGCGAATACGTGTGTTATCGCGTGACAAATACAAGATCGTTTCAAAATGTTAGCCATGCTAGAAATTCAAAGTGCTATAATTCAAACATTTTTTAAGATATAAACAAAAGAACAAATTTTCAGAAACAAAAACTGCTCCTGAATCTTTGTATCAAGGCCAAACACATAAAATTTTTTTTTCATTTTCCAATTTTTTAATACCTTATTTTAAATTTTAAATTTAATTTATTTTTAAATGGCAACCCTTTTGAAACAAGATGGCGAATGAAGCTGGCCAACGAACTCGGTCGACACATCGGTATGTACTATGTACAGACCAAGTTACATCCAAATCGGTTCATAAATACGCCTGTTATCGCGTGACAAAAATCAGGTCGTTTTAAAATGTCAGCCACAATAGAAATTCAAAATGCTATTACTCAGCCATTTTTTTTAGATATACACGAAACAAAAACTGTTCCGGAATCTTTGTATTAAGGTCAAACACATACGAAAAAAATCTTTTTCATTTTCCAATTTTTTGGTATCTAATTTTAATTTTTTAATTTAAAAAATTTTTTTAAATGGCCGCCATTTTGAAACAAGATGGCGGATGAAAATGGCCAACGAACTCGGTCGAGACATTGGTATATACTATGTACGCACCGAATTACATCGAAATCGGTTCATAAATACGCCTTTTATCGGGTGATAAAATTCAGGACGTTTCAAAATGTCAGCCACGCTAGAAATTCAAAATGCTATAACTCAGCCATTTTAGGTAGCTTTCATTACAAAAAGCTACCTATTGCAGCCGTTCGGAGGAAAGCGATTTCAAAAAATTCTGGTATATTTTCATCGATCATGACCCCCAGACCCCGAAACCACCCTCCGTTCAAAAGTTGATATATATATATATCCATATATATATATATATATCTGACATTTGTCATACTGTAACTCTCGCATTTATGAACCGATTTGGATGTAATTCGGTATGTACATAGTACATACCAATGTCTCGACCGAGTTCGTTGGCCAGCCTCATCCGCCATTTTGTTTCAAAATGGCGGCCATTTAAAATTTTCTTAAAAATTTTAAATTTGAAATGTGGTACCAAAGAATTGAAAATGGAAAAATATTTTTTTCTTATGTATTTGACCTTTATACAAAGATTCCGGAGCAGTTTTTGTTTCGTCTATATCTTAAAAAATGGCTGAGTTATAGCATTTTGAATTTCTAGCGTGGCTGACATTTTGAAACGTCCTGAATTTTGTCACGCGATAAAAGGCCTATTTATGAATCGATTTGGATGTAACTTCGTTTGTACATAGTACATACCAATGTCTCGACCGAGTTCGTTGGCCAGCTTCATCCGCCATCTTGTTTCAAAATGGCGGCCATTTAAATAAATTTAAAAAATTTAAAATTTAAAATGAGATACCAAAATATTAGAAAATGAAAAAGATTTTTTTTGTATGTGTTTGACCTTAATACAAAGATCCAGGAACAGTTTTTGTTTCATCTATATCTCAAAAAATGGCTGAGTTATAGCATTTTGAATTTCTAGCGTGGCTGACATTTTGAAACGTCCTGATATTTGTCACGTGATAACAGGCGTATTTATGAACCGATTTGGGTGTACTTTGGTGTGTACATAGCACATACAAATATCTCGACCGAGTTCGTTGGCCAGCTTCATCCGCCATCTTGTTTCAAAATGGCGGCCATTTAAAAAAATTTAAAAAATTTAAAATTTAAAATGAGATACCAAAATATTAGAAAATGAAAAAGATTTTTTTTGTATGTGTTTGACCTTAATACAAAGATCCAGGAACAGTTTTTGTTTCGTCTATATCTAAAAAAATGGCTGAGTTATAGCGTTTTGAATTTCTATTGTGGCTGACATTTTAAAACGACCTGATTTTTGTCACGCGATAACAAGCGTATTTATGAACCGATTTGGATGTTACTTGGTCTGTACATAGTACATACCAATGCCTCGACCGAGTTCGTTGGCCAGCTTTATTCGCCATCTTGTTTCAAAAGGGTTGCCATTTAAAAAAAAATTAAATTTAAAATTTAAAAGTCCTTCCGGCCAGTGCCGGGAGGAAGAATTAGCTTTCATATTCCTTATTTTAAAAAAGCCAACTTATATTATTCAAACACACGAAGCTCAATTAAGTGGAAACCGAATGTAGGAGATTCAATACTAATTTTTATCAATACTAAATCATTATGAATGACAATTTCGCGAAATTAGTCAGCTTTATCCAAGCTGCTTTTATTTAAAGTAACTTATATTTGGCTGCCAAATTCGGCGATTTCTTAAAGTGTCTGCCATTTTAAGACAACATGGTGGATGAGGCTAACCAGTGAACTTGGTCGAGACCTTAGTAATTGCTGTGCACATGCTCACTCACATCGGAATCGGTTGATATATACGAGTGCTGTCGCAGGCAAAAAATCAGATTTTTAGGTAGCTTTCTTTACAAAAAAGCTACCTATTGCAGCCGTTCGGAGGAAAGCGATTTCAAAAAATGTTGGTATATTTTCATGGATCATGACCCCCAGACCCCGAAACCACCCTCCGTTCAAAATTGATATATATATATATATATATATATATATATATATATATATATATCTGACCTATGTCACACTGTAACTCCCGTAATTATGAACCGATTTCGATGTAATTCGGTGTGTACATAGTACATGCCAATGTCTCGACCGAGTTCGTTGGCCAGCTTCATCCGCCGTTTTGTTTCAAAATGGCGGCCATTTAAAATTTTAAAAAAAATTTAAAACTTGAAATGTGGTACCAAAAAATTAAAAATGGAAAAATATTTTTTTCTTATGTATTTGACCTTTATACAAAGATTCTGGAGCAGTTTTTGTTTCGTCTATATCTTAAAAAATGGCTGAGTTATAGCATTTTGAATTTCTAGCGTGGCTGACACTTTGAAACGTCCTGAATTTTGTCACGCGATAAAAGGCGTATTTATGAACCGATTTGGATGTAATTCGGTGTGTATATAGTACATACCAATCTCTCGACCGAGTTCGTTGGCCAGTTTCATCCGCCATTTTGTTTCAAAATGGCGGCCATTTAAATTTTTTTTAAAAATTTAAAATTTGAAATGCGGTGCCAAAAAATTGAAAATGGAAAAATATTTTTTCTTATGTATTTGACCTTTATACAAAGATTTCGGAGCAGTTTTTGTTTCGTCTATATCTTAAAAAATGGCTGAGTTATAGCATTTTGAATTTCTAGCGTGGCTGACATTTTCAAAACGTCCTGAACTTTGTCACGCGATAAAAGGCGTATTTATGAACCGATTTGGATGTAACTTCGTTTATACATAGTACATACCAATGTCTCGACCGGGTTCGTTGGCCAGCTTCAACCGCCGTCTTGTTTAAAAATGGCGGCCATTTAAATTTTTAAGAAAAATTTAAATTTGAAATGTGGTACCAAAAATTGAAAATTGAAAAAATATTTTCTTCTTATGTGTTTGACCTTGATAAAAAGATTCGGGAGCAGTTTTTGTTACGTCTATATCTTAAGAAATGGCTGAGTTATAGCATTTTGAATTTCTAGCGTGGCTGACATTTTGAAACGTCCTGATTTTTCTCACGTAATAACAGGCGTATTTATGAACCGACTTGGATGTACCTTGGTGTGTACATAGTACATACAAATATCTCGACCGAGTTCGTTGGCCAGCTTCATCTGCCATCTTGTTTCAAAATGGCGGCCATTTAAAAAAATAAAAAAATAAAAAAATTTAAATGAGATACCAAAAAATTGGAAAATGAAAAAGATTTTTTTTGTATGTGTTTGACCTTAACACAAAGATTCCGGAACAGTTTTTCTTTCGTCTATATCTAAAAAAAAATGGCTGAGTAACAGCATTTTGATTTTCTCTTGTGGCTGACATTTTAAAACGACCTGATTTTTTTCACGCGATAACAGGCGTATTTATGAACTTATTTGGATGTAACTTGGTCTGTACATAGTACATACCAATGTCTCGACCGAGTTCGTTGGCCAGCTTCATTCGCCATCTTGTTTCAAAAGGGTTGCCATTTAAAAAAAATTAAATTTAAAATTCAAAAGTCCTTCCGGCCAGTGCCGGGAGGAAGAGGTAGCTTTCATAATCCTTATTTAAAAAAAGCCAACTTATATCATGCAAACACACGAAGCTCAATTTAGTGGAAACCGAATATAGGAGATTCAATACTAATTTTTATCAATATAATGAATGAGAATTTCGCGAAATTAGTCAGCTTTATCCAAGCTGCTTTTCTTTAAAGTAACTTATATTTGTTTGCCAAATTCGGCAATTTCTTAAAGTGCCTGTCATTTTAAGACGACGTGGTGGATGAGGCTAAGCAGTGAACTTGGTCGAGACCTTAGTAATTGCTGTGCACATGCTCACTCACATCGGAATCGGTTAATATATAGGAGTGCTGTCGCATGCAAAAAATCAGATTTTTCAAAATGTCACCCACAATAGAAATTGAAACTGCTATATCTGAGCCATTTTTTAAGGTAAAGACAAACAAAAAATGCTCCTGAATCCTTATATCAAGATCAAATACTTAAGAAAGAAACCTTTTTCAATTTCTAATTTTTTTGCACCTCACTTTAAATATATATATATATTTTTTAATTTAATGGCCGCCATTTTGAAACAAGATGTCTGATGAATCTGGTCAGCGAACTTGGTCGAGGTGTTGATGTATACTATCCACATGCCTTCTTACATCGAAATAGGCGAATACGTGTGTTATCGCGTGACAAATACAAGATCGTTTCAAAATGTTAGCCATGCTAGAAATTCAAAGTGCTATAAATCAACCATTTTTTAAGATATCAACAAAAGAACAAATTTTCAGAAACAAAAACTGCTTCGGAATCTTTGTATCAAGGCCAAACACATAAAAAAAACCTTTTTTATTTTCCAATATTTTAATACCTCATTTTAAATTTTAAATTTTAAATTAAATTTTTTTTAATGGCAACCCTTTTGAAACAAGATCGCGAATGAAGCTGGACAACGAACTCGGTCGAGACATTGGTATGTACTATGTACAGACCAAGTTACATCCAAATAGGTTCATAAATACGCCTGTTATCGCGTGACAAAAATCAGGTCGTTCTAAATGTCAGCCACAAGAGAAATTCAAAATGCTATTACTCAGCCATTTTTTTTTAGATATAGACGAAAGAAAAACTGTTCCGGAATCTTTGTATTAATGTCAAACACATACAAAAAAAATCTTTTTCATTTTCCAATTTTTTGGTATCTCATTTAAATATTTTTATTTTTTAATTTTTTTAAATAGCCGCCATTTTGAAACAAAATGGCGGATGAAGTTGGCCAACGAACTCGGTCGAGATATTTGTATGTACTATGCACACACCAAGGTACATCCAAGTTGGTTTATAAATACGCCCGTTATTACGTGAGAAAAATCAGGACGTTTCAAAATGTCAGCCACGCTAGAAATTCAAAATGCTATAACTCAGCCATTTCTTAAGATATAGACGAAACAAAAACTGCTCCCGAATCTTTTTATCAAGGTCGAACACATAAGAAAAAAATATTTTTTCAATTTTCAATTTTTGGTACCACATTTCAAATTTAAATTTTTCTTAAAAATTTAAATGGCCGCCATTTTTAAACAAGATGGCGGGTGAAGCTGGCCAACGAACTCGGTCGAGACATTGGCATGTACTATGTATAAACGAAGTTACATCCAAATCGGTTCATAAATACGCCTTTTATCGCGTGACAAAATTCAGGACGTTTCAAAATGTCAGCCACGCTAGAAATTCAAAATGCTATAACTCAGCCATTTTTTAAGATATAGACGAAACAAAAACTGCTCCGGAATCTTTGTATAAAGGTCAAATACATAAGAAAAAAATATTTTTCCATTTTCAATTTTTTGGTACCACATTTCAAATTTTAAATTTTTAAAAAAATTTTAAATGGCCGCCATTTTGAAACAAAATGGCGGATGAAGCTGGCCAACGAACTCGGTCGAGAGATTGGTATGTACTATGTACACACCGAATTACATCCAATTCGGTTCATAAATACGCCTTTTATCGCGTGACAAAATTCAGGACGTTTCAAAATGTCAGCCACGCTAGAAATTCAAAATGCTATAACTCAGCCATTTTTTAAGATATAGACGAAACAAAAACTGCTCCGGAATCTTTGTATAAAGGTCAAATACATAAGAAAAAAATATTTTTCCATTTTTAATTTTTTGGTACCAAATTTCAAGTTTTAAATTTTTTTAAAAATTTTAAATGGCCGCCATTTTGAAACAAAACCGCGGATGAAGCTGGCCAACGAACTCGGTCGAGACATTGGTATGTACTATGTACACACCGAATTACATCGAAATCGGTTCATAATTACGGGAGTTACAGTGTGACATAGGTCAGATATATATATATATATATATATATATATATATATATATATATATATATATATATATATATATATATATATATATATCAATTTTGAACGGAGGGTGGTTTCGGGGTCTGGGGGTCATGATCGATGAAAATATACCAAAATTTTTTGAAATCGCTTTCCTCCGAACGGCTGCAATAGGTAGCTTTTTGTAAAGAAAGCTACCTAAAATGAGGTATTAAAAAATTGGAAAATGAAAAAGATTTTTTTTATGTGTTTGGCCTTGATACAAAGATTCCGGAGCAGTTTTTGTTTCTGAAAATTTGTTCTTTTGTTGATATCTTAAAAAATGGTTGATTTATAGCACTTTGAATTTCTAGCATGGCTAACATTTTGAAACGATCTTGTATTTGTCACGCGATAACACACGTATTCGCCTATTTCGATGTAAGAAGGCAGTTGGATAGTATACATCAACACCTCGACCAAGTTCGCTGGCCAGATTCATCAGCCATCTTGTTTCAAAATGGCGGCCATTAAATTAAAATATATATATATTTAAAGTGAGGTGCAAAAAAATTAGAAATTGAAAAAGGTTTCTTTCTTAAGTATTTGATCTTGATATAAGTATTCAGGAGCATTTTTTGTTTATTTTTACCTTAAAAAATGGCTCAGATATAGCAGTTTCAATTTCTATTGTGGGTGACATTTTGAAAAATCTGATTTTTTGCATGCGACAGCACTCCTATATATTAACCGATTCCGATGTGAGTGAGCATGTGCACAGCAATTACTAAGGTCTCGACCAAGTTCACTGCTTAGCCACATCCACCATGTTGTCTTAAAATGACAGGCACTTTAAGAAATTGCCGAATTTGGCAGCCAAATATAAGTTACTTTAAAGAAAAGCAGCTTGGATAAAGCTGACTAATTTCGCGAAATTCTCATTCATTATATTGATAAAAATTAGTATTGAATCTCCTATATTCGGTTTCCACTAAATTGAGCTTCGTGTGTTTGCATGATATAAGTTGGCTTTTTTTAAATAAGGATTATGAAAGCTACCTCTTCCTCCCGGCACTGGCCGGAAGGACTTTTCAAAATGTCACCCACATTAGAAATGGAAACTGCTATATCTGAGCCATTTTTTAAGATAAAGACAAACAAAAAGTGCTCCTGAATCCTTATATCAAGGTCAAATACTTAAGAAAGAAACCTTTTTCAATTTCTAATTTTTTTGCACCTCACTTTAAATATATATATTTTTACTTTCGTCTATCTTCAATAGAAGAAAGTATTGTAATCGAAATTTTTTTCGACTTCCGGTTTTCGTCGGATTTGCATGTTTTAGGGGTCAGAGATTCCAAAAACATGTTTATAGAAAATGTCTGTCTGTCTGTGTGTCCGTCTGTCCGTCCGTCCGTCTGTCCGTCTGTCTGTCGCCATTGTACCATCAAAAAGTGTATGAAGTTATGTATAGAATTAAACTAAAATTTTATTAGAAGTTTTAGGCTATGGCAAGCAGGTCCTCCCGGAATTTGGAAAAAATTCGCCGGTAGGGGGCGCTGATATAACAATTTTTGTGCGATTTTGAATATTGTACCATCCAAAAGTGTATGGAGTTATGCATAGAATTGAACCAAATTTTTATTTTAAGTTTTTGGATATGACAAGCAGGTCCTCCCTGAATTTGGAAAAAATTCGCCGATAGAGGTCGCTGTAAATGCGATTTTTGTGCGATTTTGAATATTGTACCATCGAAAAGTGTATGAAGTTATGCATAGAATTGAACCAAATTTTTATTTTAAGTTTTTGGCTATGGCAAGCAGGTCCTCTCTGAATTTAGAAAAAATTCGCCGGTAGGGGGTGCTGTAATCGCGATTTTTGTGCGATTTTGAATATTTTACCGTCCAAAAGTGTATGAAGTTATGCATAGAATTAAACCACATTTTTATTTTAAGTTTTTGGATATGGTAAGCAGGTCCTCCCTGAATTTTCAAAAAATTCGCCGTTAGAGGCGCTGTAATAGCGATTTTTGTGCGATTTTCAATATTGTACCATCGAAAAGTGTATGAAGTTACGCATAGAATTGAACCAAAAAAATTTTTTAAGTTCTTGGCTATGGCAAGGAGGTCCTCCCTTAATTTGTAAAAAAATCGCTCGTAGAGGGCGCTGTAATAGCGATTTTTGTACAGTTTTTGTGCCATTTTGAATATTGTACCGTCGAAAAGTGTATGAAGATATGCATAGAATTGAACCAAATTTTATGTGTTTATTTTTGGTCATGTCACGAAGGTTCTCCCTGAATTTGGAAAAATTCTGCCGGTAGGGGGCACTATAATTGCGATGTCTGTACCATTTTCATTATTGTACCATCGAAAAGTGTATGAAGTTATCCATATAATTGAACCAAATTTTTTGTGCATGTTTCTGGCTATGGCAAACAAGTCCTCCCTGAACTTTAAAAAATTCCGAAAGAAGGGGGCGCTATAATTCCGATCTCTGTGCCATTTTCATTATTGTACCATCGAACAGCGTATAAAATTATGCATACAATTGAACCAAAATGTTTGTGCTTGTTTTTGGCTTTGGCCAACAGGTCCTCCTTGAATTTGGAAATATTGCGCGGTAAAGGG
Source organism: Maratus speciosus (assembly GCA_963932465.1). Taxonomy (NCBI): domain Eukaryota; kingdom Metazoa; phylum Arthropoda; class Arachnida; order Araneae; family Salticidae; genus Maratus; species Maratus speciosus. The sequence goes on along the minus strand of OZ010787.1, from coordinate 281,188,280 downwards.
GCTCCGTGCTAGCGATTTTTGTATACTTTTCTTGATTTTTCATAGTTCTATTGTGCATCAGCGGCTCATGCAGCGGCGGGAACTCGCTTCCTGCTAAGCCGGCTATTCGCAAACAGCTGATAACAACAGAATAAGGAAAAATTAATAATTTTAACAAATATCATGATATAGATTAACTCATTTTTAGTCCGTTTAATTGACTTGAGCAGAAATTTAAGATGAAAATCAAAGTTGGTATAGTATTGAACTAATAATATTGAAGTATTAACATGTGTAACTAGGTTTTGAAATACACTGCTCAAAACAATTAAAGGATATTGCAGTTTTAGGTGGATTTTGTATCTGGTAAACTGTTTAGCTGATTGATACATGGTCGACAGACATAGTAGGTTATATGAGAATAAATTACACATGTTTGGCAGAAAAAAATGCATTTTATTGCGCATTTGTGTACTAAAGGAAAAAAACACAATTTGTGCATATGAGAAAAAAAGAATAAGAAAAGGTGTTTTCTTCAAAGAAAATCATTTTCAGTAGGGGGTATGGTTTCCACGGGCGGCCAGCAACGTTGAACACCTTTGAGGCATGGACTCAATGAGGCTATTAATGACGAGTTGGGGTATTCTGCCCCACTCTTCCAGAAGAGCTCTTTCCAGTTCTTGGAGAGTTTGTGGGCGTTGTTGGCGGCCAGAAACTCGTCTTCCTAGAGCGTCCCAAACGTGCTCGATTGGATTCATGTCTGGAGAACACGCTGGCCATTCCATTCGAACGATTCCTTCCTCGAAAAGGAAATCCTCCACCAGGTTTGCACGATGTGGCCTGCAGTTATCGTCCATTAAAATGAAGTTATCTCCGATTGCTGCAGCGTAAGGGACTACAATAGGTCTGAGGATCTCATCCCTATATCGGCGACCAGTCAGAGCTCCATCTCGAATGATGTAGAGGTCAGTGCGCCCGTCAATAGAGATGCCACCATACACCAACACTCCTCCACCGCCAAATCTGACACTTTCGTGCACGAACGCAGGATTATTCCTACTGCCACGGTCCCTCCAGATGAAAATACGCCTATTATCCGGATGCACAGAAAAACGAGACTCGTCAGAAAACAGAATATTGCTCCACTCATTTCTCCTCCAGTTGACATGCTCGGTTGCCCACTCCCTGCAATCGCGACGATGCCTTAATGTTAATCTAACACATACCATCGGTCGGCGAGCATACAGATCTACAGCATGGAGCCGGTTTCGGACAGTCTGAGTTGAAATTGTGGTGCCTGTAGCCGAGCGAAGGTGTTGTTGGAGAAGAGTAGCGTTCATGGTTCGGTGTCTCCGAGCTGTTAACGCTAAATACCGATCTTCATTGGGCGTTGTTGCCCGTCTACGACCTTGCCCTGGTCTTCGGCCTGCACATCCACTCTCCAAAAAAACGGTTCCAGATCCTGGAAATGACACTTTGTGACACTCCAATGGCTTGCGCTACTTCGGCTTGACTTTGGTCCCCTTCTAACCTACCAACAATTCTCAAAGCTTCTGAATCTGTCAAATGACTTCGCTGAGACATCGTACTCATCGAAACAAAGCAATCACTGAATGCCGATCATCCTTGTCTTCATTCTCTTTTATCCAGTTGAAAGTCAAATTTCATTCGCTGCCGCTGAAGCGACGTTTTTGACGTCGAACTCAAAATTTGCATACTCCACAGTTTGAAAACCAGAAAAATTTGCATTTATGATTCTCTTCTTCTATTTTCGGCAAAAAAAATTTCGTTTATATCTTTATTTATATAAAACTTCAAATATCCTTTAATTGTTTTGAGCAGTGTATTAAGACGTATAAGATAGAAGAAAGTTTTGGGATTGGCACATCCAACTAGTTTAATTTAATGGCCGCCATTTTGAAACAAGATGACTGATGAAGCTGGCCAGCGAACTTGGTCAAGATCTTGATGTATACTATCCACATGCCTTCTTCCATGGAAATAGGCGAATACGTGTGGTATCGCGAGACAAATACAAGATCGTTTCAAAGTGTTAGCCATGATAGAAATTCAAAGTGCTATAATTCAACCACTTTTTAAGATATAAACAAAAGAACAAATTTTCAGAAACAAAACTGCTCCAGAATCTTTGTATCAAGGCCAAACACATAAAAAAAATCTTTTTCATTTTCCAATTTTTTAATACCTCATTTTAAATTTTAAATTACATTTTTTTTAAAAAATGGCAACCCTTTTGAAACAAGATAGTGAATGAAGCTGGCCAACGAACTCGGTCGAGACATTGGTATGTACTATGTACAGACCAAGTTACATTCAAATCGGTTCGTAAATACGCCTGTTATCGCGAGACAAAAATCAGGTCGTTTTCGAATGTCAGCCACAATAGAAATTCAAAATGTTATAACTCAGCCATTTTTTTTAGATATAGACGAAACAAAACCTGTTCCGGAATCTTTGTATTAAGGTCAAACACATACAAAAAAACTCTTTTTCATTTTCCAATTTTTTGATATCTCATTTTAAATTTAATTTTTTTAAAAATTTTTTAAATGGCCGCCATTTTGAAACAAGATGGCGGATGAAGCTGGCCAACGAACTCGGTTGAGTTATTTATATGTACTATGTACACACCAAGGTACATCCAAATCGGTTCATAAATACGTCTGTTATCACGTGGCAAAAATCAGGGCGTTTCTAAATGTCAGCCACACTAGAAATTCAAAATGCTATAACTCAGCCATTTTTCAAGATACAGACGAAACAAAAACTGCTCCTGAATCTTTTTATCGAGGTCAAACACATAAGAAAAAAATATGTTTTCAATTTTCAATTTTTTGGTACCACATTTCAAATTAAAATTTTTCTTAAAATTTTAAATGGCCGCCATTTTTAAACAAAATGGCGTATGATGCTGGCCAACGAACTCGATCGAGACATTGGTCTGTACTATGTATAAACGAAGTTACATCCAAATCGGTTCATAAATACGCCTTTTATCGCGTGACAAAGTTCAGGACGTTTCAAAATGTCTGCTTCGCTAGAAATTCAAAATGCTATAACTCAGCCATTTTTTAAGATATAGACGAAACAAAAACTGCTACGGAGTCTTTGTATAAAGGTCAAATACATAAGAAAAAAATATTTTTCCATTTTCAATTTTTTGGTAGCACATTTCAAATCTTAAATTTTTTTAAAATTTTTAAATGGCCGCCATTTTGAAACAAAATGACGGATGAAGCTGGCCAACGAACTCAGTCGAGACATTGGTATGTACTATGTACACACTGAATTACATCCAAATCGGTTCATAAATACGAGAGTTACAATGTGACATAGGCAGATATATATATATATATATATATATATATATTGATATATATATATATATATATATATATATATTGATATATATATATATATATATATATATATATATATATATATATATGTATGTATATATATATATATATATATATATATGTATATATATATAAATTTTGAACGGAAGGTGGTTTCGGGGTCTGGGGGTCATAATCGATGGAAATATACCAAAATTTTTTGAAATCGCTTTCCTCCGAACGGCTGCAATAGGTAGCTTTTTGTAAAGAAAGCTACCTAAAATGAGGTATTAAAAAATTGGAAAATGAAAAAGATTTTTTTATGTGTTTGACCTTGATACAAAGATTCCGGAGCAGATTTTGTTTCTGAAAATTTGTTCTTTTGTTTATATCTTAAAAAATGGTTGAATTATAGCACTTTGAATTTCTAGTATGGCTAACATTTTGAAACGATCTTGTATTTGTCACGCGATAACACACGTATTCGCCTATTTCCATGTTAGAAAGCATGTGGATAGTATACATCAACATCTCAGCCAAATATAAGTTACTTTAAATAAAAGCAGCTTGGATAAAGCTGACTAATTTCGTGAAACTCTCATTCATAATGATTTAGTATTGATAAAAATTAGTATTGAATCTCCTATATTCGGTTTCCACTAAATTGAGCTTCGTGTGTTTGAATAATATAAGTTGTCTTTTTTAAAATAAGGTATTTGAAAGCTACCTCTTCCTCCCGGCACTTGCCGGAAGGACTTTTTTAAGATATAGACGAAACAAAAACTGCTCCAGAATCTTTGTATAAAGGTCAAATACATAAGAAAAAAATATTTTTCCATTTTTAATTTTTTGGTACCACATTTCAAATTTTAATTTTTTTTTTTAATTTAAATGGCCGCCATTTTAAAACAAAACGGCGGATGAAGATGGCCAACGAACTCGGTCGAGACATTGGTATGTACTATGTACACACCGAATTACATCGAAATCGGTTCATAATTACGAGAGTTAGAGTGCGACATAAGTCAGATATATATATATATATATATACATATCAATTTTGAACGGAGGGTGGTTTCGGGGTCTGGGGGTCATGATCGATGAAAATATACCAAAATTTTTTGAAATCGCTTTCCTCCGAACGGCTGCAATAGGTAGCTTTTTGTAATGAAAGCTACCTAAAAGTGACTTAAAGTTCGAGTACAAATTTTGAACTGGATAAACATGCATACGGTCGTTGAAATAACACAAAAACTTATAAAAATAACAAAATTTTTGTTAAAAGAAATCATAAAAGAAACAGTCTCAAAGCCTGACAAAATAAGCCATATGTTATTTTAGCCAATCTGAAACTTAATAAATTTTAAATTAATCGTAATACTTGTACGATTTTTTTCAAAGCGCAGATACACATGAAATAAGATCTTCGAATACTTTAAGCACTTGGTATATGATCCCTAAAAAGCTAAGCCGAACTCATTTGTTTTCAGAGCAGAAAAGTGGCATAAGTCATGCATTTTTAAAGTTTCATAACTCGCTCAATTTATGTGTAATGTGAATGGGACTTTTTTTGTCTTACTTGTCAGTGTAATAGAAAAATTTTACCAAATGTAACTTATAGGACCGGGGGACCGTATAAAAATTAAATTTCGTAATTTTTTAAGAAATGTTTTTATTGACCCAAATCGCTTTTAAAATATTTCTTTACCTGATTTAAAACATTTTTGTAATTGGAATTATATGTCTATGACTAACGGTTTAGGAATTAGCCATTGGACACCGTTGAGACCGGACACCCTGTATATTATTTTCTTGCTTATGTATTGTCTGTGTACTGGGAATTTCAAAGTAATATTCTTTTCATATCTGGAATTTAATCCTAGCTAGTGAGTTAGATAACATTAGTTGAAGGAATGTAGTTTATACATTGAATGGGTGTTTCTCCTGTCATTCAAAGTGCATACCTGAAGATAAGTCAGACAAAAGGGTTGTCACTCACTATCTAGGGAGATAATGGATATCACGAAATGTGACATTGTTAGGGACGAGTCCTTGTTGGCAGATAGGGATTCCCACAGTTGGGTTTCTTGGGGGGGAGGGATTAACTGACCTGGGATAGAGGTCAGTTAATGCTTGGAGCTGGAACTGTGTGGTGAGTTGTTCCAGAGGAGAGTTCTTAGATAGAGCGTGATTAGGCGGTGTGAAGCTCTTGGGGTATAGAGCTAATGTTTTATGAGATTAACAGTGATCTCAGATAACTCTAATTTAATTAGCGTAGGGTGAGAGGAAGCTAGAGTAGTTTAACAGTACACAGAAAGTATTTACTATATTTAACTTAATGTTGGACCGGATCACCTATATCCGAGTTCTTAATTTTAAATATTGTTTTGTTATCTGTGAATAATGTGTAAATAAATTGTTAGTTAAGTTTAATTGAAAGAGTTGATATTCTTTTCAACAATCCTCTCATAGCGTGACCGATATCACGTAATCATATCGGTGGTGGCAGCATATAAAAAGTAAAGGAACATTCTTCAAAGTTGTGTTGACTTAGAGGGAACCCCGACATTGGTGGCAGCGCTGGAATCGAATCGCCGGATACCAGTGAACAGCGAGCCGTGTTACAGTGTGTTAATGCCGAGCGTCCAGCAGAATTTTCGAGTGTTAACGCCGGAGCGCACAGCGGAATTTTAATGTAGCAATGCAGGATCATCTAGCGGAATTTTAGAGGGCTAACAACCGAGAGCCGAGTGAAAGTACAGAGTGTGTGTGCTCTATCGTCGTTTACAGTGAATCGAATTACAGTGTGTGTGCCCTAGTGTCGAACATTTTAACTGTGTTAAAAGTGAACTGTTATGTGTATTTCATCAAAGTTACTCTAAAGTGTGGAATATTAAGTTCATCGTGGAACTACTTGTGAGCAGCGGAGTAGCCCAGCGGATAAAATATAAGGTAAGGTGTTTTGATCATTCTATTCTGCTGACACTCTCGAACCAACTGTGTTTTCTTTTTGTGTACAATTGATGGTAATTTAACATAAATTATGCGTAAATTTTGATAATTTATGTGCAATCAAATAATTGTGTTGAGACAGGTATGAGACAATAACAGCCATATTTATTATTGTTTTAAGAAAAGGTTGTAATTTTTTGTTGGCTAGTATTAATTTCCTATTTTTTTTTTTTTTTTTTTTTTTTTTTTTTTTTTTTTTTTTTAACGGATAATGGTGGTGAATAAAATTAATGGATTGGGTTAATAGTTGGAAGGAATAATTCAAATTACTTAAGGGGTCTCAGGATTCTTAAAGCTCTAAAATTTTCGAAATTTTAACTTTTTTAGATGTTAAACTTCTATGTTTTCTGAACATTTTGATGTAATTGTTATCTTGAAATTCCCATTAGAACAGAAGTTATGGCATTTAGAATTATTCTCGCTCAATAGCTGAAGCGGTGTTTCCAAAACTTTGAAGTCATTTTTCTCTAAAAGACGTTTTTGGGCATAACGCGCACGATATCTCAAAAACTTCTGAATATTTTTTCATGAAATTTTCAAAACATATGTTTCATGTTAGTCATGAACCTAAAATTTCCTTTTTATTGTAAAAAGAAAATAATTTTTTAGGGGTTTATATTGTTGAAATTTTCTAAATTTTGCATTATCTAAATACAACTTTGTATTAAAAATATAAAAATGCTTTAAATACAAATTTATTTAGGTTCAGTGTCATTATTATAATCTGAGGCATAAGTAGGCACCAAAATTTTCATTCCAGTTGCAAAATTTATTTTGTAATCGTACGCATAAGCTGTTGTGCCGATTTTCTGCTCGTCAAATGTCTGACAGTTTGAAGCCCCCTGTAAGTGCTAATTCTGTATCTTGCAATTTTTCAAATATTTGAAATGAAAGAACATACTTGTATCTTTCATTCCCATTTAAAATTGTGTCTTAATATCAAATACATTTTAAGATATTAAATGTTGAAAATGGTCCTTTTTTAGGGTTTCGTTCATCTGTCGAAACCCTATTCGTCTCGCTCCTCTGTCTGTCTGTCTGTCTGTCCGTCTGTCCGTCACAGAGCCCGTTCTCAGAAACTATACATGTTAGAGACTTGAAATTTTGGGTACTTATAGCTGAACACCTCACATCAAACAACAAATCATAAAATTTTGAAAAAGTTGATAATTAACCTAATTACGGGCTAATTAAATTCTAAAATTAACCAATCAACCTTTTGAATGCAGGTGAAAATGCACGTTATCGAAATCCTCCCCAGTTTCTCCTAATGGTTGCCAGTAAACTCAGCGGATGCTCCGTCAAATCAGCCGGTGCAGGGTTACCACGGAGTACTTTAAGCAATAAATGAAGTGGACCTTCAAAAAGCAAAATTGGATCTGCCGAAATAGCGGTCGTACAAATTCGTAACAGGTGTAGAAATACGCGGAAAAAATTCTACTTTATTTTGGTATAAATTTCAAATTTCTGCGTAGGAAAGAACGCAAAAAATCCACTAAAAATCGATCGATAAAAATTTAATTTCTGTGTTTTTAAAAACAATGAAAACAGATTTCCATTCACCGGAAGGCAGCTGTCATCATTTCTGGACATATCGGCGCGGGAGAAATTTAAGGGGAGGAAAGTCTAATACGAAATTTAAACTTTTTAAATATTAAATTTTTCGATTAAATTTTTTGAAATCCGGGCTGGAAATTTCTCGCAGATTCCATACATACCCGGTTCAAAGAGATTGCTTCATTACGAGCTGAGATATTAATTATTATTTTATTAATTCCTTTTATTTCCATCAAATGCCAGATTAAGATGGAGGTACGTGCTTTTTTAACGGAGATTTCATTTAAATTAGGAAATTAACAATTTGCGTGGGGTGTTTCGACGGCGCGCTATGAGATAAGTATTAATTATTCAATATGAAAAAGTTTATAGGTTTATAAGTGTTCATCCCACTATTTCCGAATAGCAATTTCAGGAAATATCTTAAATTATTGTTTAAGACCGCCACTCGATGTCTTCGAAACTTTAAGATACTTTATAACACATAAGAAAAAGTGTAAAAAAGAATGGAGTGTGATATTTCGAGGAGTGGAGGGGGGGGGGACTAGATTTATTTATTAAATCTTAGCGTTTGTTATCGCGGAAAATGTTTTAAATTGTTGGTTAAGACTGCACCGCCACCCTCCCGACCATGTATCTATGGAGAGATTGCGCAAAGGAGTTTCGTTCAGATATGCTTTTGTTAAGAATAGAGTGCGCTCCCTGGTGGTGGAATGCGGAACTAACGTAACGCGATTTTGTTAAAATTAGGAAATATAACAAGGCGATCCGTTTGCAACTTTAAGATACTTCATGACACATAATAAAAAGCTTATAAAATAATGGTGCATGCAATTTCCTGTGAAGGGAGGGCGGGGGAGGGGCGCTGGATTTCTTTTTTAAAAAATAGCGTTTACGACCTTTTTAGGTGTCGTTTTTTGAGCACTATGATATACTCAGACACGTGCTGCTTATGAAATATAAAAATGTCAAAATTTTAGTTACCACTATTTCCGAATAGTACTTTCAGCAAATTTCTTAATTTCTCGCTTAAGGCCGCCACCAACTCCAGTAACACATCCATTGATAGGTTGTTTAACAGAGTTTCGATCTGATACACTTTTGTTATGAATAGTGTGCGCTCCCTGGTGGTGGAATTTGCAACTAACATAACGCAATTTTGTTAAAATTATGAAATCTAACAAGTCGATCTGCTGGAAACTTTGACATAGTTCATAGCACATAATAAAAAGCTTATAAAAGAATGTTCCGTGCAATTTCCTGGGGCGCCTACCTATCTCGGGTGCTATAGACCCGATCCCCTCGACTAATATACCTACGGATAGGTTGTAAATCGGAGTTTCCTTTGGATAGAGGTTTGTGTAGAATAGAGTGCGCCCCTGGTTGCGAAATGTGGAACTAACAGATTTCACAAAAGGATAAAGTGTTTTAAAGGAATATTAAACGAAACCCTCTGTGCGATCTGTGATCACACTTACCCACTTGTTTTCATTTTTTCCAATTTTAAGAGTTTTGAGACCCCTTAAATTAAAATTATTATTAAAGTAATATTTAAATTAAGCAATACTGTTTAAGTTTAAGAGTTGATAACAAACGAGCAAGGCACATTTGCTTAGAATTTTAATAGGCTGGAAATAAATTTAAAAAAAAAGACCCACAAAGGAAAAAAAAAAAAAAGAGGCCCACAGAAAAAAGGGTTGTGATTTTATTTGGTTTAAGTGTGAGAACCAGTATTGAATTTGAAAATATTTTATTGAGGATAATTTTAAGAATTTGTATGTGTATTTTATGCAATTTTTTTATGCGACTATCTCTATTTAGTGATTGGCATCAATACTTTTATTCAATTTGCAACGTATCAGTATTATTATGTAAATTGTATGTTATTATTTAATTGTATAAATTGGAATCTCTATTGCATAGTAATCAAATTCAAATTATTTTACCTTTTTATTCGAAGTAAATTGTGTGATATCAATGTTTAAGGAAAATTATGTCATACTATGTCATGGCATGTTAAATTAGAAATAATATATCGATTATTTGAAATGTAGTAATTAGTATTTAGTGGAGGTAACTGTACTAAAGTAGAAATTTAGGAAATATTAATTTAATATTGTTGTAGAAGTTTAAATATTGTTGTAGAGTGGTATTAGTAATCGGTAGAAGAAGGTATGGCTTTCTTATTGAAATTAAAAAGGGCGGATCTTCGGATGATATCAGAAGAATTGGGGGTTGAATTCACGGAAGATGATAGCAGAATTCAGCTTAGGAAGAGGATAATGGAGAGCAATGACTATGAAGAGGCGGTCATTATGGAATTATCTAACACTATTGTTACGGAACGATTAGAACGAGAAAATTTAGAAATACAGGAAAAGACAGAGCGCGAAAATTTAGAAAAACAGGAAAAGTTAGAGCGCGAAAGGTTAGAAAGAGAAGAAAGGGCTGAAAAGTTAAGAATGGAACATGAATTAGAAATGGAGAGGCTAAAAATTCAAGGTTCGGCAAATAACTCTAATGGGGCTAGGGAACCTAATAATGAAAGTAGCATAGAAAAATTGATCAAAAGTGTTAAAACTCTGTCTATCAAAGTACCGGAAGAGACTGAGGGATGAAATTTGTTTTTAACAGTTTAGAAAACGCATTCAGAACTAAAAATGTACCAGGAAATCAGCAGGCTGAAATACTATTAAATATGTTAGAAGATAAGGCGGATAATTTGTTAATTTATACCACCATGGAACAAATAGAAAGTTATGAGGAATTAAAGGAATTAGTTCTAAGAGAACACGAGCCGACACCGAAGGCGTGTTCAGGGTTGCCAGTGGGCTACTTTTTTTAAATTCAGATTTCTTGATTGCCACCACTTTTTTGAAACGGTAAATTTACCTTTGTTTTCGCCTTAATTAATATGTCATTAAATAAGGCGCATTTTACCATTTCAAAAAAGTGGTGCCAATCAAGAATCGGAATTTAAAAAAAGTAGCCCATATGACAACACTGGGCGTGTTTGGAAAATTTTAAGGCGGCTAGAAGAAACCAAAATGAAACTCATGTATTATTTGTATCGCGTTTAATAGCAACTTGGGAAAATTACTGTAAGATTAGGGGTGCGGACTCATATGAAAAGGTTAATCAGTTAATAATTACTGATAAGTTGTTAAATACGTTATATACCGGGAACGACAGCACAGACAATCACTTCATCAAGTTCACGGTTGAAATTCCAGAATTAGTTAAAACTGGATTCGCATATTAAAATGCAATCGGTGTGCCAAGTCATATCTTGGTGGAAAACACATAAAAACCCGAATTTAGCGGTTGACTCGTAGGTTTAACATTGTGTTTTCCTGCTCCCAATCCTCCATGTTTTCATACTTATGGGTGCATGAAAACACAATGGTAAACCTACGAGTCAACCGCTAAAATAGGGTTTACAGGTACTTTCCACCAAGATATGACTTGGCAGACCGATTGCGTTTTAATATGCGAATTCAGTTTTAACTAATTCTGGAATTTCAGATTGAATTTGATGAGGTGATTGTCTGTGCTGCCGGCTCCCTGTCTATTAGATGAGGAAACCGCATCATATATTGGGTTAACTCAGCTGAGTAATTGGTTAGAAGTTTTTAAAATTGCTAAAGAATGTGACAATTATTTTGGCGCTAAACACAAATCTTATGCGGTTACGTATAAAAGTTTTAAGGGTAAAGATAAATATGTAAACAGTGAAAAAGTGAGACAGAAGGAGGATAGTAAATTTAGTGGTAATTGGAGGCAAAACGGGAGTAATGAAGTTAATACTTTTTCGGGAAGGAAGACTGATTCTAAAAAACCTAGTGAGGATTCAGCTCTTAGATGCTTCAAATGTTGGTTAAGAGGTCATTACCAACGTTTTTGTAATAATGTGAGTAATGAAGGAAATAATAATACTAGTAAAGGGCGAGAACAGAAAGCGGGTGTAAATAAGATTGTCATGAAAGGAAACAAAGAGTTACCTAAAGGAGCTATTGTGGCGAGGATATAGGCAAAGCCAGAACAGAGAACTAATGTTATTGGTGAGAAATTAAAAAAAACTCGAGAAAATTGAAGTTAGTTTAAATGGGCAGAAAGCGAAAGGATTGGTAGATTCTGGATGTGAAATAAGAGTCGTTCATAAAGATTTGGTACCGGAAGAGAAATTAAAAGAAGCGGGTTGTATTTATTTACAAGAACTATTTGGTGGAGCAGTTAAATCACTGTTTGTTAAATTACCATTAGCTATTCCGCAATTCGGACAAACTAATATAATTCATTAGGAAGTACTTTGCGCGGTAACCGATAATATTAATGAGCAAGTAATTTTACATCCCGAAGCGATTAACGAGTTGTCAGGGGTCAATCGCGATGAGTCATTGCTAGAATCCCATGAATTAGAAAGTTCGGAAATGAGTGTCGATAACTTGAGCGAAAAGGAAGGTATGAGTAGCGATAATTGTAATGTTTACGCAATAGAAACGAGATCGGGAAATTTGCAAAATCAGGACGAAAAAAAGACGGAAGTAGAGGTAAATGAGAATAATAAAGTTAACATTAGTAATTCAGATATGTTTAAGAAATCACAATTGTAATGTAAAAATGTAGAGAGAATTTGGGAATTAGCTAAAATGGATAAAGGAGATTTTTATATTGTTAATGGGTTATTGTATCATAAGGAGAAATTGTAAGGCAAAACTATAGCGCAATTAGTAGTACCCAAAGTAAGAAGGGAAGAAATCCTCAAATTAGCGCATTCTTCATTTGGAGGGCATCATGCAGCCAAGAAAACGCTACAGAGAATCAGGTATTCTTTTTATTGGGAGGGGATGGCGAAAGAAACTAAACAGTTTTGTGAGTCATGTTTAGAGTACCAATTAACTAGAGGGATTAAAGTGAATGATAGAGCTCCTATTTTCCCAGTATCGCGGCCTAAACTTCCATTTCAGATAGTCAATATTGATTTAATTGGGCCTACTGATCCAAAAAGTTCACAAAGGCATCAATATATACTAATCTTAATTGGTCAGCAGGTGGGCGGAAGCGATACCTCTAAAAAGTTTAACTGCTAAAACAGCGTGTAATGCATTACTTCAAATATTCCCGAGGACAGGAATTCCAAATATAATCGCTTGTGATAATGGAACGAATTTCACTGCTGACTTAACGAAAGAATTTGAGAAAAGCTTAGGTGCTAGCCCACAATTTTCGACCGCACCGTATCCATAGTCTAATGGTCTTGTGGAACGTTTTAATCAGACGATTAAACGTATGTTGCATCATACGATTAGAGAAGAAGGGAAAAGATGGCATGAACAAATACCGTTTATATTATGGGCGTATAGGGAAGTCCCAAATTCTACGACAGGAATAGCTCCTTTTCAATTATTGTATGGTAGAGCGCCGGAGGGTCCTTTATCAGTTCTGAAATCATCATGGGCAGGAAAAAATAAGGGGCACAATTAGATACTATGCCCATTCATATTTAAATAAACTTAGGGGACGTTTAGAAAGAGCCGCAAATGAGGCAAAATTATCGTCCGAGATGCAACAAGGCATAATGGTATATCATTATAAATTAAGATCGAAAGAAAAAACGTTTGAGGTAGGCGATAAAGTAATCGTGTTAATCCCCGCTTCAACTAATAAGTTATACTCTAGGTGGCAAAGTCCGGCGACTATTGTCAAAAAACGAAACCAGCATTCGTTTATAGTTGAGTTAGCCGACGGGAGTAGAAAGTGCGCCAAAATAAAATAAGAGAATTTATCGCTAGGAGCAATGTAGTCAATATTGTTTTCGAAAGTGATGAGGAATTTGGAGAAGTTGGGGAAATTCCTATTTGAAACCGGGAACAAGATGTATAGCGAGCCATAGAATGATTTGAAATAAAAGAGTTACCTAATAGTCAAGTCAGGGATATAAAGTCCATTTTGAGGGAAAATAAAGAGGTATTTATGGGTCCTGTGCGATTAACGGAGCTAGGGGAGCACCGTATTGATTTGAAACCGGGTGTGGTAAGAAAAAAGCAAAAATTATATAGTGTACCTGTTGCTTATAAAAAGGAAGTAGATAGACAGGTCCAGGAGTTATTAGAATTAAATCTAATTGAAGTATCAAATGCAGAAATTCGCCATCCAATTGTTTGCGTGGTGAAAAAAAGACGCAATTGTTAGACTTTGTATAGATTATAAGGCTTTAAATTAAGTAGTGCAAGTTCCAATCTTTCCTATGAAAGATTCGCAGGAAATCATGTATACTGCTGGGCAGCTAAATAATTGTCTTCGATCGATTTATTGAGGGGTTATTGGCAAGGCAAGTTAAAATGGCTGAGGAATGTAAACATTTGACACTATTTGCAACTCATAATGGAGCTTATCAGTGGCAAACTATGTCTTTTGGTTTATCAGGGGCGTCAGCTACTTTCCAAAAGGATATGAATGATGTTCTTCAAGCTCATCGGAAGTATGCACAAGCATATATTGATGATGTCATCATTTTCTCAGATAATTGGGGAGAGCATTGTGAGCATGTTAGAGCAGTCATCGAGGAACTTAAAAATTGAAATTTTACGATTACACTGGATAAGTGTAAATTTGGAGAAAGGTTAACTAAGTTTTTGGGTCATGTAATTGGGGGTGGAACACATGCACCGGATGAGGAGAAATTAGGAGCAATAAGGGATTTAAAGAGACCGAAAACTAAAAAGGAAGTTAGGTCTGTTTTGGGATTAATGAGATTTTACCGATCTTATATTCCATATTATGCTAAAATTGCCACACCTTTAAATGAATTAACTAAAGGAAAGGTTAAAAATACTGTACCATGGGATGAAAGGGCAGAAAACCCTTAAAGATGAATTATGTAATGTGACGCGTTTGGCTACACTTACGGTGAGCCTCTAATATCAGCTTACATGCTTCAGACCTGGCAGTAGCATGTTGTTTTACGCAAAAAGATGAAAAGGGTCAGTTTAAGCCGATAGCTTTTGCCAGTCAGAAATTATCAGGAGCTCAGCGTGCTTGGCCAAGTAGAGAAAGAGGCTTGGAGCGTTCTCTTCGGGTTGCGAAAGTTTGAAAAGTGGACATATGGATCTCAAATTGAGATCATCACTGATCATAATCCATTACAATTTCTCACTGATACAACCCCAGGGTACCCCAAACACACTAGATGGGCTCTTGCCTTGTAACTCTGGAACCTAAGTATTTCTCATCTGGTAGGAGCACAACATTTGAATGCTGACGCAATTTCTAGACAACATAGGAAGAGCTGGGAAGAACAGCCAGTAGCTATTCCATCTGCATCAATGACTAAATAATTTTCAAACATTAAATGTGTAATCACCACGTATAAGATTTTTTTGTGTATGTGTAATTGTATTTGAATCTTTTGTTTATAAAAGTGTATTAGCACGTGTAATTTTATACATAACGTAATACTATGTTCACACTGGATACCTTAAGATATCTCAGGCCGCCGAACTCTCTGAGAGAGTTTCACAAACTCTCTCAGTGAGTTTCGACTTACATCGGCTAGATACAGGAACGACCACTCACTCTCGTTGGCTATGAAGCTTCACTTTTACTGATTGGCTGCTGCGGCCGTTTTTATTTTAAGCGCATGCGCATACTTTACTTTTCTTCAGATCACAGACACAGTGGCGCTATTGAGATATCTTAGGTAAATTTTTCGATGTGAACAGGCATCCAATTCCGAAAGGGTACCACTTCAAAACTGGCGGTCTAAGATATCTTAAGTTTTTAATGTGAGCAGGGTATAACGTTTACCCATTAGCAAATAACCATAGAAAATTCTGACCGTCTCGCTACAGCCCTCTATTTATACGGTTTCAGAAGCAGTCCAGTGGGCGCTGCTCAGCCCACGCATTCGTGGTGACTCTGAAATTGGAATCATTTGCATAACACACTATACTTTGCATTCTCTGAAATTTTAACTCAATCGCGTCATTCCTTCATGGTGTTGCAATTTTCACAAAGTTCAGTGTATATTCAAGATAACTGAGCCTTATCAGCCTTTTCCGTAATAATCTGCATATTGTCCTGCTTTATCAGCTGATTTTTTACGCAACGAATAATAATTAAAATTAAAAAAATATATTTTTTTAATTTGAGGGTATATTTTGCAATCCCGCTCACCACGGCGTACTTCAGGGACTTCCAACAAGGCGCAGCATACCACATGATCTCACGTCATCAAGCCCGTCTTATTTTGGAGGGAGGAATAAATTTCTTTCCGATGCAGTTCGTGTTCTGCCATAGCCATTGCTCGCCGTTGTCCTTTTGTTCGCTATGTTTACATATGCTATTGTTCGTATTATTTCTATTGGACAGTGTTTATTATTTATTGGATTTCTGAAATGCCTGACCGTTGCTGTGTTCCCAAGTGTTCTTCTAATTATAACAAGATTAAGACTTATGTTTCAGTTTTCCAATTTCCGAAAGATGCAGTCAAGAAAGAACTGTGGTGCAGGAAGATTCCCAGAGAAGATTGGCAGCCGTCTAATCGAAGCGTTGTTTGCGTGAAACATGTTAGAGACTCTGATGTTATTAGAATCGATTAATTAACTGACAGGAATGGGCAAAAAATTCAAGTACCAAGAAAATTCTCGAAGCTCAAAGAAAATGCTTATCCCTGTATAATTTAAAATTGCCCTGAATATTTATCAGAAAAAGAACCTATTCGCAGACCCAGTAGGAATGAAAAGCTTCAAAAGTTGGATGATATGGCAAAGCAGAACTTCTTAGAAAGCGATAAAATAAAAGATTTTGATCCTTTATCCGAAAATGTGGAAGAAAAGATAAGTGCTTTCAAATTAAATTTAATCTTGTGATTGTTAAAAATATTAACGATATTTTCATAATAAATATGATTTTGGATTCATCTCCAACAGTACAGTCAAGTATCATTGTTCATCGTGATATGAGTATGGAATTTTATGCCGGAAATTCTGCCATTTCTGTATATAGAATTAGTAATATCCTGAATAATTTAGATAATCTTTCTCGGTGGAGCGAACTTGAAAATATATTGGGTACTATTCGTGGCATGGAAAATTGTTCTTTTGATGTACATCAAATTGTCAGTGATAAAGAAATGGCCATATATTACTAGGATAAATTTATTGCATCTAATAATGAAACATATGATGAAAAAAAATTATTTTGGAGCAAATGAAACTGTGTGATAAGTCAAATATGGCCCGCAGGTACACAAATGAATTATTAATTTTTAATATTCCTTATATATGAAGCCCTCATCTTGTTAGTCACAATTACAGTATAGCAGTTTGTTGATATTGTCAACAATTACTCATTTGTCCAAGCTTACTAGTATTTTGAAGCTTGATAATTCTTTAAGTAGCTCACGCGCAGGAAATTATATACAACAAAAATTTAATATTTTGAATGAGAAAGACAAAATTGTTAATTTTCTACTTGATGAAATGTATGTGAAGAAATCAATATCTTATAAAGGACAAACTGTTTCAGGTTTTGCTGAAAACAAATTAAGCACTGAAGCTACCACAGTACAAACATTCATGATTAGTTCAATATTTTCAGCATACAAGGAAGTCTTTGCTCTTGTTCCAGTGAGTAATATGAATGCAGAATACTTGCATAGTTTAACAGTAAACGCGCTTCAAATTTTAGAGGATGCAGGATTTACAGTAATAGCAATAATAGCGGATAATAATAGAATAAATAGAAGCATGTATAAAAAGTTAGGCCATGAAAAAGTGCATAGTCATGTTGCAAACCCTGCAAATAATAAAAATATATATATTAGTTTTATTTGATGTTGTACATTTATTCAAATCAATCAGAAACAATTGGATCAACCAATTAGACTCCGAAAAAACCTTTTGTTGTCCAGATTTTAATGATCTAACCAAAATAATAAAGTCAAATTTTTCCAATTTAATGAAAATTTATCACTTAGAAAAAACTAAAATTCTAAAAGCGGGTCATACACTGACATTCAAGAGCCTTTATCCCTCAAGCTTGGATAAACAAAGCGTAAAATTAGTTGTAAACATCTTTCATGAGATGAATGATGCCGCTCTTCAGCGATTAGGAGGGAAAAATTTCCTCATCAATTGGCAGGATGCCTTACAGTTTATCCAGGTAATCAGAAAATGGTAGAACATTTTCAATGTAACTCATCTTAACAAAGGAGTTACTCATCTTAAAATGTAATGACAGCAAAGCATTCACCTCTGCTAATGATGATCGAATAATTTTTCTTCAAAGATTCTGTCATTGGCTTGAGAAATGGGGAAGTTTCAATCTAAAGCTTCTTTGTGGTTGTTTAAGTGAATATACTTTTTTTCTTTATATCAAACCACATATGCTATAAATGACATACTCCAGGAATTACTCAACAAGGGGTCGAAGTTTATCTTAACTTCGAAATTCCAAACTGACAATCTTGAATACAGATTTTCTAAATATAGACAGATGTCTTGTGGGAATTATCATATAACAGTGCAACAAATACTTGAGTCTGAAAGGAAACTTAAATTGCAATCCCTTCAGGGCCGTAACCAGCGAGTCCAGTCAGAGGGGGCTCTGAATTTTTTTTTGTGGGGCTAACATCTTTTAACAATCCATATCTTAAGCAAACTAAATATAGTAAAACTGATAAAATGGACCTGTCTATAAAGGAACCCGTCTAAAGCGTAATCTCTCTATAACGGAACTTTCTATAATAAATTCTTAAACGGAAAATACTTCATGGTAATCGGAAAATGAATATAAAACAATTAGGGGCGGTGTACCTCTTAAGAAAACCTACCTAAAATAGAACTTTTCTCCATCCCGAGTGATTTAATCTTAGGTCTTATTGCATTTAATGAAAAAAAAATAGATAGCATCCGACACCTCATAAAAAATTACTTTATTTAAATTTTAATAAGGAAAACTAATGGATTGTACACTGTATCCTATTCCCATTGCAATTTTTGCATTAAGCATATTGCTTCTTTTGTCCCTTGGTATGTCTTCGGAAAAAGGACCCCCCCCCCCCCTCTCTCCGCTCGCGTTTGTTCGTACAGTGTGTGCATATATACACGCAATAATTTCTATGTGTACTTCTTCTATGTATAACTTTGTACCAATTTTGTGGAAAATAAAATTTTTAAAAAGTTAAAAAAATAACTTCTAAACAGGCCTTTTGTAATATGCTAAAATGTGCACCACTAAAATTGCCAGTCCTAAGCCTGGAAAAAGTGTGAAGGGAAGTTACCTGAAAAACACTGCCATAGCCGTTTTTTAAAGTTGTCCAATTATCCGGATTTTTCATTAACCGGATCGGCATTTAGATTTTTGGTTATTTATTTTTATTGAAATTACAAAATAATAAATAGAGCAAAAAATGTTAATATGATTAAAGATTTTAAACTTTATATGCTCTGTGAGGCAAAAGAAAAAGAGCCATTTGGACTAAAGAGGGATTGGGGGGGGGGGGGGAAGGGTGTCACGACTCCTTTCTGATTGAAGAAAATTTCTAATGAATAGTGTATTTTTAAAATGCTGCATACATTAATAGTTCTATAATTTTTTTCCTCTCTGCTCAACATGGATTTTTTTAAATACTCACAAAGTCATTTTCATAAGAAAATGCATGAAATTTGCAACATTACTCTGTAAAACTGCACTGTGATTCAAAATGGCTATTTTCTGTGTCATGCACAAAGTCACTTTTAATCTCGGAATATTTGGAAGTGCTCTTCAGTATTGTCTGTGGTAAAAAGACCAAGGGGTATATACCATAGGGAAAGTAGAAAGAGGTCTGCACGGGCCGGAATTTCTAGGCCCGGGCCCAAACAAAGCCTATCTTGTCCCGGCCTGGACCGATGTAAAAATTAATAGTTTGGCCCGTACAAAAATCAGTGAAAACTGGCCCGGCCTGTGCAAAAGTCAATTAAATCAGGCCCAATCCGGCCCGACTCGCAGATTTTTCTTAACACACAATTAAGATTCTTTAAAGATACTGCATATATATTTATGGGATAATTTTGCAGTATATTTTTAAATTACTATGTGTTCGCCTGACAGAAAATACACAATAGCAACATTAATGATTGCTTAGATTCTTAGACGTTTCAACATTCAAATAAGGATTCATTAAACAATTAATGCATTTTAGAATAAAAGAAATAAAAAGAAAAGTACCCAGTTAAACTGATGGCGTTGAGCTCACGGGCTATTCACACTAATTGTATATTCTTTTCTTATTTCAAAGAATAATGCCCCTCAAAAAATAAATGAAGGGGGATTAGCCCCCGTTTCCTCCTTTATACTTAATCAATGAACCTCCAAATCAAATGAAGGAAGCGCCATATCGGAATAAACTGGGATATCAAATTTGAAGTAAATCGAATAATTCTTCATGAAAAACTCATTTATATAAATTAAGGGGGGACTAGCCCCCGTCCCCCTTTTACACTTAACCAATAAACCTCCAAATCTAATCAAGGCAGCTCCTTAACATAATATACCGGTATACCAACTTTGGAGCAAATCGAATAACTCTGCATAAAAAACCCATTTATCTAAATTAAGGGGGGGGGGATCTAGACCCCCCTTTCCTCCCTTTATACCTAACTAATGAATCTCCAAATCTAATCAGGGAAGCTACTTAACATAATAAACTGGTATACAAAATTTGGGGCAAATCGAATAATTCTGCATGAAAACCCCATTTATCTAAATTAAGGGGGGGGGGGACCACCCTTTCCTCCCTTCATACTTAACTAATGAATCTCCAAATCTAATCAAGGCAGCTCCTTAACATAATAAACCGGCATACCAAATTTGGAGCAAATCGAACAATTCTACATGAAAAACCCATTTATCTAAATTAAGGGGGGGGGGTATCCCCTCTTTCCCCCCTTTATACTTAAGTAATGAACTTCCAAATATAATCAGGGAAGCTCCTTAACATAATAAACCGGTACAAAATTTAGAGCAAATCGAATATTTCTGCATGAAAAACCCATTTATCTAAATTAAGGGGGGATTAACCCCCTTTTATTCTTAAACAATGAACCCCAAAACTAATCAGGGAAGCGCCTTATCAAAATGAACCTAGTAAAAAAATTTGAAGCAAATCGGATATTTCTATTAAGAGTTATCGCGTTACGTAGGTACATACAGAACAGGCGGGCACATAAGCTCTCAGGCTTTGATAACCTGTGAGCTAAAATAGGAGGGTTAAAACATCATAACTTTTGAAGCTGTATAATAAAAAGTAGAGTTCTGAAAATATTTCCCTGTCATTTATTAAGGCTTTTCTCAAATCTAAACGAGCTGCTTTCTGACACATTTCTGAATTCTTTTTTTTTTTTTTTTTCGGAAACGTATAAGATTGGCAGGTGTTCTTATTCAGAAACTATGTAATCGAATGGCGTTAACAATTTTTTGATAAAGACAATATATCTTTGAAAAAATACTGGCAAAGTTAGTGCTTTGAATAAAATTTCTGGAAGCGACAGCACAGGAAAGGGGAAAAACCTGCAGTCACGTGACAAGAATCTCTTATATCTCGATAAGTAACTTATTTATCAAAAATGTAACATGTTATTCGATTCCAAATCCCTTCAATAGTCATGCCAGTCAATTTTATGCCTTTACAGTTAAAAACGTGTCAGAAAGTCTCGCTTTGTTGATCTGTAAATTTGAGAACTACCTTGAGGTATATTTCCAAAGATTCCTTGAACAGGAGTTCATTATCGCCATTAATATTTTTACAAAACATATTGCCTGCCCTACACATCCTGAGAATAATTAAGTCCAGTTCCGGTCCGGCTCGAATATGTAGAAAAAAATGCAAATCTGACCTCGTCGCGGCACGAGTCTGCTGAAAGAATTAAGCCAGTACTCAGACACCATTTAACTCTCCGATGCCGATCTCTACACTCGACATGTTACATTTCTGTATTGATGTTGTCAAAGTAGTATCGGCTCATGACGCACATTTAGACTGATTCCCATGAAAGTCATATTAATTGAAAATGGCTCATATTTTATCGGCGTTGTTCATATTTATATATCCAGCCCAGCTCGACTATGCAGAGAAAAATGCAAATCTGATATCGGCGCGGCAAGAGTCTGCTGAAAGAATTAAGTCAGGACTCAGAGACCATATAACTGTCTGATGCCTATCTCTACACTCAACATGTTACATTTCTGTATTGATGTTGTCAAAGTAGTATCGACTCATGACGCACATTTAGACTTATTCCCGTGATAGTCATATTAATTGAAAATGGCTCATATTTCATTGGCTTTGTTAACATTTATATATCGGGCCGGCAGGCCCGCTTAATTTTTTTATTGGCCAGGCAGGCTCGTTAAATTTTTTTCCCGGCCCGCCTTGTTTCAAAGCTTACCTTGATTTTGCCAGGCCGGGTACAGGCCTCAGGCCAAGCCCGTGCAAACCTCTGAGGCAAAGGATATACATTATAGCTTTACTTGAGAAACAGAGGATGTACGAATTTTATTCAAAACATAAAATACAGAATGTATATGCCATATACCCTACACTACATGCCTCTTATTCCGAATATGTAACTGAATATCATTTTTTGTTTTTCGATAAAGGGAAAAGTCATTATAAGACAAAGCCTTATAATTCAAGCAGTAATCTATTTATTGAAAAAGGAAAAATTGTATTCATTTTTAAATTGCTGAAATTGTCATGCCTACCAATTGCATGCTTATACAGTGTAAAAATGAGCTAGAAAAGTTTCGCATTGTATAGCGGGAGAAATTTTTTTTTTTTTTTTTTTGAGAGCCGCTTTAAGCATCAATCAAAAACACTGAACATTCCACTTAAGGTTATTTAAATATAGTGATATCTTGGCTAACAAAAATAATTCATTTAGGAATTGCATTTGTTAGCCAAATTGTTCATTAACTGAAACTGTTTTGACAATCAATTAAAATGCAGTGCTGCTGCGTTATGTTAATTTGTGTATATATATATATATATATATATATAAATGTAAGACAAATCAGTGTTTCTTAGCCAAGTCAGAAAAACAGAGAAAACAATGATCATATTTAGTTCCTTTTTCTTTTAATGTTTAATTATTTAAGGTGTTTTGAAGAAAATTTTTTATAGTACTACTTAGTTATCCTGTAGACCAAAAATCTATTGCTAAACTATAAGATTCAATACCAATAGTGGTTGATCGTAAATGTCATATTCACTTGACTTTAAGCAAGTTACATGTGTTTACATCATCAAGGGATTTTTATTTCGACATTTTATTTGTATTTGTATTAATATTATACTAATTTATTTGTTCTTTCCTTACTTAAAATAAAAATTATGTCAATTTGTGTAATTCGGCGAATGGTTTGGCGAAATTGGTCGACAGTATAACTAAGTAGTACCAATTTTATACTCATATTTTAAATCATCAAATGTAAAATTTTTTAGATAAGTGTTAAAAGTAAGGGAGGGGGTAAAGGTCCCTCCCCTGCCAGTGACCATCATTACTTGAGCTTAAAATTTGGCAAATCATTGCCAATTTTTCACAAATCGAACAAAAGTTTGCTGTCAATTTTAATTTTCTGAAAAATTATCCTACATTTAGGAAGATATCGAGAATACAGACAAGAAATATGCTAAACTAAGAATTTTTTGTTATAATTGCATACTAATACAATAACTTGTAAACATATCAACATAAAAAGCAATATAGCGGGTTAACAATGAGGGAATATTAATCTTTTTTTTTGGGGGGGGGGGGGAGAAGGGGCACTTAAAATAGTAAGGAACTATTTTTTAATTATTATTATGGGGAGATGTCCCCTTAAACACACTATTTAAGATAATGTTTAATTACAATGATACCTCAGATAACAAAATAATTTGTTCTGGAATCATATTTATTATCCAAAATGTCCATTAATCGAACATTTTGTCAGACATTTCAACATTTGACTATAGACAGGAAATCTCATCCAATCAAAATGCTGCGTTATGTTAGTTTATGTATATATATAAAAAAAAATGTAAGCTGGATCATGACTTAATCAAATTAAACTGGAAAACAATAATTATTCGCTGAGATATCATTATACATTAACATAAAAAAAAAGAATGTTGTACACAAGATTTTGTAGGGCAAAATGCCCCTCCCTCTTCCAATTTTTTTCTTGAGGTTTAATTATTTTAAGGCTTTTGGGAAGAATAAATATTATAATTTTTTTAAATCATCAGAGATGAGAAAAGTTTACTTGATGAAAATTTAAAATTCATGGAGGGACAGAACTGCACCCCTTTTGGCCAGCGACCATACTTGGTGGGCATAAAATTTGTCAATGCAATTTCAGTTTTTCATAACTCAAGTGAAATGTTCCTATCGAATTAGAATTTTAACAAAACTTATTCTGCATTTTAAAAGATAAATATTAAAAAGCTTTAAAACTAAAATAAAAAATTCTGAAATAAAAATATATTTGCATAAAAATACTGCACATTGAAATTTATTCAAGTTGAAAGAAAACATATAAAAATAATGTTATTGATTACCTCAATAATTGGCATAGTACAAGTTCATGATTAATCGTTCATACACTTTTAGAGCTAAGAGGGAATAGTCAAGTATCTGTCATGGTCTGTAGTCATATATAATGTCAGAGCAATGCGCACACCCCACCATCAACACCATCCAATCGCGGTGTTGTCGACCACGCTCATTATCAGCAGTATTTGAAAGAATATTGCCTATGTGTACGATTCAAAACAACAAATACACAGCGAGCAATACCCATTCAACGAATAAAAATCTCCAGCTGAAAAACTGCCTCTGTAAAAGGAAATATGCAATATTTTATAAAAGTTTATACATGTACTTAAAATATCAACAACAAAATAATAATTTATCATTTTTCTCTAAAGTAAAATTTCATGAAGGACTATTTTTGATAACTCAAAAAATGTTAAAATATCAATGCATGAATCAAAAATTACTTTCTTTGTGCATCGTAAAAATACACTGGTGTCCAAAATTAAGGACCAGTCACAAAATGCTAATTTTTAAGTAAGCAAATACTCAAAAGGAAATAATATAATTCAAATAATTACTATCCCTACATCACAGCTAGTCCATGTAGCATCTCATTCATGTCACACATGGTCACGAGTGTCACAGTCACTATGGTGAAACAAAAAATAGGAAATTCCACAAGTCACATTATAAGTCTCAAATGATCACTATATGTAACTCCACTGAAACGTCAATGTGACTGCTACTTTGTGACGCGTCACCAGGCGACTTTAGAATGTAATTACATTGTGACTCTCATGTGACTATCATTTTTAGACTCAATTTCAAAGTCATCATGAACGTTGCATTATGATAAGTCATCAAATAATATCACATTATAGTCACATGGTGACTGTTCACATAACAGCACAAAGGTGACTTCACAGTAGTCTCTCTGTCACCTGAAAGTCATCATGTGACTTTAATGTGACATTATTTGGTAACTTATCACAATGCAGCGTTCACGATGACTTTGAAATTGAGTCTGCAGATGACAGTCACATGAGAGTCACAATGTAACTACCTTGTAAAGTCCCATGGTGACTCGTTACAAAGCAGCAGTCTCAGTGATGTCTCAGTAGAGTCACATATAGTATCATGTGAGACTCATAATGAGATGTATGGAGTTTCCTACTTTTTGCTTCACCGTAGTGACTGTGACACTTGTGACCATATGTGACATGAATGAGATGTTATATGGACTAGCTATGCTATAGAGATAGTAACTATTCGAATTATATTATTTCCTTTTGAGTATTCGCGTACTTGAAAATTAGCATTTTGTGATTCTTAATTTTGGACACCCGTGTAGTTTTAAAATCACACTTAAAAACTGCCAAAATGCAGTGGCCTCTTTATTTTTTTCGGTTACATATGAAGGTGAATTGTATTATTGCTGTCACAAATCTTGAAAATAATCAGGTTAATTGCAACCAAGCTCATACTTCGGGGGCGGGGGTGGGGGGGGGGTAATAAAAATTACACAACAGGACCTTGTATCAATTTACAAAATTATCGTTAGAAAATTAAATTGTTTTTGTTATTATTCCTTTTTTGGGGGGTGGGAGTGGAGTGTTGAAAAAGGACTAAATTGCTTTTTAATATTTATCAGAATAAAATCCTCTCTGAAATGCAGTAGAATATTTTCATACCTGAATAAAATAAACATTCTTCAAGAAATTCTTTGACTCACCTATCAATAAACAAACTGATTCAAAGTTATTGTTTACCTAAATTAAGATGCGTGAGCATACATATAGTCAGTCACTATTTCTTTATTCCATAATTTTATAGGAACTTGATTCATCAATGTTAGGGATAACCATACATATTAAGATTTTTTTTTTCTTTTAACGTGAACAATCCAAAGTAATATTCAATAAAGTTTAATCACTTATTGAAAAAAATGTATATACAGAAGAATAACAGTAATACTTATAAATTTTTAAATGCTTATTATTTATAGCCTGAAATTTTTTTTAAATATAGACTCCCAACAAAAATAATACACACCGATGCTGCAATGTGTTTGAATTTTATGTTGGGTAACAAACTATGTTTGAAAATAATAATAAGTGCATAAAAAAGATCGGAAAAACATCTATAATAACTCTAAACTGAGGATATCGTAATCAATATACAATTTGAGATGAAATTATCAAAAAGCAAATAAAAATGTATAATTACTTACTTTAAACCATATGTCTGTATATCGACGATCAACAAGCAAAATCAATAACACATAACTCTTGTTTACATTTCTGACACTACGTGCCCTCTTTTCGACCAATCAGAACGCTTGTTACAAATTCGTTGGGTTAACACTCGGGTCGGCTAATCCGAGGTTGGTGAATACGAAATTTTTTAACCCAGGGTTAACGCCGGGTTATCTCTGACCGGAAGTTCGTGATTCGAGGTTTAAACCAGTTTTGGTGAATACTGGCGACAGTCACATAGACTTATGCCTTGATGTAATCCCAGAAGTCCATGGAAGTCAAGTCCGGTGAACGCGGTGGCCACTCTACCGGACCACCGTATCCAAGGATCTATTGACCGAATTCGGTGGCCAGATACGCCCGGACGTTTCATGTTTTATGCGGAGAGGGCTCCATCGTGTTGAAACCACACCCAGCATGCATGTCGGAGAGCAACTCTTTAGTCAAGTACCGTGTTTTGTAGCAGATACGGGTAACGATCGCCCATTAAGGTCCCACCCATCGTAGAAGATGGGTCCGACAATCTAGGTTCCCCATATGCCGCACCACACGTGTCGTACTGACCGGGCGATGTGGAGGTTTTTAGGTCGCATCATCCTTTTGATTGTCTCACAGTTTGCACACCTGCTATGCTCTAATGTGTCCAGGACGTGGAAACCCACACCGCACGCTATTTCCCCTCAAAGGGCAAGAAGGGTGTGCCGGACTGTCAAGTGAAGGAAAAGGGAGCTTTCCTCTTTGGATTAACGCATTCGGTTAATTTTCAGGGTATATATAGGGTCATCCATTTTGCAGCCTGCTGGAAGTATAGAATTTTAAAAAGTTCTTGAAGTTAAAAAACTATGTCTGTAATGTTTCTCTCTTTTCTAAACATATATTTTAGCCTTTTGTTCCGTTTCATTTAAACTCTGCCACAATGTTTTTACAGAAATTACGATCCGAGAAGTTTATTTGGCTCTTTTTTGTTGAGAACTTTTATCAAATACTAAATTTCTTTAAAAAGACTACGTTATAATGGAATATAAAAACTATAGATACAATGCACTCCGGGTGCCAGAACTAAAAGCGAAAGGGGACGCCAAATGAAGAAAATGAATTTGTTTGTCGTTTCATATAAAAATGTATATATATATGAAATACAAAGAAAATCGCAAGCTAATGTTAAACCTATGGGAGCGTTCTTTTCAAATTTGTAAAAGTGAAAGTAACTTTATATATATATAAGAAAAAATCTTCAACCAAAATCGAAAAAGTAAACACTAACCCGGTTTGAATTCAATCTCAGCTATTTTAAGCAAGAAAAAAATCATTTAAAACTATTAATATGCAAGTGAGAAATTTTAAAAGAAAGCTCCCATAGATTTAACATTAGCGATCCAGTTTCTTCGTGTGACTAGTGTAGTCTCTTAACGCTCAAGCTAATGTTAATCCTATGGAAGCGTTGTTTACATATTTCTTGCTAGCATTTTACTTATTATTAATTGATTTTTATTTTTTAAGGATTTTTTTGCATAGGGTAATTGCGGTCGATAATTTTCATTGTGCATGAGGAGGGGGGGGGGGGAGCGGCAAAATCCATGTTTGCCACTGGCGAAAAAAAGGCTAGTTTCGGTTCTGCTGTGTTTTTCTCTTTTTTAAACAGATATTTTAGCTTTTTATTCAGTTTCATTTAAACTCTGCCACAAAGGTTTTACGGAAATTACAATCCGCGAAGTTTTTTTCGTTGAGAACTTTTATCAAATACATTTCTTCAAAAAGACTTCGTTATAATGGAATATAAAAATTATATAATATAATTTTAATTTAAAATGTTGTTCTAAACAATCTGTGCTGATGTACATTTTTTTTTGGATGAAAAGGCATTTTTTTCTTTTGAGAATTTATGTCATTTCCACCAACAGAATTATTTATGCTTTTGAGATAAGTGCATCATTTCCATCAATTATTTTTAAATGTTTCAGGTTTCATTTTTATTGACTACTTATTTTGATTTCAAGGAATAGAAAAAAAAAATAGAAATAAACAAATAAATTTTGGGAACTTTATGTGCAAGCTAAAGTTTGTTGAATATGACATCATACTGATGCAATCACACTAACTTGTTATAGTTCCATATATGAAAGTGATCTTTTCTTTTGAAAATGATGTCAGGTTCATCATCCGAAATCTAAAATTAGGGACTTTATCAAAGAAATATGTCCTTCCGACCAACAACACGGAACTTTTACATATTTACGGATACATTTGTAAATGCAAAAGCATGATATTTGCAGGCCTGACTATTGAAGCGATTTGGAATCGAATCAATTTTTGATCAATGAGTTACTTATATATTTATAAGCAATTGTTTCCACGTGACGACAGGTTTTCCTTTGACAGAATTTTATGAATGATCTTTTGCTTTTATTAAAAAATGGAAAACATTCGATCGCATAATATCTGCACCTGTCAATTTCATGTGTTACAATATTCCTTTAAATATGACTTCATTTTCACTTGCGGAATATCATTCAATATACTATAATCAGATTTTATTTTTTGAAACAACTCAAATTGCCATGTTTAACAATCCGGCGAGGTTTGGACAGTGTTTTGAGGGCTTAGCTAGTAACGGGCACAGCCTCTGGTACATTAAAAAAATAAATACTTTGAATTATAATTTAAGAGAAAAACTTTAATAAAACTGGTTCAATTAATAAAACTTTAAATTTTGTATTTTTCTCGGTGGATTAAAATAAATAAATGAAATTTTCTTTAATTCTAAAAACAAATATATTTTTTAAAGTGTAAGGGAACTTTTATTTTTCTAAAACCGTCATTGATTTTTAAGAAATAATCCCTTTCCAGCTTTTCAAGGAGCTTATTATAATTGGCTGGAAGAAATTACAGTTAACATTTGACAATTATTTAGTTATTTATTAGGAAAGAACCGAACTGAATAGATAGATACACATATTTAAATCATAAGAATTAAACAAGATTTTTACATTTTACTCCTGCCGGTTTATAAAGGACGGTTTAAATTGCGCTGGCAAGCAATATCTACATTTTGCTTTTACTTTTAAGAATATACAAAGTGTTTTTAAACTAATGGAATAAACTTTCAGGTGTACTTGTGAAAGGAAATAGGTCACAATTCACTTGTTTAGTAAAAAATGCACTGTGCTTCACTAGACTAAAACGTCTACAAATTTAACAATAATGAAGATACTTTAGTGAGACTTTGATCATATTAACTTTGATTTGTATAAATATGAAGACATCATTGGTAAGTGCCTTGAATTTTGGTTGGTGAAACGCTGCACAACGTCACCGACATTCCGTTTAAATAAAGTTTTCTAAATAATATTTTTCAGTGACCAACTATGCGGAATGTGTATACGATGTGTATAAATACGCGATAGTGTCAAAGTGGACGTTTTGAACCGAACTTTCGCGCGAACGTGGAATAACCGCTCAAGAAAAACATGTTTGTCACGTGATCAAAATCGCTTATAATTCAGTAGGTAATTTATTGATAAAAAAAATGGAAAACACAGTTCGATTCCAAATTGCTTCCACGGTCAGATTTTCCAATTTTATATCTTTCCGTTAAAAATTTTATTTGTAAATGCGTCGAAACGTTTTGCATTTGTTGAGCAGAGCAGTTGAGAACAGCCTTAACAGAACATTGCACCGGCATTGCAGAAAAAAATAAAAAAAATCGTATATTTTGTGTTTTTTAAAGGCGTACTTACCGGGATATGAAGGTTTTCATTTTTTTCAATTCATTCATTTGTAATCATTACAAGAGATTGCATTGCTGGTAATTTGTTTTACGCATAACTCAAGAACTACTTGGTGGAATGCTCTGCAATTATTATATAAGCATAACTCTTGTGCTTTATATTACAAGCTTATAGAAATCGATTTCCGTTAAAAAATTCATAGATTGCAATTCACATATAAATCCCTTTGTTCCACAAATTTCTATTTTTCATATGTTTACTGTGATTTCAAATCCATGCTGCACTTATTATGGGGATTGTTTCATAGATTTACTGGTATATGGTGGTTTATACAGCATTTTTAATTCGAAGAAATTCCTTTATTATTTATACATTCACAATTTTTGTTGATAATTTGTAATGGTTTAGAATGTTTTTTTATATATAATGGTTTAATCTTACAAAAAGTTAATATATATATATATATATATATATATACACAGTAGAACATCTTTTATCCAAAACTCTTTTAACCGAAACTCTCGGTTAACCGAAATCAATTTTTGAAGCTTTTTTTTTTTTTTTTTTTTTTTTTTTTTTTTTTTTTTTTTTTTAACTATCCCATTCCTTGTGTCCATTTTGAATTTAAACTATCATATTCATTGTGTCCTTTCCGAACCACGAATACATATAAATATTTTCGATCCCTTTTCTTAGAATTCCTTTGAATTTAACTTGAGCTCTCGTAAGCTATATATATATATTAATTACAAATATTTTCTTCGGAAGAAATTAGCACTTGTAATCTAAGTTCTTTGATTAAAAAAAAATCGATTTATAAATGCTTCAAGTATGTGAATTATAAAATCACAGCTTATTCTGAAAAATAGTTCTGGAGCTATGCTTAAAGAACTAACCGCATTGCAATCTGCGTTGTAATGATTAAAATAGGGGAAAACGGGGTACAATGAAACAAAATTTATTATTATTTTTTTTCCTATCCACAATTTTGCATGCACAAAAATATAATTAATGCATATTTTTAATCTTGTATTTTCCCCATCTAAATAAATTTTTATTAGGTTCTAAACAATATCTTTATGCTTGAAAAATAACAAAAAATAAATGTCTTACAGTGTTTCATTGTACCCCGTACGCCGGGGTACAATGAAACACATACTGGGTAGAGATGGGAAATATAGTTACTTTTGGTTAACAGGTTACATCGTTCCACACTTGTACAGGTAACAGATTCCAACAACCTGTTATTTTTATAACACATAACTAATCGTGCGTATCCGGTCAACGGATACTTTAATAAGAAGGCTTTTAAACAAAATGTTTGAAATAATTTTTTGACATAATTATAAATGCTGTTTTCTATTGAGATGAATCAAAATTAGTTTGTGATTAAAAACGTAATTTTTGCAAGACAAAAACTTACCTAGTCATGATACTTTGAATTTCATGCATTTTTAGCGATTTCTGACACTAAAAACGTGTTTTTCAATTTATGGTGATTAAAACATTGAAAATTCATAAAATTCTAAGTATCATAACTCAGTAAGTTTTGACCATAAAATAATACATTTTTGCTGTTTTACTTGTTAGAACATGGAAAAAAGTTTTTAAAATAAAACTTATAGGACAGACGCATTGTATAACATTTGTAATTTCTCATCTATTTGAAAAGTAATTATTGTAATGTAAATCGATTTTTATGTGATGCAGAACAAATTGCAATTGCAAACAATTGATACAGAACAAATATACCTTTAAAACTAACGGTTTAGAAATTAGTTATTGGAGATACCCTGTATAATAATTAACACAGTTTTAACAACACGATTTCTAACCCCCCCCCCCCCCAAAAAAAAAAGAATCATGCATACAGCATAGATTATGAAGCACTTTCCAACACATTCAGAATACCATAACAAAACATCACAATTGACAAAGGTGGAAGATGACGTTTTAATGAAAAATTTGGAAAACACATAATGTATTTGAAAACACGATTTCTGCCATTACCATGAAGAGTCATTAAAATATATGGGGGGGGGGGAGTTCAGCCCTGTATAAGATCTTCCGATATGTATGTATACTACATAGTATGTAAAAAGTTAGTTCAGTTAAACGCATAATACATTTTAAAATTTCCACTCAGCAATTTCAACCAATAAACGAATGTTGTTGAGAACTGTTGTTCGACCTTGTATACGATCTGGAATTGATACACACCAAGTAATATTTAAAAAATAGCTAAATTTAAAAACGCACAATTCAATTGAAAACGCTCTTCCTAGCAATTATCGTTCGTAGCTTCAAAAGTTCAATTACTGTTCATTTTCTTCGATATCCAAATACTTTTGTGTGTTGCTGTAAATAAACGATAAGTTCTATGCACACCCTATTCTATAGTAAGAACCTTGTAGTACACCTCAGTGATTTATATCAATTTCAATATGTTTTAAATGCTGTAATATCATTAAAATACACAGCAAGCGATTTTCCCTCATGTACCATAATGTAACGGAATTCTTTTGAGTGGCCCTGTAAATGAACCAAATGTGCTATACACACTTCCTTTACAATACCGTAGATGCCATACTAAACCCAAATAAGATATATCCATTTCATGGCAGTCGGCCTAATATTTACACGAGTTAAAGAAAGGACAGACAGACGGACAGACAATCTGAATTCATAAACACTTTTCAACTACGTTGGAAAGTATTAAAAAATAGAACTTTGATTCCCGACTTTATAGCAGCCATATCTATCAACACATATTCAAAGCTAATCAAACAAGAACACAAAAATATTATTTATATACGTTTAATCAAATGCAATTCATACAAACAAATTTCGTTTGTACAAGTATGTTTTTCAAATTAATTACAACTGTACTAAAATTAAATTTTCTCACAAATTATAGATGGCTATTTCCTTTCTTTTTTTCCAGCAAATTAAAAAAATGACAAAACAAAAATAATAAAAAAAACTTTGCCAAAAAACAAAATTTATAGTGCCGGAATCCCCCTCGCTCCCACCCTATCCCCTAAAAAAACAAACTCCATGAGTACATAGTAAAAACCCTTTAAATATTCAAATAAACGGCCAACACAAAACGCTCCATTCCTTACAAACACATGAAGAGTAAATAAAAACTCTTAGTCAAATGTCATTTCACTCCGAAAAAATTACCTATTTAGATAAATTTATCCTGCAGCGTATTTTTTAATTTAAAAGACTGTTGTACCAAATGTTTCGAAATAAGCAAATGATATATTGACCGCAGAAAATTTTAACAGATAAATAACTGCAAAGATGTTCTATATCTTTCTTTATTCAAAAGCTTATTAAGCGCTAAAAGAAATTTTTATATATCAAGAACTACATTTACTGATGGCGTGATTCAGAATGAATTAAGGAATCTGCGGTTAGTTTCAGCTGCTCTCAGTTGAAATCAATTGAAGTTTTAGTAGCTAAACAATGTTTTGTTATTTTTGGAAATAGATTTCCTATTCAAAATCGGGAATTAATATTTTTAAGAGATAAAATTATAAATAAATGTATTTTATTTCAATATTGCAAAAAGGTACTTTTTATAAATTTAATGAATCTGAACTCCTGTTTCGCCGCATTTTTTTAAAAGGGGGGGGGGAGGAATCAATGCTTTTTTCATTTACATAATATGAATGAAATATATTGCAAAATTCAACAAAAATCACTCGGTGAAAATTAGAAGCAAGCCCCCCCCCCCCCCCCCCCCCCAAAAAAAAAAGCACGAAAATATATTTTTAGTTGAAAAGAGATTGCTCAGATCAAAGATTAGACAAAACTTTCATGGGTTTTATAAGTCAAATTTGACTTTTTGTTATGGAAATGCCAAATGAAGACAATATCTACGATTCATGAATACAAAACATGTCAAGCATGAGCTTTTTTCTTAGAAATTTTCAGATGTTTTCCTAATTTACTATTTGTGCCAGTGTTTCGTTTATGCTCTAATTTGTGCCATCAGAATCGGTGAGAGTATGTGATGATGCTGATGACCCAGCACCAGGCACCAAGCCGAAAAAGCGTTTAATTAGTGCTGTAAGTCATTACTATTCATGCATTAGGGTTTGGTGAAATACAAAATAAATTTTTAACACAACACACCTAACAGAGTTGCCCATAACTAGAGGGTGAAGATGGGCCAAATTAGGGGCGCACGTCTGAAAAGAAACGATCGAGGACGTTTTTTGTTAATATTGTTCTATTTTAAAGGCACGAAATTGAATTCTTGATTAAGGCAAATGAATAAAGACGCTGCCATTTAAAACCATATGTTATTTAATTAACAGGTACTTTTCGGTAACATAATAATTCAATATTAGGTTCCAGCATAGTAACAGGGTTTTTTATCCTAATACGTTAAATGATGCCCATCCCTAATACTGGGGTACAATGAAACACTCCAAATGATGGAAACAATTTTCACCCAGTATAGTTTATTTTATGAAAAATGAGATAAATACAAAAACAAAACTTGATTAATAAGGAACTTGATAAAAAATATTATAGTCTAAGATGAAAAATAAGAAAATTCTATTAGTTTAAGAAATACCTTTCATTTTATATTAAATTGGCTCAAGTCAGTTTCAAAAATTAGCATTTCTGCTTATATTTCAGTTGCTCCTGAAGGAATATGGGGTGGTAGTTTCAACACAGTGAGTTTTTTTTTTAATGTAAGTTTCTAAAAAAAAAAAAAAAAAAAAAAAAAAAAAATTAAAACTAGGTTGGAGTCTTTTTATATCAAGTACTTCACATTTGACTTCATTTAAATGTGTGATTTCTCCAACGGTATATATTTCCTTATGTTTCCATTTATACAGATACTGCTTGTGCCATACATGTTGTGTGTGGATGTGGATATCTCATTCTTAGTACCTCGATGACCAGCTGGGCATGGAAAAAAAAATCTGGATTATCATCAGAGTCTGTAGCAGGCAGATTTTGTTTTCAAAACAATTCCTTCTTAGCTTTTTTTCTCTTTCTATTTTTTAATTGCTTAACAAGAGCATTTTTTACTGACCTGGTTAGAACAAAACTCTTTTTATTTCTGTTTTCCTACTCTTACTTCTAATATATTCTATTTACTACTTTTAATACTATAATAAAACATGTTTCATTGTACCCCGCACTGAGGTTACTAAATAAAAACTTATTTTCAAACTTCTAATATTTATTTTTTTTTTTAGTTTAGTTTTGGAGGTATGAAGACAACAACCCAAAGATAACAATGTATAGAAAAAATAATTATTACGTATAACAACAACGAAAAAGAAACAAAATTACTTTTAGTAAAGAAAGTTACTTTCAATGGTGTAAAAGCAATAATCTTCTATTGCTACTGTTGTAGAAGTGCGAATGTATCCAAATCACACCAGTAATTGGAACATATAGTTGTATAACATATATATAAACTGCAACTCTCTATGACAAATTTGATTGATTTTACAAGTAATGTTTCATTGTACCCCTTGTTTCATTGTACCCCGTCTTCCCCTACATTTAACATTTAGAGTTCAAAATTTTAAATATCCATAAACTGTACACTACTGGCACGATTGACTTCCAGTTTGCTACCCTAAGTTGAAATTTAACAAGAAAACTAACTAATGTCAAAATAAGGTGCTCGTATTGAAAATTTCAGAGTTTGCAATTTGAAACAATTTCAGTATGAAGAAGACCCCTAAGCATTTTTTAGTATATATATATATATATATATATATATATATATAGTCAAACCTCGTTCACACGAACAAGCTTAACGCGAATTACTTTTAGTACAAACTGTTTCCGATTGCCCTGTCCTGTCGTATATGATGTATTTAAGTTCGGATATCACGAACTACTTTTAACACGAATAAAAAAAGTTTGACTTTAAGTGTTCGCGTTAACGAGGTTCAACTGTATATATATATACAACATACATTGAAGAAAGACATATTTGCCTATTTCAAAAAAAAAAAA
The DNA here is from genome assembly GCA_963932465.1 of Maratus speciosus. Classification (NCBI taxonomy): domain Eukaryota; kingdom Metazoa; phylum Arthropoda; class Arachnida; order Araneae; family Salticidae; genus Maratus; species Maratus speciosus. The sequence goes on along the minus strand of OZ010787.1, from coordinate 281,151,825 downwards.
AAAAACATAACTGCCTATTCCTTTTTTTTATATTGTACAATGGAGTGATTAAAATGTATCTCTTTCCTTCTTTCTTTCTTTTGTTCGACTGCACTTTAATATCTTCAGATTTACTTGATAGTGTACCATTTATTTATGAAATTTGTCACCATATGAAAATAGATAGCACTTAGTTAACGCATATAGTTATTTACAAAGAAAAAAGTATCAGAAAAGAAAAAAAAATTCTCTCAGAAAGATTACAGAATGAGTCCCTTTTATTAGAGAAGTCTACGCAGTACTAACACATTAGCTGAATTGGCGTATTTCTTGAACATGTGCGGTGCCCATAAGTGTACCTGATACATAAATTAAAAAACCCAATTCCACTCCATCCAGGCAACAAAATGGATGCTTATATGGATCGTCCCGAGGCAAATCCACCATTTCAAAGAAAGGATTAGTTTTTCTCCGGATGCGAGGATTCCGGCCCAAGGGGCCCGGTTCAAATCAAACAATAAGAAAGTCATTAATCATTCTCCCCCTCCTCGCATCGGGAGAAAAACTAATCCTTTCTTTGAAATAGTGGATTTGCCTCGGGATGATCCATATAAGCATCCATTTTGTTGCCTGGATGGAGTGGAATTGGGTTTTTTAATTTATGTATCAGGTACACTTATGGGCACCGCACATGTTCAAGAAATATGCGCCAATTCAGCTAATGTGTTAGTACTACGTAGGCTTCTCTAATAAAAGGGACTCATTCTGTAATCTTTCTGAGAGAATTTTTTTTTCTTTTCTGATACTTTTTTCTTTGTAAATAACTATATACGTTAACTAAGTGCTATCTATTTTCATATGGTGACAAAGTTCATAAATAAATGGTACACTATCAAGTAAATCTGAAGATATTAAAGTGCAGTCGAACAAAAGAAAGAAAGAAGAAAAGAGATACATTTTAATCACCCCATTGTACAATAAAAAAAAAAAGGGAATAGGCAGTTATGTTTTGTTTTTTTTTGAAATAGGCAAATATGTCTTTCTTCAATGTATGTTATATATATATATATATACAGTTGAATCTCGTTAACGCGAACACTCAAAGTCAAACTTTTTTTAGTCGTGTTAAAAGTAGTTCGTGATATCCAAACTTAAATACATCATATACAACAGGACGGGGCAATCGGAAACAGTTCGTACTAAAATTAATTCGCGTAAAGCGTGTTCGTGTTAACGAGGGTTGACTATATATATATATATATATATATATATATATATATATATATACTAAAAAAATGCTTAGGGGTCTTCTTCATACTGAAATTGTTTCAAATTTCAAACTCTGAAATTTTCAATACGAGCACCTTATTTTGACATTATTTAGTTTTCTCGTTAAATTTCAACTTAGGGTAGCAAACTGGAAGTCAATCGTGCCAGTAGTGTACAGTTTATAGATATTTAAAATTTTGAACTCTAAATGTTAAATGTTTTTTAATCATTACAACACAGATTGCAATGCGGTTAGTTCTTTAAGCATAGCTCCAGAACTATTTTTCAGAATAAGCTGTGATTTTATAATTCACATACTTGAAGCATTTATAAATCGATTTTTTTTTAAATCAAAGAACTTAGATTACAAGTCCTAATTTCTTCCGAAAAAAATATTTGTAATTAATTAAATATATATGTATATATATATATATATATATATATATTAACTTTTTCTAAGATTAAACAATTACATATAAAAAAACATTCTAAACCAAAACAAATTATCAACAAAAATTGTGAATGTATAAATAATAAAGGAATTTCTTCAAATTAAAAATGCTGCATAAACCATTATATACCAGTAAATCTATGAAACAATCCCCATAACAAGTGCAGCATGGATTTGAAATCACAGTAAACATATGAAAAACGGAAATTTGTGGGACAAAGGGATTTATATGTGAATTGTAATCTATGGATTTTTTAGTGGAAATAGCTTTCTATAAGCTTGCTAATATAAAGCACAAGAGTTATATAATAATTACAGATCATTGCACCAAGTAGTTCTTGAGTTATGCGTAAAACAAATTACCAGCAATGCAATCTCTTTTGTAGTGATTACAAATGAATGAATTGAAAAAATGAAAACCTTCATATTTTCTAAGCTACTAAACCGAATGACTTTCCACTTGATATTCTTAGGTAAAATCTACAAAAAAAAAAAAAAAAAAAAAAAGTGAAATATGATGTCTGGTGCTAAGATTTTAACTTTTTCCAGGCCGGGCCGAATTTTTTTTCTATGGGTCGGTCCGGACCCGGACCTGTATTTTTCGGCCATACAGACCTCCAGAATATTTTGAAAGCAAGTTTAATATAAAATCTATACACTGCTATTTTATGTCCAAAAGAGAGGCACTGTCTAAAATCGATTTTTAATAGCGTACAGTTTGTAGATAATCCTTATCTTGCATTCAAAATGAGTCAATAACTCGTCGCTCAGAGACATGGGTAAACAGTGTAAGTCACGAATTTTGAAGATACCGAGATGAATTTGTTTGTGTTTAGTTTATGAACGGATAGGAGAAAATTTCCTAATTAGAAATTTTACTCTACTGCGGCCGCATAAAAATTTAATTTTTGTACCTTCTGAAATAGATCCCATATAGATCCATAATAGATCCCTGAATAGAGAGTTGCAAGTTATGTAATTAAATTTTACAACTTATTTTTATGAAACTTTGCAATAGAAGTTTGTGTCTAGGGGCAATATTTAAGGAAATAAGCTATTGTTCCGAACATTATGAATAACACACACTCTCTCTCTATATATATGTATGTGTGTGTGTGTGTATACATATATATATATGTAATTATTATAGCTTAGTTTTAGCTGTTCAATTTCACTTTGTTCATTTCAATACATACATACACATATATATATACCGGGTGTCCCAAAAAGGACTGACTGATTTTAAAATTCAATAACTTGCAAACGGTGACAGATATTAAAAAAATTCTTGCAGGAGGGTTATGCATAAGGTCAAAAGTTTTATTACAGTGATTTTCAATTTTAGTTCGATTTACAAACAATAGATGGCGCTGTAAGCAATAGTCGCTAAATTCAGGCTCGATTTTTGGTACTTCGTGGCCCGGATAATACATTTCCATCTCCTTTTTCTGCATGGAACAAGATAAAGGACCAAAAATCGAGCCTGTATTTAGCGACTATTGCTTACAGCGCCATCTATTGTTTGTAAATCGAACTAAAATTGAAAATCACTGTAATAAAACTTTTGACCTTATGCATAACCCTCCTGCAAGAATTTTTTTAACATCTGTCACCGTTTGCAAGTTATTGAATTTTAAAATCAGTCAGTCCTTTTTGGGACACCCGGTATATGCATGTATATATATATATATATATATATATATGCATGTATATATATATATATATATATATATATATATATATGCATGTATATATATATATCTACCCTATATATATAAAATCCTAATGAAACGAATTTATGAAACGAATATATGAAACGGCTGAAATGTAACGATTCTTTGAATCGACTGATTAAACAACTGATAATGTTTCACGGCGATTTCTGCTAAAATATGGAATACTTTGCAATGAAATTAACACCAAAAATCAATATTGATCCGCAGATTTCAAAACTGGTATTAGAATTTTTAAATTCGAATTAGTTTTCGAAATATTAATTTTTTTCTAATTTTATGTACATTTTTCTAATGATGGCAACTCAAATTTTAATCAAACAGATATTTTTTTCAGATTTTAGAAAAGGTTACTATTTTAAACTAATTTGGCGAGAAGTTTGGCCTCCCTTAAATGTATGCTAAGAAATGTATCATGTTACTTTTATTCATAATTCAATTTGTATTTCATTATCATTTTATTTAATACAAACAGAAACATTTAAAATAAATAGCTTTCACTTCTTTATTTTTTTTTAAACGAAATGAAAAGAAAAATATTAGGCACAGATGTCATATACGCACCGGGGTACCTAATTGGCGACAAAATTGCATTATTTTGATTGACATGGTAACCCGGCTATTGTTGTTTATTTAATAAATAAGTGTTTATTTACTTTATTTTCTTTTTTTTTAATTACATAAATTGTTTTGTTCTATAGTTAATTATTTTTTTGGTTATTTTCCTTTAAAAATAAAAAATAATAGAAAATAATTAAAAAATACGGTACTACTTAGTTATTCCATCGACCCATTTCGCCAAATTATACAAATCGCCAAACCACTCGCCAAATTATGCAAATTGACATAATTTTTATTTTAAATAACGAAAGAACAAAGAAAATAGTATAACATTAATAAATATACAAATAAACCATCGAAATAAAAATCACTTGATGACGTAAAGACGTGTAACTTGCTTAAAGTCAAGTGAATGTGACATTTATCAACTATTATTGGCATTTAATCTTATAGTTTGGTGACAGATTTTTGTTCTAACTAAGTAGATAACTAAGTAGTGCCAAAAATACATATGTAACTGGTATTCGAAAACGAGGATTTCGCCAAATTTTCATAAAAAAAATCACGCCAAACCGGGTGCGTATATGGCATCTGGCCAAATATTAAATGATGTAACAAACGATGACATTTAATTTCAACTTCAAAGCAATGTTTTAATTTACCACTCGAAAAATTAAAAAAAGTGCTAACTAGCGAGTTGAAAAATAGTTATTGGCGAGATTTGCACCCGGGTAACGTAACAGTACCAAGAATTCTTTGCGACAATGCTTTTATGTAGTATTATTCGGAAAAAAAAATTGATTTTTTTAAATCGAAATGGAAAACTTTCGGCACAGATGCCACATACGGTCCCATATTGGCACTATTTTTTTTCTGACGCCAATGTCATATACGCAACGGGTACTTAACTGGCGCCATAGTATTGTTATTTTGCTTGATTTGATAAGCCGGATGTTGTTGTTTATGCTGTTGATCTTTTCCCCAAATTAGCGTCGGAAAAAAATCGCGCCAATATGGGGCCGTATATGATATCTGGGCCAAACTTTCATATGAAAAGTGAAGGGATTAGAGCGTATTTATTTATGGCAGTTACATGACTTGGACTATTGTAATATAGATGAAATGATGGCGATAGAATAATATTTGGTGACTTATCACCTGTACCTGGCTAATATTAAAGTACCAAAATGGCACCAGGAATATAAAAAGCGAAGTGGTTCGCCCGGAACTCTTGATGATAGTCACATGACTTAGGCTATTGTTATAAAAATTGTTTTAAAATACCGGGAGACAAAGACCCTGTACACTTAATTCATTTTTTTAGCTTCTTTTCAAACGTTTAACTGATCCTCTTTAATCAAACACGAAAACAACCATTGGATGTCTTAACAGCAACTGATGCGGCCTTAAATTTTTGAAATCAAAGGAAATTGAATGGAAAACCGTTTACAGGGAGATCTGCACAGCTTTTTTCAGTATAATACAATCTTCTATAATATTTTTTAAACCGATCAGATTAGCATGTTTTTAGATTCTGCGGTATCTGAACGGGGGTTGGCGAGCTTGCAGGGGGCAGAGCCCCCTAGTATATATATATATGTATATATATATATATATATATATATATATATATATATATATATATATATATATATATATAATGCTATATATTATCGATGTTCTAGAATTATTTAAATTCTTAGTGTAGCTTAAATAAGTTAGCTAATAGAATATTTTGTATGCTTTTTAAATTTTATTAACAATAATTTTTTTAAAAATACATTGTGTTGGTTTATATTCGGTTTATAATTATCTATATATAAGAATATGTTTGGTTTTGCTGTTAATAAAACAATTGTTACATTCAAATGCTTACAACTGTTTATCTTGTGACAATTGAATAATAAAAGTAATACTAGATGGCAGCACCAAAATTTGTATTTTGACGATAAGTTCTAAATTTTACTTTTTCCAGCTACATTTCAGTTATAATTTACTACACCAGGGGGAATTTTTAGCTAAATTTTGACGATATTGTTAAACAGTTTTTAATTAATTTAATAGTGCATTTTAAATATGTAATTACTTTCTATTTATTTTATTTTATATTATATTAAAAGTTATTTAACATTGATTTCAAAATGTATTAACTGCATCCTATGGTATCAATTACTGTGATTTCTTAACTGTTTTATTCACCTTAATCTTTACGATATTTTGGGTGCCATGTGCGCGTGGATTTATTCTAAAATACTGAAATATTAATCGGTATGGTGTTTATTATTTCTCTTTTATATCCTATAAATATTTATATAGGTTTTATTGATTTTTCCATTTCATATTATTTGTTTCTATTCTGTTTTCATTTTTAATCAATTCACTTGATTTTAATGGTTGTTTGGGCACGGGGGAAAATAATTTTTAGCTTTAGCTTATTTTTCTCACAGAAAACAACCATTTTGCTTATATCATTGAATTCTGTGCCCTTGACAACGTAATTCAATATATAAGCTTTTCCATTATTTGTCGGTGTCCACTTTCTTATTTTTCTTCCATAATAATTCTTATAATAAATTAATAAAACTTTTTTTTATGCTTACAGCTTTAATTCATAATATTACGGTTTTTGATGGTGGTAGGTTATGTTTAATTAATGGTTATATATATATATATGCATATGCATATATATTATCCTATGAACAACACCAATGGTCCTAACTCATCTGCGTACTCATTTTTAAATGAAAAAGCATTACACTTGCAGAAGCGGAACATTTGGTTCTGATATAGCTCTGTTCTTCATCTGTGCGATACACATAACGGCCGAGACTTTCACGGATTCGGGTTCATGTAAATGGTCACCACGTTTTCGGATAACGTCATTACTTTCACTAACTAATATGGATGTTTTGCAATTTTGAAAATTGCATAAAAAATATTTAGAAAATTTCCTGTTGCATTTTAACTTATATAAATGGTCTTCATGTACAAAGTATTTTGCACCATTCTTTCCCTCAAATATTCGTCGTTGCTCCATAATTTTTAACTGATTGCTTGAGGTAAACAAAATCACAACACTCTTATGAGTAAAATATGAGAATGAGTTTTCTTTTCTTTCTTTTTTTCTTTTTCTTTTTTTTTTTCGGAATCGGCACAAAAATACAATAACCCACAGCAAAGGATTGAAAGAATTTAAACGACACCGACTTCTAGTTCCGATTCTTTAAACAACACCGACTTCATTGGTGTCAGATCTTTAATCATACAATAGCCAATTATTTGTTACTATTTAAGCTTTTAAAAGCATAAAGGCTGACTGCTCTTTTGCAAAATGCATTTCAGTTGAAAGTGGAATAATCTGGAAGCACTTTTAAGCAAATGTCAACTTCATGTCATTCATCGGATTGTTCAGACAACCTCTCAATGTGGCAAATATTGTTGTCGTTAGTTTATTGACACGCGATTAATAAATAGCGACTTATAAGCTTACAAAGGGTTTCAAATGCTTTTCTTTGAGAATATAGCAAAAAAAAATTTTTACTTCCGGCTGTAAATTCTTAAATCTATGACCTCAAGAAAAAAAAAGGCTAATTAAAAAAGCAATACATTTCTTTAAAATGTACTTCAAAACAGTAATGTGGCATGAATTGCCAAATATAATAATGAAGTGTGAAACAAAGTTAATTTTCTCTCTATATACACGAAATATTTTTTAAATAAAAAAAAATTGATTCAGTTGATTTTTGATTCATTTATCTGTACATAAATTTACACACGTACAAATCTGTATAAATCATGTATTCTTCTACATTAACAACATTCATTTGTCACGTATTTTTTAGTCACCGTAAGTACGTCTTTAAAAAACTAAAAATATGCGATTTTTTTTTTTTCAATGCAGATGCAATCTTCTGTTAAGCATGCGATAATAAAACATGTATATTGATTAAGCACGTTTTAGTCGAATATAGTTTAATTGAATATTCTGTATCATATAAATATATCATAAACTGTAATGCTAAAATATTCTGTATCATATAAATATAACATAAACTATAACGCTAAAGTTTTATTATTTTCATAATAATGCAGTGCTTAGCATTATATGCTAAATAATTATTATGGAAATAATTAAGAGCACACGCGAAAACAGATAAAAGTGAAAACGAAGCATTTTTTTCAAACTCAATTTAGAACTTAAAATTTTGAAAAGAAAAAACTCATAGATTAAATCAACAATTCAGTGTGTAAACCAAACATTTCAACTAGAGATCGACCGAAAATTCGGTTTCGTTCTCGTTTTTGGCTCAAAATCGGAGTTTCGTTTTCGGCAAAAATGTTGCCAAAAATTCGGCCTCACCGAAACTCGTCCGAAATTATTTTTATTCCAAAAAGTCTCGTTTCTTCCTTTGGAAATTTTCAATATAACTCATTGATTTGAGGTGTATCAGCTCAAACGAGACACTCTTTATTTATTCACTGTTTATAATTATCAGTCATGACTGATTCAACATGTGAAATAAATTATAAAGCAAGTAATACATGCATGACTAAACTTTGAAGACGCTTTTCACAAGCTCATTAAAAGCTGCAGACTTAACAGTAATAGATTTGAAACCGCAGAAGTGTTTCGAATACCCGTTGAATATAGTATAACGGAATAATATTACTATATTACAGTATAACAGATTATCATTTACAAAAATCTTTGTAAAAGGTAAATCGAGGTATGTATACCTAAAACATTTTTTAATTAGATGAAATTCATATAATTAGACACTGATTTAATTATATTTTATTTTATATGAAAATAAAAAGTTTTGGCCAGAGGCACAGAGAGCCAACTAGGGCCACACGTATAATAATTACACGCATAACACACTTAAAAGTTAACACTTTCAAAACAATGAATAAAATTTTAAAAGTCTAAAACTTACAAGTTTCAGCTACCCTGTGGCCATCATCAGGGTCTTACTTCAGTTAAAAAGAGAAAAATACTTATTAGTTTGTAAAATTCAAAAGTTTACTTTTGAAACTTGTAGGTTTTAGACTTTTAGAATTGTATTTAATGTTTTGAAAGTGTTAACTTTTAAGTGTATTATACGTCTTTTAATAAATCTTTTTAATTATATTTGTGCGTTAATTTCAAAACATAATAATCTTTCAATTTATTTAATTACACATATAATTAATCAATAATTATGTATGTATTAATTACTTCAGTTTTTGTTTCGGTCTTAAAAACTCGTTTCGGTCAATCCTTAATTTCAACTAATATGTATAAAATTCAAATTGGATACTTGCTGAGACAGTCATAAATACGTTTTTATTATTAACAACACAAAACTGGCAAGCGCGTTTTTATAAAAAAAAAATTACGAAATCTAATAGCGTTTTTCTTTTTCTTATAAAGGCAAACAAAGTGACAGAAAAGAGTGTCACAGTTGGCGATTTGAACGGAAGTTACCAAAAAAGTTGTTATAAGAGAGTAAACACCTGTAACTCGATTAAGTATATTTTTTGAAAAATGAAAAATAAAATTCGACTCCAAATCACTTGCATTCCTGCCCAGTTTCACGTTTTTACGTTAAAAGAAAGTCTGTGAATGTGCCGGAAAACCATTAGTTTAAAAACACCTTGATTCTTAAAAGTAAAAGCAAAATGTAGATATTGCTTGCCTGCGCATTTTAAAACGTCTTTTATAAACCGAGTAGAGGTATGCCAGGGCTTGGCCCGAGGCCCGTACCCTGCCAGGCGGAATGAAGGCGAATTTTCAAACGGGCCTGACCGGGCCGACAGACAAAATAAACGGGCCGGGCCAGGCCGGCAAAAAAATTGAACGGGCCTGCAGGGTCGGGCCGAGTCGATAAAAAAATTAATCGGGCCTATCGGCCCGATATAAGAATTCAAGTGAAGCAGATAAAATACGAGCCATTTTCAATGAATATGGTTTTCTCGAGAAGTATAAATGTGCATCACGAGCCGATGCGAATTTAACAACATCAATACAGAAATATAACATGTCCATCGTAGAGATCGGCATCGTACAGTTACTAGATATCTGACTCCGGGTTTAATTTTTCTCAGCAGACTCGTGCCGGGACGAAACTGGTCTTAATCGATCTCAGGATGTGTAGGATAAGGCATTATGTTTTGTAAGATTATTAATAGTGATAATGAACTTCTGTTAAGTGTGTTCTTAAATCCAAAAGGACAACTTTCTGACATAAGTTTTAATTTATTTTTGCTCGAAAATGCATGAAACAAGCTGGTGTTGTTGTTCAGAAACTATGTAATTGAGCTGGTTTTTTCATTTTTTTGCAAACGCAATAGATCTTTCAGAAAAGAGTGTCAAAGTGGGCGTTTTGAACAGAATTTCCGCGCGAAGGAAGAAAGAGCACTCAAGAGCGGGCGAAAAACGTGTTTGTCACGTGATCGAATTCGCTTATAACTCAATAGGTAATTGATTGATCAAAAAATGGAAAAAACAGCTCAATTCCAAATCGCTTCCATGGCCAGGCTTTCCAATTTTATATCTGTCCGTTAAAAATGAAATTGTAAATATGTCAAAACGTTTTGCGCTTGTTGAGCAGAGCAGTTAAGAATAGCCTTAACAGTATCTTTGGAAATATACTTTAAGGTGGTTCTCATAGTCACTGCTCACCAATGCGAAACTTTTAGACACATTTTCTGACTCATTTTTAACTATAATGGCATAAAATTGACAAGCCTGATTATTGAAGGCATTTGGAAACGAATAGCTTTCTCCATACTTGATAAATTATAGAGATAAAGCAGATTCTTGTCATGTGACTGTCACGTTTTTCTCTTTTCCTGTGCTATCGCTTGCGGAAATTTGATTCAAAACGCTAACTTTGGCAGTATTTTCAGAAAGATATATTGCTTTTATTTATGAAAAAAACGACATTTACATAGTTTCTGAATAAGAATACCTGACAATCTTACGCGTTTCCAAAAAGAAATGAATTCATAAATGTGTCGAAATGTAGCTCCTTCGGATTTGAGAAAAGCCTTAAAAATGAGAGAAATATTTACACAAATCTACTTTTTATTAGACAGCTTCAAAAATTATCATGTTTTTAATCCTTTATTCTGAACTACATTAATCTTTTAATGAATCCTTATTTGAATTTTGAAATGTCAGTAGAGACGATGACTAAAACACTGTAAGTAATCGTTAATGTTTACTGTTATGTGTTTTTTGTTTTGCGAACACATAGTAATCTAAAATATACTGTAAAATGTTCCTATAAATATGTATGTAGTATTCATTAAAAGAATCTTAATTGTATGTCGAGAAAAAACGGACATTTTTGTAGAAACTGAGTCGGGCCAAACTTCCAATTTTTATACCGGGCCGGGAAAAGATAGCTTTCCTTCGGGCCGGGCCTGGAAATTCCGACCCGTGCAGACCTCTAAAAACCGACTGGAGTAAAATGTAAAAATATATATATATCTTTTTCAATTGTTATTATTTGAACATGTGTGTATCTATCGGTTCGGTCCCTTCCTAATAAATAACTAAATAATTGTCAAATGTTAACTGTAATTCCTTCCAGCCAATTCTAATAAGCTCCTTGAAAAGCTAAGAAGGAATTAATTCTTAAAAATCAATGATGGTTTTAGAAAAATAAAAGTTCCCTTAGATTTAAAATAGATATATATATATATATTTTTTTTAGAATAAAAGAAAATTTTCTTTATTTATTTTAATTCACCGACAAAAATACAAAATTTAAAGTTTTATTAATTGAACAAGTTTTAAAAAAGTTTTCTCTTAAATAATAATAATTCAAAGTTTTTTTTTTTTTTTTTTTTTTTTTTTATGTACCAGAGGCTGTGCCCGTTACGAGCTAAGTCCTCAAAACCCTGTCCGAATCTCGCCGAATTTTTAAACATGGTAATTTGAGTTGTTTCAAAAAATAAAATCTGATTATAGTAGATTGAAATATATTCCACAAATGAAAATGTAGGTAAACGGAAAAAAGGTAACCGGAAAAAAAGGGACCGGAAAAAAAGAGACCGGAAAAAAAGGGACCGGAAAAAACGTGACAGAAAAAACAAGAGCGGAAAAAACGGGACAAGGAAAAAACGGGACCGGAAAAAACGTGACAAGGAAAAAAGGTGACCGGAAAATACGTGACATGGAAGTGTTAAATATTGAACTTGTCGATAAATAAATGCTAAAAACTAAAGTAAAGTTTTTCCACTGTCAGTTTCTTACAGCGTAGGAGGGAGGGGGGATTAAGGAAATACAATTTATAGATTCTTTCTTCACATTCGCGAACGCGAATACAAATATTTTCCGTCGATGTCTACGAATGCTAATATTGAAAAAAATTGAAAATTCGCTTACGATAATTCTAATTAACATCACTACTTGATATTTGATATTCGCGAAAGGTAATACCAATATTTTCCGTTGATGTTTAAGAATGCTATTATGAAAAAAATTCCTGAATATTCGCATATGAAAATTCACATTTACACTTACTTAATTTGGACGTTATGTGAATAAGAATGCTTTCCGTTGATAATTAGAATGCAAATATTGAAAAATATTGTGAATGTTCGCATACGAGAATGCTCGTTTACATAACAACTTGTTTTTCGACTTACGCATATATAATATCATATAAACTTTTTTTTTTTTTTTTTTTTTTTTTTTGTAAATTTTAAAGACGTCAGTTATAATAGATTCGATCGGAAAGTTTTATTTTTATTATTTTTATTTTATTTATCGCTATCTGATTTTTTTGTTTATTAACATAAAATTATATTAATAATAATAACATTATTTTAGACTTTCTGAATCACTTATCAATTTATAACTTTTTATGTCCTGATCAGTGGCATTGGTATTTTCAGATATTAACAGAACAAATAAAGAAAAAATAATAATAAGTAAATATCTTTGTTAAGATATGCCTAAAATTAGAAATTAGCATAGTTTGATACTTTTTTTTTGTTACATTAAGCAACTGATTGAAGTCGAATTTTTTGCAATTTTTGTTTCATCATGGAATTTCCAGATATATTATTCTAAACATTTAAACTAAACAAAATAAATCAAAATAAACATTTCTATAAGATACCGGAATCACGGAAAAAAAGCGCACATAGGAAAAAACAAATCGGATAAAAGACCACGGGAAAGTATTCTATTTATTAAGTTGTATACATAACAGAAAATATAATATGAAGTTTGTTTTTTTAAGGAATTTAATATCTATTTTAAAAACATAGTAAACCTTATATTTTTTAAACGACATGAAGGCCATATTTAAATAAACAATTAAATTTAAAAAATCAAAAAACTCAACTGTGTAAAAAGCAAACTAATTAATTATTTCTCATCAATGTGAAACTATTTTTTCAATTCCTACTATTAGCTCACACTTTCGCTATATATATGTTGTTCAAATTTTCAATCGTTAATAAAATACTTATCCCACACAGCACACACGTAGATATTTCGTTTATTTAGAGCGGTTTACATCTAGAATACATACATGTACATCAAAATGATGTTCATTCAAAACCGTAAGATGGATGGTTGAACACATTATATTCATATAACATTCATATCCCAACAATCTATGGACCAACATAATATGGAGGTGGACTTAACGTTCATTCTAAAATATAAACTGGATTGTCAAAGAAACTACGTCCACATGACGTTTATATACCAACACTTTATGGAGGTAGACACAGCGCCCTCTATAAAGAGCGCTAAAAGAGTCAAATATCTTACTTCCGATACACTTTTTCGTGTGGCAACATGAGCTTTCTGTTGTTTTGTAAACACGCCAGACGCGACGCCATTACGTTATGCAGATGTTTATGCATTTTTTGGCTGGTTTAATTTAGACTATCAAAGTTCAACTTGGTTTTTAATTTTATACATTTTTAGTTGTATCAAACAGTTAGCATTTACAACAACCACTGAATCTAATAATAGAAGTAATGTTTTCTTTACTTTAGGTTGTGCATGGTGTTGTTTGAGATTTGGATTAAATATCAAGCAGGATTATATGTAAGTAAGTCCTTTGATTTCTTTTTTTTCAGGTTTTTATTTGCTATTCTATTTTGGTGCTTTTTGTAGCGTTTACGATTTTTAACCTTATCTTTAAAAAACTACAAAGAAATTAGCCATATAAATTTTTGATTAACTCCTCAAATTTTATAATCTTCTTTATCCCTATCATATAATTGACTGATCATAGTAATCTCTATACTTGACTTACATGGTTACTCATCGGTTTTACATTTAAAATGTTTTGATTTTTCAGTGAATCTTAATTTTGTATATAAAACTTTACAAAGTTTGGATTATATTTAATTTCTTATACTCCTTCTCCCATACCCCAGAAACTTTATCTAATGTGAACAATATAAAATTGTATAATTATAGTGCAAACACTTTTTTGGGGTCAACAGTCTGTTTTGGCCAAAAAAAAAAATGTTTATTATCAATAAAAACTTTCAAATGGTGAATTTGTCTTGAATAAAAGAAAATAATGCTAACAAATTAGATCCAATGAAAACAAGGATAAGTTAACAGTTTGCCTAATAATAATAAATAATTTTTTAACATTGAAAATAACTTATCACTTTATTATGTTGTTAAATTACGTTATTAAAAAATTATTGTTTCATAAAAAAGGTTTCTTAATCTCAAAAGTTTATTTTCATATATTTAATTTTATCTATTCAATGTATTTTAAGTTAAATCTGCATGTCTTGTTAACGATGGAATGATTATTTACATTTATTGAAAAAGCATTGATACCGAAATAATAGGGGTTCTCCATTTGAAATACATATTTACAAAATTTTATTTAAATTGATATTTAGGTGCATTTCTTTTACAAGTATAGCTACTATAGATTTTTCTTATAGCATAGGCCCTCAGTTTAAATGTAATTATCTATTAAATTAAAAATTTACCTTTTTTTTTTTTTTTTCAAAAAGCATTTACTTATTATTCTTACTATTTTTGAAAATGCAATTCATTATCAAAACATGAAATACTTTCTATGGAAGATTCTTTGATTTGAGTCTATATGTTTGAGTGTATAATAGAATTTTTGACGAATCAATGAATTCAATAAATTCAGTGGTCAAAATAGTATATTAGAAGTAACGAGAAACTATAGTAGGTCCTAGTTTTGACATTGTTTGTTGTGTAATATGCTATTTTTTAGAACACATAATTTAACGAGTAATGTAATCTAAAAAAAAAATAAACTAGTTTGTACGGAGGATCAATGTTATTTTTGACGTTACGTCCAGAAACAGTATCTCAATCAATACAAAGTATACCAGTGGAGATGTGCGTCTGGTGGATCAGCTGGTGCCGGGATAGATCTTCAAATTTGAATGCTCTCAGAAAATCACAGGTGTGTAGTTTTATTATAAAATAAGTAACTACCATTAGTGATCTTCTGCAAGCAACTGGAATTTGTCTGGTGTATTTTGACGGTGTGTTCTTTTGCAAGGATTATGGATTCAGCATCGAAGATTTCAAAAAAGAAGATTTTAAAAAATCTGTGAGTATGTAGGACTCCCATTGCTTTCAAAAGAGGAGATAATAAAGTAAGTTTATTAAACTAACCTCAATAATAATATTGGCACTCCCTACGAACTAGTTTTTTAAATCACATTACTCGCTGACTTATATTTTCCAAAAATAGTATGTTACGCTACAAACTATGAGTACACAATAAGAAAAGTAAGTACAAGAATTATTTAGCTGAAAATATTTTTAAATGCCCATGTAATAATAAAGTAAAATTGTAAATATAATGTGAAATAAACATTTATATATGTCAGTCTGGGACATAAATAAAATCTGCCGCTAAGTAAAAATAATAGTGTGGGACAACCCTACGTATACTCCCACCTTGTTAGTTACCAGAGTAATTACACTATTTGGTTTGATTTTAAAAGATAAAAAAAAAAGGGGGGGGGTAGATATGATGTTTTTATATAATAAAAGTTTCTGTTTTTGAAAGTAAAATAATAAAAAAAAAATACATTTTTAAAAAATAAAGCATTTATGTTGTTTTAAGATAATAAAAAGTATTTTTTCCCTGATATTTTCTTATGTTAATTATATTTATAGTCATCAAAACAGTTACACGATACAGTTGGTATGACTTAAAATACGGTTATTACAGTTTAGCTAATATTGCTAATAATTTGTGCTTTTTACCAATAATTTTGATACTTTAAAATATTTTTTAAAATCGTAAACTTTTCATGAATAACGTTTTCTTGTAATTTACTAAAATAAGATGCAGAAGAGTCTGGGTATACGCATACTGTTCCATATTACATATAAATATGTAAACATTACATAGATATGATATATATATATATGTACATATTACATAGATATGTGTAGTTTAAATACGTACATATTACATAGATATGTGTAGTATATATACGTACATATTACATAGATATGATGTATATATACATACATATTATGTCTAGGATATGATCTATATGGACATAGACATCCATTTTACATAGATTTATGTCAGATCTGGATGTCCAACAAACGCTATATGGATGTATTCGGAGACACATCTGATGGTAATATCTACGTAGATACTATGTAATATGGAATTCCTTGGATGAATTATGGACATGGTATATGGATGTACTTTACGTTATATGGATGTCATATTTACCAATTTGTGCTGTGTGGGTATTATTCATTTAATCAAGCTCAAATAACTTTTTTTAAAACTTGTAGTGGTTGACACTTGTGTTGATCCAGTTTTTTCAAATATTAATTAATTAAATTAAATTAATTAATATTCAATAATCGAGAGAGCCCTCTTCTTGGTCAAAGTATTTTAAGACCCAAAGAGTCCTCTTCTTGATCAACACATTATAGTCAACGCCTCACGTCCATACCAGCCCCGCCCATTTATCAGAATGAACATAGAAAAAAATAAAATAAATTGAATAATTCCGCATGAAAATCCATTTATCTAAATTAAGAAGAGGGGACTTGCCCCCCTTTCCCCCTTTTATATTCAACCAACGAATCTCCAAACCTAATGAAGGAAGCGCCATATCGGAATAAACCGATATATCAAACTTGAAGCAAATCGAAAAACTCTGCATGAAAAACCCATTTATTTAAATTAAGGGGGGACTACCCCCGCCCCCCTCTTCATACTTAACCAATAAACCTCCAAATTTAATCAAGGCAGCTCCTTAGCATAATAAACCGGTATACTAAATGTGGTGCAAATCGAATAACTCTGCATGAAAAACCCATTTATCTAAATTAAGGGGGTCTAGCCCACTTTCCCCGGTGTATACTTAATTAATGAACCTCCAAAACTAATCATGGAAGCTACTTAACATAATAAATCGGTATACTAATTTTGGAGCAAATCGAATAATTCTGCAGAAAAACCCATAGTAGCCCCCCTTTACTTTTAACCAACAACCCCCCAAAACTAATCAGGGAAGCGCCTTATCAGAATGAACCTGGAAAAAAATTAAAGCAAATCGGATGTTTTTGTCAAGAGTTATCGCGTTACGTGCATACAGACGTAAGTGCATACATACATACATACAGAACCTGCGTGCACATTAGCCCTTGGGCTTTGATAGCCTGCGAGCAAAAAGCAGGATAATGAAAAAATTCCTCCTCTCTTCGTCTTTATTTTATTCCCTTTACAAGCTGTGTACGTAATTTTCTCCCTCCCCCTCCGCCTTATAAAACATCTTTGCTCATATATAAACTATCAATAGCGAATTGAAAGAATCAATAAATTGCATTTCTTTATACCCCCCCCCCCCCCCCCCTCCGTAGAAAGCACTAACTTCTCCGTTGTAGAAGTCATACTAAACTTCTCTTAATGAAATGTTAAAATTGTATTTTCTTGGACCAAATCTTAGAATTGTCTAACTCACCCATTAACCCCCCCCCCCCCCCCATGCTGTAAGAAACTGACAGTGGAAAAATTTTACTTTAGTTTTAGCATTTATTTATCGACAAGTTCAATATTTAACACTTCCTTGTCACGTTTTTTCCGGTCAACTTTTTTCCTTGTCACGTTTTTTCCGGTCCCGTTTTTTCCGCTCTTGTTTTTTCTGTCACGTTTTTTCCGGTCACCTTTTTTCCTAGATTCGAAAATGTAGTCATATTTAAAGGAATATTGTAACACATGAAATTGGCAGGTGTTTTCATGCAGATACTATGCGATCGAGTGTTTTCCATTTTTTAATAAAAGCAAAAGATCATTCATAAAATACTGTCAAAGGAAAACCTGTCGTCACGTGGAAAAAATCGCTTATAAATACATAAGTAACTCATTGATCAACGATTGGTAAACACTATTCGATGCCAAATCGCTTCAGTAGTCATGCCTGCAAACGTCATGCTTTTGCATTTAAAAATGTGTCCATAACTATTTAAAAACTCCGTGTTGTCGGAGGGACATATTTCTTTGATAAAGTCCTTAAAAGGTGACATAATCTTAGATTTCAGATTAGTTTGGATGATGAAACTGGCACCATTTTCAAAAGTAAAAATCATTTTCATATATGGAACAAGTCATGATATGACTGTGTGATTGCGTCAGTATAATGTCATATTCAATAAACTTTAGCTTGCATTTAAAGTTCCCAAAATTTATTAGCTTATTTCTAAATTTCTTTTCTTCTATCCCTTGAAATCAAAATTAAGCAATAAAACTAAAATCTGAAACGTTTAAAAATAATTGATGGAAATGATGCACTAATCTTAAACGCACAGACAATTCTGTTGGTGAAAATGACATAAATTCCCAAAAGAAAAATGCCTTTTCATCCAAAAAAAATGTACATCAGCACAGATTGTTTAGAACAATGTTTTAATTAAAATTGTATTATATAATTTTTATATTCCATTATAACGAAGTCTTTTTAAAAACAATGTACTTGATAAAACCTCTCAAAAAAAAAAAAAAAAAAAAAAAGGCAATTTAACAAATTACAACGACCATTTGGAAAATGATTTTTCCGAAGACTAAAATTTAAGAGATAAAAAATCGCACGGAGTTGATCATACATTACGTACGCCATGAATTAAACATTAACATTCCTGAACCCATCATGAACAAATTTTAAAAGAAATTTCAGTTTTACAATTTTCAGTACTGTAAATGTTTAAACTTCTACGGAGCTGGTCATACATTACGTAAGCCATGAATTAAACATTAATAGTGTTATTACACGTAAAAATTGCAAGCGACAAAAATCGCCTTCGGCTCGTCAGATTTCGTGAAACTTACGTATTATCCACCTGAAACTTATGTGTTATCCAAGCATTTCATTGGCTGTTTGGGAAAAGGCTTTTCCATCGTCCGATTTCCAAGAAATCTGACGACCCATTTTAAATGAAATTTCATTCTTAAACTTCTAAACATCCCACAATATTAATTTTTACACCGCCGTATAGAGAAAAAAATGTACTTTTAAATGCAATTTGTTTGAAAGCTGTATCCCAATTTGTTTCTGAGTTATTAATTTTTTTTTGTAGTTTTTATTACTTTTTTGCCATAGTGGCAACAGAAGTATCCATCTCTGTTGAAAGTAAAGGCAAATTACAGATTACTGTATAGACCAATTAGAAAACGAATAAAATGCGGATTCAACCAATAAAAAATTTCAGATGTGCTTTTGATTTCCTACCCTGACGAGGACAATAACCATTTTTCAAAATGGTTAAAAAAAAAAAAAAAAAAAAAAAAAACTTCGCGGATCGTAATTTTTGCAAAAACTTTGTGGCAGAGTTTAAATGAAACGGAACAAAAAGCTAAAATATCGTTTTTTTTTTTTTTTTTTTTTTTTTAACACTACAGCAAGGAGTGATAGCTAATGTTAAACCTATGGGAGCTTCTTTTCGTAATTTCTGTAAAAACATTGTGGCAGAGTTTTAATGAAACGAAAAAAAGGCTAAAATATATGTTAAAAAAAGAGCGAAACATCAAGAACTTTTTTAAATTATTGTATCCCATTATAATATAGTATTTTTAAAGAAATGTAGTATTTGATAAAAGTTCTCAACAAAAAAGAGAAAAAAAAAACCTTTTTTTAAAATTCTATACTTCACCAGGCTACAAAATGGATGCCCTGATATATCCCTGCAGATTAATCGAATGCGTTAATCCAAAGAGGAAAGCTCCCCGTTCCTTCACTTGACAGCCCGACACCACCCATCTTGACCTTTGAGGGGAGAGAGCGAGCACCGTGGGTTTCCACGGGATGCGAGGTGGGGGAGAATGATGAATGGCTTTCTTATTGTTTGATTTGAACCGGGCCCCTTGGGCGGAATCGTCCAGGACGCAGTACTGTCACGCAATCCATTGTGCATTGCCACCAATGGAGAACACTTTGAGCAGTATCTCTAGCAGTTTCCGGCGTTTTATGTATTCATTTTTATAGTAGACCGTTTTCGATATTATAATAAATTGATATTTATTTTTCTGTTTAATTTTAATATTTCATTCTTCGCTTTGTAATACGACCCCTAAAAGTCAGTTCAAATTTTTAGATGAAATAACCCTCTTCGGTGAAACCCCGATTTGGCGATACTGGCTAAAGGTGGTTCCGCCGTAAAAAGGATATAGCACCCGGATTGTGATTTCGAATTGCTTTAATTCATTTTTTAATTGATCCCTCAGAGAAAGACAAAATTATGTGCAAAAATCTCAAAATTTGAAATTTAATAACTCTGTCAATTTTTGTAATACAGATGTTAAAATTTTTGTGTTATATGTGTTTATGATATGTGTAAACTTTTACTAAATATAACTATAGGAACTGGGGGACCGTATAAAAAGTTAGATTACGTAATTTTTATAAAATTGATTTTTTACTTTAAATAATGCCCCAACATGAATATTTACCTCATTTGAAACGTTTTTGTAACTGGAAATATATGTCTACGACCAACGGTTGAGAAATTAAAGGTCGACTATAGATAACATATTGCACCCTGTATATTACTCCGCTTTCAATTCGCCGCACGTAACGATATATATATTCTTTATATCGTTGGTTCATACGCTGCCACCTCCGGTACAGATGCGTGATATGATACCAGACATGATATAAGTTTGAGAATAACTCCATTAGGACACTTCAAATAAATATTAAATTGAACATTTATTTATGATACCACTTCAATATTTACAAAAGTCCTTCCGGCCAGTGCCGGGGGGAAAAGGTAGCTTTCATATTCCTTATTTTTAAAAAGCAAACTTATATTATTGAAACACACGAAGCTCAATTTAGTGGAAACCGATTACAGGAGATTCAATACTAATTTTTATCAATACTAAATCATTATGAATGAGAATTTCGCGAAATTAGTCAGCTTTATCCAAGCTGCTTTTATTTAAAGTAACTTATATTTGGTTGCCAAATTCGGCGATATCTTGAAGTTCTCGACATTTTAAGACAACATGGTGGATGAGGCTAACGAGTGAACTTGGTCGAGACCTTAGTAATTCCTGCGCACATGCTCACTCACATCGGAATCGGTTCATATATACAAGTGCTGTCGCAGGCAAAAAATCAGATTTCAAAATGTCACCCACATTAGAAATTGAAACTACTATATCTGAGTCATTTTTTAAGATAAAGACAAAACAGAAAATGCTCCGGAATCCTTATACATGGTCAAATACTTAGGAAAGAAACCATTTTCAATTTCTAATTTTTTTGCACCTCACTTTAAATATAGTTTTTTATTTAATTTAATGATCTCCATTTTGAAACAAGATGGCTAATGAAGCTGGACAGCGAACTTATTCGAGACATTACGACATACTATCCACATGCCTTCTTACATCGAAATAGGTTAATAAATACGCATGTTATCACGCGACAAATTTTAGATCGTTTCAAAATGGTAGCCATGCTAGAAATTCAAAGTGCTATAATTCAACCACTTTTTAAGATATATTCGAAACAAAAACTGCTCCGGAATCTTTGTATCAAGGTCAAACACATAAAAAAATCTTTTTCAATTTTTTGATAACTCATTTAAAATTTAAAATTTTTTTAAAAGGGCAGCCCTTTTGAAACAAGATGGCGAATGAAGCTGGCTAACGAACTCAGTCGAGACATTGATATGTACTATGTATACACCTAGTTACATCCAAATTGGTTCATAAATACGCCTGTTATCGCGTGACAAAAATCAGGTCGTTTCAAAATGTCAGCCACAATAGAAATTCAAAATGCTATCACTCAGCCATTTTTGTAGGTATACACGAAACAAAAACTGTTCCAGAATCTTTGTATTAAGGTCAAACACATACAAAAAAAAATCTTTTTCATTTTCCAATTTTTTGGTACCTTATTTTAAATTTTAATTAAAAAAAATTTAAATGGCCACAATTTTTAAACAAGATGGCGGATGAAACTAGCGAACGAACTCGGTCGAGTTATTGGTACTAATTATTTTTTATACACCAAGGTACATCCAAATGGGTTCATAAATACGCCTGTTATCGCGTGACAAAAATCATGTTGTTTCAAAATGTCAGCCACGCTAGAAATTCAAAGTGCTATAACTCAGCCATTTTTTAAGATATAGACGAAACAAAAACTGATCCGGAATTTTTGTATCAAGGTCAAACACACAAGGAAAAAATATTTTACAATTTTCAATTTTTTTGGTATCACATTTCAAATTTTAAATTAAAAAAAAATTATATGGCCGCCATTTTAAAACAAGACGGCGGATGAAGCTGGCCAACAAACTCAATCGAGATATTGGTACGTATTATGTATACACCAAGGTACATCCAAATCTATTCTTAAATACGACTGTTATCGCGTGACAAAAATCAGGTCGTTTCAAAATGTCAGCCAAGCTAGAAATTCAAAGTGCTATAACTCAGCCATTTTTCAAGATATAGACGAAAAAAATGCTCCGGAATCTTTGTATCAAGGTCAAACACATAAGAAAAAAATATTTTTCAATTTTCAATTTTTTGGTACCACATTTCAAATTTTAAATTAAAAAAAAATTAAATGGCCGCCATTTTGAAACAAGATGGCGGATGAAGCTGGCCAACGAACTCGGTCGAGGCATTGGTATGCACTATGTATACACGAAGTTTCATCCAAATCGGTTCATAAATACGAGAATTACTGTGTGACAAAAATCAGATACATATATATCCTTTCCTTATCCTTATAATATTATAAATGTCAATGTGTGTCCGAATGTTTGAATGAAGTCAGCATCTAAACGGATGAATTAATGCTTTTGTATTTTTCTGATATAGATGGATTACAACCCGGAAATGAACATAGGCTATAGTTTATTTAATTTATTCAAATAATTATCTTAATAATTCAAAATTTCATTCTTTTTCATACAGAATCAATTGACATTTTCCCGATAAATTTAACCATCTTTCTTTCTTGTTGCCAAGAAAAACTAAATCTGGAATAATAATTTCTCCTGGACAATTAAAAATTAAAATCAAAAGAATTCAAAAGAAAATAAATATGACGTCATACTTGAAACAAAAAATGGGGTATTTTTTATTATGCATGACGGATGAATATCGGTTACGTTAATAAAGGGTTTTCTGCCAAAAATGGTGTCATAATTAGAAGGAAAAAGAATGAAAAAAAAAATAATATCATTAATAAAGTTATTCGATTGGAAAAATATGACGTCAAATTTGAAATAAAACAGGTATTTCCAAATATTCGTTTAAAATACAATGGGTATCAATATCAGTAACTAATGAAAATAGATAAATAATGACGTCATATCAAAACGAATAACAGAAATATTTTTTACAAATGGACCCTATTCTCGCTTTTGATTCGAGGCTATAAAAACCGCTATTTTACCAATTGTGACGTCACAGGAATACTGTCCATACTGATTAAAAAGTTTGAATGTAAGTTGCATACAAATGAGAGTTTTCTTTTCAAAATTCACGTTATGATTATCAGGAGAAGATATTTTTGGTGGAAAAAAGGGGAATTAAAACGATTAATCTATTTTTTGACGCTTTTTCCTCATTAAAATTAAAAATAAATGAATTTCAATTAGTATAAATGGTGCAAAAACTTGATTAAATTAAATTTTCCAAAATTGAAAACATATTTACACACATCGAAACTTCACGAATGAATTTATTCCACAGAAACAAAAATCGTCTGTCGACATATTGACGGAACCAAGGAGTAAATATAACTTCTGTGCATTTAAGTTGATAGTTATTGCCCACTATTCATACGAATTAAAATTAAAATCAAGACTCCCTTATCAGGAGGCCTTGATTTAAATAATCATATACTATTTTAATTGATTAATTTTAAAAGATGGCAGTTAAAACATGTCACAAAGGCGTTTTTAGTAAAAGCTTTTATCGGTTAAAAATGATGTAATATTTTTTCATGGAAAGCATTAATTTTAATACGAAAACATTAACATAGATTTATTTTAATTTCGTCAAAGCGATGTCGTCTTCATTACACCATCTTCGAAAGTTAAAACGAAATCTTAAAATAGCAATATACTTTTCAGAAATAAAATTTTGTATCAAAAGTCGCATTCTTTGAAAATGAAATTTTAGCTTACATTTTAAATACATTTTCTTACATGAAATTTAGTATATTTAATAAAAATAATTTTTCAATGTTTTTCTAAATGTACAATAATATTGGATTTCATTAATCGGTTTCCCTTTAAAAAAAAAAAAAATAAATTAAAATGCATAGTTTTAAATGATTCATGAAGTGTAAGAATATATATATATATATTTATTTATTTCGACAAGTAACATTCCGTAGGAAAAACTAACCTAGTGTCGTCATATTTTAAATCATGAAACTAATGCCAGGCGGACGTCTTTTTGCACGCTTTTTTCCTCACGTATATGCCGCTAGCATTGTGTAGGGATAATACGCAAGGAAAAAAACGTGCAAAAGACGTTCGTCTGACATTAGTCTTAGCTGCTTTTCTTTCAGAAAATATTAGCATTTTATAGCAGTTTTTATACAAAATGGCGTGATTTGCACAGAATTTAAAATCGCAAATATATAAGTTTAACATCCTTTTACAGTACAATCTCCCATAACACTGGTTTCAATAAAATTTAATAAATGGCACAGGGAAGTCAACTTAAAAAAGTTTAGCAAGTAATTTCAATTTGAGATTAGGCTTTACATGTGACATCATTTACGTGTACACAAGAGCCAAAACCTTAACTAAGCAATAAATTTGCCTTTCACTTCACATCCCTCTAATGTATAAAGGCACCGTGTTTATCGATAAGCGCAAAGGAAGAAGGGAAATTTTCTTTAGATTTTAAATTATCGAAATCTATAGTTAAAAATCTCTCTGAAACACAATCTATCACTCTTACCCCATTGGAACATATTCCTGCAAATTTCAAAGCTTTCATAAGCCAAAATTACAACACACAATAGATATGAAAATGTTTATTCATAATTGTGGTGCTTTTACATAAATCGATTTATTCCTCGAAAGCAATAAGTTAACTCTATTGCTTTAATAATAAGTATTTAGGCTCAAGAGTCTTTGGAACGTGATAAACATTTTGATATTATTGGTAGATCTAGAGCTCATAAAAGTGTGGTACCGTGAAATTAAAATGTAATAAATATTTGAAAGTTAAAGATATTTCCCGTGCTCTTATTATTTATTTTTGAACTTTGATTATTTTTTTACTTTGAACTTTGATTATTTTATCACCACGTTTGATTTTTTTAATGCCATTTATCTTTTTCTTTTCTCTTCCAAAATGTGATTTTTTGGAATATAACCTTATAATGGTGCATGTTGATTTTTCACTTATTCTAATCATATCAAAGTCACGTCTGAAGTGACCTACTAATAACCACTTTCCTTTAAAATTATTTATTAATATATATCTTTAAATAATATTTTTTGTCTCGAAAACATAAAATAAATCAATATCCTTGAACGGAATAAATATAAAATAGAATAAATATAAATAATAAAATAGAATAACAGAGATGTAAATTTATTCCTCATTTAATCTTAGAAAAGGTGTATGAAATTTCATGCTCACAAAAGAAATTTAAATATCCTATATACATAAACAAAAATAAGCAAATTGGGATAATCAGAAGCGTTTCTACTATAAAATGTGATAAAAGGTTAATTATATATGCTTTTAAATATCGAAATTTTTGGCTTAATTGATGAATTTCTTCTTCTTTAAATGTTACGTGAACGCAGTCACGGGTAACAGCTAGTAATATTATAAATGTCAATGTGTGTCCGAATGTTTGAATGAAGACAGCGTCTAAACGGATGAATTAATGCTTTTGTATTTTTGGTTATAGATGGATTACAAACCGGAAATGAACATAGGCTATGTTTAATTTATTTTATTCAAATATTTTGCTTAATAATCCAAAATTTTATTATTTTTCATACACAATGAATTGACATTTTTCTGATAAAATTTAACCATCTTCCTTTTTTTCGTTGCCAAAAAATAAAAACCCAGAATAATAATTTAATTTCCAATTGAAAGATTAAAACGGGAATTTTCAAGTATTTTTAATAATACAAGGTGCATGGATTTTGAGTAAGTGCGGGAAGGAGGCAAATGTGACGTCATATATGGAAAATAAAACGGATATGCTTTGATGTTGAAATAAAATGAGATTGTGTTATGGTATTAATTCTTATTATTTAAAGAAAATTGTTATGAATGCTTACGGTTTATCGTCTGCGCGCGGTTAACATAAAGATGGAATTTTTAATTAAAAAAAAAAAAAAAAAAAAAAAAAAAAACTTATTAAGAGCAAATGTCAATAATATGCACAGTAAAATTATCAATGTCGAAAATGACGTAATGATTAGCAGGAAATGTATTTTCATTCTTAAAAAGTAAAAAGTTAACTAGATTACCTGAATAAAACAATTTTTTGTGAGTGTTAATTTTTAAGCGTTCATTCCAGGAAATTTAAATAACAGTTACTTTATTTTTAAAGAAATTTACATTTTCGTTCAAAGAACATACATGTTTAATATGATTGCGTCATCAAAGTAACATTCAGTATAAATTTTTTTATTGGAGAATCGTTTATAAATCGTAGTGTGGCAGCTGAATTTTAATTCTACATTTCTTTTAGCTTTAAAAGGGTAAAATATTTGTTGACATTTTAAAAAGTAGCTCTTTTTAGTGCTCTTTTTTAGGAACAGATGTTATATAGTCCAGCGGCCGCCATCTTCGATCTTTTCTTGGCGTGAACACTCCTTTTCCGCCAAGTAGTAAATGTCGCCAAGCAATGCTTTATGCTCATGTTAGGCTTAGCGAAAATAAAATGTAAAACATCGCCAACAGAATTCGACAAGAAATCTCAAAACATCCAAGATGGCGGCCGCGAGAATATGCTGCATCTAAGCCCTTTTGGATAATAGTTTTTTGTGAAGTATGATAGATTGAGATAAATATGCCTTAGCTTTTAATACAATGTCTAACTGAATTTAAAATGTTATAAAAATTTAAGGAGAGGAATGTCATCAAAGCGAAATCAAATTTATCGAGAAATTCACGTAATGCTAGAGCATTGAAAATATCAAAAATTATTGAAACTTTTCCTCAAGCAGAATTGCGTAGACATGAACAAGCCGATCGTCAGGCTAATCTTAGAGATGCTGATACAGCTGAAAAGTCCCAACTGCGTCACCATTAAAACGCTGCTTATTTGGCTTCAAGGAGGGAATGCTGATCACCTGAACTGTCGCAACATAGGTTAAAAGAAGACACTGGCCGCAAGCAAATAAACAGTTTATTAATAAATAAACAACAATAGCCGGCGTTACCATGTCAAGCAAAATAAGCTGTTTTGGCGACAATTAGGTACCCCGGTGCGTATATGTCATCTGTGCCATTTTCTTATTACTTCATGGGTACAGATATCATATTCGCCCCATATTGGCGCGATTTTTTTCTGTCACCAATATCATATAGGCAACAGGTACTTAACTTGCGCCAAAGTGTCGTTATTTTGCTTGATGTGGTAACCCGGATTATGTTGTTTATGCTGTTGATTTTTTCGCCAAATTGGCAACCGAAAAAAATCGCGCCAATATGGGGCGAATATGACATCTGTACCACTTCATGATATAAACAGACATCCTGGTTCAGCGTATAAACCTGAATATTAATGATGTGAATTATCACATTGCTAACAAAGCGTAAACCAACTTAGTGAAAAATGTCCAAGCCGGGAATCGATCTCCAGTGCTCTACCACTAAACCACAAGGACGATGTCCAGCCTGGCATTTCTCACTTATATAAGTCGGTAAGGCTGCAACCGCAGCACAAGATGGAGAAGTCTTCATGAGCACACATTCCTAGCGGCGTAACATGAGACGCAAACAAACCCAGCATCGGTGAATATACAATTTTAATTAATTTTTCGACTACTTTTCAGCAGTGAAATTACGCTTGAAATTATTGAATATTAATTATGTGAATTATCACATTGCTAACAAAGCGTAAACCAACTTAGTGAAAAATGTCCAAGCCGGGAATCGAACCCGGGTCCCTGGAATAGATCTCCAGTGCTCTACCACTAAACCACAAGGACGATGTCCAGCCTGGCATTTCTCACTTATATAAGTCGGTAAGGTTGCAACCGCAGCACAAGATGGAGAAGTCTTCATGAGCACACATTCCTAGCGGCGTAACATGAGACGCAAACAAACCCAGCATCGGTGAATATACAATTTTAATTAATTTTTCGACTACTTTTCAGCAGTGAAATTACGCTTGAAATTATTGAATCAAGCGTAATTTCACTGCTGAAAAGTAGTCGAAAAATTAATTAAAATTATATATTCACCGATGCTGGGTTTGTTTGCGTCTCATGTTACGCCGCTAGGAATGTGTGCTCATGAAGACTTCTCCATCTTGTGCTGCGGTTGCAGCCTTACCGACTTATATAAGTGAGAAATGCCAGGCTAGACATCGTCCTTGTGGTTTAGTGGTAGAGCACTGTAGATCTATTCCAGGGACCCGAGTTCGATTCCCGGCTTGGACATTTTTCACTAAGTTGGTTTACGCTTTGTTAGCAATGTGATAATTCACATCATTAATATTCAATAATTTCAAGCGTAATTTCACTGCTGGAAAGTAGTCGAAAAATTAATTAAAATTGTATATTCACCGATGCTGGGTTTGTTTGCGTCTCATGTTACGCCGCTAGGAATGTGTGCTCATGAAGACTTCTCCATCTTGTGCTGCGGTTGCAGCCTTACCGACTTATATAAGTGAGAAATGCCAGGCTGGTCATCGTCCTTGCGGTTTAGTGGTAGAGCACTGGAGATCTATTCCAGGGACCCGGGTTCGATTCCCGGCTTGGACATTTTTCACTAAGTTGGTTTACGCTTTGTTAGCAATGTGATAATTCACATCATTAATATTCACTAATTTCAAGCGTAATTTCACTGCTGAAAAGTAGTCGAAAAATTAATTAAAATTGTATATTCACCGATGCTGGGTTTGTTTGCGTCTCATGTTACGCCGCTAGGAATGTGTGTTCATGAAGACTTCACCATCTTGTGCTGCGGTTGTAGCCTTACCGACTTATATAAGTGAGAAATGACAGGCTGGACATCGTCCTTGTGGTTTAGTGGTAGAGCACTGGAGATCTATTCCAGGGACCCGGGTTCGATTCCCGGCTTGGACATTTTTCACTAAGTTGGTTTACGCTTTGTTAGCAATGTGATAATTCACATCATTAATATTCAATAATTTCAAGCGTAATTTCACTGCTGAAAAGTAGTCGAAAAATTAATTAAAATTGTATAAACCTGAGTTATGTCAATGTCCTTATAATAAAGAAATATATTATACTAGCCGCCCTTGGCGACCAGTTTGGTTTCCTTAAAAATTATGTTTGGGAAAGCATGTTAAGCATTCTATAATGTTACTTTTATTCATAATTTAATATACTTGGACTCCCCTAACTCTCTCGTTGCGCAACCCGAGATTTCCTCGGGAAACGTAAAAGTAGCAAAATTTGTGCAATCCGAGATTTCCTCGGGGATTCAATTTTTTCACTGGCGACTATTTTTTAATTCAACTCGGACCACTTTTTAAGTACAAAAAATTCCATATAGACATTAACAACATCTACATGAAAAATACACTGCAAAATTGATTTTCTTAAAATAGTGGTGCGAAACTATAAAAATAATCTCCAGTGACAGCTCTGATTTCGCCTTAGGCTATAAGAGGGTTAACTATAATTAATATAACCCTCTAAGCTAATATTAGTTTTTGTTGCATTAAAATATCTCAATTTGTTGATTTTCTCTAAGCAAGTAAAACCTATAGGTTTACAATGGAAGTCTATGGGAATTCGGCGAAATATTAGAGATATCGCTAAGTTGGCGTCACTTTTGGCAACAAACTTGGCGACAGA
The DNA here is from genome assembly GCA_963932465.1 of Maratus speciosus. NCBI lineage: Eukaryota > Metazoa > Arthropoda > Arachnida > Araneae > Salticidae > Maratus > Maratus speciosus. The sequence goes on along the minus strand of OZ010787.1, from coordinate 281,121,320 downwards.
AAGAGTCCACCTATGGTAACCCCCCTTATAGGTATGGGGCTGTATTAAATAACCAATAATAAATAATCAATAACCAATGTTCAATGACAAATGCGTTCAATAACCAATGAGATGCGTTTTATTTGGGCGTTGCTATTAAACAATTAACAAATAACTACGATTTCTATGCCAGGTATGATAGCGTAATATATAAATAGATTGTCTACTGTAAAATGTGATAAAGAATTGGTTTATTATATATGTTTTTAATTATCGGAAGGGGAAATGCTTTGCTTAATTAATTCATTTCTTCTTCTTTTTATGTTACGTGAACGACGTCACGGGTAACAGCTAGTATATAATAAATTTGAAATCACAAATATTATATATATATATATTAGGGTGGTCCTTAAAAAATAAACTTTTAAATTTTGTATGGGGCACCCTCATATTTTGTTCTATGTATAAAATAAAGGCATCCACAAAAATTTCAAAATTTTAAAACATGTTTTAGGGGTCGCTACCAAGGTTTGAATGTTTAAAAAAAAAAAAAAAAAAAGTCCTTCCGGCCAGTGCCGGGAGGAAGAGGTAGCTTTCATATTCCTTATTTTAAAAAAGCCAACTTATATTATTCAAACACACGAAGCTCAATTTAGTAGAAACCGATTACAGGAGATTCAATACTAATTTTTATCAATACTAAATCATTATGAATGAGAATTTCGCGAAATTAGTCAGCTTTATCCAAGCTGCTTTTATTTAAAGTAACTCATATTTGGCTGCCAAATTTGGCGATTTCTTAAAGTGCCTACCATTTTAAGACAACATGGTGGATGAGGCTAACCAGTGAACTTGGCCGAGACTTTAGTAATTGCTGTTCACATGCTCACTCACATCGGAATCGGTTGATATATACGAGTGCTGCCGCATGCAAAAAATCAGATTTTTCAAAATGTCACCCACAATAGAAATTGAAACTGCTATATCTGAGACATTTTTTAAGGTAAAGACAAACAAAAAATGCTTCTGAATCCTTATATCAAGGTCAAATACTTAAGAAAGAAACCTTTTTCAATTTCGAATTTTTTTGCACCTCACTTTAAATATATATATATTTTTTAATTTAATGGCCGCCATTTTGAAACAAGATGGCTGATGAATCTGGCAAGCGAACTTGGTCGAGGTATTGATGTATACTATCCACATGCCTTCTTACATCGAAATAGGCGAATACGTGTGTTATCGCGTGACAAATACAAGATCGTTCCAAAATATTAGCCATGCTAGAAATTTAAAGTGCTATAATTCAATCATTTTTTAAGATATAAACAAAAGAACAAATTTTCAGAAACAAAAACTGCTCCGGAATCTTTGTATCAAGGCCAAACACATAAAAAAATCTTTTTCATTTTCCAATTTTTTAATACCTCGTTTTAAATTTTAAATTTAATTTTTTTAAATCGCAACGCTTTTGAAATAAGATAGCGAATGAAGCTGGCCAACGAACTCGGTCGAGACATTAGTATGTACTATGCACAGACCAAGTTACATCCAAATCGGTTCATAAATACGCCTGTTATCGCATGACAAAAATCAGGTCGTTTTAAATTGTCCGCCACAATAGAAATTCAAAATGCTATTACTCAGCCATTTTTTTAGATATAGACGAAACAAAAACTGTTCCGGAATCTTTGTATTAAGGTCAAACACATACGAAAAATATCTTTTTCATTTTCCAATTTTTTGGTATCTCATTTTAATTTTTTTATTTTTTAAATTTTTTTAAATGGCCGCCATTTTGAAACAAGATAGCGGATGAAGCTGGCCAAGGAACTCGGTCGAGATATTTGTATGTACTATGTACACAACAAGGTACATCCAAATCGGTTCATAAATACGCCTGTTATTACGTGACAAATATCAGGACGTTTCAAAATGTCAGCCACGCTAGAAATTCAAAAGTCCTTCCGGCCAGTGCCGGGAGGAAGAGGTAGCTTTCATAATCCTTATTTTAAAAAAGCCAACTTATATCATGCAAACACACGAAGCTCAATTTAGTGGAAACCGAATATAGGAGATTCAATACTAATTTTTATCAATATAATGAATGAGAATTTCGCGAAATTAGTCAGCTTTATCCAAGCTGCTTTTCTTTAAAGTAACTTATATTTGACTGCCAAATTCGGCAATTTTTTAAAGTGCCTGTCATTTTAAGACAACATGGTGGATGAGGCTAAGCAGTGAACTTGGTCGAGACCTTAGTAATTGCTGTGCACATGATCACTCACATCGGAATCGGTTAATATATAGGAGTGCTGTCGCATGCAAAAAATCAGATTTTTCAAAATGTCACCCACAATAGAAATTGAAACTGCTATATCTGAGCCATTTTTTAAGGTAAAGACAAACAAAAAATGCTCCTGAATCCTTATATCAAGATCAAATACTTAAGAAAGAAACCTTTTACAATTTCTAATTTTTTTGCACCTCACTTTAAATATATATATTTTTTAATTTAATGGCCGCCATTTTGAAACAAGATGGCTGATGAATCTGGCCAGCGAACTTGGTCGAGGTATTGATGTATACTATCCACATGCCTTCTTACATCGAAATAGGCGAATACGCGTGTTATCGCGTGACAAATACAAGATCGTTTCAAAATGTTAGCCATGTTAGAAATTCAAAGAGCTATAAATCAACCATTTTTTAAGATATCAACAAAAGAACAAATTTTCAGAAACAAAAACTGCTCCGGAATCTTTGTATCAAGACCAAACACATAAAAAAAATCTTTTTCATTTTCCAATTTTTTAATACCTCATTTTGAATTTTAAATTTAATTTTTTTTAAATGGCAACCCTTTTGAAACAAGATGGTGAATGAAGCTGGCCAACGAACTCGGTCGAGACATTGGTATGTACTATGTACAGACCAAGTTACATCCAAATAGGTTCATACATACGCCTGTTATCGCGTGACAAAAGTCAGGTCGTTTTAAAATGTCAGCCACAAGAGAAATGCAAAATGCTATTACTCAGCCATTTTTTTTTAGATATAGACGAAAGAAAAACTGTTCCGGAATCTTTGTATTAAGGTCAAACACATACAAAAAAAATCTTTTTCATTTTCCAATTTTTTGGTATCTCATTTAAATTTTTTTATTTTTTAATTTTTTTTAAATGGCCGCCATTTTGAAACAAGATGGCGGATGAAGCTGGCCAAGGAACTCGGTCGAGATATTTGTACGTACTATGTACACACCAAGGTACATCCAAGTCGGTTCATAAATACGCCTGTTATTACGTGAGAAATATCAGGACGTTTCAAAATGTCATCCACGCTAGAAATTCAAAATGCTATAACTCAGCCATTTCTTAAGATATAGACGAAACAAAAACTGCTCACGAATCTTTTTATCAAGGTCAAACACATAAGAAGAAAATATTTTTTCAATTTTCAATTTTTGGTACCACATTTCAAATTTAAATTTTTCTTAAAAATTTAAATGGCCGCCATTTTTAAACAAGATGGCGGGTGAAGCTGGCCAACGAACCCGGTCGAGACATTGGTATGTACTATGTATAAACGAAGTTACATCCAAATCGGTTCATAAATACGCCTTTTATCGCGTGACAAAATTCAGGACGTTTCAAAATGTCAGCCACGCTAGAAATTCAAAATCCTATAACTCAGCCATTTTTTAAGATATAGACGAAACAAAAACTGCTCCGAAATCTTTGTATAAAGGTCAAATACATAAGAAAAAAATATTTTTCCATTTTTAATTTTTTGGTACCACATTTCAATTTTTACATTTTTAAAAAAATTTTAAATGGCCGCCATTTTTAAACAAAATGGCGGATGAAGCTGGCCAACGAACTCGGTCGAGAGATTGGTATGTACTATGTACACACCGAATTACATCCAAATCGGTTCATAAATACGCCTTTTATCGCGTGACAAAATTCAGGACGTTTCAAAATGTCAGCCACGCTAGAAATTCAAAATGCTATAACTCAGCTATTTTTTAAGATATAGACGAAACAAAAACTGCTCCGGAATATTTGTATAAAGGTCAAATACATAAGAAAAAATATTTTTCCATTTTTAATTTTTTGGTACCACATTTCAAGTTTTAAATTTTTTTAAAAATTTTAAATGGCCGCCATTTTGAAACAAAACGGCGGATGAAGCTGGCCAACGAACTCGGTCGAGACATTGGTATGTACTATGTACACACCGAATTACATCGAAATCGGTTCATAATTACGGGAGTTACAGTGTGACATAGGTCAGATATATATATCAATTTTGAACGGAGGGTGGTTTCGGGGTCTGGGGGTCATGATCGATGAAAATATACCAAAATTTTTTGAAATCGCTTTCCTCCGAACGGCTGCAATAGGTAGCTTTTTTGTAAAGAAAGCTACCTAAAATGCTATAACTCAGCCATTTCTTAAGATATAGACGAAACAAAAACTGCTCTCGAATCTTTTTATCAAGGTCAAACACATAAGAAGAAAATATTTTTTCAATTTTCAATTTTTTGGTACCACATTTCAAATTAATTTTTTTTAAATTTAAATGGCCGCCATTTTTAAACAAGATGGCGGATGAAGCTAGCCAACGAACCCGGTCAAGACATTGGTATGTACTATGTATAAACTAAGTTACATCCAAATCGGTTCATAAATACGCCTTTTATCGCGTGACAAAATTCAGGACGTTTCAAAATGTCAGTCACGCTAGAAATTCAAAATGCTGCAACTCAGCCATTTTTTAAGATATAGACGAAACAAAAACTGCTCCGAAATCTTTGTATAAAGGTCAAATACATAAGAAAAAAATATTTTTCTATTTTCAATTTTTTGGTACCACATTTCAAATTTAAAATTTTTTAAAAAATTTTAAATGGCCGCCATTTTGAAACAAAATGGCGGATGAAGCTTGTCAACGAACTCGGTCGAGACATTGGTATGTACTATGTACACACTGAATTACATCAAAATCGGTTCATAAATACGCCTTTTATCGCGTGACAAATTTCAGGACGTTTCAAAATGTCAGCCACGCTAGAAATTCAAAACGCTATAACTCAGCCATTTTTTAAGATATAGACGAAACAAAAACTGCTCCGGAATCTTTGTATAAAAGTCAAATACATAAGAAAAAAATATTTTTCCATTTTTAATTTTTTGGTACCACATTTAAAATTTTAAATTTTTTAAAAATTTTTAAATGGTCACCATTTCGAAACAAAACGGCGGATGAAGCTGGCCAACGAACTCGGTCGAGACATTTATATGTACTATGTACACACCGAATTACATCGAAATCGGTTCATAATTACGAGAGTTACAGTGTGACATAGGTCAGATATATATATATATATATATATATATAACCATTAATTAAACATAACCTACCACCATCAAATATTATGAATTAAAGCTGTAAGTATAAAAAAAAAAAAATTCAATTAATTTATTATAAGAATTATTATGGAAGAAAAAGTAAAAAGTGGACACCGACAAAAAATGGAAAAGCTTATATATTGAATTACGTTGTCAAGGGCACAGATTTCAATGATATAAGCAATATGGTTTGTTTTCTGTGAGAAAAATAAGCTAAAGCTAAAAATTCATTTCCCCTGTGCCCAAACAACCATTAAAATCAAGTGAATTGATTAAAAATGAATATATATATATATATATATATATATATATATATATATATAAATTTTGAACGGAGGGTGGTTTCGGGTTCTGGAGGTCATGATCGATGAAAATATACCAAAATTTTTTGAAATCTCTTTCCTCCGAACGGCTGCAATAGGTAGCTTTTTGTAATGAAAGCTACCTAAAAAGACATATTTTGTAATCTAATTATAAATTATTACTACAAATCCATAGTCATTGCCAAATAGAGTCATGGTATTTTATTAGGCTGTAAAGACTGTCATTTGTTTCAAGTTTCAAGAAATTTATGCAGTATATTGTCCAAACATAGACAGTAATATTTCATGTCTGCATTCTATTTCACCTCAACTTGGCAGCATTGCGAAAGGCAGGGACAGTAACATTCCGCCTTGAAAAAAAATTCTCATTTATTTTTTAATCTTAAATAGCTAAAATGCGTACAAATTTATAAGATAATGTTTATAAATTATAGAATTTGATTTTTTGATATTCATAAAATGTCGTACTAAATGGCAATATTCGTATCAAAAACCAAGCAAGGAAAGCCCAAAACTTAAAAAATACTAAATGGCAATATTCGTATCAAAAACCAAGCAAGGAAAGCCCAAAACTTAAAAAAGGAGTTTTCGGCAAGTGTTCATTTGACTGTTCACTGGGATGGCAAAATTTTAGATGACATTTCAAGATCCGAAACTGTAAACAGGTTACGATTATTGTTGCAGATAAAGATATGACCAGTTACTTGCTGTTCCAAATCTTCAGTCAGAATCAGGTGAGGTAATCGCTTCTGCAGTAAATGAAACATTAGAATCATGAAAACATTAGAATCATGGAAACTACACAGCAAGTAAAATATATGAGTTTTGATGTAACCTTTGTTAATACTGGATTATCAAGAGAAGCTTGTGCTCTTCTAGAACAGAATATGAAAAAAGAAATGCTTTGGTTTGCCATCATCACATCCTTGAAATTATGCTGGAGAAAGTTATTGTTAAGTCACGCGGAGTTTTAAGCGGACGAGAGATACTGTTATTCAAATGATTTAAAATTTAGTGGATATCTATTGATCATCGCATATTGGAGACTTCCATAACTGACAATTTAATCAATGAAAAAAATAAGAGATAACACATCAGAAATCATAGAATTTGCTCAAAATCATCTTAATGATTTTCAACCCAGGGACGATTACAAGGAACTGATAGAGCTGGCCATCATTTTCCTAGGAAGAGTACCCGAAAGATATGTTCACTTTCGAGCCCCAGGTGGATTGCATCGATCTCCATGGATGAGGAAGACTATATACTTGCTCTAGGTTTATTTATTTAGAGATCAGTTTAATCTCTCTAAACAGGACGAATGTGGAGTTCGTCAAGTTTGCTCGTTTGGGGTGAAAATCTACATTCACAGCTGGTATCAGACCCAATAATTTATTGCTCCTGAAGAACTTGAAAAAGTACGAAAATGTAAATAAGAACATTCCTTTGTGTGTTATGAAGAAGTTCCTGTGGCATTTCTGTACTTGACAGAAGAACCAGTTGCTTTTGCCTTTTTCGATGATATGTCTTTTATGAAAGTAAAAGAAAATTGGTGAATGATTTGAAAAATAAAGAAAATTATGAACCCTTAAAATATACATGGGCTGATCCTGATGCCATTCTCCAAAAGGACTTGCAAGATTTTCTTGAAATTATGCTGGAGGAAGTTATTGTTAAGTCACGCGGAGTTTTAAGCGGACGAGAGATACTGTTATTCAAATGATTTAAAATTTAGTGGATATCTATTGATCATCGCATATTGGAGACTTCCATAACTGACAATTTAATCAATGAAAAAAAATAAGAGATAACACATCAGAAATCATAGAATTTGCTCAAAATCATCTTAATGATTTTCAACCCAGGGACGATTACAAGGAACTGATAGAGCTGGCCATCATTTTCCTAGGAAGAGTACCCGAAAGATATGTTCACTTTCGAGCCCCAGGTGGATTGCATCGATCTCCATGGATGAGGAAGACTATATACTTGCTCTAGGTTTATTTATTTAGAGATCAGTTTAAACTCTCTAAACAGGACGAATGTGGAGTTCGTCAAGTTTGCTCGTTTGGGGTGAAAATCTACATTCACAGCTGGTATCAGACCCAATAATTTATTGCTCCTGAAGAACTTGAAAAAGTACGAAAATGTAAATAAAAACATTCCTTTGTGTGCTATGAAGAAGTTCCTGTGGCATTTCTGTACTTGACAGAAGAACCAGTTGCTTTTGCCTTTTTCGATGATATGTCTTTTATGAAAGTTAAAGAAAATTGGTGAATGATTTGAAAAATAAAGAAAATTATGAACCCTTGAAATATACATGGGCTGATCCTGATGCCATTCTCCAAAAGGACTTGCAAGATTTTCTAACAAGTAGCACTTTGAGGTTTTTTTTTTTAAAATTATGGATTTACCTTCAGATTTTTAGGTAGATTTCGTATGAAATACTACCTATTGGGATCGTTCCTATGTTGGAATTTCTGAAAAATTTTTGCAGATCTACACCGATCATGACCCCTAGAACCCAAAACCACCCTCAGTAAAAATCTTTATCTATCTATCTATCTATCTATCTATCTATCTATCTATCTATCTATCTATATATATATATCACTTTCTTCTGGACACGATAACTTTCGTAATTCTGCACCAATCTCTTCCAAACTGATACATAAAATCAATGGGCATAAAATCTCGGTCAAGTTCGTTAATGGGCAAAATCGGACCAAGGGGAGGGAAATAGGGAGGGGTTTTGTGAAAACACAAAACCCCCCATAACTTCTTAATTTTTGTACATATCAAATCAGTTTAAAGTTTTTATTACTTCTAAAAATAGGGCCAAAAATTTATGTATCACAGATTTTTGATAAAGTTAAAAATGGGCTCAAGGGGCGCAAAAAATAGGGTTTTTGGGAGAAAAAAATTCATAACTTCGTCAATTCTCAAGATATCAAATTCAATTAATTTTATTATAAATCTCCTTAACATTATCTAAAACTTTTATATTCACAAGTTTTTGATAGGAGCAATTCGTACGGCAAAAAAAAATTAAAAACGAAAACAAAAAGGGCGTTTGAAGAAGAAAAAAGTCCATAACTTCGTCAATTCTCAAGATATCAAATCCAATTAATTTTATCATGAATCTCCTTAACATTATCTACAACTTTTATATTCACAAGTTTTTGATAGGACCAATTCGTACCGCAAAAAAAATTAAAAACGAAAACAAAAAGGTGGTTTGAAGAAGAAAAAAATCCATAACTCCGTCAATTCAAAAGATATAAAATCCCCATGAATTTATCATATATCTTCTTAATATTGTCTACAACATCTATATAGACAAGTTTTGGATAGGACCAATTCTTAGTGCAAAAATAAATTAAAAATACATACCGGTTGAAGTAAAAAAAGTCCTTCCGGCCAGTGCCGGGAGGAAGAGGTAGCTTTCATAATCCTTATTTAAAAAAAGCCAACTTATATCATGCAAACACACGAAGCTCAATTTAGTGGAAACCGAATATAGGAGATTCAATACTAATTTTTATCAATATAATGAATGAGAATTTCGCGAAATTAGTCAGCTTTATCCAAGCTGCTTTTCTTTAAAGTAACTTATATTTAGCTGCCAAATTCGGCAATTTCTTAAAGTGATGGTCATTTTAAGACAACATGGTGAATGAGGCTAAGCAGTGAACTTGGTCGAGACCTTAGTAATTGCTGTGCACATGCTCGCTCACATCGGAATCGGTTAATATATAGGAGTGCTGTCGCATGCAAAAAATCAGATTTTTCAAAATGTCACCCACAATAGAAATTGAAACTGCTATATCTGAGCCATTTTTTAAGGTAAAGACAAACAAAAAATGCTCCTGAATCCTTATATCAAGATCAAATACTTAAGAAAGAAACCCTTTTCAATTTCTAATTTTTTTGCACCTCACTTTAAATATATATATATATATTTTTTAATTTAATGGCCGCCATTTTGAAACAAGATGGCTGATGAATCTGGCCAGCGAACTTGGTCGAGGTGTTGATGTATACTATCCACATGCCTTCTTACATCGAAATAGGCGAATACGTGTATTATCGCGTGACAAATACAAGATCGTTTCAAAATGTTAGCCATGCTAGAAATTCAACGTGCTATAAATCAACCATTTTATAAGATATAAACAAAAGAACAAATTTTCAGAAACAAAAACTGCTCCGGAATCTTTGTATCAAGGCCAAACACATAAAAAAAATCTTTTTCATTTTCCAATTGTTTGATACCTCATTTTGAATTTTAAATTTAATTTTTTTTAAATGGCAACCCTTTTGAAACAAGATGGCGAATGAAGCTGGCCAACGAACTCGGTCGAGACATTGGTATGTACTATGTACAGACCAAGTTACATCCAAATAGGTTCATAAATACGCCTGTTATCGCGTGACAAAAATCAGGTCGTTTTAAAATGTCAGCCACAAGAGAAATTCAAAATGCTATTACTCAGCCATTTTTTTTAGATATATACGAAAGAAAAACTGTTCCGGAATCTTTGTATTAAGGTCAAACACATACAAAAAAAATCTTTTTCATTTTCCAATTTTTTGGTATCTCATTTAAATTTTTTTATTTTTTTAATGGCCGCCATTTTGAAATAAGATGGCGGATGAAGCTGGCCAACGAACTCGGTCGAGATATTTGTATGTACTATGTACACACCAAGGTACATCCAAGTCGGTTCATAAATACGCCTGTTATTACGTGAGAAAAATCAGGACGTTTCAAAATGTCAGCCACGCTAGAAATTCAAAATGCTATAACTCAGTTATTTCTTAAGATATAGACGAAACAAAAACTGCTCCCGAATCTTTTTATCAAGGTCAAACACATAAGAAGAAAATATTTTTTCTATTTTCAATTTTTGGTACCACATTTCAAATTTAAATTTTTCTTAAAAATTTAAATGGCCGCCATTTTTAAACAAGATGGCGGGTGAAGCTGGCCAACGAACCCGGTCGAGACATTGGTATATACTATGTATAAACGAAGTTACATCCAAATCGGTTCATAAATACGCCTTTTATCGCGTGACAAAATTCAGGACCTTTCAAAATGTCAGCCACGCTAGAAATTCAAAATGCTATAACTCAGCCATTTTTTAAGATATAGACGAAACAAAAACTGCTCCGAAATCTTTGTATAAAGGTCAAATACATAAGAAAAAAATATTTTTCCATTTTTAATTTTTTGGTACCACATTTCAAATTTTAAATTTTTAAAAAAATTTTAAATGGCCGCCATTTTGAAACAAAATGGCGGATGAAGCTGGCCAACGAACTCGGTCGAGAGATTGGTATGTACTATGTACGCACTGAATTACATCCAAATCGGTTCATAAGTACGCCTTTTATCGCGTGACAAATTTCAGGACGTTTCAAAATGTCAGCCACGCTAGGAATTCAAAATACTATAACTCAGCCATTTTTTAAGATATAGACGAAACAAAAACTGCTCCGGAATCTTTGTATAAACGTCAAATACATAAGAAAAAAATATTTTTCCATTTTTAATTTTTTGGTACCACATTTCAAGTTTTAAATTTTTTTAAAAATTTTAAATGGCCGCCATTTTGAAACAAAACGTCGGATGAAGCTGGCCAACGAACTCGGTCGAGACATTAGTATGTACTATGTACACACCGAATTACATCGAAATCGGTTCATAATTACGGGAGTTACAGTGTGACATAGGTCAGATATATATATCAATTTTGAACGGAGGGTGGTTTCGGGGTCTGGGGGTCATGATCGATGAAAATATACCAAAATTTTTTGAAATCGCTTTCCTCCGAACGGCTGCAATAGGTAGCTTTTTTGTAAAGAAAGCTACCTAAAATGCTATAACTCAGCCATTTCTTAAGATATAGACGAAACAAAAATTGCTCCCGAATCTTTTTATCAAGGTCAAACACATAAGAAGAAAATATTTTTTCAATTTTTAACTTTTTGGTACCACATTTCAAATTTAATTTTTTCTTAAAAATGTAAATGGCCACCATTTTTAAACAAAATGGCGGATGAAGCTGACCAGCGAACCCGGTCGAGACATTGGTATGTACTATGTATAAACGAACTTACATCCAAATCGGTTCATATATATGCCTTTTATCGCGTGACAAAATTCAGGACGTTTCAAAATGTCAGCCACGCTAGAAATTCAAAATGCTATAACTCAGCCATTTTTTAAGATAGAGACGAAACAAAAACTGCTCCGAAATCTTTGTATAAAGGTCAAATACATAAGAAAAAATATTTTTCCATTTTCAATTTTTTGGTACCACATTTCAAATTTTAAATTTTTTAAAAAAATTTAAATGGCCGCCATTTTGAAACAAAATGGCGGATGAAGCTGGCCAACGAACTCGGTCGAGAGATTGGTATGTACTATGTACACACTGAATTACATCCAAATCGGTTCATAAATACGCCTTTTATCGCGTGACAAAATTCAGGACGTTTCAAAATGTCAGCCACGCTAGAAATTCAAAATGCTATAACTCAGCCATTTTTTAAGATATAGACGAAACAAAAACTGCTCCGGAATCTTTGTATAAAGGTCAAATACATAAGAAAAAAATATTTTTCCATTTTTAATTTTTTGGTACCACATTTCAAGTTTTAAAAGTTTTTAAAATTTTTAAATGGCCGCCATTTTGAAACAAAACGGCGGATGAAGCTGGCCAACAAACTCGGTCGAGTGATTGGTATGTACTATGTACACACTGAATTACATACAAATCGGTTCATAAATACGCCTTTTATCGCGTGACAAACTTCAGGACGTTTCAAAATGTCAGCCACGCTAGAAATTCAAAATGCTATAACTCAGCCATTTTTTAAGATATAGACGAAACAAAAACTGCTTCGGAATCTTCGTATAAAGGTTAAATACATAAGAAAAAAATATTTTTCCATTTTTAATTTTTTGGTACCACATTTCAAGTTTAAAAAATTTTTAAAAATTTTAAATGGCCCCCATTTTGAAACAAAACGGCGGATGAAGCTGACCAACGAACTCGGTCGAGACATTGGTATGTACTATGTACACACCGAATTACATCGAAATCGGTTCATAATTACGGGAGTTACAGTGTGACATAGGTCAGATATATATATATATATATATATATATATATCAATTTTGAACGGAGGGTGGTTTCGGGGTCTGGGGGTCATGATCGATGAAAATATACCAAAATTTTTTGAAATCGCTTTCCTCCGAACGGCTGCAATAGGTAGCTTTTTTGTAAAGAAAGCTACCTAAAATGATCTTAGTAAGGGTGTTTTCAAATCCAAACTGCTTATTTTCTGACTCATTTTACAATTCATTTTTGCTCTCAAAGGCTTCCAATTGGTACGTTTTCTTACTCAGAAACTATATAATGTACCGTAATGGTCGATTTTCTGATAGGGGCAGAATATATTTTTTTTAAATGCTGTTAAAAAGGGCATTTTGAACCGAATTTACCGAAGCGGATTGTGTTGGAAAAATCATTGTATTAAGGATGCGCTTAAATCCAAACTGCTTATTTTCTGACTGGTTTTTAAATTCATTTTTGCTCTCAAACGCATTTAATTGGTAGATTCGCTTATTCAGAAACTATATAATGTACCGTAATAATCGATTTTTAGATAGAGGTAGAATATATTTCAAAAAATGATGTCAAAGTGGGCATTTTGAACGGAATTTCCCGAAGCGATTGTGTTAGAAACGAAAAATATTGTCCTTCTGAGAAAATAATTGTTTATATATCAAGTTTTAATTAATTGAACAAAAAATAAAAACACAGGTCGCTTATAAATCTCTTCAAAAATCACGTCAGCAAGTTTCATATTTTTTTAAAATTAAAAATGAATCTGGAATTATGCCAGAAAATTTCGAGTTGTTGAGCATGGAAAAGTATTTTTTTTTAATACCGCCCTAACATGATTCTGATAAAACCAGCTATTAAATGAAAATGAAATAAAAACTCGTCAAGAGCGGCCAGATAAAATTGTTAAAGTGGATTTATCTATAATCATGATTTAGTTTTTGTTTGTGAAATTAGTATATTTGACTTCGAAATCTACCTCTGCCTGTAGGCCGGGCCGGCAGGGATTTTTTTTTTTTTCGACTACCGTCGAATACATTTAAACTTTTTAAAAAGATATTCTTTAGATATTAAAAGATTGTCCAAACATTTTGACATTTTTATGAGTTATAAATCTAATGATTCAAAACCCTGTGTTTAATTTTCGTGCTAAAATGTTGACATGAGTGGTTAAAGGGCTGTAGATCGACAGCAAAAGTTACATGTGTATTGATGATTTAAGCAAGCAATAAGGAAAAAATAATCCTAAAGTGACTTCCAGAAACGAATTTGTTTTAAAAATTAAATGTTAATATTGTTTAAAACCAAAGACTTCTTTTTAAAGCTCAATCTACGTTTGATAAACGCGTGTGATTTGCCTTTTCGTATTTAGATCCAAAATTCAGAGTGAAAAACGTTACATATTTCGGAAAAAAATAAAGAAAAAATATACGAGAGTGAGTTTCGGAAAATATTTTTAAAAATGATTAATATTAATATTTTTTTAAGGCGGATTGCGACTTTCAAAGGGAGAATGAACGTAGATATATGGTTTTTTTCTATTTGTTTTTTTTTTTTCATTTTGATTTTCGAAGCTGATACCAATTTATAAACATCGCAGAAAAAATTAGCAAACGAGTTTTAGGTAGATTTCGTATGCAATACTACCTATTGGGATCGTTCCTATGTTGGAATTTCTGAAAAATTTTTGCAGATCTACACCGATCATAACTCCTAGAACCCAAAACCACCCTAAAAACTTTATCTATCTATCTATCTATCTATCTATCTATCTATCTATCAATCTATATATCACTTTCTTCTGGACACGATAACTTTCGTAATTCTGCACCAATCTCTTCCAAACTGATACATAAAATCAAAGGGCATAAAATCTCAGTCAAGTTCGTTAATGGGCAAAATCGGACCAAGGGGATGGAAATAGGGAGGGGTTTTGTGAAAACAGAAAACCCCCCATAACTTCTTAATTTTTGTACATATCAAATCAGTTTAAAGTTTTTATTACTTCTAAAAATAGGGCCAAAATGTTAAGTATCACAGATTTTTGATAAAGTTAAAAATGGGCTCAAGGGGCGCAAAAATAGGGTTTTTGGGAGAAAAAAAATCATGACTTCGTAGATTCTCAAGATATCAATTTCAATTAATTTTATTATAAATCTCCTTAATATTATCTACAACTTTTATATTCACACGTTTTTGATAGGACTAATTCGTACCGCAAAAAAAATTAAAAACGAAAACAAAAAGGGGGTTTGAAGAAGTAAAAAATCCATAACTCCGTCAATTCAAAAGATATAAAATCCCCATGAATTTATCATATATCTTCTTAATATCGTCTACAACATCTATGTAGACAAGTTTTGGATAGGACCAATTCTTACAGCAAAAACAAATTAAAAATACGTAGCCGTTGACGAAAAAAATCATCTAAGTAAGGTTGTATTCAAATCCAAACTGCGTATTTTCTGACTCATTCTACAATTCATTTTTGCTCTGAAAGGCTTCCAATTGGTACGTTTTCTTACTCAGAAACTATATAATGTACCGTAATGGTCGATTTTTTTTTTTATAGAAGCAGAATATATTTAAAAAAAATGCTGTTAAAGTGGGCATTTTGAACCGAATTTCCCGAAGCGGATTGTGTTGGAAAAATCGTTGCATTAAGGATGCACTCAAATCCAAACTGCTTATTTTCTGACTCATTTTTAAATTCATTTTTGCTCTCAAACGCATTTAATTGGTAGATTCGCTTATTCAGAAACTATATAATGTACCGCAATGATCGATTTTTTGATAGAGGCAGAATATATTTCAAAAAATTATGTCAAAGTGGGCATTTTGAACGGAATTTCCCGAAGCAATTGTGTTATAACTTTCTTCTGGACACGATAACTTCCGCAATTCTGCACAAATCTCTTCCAAACTGATACATAAAATCAAGGGACATAAAATCTCGGTCAAGTTCGTTAATGGTCAAAAGCGGACAAAGGGGATGGAAATAGGGAGGGGTTTTGTGAAAACCGAAAATACCCCATAACTTCTTAATTTTTGTACATATCAAATCAGTTTAAAGTTTTTATTACTTCTAAATAGCGCCAAAAATTCATGCATCGCAGATTTTTGATAAAATTTAAAATAGGCTCAAGGGGCGCAAAAAATAGGGTTTTTGGGAGAAAAAATTCCTTACTTCGTCAATTCTCAAGATATCAAATCCAATAATTTTATTATACATCTCCTTAATATTATCTACAACTTTTATATTCACAAGTTTTTGATAGGACCAATTCGTACCGCAAAAAAAGGGGGGGGGGGGGGTTGAAGAAGAAAAATTTTCACAACTCCGTCAATTCACAAGATATAAAATCTCCATGAATTTATCATATATCTTCTTAATATTGTCTTCAACATTTATATAGACAAGTTTTTGATAGGGCCAATTCTTAAAGCAAAAACAAATTAAAAATACATAGCGGTTGAAGAAAAAAATCATCTTATTAAGGGTGCATTCAAATCCAAAATGTCTATTTTCTTACTCATTTTTAAATTCGTTTTCGCTCTCAAACGCATCCAACTGCTAGATTCTCTTATTCAGAAACTATATAATGTACAGTAATGATCGATTTTTTGATACAGGCAGAATATATTTCAAAAAATGATGTCAAAGTGGGCATTTTGAACAGAATTTCCCGAAGCGATTGTGTTAGAAACGAAAAATATTGCCCTACTGAGAAAATAATTGTTTATTAATCAAGTTTTAATTAATTGAAAGAAAAATAAAAACACAGGTCGCTTATAAATCTTTTCAAAAATCACGTCAGCATGTTTCATATATATATATTTTTTAATTAAAAATTAATCTGAAAATGTGCCAGAAAATTTCGAGTTGTTGAGTATGGAAAAATATTTTTTAAATATCGCCTTAACATGATTCTGATAAAACCAGCTATTTTATGAAAAGGAAATAAAAACTCGTCAAAAGCAGACAGATAAAACTGTTAAAGTGTATTTATATCTAGTAATGATTTAGTTTTTTTTGGTGAAATTAGTATACTTAACTTCGAAATCTACCTCTGCCTGTAGGCCGGGCCGGCAGGGATTTTTTTGAACCAGATGTGACTAATTGGAATGAAAATGAGTTCTACAAGACATGTAAGGCACTAGCGACTGTAACCGAAAGCGGCATGGGCGTACCCAGGGGGGGGGGGGCTGATGTGGCTACAGCCCTCCCCCAAAATTTTCGAAAGTGATATGAAAAAATACCGAATTTTTTTCTTTCTTTTTTGGAAAAAATTGAATTTTTTTTCAATCATACAGCGGACTAGCCATTCTCATTAGTCCCATATTAGTCCACATTGACACCAAAGAAGAGAAAGTGGGCTGATGGTGTTACAGCCCCGCCCCCCCTCTTCCCAAAATAGTCGAAAAATTAAATGAAAAAAGTGTTTTTTCTTTTTTTTTCAGATAAATCTATTTTTTTCTTCTGTCATACAGCAAAATAACCATTCTCGTTAACACCATATTAGTCCACATTGACATCATAGCATACCCAAAGATGGGAGGGGGCTGATAGAATTGCAGCCCCCTCCTCTCGAAGTAGTCGAAAAGGAATTTAAAAAATAGTGCTGATTTTTTTCTTTCTGTTTGAGATAGATTTGCAATTTTTCCCCTATCATTCAACAGACTAGCCGCTCACTTCGCTTTGTTCCACAATAGTCCACATTGACACCAAAGAAGAGAAAGGGGGGTGATGGGGTTACAGTCCCCCCCTCGTCCCAAAATAGTCGAAAAATTAAATGAAAAAGTGTTTATTCCTTACTTTTTTAGACAAATCTGCAATTTTCTCTTCTGTCATACAGTAAAATAGTCATTCTCGCTTTAACCCCATATTAGTCCACTTTGACATCAAAGCATACCCAAAGATGGGAGGGGCTGTGGGAATTACAGCCCCCTCCTCTCAAAATAGTCGAAAATGAAATGAAAAAGTGCTGATTTTTTTTGTTTTTGTTTGAGAAAAATTTATATTTTTGCCCCTATCATTCAAGAGACTCTTCTCTTTAGTTCCATACTAGCGCACAGTGACACCATATTATATCCAAAGGTGTGAAAGGGGCTAATAGGGTGCCTCCTCCCAAAATAGTCGAAAATCAAATGAAAAAAATTCGGATTTTTCTTCTTCTTGTTTGAGCTAAATTTGTAATTTTGTTTTCTGCAATCCTTATTCTTTTTAGATAAATCTCTAATTTTTCTTCTGCCATACAGCGAAATAGCCATTCTCGTTAACCCCATATTAGTCCACATTGACATCACAGCATACCGAAAGAAGGAGGGGGCGGATGATGGGATTACAGCCCCCTTCTCACGAAATAGTCGAAAATGAAAGGAAAATATTGTTTTTTTCCTTTCCCTTTGAAATGAATTTGTAATTTTTTCTCCTATCATTCAACAGACTAGCCGCTCTCTTCTCTATAGTTCCATATTAGTGCACAGTGACACCACATTATACCCCAAAAAGTGGAAAGTGGGTAATGGGGTTACAGTCCCATTGCCCCGCAAAATTGCTCTTTTTTTTTCCTTTTTGTTTGAGATAAATTTGTAACTTTGTTTTCTGCAATACAACGAACTAGCCATTCTGGTTAGTCTCATATCAGCGCACAGTTACAACACCACAGTATACCCAATGAGGGGAAGGGTATTGATGGGGTCACAGGTCTCCTTTCGAAATAATCAAAAATGAAATTGAAAAAAATGCTGATTTTTTTCTTTCTTTTAAGATAAACTTGTATTTTTTTTCTGCCGTACAGATATTCTAGTTAGCCCCATATATTAGTGTGCAGTGATGCCCCAGCATACAATACCCAAAGAAGTCGATAGAGACGGGGGTTATGAGGTTACAGCTCCATTCCCCCTCCGAAAGAATCGCAGTGAAAGGGGAAAAAAGGCTGGCATTGTTTCCTTTTTCTTGAGATAAATTTGTTTTATTTTCTGGCATGCCAAGAATTTGTCTCTTTCCTTAATCCAATATCCTCCTTAGTCCTGCGACCAAATTTACTGGAAACCACAAAATCTATTTTCAAAATGAAAAAAATTTAGGAAAAAAACATTTTTTGTTTTTGTAACACTTTTTTTTTTTTTTTTTTTTAAATACCAAAAAATTGAAAATATTCCCCAATTTTATGTACGATTTATTTACTGCTCGCGCACAATTAAAAGTAAGGGTGATTCTGATTCGAATTTTTCGAAAATTTTAGGCATTCGGTTCCAAAAATTAAAAAAATTTGGCTACAAAAAAGTCGCGAATTTTGACAAATCGTCGCCATAAAAAATCAATTTCGTCACTCATTCGCAGAAAAAGTCTCCAATTTCGCCAATGTGTCGCAGAAAAAATGCAGATTTGGTGAAAGGATTGCGGAAGAAACGCGAATTTTGTCGAAGGTCCTCGATAAAAAACGCGAATTTTACCAAAGGGCCTCGGAAAAACTATAATTTTGTCAAAGGGTAGCTGAAAAACACCAATTTCTTCAAAGGATCGCGAAAAAACACAAATTGCGTCCAAGGATCGCGGGAAAAACGCGAATTTTGCCAAAAGGCCGCGAAAAAACGAGTATTTCGTAAAACAAAAACTGCGAATTTCGTGAAATAATCGCGGACAAAACGCGAATTTCGTCAAAGGAACGCGCAAAAAAGCCCAAATTTCGCTTAAAGGTCGCGGAAAAAACGAGAATTTCATCAAAAGGCTTCGAAAAATACCCAAATTCCGTCAAATAATCGCGAATTTCGTCGTGATCGTGAAAAAAATGCGAATTTCGTCAAAGGACCGCGAAAAATCCCCCCCCCCTCCCACTTATATTCCTATTCCGTCCTAACTTTCCAGCTAGTATTTTTCTTCTGGAACGGTTTAAAGTCCTTATTATTACTTGTGTAATGCACAAATAATAAACAGTCGCTAGTTTATATATGTGTATAAAAATATTTTGCGTATACAAAAAATATTTCGTGTTTGTTACAATATTAATTTATTGTTAAACAAGGACCTTAGCCAGAATTTATTTTCGGGGATGGGAGGAACAATTTTACAGATTTTAAGCTGCAATGACTTTCTTTTAAATGAAAGTATATAAAAAAACCCAGTAACACTTTTCAACTTATTTCGACGCGGGACGACCTCAGGATCAGACGCGTGCCTCCCCGCTCCCCATAGTTGATTCTGTTGATTCTGAGTAAAAAAAATATTTTGAAATTCACAGTAAATTTTCTGAAAGATTACAGCAGAGGGGAGAAGGGGAGGAAATCCCTTCCCGGCGCTAATTATTTTTGTTGCAGGTTGGGTTAACTTTATTTTCATTTCAGGTCAGTATCAGGCTGAGTGTAGATTCCTGCAAGTTGGGGTCGGGTTAACCGGATTTTTAAAAAGTTAGTTCATACCTATAATATTAAACATAGATGTTTGTATGCGTTCTTTCCGCGACCCTTTGATGAAATTCAGGTTTTTATCAAGAGTCTTTGACGAAATTCGCATTTTCCCCGTGATCTTTTGACGAAATTTGCTTGTTTTACACGGCTCTTTGACGAAATTCGCGTTTTTTCCGCGGATCTTTGAAAATTTGCGTTTTTCGGAGGCCTTTGACGAAATTCACGTTCTCTCTGAGGCCCTTTCATACGAAATTTACGATTTGTTTGTGATCCTTTGACGAAATTCGCGTTTACCGCGGCGTTTTGACGGAATACGCGTTTTCTTTTGCTATCCTTTGTCGAAATTTGAGTTTTGTTGCGGCTTTTTTGACGAAATGTGCGTTTTTTCCGCGGCTCTTTGACGAAATTTGCGTTTTTTCTGAGCGCTCTGACGAAATTCGCATTTTTTCAGAGGCCTTTTCACGATATTTGCGTTTTTTTGTGATCCTTTGACGATATTCGCATTTTTTCCGCGGCCCTTTGACGAAATACACCTGCGATTATCCCTGCGGTTTTTTTTTTTTGCTATCCTTTGTCGAAATTTGAGTTTTGTTGCGGCTTTTTGACAAAGTTTGCATTTTTTCCGCGGCCCTTTGACGAAATTCAAGTTTTTTCTGTGGCTCTTTGACGAAATTCGCCTTTTTAAAGATCCAATGACAATTTTTGCCTTTTTCCGCTAGTTTTTGACGAAATTCGTGGTTTTTTTCGCAGCCTTTTGGCAAAACTCACGTTTTTTCTTATGGCCCTTTCACGAAATTCCGGGATTTTTTGCGATGCTTTGTCGAAATTCGCATTTTTTCCGCTTCCCTTTGACGGAATGCGTGTTTTTTCAGAGATCCTTTGACGGAATTTGCGTTTTTTTCGCAATCCTTCGTTAAAATTTGCGTTTTTTCAGCTGCTTTTTGACAAAATTCGCGCTTTTTTCTCGTCTTTTTGTGAAAATTCGCACTTTTTTTTTCGTCTTTTTGACGAAATTCGCGTTTTTTCTGCGGCCTTTTCACGAAATTCATGTTTTTTCTGTTTCCCTTTGACGAAATTCGCGTTTTTTGCGATCCTTTAACGAAATTCACGTTTTTTCGCTGCCCTTTGACGTGCGCATTTTTCGAAATTCGCGCTTTTCTCCGACTTTTGCTGAAACTCGCATTTTCTCTGCAGCCCTTTGAGGAAATTCGTGTTTTTTCTTTGCTCATTTGACGAAATTCACGTTTCCTCCGGGATCATTTGATGAAATTCACTTTTGCTCCGCCATAATTTGACGAAACTCGCGTTTCCTCCACGATCATTTGGCGTAATTCGAGTTTTCTCCGTGATCATTCACGATCCTTTGACAAAATTCGCATTTTATCCTCGTCTCTTTGACAGAATTCGGGTTTTTTCCTCGATCCTTAAATGAAATAGATTTTTTTCGGCGATCATTTGTCGAAAATCGGGATATTTT
The DNA here is from genome assembly GCA_963932465.1 of Maratus speciosus. NCBI lineage: Eukaryota > Metazoa > Arthropoda > Arachnida > Araneae > Salticidae > Maratus > Maratus speciosus. The sequence continues at coordinate 281,099,575 of OZ010787.1, read as the reverse complement.
TTAAGTTCGAATATCTTTAATTTTCGGAACCTCATGCCTTAAATTTTCGTAAAAGTCGGAACAAAATCACCCCTGCCCCTCCCCATTCCCCCCTCTGGCTACGGTCTTATTGTCAAAAATGTTTTCTGTTTACAACACAATTCGTCATGTTTCGTAAGATTTAGAACATTATGGAAATTTAAGTCAGCCCCCCCCCCCCCCCCCCCCCGAAATAAAATCCTGGGTACGCCACTGGAAAGCGGGATAGCACTCATAGAGTAATAAGATAAACTTCATACAAAAGATGAAGAACAAACACCAGGATTCCAGGATGTGATCATGGCAAGCCAAAGCATTATTTTGTTCATATTCTGTTCCAGACGAGCACATGATTCTCCTTGTAATCCGGTATTAGCAAAACTCATACATTTTATTTGTTCTGTAGTCCCCACGATTCCAATGTTTCCTTAACAGCAGAAGTGATTGCTTTATCTGTTCCTGATTGAATATTTGGAGCAGCAAGTAACTGGTCAGTATCTTTACCTTAAACAATAATGGGTAACCTCTTTATAGTTTCTGATCCTGAAATGTCTTCTAAAATTTTACCATCCCAGAAACAGTCAAATGAACGCTTGCCGAAAACTCTATTTTTATGTTTTGGGCATTGCTTGCTCTGCTTTTGATACGAATATGACTATTTAGTACGACATTTTACGAATATCAAAAAATCAAATTCTATAATTTATAAGCATTATCTTAAAAATTTGTACGCTTTTTATCTATTTAAGATTAAAAAGAATGCAGAATTTTTTTTCAAGGCGGAATGTTACTGTCTCTGCCTTTCATAGTGCTGCCAAGTTGAGGTGAAATAGAGCGTAGACATGAAATACTCCTGTCTATGTTTGGACAGTACAATGCGTAAATATGTTGAAACTTGAAACAAATGACAGTGTTTGCAGGCTAATATCATACCATGACTCAATTTGGTAATGACTATGGATTTATATTAATAATTTATAATTAAATTATAAAATATATCAATTTTTAATTTTTTTTAAACATTCAAACCTTGGTAGCGACCCCTAAAACATGTTTTAAAATTATGAAATTTTTTTGGAAGTCTTTATTTTGCACATAGTACAAAATATGAGGGTGCCCCATACAAAATTTAAAAGTTTATTTTTTAAGGACCACCCTAATATTGGTATATATATATATATATATATATATATATATATATATATATATATATATATATGTGGTTTCGGGTCTGGGGGTCATGATCGATGAAAATATACCAAAATTTTTTGAAATCGCTTTCCTCCGAACGGCTGCAATAGGTAGCTTTTTGTAATGAAAGCTACCTAACAGTTACGTGAAAAACAGGATATAGCATATCCTGCCCTATGTTAAATTACACCACGGGATACTATCTACGGAATAGGTTATAACACTGCAGAGTGTCCGCTTTCAACGATGTCCAATACTACTTTCTAATCCGTTAGTCATAGACACATATAGTTCCAATTACAAAAATGTTTTAAATGAGGTAAAGAAGTATTTAAAAAACGATTTGGGTCAATGAAAACATTTCTAAAAAAATTACAAAATTTAAATTTTTATACAGTCGCCCGGTCCTTTAAGTTATAGGTAGTAAAAATATCGTATTATGCTATGAAGTAAGAAGTCCCACTCTTCAACGATTAAATCTGACCTAGTAATAGCTGTTTAAAGTTGAAGCATCTTTTTTGTTGCGAAATAGGGGTCATTCACAAATTTAATAGAAATATAAATAATCGTCAGATATTAAAAAAGTAATAGTTGAGAGTAAAATCAACATTACAATATAAATCTGAAATCTATTTTCATTCTGACATATTAAAGACAATTATACAGCTTGTACTAAAAATATAAGTTAAAAAATAACGGAATTTTTGTTAAATTAAATGATGAAAAGCAACAGTCGCAGTTATTTACAAAATGATACATATTTTTAAATACTATTAGATTATCTAATCTAAAACTTAATTAATAAAAATTAAGTTATCTTAAAACTTGCTCGAAGTGACTCCCTACGCGAAATAAATCCATCTAATACTTTAAGCACATTGTGTACAATCCCTCGAAGCATGGCCCAACTCATCCGTGTTCAGATGCAGAAAATTGGCATAATTCATGCAATTCAAAGTTTCATAACTTGGTCAATTTTAGTGTTAGATGAATGAGACTTTTTTTGTATTACTTGTTAGTGTGATAGGAAATTTTTACTAAATATCAATTATACCAATAATTATAGGATCGGGGGACCGTATAAAAATTTAAATTTCGTAACTTTTTAGGAAATGTTTTTTATTGAACAAAACGACTTTAAAATTCTTTTTTACCTCATTTAAAACATTTTTGTAATTGGAACTATATGTCTATGGTTTAGAAATTAGCCATTGGTCACCGTTGAGAGTGGACGCCCTGTATAACACACTAATTCCCGTCTCTGTTGAGCGTACACAGAAAGGCTTAAACAATGCTTCCTCCAAACCGGTCTATCCTAAATCTCCACACACACGTAGGTTTGCACGTAGAAGTGATGCAAAACAATTTGAATAACAATACCAAAGTCAAACAGTTTGGTTAAGAGTATGGATGCAAAACCATCTAAATTTAACAATTTAAATTTCAATACTGATTCCCAGGCTTAAAAAAATAAATCATAGCTTTTTCTCTTACGAGAATTAGGTTTTCTTCAACTATAGTTTTTTATGCAATTGTAGAAATGGCATCCTTGTAAAATTAGGATATACATTTTTAAATTGTTATATCATTATTTATTTAGACCCAGAGTATCCCATATAGTGTTCGGAAAGTCAAGTGGAGTCACTCCAGAATTTTTTATATAACCGAATTTAAATACAGATTGCGTAATGCATATAGGTGAAAATAGCCATATTTGGACCGCTGCTTTAAATGGACCACTGCAATTCTGCCGTTAATTACAGAAAGAGGCACCATCTACCGCTGAAATCCTAGTCATCAGAATGATTTTATTTATGATTAGAAGAAGAATCCCGCTTCCACGTGTTGCTTTCAGATAATTTTTAAAAATCTAAAATTAGCAGTTTTGATCTATTTTTTTCCTACTAAACGTAAGAGACTACTTTAAAACTAAGGTAACTTGCTATGTTTTCATATACATATCTAAATTCCTATATTTATTGCACATATTTTTCAGGCGGATTTGTTCGCTTTTATTGTAAGTCTTGAGATTATCTGTTTTTAAAAATGGCGCAGTTGCTTTAATTGGACCAATTTGAGTTGCTTAAATTGGACCAGATATATGATGGTAAATTATAAAATTAAGTAAGGAATTTCGAGGGCTATACGCTTTGGACAATATTTTTAAATTTTTTAATATTTTATAATGGATTACTATTTCCATGTAAGTTTTTGAATATTATAATTTAATTTTTTTTGTATAGCTGGATCAAATTCTTTATACAGTTTAGGCCTATATAAATATAGAAAATCTTTTACATGTTTATGCAATAAATTTTGCTTGCAATTTCTTTTATTTGTATGCATTTGTAATTATCTTATTTGAATTCTTTATTCCTACGTTGTATTTGACTTAAGCGTTGACAGGAAGCTTCATTTGGCCTCCTAACAGATATGTTTTTCAAAGTCATCATTTTGCAGCTACTTCTGCACTTATTCCTGACTACAACAGGGCCGGTGACAGGTTTCACGAGCCCCTGGGAAGACCAAAAATGCGGGCCCCCTACAAGACAAAGTACGTAAATCCGCCGTTTATTCGAATCACTATATAATCGAATCAGCCTTTTTTTAAAATCTAGAATAATAACTTGTTCATTTGAATCTACGTCACTTTTTCTAATTTAATTAGATTCTGATTTACAAACTGTTAATTTAAAAGGTAAATATTAAAGTTTGATCGAATCTTTGCATAAAGTACTAATTTACTCCAGGTAGTGGTCTGCACGGATTGAAACTTCCAGGCCGGCCCGAATGAAAGATATCTTGTCCCGGCCCTTGCAAAATTAAGTAAAATCAGGCACCGTTCGACTTAATTTTTACAAAAAACCGTGCAGACCTCTAACTCCGGAGTATTCTCAAATTTTACACGCATGACAATCCCAATTTCTCTACACATTTGCAAACAAAAAATTAAAATTTCGGCGAATTTTAATCAGGTTTTAAATAATTAAGAAACGTGCCCCTTATATAAATGTGATGCATCTTTGATTCTAATCAATCGCTACCTGACGACCAACCTTTCATAATTTGCATATCTTGAAAATTGCTTTTAAACACCAATTTTGTCTGTATTCATAGTAATATAATTTTTTCGAATATTAATGTCAAAGCTCATAGTTCACATATAAAAATTATTAAAATGTATAAAAATCACAACATGTTTGTGGTGATTAATATTAATGCCACTTAATTATTCAGTGTGAAAAAGTAACGTTATATCTTTATATTTAAAAAATATTCTTTACTGAATAGTTTCCAGTTTGATGAATTAAAATTTACTCTATATTCAAAATATGAAGTAAATTCATGTTTTAGTAATGAAAATTTAAGATCCTTTATTTCAATATAGAAACAACTCCCTCAGACTTTTACTTTTTAATAAAATTTTACTGAAGAATTATTTTCCAATTGAAATGCTATTTTAATTTTCGTCAACAAAAATGTAGAATTCTGGGTTTTTTGGGGTTTTTTTTTCAACTAATTGTACAAAGGCGCACAATGCAACATACAAATAGTAGCTGTTCCGCCCGGCGTTGCCCGGCACCGTATTAGCCTTAAATATACATAAAGTAAAATCGTTCAACAATTTGAAGGATTTCATATTTTTAAACGAAAATCCAATAAAAAGGATTTTAAGAATCCAAGAAGCGTTCTTCTATGTTTCTTTTCTTTTAGGTAGATTTCGTATGAAATACTACCTATTGGGATGGTTCCTATGTTGGAATTTCTGAAAAATTTTTGCAGATCTACACCGATCATGACCCCTAGAACCCAAAACCACCCTCAGTAAAAATCTTTATCTGTCTATCTATCTATCTATCTATCTATCTATATATATCACTTTCTTCTGGACACGATAACTTTCGTAATTCTGCACCAATCTCTTCCAAACTGATACATAAAATCAATGGGCATAAAATCTCGGTCAAGTTCGTTAATGGGCAAAATCGGACCAAGGGGAGGGAAATAGGGAGGGGTTTTGTGAAAACACAAAACCCCCCATAACTTCTTAATTTTTGTACATATCAAATCAGTTTAAAGTTTTTATTACTTCTAAAAATAGGGCCAAAAATGTATGTATCACAGATTTTTGATAAAGTTAAAAATGGGCTCAAGGGGCGCAAAAAATAGGGTTTTTGGGAGAAAAAAATTCATAACTTCGTCAATTCTCAAGATATCAAATTCAATTAATTTTATTATAAATCTCCTTAACATTATCTAAAACTTTTATATTCACAAGTTTTTGATAGGAGCAATTCGTACCGCAAAAAAAATTAAAAACGAAAACAAAAAGGGCGTTTGAAGAAGAAAAAAATCCATAACTTCGTCAATTCGCAAGATATCAAATCCAATTAATTTTATCATGAATCTCCTTAACATTATCTACAACTTTTATATTCACAAGTTTTTGATAGGACCAATTCGTACCGCAAAAAAAATTAAAAACGAAAACAAAAAGGTGGTTTGAAGAAGAAAAAAATCCATAACTCCGTCAATTCAAAAGATATAAAATCCCCATGAATTTATCATATATCTTCTTAATATTGTCTACAACATCTATATAGACAAGTTTTGGATAGGACAAATTCTTAGTGCAAAAATAAATTAAAAATACATACCGGTTGAAGTAAAAAAATGATCTTAGTAAGGGTGTTTTCAAATCCAAACTGCTTATTTTCTGACTCATTTTACAATTCATTTTTGCTCTCAAAGGCTTCCAATTGGTACGTTTTCTTACTCAGAAACTATATAATGTACCGTAATGGTCGATTTTCTGATAGGGGCAGAATATATTTTTTTAAATGCTGTTAAAAAGGGCATTTTGAACCGAATTTACCGAAGCGGATTGTGTTGGAAAAATCATTGTATTAAGGATGCGCTTAAATCCAAACTGCTTATTTTCTGACTGGTTTTTAAATTCATTTTTGCTCTCAAACGCATTTAATTGGTAGATTCGCTTATTCAGAAACTATATAATGTACCGTAATAATCGATTTTTAGATAGAGGTAGAATATATTTCAAAAAATGATGTCAAAGTGGGCATTTTGAACGGAATTTCCCGAAGCGATTGTGTTAGAAACGAAAAATATTGTCCTTCTGAGAAAATAATTGTTTATATATCAAGTTTTAATTAATTGAACAAAAAATAAAAACACAGGTCGCTTATAAATCTCTTCAAAAATCACGTCAGCAAGTTTCATATTTTTTTAAAATTAAAAATGAATCTGGAATTATGCCAGAAAATTTCGAGTTGTTGAGCATGGAAAAGTATTTTTTTTTAATACCGCCCTAACATGATTCTGATAAAACCAGCTATTAAATGAAAATGAAATAAAAACTCGTCAAGAGCGGCCAGATAAAATTGTTAAAGTGGATTTATCTATAATCATGATTTAGTTTTTGTTTGTGAAATTAGTATATTTGACTTCGAAATCTACCTCTGCCTGTAGGCCGGGCCGGCAGGGATTTTTTTTTTTTTCGACTACCGTCGAATACATTTAAACTTTTTAAAAAGATATTCTTTAGATATTAAAAGATTGTCCAAACATTTTGACATTTTTATGAGTTATAAATCTAATGATTCAAAACCCTGTGTTTAATTTTCGTGCTAAAATGTTGACATGAGTGGTTAAAGGGCTGTAGATCGACAGCAAAAGTTACATGTGTATTGATGATTTAAGCAAGCAATAAGGAAAAAATAATCCTAAAGTGACTTCCAGAAACGAATTTGTTTTAAAAATTAAATGTTAATATTGTTTAAAACCAAAGACTTCTTTTTAAAGCTCAATCTACGTTTGATAAACGCGTGTGATTTGCCTTTTCGTATTTAGATCCAAAATTCAGAGTGAAAAACGTTACATATTTCGGAAAAAAATAAAGAAAAAATATACGAGAGTGAGTTTCGGAAAATATTTTTAAAAATGATTAATATTAATATTTTTTTAAGGCGGATTGCGACTTTCAAAGGGAGAATGAACGTAGATATATGGTTTTTTTCTATTTGTTTTTTTTTTTTCATTTTGATTTTCGAAGCTGATACCAATTTATAAACATCGCAGAAAAAATTAGCAAACGAGTTTTAGGTAGATTTCGTATGCAATACTACCTATTGGGATCGTTCCTATGTTGGAATTTCTGAAAATTCTTTGCAGATCTACACCGATCATAACTCCTAGAACCCAAAACCACCCTAAAAACTTTATCTATCTATCTATCTATCTATCTATCTATCTATCAATCTATATATCACTTTCTTCTGGACACGATAACTTTCGTAATTCTGCACCAATCTCTTCCAAACTGATACATAAAATCAAAGGGCATAAAATCTCAGTCAAGTTCGTTAATGGGCAAAATCGGACCAAGGGGATGGAAATAGGGAGGGGTTTTGTGAAAACAGAAAACCCCCCATAACTTCTTAATTTTTGTACATATCAAATCAGTTTAAAGTTTTTATTACTTCTAAAAATAGGGCCAAAATGTTAAGTATCACAGATTTTTGATAAAGTTAAAAATGGGCTCAAGGGGCGCAAAAATAGGGTTTTTGGGAGAAAAAAAATCATGACTTCGTAGATTCTCAAGATATTGTAAAACCTTCGACTAACATGTGGAAGTGGTAGCGTGGAACTTCAGTCAAGCGGAGGCCCAAGTAATAATTAAATCAAACAATTTATTTAAATGCATAAGATAAATGAATATTTCTTGATTAAATACTTGTAATTACAACTACATTATATTTGGGTACTTTCAGCTGATGACAATGTTCATTAAAGACTTAATGTTCAGTGTATAAGATTAACCTTCAAATTCTATTAGCTTCGTTCTCGATACAAATCCAAAATCTTGTCACGATAGTCTGGTAAGAAACAGCTGCCTCTGTTTTCTGGCGTATACCAGTCCGTTGTCAACTACACAATATCTCACGGTTTCCACTGGAGAAATCTTACCCAGCCCGAAACGGCAGGTTCCTCTAGCCCTTCGGATCTATCCGAAAACTCAACTCCCAACTCAGAGAGCAGCTCTCTCCTTGGGATTCAAAAACGCATCTCCCTCTTTTCTCTCTTCGTTCAAATTCACCTTCCTAAAACAAAGGCTATCTGTCGGCCCACTCAGAGCCTAGGTTGAATGATATCACTCACAAGCTTCAATCTCATAGGCCAAGAGAGACCCTCGCTGCTAGCGTGAGAAAATTTCGCATCTAGTTTCATTTTTAAATTGTCCTGGGAAAATATCGGCAAACTTGCCACTTAAAAGGAATTCCATAACTCCTCTTTCTTTCATGCCGTTCTACTTTTCCGTCAACCTTTAAGATTGGTTTAGATGGATTGATTCTTTTTATCATTTCCTGCAGAACCTTGAGACTTAGAAATATTTTGAGCTGGTATGCTTATACATTGCTCTTCCTATCTAGAGTTCTATTTGAAAATACATGGGACTTTTTTTGTGAATCCCATTGGATTCTTCACAATACCTTTAAATGATATTTCGGCTGCAAGACGTAATATCTGCAAAGAAAAGGTTAGCTCATATATTAGAGTGGCCCTCCTTTATATATCTCACTCACCTTTTTCACAAAAAACTTTTCATACAATTTACATTTAACTTACTAATGCTGAGTACCTTTGATTATGAAATTTCACTTTTAAAAGACAAAACACATTTAAAATTTTACACTATGACATTTACACAAAATAAGATAAATTTAATATGTACACCTAGTTAAATCGAATTCGACTCGCTTATGTACACTTAGTTAAATCGAATTCGACTCACTTGATCCGGCGCTAAATTTCTAACTGCTAGAGCTTGTCATGTGAAGGCCTATTTCTATATTTAGGATAGTGTCTCGGACGTGAATCTTCGCTTGTCAACCTATTTATTTTCTCCGCGTTTTTTTCTTGTGGTTTTTGTCTATTTACACGATAATTTTGCAACTTTTCGTGTCTACCTGTGGCGCTCGCCACACAATAAGCCGGGGACATTTTAGAGTCGCCCGTCCTCCGACTAATCCGTTTCGTAACACTTTCGCGCTCTTTATTCCCGTCCAAATCCTTTACTAGATTTTCTGACCTGAGATACTTTTTGTTCTCGTTATTTCTAAACCAAAATTCTCTTTTGTTCCTTCTCAGTGTTATTTTCACCGACGTATCCCTTTGATTATCCGATCTATCTATACTTTGACACGCCCTATTTGCTTGTGTTAAATCCTCACACTCATGATGAGATTTTTCTAACCCCTTTTTCAGTTTGACTTCTCGTATGGGGCAACCCATCTCATGATCCCCTTTGACATCTTTCTTTTTTCTTTTATTCGATCCTAAAACCTGATCTTCCTTTTTCGTGGGTGATACAGTATTATCCTTCCTTCCCTCCCAATTCTCATATCTCGTTTTTGACAGGGTACCTCCCATTTCCTTCCTTTCTCCCAAGTTCACGCTCGTCAATTTTGAGTAGTCCTCTCTCATCTTATTCTCTTCCCTTCGGGATGGATTCCCGTTTTCGTTTTTCGCTTTCGCTATGTTATGGATGACCACTGCATCTGAAATCTGCATTTTTTTCCTTTTAATATCATCAATTAATTTTTGAGTTTTGTTACCCAAAATATAGTAAGACAAATTCGTCTTTCTGTCCGTCACGATAGCTTTTGTTTTTAGTCTCCCGAGTCCTTCAATTTTTAAAACAACTTCGGCGGTCGGTAAGCAACGAGTATTGTTCATTAACGGCTGTCTAACTCGAATGGTGCCACCGTCTAATTGATTGCGTTTAATAAATCTCCTCGAAATTACATCATATTGACTTCCACTATCTCTTAATGTTGTGCATTCCCTTCCGTTGATTAGCGCGCGGCTTAGATAAGGTTTAAAACTTTCTTCAAAATTTGTACTTCCGCTAATATGATGAACGCTGGTAATTTGCTCTCCATTTCTTTTGTTTTCGGGACAATTAACCTTCAAATGGTTTGGGCTCGAGCAAATGAAACACCTAATAGCCCTTTTGCGCTCAAAGATTTTTTCCCTTTCTTTCTCTATATTTCGTTCTCTCCAGTTAGTTCTGGTTTCGGAATGCCCCCCTCTCGTTTCGTCTTCATTTTCCATTTTCTCATCCCGCGAATTTTCTTCGAATTTTAGCTTTTTGTTCCACGATTTTTTTGACGCCCCTTTTATAGTTTCGTATTCATCCAGATCCTTAGCTAGTGTTCCTGGATCTTTATATTTGGCCCACGAATCTATAAAGTGCTCCCTTAATTCTGCTGGAGCACGCCTCTTAATCTGTTCGGTGATTAGCAAATCTTTTAACTCTTTAAAATTAGTAACCTCAAGATCATTTAACCACCCTTCTAGAAAGCTATTTAGTTCAAAAATGAGGTCTTTCCACGGGCTATTCTGGTCTCGCAAATGTTTATCTAATTTTTGTCTATAAGCCTCGCCACTCAATCTAAAACGAGCTAACAGGATTGACTTCACATGCTGAAAGTTGTCAACTCGGTCTGTCGGTTCGCGCAAGATCAATTCAGCTATCTGTACGGGCAACAAAGCTAATAAATGCGTGACCAGATCCTCATTTTCTATCCCAGACCTTAATGCCTGTCGTTCAAACAAGTTTAAAAATAGAGTTATATCCGAACGTTCTGGATCAAAACGATGCATTATAGTTTTTAGCGTTAATTTAGGTCTTTCCGATCCGTTACTGGAAATCGAGTTACGCCTCCCTGTATTTTGCGTTAATTTTAATTGCTCTAATTGAAAATTTCTCTCTTTTTCTTTCTCTTCTTTTTCTTTTTTCTCTCTTTCTAAAAGAAGTAGATCTTCCCTATCTTTCACTATATATCCCACTTGCGTTAATGCAAAGTCGGCATCATAATCGTCCGCGCCCTCTATCTTTTGGATAATCGTCGCGATTATGTCACTTTCTTCTATCTGAACTCCTAATACCTCTGCTAAATTTTGCAGATCAGCCTTTCGGCAATATTTCAATGCCGTTATTTTCGCCATTATCTATCGATTTTATATTCCTACCGATACTACAAAGATAACCTAACGATTTCCCTCTTTATATATATATTTATTTTTTTTTTTCAACTACCTCAGAAGATGTGAATTTGACACTTCACCGAGAATATTCTAACCTTATCTACCGTTATAAAATGTTTTCAAACGTATTCACAATATACATAAATAAATTAGCAATACTATAATAAATTTCAGACATTCTACGTTTTAGTGTTAGTTTCGAAAAGAAAGTATAATTTTTCCACTTTTTACATTCCCTACACACACAAAATATAGAACATAAAAAAAAAATATATTTCCAAATGCTATAGGTAAACAATTTTCCCTATTTTACTCAGAATTGAACATTCCTTGCAACCTTTTCATATGCTTTTTCTATTTTGAATACAAGTATATATTTAGGAAAATCAATCATTAAATAATCCAAATTGATTCTAAAATATTTTTCAAGCAAACTTTCCTCACAATGGTACTTTTCTTACATGACATCTAATTTCTTTTCTTTTCTTTTTTTTTTTTTTTAAGAATCTAGTACGATTTTAGTTTTCTGTATTCTTAATTTAAAAAAAAATTTCAAAATTTAAAGCCAATGACAAAGGGTATCAGCTTCCTTGTACTATAATTAATTAATAAGTTAATAATTTTCTATTTTAACTAACCAATTTTTCAATTTTAAAATTTTCATTTACCTCAAAACAAAAGTTTTCCTTTAAAATATTAATTTCTTATCAACATTTCAATTAATTAATAAATTAAGAGCCACTCAAAATAATGAGCTTACCTTTTGTTTTGCTGGGGCATTTTCTCTCGGGAACTGTACTGCACGGCACTGCACTGCACTGTAGTCTCCTTTCACTGCACAGTCTTGCATCTGTATGTCGTCTAAAGCACCTTTTTGGGGAACTGTCCGGCACGATACTGGTGTCACTTTTCTCTACGCACAGTCTTGCGTCTGGAGCACTTTCTTAGGGGAACTGTCCGGCACTATACTGGTGTCGTTTTCCTATGCATACGGTCTTGCATCTGGAGCTCTTTCTTAGGGGAACTGTCCGGCACGATGCTGGTGTCGCTTTTTTCTACACACGGTCTTGCGTCTGGAGCACTTTCTTAGGGGAACTGTCCGGCACTATACTGGTGTCGTTTTCCTATGCACACGGTCTTGCATCTGGAGCTCTTTCTTAGAGGAACTGTCCGGCACGATACTGGTGTCGCTTTTTTTCTACACACGGTCTTGTGTCTGGAGCTCTTTCTCTTAAGCTAGTCTTTTAATGTTCAGAGTCCTTGCTGTGCATCCCACCGCTGCCACCAAGTTGTAAAACCTTCGACTAACATGTGGAAGTGGTAGCGTGGAACTTCAGTCAAGCGGAGGCCCAAGTAATAATTAAATCAAACAATTTATTTAAATGCATAAGATAAATGAATATTTCTTGATTAAATACTTGTAATTACAACTACATTATATTTGGGTACTTTCAGCTGATGACAATGTTCATTAAAGACTTAATGTTCAGTGTATAAGATTAACCTTCAAATTCTATTAGCTTCGTTCTCGATACAAATCCAAAATCTTGTCACGATAGTCTGGTAAGAAACAGCTGCCTCTGTTTTCTGGCGTATACCAGTCCGTTGTCAACTACACAATATCTCACGGTTTCCACTGGAGAAATCTTACCCAGCCCGAAACGGCAGGTTCCTCTAGCCCTTCGGATCTATCCGAAAACTCAACTCCCAACTCAGAGAGCAGCTCTCTCCTTGGGATTCAAAAACGCATCTCCCTCTTTTCTCTCTTCGTTCAAATTCACCTTCCTAAAACAAAGGCTATCTGTCGGCCCACTCAGAGCCTAGGTTGAATGATATCACTCACAAGCTTCAATCTCATAGGCCAAGAGAGACCCTCGCTGCTAGCGTGAGAAAATTTCGCATCTAGTTTCATTTTTAAATTGTCCTGGGAAAATATCGGCAAACTTGCCACTTAAAAGGAATTCCATAACTCCTCTTTCTTTCATGCCGTTCTACTTTTCCGTCAACCTTTAAGATTGGTTTAGATGGATTGATTCTTTTTATCATTTCCTGCAGAACCTTGAGACTTAGAAATATTTTGAGCTGGTATGCTTATACATTGCTCTTCCTATCTAGAGTTCTATTTGAAAATACATGGGACTTTTTTTGTGAATCCCATTGGATTCTTCACAATATCAATTTCAATTAATTTTATTATAAATCTCCTTAATATTATCTACAACTTTTATATTCACAAGTTTTTGATAGGACTAATTCGTACCGCAAAAAAAATTAAAAACGAAAACAAAAAGGGGGTTTGAAGAAGTAAAAAATCCATAACTCCGTCAATTCAAAAGATATAAAATCCCCATGAATTTATCATATATCTTCTTAATATCGTCTACAACATCTATGTAGACAAGTTTTGGATAGGACCAATTCTTACAGCAAAAACAAATTAAAAATACGTAGCCGTTGACGAAAAAAATCATCTAAGTAAGGTTGTATTCAAATCCAAACTGCGTATTTTCTGACTCATTCTACAATTCATTTTTGCTCTGAAAGGCTTCCAATTGGTACGTTTTCTTACTCAGAAACTATATAATGTACCGTAATGGTCGATTTTTTTTTTTATAGAAGCAGAATATATTTAAAAAAAATGCTGTTAAAGTGGGCATTTTGAACCGAATTTCCCGAAGCGGATTGTGTTGGAAAAATCGTTGCATTAAGGATGCACTCAAATCCAAACTGCTTATTTTCTGACTCATTTTTAAATTCATTTTTGCTCTCAAACGCATTTAATTGGTAGATTCGCTTATTCAGAAACTATATAATGTACCGCAATGATCGATTTTTTGATAGAGGCAGAATATATTTCAAAAAATTATGTCAAAGTGGGCATTTTGAACGGAATTTCCCGAAGCAATTGTGTTATAACTTTCTTCTGGACACGATAACTGCCGCAATTCTGCACAAATCTCTTCCAAACTGATACATAAAATCAAGGGACATAAAATCTCGGTCAAGTTCGTTAATGGTCAAAAGCGGACAAAGGGGATGGAAATAGGGAGGGGGGTTTTGTGAAAACCGAAAATACCCCATAACTTCTTAATTTTTGTACATATCAAATCAGTTTAAAGTTTTTATTACTTCTAAATAGCGCCAAAAATTCATGCATCGCAGATTTTTGATAAAATTTAAAATAGGCTCAAGGGGCGCAAAAAATAGGGTTTTTGGGAGAAAAAATTCCTTACTTCGTCAATTCTCAAGATATCAAATCCAATAATTTTATTATACATCTCCTTAATATTATCTACAACTTTTATATTCACAAGTTTTTGATAGGACCAATTCGTACCGCAAAAAAAAGGGGGGGGGGGGTTGAAGAAGAAAAATTTTCACAACTCCGTCAATTCACAAGATATAAAATCTCCATGAATTTATCATATATCTTCTTAATATTGTCTTCAACATTTATATAGACAAGTTTTTGATAGGGCCAATTCTTAAAGCAAAAACAAATTAAAAATACATAGCGGTTGAAGAAAAATATCATCTTATTAAGGGTGCATTCAAATCCAAACTGTCTATTTTCTTACTCATTTTTAAATTCGTTTTCGCTCTCAAACGCATCCAATTGCTAGATTCTCTTATTCAGAAACTATATAATGTACAGTAATGATCGATTTTTTGATACAGGCAGAATATATTTCAAAAAATGATGTCAAAGTGGGCATTTTGAACAGAATTTCCCGAAGCGATTGTGTTAGAAACGAAAAATATTGCCCTACTGAGAAAATAATTGTTTATTAATCAAGTTTTAATTAATTGAAAGAAAAATAAAAACACAGGTCGCTTATAAATCTTTTCAAAAATCACGTCAGCATGTTTCATATATATATATTTTTTTAATTAAAAATTAATCTGAAAATGTGCCAGAAAATTTCGAGTTGTTGAGTATGGAAAAATATTTTTTAAATATCGCCTTAACATGATTCTGATAAAACCAGCTATTTTATGAAAAGGAAATAAAAACTCGTCAAAAGCAGACAGATAAAACTGTTAAAGTGTATTTATATCTAGTAATGATTTAGTTTTTGTTGGTGAAATTAGTATACTTAACTTCGAAATCTACCTCTGCCTGTAGGCCGGGCCGGCAGGGATTTTTTTTTTTTTTCAAAAGATTAATAGTAATATTTTTAGAAATGGATTGTGGAATTTGAAAGGAAAATATACGCAGCCGTGGTCTGGTATTTTTCGTAATTTGATTTCAGAAGCCGATGCCGAATTTTAATAATCGCACAAAAGAAAACAGAAATCCCGAAACTGACTTACGCAAACGAACAGTTAAGGTTTAATATTAATCTTTTTCAAACCAGATTGCTGCATTTGAGCAAAAAAAATTAACGCAGATGTGGAATTTTTTTCAAACAGCTAATATTCATACTTTTCGAAACGGATTGTGGAATTCAAGGGATAAAATGAACGTAATGATCCGCCGATTTTTAAAGATTGCAGAAATCGCGATACCGGGAAACATTTTTTTTTTTTTTTTTTTTTTTTTTTTTTTTTTTTTTTTTTTTTTGGAAGGTTTAACATTGATATTTTTTTGAACGGATTGCAGAGTTTTAAAAGAAAAGCGTGATCTTTAATTTGTAGTAACCGATTTTCCGTATTTCGGTTAGTTAAATGGATGCGAACTTCGAAACACGGGGAATAAAATACACGAATTCGACATTTCTTAATTTTTTTGAATAGTTAATATTAATATTCGTTACAACGGATTACTCTGATAGAAAGCTTAAAGAACATATATGTACACCCAGAAAAAAGTTTTGTTGAATCTACAAAAATTTGGTTGTTCCAACAAAAATTTTCGTTTAAATATGGGTCAATGGAAATTGTTTGAATCAACAAAAAAAATATTGTTGATTTTTTTTGCAACTGCAACAAAAAAATTTTGTATCGCCAGCAAAAAAATGTTTTGTTATTTCAAGTAAAATGGTACCTTTTTTGTTTAAATTAACAAAATTCTTTTGTTGAAATTTAAAAAAAAATAAATGTAACAATCTGTTACCTTAAGAGTACATTTTAGTTTCGGCAACAAAAACTTTTGTTTAAAGAACAATTGTTTTGTGTAATTTTAAGAATTTTCTTTGTTTTAACAACAGAAATTTTTGTTAAAGAAGCATTAATATTTACTTTAAAGTTATTTTTGAGAAACAATATTTCCGCTTTGATGGCGCCATCTATTGAGCCGTGTTGATAGGTACGTTTGTTAGATCTTCAAACGAACATACTGCATTGGGTATAATATTTCAAATGAAGACATGTCATCGACGGGATTCGATCTGTCGACCCCAAGGACAGAAGGCTGTGCTTTAACCATTCGACCACTGAGGCTCCACGAAGAAACATTTTTAAAGACGTTTTTTTAATTGTCTTATGCGGGTGTATTTAAAAGACAATTTAATTTTTAAATGAATGAAATAAATATCTTAGCGAAAATTTTTAATACTAAAAAGCTGTATCGATGTTTTGATATTTTTATAGCTTTTAAAAACATTTTAACAAATTTATTTAAGTAAAATAAGAAACTTAGCTATTGATTTCCAAAAGGAATATATATAATTAGAAAATGAGTTCAATTAACTAATGATTTTTTTTCCTTTCTACGATTACGTTTATAATGAATAATAATTTTAAGGAACGATTTAAGCTTTTTTTTTGGATGATTCACATTATTGTAGTTCTTTTTTAAAATAAATTCCCGAACTATTTTTTTAAATAAATAAATATAGGCCATTTTTGATAATTTTTAACTCACAGGCTATCAAAGCCTGAGAGCTAATGTGCCCGCAGGTTCTGTATGTACGTACAGTACATACGTATGTATGTACAGTAGTGTACAGTAGTACGTATGTATGTTGTGTACGTACGTAAAGCGATAACTCTTGACATAAACATGCGATTTGCTTCAATTTTTTTTCTAGGTTCATTCTCATAAGGTGCTTCCCTGATTAGTTTTGGGGGTTCGTTGTTTAAGTATAAAGGGGGTACGGGGGGCTAATATCCCCTTAAATTAGATAAATGGGTTTTTCATGCAAAATTATCAGATATTCTTCAATTTTGTTTTACTGGTTAATTCTGATAAGGCGCCTCCTAGATTAGATTTGGAGGTTTATTGTTTAAGTATAAAAGGGGGGGATCGGGGGGGGGGGGTAATACCCCTTAATTTAGAAAAATGTGTTTTCTTAACCGATTTGCTTCAAATTTGCTATACCGGTTTATTATGATAAAGCACTTCCCAGATTAGTTTTGGGGGTTCATTGGTTAAGTATAAAGGGGGGTACGGGGGTTAAGCCCCCCCCCCTTAATATAGATAAATGGGTTTTTCATGCAGAATTATCAGATTTGCTTCAATTTTGATATATCAGTTAATTTTGATAAGGCGCTTCCCTGATTATATTTAGTGGTTTTTGTTTAGTATAAAGAGGGGATTGGGGGAGGGGGGTAATACCCCTTAATTTAGAAAAAAGTGTTTTCCTATCCGATTTGCTTTAAATTGGGTGTACCGGTTTATTATAATAAAGCGCTTCCCTGAATAGATTTATAGGTTCATTTTTAAGCATAAAGGGGTGATGGAGGGAGGTAATACATCCTTAATTTAGATAAATTGATTTTTCTATCCGATTTGCTTCAAATTTGATATACCGATTTATTCTGACAAGGCGCTTCCCTGATGAGATTTGGAGGCTCATTGGTTAAGTATAAAGATATGAATCAGAGGGGAGGGGCTAATCCCCACTTAATTTATTTTACGAAAGGCATTATTTTTTTGAAGTAAGAGTATAATATACAATTAGTTTGAATAGACTGTGAGCTCAATGCCATCAGTTTAACTGGGCACTTTTCTCTTTTATTCTGTTTATCAGTGTTAGAATTTTATATTATATATATATATATATATATATATATATATATATATTTTAAATTATTTTATTTTTCTAATAACATCTTTTATTTATCACACACGCATACATAATAGATAAGAATAAAACAAATAACTGTTTTATTTCATATTGTTATAATGATTCATTGAAGCAAAGTAAGAAAATATTATAAAACACTTTAATTTAAAAAATATATTTAATATTCCCAAATAAACTCAAACTTCAATAAAAATGTAAAAAGAATAAATGTTCCGAATTCGGACTTATGTCGATTTTTTTTTTTTTGTCGGTTTTCTCTAAATATTTTATAATGCCCACAATTTTCATCCGAAATGCACGGAGTTGACGTCGTAATAGAAAGAATTTTTTTTTTTTTCCCTTTTAGACGATCTCAATCTTTTCTAAAAATTCGGATTTTTAATCAGATTTTCGAAAGAAATCGCAAAAATCCATCTTTCCCGATAAAATATTTTATTCCTCCAGAAATTTTCGTTGGAAAATCGCGATTAATTTTTTTGGAATATAAAGACAGTGTGTACAATTTTTACCAGAACTTATAAAAATCGAGATATTTACGATTCTTTCTGTTTTTCACATATTGAATTACTCCATTACTTTTCAACTGAAATGCTAACAATTTATATGAAAATAAAGGTAATGATTTACTGTTTCAGACGATACCAATTTTTAAAAACAAATGCAGATTTTAACGCAATTTTCGAAAAAAAAAAAAAAAAAACTCCGCGAAATCCGGTAAAATATTTTTTTTATTCCGGAAATTTTCGTTAAAAATTCGCGATTATTTTTTTCAGAAAAGGCTGCGAGTCGAAAGTAATGTTCACATAAATTAATAAAATATCTAAAAAAAACCGGTGATTTAAGTTTTTTTTTTTCCTGTTTTCCATGAACATTTTGGGATTCTTTGGGATTAATTTGTTTCTTGAGAAACTACCGAAAGGGAAGGAAATTTTGGAGGACTTTATAAATATGAAGTTATTTCTTTGAAGGTGCCCGGGAAACACACAGTTGAAGGCAGCGGAAACTCCGGTCTAGAAGGGCGAATCCCGGCTAGTATATAAATAAAATCCGTTCAGTAAAAATTATTTCAGAATATCTTAGTTTTTTTAATACGACAAATACTTTATTTCCTAAAAAAATGTCTTTGTCTTGTATTATTTTTTCTTATTCTTAAAATTAAGACCTCAACAAAGAATTATCTGTATACATTATTTTGATGTAATTTGCTTGCTAAATATTGTGAACAATTGAAAATCTAAATGCTCAATTTCAAATGAAAAGCAAGAAAATTAAATGGTAGAGAGGGATTTTTAAAACTACCTTGGTCCGTCCCAATTTAAAAAGTTTTAATTATCCAAAAATTATGCTAATCCTTTAATTATATAGCTATATAAGTCAAATAAACCAATTACGTGAGAGAGTTATGGTTACTACACAACCATTTTAATTTTGCAAAAATAACAAAATTTTGCTGGAATTACAAATTTAAAACACAAAATTATTGTAAAATTAAAAAAACAGATTTTGTTAAATCAAGTAAAACTGATGAAATTTTGTTATAATTTTGTAAGAGTGTTACAATATTTTTTTGTCCGAGCAACAAAACCGATTCTTAACTTCAACTAAAAATTTTGCTTAAAACAATCAAAATGTACCCAACAAAACATGTTTTATAGTTTTAATCAATTCCTTTTTCTGGGTGTAGTTTTGTGCATTTCGTTTTTCCGTATTTCGAGCAGTTCAGTATTAAATGAACCGAAAAATAAATCCTGCACACTTTAAAATTCTGAATTAGGCTTTTTTTTTTTTTTTTTTTCAAAAGAATATAAAATCCACATAAGCTCCTGTCCTTGCAGGCGAAGTCACTCGCAAACTAATGCTAAACCTATGGGGAAGTTATTTGCTAATATCTCGTTTGCATTTCTACATTTTTGAATAATTTTTTTTGCACTGGATAGCTGAGGTCGATCCCTACATCGCCTTTTTTTTACTTTTCCGATTTTGGTTGCAGATATTTTTTATGATGACACTTTTATTTTCGGAAACGGTTTCGAAAGTGAAACTAACTTTGTAAAAAATATCTGTAACCAAATTCGAAAAAGTAAAAAAAGGGCGATGTAGATATTGACCTCAACTATTCAATGCAAAAAAAAAAAAAAAATTAAAAATGTCGAAATGCAAACGAGATATTAGCAAATACCTCCTCATAGGTTTAGCATCACTTCGCGAGTGTCTTCGGCTTAAGGAACAGGAGCCTTAAAGAACGTATACATTTTACTTTAAAACGACACATTCTGTTTTAAAAAATATAAATATTGCGGAGGCCCGATACGAGACTCGTTTGGAAAATTTTCGTTTACAAGTATAAATTCTTACAAAATCGGGTTACATATCTACAAATTTGAGATAATTAATGTTATCCTCCGTAATGTTATGACCCGTTTAACGCCTGGCGGGTGTGCTATTAGAGAAATAAAAATAACATAAGCATAGTTCGCTGGGGGAGGAGGTGGGGTATAGTGGCTTTTCAATACATATTCCTATGAGGTTGCCATGCATGACAGATTAACCATTTCGCTACGAGTTTCACATATTTGTGATATGAATGGTTCTCAGAATCCTTGATAACTAATAGGAGCAAATTTGAATATATATATTTTTTTTAATCGCAGAATTTTTGCAATGAATTTGGACAAATTTTTTTTTTAATGAATTATCGGTGATAAGAGATTAAAAATTCTTTAAATAACGGTTGTTGCAAAGGGGTTAATAGTCTAAAAAGCTTGTTATGTTCATACTGATGATAATACTGTATTATTATTTGAAAAATTTAATAAACGCACGTTAAGTAAAAGTACTTTCAAAAAAAAATTTTTTTTAAATATCTATATTAATAAAAAGAAAGGTTTTTTGTTCGTGTGTCTTCTGCATCTTTATTTGTTTGTTGGCGATGGTTAGGGAAATCTATTGCACTTAGAAGTCTACAAATGTGGATAAGGATACACATACACAGACCCGAATCCACCTGAGGCTGAGATTTTTCATTTTGTGATAATTAGCTTAATCAGTCATTCCTTGAACAAATTTCTGGAACAAAATGTCCTTTGCACAAGCCTCTTGTAATGCACGAGATTTTATCAGAGACTTATTCAGCCCAAGCAACAAAACGAAAAAGGTTTGCACGCGAAAATTAAAGATTTTAAAGATTTTTTTTTTTTTTATGCAGGAGGTTCGGTTCAATATGCAGTTTTAAGTATAATTATGTAAGTAATCCTCAGAGAATCTGAGACTGGTTTTATTGGTTAGGGATGCTTGCGGTCATCTCTTGCACACGTGAGCTAAACAGACCGGGACTTCAGTTTAAAAAGGAATCTAGCCCACTACACACATCCAAACCTGGGTGGGTTCGAAACAAGCAAACTCTTGTTCAGTAACCAGCTCGCCAATCGCAAGACAAGCAGGTGCCTGTGAATCTGAGAAAAATACTTTGAACAATATATCATCTAATCACAAAATTTCAATAGGTGTCTTTATTTTTTGTTTTAAGTCTATTGCGTAAAACTTTTGACTCTGAATTAAACAACAGAAAAAACAGCAAAAAAAAAAAAAAAAAAAAAAAAAAACTTTTTTCTCAAACTTTACCTTTTTATAGACAACGGGGATGACCTTTTCCACCTATTTTGACGGAAGGGGGGGGGGGGGGGGTCGAGTCCCTAACCCACCTTATGCTGCTTGGACATATCGGGCACTTCTACGCGCTCTCACAATAAAAATATCCTTTCCATTAAATTAATTCCGTTTTTGTGCAAGAAATTTATACCTCAGCATTAATATAATTTTTGATAGAAAGTGAAGAATAGAACTATATGGGGGCCCGAGTTATCATGATTATGATTATGGGTTCAAGGCGTTATGTCACGATCATAAAACTAGATCAGAAAATGCCCGTCGTCATGTGAGTTAAAGGAAAATTGGGAAGCAAGTTTAAAATGTCACGCTTCAATTTTTATGCAAGCAGCAAACATGAGCATCAATATTTTATTTTTGATTAGGCACAGTAGGTATAGGAAGAGGGGCAAGAGACTTTAGGGGAAGGCGGCGGATTTTGAATATCATTTTTAATTTTGTGTATGGTGAACTCATGTATAATGAAGTTACACATGAGTTTGATATCTTAAAGGATAATAAAAATATACGAAAGTATTTCTGTTTTCAGAGTTTTTCTTTCTTACTTTCTTTCCTCTCATAATACGGTTTAAGTTTAAGCGCTCTCGTCAGGAGTGAGGCTCTGAACAGAGATCAGATGGGTTTCCAGCATGTTCTGTATTTACTATATACATACTGTTATGTTGTAAAAGCTTTACATAACATTTCCCCTTCTTAAATTTACATAAACTTAATTTTGTATTTTCTGTTAATTTTAATAATCTACTTCCTTTCACCATCTTTCAATTTTGACAGCAAAATTTTATTAAGTTTTAAATATTAAATCCTAAATCTTTACTTTTAATTATTTCATTTAAAATTACATTTATTATATTCTATTTTCTTTTTCCATTTCTCTGGTAAACTTTCATAAAATTACTGAAATCGTTTGCCAGAGAAACGAAATTCTAACTCCTATAGTTTCCCTTAAATTTTATTGCTTTCCATTCACCTCGCATCCCAAAAGATGCAATTTTTAAGAAGGTTTTATTCCTTATCTCAGAACAGACAGGAAATTCCTTTCGACGTCATAGGAACTCCCACATAGCAAACATTCCTTTCTCCCCGCTTCTTAAGTGCGTTGCCATTCCATGGCGATAATCCTACTACAAAATCTTTTTCGCCGGAAGTGCTAGCGACAAGCCATCTTTAGAAATTTTCTGATTGGCTATTCCGCGGAGAGCGTACTCCCAATTTTCAGCAGGCGTTTCAAAAAAAGCCAGTTTGTAAGAAATTCTCGGAGTATGTAACACGCACGAACCTTTAGGGGATTTTTCCCCCGTTAGGCCTCAGGGTCTGGCCAAAGCGTAAGAACATTCATTGAACAAGTAATTCCCATTAAAATATGTTTTAAGTTGCAAACTTTGATGAAAACACTGCCTATTGTAGTTTTAAATCAATGATCTACAAGCAGATAAAAAATCCTTCATCTTCAGCATTCTATAAATAGAAGACAGATTGTGCCACTCATCATTTTCTTCAGTCATCCTACGAAATTATATATATCTTCATCTAATTGATTCTTGTGGTTGATGTTTCTCCAAATAGTCAAATTCCTGCGAGAACTCCAATAGAAAACGTGTTATTTTTGATTGCTCAGAATGATCGTTTTTTTACAAAAATTCTATGCGTCACCTTAAAGCATTGGTGTTTACGTTTCTTTACGATTAAACAAGGTACTTGCAAAAGAAGTCTTCATTCATATCTCAGTGTATCAAATAATCAGAAACTATCAACTTAAAAATTTTTTATTCATATCTCAGTGGATTAAATAATCAGAATCTATCAACTTAAAAACTTTGCTGACTTTATTTGAGATTATAAACCACTTACATCATGAAGATAAGTGCCCCATATACTATTTTCATACCGATAAACCTAACTGTGTGCTAGATATTTAAATTCATTAAGTGTTATGATAAGATGTTTATATTTTTAGAATAGATATTTAATATTTTTATCTCCTACTGGATCCAGTATTCATAAATTGAAAATATTTTGGTGAATAAAATCTCTGCAATATTTAATCATCTTAGATTGTTTGTGTTTCTTGGGGTGAGTTATTATTCATTTTTCTTTTTCAGATTTATTTAAATTTGTTTACATCGCTATTGCAT
Source organism: Maratus speciosus (assembly GCA_963932465.1). Taxonomy (NCBI): domain Eukaryota; kingdom Metazoa; phylum Arthropoda; class Arachnida; order Araneae; family Salticidae; genus Maratus; species Maratus speciosus. Next base: position 281,075,523 of record OZ010787.1, on the reverse strand, counting down.
TTGCCACTATACGATCATGGCCATAGTGTGATTTCGGGGAATGTGAATTGAATTTTTTTTCGATCAGATTTTCTTTTCGAATTTTCGTTTCAGTTTACATATCCCGGAATCATACTTAACACATACATTTAATCGGTTTCTCACGGGGCCCTTTTCAGCTTAGGGCTCCGATACAACCCTCCCCCCTATCACTCGCATAACAATATTTTAGCCAAAATAATCTTTTGGTTTTTCGTATAATCGAAGACGTCATAAGTGAGTAAACTGATTGCTTAAGATATGTTGAATACAGAGAGCCCCAAGAATGTCTATAATTTGGGTCTCTAATTTTTTTAATTAAGTCTTGATGACTATCAAGGCAATATTCTATATCAAACAGACTTTAATTTGGTAATTAATATAATTATTGTGTGTAAATCTTTATTTTTACTTCTTTCTTAGAAAATTTTCTTTATATGTATGTACTCATAATTTTCGAAAAATCAAAAATGTTAGTTTTTTTATTCTTGTTGTCTTTTCTCTTATGCTTACATCTATACTTTGTAACAAATACATTTAATACAAAAATAAGGATTTAAGAAAAAAGAAACAAAAGTTTGTACAGAATAAACATAAATATAAGAAGTATTTACGGCAGGGCATTCGGCATTCGGGGCACAGGCCCAGGGCCCCTGATTTTCAGGGGCCCCCAAATGCTGCTCTGAAGGTTTTTCAATTATTGTCCAAAATCTGATGTAGTTTTAATATCTAATGGAATGTTACATTTCATTCTACATTCTATTGTGTTCGTATTGTATTTTTATAAAATCGTATATTTTGTCTGAAACATATTTAATTACTTTATTATAATGAATATTTTCTTTTATTTTTATCATTTTATTTTTAATTCTTATTAAATCCTGTTCCTGTTATCGTCTGATTGTTTGGGGGACAGTTAGTAGGTGGCAGAGCCTCCTACTATTTTAAATAATTGTAACTTGGCCATTGCCGGAAATTTATTATTAGTTGTTGTATACTTTATCATTCCAGATATATGGACTCGTATAGGAAAAGATAATCAGCACCACACAATTTATTATAAAACGTCTCATTTAAATTTCGTAATGATGAAATAATTATTTAAAATAATGATTATCAAATTAAATTTTTTAATGGCTATTTTAAAGTAATTACTAAAGTCAATAATGGTTATCGTAGTAAGTACCGTTTCAATATATATATATTTTCTCTCAAGCCCCCTACAAGCATTGGTTCGAGGGCCCCCCTGTAAGTATCTGTGCCCAGGGCCCCCAAATTTTTAAATAGGTCCCTGCAAGTATTATGTACCATCAATTTAGAAAAAAAAAATCCCAATTAGACAATTGCCGAAAGCTTACTAACTGATAAAACGACAATACCCACGGAGGGAGAGAGATAAGAGGAGATAATAACTAATGCGACATTGCCTCAAGGCGTAAGCATGACCCTACGATCTGGTCATTTTTTAGGAAGACAGGAAGTTCCGGGCTATTTGTACTATGGTAACATGAGTAGTAACATCATCAACTATTTCACAGCTTTCAGTCCTCTCAGTGGGGGAGTTTCCTGTGATTTTGTTGGAAATCTTCTAAAGTGCGCTACTAGGAAATGTTTTTTCAGATTGTAAAGGAAAACAATATGAGCAAGTTAAGATTTGGAACAGTATAAAATTCCTGTACTTGTTGCATCTGAAACCGGTCCCCTTTGGTCCCGGGTCCCTGGGCAGTTGTCCCCTGTGCCCCCCCCCCTCTCACCGGCCCTGCCTGACTAGGGGGTAGGCACTGCAGACAGATCTGTTGATTCTCTTACTGGTAAGATTTCGAGGTGAGAGTCAGTAATAATGAAACCTACTAGTAATACCGAAAACTAAGTGAGTAAAAAAAAATGATGAAAACAACACAGACAAACAGTCTGGAAGAAAAACATCATCGAAAGCAAAAGTTGTCAAAGATATAGGAAACAAAATTGAACGAGTAAGTTGTGAAGAGATTCACCCACAAGAAGGCTGCAGCTACAACCCCCCCCCCCCCCAAAAAAAAGCCAAAGAATCATAAGAAAAGTTATCTCCTTTGTCAAAATCAATTAAGTCAAAGTACAGAGGGAGCCAAAAAACAGCTGTGTTAACAACTTAGCCATATAAAGTAAAATGCGAAATGAAAAAACAAGAAACAACAACATCAACAAAAAAAGTGACAAAAAGGAAACTCTCAAAGCACAAAAGCAATTGGAACACTAAGTTCTAAAAAATAGGCACAATTCAATTGGAAATAAAATGATGGAAGGGAAGAACTACAGATATAAGGTAAAGAAAACTTCTGTTGCAAAAGTCTAATGATTCAGAATCTAAAAAGAAAAATCAAGACAGTGATGACTGGTTTTGTCTAATTTGTTAGAAAAATAAAATAGCAGAAATGACTCAGTATTCAGATTTTCAAATGTGGTTCCATGTTGTGTGCGCTGTAATAAAAAATGAACAAAACAAATTCATATGTAAGCCTTGCATCACTTCTTTCATGCTATTCAAGTAACTGGCAATTAGTTCCATAATTTCTATTGTTAATTACTTATGACCTTGATTTATATTTTGAATACATTTTGGTTTAAAACAATTACTCTTACTTTCAGACATTTGATTTCATTATATTTCATTGATGTTGTTTTGTTTGATTGTTTCATTAATCGCAAACTTTGCTTTTAATAAAATTAGTTATATTCCCTACTCATTAAAACAGCCTAATATCATTTGGTTCAACTTCGGTGACCAGTTGCTGAATTTGGACCACTTTTGACAATTTTTTCAAATTAAAATAAAAACTAATTTTCAAAAAGAAATTCAAATGAAAATTTCAAAGTAATTACTTTAATTTTCATTTGAAATATTGTATCCAAGGCGAATGTTTCCCTCTGGAATAATTTCCATGTATTAATATAAAAAAGAAATTCTTCTAAAGATTCATTTAGTTAGTACATGAATAGATTGTCCAAGTTTAGTGATATTTTGCAGATATTCAAAAAATGAAGTGAGTTAGACCTGAAAATAGGTGAAGTGTTCCAAATTCGGCTACTCTCCCCTATCTCTCATTTTTGCTGAGAAATTTTTAATTATGTGTAATTGTGTTTGGAGACAAGCACGAAACATTTTCAGGTATACTATTTTTCTTAATTTTTCAATGCACAAGGTTATATCGCACTTATTTAATTGTATCTGAACAGACGCGATGTAACCAGGTCACTTTATTATTTAATCCATTTCTTAAATCTCAAGTGTATAAATTGAATCTTTTGACAAAATCTAAAAGTAGTAAAGTAACGACTGTTATCGAAAAGTAGCTTGTAGTCGCTACTTTTTAAAAGCTGTAGCTGTAGTTAATTACATTTTCGATAAATTAGTTGTAGTTAGTTACAATAGAAAAGTACTTTTTCTAACTCTTGTTTTAGACACTCAGTCGAACAAATCAAATCTATCAATAAGACTCGTTTCTTATACAATTTTTGTAAACACTTTACGTTCCTGCAGATACTTTAACACTTTCCAACATATGACATAGGTCTGTCTGAACGTCTGCCCGTGCTCCAACTACCATGAATATACTTGGAATATCGTGCTTGGTATATGTTACTGGTGTTTATACCATAGGACATTCCATGTTGAAATGGAATGTCTAATAGTTATAGTTCGTTTACAGGGACACAAGAAAGAATTCCATTACATTATGGTCAATGGGGAAAAATCGATTGCAAAATATTTTAATAAAGTTACACTATTTCAGACATATTGAAATTTACATACATCATTGAGAGGAAACACAAAATCCATTCTGTAGAATATGAAGTGCATGGCATTTATCATTCATTTACTGGGACACACAAAAGGATTACGTTTTAAGTGGTAAAAACGCTCGTAAGAAGACATTTTCTTGTTTTTCACGTAAAGTCGTTTGATAGTAATAAAAAAAAAAAAATAGTTCTTGTTGTCCGAGCTCTTTGAAATATTATCGATTATAAATATAACGGTTTTGCAGCTCGTTTGAAAATTTCGTGAAAAAATATTGAAAAGTTTAGCAAGAGGACTTAAAGAAGATATTATTAATAAGTGCTTGTTTCGAATTTGAGTAACAGTATTTCACCTTTCGTTACAAAATGATGTTTTTCACATATATAATAATATCTATTATGTCAAATGTAATAATATCTAGTTGAAAAAGAAATATGTTTCTTCTTGCTTTTTTTCGCGTTTTTGCATCGGTTCAGTTAGCAAAACTAAAAAAAAAAAAAAAAAAAAAAAAAAAAAAAAAGGAGTTCTTACCGTCTGAACTCTCTGAAATTCTAATAGGTTATAAATATAACTGTATCTGAGTCCTCTTTAAAATTTCGTGAAAAATATGCATATTTTGTAGTGAAAACGTGAGACAAGGGCGGGAAACCGCGCCAAAACACCTCGGTTTTTAGTGTTTTCGTCAAAATTTTCACACATTTTATTTTGTAAAAAATACTTTTACTCATCCAAACGTTTCGAATTTCATAGGTGATGTAAATCCGGTGTGCAGAGATACTCTGAAAAGATTGTGTCAAAATATGGACGTTTAGTCACTTTTAGCATAGAAAAAAGATCGTCTCCGTGAGGCGCAAAGATATCTGCAGTCGCGAATTTTTTTAAAGGATTAAAATTCGTATTTTTGAAAACCGATTACACCATCAAAAAGAAGACGGTCTCAATTTTATATGCGTGTTTTTTGTTAATCGATGCCTCCGAAATTGCGTCCTAGGGAAACCTTGCCGTATGGAAAAAAAAAAGTGAACTGCGGAAACGATCTATTTTTGAAGTTTTTTTTTTCAAAGCATTAACAGCTATATTTCTTCGAACTTACTGCGGCGTTTGAAACGTAAAAGTAAGTAAGAACTTTAAGGCTATTTTTTCTGTTTTTCCGTATCCCGAAGGGTTTGGCCAATGGAGGTTAAAGCAAAACGGCAAAAAAGGGAGTTTTTGATTCTTCCTTTTTTCCGTGCGTAAAGCAGGTTGTTCTGGGCATTCGCTAGAGCGCCTCCGCCAATTTTAAACAAGAAAGAAAAATCATGCGTCAAGCATAGATTATGAATCACTTCCCAACACATTCAGAATAATGTAACAAAACTTCATAGTTTAAAAAGTTAAAATATTATGTCTAATTCAACCATATGGAAACTCATAACACATTTGAAAACCCAAATTCAGCTGTTCCCATCTACAATCGGAAAATTATCCGAATTCTTTGAGCAGCACTGTATAGGATTAAAACAGTTAAATTTAAAAGCGCAAGCCGAAATTGAAAACGCACTTCAGCAAGTATTACTCAAAAATAGTATTGTAACCGTTTTCTTTTGTGTGTCCCTGTAAATGAACGACAAATGATAATATCCTATTCTGTCGTAATCATCTTGTAGTGAAATTCAGTGATTTATATAAGTATTAATGCATTTGAAACAGCGTAATGTCATTAAACGATTTTTCCCCATATACCATAATGTAATGGAATTCTTTTGGGTAGCCCTGTAAAGGAAATATTAATCCCACATACTTCATATGCAATACCAGACATGGTTAGGTGACCTTAAATATGGATTATCAATTGCATAAGAATCCGAGTATATTTAAGGGAGTTAGAGCGTGGAGAAACGGCCAGACGGACAGACAAACCAAATGCATAAACACTTTTCAACTTTGTTGGAAAGTGTTAAAAAAAGAACGTATTTTTGATTAATATCTCATCTAATTATCAAAAAATTAAAATCTGAGCTTCAGGTGCATCAGGACCTACCTTGGACTATCCTCACACAAATTTTCAGACTTGTACATGCGGTAGATTTTCTGAGCCTTAGCCGACACACACGCATACAAACAGATAGAGAGGGTGATCTTGTCTTTTATCATTGTAGGTATATGTGGTGCGCGTAAAAATATGTAGATCATATACAGGGTTGCACAAAATATTTCACGTCACCATAATGGGAAGTAAATGCTGAAAAAAATATTCAAATGCATTTTGTGTTTTATAGTTGAATTAAATTTTAGCAACCACGTCGAGTGTAACGAATCTATGGATATATACACGGATGCTCAATAGAATTAGAATTTGAGGCGACTGTGGGTTAGGGTGGAACTAAAAAACGAAGTTTCGAATTTTATATTCTAATAGTGATTATTTTTTTCCTTTTTAACTCCATAAAAAGAAAATATTTTTCTTTTAATTTTAAAATGATATTTTCCGGTTCCTCAAAGCGCCTGATTTTCCCTAAAAAACGAAAAAAAGCCAATAATTGCATGAAAAGTTTTTTAAGCTTATTGTTAAATTTATATTTTGCAAAATTAAATTAATTAAGTGTTAATGTCCTGTAATAAGAGAATAATTCAGTTTGAGTGCCTTAGAAAAGTTAGCCCTACTTTATTTGACTTTTGTAGAAGCCAGCGTCGTGGGCGTCGGCTTTCATTGTCTCTGATTTATTTGGCTTCGACACGTAACAAGTTAGTCCGATTTAACGTGTGTTAACAGTTTCTTTAATTATTTTTCAATAAACATTCGGTGTCAAAAGTAACAAAGTCTGTTAACGTACCTAAATCTAGATAATTGTTGAAGTAACCTGTATTTCGTGAACCAAAACAATTAACATTAGATTGTCATCTTTGACGAACATATGAAGATGTTATGAAACATTATTTTTGGGTTCAATTTAACTTAAAATCTGACAGCTGGAATCTGGTACACACTATTTCTAAAATATCTAAAGCTGTTGATGATACAATTACAAGTGTATTGCTGAGACCTTCAATTCCAATGGTTTCTGATACACAAATCATAAAAAATGATTAGAGACTAGCGCGAGAAATGTCAAAATTTGAAGAAAAATATTAAGATTAGAAAGAATAATCCCACATCCAATATAAAATTGCAAAATGTTAGGTAATCCTGAAAAAAACCTTTTTTTGTGTAAAAGCACTAAATATTATCGTGCATCAGAACAAGAACGTCACTTTCTCAAAGACCAAAGAGACATGGGGTGATGGCAATAGGATCAATAGATATAAAAATTACAAAAATTGTGTAGCAAAACTGGAAAAGGAAATATCAAGGAAAAAGTTATTTTAAAACAAAAAAATGATGTTTTGATTGAATGATCGTCAAGTGTAAAAAATAGTTCGGAAGGAAATAGTTCAATCGGTTGTTTTTCGAAATCTGAATTTGATAATCAACAAGGTGAAAGAACCGGAGTATTAGACAGAACTGCAAATATTATTGCAAACGACACCTTAGAAGATATGGGTATTTCTGATGATAATAAAGAAAAGGTAACTGAAAGACGACAAAGAGAAAAGAAAAGGAAGAATTTGTAAGAACAGGAAAGACGAAATGAGTTAATTTTAGAAGGTTAGTATTTGGATGGCAGAAAGGATAACACTATGATAACTGAAGCAGAGGGAAAAAGTATAACTAAGAATCATTAAAGACGAACACCTGGTCTTAGTTCAAAAACCAGGATAAAAATGTATTGGTCATATTTCATTGACATCTTCTTCTTATATTAATATAGCCACTGCAATTTTGGTGTATTTTCAAAATAATAATACAGACATTTCAAGTTTGAAAGTTATTGGGTGAAACAGAAACGCCTTTAATGCAGCATGCAAATCTGGAGTTGTTAAAACATCAGAAGCATCATTATAATGGATAATTTAATTATTACATGCAAATGAACTTTTTTCTTAGATACTTATTTCAAAATCTTGCTGGAAAAACTACGGGTACAAAAGGATTTTCTGGACCAGTAAGAAAGCGACTTGAAAAAACGCGAACAAATTGAAATTATAGATTATAAGAACATTGATCCTATCTTGACGGACTGATCGGATGAAGAACCTAAAAAAAGTACTAACAGGGTATACACCTGAATTTTAGATTTTCCTCTTCATACTCAAACAGTGAAAACGTGTATCAAAATTGTCCCGCGAGCTGCGTCAACCGTCTTTAAATATTAAGCAAAAGATTGCTTAATCTTGGGAAAGTTGAATTCCCACAATGTAATGACAAAGTTTGCCTAAAAAGACAGTAGTTTGAATATCCAATTGAATTAATCCATAACAAAGGGAGGTAAGGAGGGTGGAAGTCGATATTTAACCACCTCCTCGTGGTGACTTCTGGATAGTATTTGCTAAATAAAAGTAGATATGAGCTAACAGCTACGTTGTTTACTTTAAGTTACTTTATACTGAAATTTCAAAACTTTGACCTCTTTGAGGAACCGGAAAACAACTTAATTTAAAAAAACCTTTTCAGCCAAAAGTTTAGACATCAAAAAAGGAAAAAAGTTTTCACTATTACACATTAAAACAAAAAAGTTTTTTTTTTACCCTATACTTAAGTTCCACCCTACTGTGGGTGTTAATTGCTGAAATTGGCTGTTCTACTATGTCATGAGTTTTCTAAATAAGGTGTCCAGGGGTAATAACGCCACACTGTAAATTAAAATGTCTGAAATTCAGTCACTTAAGTGTCTGAAACGGAGTGTTCAATTTTCAGACATTTTAAAATGTCTGAATTTTTTCAGACACTTTTTGCGACTGAATTTCAGACACTTGAAACGTCTGAATCGCAGACATTTTTTGTAAGCATTTTATGTAGCCATGTTTGACCACGCTGAATACTGGGAAAATATCTGGCCGTTGCCCTGCCCCCTCTACCCCCATACCGCCTGATTTTCTGGTGCTCCCAATTTCAGTATGCAATTTTCATAAAGCTGATAATTTAAATCTTTTACGACATTGTACTAATTATAATGAGTATTTTGTTTCAGGAGTAGAATAAGATTAAAAAGAGAAAATATTTATCTAAATATTAGATTTTTTAAAATTTTGTTTTTAATCTTACTTTACTTTAAAAGTTCAAAATATTGATTATAATCAGTACAATTTCGAAACAGATTTAAAATATAAGCTTCGCAAATATTGCACATGGAATTTGGGGGAACTAAAATCGTAAGAGAACGGGGCACTACCCATGCTTTAATCAAGGAGTCCTTTTGCAAAAAATGCAACCCTGCAGTATTGTTAGCTAAATACAGATGCCCGGTATTCGGGAGTATCCGTTATGGAGGTTAATGGACATTCCCGAATAGCGGATACTTCGATTTAGCGAATACTTTTTTGATCCGCAAGGCATACATATTTGTATTATTTTTACCTCACAAAAGCAGGCATCTCCGATTATCCGACAAATTTCGCGGTCCCGAAGTGTCCGCTATTAAGGGTTTTTAAGGTATATGGATATATATATATACATTTTTTTTTATCTTGTCCTACTCTAAAAGTTCAAAATATTTATCATAGTCGGTGGAATGTCGAAAGAGATTTAAAAAATCCCGTGTACGCGAAAATGGGCAAGAAAATCCCCCTCCCGTCCCGCCCCCCAAAAAAGGAAAATTCATATAATTCAAAAATTAGATTTTGCCCCATAGGCAATTTTACATATGCATCAGATGATAATCACAACAGCTATATAACCATGAGTAAATAATAAAATAGTAAATAAATATTCTATTTTAATAGCATTGAGAAAAAAAAATTACTTCTAATTTCAAAACTTAGCCATTTTTGTATTTGTCATTTAAGTACATATAAATAAAATAGTTAAGTCATTTTAAGTAGTAAACATGTGTAATATTTTTTTTTCTTTTTAAATATGTGGTAATTTGTCATGCTTAGTTAAAAGTAAACACCAGTTTGGTATCTAATTTTATATATCATTCTTCGGAATATGTATATAATTTTCTTTAAACATATTCCGTATTCAATTTAAAATTTTCACCCGCTATTGCTTAAAAATGTATATCATTATTATTCTTTTGTATGGAACAACACGATATAAGTCATATTTAATTTATTTTATTTTTTATTCCTGTAAAATTTGTATCCTTTGAATATGAGCTAAATAGATTTTATATATTTGATAAGAAAATAATGATCTAAGAAATAGAAAAAAAAAACAAAAAACAGAAGAAAATAGAAAGTAAAAAAAAAAAAAAAAAAAAAAATACATCAGACAGTATACGTACTATTCTTAATTGTTTGAAAAACGTTTTGAACATAAAAAAGCAGTTATTAAATGGCTTAAAAATATATTTAATACTGTATCATATAAGTAAATACGAACTTTTAAAAATATAAGGCAGTTTTATACATAAACTTCATATCAAGGCATAAACAACTCTTTATTTATGTCTAAATTATCATGTGTAATTTTTTTTAGTGCCAACAATTACTTGTACCAGAACCGTTGCAAATTCGATTGCAGTAAAAGGAAATTTAATAATTATTTCTCGCATTACTCAATTTTAAAAATTTTAAATCATGAACAAAATATCGCAAAAAAAATGCTTGCATATAAATTACAAAAATTAATATACCAATTTAAAAAACACAAAAAATATTAATTAAACTTTATAATTATACTGCTAAACAGCAACGTAAACTGCAAAATATGAATAAAATGTTTCTCCGTTTGTTTAATGTTTCGAAAATTTTACTGGATGATATAAAAAATTCATATTATTTTTAGAAATTTGGTAAATGTTAAATCTGAAACATTGGATATCAAAATTTACGATTTTCAATAATAAATTAAAAAATCAATAAGAATAAATCTTTCCGTGATTAAAAACTGCAATATATACAGTCAAATTTCACAATATTAATGCTTTTTTTCAATCTGAAAACTTTTCCTAATATCATAATAATATGAATCATCATATTTAGCTCCAAAATAATAATAATAACAAAAATAAAATACATGCCTGATGTCATATACTACAAGCGTTTATAGTCAGTAAACAGTAAAAAACATAGAATAAACACAGTTACAAATGGCTTCAATTTAATGTTTTTATCTCTGATAAATGAAGCGATGAATCATTCAACTTTTCAAACCTATGTTGCAAGTTTTGTTTTTGAGCAAAGACAAATTATAATTATTTCACATCACCCTATCGAAAATGAAGATTAAACTATCACTCATTCGTTTATTTACAAACGTCAAGCAAATAGAATTACAGCATTGCTATTTAATTTTCAAAACAATTATATTTCATTCCGTTACATTAAGAAGGCATATAACAGACGACCGTTAGTGAAATCAAAAATTTAGCATTAAACTATAGAAAAGAGATAAATTTTTATAAACGATTTCACTCATATTCAAAGGTATAGAAATCTATCGGAATAAAATATTAGAATTAAATATGACTTACTCGTTCGTTCTATAAATACCCAGATTAAAACATATCCTTTTAATCCAAGCAATGGCGGCGGTGAAAATTTAATTCTTTCTGTTCTTATCTCATGAAGGTGCTGTAGATGACACGCGCGGAAATCAGCGTTCTGATTGGCTGTTAAGAATAGTACCAAAGATGATGTTTAACTATCGCTTGGAGCGTACCGTCTTAAAATCAGACGGTTGTTGGATAATTTACACATGTTTCTCGGTTCGTTTATAGCATGATCATAGTAAGACATTTATGTGTCTTAAATTTAGACGTCTGTTATGTCTGAATTTTCAGATTCAGACACTTAAGTGACTGAAATTCTTTTTCAGTCACATATGTGTCTAAATTTAAGACACCTCTATTTGCAGTGCAGGGTGGGTAATAACGCCAAGTGCTAATTACGCGAAATTATGAAGAAATCCGAGAAATGGCACCTACGGGTTTTGCGCAGAATAGCTCTGAGTCATATGAATTACAAACAACCGCTAAAAGCTAATTTGTTCCATTTGTAGACCATATCGCTCAAAGAAGCACTTAAGAATAAACGCCCGATCTAAAATATGATAGGTAGTTCTGTGATCTGAAGACTATATATTTATTAGGAAATACTTTGTTTATTACATAAATTTGCAGTGTATTTCATGTACTTTCAAAATCTTGTTGAAGATATTGCATGTGTTCGCGAGGTAGTTTGTAATTTAAAATATACTGCGCAATAAGCATACCGGGATAATAACACCATCCATCGTCTTTATTACTCCAGTTGATTCTTTTAAGAGCTGGAACTATAGCCGAAGAGGGTTTATTTTGTATTTTGTGCACGAGTGAGCATTATTGTCATTGTTGAAAATCAAAAAGGATAGAGAGAAATTTGTATGCCCTATAGTGCAGCTAGTTTTTTTTTTTACATCAGAAGAATAAAATGTTTCAAATGTTTATCAAATATTTATTACTGCATTCTGATATCGCAATTAATGGCAAGTAAGAGAAATTGTCAATTTCTAGGGCTGTAGAGTTTGTATCTTTAGAATTGGGCAATTTACATGCAATTATTCCATCTTTTTCTATAGTTTCGTTTGCATGGCGTTATTACCCACAACGTCAAATAGCATTGGTCAACAAGTCACGCCATTACATTTTAGGAATACATATCTGCTAAAATATTCTTTCTTGTATACATAGTCAATAAGTTGCTGCATCAAATCCTATATTTGTTTGAAAAAATATATCTATAACTAAGCCATGAAAATTGGTAGAACCTTAACGTGGCGTTATTACCCCAGGACACCTTAGTTTATTTAGATTAGTGCTCGCGATTATACGTATAATACGTATAAAACGTATACGTAGAGAACCGTTTTTACCATATTATACCTATCCAAAATTCCGAATCGGTATAATACGTTTTATACGTATAATCGCGAGCACTAGTTTAGATAGCTTCTTTTATCTTATTAGACACTGAAATTTTGTTACATATTCTGAAAGTGTTGCAAAGTGTTTCATAATCTATGCGTAATGAATGATTTTTGTTTTTTGTTTATACTTAAATTATGTATAAACATTCACTATCTTGGAATTATTGCAATATTTTTTTTTTATGAGACTAGTCCGTTTGGACAAACAGTTGGTCATTTTTAGGGTTCCGTACTTAAAAAGTAAAAACGGAATCATTATAAGATCACGCCTGTGTCTGTCTGTTCGTGTCACAGCCATTTTGCTCGTAAACTATGGAACACGGAAAGTTCAAATTGGCTGAAGTAACAAAAGCTATTGACCCACATATTTATAGATTATTAACCATTCACAAATATATTTTCGAAAAATGTAAGGGGGCTAATTAAGTTACTTGAAAAAAAAAATATTTTCTTTGTATATCGTGTTAAAGCACTCGTAACGCTCGCATTCGTCTCAAAAATACATTTTTTAAAATTTTAGGTATTATATTTTCAGAGATATCGTCGAAAATGTAATGCAAAAATATGTCCCGTCCCTCTATTTCCGAATCTATTGAAAACCAAAGTATCATCTAAAAATGAAAATGCAACTTGATCCGAGTTAAGATACCAAACGCGGTTTATCATTTTAGAGAGTGCTTTGTCTGCAACTTATTTATAATTATTTTTTGTAGTCAACAAGTGATTTTATTAGTTGAAAGTCTTGTATTGGGGGGGGGGGGGGGGGGCAAAGTGGTAGTGAGAGTATTGAAGCACGCTTTTACATAAATATTGATTAGAAATAAGCAAAGGTCTCTATAATACCTCCTTTTAAAAAAATTGTTATTGAGGAGGAGGACGTCCTATAAAAATTAAATAAAGTTGAATAAATTATTTATAATCATCCCTGGGCTATTAATTTTTTAAAGATTCTGTAAGAAAACTTGAAATTTCTTCTGATTTAACTATTTATATCTTGTATTTAATCTTGAATAGCATTTTTATACTTAGTCTGGTTTAATTTAGGCCACCCAGTCAGAATTTGTTTTTATAAATATCTGGCTGAGGGGCAGTGATCGTGCCCATTTTACAATCAAAAACAGCTTTTAGGATAATTTCTAAATTATGCTGGCGACATGGTAAATGTAGAAGTTTTTTCCTTTAACAATTGCTATGGGAAAATGTAGGTTCCTATGAAGTGACCGGTGTTTACTGCAGTGGTAATCAACACACGTTTTCTGGATTTTACCAACTTCCTCACTCTTCAACTGCTGAAAATACAGCTTCCGCCTGAATTATTTCAATACTATTTTCCAATTGAGGAACTCGTAGTAACTTTTCTTCATCTCCTCAACTAATTAAAACTGCTATCACTCTAAATTTTCTTTATTCAAAAAATGAGGAAGCAGTTTTCCATCCCAGTGAACAACAGCTCTCTCTAAATCGGAATTTTAAAATATGGTTTTTATGAGCTCAGTTCTTTGTTTACGAAATAGTTATTCGCGGAGTCGTATTGCACTTCTACTTAAAGTGTTTGGTTAATTAGTGGATGTACTCTAAGTCTAGCAGCTTCTCTGGCGTTCAGTTTCACTTAGCGAATATTATAAAATAAAATATGTAAAACTTGACAATTACTTGGTAACTTACTGTCGAAGATTTGATGATACGTGTGGCCAATTAAAAAAATCTTACATTTCTGCCATCATACCGAAAGGGGGAGGGGGGGTCTTTTTCGGAATATTTCCTCAATTCTGAAAATAGATGACGATAGCAGGTAACAAAAACAGCCTTGTAGTAAAAAGAGACATCCAGAGGTTCGTTTGAAATGCGCTTCAACTGCAATCAACAAATCGAAAAGCTCTTTCTTTCTACACACAGAACTAGATAACTAATAATTAATTATAATTCGTGAAATATTTTTAAAGTTACAAAAATTGCCTATTAATGCAAATAATACGAAAAATTATAAAAAGTAATAAAATTATTAATTCGTCATTTTTCACTTATTTTTCAAAACTGCAAAGTTTGAGGGTATGGTTCACGAGCTGACCTGAACTAAATGTTTATTAAATATAAGTTTTGATGAGAGTATAAGTTCAAGGTAACAACAGTTTCTATGAAATAAAACAGGAATCAGATTTCAAAGACAAATAGTTTGCACTTAAAGAAAGAAAAACCACAATTTTTCGCCAAAATTTGCAAATTTTCAAGAATTCAACCTCGATGAGACACGGGTTAATGTTATTCAATTGAGCTTAAACTTTGCCAATCTCATTTTCTATCTAATTGGCAACTTTTAGAGATGTCCCCTCCAAGAAAATGTAAAAAAAAAATTCCCATGTTGCTTGTGACCACCCTAGTGCGCACACTATTCTTAACAAAACTGTGAACGAAACTCCGTTAAACAACTTATCAGTAGATATATTATTCGAGAGTGTGGCAATCTTGATCAAGAATTTAAGATATTTGCTGAAATTGCTATTCGAAAATAGTGGTAACTAAACTTTTGACTTTTTTATATTTAATAAGTAGCATTTATCTCAAGACTCCATCAGAAAACCGCACCTAAAACGGTAAGAAACGCTAAGGTTTAAAAAAAATTCTAGAGCACTCCCCCCCACCCAACCACCCGAAATTTTACGCACCATTCTTTTTTAAACTTTTTCTTATGTGTTATAAACTATCTTAAAGTTTCAAACAGATCGCCTTGTTAGATTTTCTTCTTTAAATGAAATCGCGGTCTATTAGTTCCACATTCCACCACCAGGGAGCGCAGTCTATTCAAAACAAAAGTGTATCTAAACGAAACTCCTTTACATAACCTATCCGAATATACATTAGTCTAAGGGTTGGCGGTCTTAAGCAAGAATTCAAGATATTTGTGAAATTACTATTCGAAAATAGTGGTATGAACATAAAATTTTTGACATTGAAAAGGTAATAGTTATCTCAGCCAGCCGTCAAAAAACCGCACGCTAAACGGTAGAAAACGTTAATGCTGCTATAAAAAATCACGTGGCTGCCTTTTAAAAAAAGCATTTAATAGAAATAAACCAATTAGGGAAATAATAATTAATATCTCAGCTTGTAATTAAGATAAATAATTTTTTGAATTTCTGAAAGGAGAAATTTTTTTGCGTCGCCCTGTCCAAGTTTCGAATTTTTACGTCCTTTATATTTTGAGATGTGGTCCCGTTTAAAAACAGTACAAAATTCTTCTTCGTTTAAATTGTTAAATATATTATTTGAAGAAATAAGTTTTAAAGCATTTTACCACGTATTTTCATACCTATACACTTGAAAAGCATTAATAACATACAGGGTAATCTTTTAGTTTCGGAAAGCTCCGGAATTTCATAAAATTCAAACTATCATAAATCAGTAAGTTTGGTTGTAAACGACTGGAATTTTTAAAATACAACTTACACAAACACTTTGACAAACTTGCGAAATACCACTTAACTAACGAGAACCTTGAGTAACGTGGCTTTAAACTAAGAATGATAAGTTTAAAATGGAAAAGAGCCGAAATTTGTTATTATCATTCATAAATAGTGCTCATCAAGAGCTGCAGATATAATATCAGTGTTTAGTTGGTAGGCAAATGTCTCGGGAAGAATGTCAAAACAGATCTCGTTGAAATCAGACCATAATTAAGAAAATTAGGATGGGGGGGGGGGGGGGCGTGAGGTGGGAACGTGATTGGTGACGAACTGGAAAAGTACAGCTTAATAAACTAGTAACCTAAATAACTTGACTCCTAAACTAAAAATATAACAATTTAACCTGGAAAGAAAAAGGCTCTTATGCGAAATTTGACAGAAGTTCTGACTAAAAAACCGAAAAATAAAACCGAAAGAATAAATATATACACTGCTCAAAACAATTAAAGGATATTTGAAGTTTTATATAAAATAAAGATATAAACGAAATTTTTTTTGCCGAAAATAGAAGAAGAGAATCACAAATGCAAATTTTTCTGGTTTTCAAACTGTGGAGTATGCAAATTTTGAGTTCGACGTCAAAAACGTCGCTTCAGCGGCAGCGAATGAAATTTGACTTTCAACTGGATAAAAGAGAATGAAGACAAGGATGATCGGCATTCAGTGATTGCTTTGTTTCGATGAGTACGATGTCTCAGCGAAGTCATTTGACAGATTCAGAAGCTTTGAGAATTGTTGATAGGTTAGAAGGGGGCCAAACTCAAGCCGAAGTAGCGCAAGCCATTGGAGTGTCACAAAGTGTCATTTCCAGGATCTGGAACCGTTTTTTGGAGAGTGTATGTGCACTCCGAAGACCAGGGCAAGGTCGTAGACGGGCAACAACGCCCAATGAAGATCGGTATTTAGCGTTAACAGCTCGGAGACACCGAACCATGAACGCTACTCTTCTCCAACAACACCTTCGCTCGGCTACAGGCACCACGATTTCAACTCAGACTGTCCGAAACCGGCTCCATGCTGTAGGTCTGTATGCTCGCCGACCGATGGTATGTGTTAGATTAACATCAAGGCATCGTCGCGACCGCAGGGAGTGGGCAACCGAGCATGTCAACTGGAGGAGAAATGAATGGAGCAATATTCTGTTTTCTGACGAGTCCCGTTTTTCTGTGCATCCGGATAATAGGCGTATTTTCATCTGAAGGGACCGTGGCAGTAGGAATAATCCTGCGTTCGTGCACGAAAGTGTCAGATTTGGCGGTGGAGGAGTGTTGGTGTATGGTGGCATCTCCATTGACGGGCGCACTGACCTCTACATCATTCGATATGGAGCTCTGACTGGTCGCCGATATAGGGATGAGATCCTTAGACCTATTGTAGTCCCTTACGCTGCAGCAATCGGAGATAACTTCATTTTAATGGACGATAACTGCAGGCCACATCGTGCAAACCTGGTGGAGGATTTCCTTTTCGAGGAAGGAATCGTTCGAATGGAATGGCCAGCGTGTTCTCCAGACATGAATCCAATCGAGCACGTTTGGGACGCTCTAGGAAGACGAGTTTCTGGCCGCCAACAACCCCCACAAACTCTCCAAGAACTGGAAAGAGCTCTTCTGGAAGAGTGGGGTAGAATACCCCAACTCGTCATTAATAGCCTCATTGAGTCCATGCCTCAAAGGTGTTCAACGTTGCTGGCCGCCCGTGGAAACCATACCCCCTACTGAAAATGATTTTCTTTGAAGAAAACACCTTTTCTTATTCTTTTTTTCTCATATGCACAAATTGTGTTTTTTTTCCTTTAGTACACAAATGCGCAATAAAATGCATTTTTTTCTGCCAAACATGTGTAATTTATTCTCATATAACCTACTATGTCTGTCGACCATGTATCAATCAGCTAAACAGGTTACCAGATACAAAATCCACCTAAAACTGCAATATCCTTTAATTGTTTTGAGCCGTGTATATTGCTTTGAATTTACTGTCAAAAATAGCGATACAAAAGTTATAGCACGATTGACCCTTACCAAAAGGAAGGAAGATTTGGTATAAAAATAAAAGATCACATTAAAAGCGTTCCAACGATATGTTATACGATATGGTTTAGAAGAAACAAAAAATATGCCCCCGAGGGGCAAGTAAGTCCCAAACGGTCGGAGGGCGACCTCAAATGTATCTTCGGTCAAGGTTTCAAAATGTGGCTTTATAATAAAACAGAACAAGAATTAGTCATTTTAAAAATTGCATGCAAATTTTGAACGGCCCTGTAAATTAAGATTAGCGAGGAAAGGGGGGGGGGGGGTGGAAAGATTAGAAGGGATGAATTTGAAAAATACAATATAATAAACTAGTAACCTGAATAACTAGGCTTCTAAACAGAAGTATAACGATTTAACCTAGTGTTGAATTCAGGGAATACAAAATTTTAACAGCAATTCTGGCACTAAAACAGTAAAATTGGAAGAATTGATGCAATCCGAATCGTGGATCGATCGCGATGCGATTTGAATTGAAGTAAATAAAAAAAATAATGATTCTATCTGCATCTAAAGAATTGGAGTAAATAAAAAAATAACGATTCTACCCGCATCTAAAGATCGACATTGCATCTGAACTGAATCGATTCGCCATTTCTGATCCTACGTTACGGGCAGAATCGGTGCGTTCTTTTTTTTCTTGCTTTCTTTTGTCTTTAGAGAAAGAAAGTGTTGTTTTCGGGAAATTTTTCAACTTCCGGTTTTCGAAGGATTTATAGTTTTAGAACGTCTTGTCTGGGATACGATTTGACTATTTTTATAATTTTTTTGCCTGTCAATCTGTCTATTTGTTTGTCTCTGACAAAAAAATTTTGGGCGGTCTATTTCAAGAACTAATGCATGGAATTTGTTGAAACTTTAGATTCAGTTAGACCTTCATATAAATTACTTTTTGGTGAAAATCGCTCAACAGGTGGCGCTGCTATGCTGCATTTTTCATGATTTCCGCAAGATCGCTATCTCAAGAACTAATGCACTAATTTTCACAAAACTTCAGATTCAGTTTGACGTTGACATAACTTGTTGAGGATTAGGTTTTGATGTAAATATACCGGCAGGTGGTGCTGTTATGCTGCATTTTTCTCGATTTTCGCAATAGCTCTATCTCAAGAACTAATGCACCGATTTTCATCAAATTTCACATTCAGTTAGACGTTGGCATAAATTGTTGCTTATTAGGTTTCGGTGTAAATCGCCCAATAGGGGGCTTGCTATGCTGATTTTATCAGCAGAGTTGAATTTAGATATTTTTCTCCGGAGGGGACAGTTTAGAGGGGGAGCGGATTCGACTTTTGTACATTAATCATAAAATCTCATACCTTCTGGGGGCATTTGAATGTTGCTGGGAGGGGATGTCCCCCACCCGGGCCACCCCTTGAATTTAACACGTTTTTCAGGATTTAAACGATTTTAGGGATCATATCTCAAGAGTTAATGAACGGAATTTCATCAAACTTAATATTCTGCTAGACATTGGCATAACTTGTCCATGATTAGGTTTTCGTGTAAATGATATAACAGGTTTTGCTGTATGCTGCTTTTTTTTTAGCAGTGTTGAATTCAAACATTTTTCTCCGGGAGGGATTTCTATGGTTCTGGCGAGGAACATTCTAGAGTTACGAGGGGGAGGGGGATTGGACCTTCGTCCATTAAGCATAAAATCTGAAATCTTCCTGGGGGACATTTCAATGTTCCGGGGGGGGGGGGGGGCGTCCACTCGTACCAGCCCCTGAATGCAACACTGTTTTTCCGGGTTTACACAATGTTAGCGATAACATCTCAAGAATTAATGAACGGAATACATCAAACTTAATATTCTGTTAGTCATTGACATAAGTTGTTTCTGCGTTTTTCGTGTTACTCATGTAACAGGCTACGCTGCTATACTGCTTTTTTCATAATATTCATGATGGCCATATCTCAAAACTAATGCACGGAATTTAATCAAATTTCATATTCTGTTACACTTTCATATAAATAGATCCTTATTAGACATGGGTGTATACTGCCCTATAGGTGACGCTTTTATGCTCTTTGAATTGGGATTTTCCGTTGCGGACATCTGAGAGGGAGTGGGCCGAAATTCAATGATTTGTTAGGAAAATGCAATGCTTATATATATATTTTTAAATGCACATACTTCAACGAACCTATACTTTTGAATCCTAATAATGGACATAGGTCATTTAAATTTGACACTGTGATAGCGAATTTTGAAGTTTTAACATTTATGAGACAGAATAAAGTTTTTAGATTGGACATCCAACTACTTTACCTTCAAATTTTGAAGGGAAATGAAAAGGATATGATCTTTAGGGATATCGATTAAAAAATGTATAGTATCGATTAAATCAAGTTGGCCATAGTTTCGATTAAATCGATAAAAAAAATCGAAATCGCCTGTCACTAGATTAGGATAAGCTTAAAAAAAGAGCTATATAGAAAAGCAATATTTGGTACTATTTAAGCTTCATATCACTCTGAACTTTTATGGTATATCCTTTTATAAATTTTCTAGTATATACAGCTATACCCAACCCTACGTTGTATAGCTTTATACAAAGTCTTATTACTCTTTCAGTGACTTTTCTGCTTTTTTTATGTAATAATACAGTTACTAATTAATACATTTATTGTACGGAACCCTCTGTACGCGAGTAATACTCGCACTTGACCGTTTATTTTTATTAGTATAAAACTTCATAGACTCATAAGTGCAATGAACCTGAAAATAATTAGGCTATGGTTGGCAAAACAACGGTCATTTTTCAATTAGTGTAAAGTGACATAGGCTCTTCTCAATAAGCTTGAAAAATATCAGTCTAGTTGGAAAAAGATTAGTCTCGCTCTTTGCAAACAATCTAGGCCAGAAACAGCGACATTTCTCACATCCGCATACCACATTTCCCCCAAAATAGGGTAGATGTGCCAGTAATGGACACCCTTAATCCCTTAACTGTCCCAGATGTATATATACGTCTTTAGAAAATTCATGCATATATTAAAGCAGGGCGCAAAATTTCCACTCGCCAGCTCGCCATTGGCGAGCAAATATTTAAGGTTGGCGAGTAAGTTTCGTCTTTTAAAATGTTGTGCTTCAAATCAAATTACACCGTGTCCCAAAACTTTAGACAATCAATAAAATTTGCATTACCATAAAAAGTAATAAGGTACAATTAAAATTCGTGAGATAGGTAATAAATAAAAGCAGTTTTGCTGATATACACATATAAATTATGATCAAAGGTTTGAAATTATAAAATATACATTAAATTATATAAAAATGTTCTGTCCCAAAAGTATAGACACAATACAACATTAAATGTTTTCTTTTACATTTTTGTTCACAAAATAAAATATTTTTATTTTCGTCTGCTTCTATAAATGCAGAAAATTTTTTCCCTTTAATTGAAATATCGTCTGCTGTATTTTAGCATAATAATTTATTGAAATTGTGTGGAATCAAATGAGTTCAATGTATTGTTTTGTTTGCGATTCGGAAAAGACATTTCCTGCATATTCTGATAAAAATGCCACGTTCTAAAGAAATTTCTAAAGATGAAATTATTAAGATTTTACATTTAAAAGCGCAAGGACAAAATCCTGTACAAATATCGAGAAGAATAAAGAGATCTTTGAGCAGTATTTATAGAGTTTTGAGCTCAGGTGGAACATGGAATTCTAGAAAGCGACTCGGAAGACCAAAGAAAACAACGTTACGTGATGATAGAATGTTATTAAAAATGGCTTCAGTTGATAATTTATCTGTGCGTGAAATTGCATCAAATTCCAGAATTTCAAAAAGTATTGTACACAGAAGAATTAAAGCTCCAAAAAATATTGTTTACCGGAGAATGAAAGCAAAACCTTGCTTAAAGCAGAGACATAAAGGTGCACGTCTAAAGTGGGCTAGAAAGCATATGTCATACAGTGAAAAATGGATTTCTGTCATCTTCAGTTATGAAAAGAAATGGAAATTAGACGGCCCTGATGATCATAAATTTTACTGTCATGACCTAAGAAAAGAACACAAGAACTGTTTTAGCAGGCCACAAGGCGGATGATCTGTAATGACCTGGGGAGGGTTTTCTTTCAACGACCAAACATTTCTAGGATTTATGGACAGAAAAATTAAATCA
Source organism: Maratus speciosus (assembly GCA_963932465.1). Classification (NCBI taxonomy): domain Eukaryota; kingdom Metazoa; phylum Arthropoda; class Arachnida; order Araneae; family Salticidae; genus Maratus; species Maratus speciosus. Next base: position 281,053,168 of record OZ010787.1, on the reverse strand, counting down.
GAGGATTATCAGGATAGTTTACGTACCTAGTTACTGCCAATTATGGATTTGGTAGCAGGACCGGACTATGTTTTCCAACAAGATGGGGCATCCATCCATACCTTCAAATCATCGAAATCATGGTTTAGGCAAAACAATATCACACTATTAGACTGGCCAGCACTTAGTCCAGATTTGAATACCATGGAGAACATATGGGGATCTTATCGCGTAAAATATATGAAAATAGAAAGCAATATACATGTGTAAATGACTTAAAAATTGCAATTGACAAAGCGTGGTATGAAATATTTCCTTCTGTAATGCAGTGCTTAGTTAATTCTATAAAACACCGTGTATTTGATGTTATAAAGTATCGTGGCAATACAATTAAATATTAAAAGTAAGTTTTTAGTTACTTTTATAAATGTAAAACCAAAAAAAATTACAATTGTCTATACTTTTGGGACAGCACATTTTTATATAATTTAATGTATATTTTAAAATTTCAAACCTTTGATCATAATTTATATGTGTATATCAGAAAAACTGCTTTTATTTATTACCTATCCCACGAATTTTAAATGTACCTTATTACTTTTTATGTTAATGCAAATTTCATTGATTCTCTAAACTTTTGGGACGCGGTGTATACATACTCAGAATATCATGCCTCAATTCATTGACGCGCGGAAGTGTTTTAAAATCAAGCGACGGCAATTATCTTCCAAAAGAATAAAAAATGCGGCGTCACCCACTTCCCCACCGTCACCCATGAAAAGGACAATAAAAGTGCTAATGCTAAGAGTTTGCTAAAAAGTTTGAAGTATTATAAATTTCTTAAAGTTCTGTACTTCGTTTTGGATTTCTACAGGAAATTGAACCCTTTAAGTGTGGCATTACAAAGCAAGGAACTTGTCATTACATCTTTGAATTAAAAATTGAACATTACATTGATAGATCTCGAATCTAGTGTTGGACCAAGCGAACAGAAGTTTTTGCACCAACGTTCCATCTCAGGGATAATCAATGGTGTGCAGATGACAAATATTAAAAATGTTGAGCAAGAGTTTCAGACTTTAAGAGGGAGATTAATTAAACATGCAAAGATATACATCACAGAATGACCGCAATCTATATAAACAGATGTTTTAACGAAGAAATAAAGAAACTCTTCACGTATTTGAATCCAAGTCTCTTTAATAAAAAGTGGATATTATATTGCAGAGTGGGCAGAATTCCAATTTATGTACCCTTCACTAACACTGAAAGGTATGCTGGAGAAGTTTTACAGTGTGAAGTTTTGAAGTGTTCAGCAAGATTCCCCAATTTGCTCCAGATTCTAACATGTTGTGCTGTTCTGCCAGTGAGCGCAGCCTCGTGTGAGAGAGGCTTCAGCTGTCACAACAGTCACAAGACTGCATACAGGAACTTTCTGAAAACTGAGACACTGAATGATTTGCTCAGAATTTCTATTAATGGACCCAAAACCTGACAGAGTTTGACCCTACAACTTCGATTGCCAAGTGGTATTTCAGTGCAGAAAGGCAACACAACACAAATATGAAGTGCTAAAAGTTCAGGATTTTTTTCTTTCTTGACTTTTTAGTGGTATGTGATAATTTCTGTAACCACTCAAAAACCTTATGGAGACCTTATTTTCAGTTAATATTATAAGAAAAACTTGGACTTACGCTGTCAAAATTTAATAATTAAAAGTCTTACGATACTAATCAGCGTACATGTAAATAAAAACTATATTAAAAATACATTACAAATAATTCCCAACGTTTCGTGCTCATTCTAACGAGCACATCATCAGGGGAGAGAGTCCTTGACCTCCTCGGAGCGAAGTCTCCAACATCACATTCACGACATCACAACTGAAAACATTACGGTAACTGATCATTAGAACAACCAAAATCAGTACTGCGCCTGATATGGCGCCATCTGTTGGTAGGTTAACACACTACGATAAGAAAATTGGAAAACTCGAAATAAACTTTACGAATGTACTTCTTTTAAAATATTCAACCAAACATTAGAAATTTGAAATGAAATATTGTCATTGCATACCTCGTTTTTTCTTAGACTTATTTCTATGGATTCACGTATAAGGGCTTTAAGTGGGTTGGAATATTTAGAGATAATTTTTACATTGTCAAAATGAACTGCCTTGACACTGCCTTTAAATGCTAATCTAGATAAAGCTGTAGATAGTCTATTGAATTTTAAATCACTTTTATGTTCTTTAATTCTTTCAAACAGGCATCGTTTTGTCATTCCAATATATGAAGTTAATAGACCAGTATTGAGTTGAATAGGGATTTCGTAAACACCAGGATGGAATAAAATTGGTAGAGGATCTTGCTTTCTGGTAATAGCTGCAAACAGATTATTTGAGGGGGAGGCAACAAGAAGAATTCTGAATCTATTGAAAATTCTCTTTAATCTTTCAAACATTGCTGGAATACACTATGACGCAAAAGTTTAGACAATGACGTCATTCAGCTTTAAAATGTAGAATTATGACGTCAGAATTACAAAAACCTGTAAATATATTCAAAAACTGATTTAAAATGCTATGTACAAAAGACAGTCGTTTTATTTGCTATAATACTAATTTTTTTCATAAAAATTCAAATGTGCTTGTCGCAAAAGTTTAGACACTATTCTAAATTTCTTTGAATATTCGCTGGCATATGCAAATTTAGAATCGATGATGTCACAAATTTGGAGTACTTAAGTTCTGCAAACGATTGCGCTTCATAGTCGACATGCCGAGAGCTAAAGAAATTCAAGTGAATGAGGTTTCAAGGATTTGGCAGTTGAAAGGTGAAGGGAAGAGCGTTTCTGAAATTTCTGCTATTATTAATAGGTCAAAAAAATCTATTTATCGAGTTTTATCGAGTGGTTCCGAATATAAAGCAAAATGTCGGTCTGGGAGGCCACGTGTGACAAATGTACGAGAGGATCGCCTGATACAAAGACTAGCGAGTACTCAACAAATGAGCGTACGTGGAGTTCAAAGCTCATCGGGACTCTCTGTATCAAAGGATACGATTCGTAGACGAATTTTGGAAAAAGGAACAATCGTTTATAGCAAAATGCAGAAGAAACCCGCTCTGAAACCACATCATAAGTTACAAAGACTTATGTGGGCTCGAAAGCATATGTCATATGGAGAGAAATGGCAGTCAGTCATATTTAGCGATGAAAAAAAGTGGAATCTGGATGGTCCAGATGGTTGTTTATCGTATTGGCATGACTTGCGGAAGGAACCTCGACGTTTTTTTAGTCGCAGACAAGGAGGGGGCTCGGTGATGGTTTGGGCAGCCTTTTGCTATAATGGACAAGTATCTCTGACCTTCACCAGTGGTCGTCAAACTTCAGAGCATTATACACAGACATTAGAAGAAAACCTACTGCCATTTGCTGAGCTTCTAGGGGGTCCTCAGTGGGAATTTCAGCAAGACAATGCTTCAATTCACACTGCAAAACATTCAAAATCTTGGTTTAATTCCCATAATATAAGAGTTCTCGACTGGCCAGCATGTAGCCCTGATCTTAACCCTATAGAAAACCTTTGGAGCATCATGTGTCGCAAAGTTTATAGCAACGCTAGACAATACTCTTCTGAAAAGGAACTTAAGACATCTATTGAGAATGCATGGTACGATATCGATCCACAAACTATGCAAGATTTAGTTTCTTCCATGCAGTCTCGTGTATATGACGTAATACATAAGCATGGATGCGCAACCAGGTTTTAAAAATTGTTTATTTCGATTTTATTTAATTTGTGTCTAAACTTTTGAGACAGCAGTTTATTTTTGTTACCATTTAATTTATTGCAATATGCACAATTCCACTTTTCTTTGTTATAAATATTGTTTATATGTACAGCACATTAATTTCAAGCAGTGATTTGAAAATTGAATAAATATTTTTCAAAGTATGTAAGAATTTCTTCATTGTCTAAACTTTTGCGTCATAGTGTATAAGAAATTTTTCTATAAGTAGGACGAGTTAACTGAGTGCTTTGTGGATAACTATTGAACTTCTCAATTAATTTATGGATAACCTGTGGATTATATCCATGATCTATTCCAATCTTGACAATATGGTTTAGTTCCTCTTCCAAAAATTCATCCGAACGCAGTTAACCAATTAAACGCAGACATAATGTCTGCGTTTAATTCTTTTATTAAGAGGGCACATATTGTTTGTTCGGATGAATTTTTGGAAGAGGAACTAAACCATATTGTCAAGATTGGAATAGATCATGGATATAATCCACAGGTTATCCATAAATTAATTGAGAAGTTCAATAGTTATCCACAAAGCACTCAGTTAACTCGTCCTACTTATAGAAAAATTTCTTATATTCCAGCAATGTTTGAAAGATTAAAGAGAATTTTCAATAGATTCAGAATTCTTCTTGTTGCCTCCCCCTCAAATAATCTGTTTGCAGCTATTACCAGAAAGCAAGATCCTCTATCAATTTTATTCCATCCTGGTGTTTACGAAATCCCTATTCAACTCAATACTGGTCTATTAACTTCATATATTGGAATGACAAAACGATGCCTGTTTGAAAGAATTAAAGAACATAAAAGTGATTTAAAATTCAATAGACTATCTACAGCTTTATCTAGATTAGCATTTAAAGGCAGTGTCAAGGCAGTTCATTTTGACAATGTAAAAATTATCTCTAAATATTCCAACCCACTTAAAGCCCTTATACGTGAATCCATAGAAATATGTCTAAGAAAAAACGAGGTATGCAATGACAATATTTCATTTCAAATTTCTAATGTTTGGTTGAATATTTTAAAAGAAGTACATTCGTAAAGTTTATTTCGAGTTTTCCAATTTTCTTATCGTAGTGTGTTAACCTACCAACAGATGGCGCCATATCAGGCGCAGTACTGATTTTGGTTGTTCTAATGATCAGTTACCGTAATGTTTTCAGTTGTGATGTCGTGAATGTGATGTTGGAGACTTCGCTCCGAGGAGGTCAAGGACTCTCTCCCCTGATGATGTGCTCGTTAGAATGAGCACGAAACGTTGGGAATTATTTGTAATGTATTTTTAATATAGTTTTTATTTACATGTACGCTGATTAGTATCGTAAGACTTTTAATTATTAGTTAATATTATTTTTTTATATTTTGCTGTAAATATGTTTTGATTTTTCAATTTCTACATTCTTTTATGATATCGGCCACCAGAAAGCTCTTCATACTATATCTGTTAACATTTAAAAAAGTGTTAATTTTTCTTATGAATGTAAAATATTCTGCATTTAACAGACAGCTCCTTCTAACAATGGTCAATTTAAATTCAGTTTGTCATAAATAGTTCATGATTTTCTCGGCAGGTGGGATGGCCGACGTTGCTGTCTGAATGAATGTAAAATAGTGGCGAGTAAAAATTTTAGCCTGGCTAGTACCTTTTCAACTGAAATTTCATGCCCTGTATTAAAGGGATGTCAAATTCCAATTATAGCGAGGCAATTTTCACCACCTGAGCCATTATATATAACAGTATAACATGCCCATTTTCTTAATGCTATTTCAGAAAATTAATAAACACTTTCTATATAATTTCAGAAATATGCGATTTAAGTAAGGCACTGGAGATCGCGCAAGATTTCGTCGGCAATTAAGGGGTTAAGGAATATCTTTTAAAATTATTTTTTTATTAATAGTTATAATCATTATATTCCATTTTTTTCAATATTATATTAACCTATCAACAATACTTAACCATTCTTATAGTCTCAATTCTCAATATGAATCAAAATTTAATTTTAAATAACAGAAATACATCAAAACACCCAAAAACCCAGTAATGGACACTCTCTGTTCCAGTAATCGACACCCCATAAAAAGTAATAAATATAATTGTTTTTATGACTGTATTTAGAATCAGAATTTAATGAATATATACTAATGAAACAAAATAGTTATTTTCAAATAAATTTAACAATTAGGATACTAGTAATTAATAAAATATTTGTGATAATCATTCACTGTTTGCATCAATTATTGTAATTATCAGAAGATCGATGGTTTAATTATTTTACATGGATAGTTTAAAATAATAAATACATAGGCAATTACAGTTATCAAATAAATGAAACAGTGGGGGGATTTAAAAGGTAATTTAAAAAAGAAGTTTTGAAATTTTAGTGTTTAGTTTTGTCTCACTATTTTTAACAATTAATCTTCCAGAGATTACTTGATATATCATTTATAATAATTAATATTACAAATATGAAAGAGATGATATTGTGAGTTGAATATTTTAAATACTAAATAAAATAATTTCAAAATAAAACTATAGAACTGATGTTTGAGACCACTGATCTGCAGATTTACGAGTTTCATGAATATTAGCTATAACTTTCATTAATATTACCTTTTTTTTTGTCAGAGGAGAATAAGGAAACATTTAAGACAGAAAATAGATTTTTAATAGCTTCTGTAACTTAATTTTTTTTATTTAAATGGAGAAGGATTAAACCGTATGAGACCCTCTTTGACTGTGCTCTTAAACAATATTTTCTGCTTCCTGGCTGGTTTGATTTCCATATTATAAAATATGCAAGGTACATAAAAAAGAATAAAATATTGAAATTTTATTAATCACATAAAATAACTTAAAAGCAGCTATTTATAAAAGTTTTGGTGTTATTACATTTTGGTAAGCATAATTTAAAACATTAAATTTGATTATTTAGGTTTGCAGTTAAGTCAAAATATTTTATGCACCATACACATTACTGAAATTGCATTTTTAGCAATGTCTACGTGGGGTGTCCATTACTGGAAAATGACTTAGTATATAAAATTCTAAGTTTTCTATTGCTACTGAAACAAAAACCTTAAAATTTTGCAAGAAAATGAATAATATATACATTAATTAAACAAAGCCTCTTAGCCTCTTCATTAAGATTTTCAAAGAAAAACAGCGAAACTTTGAAACATTATTTTCTACTTTCTGATTGGTTTGATTAAAAGTGTCAACAATAACCCAGTTTTATAAAACATGCAAGGGGGAATTATAAAAAAAAATAATTAAAGTTAAATATTTATTAGTTATTTTTGTATGAACCAAAAACCTCAAGGGGTGTCCATTACTGGCACATCTACCCTATATGCATATATAACACTGGCACCTGGCTAAACGGACTCACAGAATGACCACCTCGATCACCTGATCTCACCCCACTAGATTTTCATTTGTGGCAGGAATTCCCGCTTTGGTGTATGTTCAACATCTATTAAATGCGCAAGATTTCTATGCCAGAATAAGTGATGTGTTCCAAAGCATCATACACTATGAGCTAAGAAACAGTTTCACGCAATATTTTGCAAAGAGTACAGCTTTTTATTGGTGGTGACGGAAGACACTTTCAAACTGTGGTATTAATAACCTTGCATATTTTTGTTTAAAAAAATCAAACCTGTAGCACCCGAATATGGTGAGTAGGTTTGTTCAATCGATAATTTTATTGTAAATATCTTCATATAATTCTTCAGAGAATTTTTGAAATGTTTTGTACTATTAAATTTTTGCAACTTATTTTATAATTTCATGTATCCATACAACCGCGTTATATCGGGCTTCTAGTGTAGTAAACATTTTGTGAAAAAATTCTGTACTCCAGTCTCAAAGCCCATTCAATAGATGGCTATTATAAATCAAACTATGCTTCTTTCAATCCTTATTACCATTTATCTGCACTTCATTATTTACAAATACTTTTTCTTAATCATGCACCAATGGTTGAAAAATGTAGTAAAATATGCAAAAATATTTCATTTGCGTTTTATGTAGATAAGCAGAAAAGTAAACATATGATTGACCTACATGTTACAATCATAGATTTAGAGACAGTCCCCAATTTCGCTGACATTTTGCGGTTTCAGTTTTCTGAAAAAATAATCTAAGTTACGTCTTTTGACGTTCTACATCTCCATGTTTTTTGAAGATGTTCAAACGAAACGTTTTCGATGTGAATAAGGACGCCATAGAGATCAATTTTCAAATGTGTGTTTTTTTATACAGAGGCTGTATAAAAAATAAATTTTGAATTTCATAGGACCCGCCCCCATGCGGATGAAAGTATGCCATTTGTAATCTATACCTTTCTATAAGCATTTTTTTTTTAATTTACATTATTTACCTATCTCTTATGTATATGTGTAACCTGTAACAACCTTTTTTGGACACCCTATATGTTGCTTTTTAAAGATTTAATTTAATATTTTGCATAATCTGTTGACTGTCATGTGATTCCAGCATTATGTTTTTGTGTAGAAATTTGAATCACGTACTGTTCCTAACAGTTTTATTTATTATAGCCAAGTGGATCGTTCATGAATGCACAGAACAGTGATTTTTAATAGTAGCGTCTACTAGTAAGGTTCCAGAAACTTGCACCACAGATTTTATTTTGACTTGTACGATGCATATGATCCTGTTAAAATCAATAATAAATAAAATGATAAATATAAGGTTATATTAATCAGCAATAATTTATACAAGCAACAATAAATAATTACAGCGAAAATAACATTTCAGAAGGAAATTTTGAAGCGTGATGATTTCTGTTTTAAAAGGAATAAGAAAGCTGTAAAATTTGAAAAAGTAACCCAAGGAGAATATTTTAGCAGGTATGGCTTCTGTGGTATAAACTTGCTAATAATTGTCAACATGGCGTACCTAGTGCGTAGCAATTAGGACTTTGCCCTTTCATTAATCAAGGAAAAAATCTAACTCAATTTTACCGTAAATATTTACATAAAATAATATATATATATATATATATATATATATATATATATATATATATATGCTATACTTACACAAAATTAAATAAACATTACCGACCACCAACAAAAACTGTGAAATAATGGATAAAATGACATTAACAAATACAGTTCCCACCCAAACACACTTAACATAGATTCCAAAATCATAGCAAAAACAGCAGAAATTGAATAACAGAAATGAAAAAATATATATACCAGATGTTATGTAAAAAGTATAGTTCCTTGTACTATCTTATGAGTATTAAAATGGAAGAAAAAAAGAAAAATATGGATACCGATAAAAATAAATGAAATGCTTATATATTAAAATTACTTTATCAAGGGTACAGACTTCACTTCACTGCAAGGCAGTCGGAGAAAAAAGCTAAAAGCTGAAAATTTTTTCCCCTGTAACCAAACGACTACATGATCAAAATAATAGAAGTAAAATGAAAACAGAATAATATTAAATGCCTTGAAATGGAAAAAACAATATAACCTATTAAATAATTTATATTATCCTGTATAAGTGAAATAAAATAATATTACTCAGCTTACCCTATATAACACCACATTATTTAACCCGAATTCTCTCCTGCACATGTTGTACTTTACCGCTATAACTTTAAGGTTATTTTTGCAGTTAAGTTAATACAAATATTATATTTATTGGTTGCAGTTATTCTTTAAAAAAAAACCTCGATAAACGCATTTAATTAAAATAAATAGAAAATCATTTCATTATTAGTATTTCAATTACCTATTGACTTTTTTAAATTTATTTAACTAAACTAAAAAATTCCCAAATCTCTTAATTTACATGATCCCTATTATTTGGCTATACTGCCATCTAGTGTTGATAGAAAAAATGAAAGAATATTATTCTGTTAAAAGACATAAACGTTTTATAAATTAATTTTTGGTGCTGCCATCTATTATGTAAATTTAAAAGTATTTTGATCTATATACACAAGCTTCCAGTTTTTCTTTTACAATTTCCAATTTAAAAGAGAAAAAAAAATAAAAAACAATCAAAAATCACATTTATTGAATAAATAAATGAATGGTTTTTCTTCCGTTCCTATCTCCTTTCCTTTCCTTTTCTTTCCTTTTCCATCCCCTTTCTATTTTTAAACAACCTTTAGCTAATTTCATAATTATTATTATTATTCATTTTACTGTCCAATTATATAATTATATTTAGTTGTAATGAAAAAAGATATTATATCCCTAGTAATTAATTTTTCCAAATATTTAAATAAAGGCAGCATAATAACCTTATTGAAGCTAATGCACTCAAATTTTACCATCTGCATTACCCAACATATCCTAATAAATAAATATTACCATAATATATATCATTATTCACTAAGATATTAAATAAATATAAATGTTATTAGATTAACCACATTATTATTCTTAAGATACTATGTATCATAAAAATATAAATACACATGCCTATGATGAAACTGAACTATAACAGATATAATATCAAGTTATTAGAATATAAATATCATATTAATGCATGCAATTTATTCTACTACCCTACCCAATTAATCTATACTGAGAATTTAAATAATTTTTTAACATTGATAATAATATTTAGCAATATGCCAAAACATATAAAATAATTTATATATAATATATATATATATATATATGTATAAACATTGAAAAAACATTACAAATTACCATCAAACACAAAAAAATAAAAAAATAAAATGAAACAGAAAAATAAAAAGAAAAAAGGATATTTGTAGAACTTAGACAGAATCTTCAGGTACCAAATGCCTAAAGTTCTAACAAATATAGTGTGTGGTTTCATCTTCATATTAGCCATAAAAAGCTAAAGAATATGAATTTGGGACTGGAACACACAGAAAACCGAGAAATAAACCATTGAACACCAATTAAGTTAAGACAGGGTTACCATCTTCCGGTCCCAGGCCCTCGAAAGGCCCATATGTCCACGCAAGGAACCACCCGTGAAACGAGCCCCGCGGCGCGTCCCGAAGGTCGCCGCCAGACAAGCTCCAACAGAGCGGAACCCCACGCGAACTCCGGTCAAGCCGACGCACTGCCCAGCGCACGTCACGCCGGCTATTCCCAAGTTTGGAGAACAATCGCTACGATAGTCCTCACCACCCAGCTAGAAAAACCAAGTGGTCCCTAAACTTGGTTACTCGAGCCGGTAGACCCCGCAAGCCATCGCAGGAACCAGACGCCTACAAAGACGCTGGGCCCACGGACTGAACCGAGGCTTCCCGACCCGAATTTAATTTACGGAAGGCCCCCAAGATCAGATACCATTTTCCGGCAGAGACATTTTTGTGGGCCAGCCGATCGGAAAGTTATTGAAGAGCCCCTAACTTGAAGACCAGGGAGGACGGGGAAAGTCCCTCCGGCCGTAAAGCGACCCAGCTCCTGGCTTTTCGCCCAAGCCACCCGGCTCAACCGACAGAACCCCTCGTGGATCACGCCGGGAACCAGTTGACCCAGACTAGATGCCGTTAGCGACCCCAGGCGGGCACGGAAAGCTCCACCTAGACGGAATAGACTCCGCCTCGCAAGGGGGTTGGACGGAACGGAGTCCCGCCAGCCCCCACCGACTCGACCCCATCCTAGGACAGAGAAGCCAGTGGAGGCCGACAGAAGCCCGCCCGCCACTACCTTACCTCACGGCCGTCGAGGGTACCCAGGCCCGAAGGCCCCTGACCCCGTGCAGTGACCGACCGCTACCTTTGTTAGTGCGTTCGAAAGTTAGGTGGAGACACCTCTAGGTCCTCATCACCAGGCGAGGAAAACTCCGGTACCGCATAGACACGGAGGACCTGGATCGGACCAAGAGTTCACCTGAGGCACGATGAGCCGCCGCGTTACCGGCGAGCCTCCGGCCCGTTTCCCTGCGGGAATAGTGTTCGATGGTGGACCTGCCGGCCGACCCCCTCTCATGGGTCACGGGACGACATGGAGCAACCAGAACCATACTGGCCTCCCCACGCGACCACTCCTTGGTCAACGGGGGCACCGCCAAAGCCTACCACCCTTAGGGTCGGCTCCTGAAGTATAATGTTCATATATTCCACGAAATTTGACGTTATCACAATTTAAATCCAAGGTTGGGAGAGCTTAATTATAGACTTCACGATTTGTTTTAAATCATATTTGGGAGAGCTAAATTCAAGAATTCACGATCTGTTTTTAAATTGTTTTAATGTAAACAAACATATTTCACAACTGAAAATGGCGCTGGTGTTGCTCCGTATAAAATAGCACAAGATGATTAAAAACTTTGTTAATTCTATATTTACACTTATAAATATTTACAGTATTTACAATGAAAACATTTAGATAATATTTCTTTAAAATCATGTAAATATTCCACACTGGGAATTCAAGCTAATTTCTTTTATATGTTCAAGAATATTTATTTCTCCCTTTTCGGAAGATCAAGAAATACACAGCCAGCATGCTGCTTTCGAGATTCACATTCAAACTGAACTATAAACAAGAGAAATGCTTTTAAAACATTTAATACTTCAGAAACTATTTCTTCTAACAAGAAGTCAAGCATGATTTCATATTCGGAAATAAATTTCCCTTTTTTTAAAATTAAACATCATTTCTTCTAATAGAAGACCACGATAAAAAAACCTATACGCAGCATATTTATCTGCTGCGTTCAAGATTCACATTCACAAAAACAACTAAAAAAAAGGAACAAGAAAGAAAAAAAATGTTTTTAATATTAATTCTCTAGTCAGACCACGTGACCTGGGATCACTGGCGCCTAATCAGTCTGGCTGAGAACAGAAGAGGTTTGCGAAATTTCACAAACTCCCCCCCGATGAACAAGGGTTCATCAAAATGGGGATTCAAAATAATTAAAGTAGAAATAAAATTATTCTAAAAAATTATCAGTTACACTATACATAAATACAATACAAAATCAAAATATATACTTACATACTGGACTTCAAATAAAATAATAAAAAATTTAAAAAATTTGCCAAGACGTTTCTGCTACTAAAAATAGAAAGAACAGTTTAAATCTATACAAATTTTTCTAGAATATTCAATACAAAAAAAATTAAACTAAAAATTAGAAATATTATCAAACAAGAAACATCTTTTTTTTTTTAAGTGAAAAAGAATAAAATGTTGTTTAAAGTCAATAACAGAAACAATTCAAGATTTTTTTCTAAAAGTCAAATGTCAATGAGAGTTTTTGAGTCTCTAATAATATCAAAGTTTTTTTTTTTTTTCAGTCAAGTAAGAGTTTTTTTTAATCTATTAATAATAAAGTTCAGAGGTTTTTTTCAGTTCTCAATTATACACAAAAATTAATAGGTCTTTTAACCCTAGAACTACCGAAAATTTTACTCAAGTTTTATAAAAACATTCTACACCAGAATTTTTACTTAAAACTATTTAATTTGTTTATTTAACTTATTATTGTCTGATTTATACATTTAGTTTGTTTTGAAGAAATTTCTGGTTTGAATAAATATTTTGAATGTACATGTCGGGTCCATTGGACCCTTCTGGTAGACAGAGGGTTAATGATGGAATTATTTATCTTCAGTTCATAAGACCTCATTTTTTTTTTTTTAATCTCTGACCACAAATACCTAACTTCCAGAAAGTTCTTGATACATGTTCATATGCATAAGAATCACATCATATATTTCAAAGTCAGAAGTTTTATTCTGGTCCGTGTAGTGAGCAGATTGTAAGTTGAGTCACTTCTAAATTATACACAAGAATTAATAGGTCTTTTAATATAATTTTCATATGCATAAGAACCACATCACCTACTTTAACGTCAGAAGTCTTATTCTGGTCCGTGTAGTGAGCAGATTGTAAGTTGAGAAGGCACTCATTTTTCAAGCGCTTCCAAAAATGATTCAGAAGAGTCTCGCGCAAACGGAAGCGTTTCACTAAGGATTCCTTGGTTGCAGATAAACACAAGATATGCTTTATAGCTGCTATAACTAGTTGACCAGGGCGAACACTAAAGTTCTTGGAGATTGCACGTTTGTTTAGGATTGATTTTATGCACTGTCTAGGTTTTAAAGTCCAAAACTTTTTATGAGTTTGTACTAATGTATTGGACACTCTGGAATGAAAAACCTTTTCATGCGCATCTTTCACGACTATTTCAGTAAGTTTGTGTTTTGCAGCAATCGCAACAGGATGTTTTTCATAAAATGAGGAATCAGACTTTTGTAACCGTCCTCGTACCAACAGCAAACCTTCATCTGACAATATAGGATTTAACTGTAGAAGATTCGATTCTTTAGGGGTACTTTTGTTACATTTCAAGTATTTTGTAACTTCGGGAAAACTTTCTTTCTGCACTAGCTTTGACAAAAAAATTTCAGCATGTAACATTTCCTCAGCTGATAATTCTGAAAAATCTCTTTTTTCTACCTTCAATTTTATATTAGAAATAAATCTAAATAGCCATACAGTTACTCGATACAATTTCTTTAGGGAGCTATACTTTTCAAGATTAAAAATGGGAATTTCATCAGATTTATTTGTTTGAACAACACAAGAGATGGTGGCTGCTTTTTTATACTTCTCTTCAGAAACATCAGGTAATCGAGATGCAGCAATTTTAACACTAGGCCACTGATTTTCAGGCAAGGAAAGAAATTCAGGAACATACACATTAGGGTTAGCATCAGGAAAAACATGCAATTGGAGATGCTCCTTTTCCATGATCAGGTTGCTAAAATACTGCCAGGGAATTTTCAAGTGAGCGAGATCAGGGATTTCTGTAAGCCAATTTTGCCAATCATTTTCTAGTTCACCAGAAACAATTTCATCCCATGATATTCTCATTAACAATAAATATTGTAAGAGGCATTTGATGCGAATAACAAAAGGGGCAATATATCCGGCTGGATCAAATAACATAGTTGCAATTTTCAAAACACTGCGTTTCGTAGAAGAATCGTTATTTATTTTTTCTAACAAGGGTCGTAATTCTAGTCCTAATTTATCTTCTGTATTGTTCCAGATCAATCCTAAAATTTTCAAGGAAGTATTTGGGGGTTCGAAACTCGAAACAGGAATGTTTTCATAATCTAAAACATTAGAATTGAAGTTAGGGACATGATACAAACATTCGTTTAATGATAGAGAATCACCATATTTGGAAGAAGCATCATAGACCATGCGCATTTTTGTTGTAGTTTTGTCGTCACGGATAACAGGTCTGTGGGGCATGTAACAGGAATTATTAAAATGTTTCTCGATGCACAATTCTATCACACCCTCATTAAACTGCTCTAGCAAAATGGAGTTATATTCCTTAAATAAAGAATCGTTTTTCAAGAATTTATTTTCTAAACTAGAAAACCGCTTCTTTGCTACTTCAAGATTATTTCTAAGCAATTCACGAGAATTTTTCCACAATAATTTTGCTTCATAACGCCCATTTACGAATTTTAAATTTTCTTTAAATTCTTTTATTACCTCATGATCGGTAATGTTCTTTTCATTGCTTTCAGCAATGCCAATTGCTTCTAGATCCCAAAATGCGTTCAGCTGAGTATTTATATTTTCAACTGAAACACGTAAACAAGCTACTTCTTTTTTATTTGACTCTATCTGCCCTTGCACCGTATGGCCGAAAATAGTTTCTGCAACGTATAATTCTTTTGTCAATTTTCCCTCGATTCCCTTTAATATTTTCCACAAAAAGTCAGACCCTAGCAAAATATTTATTTCCTGTTCAAGACCTGTATCAGCAGGCTTAAAGCCTCTTGTTCTCATTATGTCTAGAAGTTCTGGTTCTAGTGTTTTCACAGAAGCTCCAGTTATATTATCAACCACAAGTGCTTCGATATTTATCGAGTTAATAGGTTGCACAACACTGGATAATGCTAGAGCAACAACTTCATAACAAGATTCATAAGGGCGTCACCGCCCAAAAGGATAAACTAATAAATTTTCTCTTCGCAATGGCTTCAATTTATTTTTGTACTAGCGATCTCTTCACGAAGCATTTTTCTGAACCACTATCACATAAAACGCGAGCCAACAAGCATTCCTTACCGGCAGACACAGAAACTGTACAAGTCTGCAATAATGTAGATTTATTTTGTTTATATTTTTGTTCCGACATCATAGATACAATTGCACCTTTCATTTCTTTTTCAGGATTTTCTTTTGCTGTTTCTTTAAAGCAAAACAAAGGACCATGGGTAGTGTTACCACATTTGGAACAAGGGTTAATTTTTGTTCTACAGTTAATTGATAAATGCGACTTAAAAAAGCATTTGTAACAGCGACCTTCTTTCTTTAATTTATATCGTTTCTGTTCATCAGTGAATTCTGAACAATTTAGTCCTACATGATCAGAAGACTTGCAAAATATGCAAAACTGCTTTGTAGATGTATTTAAAGCAGCAGCGGAAGGTATATTTTTCTTTTGAAGAAAATTTTGATATTTACTTGAAGAATTTTCATATTTAGTTTTAAAATTTTCATAAGCCTTTCTTTGGGAATTATTTACTAAATTAGTAGCTTCACGACATCTTAATTCCGTTTTAATAAAATTTATTAAATCGGTGACTTCACAGTCCTTATCGGGGTCACGTTTTCGATGGAAATCTAGTATCAAATTTTCGGGTAATAATCTCAGTAATAAGGGTAGTAATAAATGGCCATAGGAGCCTGATGTTACTCCTAACACATCAAGATTTCTCATACATGTTTCAATATTATCATACAACTTTCTTAAAGAAGCAACATTGTTAGAGGATTTTACTGGCTCAAGATTCAAGATTTTGTTCATGTAACAGTTTATGATATTTTCCCGCTTACCATACCTCTCTTCTAACAATTTTAAACAAGTTGAATAATTTTGATCTGTCAGTTCAAAACCAGCTACAATATTATATGCAGGTCCAGACAACAAAGATTTCAGGTATTGGAATTTTTCAATTTTTGATAACGATTCGTTTGAATCTATCGCACTAGTAAATAAATTAAAAAATTCTAAGAACTGGCTTGCATCACCAGAAAATTTTTCTATGTTAAGTTTAGGAAGCTTCACTGCCGAAACTGGTTTACTTCCGATTTTTGAACCGTTACTTGATTCTAGTACAACTTTTGGTTCAGTTTCGATTTTACATTTTTTAAGCCTCATCTTAATTTTAAATTTCAAACTTGATATTTTTTCAGAATATTCTTCTACCGATTTTAGTTCTTTTTCATATTCAGTTTTTTCCTGAATTAGCTCATCCATTTCGGAATCTAACTCCTTTAGTTGAGCTTCCTTTTCATTTACGAGCTCTAACGATTCCATTAAAGAATCGCAATCAGTCTTATCAATATCAACAGATAATAATGTATCACATTTTGTGATTAATTTCGTAATGGCTGCACGAACAGTAGCTCTTTTACTTTTAAGTTTATCTGTCTTATCCATGTTTAAAATTAAATTCAGTTTTCAAAATAAATTATCATGAAAAATGTATATTTTCAAGAAATCAACAGTCATGCAGAATAATAAAGGTATTTCTTACCTTTTTTCCGGGTCTTGAGGCACCAAAACTTGAAGAGTAATCTTCTTATATTGCACGAAATTTCACGTTATCACAATTTAAATCCAAGGTTGGGAGAGCTTAATTATAGACTTCACGATTCGTTTTAAATCATATTTGGGAGAGCTAAATTCAAGAATTCACGATCTGTTTTTAAATTGTTTTAATGTAAACAAACATATTTCACAACTGAAAATGGCGCTGGTGTTGCTCAGTATAAAATAGCACAAGATGATTAAAAACTTTGTTAATTCTATATTTACACTTATAAATATTTACAGTATTTACAATGAAAACATTTAGATAATATTTCTTTAAAATCATGTAAATATTCCACACTGGGAATTCAAGCTAATTTCTTTTATATGTTCAAGAATATTTATTTCTCCCTTTTCGGAAGATCAAGAAATACACAGCCAGCATGCTGCTTTCGAGATTCACATTCAAACTGAACTATAAACAAGAGAAATGCTTTTAAAACATTTAATACTTCAGAAACTATTTCTTCTAACAAGAAGTCAAGCATGATTTCATATTCGGAAATAAATTTCCCTTTTTTTTAAATTAAACATCATTTCTTCTAATAGAAGACCACGATAAAAAACCTATACGCAGCATATTTATCTGCTGCGTTCAAGATTCACATTCACAAAAACAACTAAAAAAAAGGAACAAGAAAGAAAAAAAATGTTTTTAATATTAATTCTCTAGTCAGACCACGTGACCTGGGATCACTGGCGCCTAATCAGTCTGGCTGAGAACAGAAGAGGTTAGCGAAATTTCACAGCTCCCAACTGCTCCAGCTGAGGTCCTCGGAGGGATGAGCCACCCAAGTCATAAAGTAACCTGGGCGCTGTCCGAAACCCTCGCCCTTCGGTTGCTCCGGGAGTCCCTGCATCGCGTTCCCGTGAGCCCCGTAGTCACTAGCGAGCACCGAGGACTTTCCACTACAAAGCCCTCACTCATACTTCAGGCTCCCTCTTAGTCAATTGGTGGATGGGGTCCTATCGCCTTAGCTATCCTTTGCCCAGAGTCACCACCCGGCCACCGCCGGCTCTGGGATCAGACTATGGAGCGTCGCTACTCGGCTTTCCCAGAGAACCCGCGTGCCGGAGGTGGTTACGTAAACATCCTAAACCGCTCCCACCTATGCACAACGTCCGTTAACCGTGGCCACCGAGCTCAGCGCCTGTCGGAGATGAGCTTCTCGAGGAGGTGGCGAATCGTCCCCATCCGGCCCCCTCGCATTCGTACACAACGAACTCTGCCGAGCTTCCCGTCACCTCCCCCACTCAAGGGGTCGGGTCGGAACCACCCGGAGGGGCGGCCACACACCAATTAAGTTAAATGAAACAAGATTAAAAAGGATAGAGGAAAAAAAAGTACCAAACTATAATACATACTGTCATAGCATCAGGTATAACAAATACACTCATTATGCATTTTATTCTCATTTAAGATAGTATACTATTAGAAATTAATATGATATTGTCCTGAGTAGACTAAAATTTAAATACAAGTTAATCGTTAACTTTATTAGATATTAATGAAAATTAATAAATTTAATACGAATTGATAAATAAATAAACATAACTACACCATTATGCATATAAAAGTATCGAATCAACATCCATTATAAAATGTGTATTAGCAAATGGCATTTAAATTGACCATTGCGTACTATCCAGACAACACCACCCTTCTCCGTTCTCTAACATCTACCCACCCAACCATCCTATAATATTTTTTTTTATTATTTTACAATTTTTTATTTTTTATTATTATTTTACAATTTTTAATTTTTTATTGTTATTTTTTTTTTTTTTTTTTTTTTTTTTTTACGCATGCGTAAATTTGTTTTTTAAGATCATTTAAGTACTAATTATATATTAAAGAATATATGGATTTTTTTGAAAACCATGATTTAATGCATTATAAATTAGTTTTTTAATATTATTGTTAAGAGGCTGTGCATATATAACGTTATCAGTTTTTTGGTAATTTTGAACCCACTTACCCCTTTACGATATCATACGTTATCATCCCTTTGACCCCCCCCCCCCCTCTTCCGATATCGTTATCAATGTATAATTTTTTTTAGATTTTTTTTTAATTTTTTTTTCTTTTGTTTGGAATGATATACAAATAGGGTTACATTTATTTTTCGCATACTTTATTGATTCAAATGAAGAGAATCAAATATTGCTTCCAATATCAGTTTATATATCAAATAATACTTAAAAGAAAGTGTTACTATTTAAAAGTATTTAATAATAGATTTTTGTTACATAATACATTCAACAGTATAATAATGTCTTTTTGTATTTTCCCCCTGCACGGGATGCTTTTTCAAGAAGGCTCACGTTTTGAGCACCTTATCGCCAGAGTAACAGTTGGCGCAGTGATGAATTCAACATTACGCACCCTTTCTTGTTCGTGACGTCATACGCGTAGCGAACAGCAGCCCCCATTTTTTTGCTGAGAGCAAAGATATAGTGTTTTTTCTTTCATTTGTTTTTCCGCAAATGTAAAAATCTTTAGAGCAGAGAATAAAGTATGACGAAATGTTATTTCACCGTGGTTTACAATTAAAACCCTGCTTAAAACAAAGAGCTTTTTCGGATTAAAATGCTTTTAATTTCACAATATATATAATTCAAACATAAGTTATTTTTTTTAGTTCAATAATATTCATTTATTTGATTAATTAGCTATGTTCGAAGAAATTGAGAACGTATTTTATTTTTTAGGAAAAATAAAAACAGACGTAAAGATTTTCTTGTAAGAAATATAATTCTGTTGATCATGTTTTTATGACACAATTGAACTTAGTTTTATTAGCATTACTACTGAATTAATTTAGTTTTTTTTTTTAAATTAAGCGGCATAATTGCGTGACGTGTTGATTGCATTAATAAAAGATATTTTCACTGAAATAATTCATTAAAAATTGTTTTTTATTTAATTGCGATTAGAAGTTAATAGGAAGTTGAAGCTAAGATAAATTCGATTATAATTAGATTGAACGATAAATCATAAATTATTTAGCTGTATCCTGCAATCAAATCAATCAGCTAAAATAATTGCAAGTTGATGCATGGAATTAAATCAATTACTATTACATTTTAATAGTGTTAAATCTTTATCATTATTTGAGTTTTTACGGAAAAACATTGGTCTGCCCTTAGTGCACAAAATTAAAAATCTTTAAAATTCTTCAGTTTATTTTAAAATTTTTGGCATATTTTTAAATGTTATTTCGTCCAAGTTGCTTTATTTGTTATTTTAAAATAGTAATTCGTCATATTTGAATAAATCATCTAAGTTCTTCTCTCGAATGAAATTCCCCCCCCCCCCCATACACACACACTTGATTTTTCGTCATTCTGCACACATATTGCACTATTTATTAAGTTGAAGTGGCAATAAAATAATGATAAATCGTCTGAGGCAACTTCCCATTTCGAATTTTCTCTTCTCTCCCCCCCCCCCCCCCGCTCACCATCTCCTCCAGCACACTATTTTTTTACCATTTAAAATTCATTGTTGCCTTGCAGAAAAGATTAGTTAAAATTGTGTCTGAAATGTTAACTATCCCTTCGCTTATCCATAACAGTGCATGAAGTTTATTGTTTTGCTGTTGATTTTCAAATGACAAATAAATAATTTACCATAAAAAAGAAAAGGAAAGAAATAGAATGAAAGATAAGAAAAAAAATTCAGGATTAACCTGTTGTGCACACGCAATTCTTTACATTTTGTAAAATTTTCTTTCCTATTTATTACTTTGAAGTAACTATAAGTAAAGGACCAATTATTCAAATTCTGCCCCCCCCCCCCCCCCCCGAAAAATAAGAAAAGCTGCTTTTTGTTTCATCTCTCCAAAAGTTTAATTTTTTGGTTATGTTTTTTCTATTTGTTAATTGCTAAATTTAACTATTTAAACCTACAGCCCCTCATTATCATACACAGTTTGAAAATTTCTCTAGTGATTTTATTGGTTACTTTGAAGTAACAAAAGATAGTCATTCACTATTCCTTCTCCCCCATCTCCTCTTAAGAATTTCATCTCGCATTAAAAAGGCAATTTCTAAACATCTTGGTTGGGGGTGCGGTAGTTTTTTTTTCTTTTTTTTTCCTAGTTTGGCCTTTTTTCACTCGACTTTGGGGACTGTTCCTGCAGGATGATTTGGTATTAAATTAATTATATAAGTTCATGGCAGAAAATATAGTAATTTTCTGTCACAGGTATTTTTTAAAATCTGTGTTTACATACATCAACATGCACTGCATTAAACTTAATATTTAAAATAAACTAAACATTGCCTGAAACTGCATTAATTCATCATCCCCATAAATCCATCTTTATATGTAATCAAATATCTAGATTTATGAAGGTAATGAGCTTTTGTTTGTTTAATAGGTATGTAATTAATAATACTCAATTGAATGAAAATGTAGATTTTTCGAGGGAATCAAATAATCAAAAGTTTAGTCTATATCATAAAAAGTAATAAAGGCATGTGATAAAACATAGTATAAGAGTTCGTAATACAATTTCTTCCGAAAAGATTTCTTTTCATCTAGAACACATAATTGAAAATATTTCTTTAATTTAGGTAGGACTTATTCTAAAATATGCTTGTTCGTCTTCCGCCATTTCAGTTCAAAACAAAACACAAGACGACGATTGGCGTTAGAGCTGGCTGAACGTTCTGGCTTTCGCCAACTCGCCAAGGCTGGTGCTGAAAACGTGAGCCTTCCTGAAAAAGCGCACGGGATGGGGCAGACTGGACTTCTTATCAACAAAACAGGAGGACAATATGCTTTCTCTTTTATTTACTAGTAAACACAAATATCATTTCAAACATACTTCGCATATGATTTCTCGAACAGCGGATAATATATGCATACACGTATGATAGAAAAATTGGAATGCCAATCTTTGGGGTGGTCCATATTTTGGATTTGAATAATTTTATAATCCTTTAATGATTTTAATAATAACTTTGTACTTTCATAAAAATAGGTAACATACTAAAAAAGGGTAACATACTGTTTTGATGTAAAGACCAAGTTACAAATAAAAATGGATAAAAAATGATAACGATATCAAAAGACAACCCTTCTCCCCCTAACGATATCTTACGATATCATGTGTCAGACATCCCCCTCCCCCCTGAAATGATAACGTTATATATGAATAACCCCTAATTAGATGAGAAGAACATAAACATTCTATTCTATATAAATGATTAAGGATTATATTACGATGTACAGAATTATGAAGACAAGATTTAAAATTAGTAAATTTATTAACTTATCATATAGATCAGTTACTGTATTTTTTCTTTTATTGTAATTTTATGATCTAGGAAGTTAATTGTATTGTTAGTTAGGAGGTTTTCTGTTAATTCTAAATTATTGGGATAATCTACTGGAAATTGAGAAATATTAGTTTGATCAGTGGCAATTAAAATTATGTCATCAATATAACGATATAAATGCACATTACTATTAGTAAAAGTACGTTCATAGTGATATAAGTCTGGTAATAAACTGGATGTATGGATGGACCTTGCGCTGTACCGACGTGCTGTAAATATAATGTGTTATCTTGTAAAATATAATTACGGTAGATAATGAAATTTGTTATTTTATTTTTAGATTTAAAATAAACTTTATCTATATTAAATGGTAAATCCAGTTTACGATGATACTTTTTAAATAATGCATTTATAATATTATGTAGATCTAATAAATCTATATTATTAAAAAGGTCTTTGAAATCATATGTCGTTATATTATTTACACATTTAAGATTTTTCATAATATTGACCATTTGATAGTTATTTTTTATACAATGTGTATTATCAGTGGTTGTTGTCGGAATATATATTTGATTGAAAAATTTTAATACAAGTTTATTTGCTATATTATTATATGTATTGCATCCAATAGTTACAGTCCTAAGTTTAATTGGTTTCTTATGAAATTTGTGAATAAGAACTAAATAAGGATAATTAAAGTTAGTAGAGAAAATTTTTAATAGTTTATAATAACTTTGAATTTTACGATTATTTACAATTACATTTTCATTAGATTTTTGAAAAGATTTATTAGAAGAAATACAGGTTGTAAGAAGTTGGTGATAATAAGATTTACATATGATTGCATAACTACTTGGAGATTTGTCTACATGTGTAATAACGTAGTTATTTCGTAATTTAGTAATTTGCTGGAAAAAATACTTTGTGTTAATAGTAACCAAATCGGAAATATTATATTTTAAAGCCATAGTTAATTTTTCAATATCTAGTATTTTCCATTGATTAAAATATTCAATAGATTTATTGTATAAGATTGAAATTTTATAAATAAAAATATCTATATCATATGTAAACTGTTTTATAATAGATTTTACGTTGAATTTAGATGGAAGTATATATTTAGTACCACAACCCATTAGTTTTTTAGGGTTTCGTAATTAAAAAGTAAAAACGAAACCATTATAAGATCACTCCTGTGTCTGTCTGTCACAGCCATTTTACTCGTAAACTGGAGCGTGGAAAGTTCAAATTCGGGGAAGTAATAAAGACCATTGACCCACATATTTTCAGATTAAGAAACATTCATAAATATATTTAGTAAAAAAAAAAAATGTGGTCTACCCCTCGGGATTGCACTAACACTCTAAAGCGAAAGCTGAGTTCCCGAGGTGGTCATCGCTGTCATCGCTATGCTACTTGAAAAAAAATCTTTTCTTTGCATATCATGTGGGGTATCCTGTGAAAACTTTTGTAACGTTGAACTCAAAAATACATTCCTTTTAATTTTAGGTATTATATTTTCAAAGATATTGTTCAAAATGTGGCGCAAAAATATGTCCCTCCCCATTTAATTCCGAATCTACTGAAACTAAAATTATGAAAAAATTAGAGGTAGTAGACGTTAATGTAAACCTTGCCGGAAAATTATAGCGATTACAATAGGTTACATAGTTTTTTAGTAATTAGAATTTTTCTGTTATACACAAATTTCGATTTACGGGCATTCAGAAAAATTGTTGAGCATCCCTGATTATACCCATCGTTGCAGAAGAATAAAAGCATTGTTGATAATGATTTTCGAAAAAAATCATCGGTAATTAGCCGAGATATTAACCCTTAAAGGTACGGTCAGTTTGGACATACACAAGGACAGGGGAACAACTTTTAATGATATATGTGTGTAATGTAATGTCCAGTAACAGTATAAAAGCAAGAAACGTCAAATTGTTAAAAACATACTAATTTAAGGGGTCTCGGGACTCTAAAAAGTGGAAAAAATGAAAAAAGACCATTTTCAACATTTAATGTCTTAAAATGTATATGATTTTAAAACACAATTTTAATTGGGATAAAAAATTGCATGATACAGAATTAGTATTTATAGGGGGCTCGAAACTGTTAGACATTTGTCGAACAAAAAATTGGCATAACAGTTTACGCGCAGGATTACAAAATAAATATTACAACTAGAATGAAAATTTTGGTGCTTACTTATACTTCAGATTGTTATAATTTCCCTGAACTTAAATAAATTTGTATTTAAAGCATTTTTATATTTTTAATGCAATGTTACATTTAGCTAATACAAAATTTTGAAAATTTCAACAGTAAAATCACCTAAAAAAATATTTTTTTGAAAAATAAAAAGGAAATTTTAGGTTCAGATTATACAAACTAACATGAAATATATGCTTTGAAAATTTCATGAAAAAATATTCAGAAGTTTTTGAGGTATCCTGCGCGTTATGCCCAAAAAACGCCATTTGGAAAATAATGACTTTAAAGTTTCGGAAACGCCGCTCAGCTATTGAGCGGGTATAATTCTAAAAGCCAAAACTTCTGTTCTAATGGGAATTTCAAGAAAACAATTATATCAAAATATTCAGAAAATATAAGAGTTTAACATCTAAAAAAATTAAAATTTCTTAAATTTTGAAGCTTTAAGAGTCCTGCGACCACTTACTCCTTTCCGACACGGAGTAATTCTATTTATAAACTTATGAAATAATGAACTGACACCAGAATTTATAAACGAATTTATTAGAAAATGCGAACTTGCTTATTTTCACGTACATGATAAAAGGAAAATTTTAATTAAATATTCTTGGTGCCGAATGTCTGTTTTGGAATTAAAATTAGGTGTCCGTTTTTAAGGGCATCGCCCTCGAAAGATTTAATTAGAATGAATCGCATAAATACTGTGGGATTCGCGATAGTTTGCATTGATTGTATCTCTCAATACGCCTCGAGTGACTTTAAAAGTTAATTAAACACCTATCTGGAAAAACGCGGCACTGAGCAAGGCGGCGTTGCAACTTTGAGACCTCAATTCGAAGCGCGCTTAGCACAATGCCAAATTTAAACTTTGAACAAAGGTTTTGTTTTAGCTACACTTTAGAAATAAAGGTTATTACTACGCTGAATTTAGTTTCATGAAATGCCAAATGAAGTTTAACTATGCACTGCTTTTATTGTCAGTACCGAATTAAGTTCATCATAAACAGATTAGGATAATATTTAAAAAAGAGTTAAACGAACAGCTATATTTGATATTATTTAGGTTCCATATCTCGTTGAACTTTCATGGTATACCCATTTACAGTTTTCTAATATATACAGTTATACCCAACCCTACGTTGTATAGTTTTTTTTACAAAATCTTAGTATTCTTTTAACAACTTTTTTTTTTTTCTAATAATACAATTACAAATTCATATATTTATTCTACGGAACCCTCTGTACGCGAGTTATGCTCGCACGTGGCGTTTTCAATTTAAAATCGTTAACAATATTAAGATTTCCAGTGATTATATGTCCATGATCATTGTTTATGTATTTTTTTTAGAGCGGGGTCATTGCATTTACACGGAAAAGTACTTGCTACAGATGTATTTTTTGAAAATGTATTATTATTAAAAATCTTTCGACCAATTGTATTCGGATATTTAAAGGTTTTTGTTATTTGAAGATTATTAATAGGAAAATTACAGTTTTTATCATTAATTATAGAATTAATATTAATTTTATTAAATACTTGATTTGAAAAAGTTATTATCATTTGAGTATTTGTGTTTTGAATTTTATGGGGTTTTTTTTTTCGTAAATTAATGTTGAAAAGAATAACTCTAGTCATAATAAGATTAAAAAAAAAATTTAAAAAAATAAGAGAAATGTTTAGAGAAAGATTTACTGTAAAATACATTTAAATATTGTACAATCTGTTTCTTTCCAACACTACACTGTTAAAAATTTTGCAGCATTCTGGCAGGTCATTCGACCATTTTTTGAAAAAACGGTTTCATAACCATAATTTAACTATATTCGGGCCATAAAATGGCCAATAATATGATCAGAATGGTGTTAAAATTACGGTTGTGTAACCGTTTTTGGAAAAAACGGTCAAATGACCTGCCAGAATGCTGCAAATTTTTAACAGTGTAGAACCGCCGGAAATTTTACTCAAGTGTTATAAAACTATTTATTTAAAAACATTTAACATATTTATTTAACTTATTTCTCCGTTGTACATATTTAACTTATTTTAGAAAAAAATTTCTGGTTCGAATTGAAATATTTTCATTTTTTACCGGTCAAAATGACGGCTATGGCGGCTCTACACTGTTAAAAATTTTGCAGCATTCTGGCAGGTCATTCGACAATTTTTTGAAAAAACGGTTTCATAACAATAAGTTAACTATATTCTGACCATAAAATGGCCAATAATATGGTCAGAATAGTGCTAAATTACGGCTGTTTTACCGTTTTCGGAATAAACGGTCAAATGACCTGCCAGAATGCTGCAAAGTTTTAACAGTGTAGTGTTAATAGCAAATATGTATTTTCGAATTCAATAACCAGTTATAATTCTTTAAATAGTTACTTTGAAGATTATTTATTTGTTTAGTCATATATTTTTTGGATACTACTATTGCTAAAGAACACTTTCCTCGCTTTTTTCGTGTTGTTTTACGATTTAAATTATGCTTTAGAGTAGGATAAATTGGAGAATAATCAATATTATTTATAGATGAAAACACTTTGACAGCTCTATTAAATATTTCACTATTAAGTTCATATGGATAAATGGAGTTGTAATATTTCATATATGATGACTCCATATAAAGACGTTCTGATTTATTTTTTAGTATTTGTAGGATTTCAACTGTCGTATTTTTAAATTGATGTTTATGAAAAGGCTGAATTTCAGCTGTAGACTGTATATTTTTTGCTTTGTTTTTATTAGAGTCTGAACGATGTTGATTGATTCGTTTATGTATTGGACCTGACTAGATGTTTCATGTATATATTTCAAGTTACATATAAATATTTATATTTTTAACGTTAAATCTTAAAGTCTAATGATTTGTTACGCAGTAACTTTGATTTGAGTTTAGTTATTCAGAGTTAAAACTGCATTTCCACAGCGTTTTACCTAAAAACATTTCTCACAAATTCAAAAAAGTACTAAACACTTCTATTGAAATACAATAAACATTATATTACGCAGAATGTATGGCTTCAATAATTCACGAAGTTACTTTACCTTTAACAGAAAATGTAAACAGTTTAACTCAGAATACAGTAGTACCGATTAAAATAATCTAAATAGCCTTACATGCTAGTAAGGCTAGCGAGCAGGGATGAGATTTCCGCGTTTTTGCACACCAGTATTTTGTTAGAGAAAATGATATTTCATTTAATCGGAATACTCTTTCGATTTAACAGAACAACATTTTCTCTAAGAATATACCAGTGTGCAAAAACGCGGAAATCTCATCCCTACCAGCAAGCCATTTTCTTGATAATTTGAAACAATAAATTGACATGGCTGATAAGTTCTACAAAATGAAAAAGAAATCTATACAAACTGCGCAGTAACATATACGAATAGCAGGAAAACATTTACTTACACAATATGCAAATCAGATATGATAAAATCGTGTGAAATTATCCTGCAGAAATTATGCTTAAATCGTAATAATGATAAATATCATAATTTATAGGAATTTTCAATTGTTCTAAATCAGAAGATTTCTAAATAAGATGTCTATACTTTGACCGCTCATTTATATATCAACACTTTTACCCAACGATAAATAACTAGTGTTCGGCAGAATCTCATTATAAAGTAATGAAATTATAGATTTATCCTCTAGAGACCCAAGCTCGTATTTTTCGCGCAAATTTTTACCATAATTGAGACTATTACTCCTTTTGAGACTAAAAAGCAGTACAAATAAAAATAAAATATATAACAAGCATTTAATCAGTAATTATACACTACTAGGATAATATTTAAATAATAACTCAATTAACTATGAAAACATATTATCTACTTCTGTATCTATATTTTAAAACCATATGGAATTTTGAGTAAAAACAAATCTTTCCCTTCAGTACCAAAAAAGAACC
Organism: Maratus speciosus; assembly: GCA_963932465.1. Taxonomy (NCBI): domain Eukaryota; kingdom Metazoa; phylum Arthropoda; class Arachnida; order Araneae; family Salticidae; genus Maratus; species Maratus speciosus. The sequence continues at coordinate 281,024,341 of OZ010787.1, read as the reverse complement.
TAATATGCTTGTAAACAACTGGTGCCCCAACGTCCAATACAAAGCGCATCAATAAATATATTTGTTTATTCTCCGAAATATTACATTCAATTACACTAAAAATTACGATTTAATTTCATTAATACGACATTTAAAATTAAATATGTTACATTATTATCAAAATACTCTTAAAAAATATATGAAATTTGAGTTAAAACTATGTGCTTACCTTCAACAGTTTTTTCTTGTTCGCCACCATTTTCAAATGATTAAAATTCACATTTTGCTGCAACTTTTTATTATTTGAGTGTATAGATAGTAATACTAACCGATCCAATATTATGGAAAGTAAGTTTTTTCGAGTTCTAACTGAAATTAAATATTTTATATGAAAAATAGAAATGTCGAAAAGGAAGGACGGGTGGTCTCAAGAGGCTACAATGTCCCCACAATGCAACTGATTAAGATTCAATGCATTGCAATGTAATTTCTATTACGCTTTTGAAATGTATAATCCGATTATCGTGTAATGGATTACAAATCAATTCTCATTTTATCTTTTAAAATATAATTATATTAATTTGTAATGGATTACAAAGTAACTCTGATTATATTTTCAATTGTATAATCCAGTTAACCTGTAATGAATTATAGATACATTCTAATTACATCTTTTAAAATACAATTTCGATTAAAACGTTCACGCCGGCGCGGTGGGTCACACTCGACTGTCTCAGAGTTTTCAAGCCTCCGGTTTTTTGAACACCACTGTTATTTTAGAGAAAATGTTGTTCCTTTAAATCGCCAAATTGCTCTAATTAAATAAAACAACATTTTATGTATTAAAATACTGGTATCCAAAAGGCCGGAGACTTGCCAGTTCTGACACAGTCGAGTATGACCCACCGCGCCGGCGTGAACGTGTTAATTTGTAACAAGTTAATCCCAGTTACAATTAACATAATAAAACTTTGTAAAAAAAATCACCATAAAATCAAAACAATGGATAGGACGCGTTACTAGCTTGAAAAATAACAGTCTGTCATTAGCTACTGTAAAAACGTATCCGTAAGGGGACAGTACAGCGCTAGCAGTAAGGTAAAAACCGATCACAGAGGATCACATGCAGAATTGGAAAGTGTTGCCACAATGATAGAGAACATTTACAAAAGAGAAAAGAAAATAAACAAAATTAAAATAAATAAAGAAGTAAATACAAAAATAAATAATAATAATATACAAGAAAATAAATAATAATAATAAAAGAGAGATAAAAATAAGAAATTTATTTTTTTAATTAATTTATTATTATTTTTTAACCATAAAAATGAAAAGAGACAAGAAAGGAGTGAAAAGAATTACAAAAGTAATTTCCAAACTGAAGAGAGAAAAGGAGACGATGAGAGATCCTTTACAAGTTTATCAGCATTTTTAAAAATAAAATAAGCTTCATGAAAATCCAAGTGAGTGGGAGAGACAGGAGAATAAATAATTCTGGCCATAGCGAAATTAAAACAGCGACTGGAAGTTCAACAGCGAGAGACAATAGAAGATTTTGTGATTTCTCGATTTGAGATATACCTCTGGTGCTCACTGAATCTGAACTTTAAAGTTCTCTTAGTTTGACCAATATAACTTAAATTACAAGAACAAGGAATAAAATAAACGCCCCAGGGGTTCTCAGTAGGAATAGGATCTTTGACAGAATATAATTTAATTTTATTCATAGGTTTGAAGATAACTTTGAAATTTAAACGAGAAAGGATTTTAGAAATTTTCAAACAGAGAGGAGAATCAAATAGCAGAACGATAGAGTTATAATTCGAAGGATTATTTGAGTCAGAAAGAAGGCGTTTTTAGGACTATTAAATTTATTCAGAGCTTTATCATTCACAGAAGGATTATAACCAGGAGAAAAGGCAAGATATTTGTTTTGATTTTATGGTGATTTTTTTACAAAGTTTTATTATTTTAATTGTGTGTTATCCCCAGTTTTCGGTGCTCTTTCTACTAATCCCGATTGTGTTTCTTTAAAATATAATTTGATTAACGTGTATTGTAATACAAGTTAATCTAAACTATTTTCTGTAAAATGTATTTAAATTAATCTGTACTCGATTACGAGTTAATTCTAATTACATTTAAAAAATTGGAATGAAAATTACCTGTAATTCATTACAAGATAATCCAGTTATGTTTATAAGGATGTAACTAATTACATGTCAGAATAATATTTTATAATGTAACTAAAACATAATAGGACTTTATTTTTACGAAATTATATATTTACTAATTATCTAGCTATTATTACGATATTTCTCTTTTTATGGAAGCATTTTTTTTTTCAAAATGCAGATTTGAATAACACATCTGTACCGAGTCAGATAAAACATTTTAATCTGCTCATTATCGTGCATAATCCATAATTTTACAAAATGATCAGTTTCTTTCTTTCTTTCTTTTTTTACTTTCCTTCTTTCTTTCTTTCTTCTTTTTACTTTCTTCTATCTTTACAAGAAGAAAGTATTGGTTTCATGAAAATTTTCGAATTCCAGTTTTCGACGGATTTACACGTTTTATGAGTCAGAGATTCCAAAAAACATGTTTTTACAAAATGTCTGTCTGTGAGTCTCTCTGTCTGTCTGTCTGTCTGTCTGTCCGTCTGTCTGTCTGTATGTGACACAAATTTTGTGGGCGCTCTATCTCAAGAACTAATGGACGAAATTTCACAAAACTTCATATTTAGTTAGACCTTGATATAAACTGGAACTGATTAGTTTTTGGTGAAAATCGCCCAACAGGTGGCGCTGCTATGCGGAATTTTTAACGATTTCTGCAATAGCTGTATCTCAAGAACTACTGCACGGATTTTCATAAAACTTCAGATTCAGTTAGTCCAGGATATAGTTTGGTGCTGATTACTTTTTTGTGAAAATCGCCCAACAGGTGGCGCTGGTATGCTGCATTGTTCATGATTATCGCAATAGCTCTAACTCAAGAAAAAATGCATGGATTTTAATCAAACTTCAGATTCAGTTAGTCCCTGATATAAATTAATGCTGCTTAATTTTTGGTGCAAATCGCCCAACAGGTGGCGCTGCTGTGCTGCATTTTTCACGATTTCCACAAGAGGTGTATCTCAAGAACTATTGCACGGATTTTCATCAAACTTCAGATTTAGTTAGTCCTTGACATGAATCGATGTATAAGTTAGTGCTGTTTAATTTTTAGTGTAAATCGCTCAACAGGTAGCGCTTCTGTGCTGCATTTTTCACGATTTCCACAAGAGCTGTATCTCAAGAACTATTGCACGGATTTTCATCAAACTTCAGATTTAGTTAGTCCTTGACATGAATTGATGTATTAATTAGTGCTGTTTAATTTTTGGTGTAAATCGCTCAAGAGGTGGTGCTGCTATGCTGTATTTTTTGCGATTTCCACAATAGCTTTATCTCAAGAACTAATGCTTGGATTTTCAACAAACTTCAGATTCAGGTATACCTTGATATCGTTTAGTGCTGTTTACTTTTGGTGTAAATCGCTCAACAGGTGGCGCTGCTATGCTACATTTTTTCAGAATTTCCGCTATAGCTCTATCTCAAGAACTAATGCGCGAATTTTCATCCAACTTCAAATTCAGATATACTTTGATATGAATTGGTGCTAAATCGTTATTTCTTGTACTATTAAAATGATTTAATTGACGTGATTTATATAGAAGAAAGTTTTGTGATGGCCACAACATACTAGTTTTTTTTTTGTAATTAGACAGAAATAAATGTATGAGGTTTAAACTACTATGAAATGTAGAAATTAGGGAGGGGGACTCTCTTCTAGCCCTGCTAATTGTCACCCCAGTGCAAACAACAGGAACAAACTGTGTTTACTGACTTAGTATTGAAAAGTTTTTGAGGCAAAATAGAAGCAGATTCTATGAATTCAATGATGAATTTAACCATTCATTGAGAAATATGGTGCAGGTGCAGTTTCATTTCCTTTTAAGATTTTATAATAAAATTCAGTTTTATAATAAAATTTGTTTAACATAAATGTTGACATTCATATAGTGGATGGAGAAGGATTGAAAATGTGAGTCTCGGAATACCCATTTGCTGAAATTGAAATTCATGACTTTTTCGCAACCTTTGGCACCCTGTAAGATTAGTGATAAAATATATCTAATCTATAATGATCAGAAAATGTCAAAAATATAAAACCTTACTTTTCCTTTTCGATTTTTAACCACAAGTGCTTAATCAATGTACAGTTTTTCATAAAAAAATATTGATTGATGTAACTGCTGATTTATATAAGTAGATAATTCAATAATCATTAGTCGTATATCATTTTGGATTCAGTTAGCCATTTGTTTATATGAGCGGAGAACTTAAATATTAATTCGATTAAACGTTGACTCTTATAAGCAGATGATTCGGTAAATCGTTGAACGTTATAAACACATTATTTAAATAATCAGGAATTCAATTAATCGTTACTGAATATACGTGGATAAATCAATAAAGTATTCTTCATGTAACAGTCGATCCATGCAAGGCCATCATTCAATTAACCATTGTTATTTATAAGAGGGTGATTTAATTAAACGTTAATTCGTGTTTTTGCAGTCTTGAACCCCCTTTTAGATGTATATTTTTTTACTGTATGGAAAACATTTATTCTAACCACTAATACAGTGCAATGAAAAAATTATAAATTAAAAAAATATATTTTATATGTAATATGGATAAAATATTATTTAACGTTACAATATAATCGCCAATATGTCGTTCAAAATTACAAATGTTATTCTATTTTGAAAATTCTCCGTTATCATTAATATAGTAATTGTAATGGAGATTATCAAATATCATCCTCGTTATCATGTGATTGTAACTAAAATTTCTTAATTCCGGTCATAAGAATATGATAATAACTTTCTCAAGTAGAGTTGTAATAAAATCTAATTTAAAAATTTACTGTTTCCATTACACGTAATTATAACAAAAATTTCTTAGTTACCATTACAACAAAGTAATGGTAATAATAACTTTCAGCAGTGCAATTACAATCCCATTTTATTTTTTAAATTGCCGTTAAAATTACATGTAGCTAAATTTGTTTAGTTACCACTACAGCACCGTAATGAAAATCACAACCTTCTGAAGTATAATTATAATCACTTCTTACTTAAAAATTTACCATTACAATTACAATTACACGTAATTGTAAATATAAGCTTTAAATTACAATTATAAAATGATAATTATAGCGTTAATACTTACGATTGCAGTTCTAATGTATTTTCAAATTCATTATTATCATGACATGGAAATTATAATTTTTTACATGCTATTAAATTGTAAAAGTTAATAAAAGTTAACTGATTAATTGTAAAACAGATTAATCAGATTGCGAATTTACCCAACTCTGCAAATAAATAAGGCTAACCGGGTTAAGCCTAACAGTAGTAGAAAAACAGAGGAAAAAGAAAAAAGAGCTTTCTACTAAAAATTTAAGAATTATTCGATCCTGAGCCAAGATATTGTAATACTACAAGCAATTTAACCCGTTTGTTCTGAGAATTATCAATTGAGATTCTTTGCATCTTAAACATATAGATAAATAATACTCTATCTTACTGTGAATAACTTAAAATAATATATTAATATATATATATATATATATATATATATATATATATATATATATATATATATATTATATATATATATTCAATGTGATGTACAGTCGTGGAAAAAAAAAAGTAAACACCCCCTACTAACTCCTCAACAAATCATCGTAGAAGAAAGTTACTGGTACCGAACGATTGGAAATAAAGTCTACTTTTAAATGATGTATATAAAATTTTCTTAGGGGGTCATCTACATATTAAAATGAATCCAAACTTCATTTTTTTCAATGGCAATACCCAATTTTAACGAGATATTTCAAATCTTCGGTTCAAACTATGCCTAGACACCAAATTTCAAGTCATTTGAATGATAAGTTTTTGAATTATAAACATTCAAAATTTAGTGCTTCTAATGTTAAATTACATTTTCATATTTTTATTTATATCTCCCGAAATTATGCTCCTAATGTGCTAATTTTTTTTGTATTAATAATACTAATATACCCAAACATAAATAAGCTGAATTTGCAATCTTTATAATTTTATGATATGAATTATGAATTATGAAATTATTATTCGAAAAAATTATGAATTGCAACATACAATTTTTTTGATGGATTTAGATTTATTAATTCTTGCTTTGTGGAAATTCAAAAATTTCACATTTTTCTTCCAAGTATTTTTCAAATTATGCTTAAAAAAACGGCAAAATGATGGTTTAAGGGGCCGTCTATGATGGAAGTGAGTAGACATTTTGAAATTTATTCTGCTGTACTGTAATCAAACAGGTTTCATTGACGCTTAAACCTGCCTTGATCAAGAAGGCGGCTCTCTCGGTTAACATTCCAGTACGGAACTTCAATTTGGATGCAGCCCTTAAAATACGCTCGTTTTAAAATAATTAATTTCTCGGAAACTTATGGTACGAATTGCATAAAAATTCGTTTTTAGGCTAATTGAAGGGTGTAGAGTTCATTTATACTGTCAGAATTGGGTACTGCTATTGAAAAAAATAAAATTATGGTTCGTTTTAATATGTAGATGGCCCCCTAAGTAAATTTTACATACATCATTTAAAAGTAGACTTTATGTCCAATCGTTCGGTACCAGTAACTTTCTTCTACCGTAATTTGTTGAGGAGTTAGAAGGGGTGTTTACTTTTTTTTTCCACGACTGTACATGTAAATTATATGTAAATTCAATGCTGCCATCTTTAGATGAATAAAACCAACTGTAAAAAATATTCCAAGTTAAATGATGAATATATTTATATATAAACATTATAAAACAACGCAAATAATCATTTAGAATTGTGAATATGCAAATAAAAAATGAAGTTTTATCCTTTATAAAAAATATCCAAAATATATTATAATAACAAGCGAGAGAAGAATTTGAAAATACAGTAAAAATCGGAGTATCATAAACATATTGGAAATATTGCAAAAATTGAAATATTTGTTGAACCAAAGCAGAATCCTCAGGCTCAAATTCCACAATAACATGTACGATTTCACCCTTGCATGTCCAATAACAAGCTTAAAAATGCAATATCTGGGCTATCGTACATAATAAAACAAAAAAAGAAGTCAAAAATAACAATAGATCAAAATAAATGGATTAAAGAAAGCATTCACCTCCTGAAGTAGCATCCAACGCAGTAATGGCACAGCAAATGTTTAAAAAGTGCTAATGATGATTTGCACATGTTGCCAGAAGCATTATAAGTTTACTACTTAATCAAGCCAGGAGTTAACAGAACAGTGTGAATACGATGAATTAGATCAGATACAATGCTGCTACATATAAATCCCTTTGTTTTCCCAATCCAATATCTTGAAAATATTTTCTAAGACAGCAGTAAAAAGCTTAGGCGAAATGGTGTCTCCTTGTCTTACCCCTCTTTCAAGCTTGATCTTCGCTTTTTCTTTGTTCAAATGGATGGTTGCTGTTGCTTTCTTGTAAATTTTCTTTATGACATTGCTGTAAGGTTTGTCTATGCTAATGTCCTCCAGAGATTCAACTACTGCTGATGTGTAGACCGAATCAAACGCTTTTTCATAATCACTAAAGGCAAGGCAGAGAGGTAAATTATATTCCTTAAGTTTTTCTATGAGTTTCCTTACTGTTTGAATATTATCCATTGTGCTGAACCCCCTTCGGAACCCTGTTTGTTCCCTAGGTTGAGCTGAGTCCAGAGCTAATTCAAGTCTTTTCTTTTAAAATTTGGTGAAAATTTTGTATATATACTAGCACGCTTCGCTGGTCCATTCTTCAAATGAACCTTGATTGAAACAAAATTTTGAATTCGACCTTGTATTTTAAACAAGGTTCTTACTATAGAATATGGTGTGCATAGAACTTATCGTTCGTTCACAGGGACACACAAAAGAATTTCGTATAGAAGTAAATGAGCAATAATTGAACTATTGAAGCCTACGAACAATAATTGCTGAAAGTGCGTTTTCAGTTGTGGTGTGCGTTTTTAAATTTAACAAATTTTAAATATTATTTAGTGTGTATAAATTCTATAAATCATATACAGGGTAGCACAAAAGTTCTCAACAACGTCCGTCTATTGGCGGCAATTGCGGAGTGGAAATTTTCAACTGTGCTATACTATTAACTGAACTAACTATTAGCCTACTATGTAGTATGCATACAAATTTGTAGATCATATACAGTGCTGCACAAAAAAATTCGTACATTTCAGATGCTATTCATGGTAATAGCAGAAATCGGGGTTTTAAATGCGTTATGCATTTTCCAAATTGTTCATTTAGACATATTTCACTTTAGTAAACTGTGAAGATTTCTTTATAATATTCTGAACGTGTTGGACAGTGTTTCATAATCTATGCTGTAAGCATGATTTTTCGTTCTTGTTATAATTACATCGGCTAGTTTTTCCGTAAGTCACATGATGGAGGGGTTAGATAAAAAAAATAAATAAAAAAAGAACAAATCAAAAACAAAATTGTTACTCACAAGGAAGGTCTCCCTAAAGTACATACTCAAAATATTTTTAAAAGAAAAAACTAATAAAACTATCTACTCATGTATGTAATAAAATTCAGTTAAATTTAGCGGAGAAATCCCAGTAAAAAATCTGTAAAAAAAATGTAATATTTTCGAATATTTAGCGCTAAAAGACGAACGCTCCATGCTATTTAGCAAACCAATACATTTATTGGCCAAATGCAAGACATTTAAATGCATTTGGAAAATGATTGTTAAATAAGTGTTTAAACGCCTTATACTCAAGAATTTAAACTTAAACGATGATTAGTTTATTGTTTTTCCTGTAAGATTATAAGATGTAGTGATATATGTGAGATATAATATATACAAATTGCGTGCCTGTAGTTATTTAATTTTACATGGTGTCACCGGCTAAATAACTTTTAAGTGTATTTTAAAAATAACTGCCTGATTAAGAATGCTATCATATAGCATTTCGATTACTATCATTAAGCATTTCCATGGCAACAAAACTTTTCCCTTGTTGTCTTTGACACTAACAGTATCGAAGTCAAATTGCCAATGCTTAGAATCGGACATTAATTTTGAGTTTGAACCAATTTTAATGAATTTAAACTTTGTTCTGAACTGTATTATTTACAATGTTGAAATTTCATTATATACACATATAAATGTATATGACAAAACTTTAGTTATAAAAATGTATTTATTTAAGTTAAACTTACCTAAACTAACTTCGTATGAAGAATAGAAAAAGTTTTTACTTAGAGATTATTTGTCATAGTATTATTCAGAATTTTATTATGTCGCCATTCGCCAACCAGAGTTAAATCGCAAATATATACACCGAAGAGCCATTACATTATGACCACCCTCCATCTATAACAATGAGCCTGCACAGAAATAAAACCACGGCGAGTGCGCGGCTGATGTTGGAGTGTATAAAGCGCCAATGCATTGTACTTCAAAGCATACCGTGATTAGCGCTATAATGGGAAAAGCAGCAGATTTATTAGACTTTGATAAAGGTCAAATCGTTATGGCTCGGCGAGTGGGTACATCGATATCAGAAACGGCGCCTTTGGCGGGTTGTTCAAGTGCAGTCGTTGTGAGCACGTATCGAAAGTGCTGTATGGATGATGAAATGACAAGTCGCCGGCCAGCGGTGTGTCGGCAGCGGCGCATTGATTCCAGAGGAGAGAGGAGACTGTTACTGCATTATTCGCCGTGGCCGAAAAGCAACGACAGCCGAAATCACCAGCAGCTACAACAGTGGCGACCCAGACAGTGTTTCTCAACACACAGTGCAGCGTGTTGCGTATGGGCCTAAACAGCCAGCAGCCGAAGCAGGTCACTGCACTAACGGCACGTCAGCCGCACCTACAATGCACTCAGAAGCATCGGAATTGGACCACAGAAGGATGGAAGAAAGATGCATGGTCCGACGAATCACTTTTTCTGGTCCATTACAACAACGAAGTCTGGTTCGCAGACTTACATTACCATGCATTGAGAAAATTGTCTTCTGCTCAGAGATTGGGGTTACTATCTATTTTGTCAATATACAAATCAGTTTCAACGGATGCACTTTGCATATTAGCAGGTATAGTCTCTATTCATATTAAATTGCAGTTTGAAAATAAAAAATACGAGGTATTGAATGGTACGACAAGAATTCAGGTTGGTGGAGAAGAGATTAAGCTGAATATTATGAAGAATTTAACAACTAAGGATTTTCCTTTATATAACGATCTTATATATTTTACTGACAAACCTCATCATCACTTTCACGATAAGGATGTTCCCGTCATTTATACTGACGGATCAAAGATGCAGAATGGAGTCGGTGCAGCTTGTACGGTTTTACATAGAGGTTTGTTTATTCAAGGTTATAAGGTATCATTGAAAATGTTGAATTCAATCTATCGAGCGGAGCTTTTAGCTTTAAAATATGCAATTTCATGGTTGTTGCACTCGTGTTTTTCAGAATCATATATTTTCACAGATAATAAATCATCATTTTTAGTTCTACAGAGAACTTTTCCCGCAAACGACATTATAAAAGATATTTATAAGGAATTAATTTTGTATCGGAATAAGAAAGTAACTATTGGATGGACGAAAGCTCATGTGGGGACCCTTGGTAATGAGAGAGCTGATCAGTTGGCTAAGGAAGCAATTAACATGGAGAAGTCTGATATTCAAGGTAGTGTATCCTATCCTGTATCGACTATTAAGAAGTTTTGTAAAGATAATATCATAACAGAATGGGAAAAATATTGGAAAGAAAGTAAGAAAGGCAGAGATACTTACAATGTAATAAAAAAAGATGACACGAAATATATATGCTCCAGTCAGGTAATCCAGTATTATATCTCTAGTCATGCTAGCTTTCCCGTGTTTCTCAATAAAATTGGCAAGAGAAGTACGCCGAATTGTGACTGTAATAAATTGGGTAATGTAGTTCATTATCCGTTTCGTAGATGCCTGCTGGTTCCACATTTCTTTTATTTTGAAAATTCTCATAGTGTCAGATATAACATTAGAAGAGGGATTTTTGATAAAAGTAATTATAAAAAGCTCAAATGAGATTTATAACGCCCTTAATGCTCAATACTCATTTATCAGAAGATTTGGACTTACTTTTTAAGATTATCATTTTACAGATAATTTTGGTCTATAGTTGCTGCAAGTGGCGGTTACTTTTCATTTTTGATTTATCAGTTTACTGACAATTTTATCTTGGTAGGTTGTGAGTTGTGACTATCTTTTATTGTCTTGAGTTAGCTGGGCGTGATCCAGTTGGCGGATTTCTTATGCTGGGTGTTACAGAAGTAAAGTGATAGATACTTTGTGATTTTCTTGGAAGTTGATGGTTTACAAGTTATAATTGGACTAACATTTTATCATTATTTACGGTTTAGAACTGGACTAAACTTTTAATTTCTGAAAGTATCAGAATTACCTTTTATCTATTATTTTTATCTTCACTGAAAGAAGTACATCGGTTTATTGGCTTTACCGTGCTCATTCTTGTTTTGTGGCTTCACAAGTGGAAGTGATCTTTCATTCGCTTTGCAGTTTTATATTAGAACTGGACTAACTTTTTGGTTTTATTTATTTTTAGAACAGGAGTAAATATTTAATTTTTTTTTTAAATATTTGAAAGAACTTGAGTTTTGTTTAAACAACTGCTTTTATATACAAGTTTTGCAAGTGTATCCACATTATTGTGTGGGTCAGTGTGCCGTAAGACGAAATGCTGCAACTACGTGTACAAACCGTATGCTTGATATTGCCATTCATATTGCGTAAGATTGTGAACTTTCGCTACAATTTTACGAACTTTATGAATTAATTTTTCATCTGTTCTTGAATTTGCTTGGGTGGACACTTGACATCTATTATGTAAAAATATTGTGATCTTTTACATTTCAGGACTTTAAGAACTAACTTTTATAAGCAGGTAACCTTTAAACCTGCCAGTTTTTAAATTTCAACATTTGCATGTAACCTATAAACATACATTAATGTATCTTTGTCGTAGCGAGATGCTATGTTGCACAATGGGATTGTGCTATTCTCTGAGTATTTTGTTTAAATATATGTCGTTGTATAGGCCCGTTCCGTTGGTAAGGTGGAGCTGGTTGGAGGTAGGGATTTTCCACCAGGATATTCAGTCCACAAACCTAACGGTTGGCGTCCTGGTTGGGTGTACTCGGTCCATTACATAGACGGGAGCGAGCGAAAAGACTGATTTGCAATCAAAACACTGGCTCCTGGATGCACACTTCGCTGGAGACAAGCCGGTGGCGGCGGTATTATGGTGTGGGCGATGTTTTCATGGAACACATAAGGACCCGTAATCTCATAGAATAATCCCTGACGCCTGTGCACAACCTGAACATCGTTGCAGACCTGGTGTATCCATTCATGACAACAGTGTTTCCAGCGGGTGATGGCGGTTACCAACAGGATAATGCACCATGCCATACGGGTCGAATCATCAGGGCATGGTTCCAGGAGCATTCAAGTAACTTTCAAGTCATGTATTGACCTCAAAATTTACCTGACACGAATCCAATAGAAGATTTGTGATTCCACCTGAAAAACCAAATTCGTGCTGTCACGCTACCCCCACGCAATGTGCGGGAATTACAGGACCAGTTGGGGAGTGCTCGGTACCAGACACCTCAGACTATCTATCAGTACCCTATCAAGTCAATGCCATGACGAATGTTGACAGATGTAGGCCGACAGGTGGTCCTACGTCGTATTAAACAAGTGGTCATAATGTAATGGCTCTTCGGTGTATATATATATATTATTTTTTTACGAATATTAAATCGAGGTTCTGCCAAAATTTTTTTATAAACGTATATATCCTCATGAGAAGAATATTCTCTATTTTTTTTTTTGTTCAAATATTTCTGAGTATGCGCTTATGGAGATTCCTTGATATCATCTTATCAAATTTTGAAATGCATTTTTCTTAACCTGATGCAAAAGATAAATCGCCAAATATTGTTTCAACTGCAATATTTCGCATTGAGTAGTTTTTTAAGCATTACGAATCCCTTTCATGTTTAAATTAAATATTTTCGTTTTCAATTTACCATTCATAAAAAGTTTTTTGAATTTTAAATAAAATTAGCATAAGTTTTTCTTTTATTTTTCGAGATTATTGCCGTTTCAATTCTTCCATCAACGATAATCGTCGCAAAAAAGGTAACTTTTTCGTTCATACAACTGCTCATATTTCATAAAGGCCCCACCAGTGGCCGAGAGGTTCTGCTCTCGAAGCTGGTAGACAGGAGGTGCTGGGCTCGATCCCAATCACGCCCGTCGGCCTAATCGTTCGGAGTTTTCGTGGTTTTCTTCGAGCCTTGGATTTCCAAGCGTTAATACGGGTTAGGTTCCCTTAGAAAGACTCTCACGAAGGGCACTCCCCCCCCCCCCCCCTGGGCCCATATCCCTAGAGCAGATAATTGGCCGTCAAAAATCAACCAACCAACCAACCATATTTCATAAAATATTTAATATATTTATATTCCAATTACACTATATTATTTCTACTACATTTTGCCAACTTTTCTAAAACTGGAGTTAAATTTGGTTGAAAATCCTGCATGACATAAGATAAAAACATGCAAGAATTTTTTGAACTTAAAAAAAAATCGCTATATCTCCATGAATATACGTGCTATTCTTACATAAATCAGTAAACATGTTGTACAGAATCCACATATTTGTATTCTGCATTTTTTGAACTTTTTAAAAAATATCGCTATATCCCCATGAATATACGTGCTATTCTTACAAAAATCAGTATAATTGTTGTACAGTAGCCACATATTTGTATATACCAAATATTATTTTTCTTTGATTTTTTGTTGGCCCCCTAATTGCCCTCCTTATCAAATCGACGTTGATAAATTTGAGACCAAACATATTCTTTATAATTTTGAAGTTTCAGAAGAATCCGACAAGTATATTTTTCAATATTCGACAAAATGACTAAAATTGAAAGTGTCCGGTGATTAAGGGCAATATAGTGTATGTATATATATATATATATATATATAACCATTATATAATTAATATTCATCATCTATTTCCAATTACTCAAATTAAATTAATAAATTTAGCTTCAGTACATAACACTTACATTATACGAAATAAAAATGGAACCTATGACTTGTAACACAAAATCAAGCACAATACCACTAATTCACTAGCACATTGCGGACGATTAATCCATATAAAACATATGAAAAACCACCATATTTTGATACAAAAACCTATTAAAGACTAAAGATACAAATAACCAGCGAAATAATGTTGAACCATTAAAAGACGTATCATAAACAAATAATAGATCAATTGGATGGATGTATCAGGAAGCTTATATAGCATTTCACTTCATCAGGGGTGCACAAATATAAGCAAAATCATAGTCGATTTCTGTAGTAGAATCCAACTATAAGCTGCTAAAAATTGAATTCCATTATGTACCCGATTGACTATACTCCAAAACGTATAAATTTACCATGCCATATAAATTGAATGAAATAAATAATTAATCAATGCAAGATCCGTAAAAATGAACAACATGAACAAAATTGGAACATGTAAATTAAAGACTTACCAGCGAGAGAATTGCTATGACCATATCATAATCGCAAACATGTATCCCTGTTTAACACAGCGAAAATCCCGCCTAATTAAATGGTCACAGTTAAAAGCGAATCCTTACGGCTTTAAATCATCACACGCAGATAGTATTAACATTATTATATGAGGACCTGAATTTCAAAACTCGCCTTATCCAAAATTTAAAAAATCGAGTTTTCTCTACCAATCTATTCTATTGGTAAACCTGCACAGAAAAAACACTATAATCTGTAAAAAAAATATTTTTATCCTTTATTTTTGGGCTCTTAAAATATTGGTTTGGTTTCAAAACTTGCCTTATCCACTAGGGAGTTGGCAACAAAACTAGCTTTACCCTTGGGCATGCGTAAGACCAACGAACGGCTAGCTTATCAGCTACTATTACGATAATTTTCCTTCATTTCTCTGTGACCTGTTGCTATTTTCGTTTAAATATTTTACCTGTTCTATTCATACAAACTAATTAAATAAGTTTTACAGCATGTCTTGTGTGTAATGGGCAGTGAATAAACTCTTGCATTTTGTAGTGGAAGGCTGAAGAATAGAAAAAGAAATACGAACACATGGGCTAGTAAAGAATACACGCAAAAGAAGATTAAAATGTAAGTTAAAAATGGGGAATCTCTTTCTATATTTCTTACTGTCAGAAGATGTTAAAAGGTTTAATTTTTATTCTCAGGCATAAACCTAAGGCATTTCCGGGCCTTTCAAAGGTATTACGATAAGGTACTATATAAAGACTAAGAACCATGGCCATCTTAAAATTTGTGGAAGTGTATTTCGGAAGATTCTTGGAATATCAAAATTCAGAGTGTAAAAGTTTTGCTAGAGGCATCTAAAACTAAACTTTCTTCTTAAAAAGAAGGGAGAGGGAGTCCCCGTGAAGCAAGAGAAACTTAAGGATGTCGACAGATTGTTAAAAAAAACATTTTGATGAAAACTGGTCAGAAATGGAAGTGCTTACTTTCTATAAAAATATTATTTCTAAGAAACCAGAACAGAAGGAAATGTGTATATATATAATATTATATGTTATATAAATTATATTACATTAAATTATTTTTATAAAAAAGTTATTTTAATTATAAGCTATTTATGATAAGTTTTATTTGATTATTGATAAGTTTGCTTTTGTATAATAAAACGAATTACTAAATTTTAATCATACTTATTGCTCCCGTAAGGTTTATTTTTTTAATCCAAAATATTATCATCCGATGACCAAAAATAGAAACTATTAATTTCTTTCAGCAAGTATGATAGAGATTGGCAACAAAACTCTTCTTATCCATAGGTTGGCAACAAAACTCTTCTTATCCAAAACTTTTTTTCAATTAATTAATTAAATGAATTAAAGTAGATTTTCCAACTTAACACAATGATATCACAGAGCAACTAGCTGTAAGTATACAAAAAATTGGAGGTATTCGATGCACGGGGTCGCAGTTACAGGTTTTTCGCGATTTCCCAAAATTTGATTTTTTGGATAAGGCGAGTTTTGAAACTCACGTCCTCATATATATATAATAATTATAATTAACTTAAATATTCTAAATATTAAAAATTATTTTATGTGCAATCTTAAGGATCCTAGATTAAATTATTACTAAAAAGTACAAAAAGAAGTATATGTTTTAAAAAAAAGGTAATAAATAAGAAAAATAATATAATAAAGTATGGCAACATAATTATTTTAGAACTGAATAAATAATTATTTAATGCTGCCCTCTACCGAAACTTCAAAAAATTTAAAAAGTTAAAAATGTCAAATCCGTGTTCACAATCTCAATTAATAGAAGTAAAAATAATTTGTAGTGGTTCCATCTATCGGAGATTACCAAAAATATTAGATCCTCATTAATTCAGATTAATACACCACAACAATTATAATTCTAAATCAGCTCAACAGAATATCGATAATAATCATTTTGCATCTTTAATATAATGTTTATAATTATTTTTAATTATATTTTAGTTAAAATTAAGTAAATTATTAGTAATTTCAAATAAATTATAAATATAATAATATAAAAGCATGATTCTATTAATCACTTAGTACATTTAATGTTATAAATTTTAAATAGTTTCTTTATATATACAGTGGAACCTGCTAAAGTGACCACCTTGGTAAAGTGCCCACCTGGCTAAAGTGACAGCTTTTTCAAAATTTTACTCGTGCTCATATAATATGATATGATAATTGTCCGGTAATGCGACCACCTTTCTATAATGTAAAGTGACCAGATAGCTTGGCATTGTCAATGTTATTTGAACCTGTAAAATGTGACCATCCATTTTTCTGCACGCCTAAAATATTCATACTAAAAGGCCAAAGTGACAATTTTCTGAAATTTTAATTTTCATCCATAAAAAAATATACAGTAATTTATCTCCTATAGAAACCGCCTGCTTAATGTACGAAGTGACCAGTTTGTCCTTTATTGGAATGATATTTGCACCTGTCTAAGGTGACCTTCCCCTCCCATTTTTCACTCGAGGTGAAAGAAAAATGAGGAATGTTTCCTCCACGCATGTTGACTGATCGAGATAGGAATGCTTGCGCCTGCTACTCATTGGCTAACTAAGTCACGTGTTAGTACAATTTTTATCTGAGGAAACGACTTGGTGATTGTTCGAGTTTGTTTTAAAATGTGTTCCTTTGTCATACATACTCAGAAATTTTAAGAATAAACATGAACATGTTCTTTCATTGTACTGCTTGCAAGCAGAAAATTCAACATCAAACAAAATAGTTCAATACCTCCAGCAACTTTCATCAGAAGAAATAAAGATCTTCATGCAGTTTTAACGAGAAAATTAGTACACATACCAATTAGTACTGGAAACAGATAAAACAACAGATAAAACAACAGCTAACAAAATATTACATCAAAGTTGTATTTTGATTGGATTCAATCAGTGCAAAATCCAAATTTACCGCCAGTATTAAGGTGTAGCAACTGTCAACTGTATGGTCACCTACACTCCACCTGCAGAAGAGAGGCAATATGTGCACTGCGTGCTAAGGGACATCCCACTTCATTCTGCCCCTCTCGCAATGATTCCTCCAACCATCGATGTGTTAACTGCCATGATCAAAAAAATTATTTTGTGCGTACGGCAGACTCAAGTGTCTGTCCACCTATCGTCTTTACCTGACGATCCGAAACAACAATATGGGAAACCTTTTAATTGGTGGAAATCACCAATAAAAATGAATTTTGTCATAAGCAATTGAAACAACTTAAATGAACAAATTTAAAGTGACTTTTTACAGAACAAAGTTAAAATTCTTAACTAGTACTACAGCTTATTTTTCAAAGTCCAACCAATCATTATGAGGAATCTGATTCCGAACAATAACTATCGTAATCTGTACATAAAAGTTTTACAACTTGCTCTCGTCTAACAAAAAGAACTCTCAAAAATTACTCATAGACTTGTAATTAGAAATTTAACAACTCTTATATAGACTTGTAAATAGAGAACATTCAACAATTCACTTATAGACTTGAAAATAGTTTCTTTACCATATCATAAATTGTAAATATTACTTTCATTTTGTTAAAAAATAGTTCATCTTCAAACATTGTTAAATAATATTGTATTTTTTTTTAATAAACTAACAACACGGGATCTGAAAGCCTACACTCCCAGAAATGAATACTCAGATTTCACGAAATTTTCTTTGTTTTTGACGAAATAGTTTCCTGGAAAATGCTCCGAGCGAACATTTCGTCAAATTGATGAAATTAGTTTCTTCACTTGCTTGACGATATAAATTTCGTCAATAGTTTCGTCAAAAGAGGGCTGGTGGCGCCATCTCTCAATCAGTTTGGAAGCTCCATTATTCGACACGGGGAAAGGAAAAAAAATCACCTCTCTCTTTCCCTGGCGTGATTCGAACTTACGACCTATCGTATGGGAGGTCGCTGTTCTTCCAACCTGGCTGCTGGGGACTTGAAAGTGCCTGCTTTTAGACTGGTATAATGAATTCTACTTCATATTTTATTTTTATAACGTAGATTGCAATTTTATCGGGCTGCTATATTTTCTGAAAGTTTTAAGGAAAGCTAATTTATTTTTATGGTTTTCTCGTATCAATGAATATTTATAATATGGCTTGATTAAATAATTTACAACTGAAATTTTCTTTGATCAATGGATGATTAGAATATGGTCTGGTTAATTTGTTGCTCACAAATAATGAATTGTGAAGTGCATATTGCGTGAGATTTTATCACTTTCAGTAGGAGGATAAGATTTGAACACTTTACTGTTTATAAAGAGGAGAGGGATCAATTATGTTTATTTTTAATTTGATTGAAAACATAATATACTTCTTAAAAAAAAAAAAAAAAGATATCCTAGAAGTTTGAAATTTTATTGACCTAATTTTCTTATTGAATGGCTCTGAAAAACACAGGAAATTTATTCTTTTCGAATTAAAACATAACGAACGACAACATATAAATAAAATAATAATAATATTAATAAGCATTCCTAAAAATTCTAACAGCTAAAAAAATAACTAATGAAGAAACAATAACTACCTATATTTCAGTATTTTCTGAAAAGCACTAAGTGCTGTTTTAAAATAAATTATTACAGGACTAACATAAACACTGCTGTCACGCCGAGGGCCCGGGTTCGAGTCCCTGGGTAAGGCATGGATGTAATTGTGTATGTCCCATTGTAGTTATATAATATATGTAATGGAAAATAAAATTTGTTGTTTCTGCATAATAAAGATCATTCGAGGCGACAGCCATTGTAGCTATAGGCCCCAAAGCATTCTCCACTTCGGTGGACTTCAAATGTCAAAACATAAACACGCAAATATCTGTTTGCTAAAATCGTAGGATTTGAGGAAATGTTTCCTTAAAATGCATTGAGTCTGACCGTGATTGAGGCAAAACTTTCGTCAAATATTTGAGGGTTTACGTTTCGTTAAAAGTCAGGTGATGTTAATAGGAAATGATCGTCAAAAACGACGAAATACAGCTCGAGGATTTCTGAATCGTCAAAAGGGAGAGTTTTATTTCTGAGAGTGTATGCCGATTGGTGGGTTATCCTGCGCTGAAGAACCTGTACGCTGCTTGCAAGATTTGTAACATTTAACATTAAGTTTTAGTTGTATAAATTTGTAGTTTTCCTATTGCTTTTATAGTTTTTCCAGTTTTTATTTTTAATTTAGTTAGCTTTCTTCTTGAAGTATGGAGAATAAAGAATCTAAATCTAAAAAATCTAAACTGTATGAAGAGCTGTGTTTAAAAGATAAAATTGAAGATATTAATTTTCTAAAAAATAATAGTCAAAGAGCAGCAGCTCTTAATTTTCAAATCAGTAAAACTTATGTGAGCAATATTTTAAAAAGAAAATGTGAATATCTACGAAGATTTGAAGAAAATGAAAATCAGTGTATTTGTCAGAAAATTCGAAAAACCGATTATTTTGAAGTCAATGAAGCAACTGTTGAATGGTTTAAAAAATGCGTGTGATGAATACTCGATTTCTGGAACTATGCTACAAGAAGCAGCTTTACAGTTTTCAAAAAACTCAATGTAGAAAATTTTACTACTTCTAACAGCTGGTTAGAATTTTTCAACAAAAGAAATAACATTTCTCAGTAAATGTTGTGTGGAGAATCTCATGACGTTGATATGGAAACAGTGGATACCTTTAAAAGACAGATTTTTGATTTGCTGGAGAATTACAGGAAAGAAGACATATTCAACGCTGATGAATGTATTTTGTTTTATCGGGCAATGCCAAACAAAACATTAGCAATTTCTGGAGACAAATTTAAAAATGGAAAGATTTCTAAAGAGAGAGTTACCATTTTGCTTACTTCCAGTTCAACAGGAGAGAAACTAAAACCTCTTGTGATAGGAAAAAACAGAAAACTACGATGTTTAAAAAAGGTTAACATCAAGAATTTACCAGTCTCGTGGTATGGAAATAAGAAATCCTGGATGACATCGTCTATTATTACTGAATGGATTACACAATTAAAAAAGCAGATGAAGCAAAGGAGGAGAAAGATTCTATTGTTATAGATAACTGTTCAAACCATCTGAATAATTTGTTGTTTTCATATGAATGTAAAGTTGCTACTACCTAATACCACATCGCATTTACAGCCGCTAGATCAAAGAATAATTCAAGTTTTCAAGCTACATTATAGAAAGTTCTTGCTATCAGGGCCTGACTTATGCAGGGGCATGCGGGGCAACTGCCCCGGGCCCCCCTTCTTAGGGGGCCCCCCATGAGAGCAATCAAGATTTTCATTAAAAGGTGCCAAAGGATTGAAATTAGCCAAAAGTGACCACAATACATATATTTTCAAACATTTAGGAAGAAGTGCGCCCTCCCCTTCCCCGCTCTACTTCCAGTACCCCCTGCACCCATGCTAAAAAACAAACTATATGATTAAAAACTAATGATTAAAATTTTATTATGACAACTTAGTATTCTACTGTTTTCAAAAGAAATTCTTTATTAACGTTTTCCCCCACAATGTGACAAGTTAAAACCATTAATTATAATCAATTTGGGGCATTTTCTTTTAGACATCTTATAACGTAAGTAGATAAGTTAAGTAAAAGTTAATATATAAAAAATACTCGTGTCAATCAATCTTTCTACTATTATCCTACTAGTATTTTTTCTTAAAGTTATTACCTTCATTTTGTGATACCTGTATACAGATGTGAGCAGTGCCGGATACAAAATTTATGCACACATACAATAAGTATGAAGTTTGGTACTAGCCACTTCCACATTATGCGCAAAAGAATTCTATAAATAGATAAATGGGGGCCCCCAGAATGATGCTTGCCCCGGGGCCCCCCCATAGCCTAAGTCGGGCCCTGCTTGCTATAACTATATACAGAGCATTATTTCCAGAGTATAATTTCCAGAGCAGAAGAATGGAAAGCAGCAAATAAAATTGCTTCATGTATAAACGTCCTCGATGCCATAATGCGGGTTAATGATTCACGAAAAATATTTTGAGAAATCTGGCTTTTTGCAACGAATTTCTGAAGATATCAGTGATTCACAGTCAGCAATAGCCTTTCGAATATTCAAATTCTTATAAATCAATTGCCTTTTGAAGATGAACAAGCGAATGCTGAATTATTCATGAATTTTGTCAGTTATATCCTAAGATGCAATGCTTCCTTTGATCCAGAAATTTGCTATATGTTTAAAAATGAAAAAGAAAACAAAGAAGATTGTGTTAGTGAAGATGAAGTTGAAATAGAAGAAAATGATGAAATTTCCGACACAGAAATGTTAAAGATGTGCAAAAAATTTAAACTGTATGCTCCAAATAATGGTCCAGCAACGCTGGATTTATTAAGGAAACTTGAAGTCATGACTGAAAAGATAATTGTTGAAAAGAAGTGTTTTAACAGGGGTCGCAGCATATGGAACAAATTCTATTGTTCTTAGTATCTTTTATGAATAATCCTCATGATGCGTTTCTGTTGCAATTCTTGTAAAAATGTCTCTTGAAGATTATTGATAAAAGATACTGGTAAGAACAATAAAATTTGTCCTATATGCTGCGACCCCTGGTTTTAAGCAACGAAAGAATTCTGACTTTTTTGCTGTAAATGAAACTTTATAAAAGTTTGTATAACTTTTTAATTAATAGTTTATTACTGCCATTTACAGAAACGTTATCATTATGTAATTACAATCAAAATCAAAATAAAAATGCAGATTAATTACAGTGTACCTTGTCGTTATATGTTATTTAAATCAATCACTACGGAATTTCTTCACCTGAATTCAAAAGAAATAAGGTGACTTTTAATTTAATATCTTCTATGTAGTACATTTTAAATTAGTAATTCAGTTGTAACAATTGTTAATTAATGAATTCATTGCTTAATATAGTGCATTTTTCCGTATGTATATTTTGTTTTATTTTTTGAGATCACAAAAAATTTTAACGTGTCGTTTTTAAAGACACTTCATAAAGTGACCACCTCTATATAGTGACCATTTTAGCCAGTCCCGATGGTGGTCACTTTAATCAGGTTCCACTGTATATATAAATATATGTTACCGGCCAAAACCGATTGCAAGCCAAACTTGTTTATCCCAACGCTCATAGGATAAACTAGTTTTTCTTAGGTTAAACTAGTTTATCCTAACGCACATAGGATAAACTAGATTTTCCTAGGCCAAATTAGTTTGGCTTAACGCACATAGGATAAAATAGTTTACCCTGCTATTCATTGGTCTGTACTAGTTTATCCTAGGCCAATTCAATTTGACGCGCTTTTATTGATCCCAACAACTGCCCCGGCGCCAACCTTCTAGTTTATCCTAGGCCAGTTCGATTTGGTGTGCTTTTATTATTCCCAACGACCACCCTGGCGCCAACCATGTGCAAAGTAGTAATGCCGCCAACCCCTGTATAATATATTTTACTCGATGGGGAGTGCGATACCGTTCCCCTATCTTCCCCATTTCACCACCATCGATAGTTACAAAATATATTCCATATGACAAACTATACAATATGAATTCTAAAAAGTTCTGCGTTTTACTTGAAAGGTGACGAGTAATAATAATACAGATGTTACAAGTTTAAAATATATATTTAATTTAAATTTCCTAGTACTTTCTGTCTGCAATCGCGCAGCCATCGTCAGGGAATGAATGTAACGGCAATTAGCAAAATATTCCCTGACGATGACTGTGGGATTACAGATCGAAAGTACTAGAAAATTAAGATAAAATGCATATTTTAAACTTGTAACACCAGTATTATTATTACCCATTACCTTTTAAGTAAAACGGAGAACTTTTTCAAGTTCATATTGTTCAGTTTGAGATTGATTCAAGGTTGAGTATTGCATTTCGTCTAATGATTTTATGTCCCATATGGTTAATATTAGTTTTTAAAATACTATGAGCTTTAAAAATATTTCATTACTTACATAGAACATATCTATATTATAAAGGACAAACATATCTGTGCGTAACGCTGATGTCATTCTGCGAAGGGCAACACTTTGAAATTTGAAATGAAATTTCGACTTTGCAATTTTCCCTACTACAAATTTTTAAACGTCTAAACATTGCACATTTTAAATTTTTACACCGTCGTATAGGAAAAAATGTACTTTTAAATGCAATTTGTTTAAAATCTGTATCTCAATTTATTTTGGAGATATCAATTTTGTTTTATAGTTTTTAATACCATTTTTGTAAGCGTGGCAACTCAAGTACTCCATTTCTATTAAAAGCAAAGGGAAAATAGAAAATAATAGATTACTGTATCTTTATTTTGCCATTTTCTCATAAAAATTGAAAAAAAAAATTAATTAAAATACGTGCTATGTTAAGAATATCATCTGTAATAAAACCCGGTGAATTTTGGTTTTATTTCGTTTTCATTTATCAATTAAATGATTTTTAGTTTATTATAAACTTACTTTACAAACGATACAACACTTTCTCTTTACAAAAATATAGGGTAACTCCTGGAGAGTCACCGCATACGGGATAGATGCCGCACCCCTTGTATTTCTTGTAATTATCGATAGATGGTCGTCAAACACACAGTATAGGTGCGCAATGAGATTATTTTGACCAGTGTATAGCATGAATCCCATTTCGATGTTTACTTGTAGAAGTACAATCCTTAATTTGACGAAAGTGCATGATTTCTCTGTCCAAACTTTTAAGCACGTCATGTTTAAATATGTTTCATACACTAATTACTAAATGCATGCATGATTTCGAAGTCAAAACTAAGTGTAGCGTTTGTATAGAGTACTGTGTGTATGGTTACGCCATTCCCCTTAGCGATGACAGGTAACTGTGATGGCTGACGTCAGCACCATGCAAAATGGGATACATGCCGCACTTCTATTCCGGTATACATGCCGCAGTTTCTTTTGTACGGGATGATTAAGTGTTATTAATTTTTCCTTTTCTTTTTGCACAGACTAATCATGTTAGGCATGTTATAAAGTTTACTAAAACCAAAGGAAAAAAAGGGGAAAATAAAAAGTAAGAACGGCAAGAAAGATGGAAGTGAAGTCAATAATGAAAAGTTGGATTACGCGTAACGCAGACATTCTTTGCAAGGAATGTTTAGAAAACTACTCCAAAGCAGAGAATGTGCAATTGGCTTCATTGCATCATGTGTTTAAATGTAGTTACGTAAAGACTGTACTTTTTCGACACTTTTTTCTGTAGATTGTAGTCGAAAAAGCAGGTCTCTTAACCCATTCGGGACCATAGGTGCATATAAGCACCTTCCTAAAGAGCTTACAAAATTTGTTTCTGGCACCAGTAAAAAAGAAAAGTAATATTTGCTTTGTTTAATTAGAGCATTTTTATAATTATTTAAGTAAAGGTAGCTTCTTTCAAATAAGTGGTACCAACCGAATAAAATTTGTGTAAAAGTCAACGGTTCCGATTGGGTTAACAAATAAATTATGTAAACACAATTTTACTTTTTTTTTCACTTTCTAATACATTGATGTTACGTTGTTGTTGAAAAAACAATTAAAATTTAATGTAAAAAAATAAGTCGATAATTTTAATAGTGAAAGTAGGCAACAATTATTAATTTGAATCTACTAATACGTTTCATTGTACTCATTTAGTTTCATTTTGTTATTACATCGTTAATTATAGTCCAGATATGAATATTTTTTTAAATACTTTTATTTCTGATTTCATTCTGTTCTTATTACAAGAGCGGCATAACTGCCGCACAAATACGGCGTCTCAGCCTGAATGTACGGGTGACGCGCCGCAGTGTAATGTTTTAGAAAAAAATTGTTAAAAAATATTAATAATTTATTTTTAATTTTTTTGTCGCAGTACACCCGTTGTATATTTAACATTAAATAGCACAGCGTGATTTTTTTCATTTTATGTCCATCATGGGACTTTATACACAACTTCAAAAAAATGTGCGGCATAAATCCCTTATTTTTCCCCGAATTACTCTATTTTAAAGAATATTTGTGTGACTTATTTTCTCCGCATTTATTTAAATCGTATCAGAAAGTTGAAAGAATGCGATTTTATTAATCCGTGTGTAATGATATTTTCCGAATTTTGAAAAAATATAAATGAATCATTAGATACCCGATATGTTTTACCGAGGATTCTTGAATGACGACGTTGCTCTTTACTGGGTTTGTGATAATGACGTCATATGCATACTTTTCTATAGGACTGGATCGTAAAAGTGGAATGCTTTAGCAGATGAAAATGACGAAATTTTATAAAAAAAAAAAAAAAAAAAAAAATGTGTGTATTTCAATTCTTAAAACTGAAATATGTTTTGTAGAAGTACTACTTTTCACCCAAGCTGCTTTGAAATTCTTCGCAGGCGAAAATACTTCAATTTTGAAAATAACGGAATCAAAATCATACACTCATTAAACGCAATGTTTTGGAAAAATTTAGAGTGTCTTTTAGAAGAGATGGCATATCGTGTTTGAGACTAGATTAAGAAATATAAATAAGACAAACAAATAGAAAATCTACAGCTAATTGTCCGGGAATTGTAGTTTGCCTGGCATAGGAATCATCGATCTACGATTTGGAATGAAAGATTGTTTTGCTTGTTGTGGTATTTTGGAATGTTACTCAAATTCTGATGGGATGTCTGTCTGATGGGAGACAGAGCATCAGTCTGGTACATGGGTCGAGGCTTTGCCATACTTTCCATCGAATCAGGGTTGCCAGTGGGCTACTTTATATTAATTCAGATTTCTTGATTGCCACCACTTTTTTGAAACGGTAAATTTACCTTTGTTTTCGCCTTAATTAATATGTCATTAAATAAGGCGCATTTTACCATTTCAAAAAAGTGATGCCAATAAGAATCTGAATTTAAAAAAAGTAGCCCATATGGCAACACTGCATCGAATCTTTTTTAGTAGAAGGATAAGAGAATCTTTGTTGGGATGATGGCATTTTCACGTGCCTCGGCGATGCAGTTTTTTGTGACAAAGCAAGGGTTCTTGGTCGTCTAAGCGAGCAAATAGCATTTCCGTCATCCCTGTTCAGTTTCTCGAATATTGGACTTCGGCTTAAAAGCGACTGAGGTGAAGGAAGCGTATCAGAAGGCGATCTGGAAAATAAAGTTATCATTAAAAAACAACAGATAATAAAGATTTCTCTAAAATTATCAACAATTGGTTCTTAATCGTCAAAATACAAAATTAAATTATTACATGCTAATTTCGAATGAATATGATAGAAGTAATAATACATAATCAACAAGATAAGAACAAATTGAAGCTTTAATTTAGAAGAAATGCGCAAATGTAGCTATAATGTATATATATAAACTTTCTGTACAATAACCATTGAAAATAATGAAAATGACTAAAAATATGAAATCACAAACACCACATAAACCAAATATTATTTAAAATGTATAGTCCAATGTACTACCTTATGAGGATTAAAATGGAAGAAAAAAGAAAAAGAAACAATCACGAATTGTGGATACAGAAAAAAAAAAAGAATGAAATGCTTATATAGTAAATTACTTTATCAAGGGCACAGAATTCCCTATAAGCAAGACAGCCGTTTTCTGTAGAGAATAAAAGTAAACGCTGAATAATTTATTCTCTCTGTACCTTAACAACTGCATAACCAGAATAATAGAAAAATAAACGGTCAAGTGCGAGTATTACTCACGCACAGAGGGTTCCGTACAATAATATATGAATTAGTAAGTGTATTATTAACAAAATACCGTTGCTAAAAGAATACTAAGACTTTGTAAAAACTATACAACGTAGGATAGCTGTATAGTATACAGGGTGAAAAGGAAAGTCCCTTTAACCTCAAAATACTTGCGAACGGAGAGAGCTACAGCTATACAAGTGAGGTAACGGTACAGTAAAGCGACTACGACCGACCTAATGCAAACGACAGCAGCAACCCTAGTGGCGAAATTTGGAAGATAGCCATTGCAAATCGACAACGAAAAGAGGTAGAGCAAATTTTCCAATTAGAAAGTTTTAGACCATCAATTAATTAGCACAAAACAACATTTGGTTCACACGGATAAGATAAATCGTCGCCTGCATACCCAAAAATGTCCGAAATCGATGAGTGACGATTGTACTTTGCCTATTCACATTCCGGAAATGTAGAAGTGCACAATTGCAGATTGTGACGTTGTACTGTGCTGTAATGTCTGTAAAGATCCAATTTCCAATGCATTTAAAATTTCAGAATAACCCTTTCAGGGCCAGAAGAATTCTGTTCGTAAACTTGAGGAAATAATTGACTGACACCAGAATATTCAAACGAATTTCTCTGAAAACAAAAACCCGCTAATTTGCACTTTCATTACAAAAGCAAAATTTTATTAAAATATTCTTGGTGCCATTTGTCAGTTTTGGAATTAAAATTAGGTGGCTAGACCGTCTAGCCACCGCCCATGAAAGGGTTAAATCTATGTCGTCGTATTGAAGAGGCTTGCAATAGACGTTCCATGCTGAGAAATGTGCATGTAGAATTACTCTCACGAATACAAACGTGTATCGTGAGCAATGGCGAATTTTTCGAACATACTCAATATTAACATTTTATCACTGTGAGACAGTTTGTCTTTTTTCTGTGTGTGTGATGTTATCAAAATGTATTGAGATAAGTACGTATTTATAGCATAAATTATGCGTATTTCTTCATACTTCTCACTATTCCATTCAACCGTTTACACAAAATGGAGTGCATCGATTTCGGATATTTTGGGTAAAAAGGCGAAGATTTACCTTATCCATGTAAACGAAATGTCGTATTCTATTAATTAACTGATGCTCTAAAACTTTCTAACTGGAAATTTTACTCTATCTCTTTTCGTTTTCGATTTGCAGTGGCTATCTTCCAAATTTCGCCACTAGGGGACGCATCTATCGTTTTCATTAAATCGGGATTAGTCGCTTTACTATAGCGTTACCTCACTTGCATAGCTGTAGCTCTCTCCGTTCACAAGTATTTTCAGGTTAAAGGAACTTTCCTTTGCACCGCGTATACTAGAAAAGTGTAAATGGATGTACCATGAAAGTTCAAAGATATATGGAACCTAAATAATAGCAAATATAGTTATTCTGTATATTTGTTATTCCATATAGGTTTTTAGTTAACCTTTGTATTGAGAGAGCCGCTTAATGGAAACTAGTCGCGAATCCCATAGTATTTATGTGATCAATTCTCATTAAATTAGTCTGTTTTTAACAATTTGACGTTTATTGCTTTTATACTGCTACTGGGTATATTGCATGACATAAATATATCCTTAAAATTTGTTATCTAGGCTTTAAAAGCCGATGGAGCATAGAGTACGCCGTTTCTGTCGTTATATATGTGCAAACCATCCGTGTCTTTAAAGGTTAATATCTAGGCTAATTTCCAACGATTTTCTACGAAATTCATGATCAACAATGCTTTTATAATTCTGCAACGATAGGTGCCTTCAGCTCTGCTCAACGCTTTTGCTGAAGCGCGTAAATCGAAATTTGAGTGAAACGGAAAAATGCGATTTTCTCAAAAACTACGTGACCTAGGGTAATCGCTATAATTTTCCTGCAAGGTTTAAATTAATGTTTACTACCTTTAATTTTTTTCATAATTTTAGTTTCAATAGATTCGGAGTTAGGTAGGGGGAACATATTTTTGCTCTACATTTTCCACCATAACTTTGAAAATATAATACATAACATTAAATGAAATATATTTTTGATTTCAGCGTTACGAAAGCTTTCATACGATACCCCACACGATATAGAAAGAAAAGATTTTTTTTTCAAGTAACTTAATTATCCCCTCTACATTTTTCCTAAATATATTTATGAATATTTATTAATCTGTAAATATGTGGATCAATAGTCTTTATTACTTCCCCGAATTTGAACTTTCCACGTTGCATAGTTTACGAATAAAAGGGCTGTGACAGACAGACAGACACAGGAGTGATCTTATAATGGTTCCTTTTTCACTTTTTAAGTACGGAACCCTAAAAATGAACACTAAATATTATGAAAGCCCTTGAAATGGAATATATAAAAAATAAATATTTAAACAATCTATATATATATAAATGTTGTAATATTATTCAGCTTACTCTATATAATTGTGTCGCCGAGCAAAGACTAGCTAATGTGATAGGACCCCATCCACCAATTGACTAAGAGGGAGCCTAAGGAGAGAGAGCGGGCTTTGTAGAACGGTGTCTCTGTGACTCACTGGTGACGACGGGGCTTGCGTGATCGCCATGCAGGGTCTCCCGGAGCAACCGAAGGGTGAGGGTTTCGGACAGCGCCTGATGTGCTATTTGCGTCAGGAAGCTCATCCCGCCGAGATGTCCATAGCTGGAGCAGTTGTGAGCCGACCCTAAGTTGGGTAGGGTTTGGTGGTGCCCTCATCGACCAGGGACCCGTCGCAGAGAGAGGCCAGTAGGGCTATAGTTGCCCGATGTCGTGCCGCAAACTCTGGGAGACAGTCGGTCGGAAGGTCCGCCATTGAACAATATCCCCGCAGTGAACCGGGCCGGAGGCTCGCCGACTAACTCGGCAGCGCTTCGAACCTTGGAGGAACTCTTTGTCCGACCCAGATCCTGCGTGTCTTTCTAGTGGTGAGGATCTAGCGGTGCTTCAAACTAACTTTCGAACGCAACTAACAGGTAGCGGTCGGTCACTGTACGGGGTCAGGAGCATTCGTGCTTGGGTGCCTTCGACGGCCGTGAGGGAAGGTAGTGGGGGCCGGGCTTTAGCCGGTCTCCCGGGGCTTCTCCACCTTCGGGTGGAGTCGAATTGTGTGGGAGCGGCGGAACTCCGAACCCTCCAACCACCTAGCGAGGTGGGGTCTATCCCTTCTACGTGGAGCTTTCCGTGCCCGCCTGGGTCGCTAACGGCACCTAGTCTGGTCTCTCTTGACTCCCAGCGTCGAGTCGCGAGGGGTCTCGCAGGTTAACGGAGAGATTGGGAGAAATTTCCTAGCGAGGCAACGTCTATGTCGTCAGAGGTGGAGTTACATTGTTTCCTCGGTGCGCGAGTTTGACCGGAGCTTTTGTGAGGGCTGCTTGATGGGGCATGTCTGGCGGTGACCTTCGGGACGCTTGTCTCTCGGGTAGTTTCGAGCAGGGACAAATGGGCTTGTGAGAGCCTAAGACCGGGACTTGGGAGACCGGGGACCGGGACCTGTACAAGATCTTTATCCTATTTCGTAATGCAAATGTTCTAGATTGCCGCTATTTGAATAAGATTAATTTTTAGGGTTCCGCACTTAAAAAGTAAAAACGGAACCATTATAAGATCACTCCTGTGTCTGTCTGACACAGCCCTTTTACTCGTAAACTATGCAACGTGGAAAGTTCAAATTCGGGGAAGTAATAAAGACTATTGACCCACATATTTACAGATTAATAAATATTCATAAATATATTTAGGCAAAATGTACAGGGGCTAATTAAGTTACTTGAAAAAAAAAATCTTTTCTTTGTATATCGTGTGAAAGTTTTCGTAACGCTGAAATCAAAAATATATTTCATTTAATTTTAGGTATTATATTTTCAATGTTATGGTGGAAAATGTAATGCAAAAATATGTCCCCCCCCCCCCATCTAACTCCGAATCTATTGAAACTAAAATTATGAAAAATTTAGAGGTAATAGACATTAATTTAAAACTTGCAGGAAAATTATAGCGATAACCCTAATGTCACATAGTTTTTTAGAAAATCGCATTTTTCCGTTACACTCAAATTTCGATTTACGGGCTTCAGCAAAAGCGTTGAGCAGAGCTGAAGGCACCTATCGTAGCAAAAGTATAAAAGCATTGTTGATCATGAATTTCGGAAAAAAATCGTCAGTAATCAGCCGAGATATTAACCCTTAAAGACACGGACGGTTTGGACATACATAATGACAGGGACGGCGTACTCTATGCTCCATCGGCTTTTAAAGCCTAGATAACAAATTTTAAGGATATATTCATGTAATGTAATGCCCAGTAGCAGTATAAAAGCAATAAACGTCAAATTGTTAAAAACAGACTAATTTAATGAGAATTAGTCACATGAATACTGTGGGATTCTCCACTAGTTTCCATTGAGTGGCTCTCTCAATACACCTACTATGTCTTTAAAGGTTAACTAAAAACCTATATGGAATAAAAAATGTACAGAATAGCTATATTTGCTATTATTTAGGTTGCATATATCTTTGAACTTTCATGGTACATACATTTATACTTTTCTAGTATACAGGGTGCAAAGGAAAGTCCCTTTAACCTGAAAATACTTGTGAACGGAGAGAGCTACAGCTATGCAAGTGAGGTAACGGTATAGTAAAACGACTAAGCCCGATTTAATGTAAACGACATCAACGCCCCCTAGTGGCGAAATTTGGAAGATAGCCACTACAAATCGAAAACGAAAAGAGATAGAGCAAAATTTCCAGTTAGAAAGTTTTAGAGCATCAATTATTTAATAGAATACGACATTTTGTTTACATGGATAAGTTAAATCTTCGCCTGTTTACCCAAAAACGTCCGAAATCGATGCACTCCATTTTGTGTAAACGTTTGAATGGAATAGTCAGAAGCATGAACAAAAACGCACAATTTATGCTATAAATACGTACTTATCTCAATACATTTTGATAACATCACACATTAAAAAAAAGACAAACTGTCTCACAGTGATAAAAAGTTTATATTCAGTATGTTCGAAAAGTTCGCCATTGCTCACGATACACGTTTGTATTCGTGAGAGTAATTCTGCATGCACATATCTCAGCGTGGAACGTCTATTGCAAGCCTCTTCAATACGACGACATAGATTTAACCCTTTCAAGGGCGATGGCTAGACGGTCTAGCCACCTAATTTTAATTCCAAAACTGACAAATGGCACCAAGAATATTTTAATAAAATTTTGCTTTTGTAATGAAAGTGCAAATTAGCGGGTTTTTGTTTTCAGAGAAATTTTTTTGAATATCCTGGTGTCAGTCAATTATTTCATCAGTTTGCGAACAGAATTCTTCCGGTCCTATGATCTTGTCAAAGTGGAATAAATTTTGCTGTTTTTCATTCCGGAATACCAAGCATAAGAGCCTCAATTGATAACTTCATAATAACTGATACTCTTCCCGAACCCCCTGTGTACACCACCCTGTTTTAATCAAAAACACTTCTCATTTCGAAATTTGAAAGCCGTACTGCCGAGTGCGACAACATTCGAATGTTATTGCACCCTCTCCTCTGATTGTATTGTAAGCAAACTCAGTGAACAAAATCCCTTTTGTCATCTTTTCAGGAACATAAATTTTCACAGCTGCAGAATTTCAAAAGGGGGAGGACAATTCAATGTCATATTTTCCTACGCACTCGCTTACTTTTCGTTTACGATTGGCACGCCTACACTTCGTGGTCGATTCTACTCCAGAAAGGGGTGATATTCACTCTTGAATTTAGGAAAAAAGGTCAACGGTAAAAAAGGCAACGGAAAAAACGTCAACGGTAAAAAGGTCAATGGTAAAAAGGTCAACAGGTAAAAAAGGCAACGGTAAAAAGGTCAACAGGTAAAAAGGTCAACGGTAAAAAAGGCAACTGTTAAAAAATAATAATTATAAATACTTCATTGAACATAAAATTGAGACATATTAGTTATTAAGGTGCATATACGTTCAGTTATAGAAAACCGATTCTATGCTTCAAGTAAAGCACGTGGTAAGAACATGTATTTGTAACCCTGTTATTGAAAGCAATATATTATACATGTCATTATACTAAAGACACAAATATATAGGTGCTGTGTATTAAAAAAATTATTCCATGCCGGAGACGTCGACTGATCGTTAAAAGGTACCTAGAATGGGGGGGGGGTGTTAAACAGAAAATATACTCTGTAGATTCTTTCAACGCGCTATATGGATAGCTTATGTATAAGGACATCAACTTATATATGGAAACTTTGACCAAAGCTAGTTTTCGGGGGAGGAGAATGGGAAAGACATGAAATGAAAAGAAACAAAACTTTACATACAGAGATTTTAAAAGGTTTGAAATAATGACAAACAAATGAAAATTTTTGTAAGCGAAGAATTTTCATTATCTTGATGTTTGCAATGTAGAAGGGGGTAGAGTTAAGTAGGTGTGTGTGTGTGTGGGGGGGGGGGGGGAGTTCAGTAAATATGAAAGATTTGGCTCAAGAAAGCACAATTTAGAGAATACATAGCAGAAATGAAAATGTTTTTACGAAAATAATTTGAAATAAAATTAAAGATTCAAATTTATTGACTATGGTGTAGAGATGTAGCATTTTGCATCGGGCTAGGAAATTCGCTTTTATCCAAAAATGACGCGACCTGCGGTTCGTGCTATATTTTTTCTTTACATATGATTTTAATTTCTACCATTTTGCTACGAATCGGTTTGACTTTCTTTGTTTCGGATTCGAGTTAGATTTTGATTCTTGAGCTGGGATTCGTGTTGACTTGATTTTGCAAAAGATTGTCCAAAGTATTCTTTCTGGTGAAGACTCTATATAGAATAATGTCTACATAAAATCTATATAGAATATCGCGTGCCATTCACACGTAATTCTATTCAAAACGCCAATTTTAACAGCGTTTTCAAAAAGAATGCCTGCTTTTATCGAAAAATGGTAACACTGTTCGACCCCATAGTTTCTGAATAAGAGCATCTCTCAATTCCATGTGTTTACGAACAAAACTAAATTCAGGAATATGTCAGAAAAAAGAAGTCAATTTGGATTCCAATATAGTTGAAAAGATTATGCTTTTTCTGTGTGGGCAAGTGGGACATTTGTCCAGACCTCCCAAAATTTAGTGTCCCAAACTTGGAAGTAATTGAAATTTTATTTTCACGCTTTTTTTACTTTAGTCGAGAAACACTTGTATTTTAAAAACTATTCATATTTCTATTATTTATTTTTTCCTAATCATAATGCTGTATTGAAACTATAAAAAAAATGTGGGGGGGGGGGGAGAAACATTTATTTTAAAATGTGTTATTTGTTTTGATTTATTACTGGTAGAATCTTTGTGGTAAGAGGTATTATGTCATCCTTTTTTTATGTAGTGATTTAAAAAAGTAACCTCTAATAAAAGTATTGTTTTAATCATATTTATCATATAATATTTTATCACATTGGTGTTTGTGTGAGGTAGGAGAATAAAAAATTTAATTTTCAAGCTTTAATCTATCATTCGGCCAACATGTCCGTGCAAAGTAATAATAATAATTAAAAGATAGATTATATACAGTATTTTTTCCGGGATTCGTTATCTTGATTTCAGGAGTAACTAAAATGACATTCCGCATAAATTTAACACATATATTTGGATTATTTCTAAAATGTATTAGAGAATATTGCAGTAATAATTTCAAAAATTCACACAGAAATTGCACAAGACAATTTCAAGGCAGTTGTTAACATTTACTTTGTAATTGAACCAGTGTTGCCAGATTGAGCACTTTTTTAAGTCTGTTCTCAACTGCTCTGCTCAACAAGCGCAAAACGTTTTGACACATTTACAAATTCATTTTTTAACGGAAAGATATAAAATTGGAAAGCCTGACCATAAAAGCGATTTGGAATCGAGCTGTGTTTTACATTTTCTTATCTATAAATTACCTATTGCGTTATAAGCGATTATGATCACGTGGCAAACACGTTTTTCGCCCTTTCTTCAGTGGTTATTCTACTTTCGAGCAAAAATTTGGTTCTAAACGCCCACTTTGACACTATTTTCTGAAAGATCTATTGCGTTAGCAAAAAACGGAAAAAACAGCTCGATGACATAGTTTCTGAACAATGACACCTGCTAGTTACATGCATTTCCGAACAAAAATAAATTAAAACTTATGTCATAAAGTTGCCCTTTTGGATTTAAGAACAGCCTTAATTTAGATTATTTGACTCTCACCCCTTTTTTAAAGTAGTATAATTCGCCTTATTTTTCAGAAAGACCGAATATTTCTATTAAAAAAAAAAACAAAAAAAAACGGCGACAATTAGCAATCTGGGGACAAAAAAGTCCCCAATCTGGCAACACTGAATAGAACAATTATTTTTAACTTCGAAATTTAGCTATTGTTTAGAAAAAGAAGCGAAGGTGATCAAAGGAAACAGAAAAGTATCTAAGTAACTTTTCAACTTGATAAAATCTTAAATTTTTATTTCATCAGGCAGAAGAGTAATAATGAAAAAAAAAAGCTTCTTTTCGAAGATTTTGAAATCTATTTAATTGAATTTTTAAGCAGTTTTCGGCCTTATCTCCCTGTATATAATGTTACATTTATAAAATCATAAAAAAAAATATTAAAACACATAGAAGAAAAAAAAATGGTTGGGGGGGGGGGGATCGAAATTGAAGCATGTTTTAAGTGCATGTAGGAAATATTTCTATAAGAGGTCAACAGTAATGCTACCAATAATATTAATCGGTTGCTTTTGTCAAATAGATCTAGATTAAGAGAAAACAAAGTAACCACATGAGAAAAATAGTAAAAAAAAAGAAAAAAAAATCATTAATGGTAACATATTTAAATTTAAAAGGAAAAAAAGAACCTTATTAAAAGAGTTCCATGGTTGTATTAACTAGGTGAAAGAGATTACAGGTATTTGTAAATACTTAGATGAAATACTGTTCTATTGGACATAGAAAACTTTAATGTGTAAGTTCAAAAGCGGTATTGTTACTAAATTATAAAATATTTTTGGGGGTAGAGTTTGGGATTTTTACTTTAACCGCTATGTATTTTTAATTTGTTTTTGCAGTAAAAATTGGTCCTATCAAAAACTTGTCAATATAAAAGTTGTAGATAATATTAAGAAAATATATAATAAATTTAATTGGATTTGATATCTTGAGAATTGACGAAGTTATGAATTTTTTTCTCCCTAAAACCCTGTTTTTTTTTCGTTCCTTGAGCTCATCTTTAATTTTATCCAAGATCTGTGATACATACAATTTTGGGCCCTTTTCTTAAAAGTAATAATAACTTTAAACTGATTTGATATGTATTATAATTAAGAAGTTATGGGTTTTTTCTGTTTTCGCGAAACCCCTCTCTATCCCCCCCACCCTCCCCTTGGTCTGATTTTGCCCATTCACGAACTTGACCGAGATTTTCTACCTCTTGATTTTGTGTATAGGCTTGGAAGAGATTTGTGCAGAATTATGGAAAAGGGGTATATATATTATATCACTTTTTTATGGACAAAACTTTATATATATATAACCATTATATAATGTTACAATCCATCCTCTTTTTTTTAAAAAAATAAAAAATAATATATATATATATATATATATAGATATAAAGTTTTGAATTGGGGGTGGTTTTGGGTTCTAGGTGTCATGAGCAGTGTAGATCTGCAAAACTTTTTCAGAAATTCCAGCCTAGAGGAGATTGCAATAGGTAGTATTTCTTACGAAATCTACTTAAAATGGTAAAATCTAAACAATTTAGTAATTAGTTTCATTATACTGGTTTTAATACAAATTAACAGATGTACTGTTATAATGGGAAATATGGGCCGAAGGGAAAAAAGATGATAGTCATAAACTAGCTATTCCGAATTATTTTAATTTACAGGTATGGATATGAATACTATCTTCAACTGTGTATCGAGCTATCTTTAACTGCATTTTTAAAGGATTATTTTCATTTTATACCTGAATCAGAGATTACCAAACGATAATACGTATTTCAAGAAATTAAATGAAACTATCATATAAAATTTCACAAAAATGGATTATTATCATTTTTTCCTTTAAAATCGTTTTTCTCTCATTTTTCCAGAAAGAAAACTGGAAAGTAAAAACTTTTTTTTTTCTGTTCACCATTTGGAAAATTAAGGAAATTTTTAATGTCTATTATGTTTTTGTGAAATTGTGTTTGTGTCTATTACACAATATGGCAATAAAGATCGCCTAAATTATCATTTCAATATTTTTTATGAAATGACGTTCAAACTACAAGATAAAAGATCAGAATTGATGTTTGAAAAAAGAATAACAATATTACACGATATATTCAGCAATTATTTTCTTTGAGTTTGTTTGAATAAAACTGGTTTAGAAGTGGAAGAAAAATGGTTTAAAACTGGTGGAATGTAAAAAAATAATATTGACTCACAAACAAATAATTGAACAAAACTTGAGAAGCACAGACCTTTAAATTTAATAATGAACGCATATGAATAACCAAACGTTCGATATGAATATTTCTCAATATTTTTTGGATAAACGACACACTTTAAATGTAATTTTGTTCTCACGTCATAATGTACTATTATTAGACACACAAAATATTTCTCATTTGTACATGCATAAAATTTTTAGACTGTACTTAAGAATCATACAATATACAATGTACAGTGAAACCTCGATTATCCGAGCTAATTGGGACCGCAAGTACCTCGAATATCGGAAATCTCGGTTAATAGAAATTGCGTATAAAAACGCGCCGTGCTCGCGAATTGAACATCTCTTAGAATAAAAAACAATAGAGCGTTTTTCAAATGATAAAAATAAACATATATAAAGTTATGTTTCACAGCTCAACAAATTTGAAAAGGAAATCAAGTACTTGTAGTAAATTTTAAGAAGCAAATTGAAAATTTTTTAACTATACTAAGTTAAATACTGAAAAATGCATTTTCAAAAAAAAAAAAAAAAAAAAAAAAAAAAAAAAATATTTTTTTAAATTTGTTAAATTTACATTAACGGGGGATTCGCGAAAGAAAGCGCAAACAGAATAATGTCATGAAACTAAAATGTCTATTGTGAGAGTCACCCGTCCCTATTGCTGCCAGTCAAGCAGGGTGGGGGGGGGGATATAATTGTCCAATAACACATCTCTTTTAGTGCTTAGTAGGCTACACGGCCACTGGAAACAAAGCATCGTTCGCTGTTGACATCTCAGGGTGCAATATTTCTTGGAAATTAAGTGCTTTTGGAGACAGAAGAGCCTGTAGCACGGACAGTAAACTAAAAATGTGGACTTTTTCAATTTTCAGTGCTCATTCACAACAACAACAACAACAACAAAAAAAAAAAAAAAAAAAAAAAAAAAGAGAAAAAAATTAGACTTCGTTATCGGCTCGGTTAACAGAAACCTCGATTAATCGAAGCTCGGTTAATCGAGGTTCTACTGTATTTCATTTATAGGTGCATTCGTAATTATATAAATACGTAGCACTTATAGTCGTCGTTCGGTTCGTCCGTCCACATATGGTGCGGTTAAATACGGATAATCTCTACTGCAATTTTTTTAATTTCTAAGCATAACACATTTTCAATTTTTTTTACCGTCGCATAGGGAAAAAAAGTACTTTTAAATGCAATTTGTTTGAAAACTGCATCTCAATTCATTTTTGAGAAAAAAAAAAATTGTAGTTTATAACGTCATTCCTTTAACGTTGGCAACAGAAGTACTCCATTTCTGTAGAAAGTAAAGGAAAAATAGTTGGAAAATAGTAAATTATTATATCTTTTTGTTGCCATTTTCCCATATTGTAGATTTATTTAACTTTGATCTGGAAACTTGCTTTATGCCAGACGACAACATATCACTTTTATTTTAAATAAAATAAACACCATTAAAAAAAATCTTTGTTTTATATAATCGTAGATTTTCTACCGTTAAAAGAGGTGAATATTACTTTTCGTAAATAACGGTTTGATAGCATTTCTCGTTAAAGTGTTTCCAGTTAAGGATTTATTTTTTTTTCCCCGGTTAAAATGCCACCGATCAGATAGAAAAATTAAAATGTAGTCTAATTTATGTTTCGTGTATCTCCAACGAATACATTGCTTTCCAGTTTTATGCACTAAGTAAGCGTACCCTGCCAATAAAAATTTCTCCTTGCTTTTGTTATAAATAATTATTTTCATATCAAATTAATATAAAAATTAAAAAACGAAAACTATTTCTTAAAAATCAATACAATTAAGAAATTACTACATAAAGAAATTATACAGAATTACTATTAGGGAAATAATGTAATAAAAAATAAGAATATTACGAAGACTAAAAGCGAAGGACTAGAACTAGAAAATCAAACGTTATAAAGTCCTTTAAAAAATACAAAAGAAAAATTCTTTAGCTGAATCTTTTGTGACAAATCAGGAGGTTTTCAGGGTATTTCAACATTTATTTCAATCCTTGTGTGCAATAAGTTTCGTTGAAACCCATTAATGGATTTTGATATGGTTTACAAACCATTTTCCTCTCTTTAAATACAAAGGGATAGGAATGGAGTTGATATTTACGTGTATATCCTAAAGGTCATTCTATTTATCTAGCATAGCTTGTCAAAATTGCAATACAAGTTTACATTTTTGTTATTCAAACCTAAGCCCTTTTGTTACTCAAAACTAAAGGACTCTAGTTTACCCTGTTGTCCCCAGCCTCACCCCTAGACAATAAATAAGTACATGATAAAAACCCTGGGGGAAATCCCTGAGTAAAATATCTTACAGTGAAACTTCCCTGTGCGACCCCCTCCATTAAGCGGCCACCTCCCTGAACGACCATTTTTTCATGGACTCACTACTAATTTTACCTCCCTTCAGAGACCATTTTAGTTGAACTCTCTCCATGAACGACCAATTTCTTTGAAGAAAATGAAACAAATTTTCCATGGTCGCTTGAAGGTTTTATAGAAAAGTAATTCCGGAGAGCGCATTATTCATCAAACTTTTAAATTAAGTTAAATTTTTTTTAAAATTTTATTCCGGTAACTTTTAATTCCCCTGTCCTATTGTGTCAGGAAACTCTCAAAGAAATAGATAGATTAATGAAATCGTCCTTACTTTTTCCCGCCCCCCAAAAAATTGCATTTATTTACTTAGCTTCGAAAGGACTTGGAAATATAAGTTATAAAAGATAAAATCGTAAAATCATAACAAACGTCTATGTATTCATTTTTTTTTTACACTCTGCAGTAATTAATTTATGGAATTAACTTTAGTTTTGAAACTTAAATTTTTATATTTTTTCCTAATGTGAAAAATAAATTTCAGTAACATTCATTGTTATCTTTTTTCAACAATTAAAATCTAGATTTAAACATGACCTCCATTAAAAGACCAGCTCTCGGAGCGACCAATTTTTTTTTTTTTTTTTTTTTTTTTTTTTTTTTAAGGAACGTGGTCGTTTTAGGTAGGGTTTATTGTATTTTGATGTTAGTAGATTAATCTCAAAATTTTACCTCATACTTATCTATTTTATTACACCCACAAATCGGCCGCTTACCTAAAAAAGCAGGATAATGAAAAAATTCCTCTAAAGAAAATGGCTCTTTTCTTCGTCTTTATTTTATTCCCTTTACAATCTATGTAAGTAATTTTTTTTACTGTTGCCTTTTTTACCGTTGACTTTTTTACCGGTTGACCTTTTTACCGTTGCCTTTTTTACCTGTTGACCTTTTTACCGTTGCCCTTTTTACCGTTGACGTTTTTTCCGCTGCCCTTTTTACCGTTGACCTTTTTACCGTTGACCTTTTTACCGCGCACCGATACTCTTAGATGGGTACTTTCCAAAATTCTAGCACGCATCTGCTTGTTCTATTTTCCTGCTGTTTATTGCTGTTATTTTCGATCAGAATAATTGTTAGTGCTATTAGTGAAGTTGGTAGTTTCGACCAAAGAACGTAGATTAAGACCTCTGTAATTTAAACAGTAAAACATGTAACACTGTAAAACATAAACAGTAAAGTAAAACATGATTTAGTCAAAAGGCCGCAGAAAAAACGCGAATTACGTCAAAAAGAGGAGAAAAAAGCGCGAATTTTGTCAAAAAGCAGCGGAAAAAACGCAACTTTCGACGAAGGATTGCGAAAAAAAACGCAAATTTCGTCAAAGGATCTCTGAAAAATCACGCGTTCCGTCAAAGGGAAGCGGAAGAAACGCAAAATTCGACAAAGGATCGCAAAAAATCCCCGAATTTCGTGAAAGGGCCACAGAAAAAAACGTGAGTTTCGCCAAAAGGCTGCGGAAAAAGCGAATTTCGACCAAAAGCCGCGAAAAAGAACACGAATTTCGTCAAAAACCCGCGGAAAAATCAAATTTCGTCAAAGGATCTAAAATAGGCGAATTACGTCAAAAAGCCGCAGAAAAAAACCCGAATTTCGTCAAAGGGCCGGAGAAAAACCCCGAATTTTGAAAAACGCGCTTTCCGTCAAAGGACAGCAAAAAAATGCGAATTTTGTTAAAGGATCGCAAAAAAACGCGAATTACGTCAAAAAGACGAAAAAAAGGCGCGAATTTTGTCAAAAAGCCGCAATAAAAATCAAATTTCGACGAAGGATAGCAAAAAAATGCGTATTCCGTCAAAGGGCCGCGGAAAAACGCGAATTTCGTTAAAGGATCACAAAAAACGTAAATTTCGTGAAATGGCTTCAGAAAAAACGCGAATTTCGTCAAAGAGCCTCAGAAAAACGGGAATTTCATCAAAGGGCCGCAGAAAAAACGCGAATTTCGTCAAAGATCCGTGGGAAAAACGCGAATTTCGTCAAAGACCCGCAGAAAAACCGCGAATTTCGTCAAAGAGCCACAGAAAAAATGTAAATTTCGTCAAAAAGCCGCAAGAAAACTCAAATTTCGACAAAGAATAGCAAAAAAAAAAACGCTTATTCCGTCTAAGGACCGAAGAAAAACGCGAGTTTTGTCAAAGGACACAAAAAAACACAAATTTTGTGAAAGAGCCTCAGAGAAAACGCGAATTCCATCAAAGGGCTTCAGAGAAAACATGAATTTCGTCAAAGGGCCTCAGAAAAAACGCAAATTTCGTCAAAGATCCGCGGAAAAAACGCGAATTTTGTCAAAGGGCCGCGTAAAAAAA
This sequence comes from Maratus speciosus, assembly GCA_963932465.1. Taxonomy (NCBI): domain Eukaryota; kingdom Metazoa; phylum Arthropoda; class Arachnida; order Araneae; family Salticidae; genus Maratus; species Maratus speciosus. The sequence continues at coordinate 280,981,689 of OZ010787.1, read as the reverse complement.
GCAAATTTCGTCAAAAAATCATGGGTAAAATGCGAGGAATTTCGTCAAAGCGTCTTGATAAAAACCTGAATTTCATTAAAAGGTAGCGGAAAAAACGCATACAAACATGTATGTTTATTACTATAGGTACAGTTTTTAAACTGAAATAATATGCTGAACAAACTTTTTAAAAATCTGGTTAACCCGAACCCAACTTGCAGGAATTTACACTCAGCCTGATATTGACCTGAAATGAAAACAGAGTTAACCCAACCTGGAACAAAACTAATTAGCGCCGGGAAGGGATATCCTTTCCTTCCCCCCTTCTGCTGTAATCTTTCAGAAAATTTGCTGTGAATTTCAGAATATTTTTTTTAACTCAAAATTAGCCTTGGGGGTCGGTGAGGTACGGGTCCGATCTTGAGGCCATCCCACGTCGAAATAAGTTGAAAAGTGTTACTGGGTTTTTTTTTATATACTTTTCTTTAAAAGAAAGTCATTGTAGCTTAAAATCTATAAAAATGTTCTTCCCACCCCCGAAACTAAATTCTGGCTACGTTTCTTGTTTAACAATAAATTAATATTGTAACAATCACAAAATATTTTTTGTATACACAAAATATTTTTATACACATATATAAAATAACGACTGTTTATTATGTGTGCATTGCACAAGTAATAATAATGACTTTAAACCGTTGAACCAAATGAAAAATACTGGCTGGAAAGTTAGTTGTATTTATGTCGGCCAATTATCAGCACGTGGGATATAGGCCCTAAGATGGGGGGGGGGTGCCTTCCGTGGAGGTCTTTCTAAGGGAACCTAACCCTTATTAACGCTTGGAGAACCAAGGTTCGAAGAAAACTCCGAACGATTAGGCCGACGGGCGCGATTGGGATCGAACCCAGCACCTCCCGTCTACCAGCTTCGAGAGCAGAACCTCTCGGCCACTGGTGAGGCCTGGAAAGTTAGGACGGAATAGGAAGATAAGTAGGAGGGGAGAATTTTTCGCGGTCCTTTGAAGAAATTCGTGATTATTTGACGAAATCTGTTTTTTTCGCAGCTTTTTGATGAAATTCTCGTCTTTTTCGCTACCTTTTGTTGAAATTCTCATTTTTTTCCTCGACCCTTTAACGAAATTTGCGCTTTTTTCGAGATCCTTTGGCGAAATTCAAATTTTGTCTGCAATTATTTGACGAAATTCGCAGTTTTTGTTTTACGAAATATGCGTTATTTTGCGGAATTTTGGCGAAATTCGCGTTTTCCCCCGCGATCCTTTGACGAAATTTGTGTTTTTCGCGATCCTTTAAAAAAAATTGGCGTTTTTTCAGCTACCCTTTGACAAAATTAGTGTTGTTCCGCGGCCCTTTGACAAAATTCGCGTTTTTTTTTCGTGGCCCTTTGACGAAATTCGCGTTTTTTCCGCAATCCTTTGACCAAATCCATATTTTTTCTGCGATACTTTGGCGAAATTGGAGATTTTTTTCTGCGAATGAGCGATGAAATTGATTTTTTACAGTGACCATTTGTCAAAATTCGCGAATTTTTGTAGCCGAATACCTTACATTTTCGGAAAATTCGAATCAGAATCACCTCTACTTTTAATTGTGCGCGAGCAGTAAATAAATCGTAAATAAAATTGGGGAATATTTTAAATTTTTTGGTATTTAAAAAAAAGTTGCAAAAACAACAACAAAAAAAAAATATGTTTTTTTTCCAATTTTTTTTCATTTTGAAAATATATTTTGTGGTTCCAAGTAAATTTCGTCGCAGGACTGAGGAGGATATTGGATTAATGAAAAAGACAAATTCGTAGCATGCCAGAAAATAAAACAAATTTATCTCTAAAAGAAAGAAAGAAATCAGCCTTTCCCCCCTTTCACTGCGATCCTTTTGGAGGGAGAATGGAGCTGTAACCTCATAACCACCGTCCCCATCGACTTCGTTGGGTATTGTATGCTGAGATATCACTGCACACTAATATATGGGGTTAACGAGAATATCTGCATGACAGAAAAAAATACAAATTTATCTTAAAAGAATGGAAAAAATCAGCATTTTTTTTCATTTCATTTTTGACTATTTCGAAAGGGGATCTGTAACCCCATCAGCCCCCTTCCCCTCGTTAGGTATACTGTGGTGTAGTAACTGTGCGCTGATATGAGACTAACCAGAATGGCTAGTTCGTTGTATTGCAGAAAACAAAGTTACAAATTTATCTCAAACAGAAAGGAAAAAAGTCAGCAATTTTTTTTTTTTGGGGGGGGGGGGGGGGGCGGCAATAGGGCTGTAACCCTATTACCACCTTTACATTTCTTTGGGTGTAATGTGGTGTCACTGTGCACTGAAATGGAACTAAAGAGAAGAGAGCGGCTAGTCTGTTGAATGATAGGGGAAAAAAAATACAAATTTATTTCAAAGAGAAAGAAAAAAGTAATCTTTTTCAGTTCATTTTCGACTATTTCGTGAGGAGGGGGCTGTAACCCCAACAGCCGTCTCCCTCCTTCTTTCGGTATGCTGTGATGTCAATGTGGACTAATAGGGTTTAACGAGAATGGCTATTTCGCTGTATGGCAGAAGAAAAATTAGAGATTTATCTAAAAAAACATAAGGATTGCAGTAAACAAAATTACAAATTTAGCTCAAACAAGAAGGAAAAAAAATCAGCTTTTTTTTTTTCATTTCATTTTTGACTATTTTGGGAGGAGGCAGCTTATTAGTCCCTTTCACATCTTTGGGTATAATGTGGTGTCACTGTGCGCTAGTATGGAACTAAAGAGAAGAGAGCGGCTAGTCTCTTGAATGATAGGGGAAAATATAAATTTGTCTCAAACAAAAAGAAAAAATCAGAACTTTTTCATTTCATTTTCGACTAATTCGAGAGGAGGGGGCTGTAATTCCATCAGCCCCCTCCCCATCTTTGGTATGCTGTGATGTCAATGTGGACTAATATGGGGTTAACGAGAATGGCTATTTTGCTGTATGACAGAAGAGAAAATTACAGATTTATCTAAAAAAGTAAGGAATAAACACCTTTTTCATTTAATTTTTTGACTATTTTAGGAAGAAATGGGGTGGGGGTTCTAATCCCATCAGCCCCCTTTCTCTTCTTTGGTGTCAATGTGAACTAATGTGGAACTAAAGCGAAGGGAGCGGCTATTCGCTTGAATGATAGGGGAAAAATTGAAAAAATGTATCTCAAACAGAAAGAAAAAATCAGTACTATTTTTTAAATTCCCTTTCGACTATTTCGAGACGAGGGAGCTACAATTCCATCAGCCCCCTCCCCATCTTTGGGTATAGTGTGATGTCATTGTGGACTAATATGGTGTTAACGAGAATGGCTATTTTGCTGTACGACAGAGGAAAAAAATTAGAGTTATCTAAAAAAAGTAAGGAAAATCACTTTTTTCATTTAATTTTTCGACTATTTTGGGAGGAAGGGGGGGGGGGCTGCAACCCCATCAGCCCACTTTCTCTGCTTTGGTGTCAATGTGGACTAATATGGGACTAATGAAAATGGCTAGTCCGCTGTACGATTGAAAAAAATTAATTTTTTTTTAAAAAAGAAAGAAAAAAAATCGGCATTTTTTCGTATCACTTTCGAAAATTTCGGGGGGGAGGAGGGGGACTGTAGCCCCATCAGCCCCCCCCCCCTTGGGTACTCCCATGTTTAATATTACTATATGTATATATATTATAGAACATGATGAGGTGTTACATGAAATTATAAGACACACATTAGGAGTAATCACTCAGCATATTTTTTTTTGGCACATGGGATAAATATATGTATAATATGTAATAAATATGTATGTATAACAATTATTTGGGATTGGGAGGATTCTGGGAATTTTTTTCATGTATAATTAAATTTAAAATTGTTGCATCAGTATTAACCTGGGAAGATGTCGCATTATTTTTGGTGAGTTTTCTCTTTTTCTTTGCAGGTAAAAACCTTTGTGGCAGTATATTTTTATTTGGAGGGACATCCTTATTTATTGGCATAAAATTTAATTCTGATTTTTCTAAAGCCTCAGCAGCTTCTAATTGGGGTGGTACTGATTTTAAAATTTTCTCGAGTATTTCACATTGTTTGACAGATGTTAACGATTCACGTATTTTTTGCCATTTTGGGTCTAAATCGGCTATTTTGCTTTCAAGTGTAGCAGGCTGTGATTTTTTTTTTTTTTTTTTGGGGGGGGGGGTATCTCATTAAGAATAACATTATTTATGAGGGAAGTTTCATCAATTATAAGGGGAGACTCATTAGACGTAGAAGCAGTTGTATGGGAAGATGGGTTCAAGTGTTTCTGTAAATAATGAGTATGTTTGCACATATTCCACTTAATTGAAGAGTCCATACAACTGCATATATATCTATGGATACAAATATTGCAGTCAGTGCATTTTAATTGACAAGAACAATCGTTGTTAAATTCCTGAATCTGATATATTTCAGTATTGTCTGACGATAAAATTGACCACCCATCCTCATTTGTTGTAATCTCGGAGGAAAATGTTTTGGCTGTTTTGTGCCTGCTCCTAATATCTCTTATTTATTTTACTAGTCAGTTTTCCTTTATGGGCTGTAATTAATCTGTTTACCATCTTATCCCTGACAAATCTCATTATGGCATGAACAGCCTTGTCTAATCTTTAACATTTTTCCCATGCAGACAAATGTATTTTAATGTTTTGTGCGTGCGTTCTAAATGCATGTTTGTATTGATGCCACTATGTAATCTGTAACAATAAGCCCAACATGATACATTTTTTGCATATGTTTCGAAATAATTGCTAAAATTATGCACGTCTGGATCATTTTTGAACATATTTGGTGCCCCTTCTAATGCAATATTAAATGTATTTATGTCTCTTTCTACAAAAAGAGCTCGTATAACTGCATAAGCCTTTTTTTGTTTTTCTTCCCCTTTAATCTTTTTCAAATTATGCCTCCATGCATTATCCACATGCCATGCACAAAAAAGTCTCATTTGAGGTTCATCCATAACAGAAATCCAGCCATTAAAAAAAGATTCAGCCATATCGGACATAAAAACCTTTGGCTTTATCTCCCCTACTTTATCCTTAACGCATGAAAAAAAAGGGACATTACTGAGTGATCACTATGGTTGGAAATTAGAAATGCACAAGGAAATCCTTGGCGTAGTTCATCGAGAACAAGCAACGTGAAAAGTTCAAAACCGTAGCTGTTCAAGCCATGTGTGCCATCAATACATATACACCCAGCTAGAAAATGTTTGCACTTTTTTTGCAAAAAAGTATAGATTGTACACAATTTGTGCATAAAAAGTGACTATTTTTGAACACTTCGAAAAGTATGCACCTTTTGTGCAAACTGTCTGTATTTTTTATACACACAAAAAAGTGTACATTCTATGTTGTCAAAAAATGTGCACATTTTTTGCATAAAATAAATTAATATTCCGTGTTCGCGAAAAGTGTACATTTTTTATGCAAAAAAAAAAAAAAAAAAACTGTAGATTCCAATTTTCCAAAAATTATGTATTTTTTATGGATGTAAAAATTAGTACTTTTATTTTAAATAGTATATTTACCCCCCCCCCCCCCCTTAACGAAAATTCTCAATTCCATGTTAATTTTAAGGTAAACGAAATAAATACATTTTACTATGTTTTTCAAAATAAGAAAAAACAAATTTTAATTATTTAAATTTCAAAATCCAGGAAGGGGCAATGCTCCCCCCCCTCTTTCATTAACGGAAATTTCCTGAGTTCCCCCTTTATTTTAAGTCGCTTGAAAAAAATAAATTTTACTATGTTTTTCAAAATAAGCAAAAAAGAAATTTTAATTAATTAAAATCTGGGGTAGGGGTAATGGTTCACCTAAACCCCCTAACTTTACAGAAAATTATTTAATTCTTCTTTTATTTTAAGTTACTCGAAAAGAGAACATTTTACTGTGTTTTTCAAAATCATTGAAAATAAAATTTAGAAATAATTTAGATTAAATCAAATTTAAATCAAATTCGAGGGAGGAGCAATAGCTCTCATATGACCCCTTCTATCCAAGTAAAAGTTCTTAGTTCCTCTTTAATTTTAATATACTCGAAATAAATTATTTTGCTGTGCATTTCAAAATCGGTGAAAAAGACATTTTAATTGAATAAATTTCAAAATCCAAACAGAAAATCCACAGTTCCACTTTTATTTTAAGTTATTTGAAAGAATAAATTTTACTTTTTTTTTTCAAAATCGGAGAAAAATAAAATTTAGTTAATAAAATTTTTAAATCGAGGGAGGGGAAAGGGCCCTCCTAAGCCCCCTTCCCCAAAAGGAAAATTCTTAGTTTATCTTTATTTTAAGTTACTCGTAAATAATAAATTTGACTCTGTATTTCAAAATAGGAGAAAAATAAATTTTAATTAATCAAATTTTAAAAGGCAGGGAGGGGCAATGGCCCTCCCATGCTCCCACCCCCTATCAGAAAATTTCTTACTTCCTCTTTTATTTTAAATTCTTCGAAAAGAATAAATTTTATGAAGTTTTCAAAATTATCAAAAAAGAAAATTTAGCTAGTTAAAGTCTAATATCGAGTGAAGGGCAGTGGACCCCCCCCCCCTTCACACACACACACACTCACGCAAACTCTCTTCTTTCTGATGAGTCCCGTGATTACTAAATCGATCTGCTTTCAAAAATCAAATGAAAAATGTTTATTTCTTTCCAGGTACATTTTTCGCTGTTAGCGAAACGAGATTGTCCAATCAGAAGTCTGCATATTTGCAAAGAATGAAAAGGTCGCAAAACTGCAGGCTTCTGATTAGTCGATCTCGTTTCGCTAACAGCGGAAAATCTATCTCGAATACGACCTTGATTATTATTTTCGTATGTGCAGCTGTATTTCAACTCAACACTCCTTGTGTTTACATGTATCGGCGGCGGTGGCGATCTCGCTTACGTGTTACATGTGTCTAACTCGGTTCCGGCCCAAGGGGCCCGGTTCAAATCAAACAATAAGAAAACCATTAATCATTCTCCCTCACCTCGCATCGGGAGAAAAACTAATCCTTTCTTTGAAATAGTGGATTTGCCTCGGGATGATCCATATAAGCATCCATTTTGTTGCCTGGATGGAGTGGAATTGGGTTTTTTAATTTATGTATCAGGTACACTTATGGGCACGCACATGTTCAAGAAATATGCGCCAATTCAGCTAATGTGTTAGTACTACGTATGCTTCTCTAATAAAAGGGACTCATTCTGTAATCTTTCTGAGAGAATTTTTTTTTCTTTTCTGATACTTTTTCTTTGTAAATAACTATATGCGTTAACTAAGTGCTATCTATTTTCATATGGTGACAAATTTCATAAATAAATGGTACACTATCAAGTAAATCTGAAGATATTAAAGTGCAGTCGAACAAAAGAAAGAAAGAAGGAAAGAGATACATTTTAATCACCCCATTGTACAAAAAAAAAAAAAAAAAGGAATAGGCAGTTTTCTAGTTCCGATTCTTTAAACAACACCGACTTCATTGGTGTCAGATCTTTAATCATACAATAGTCAATTATTTGTTACTATATAAGCTTTTAAAAGCACAAAGGCTGTTTGCTCTTTTCCAAAATGCATTTCAGTTGAAAGTGGAATAATCTGGAAGCACTTTTAAGCAAATGTCAACTTCATGTCATTCATCGGATTGTTCCGACAACCTCTCAATGTGGCAAATATTGCTGTCGTTAGTTTATTGACACGCGATTAATAAATAGCGACTTATAAGCTTACAAAGGGTTTCAAATGCTTTTCTTGGAGAATATAGCAAAAACAAAATTTCACTTCCGGCTGTAAATTCTTAAATCTATAACCTAAATACCCCAAGAAAAAAAAAAAAAAAGCTAATTAAAAAAGCAATACATTTCTTTAAAATGTACTTCAAAACAGTAATGTGGCATGAATTGCCAAATATAATAAGGAAGGGTGAAACGAAGTTAATTTTCTCTCTATATACATGAAATATTTTTTAGATAAAAAAAAATTGATTCAGTTGATTTTTGATTCAGTTATCTGTACATAAATTTACACACGTACAAATCTGTATAAATCATGTATTCTTCTACATTAACAACATTCATTTGTCACGTATTTTTTAGTCACCGCAAGTACGTCTTTAAAAAACTAAAAATATGCGATTTTTTTTTTTTTTCAATGCAGATGCAATCTTCTGTTAAGCATGCGATAATAAAACATATATATTGATTAAGCACGTTTTAGTCGAATATAGTTTAATTGAATATTCTGTATCATATAAATATATCAAACTGTAATGCTAAAATAATCTGTATCATATAAATATAACATAAACTATAACGCTAAAGTTTTATTATTTTCATAATAATGCAGTACTTAGCATTATATGCTAAATAATTAGTATGAAAATAATTAAGAGCACAAGCGAAAACTGATAAAAGTGAAAACGAAGCATTTTTTTCAAACTCAGTTTAGAACTTAAAATTTTGAAACGAAAAAACTCATAGATTAAATCAACAATTCAGTGTGTAAACCAAACATTTCAACTAGAGATCGACCGAAAATTCGGTTTCGTTCTCGTTTTTGGCTCAAAATCTGAGTTTCGTTTTCGGCGAAAATGTTGCCAAAAATTCGGCCTCACCGAAACTCGTCCGAAATTATTTTTATTCCAAAAAGTCTCGTTTCTTCCTTTGGAAATTTTCAATGTAACTCATTGATTTGAGCTGTATCGGCTCAAATGAGACACTGTTTATTTATTCCTGTGTATTTCACTGTTTATAATTATCAGTCATGACTGACTCAACATGTGAAATAAATTATAAAGCAAGTAATACATGCATGACTAAACTTTGAAGACGCCTTTCACAAGCTCATTAAAAGCTGCAGACTTAACAGTAATAGATTTGAAACCGCAGAAGTGTTTCGAATACCCGTTGAATATAGTATAACGGAATAATATTACTATATTACAGTATAACAGATTATCATTTACAAAAATCTTTGTAAAAGGTAAATCGAGGTATGTATACCTAAAACATTTTTTAATTAGATGAAATTCATATAATTAGAGACTGATTTAATTATATTTTATTTTATATGAAAATAAAAAGTTTTGGCCAGAGGCACAGAGAGCCAACTATGGCCACACGTATAATAATTACACGTATAATACACTTAAAAGTTAACACTTTCAAAACACTAAATAAAATTCTAAAAGTCTAAAACTTACAAGTTTCAGCTACCCTGTGGCCATCATCAGGGTCTTACTTCAGTTAAAAAGAGAAAAATACTTATTAGTTTGTAGAATTCAAAAGTTTACTTTTGAAACTTGTAGGTTTTAGACTTTTAGAATTGTATTTAATGTTTTGAAAGTGTTAACTTTTAAGTGTATTATACGTCTTTTAATAAATCTTTTTAATTATATTTGTGCGTTAATTTCAAAACATAATAATCCTTCAATTTATTTAATTACACATATAATTAATCAATAATTATGTATGTATTAATTACTTTAAAAAAATAGGACATTTTCGTTTTCGGCCGAAAATAGTAAGATTACCAAAGTTCGGTTTCAGTTTTTGTTTCGGTCTTAAAAACTCGTTTCGGTCAATCCTTAATTTCAACTAATATGTATAAAATTCAAATTGGATACTTGCTGAGACAGTCATAAATACGTTTTTATTATTAACAACACAAAACTGGCAAGCGCGTTTTTATAAAAAAAAAATTACAAAATCTAATAGTGTTTTTCTTTTTCTTATAAAGGCAAACAAAGTGACAGAAAAGGGTGTCACAGTTGGCGATTTGAACGGAAGTTACCAAAAAAGTTGTTATAAGAGAGTAAACACCTGTAACTCGATTAAGAAAAATGATTTTTCATTTTTTGAAAAATGAAAAATAAAATTCGATTCCAAATCACTTGCATTCCTGCCCAGTTTCACGTTTTTACGTTAAAAGAAAGTCTGTGAATGTGCCGGAAAACCATTAGTTTAAAAACACCTTGCTTCTTAAAAGTAAAAGCAAAATGTAGATATTGCTTGCCTACGCATTTTGAAACGTCCTTTATAAACCGACTAGAGGTCTGCCCGGGCTTGGCCCGAGGCCCGTACCCTGCCCGGCGGAATGAAGGTGAATTTTCAAACGGGCCGGGCCGGCAGAATTAGGACAATTTTTTCAACGGGCCGGCCCGGCAGACAAAACAAACGGGCCGGGCCAGGCCGGCAAAAAAATTGAACGGGCCTGCAGGGTCGGGCCGGGTCAGGCCGGCAAAAAAATTGAACGGGCCTTCAGGGTCGGGCCGGGTCGATAAAAAAAATTAATCGGGCCTATCGGCCCGATATAAGAATTCAAGTGAAGCAGATAAAATACGAGCCATTTTCAATGAATATGATTTTCTCGAGAAGTATAAATGTGCATCACGAGCCGATGCGAGTTTAACAACATCAATACAGAAATATAACATGTCCATGGTTGAGATCGGCATCGTACAGTTACTGGATGTCTGACTCCGGGTTTAATTTTTCTCAGCAGACTCGTGCCGGGACGAAACTGGTCTTAATCGATCTCAGGATGTGTAGGATAGGCATTATGTTTTGTAAGATTATTAATAGTGATAATGAACTTCTGTTAAGGGTGTTCTTAAATCCAAAAGGACAACTTTCTGACATAAGTTTTAATTTATTTTTGCTCGAAAATGCATGAAACAAGCTGGTGTTGTTGTTCAAAAACTAAGTAATTGAGCTGGTTTTTTCGTTTTTTTGCAAACGCAATAGATCTTTCAGAAAAGAGTGTCAAAGTGGGCGTTTTGAACCGAATTTCCGCTCGAAGGGAGAAAGAGCACTCAAGAGCGGGCGAAAAATGTGTTTGTCACGTGATCGAATTCGCTTATAACTCAATAGGTAATTGATTGATCAAAAAATGGAAAAAACAGTTCAATTCCAAATCGCTTTCATGGCCAGGCTTTCCAATTTTATATCTTTCCGTTAAAAAATGAAATTGTAAATATGTCAAAACGTTTTGCGCTTGTTGAGGAGAGCAGTTAAGAATAGCCTTAACAGTATCTTTGGAAATATACCTTAAGGTGGTTCTCATAGTCACTGCTCAACAATGCGAAACTTTTAGACACATTTTCTGACTCATTTTTAACTATAAAGGCATAAAATTGACAAGCCTGATTATTGAAGGCATTTGGAAACGAATAGCTTTCTCCAAACTTGATAAATTATAGAGATAAAGGAGATTCTTGTCACGTGACTGTCACGTTTTTCTCTTTTCCTGTGCTATCGCTTGCGGAAATTCGATTCAAAACGCTAACTTTGGCAGTATTTTCAGAAAGATATATTGCTTTTATTTATAAAAAAAAACGACATTTACATAGTTTCTGAATAAGAATACCTGACAATCTTACGCGTTTCCAAAAAGAAATGAATTCATAAATGTGTCGAAATGTAGCTCCTTCGGATTTGAGAAATATTTACACAAATCTACTTTTTATTATACAGCTTCAAAAATTATCATGTTTTTAATCCTTTATTCTGAACTACATTAATCTTTTAATGAATCCTTATTTGAATTTTGAAATGTCAGTAGAGACGATGACTAAAACACTGTAAGTAATCGTTAATGTTTACTGTTATGTGTTTTCTGTTTTGCGAACACATAGTAATCTAAAATGTACTGTAAAATGTTCCTATAAATATGTATGTAGTATTCATTAAAAGAATCTTAATTGTATGTCGAGAAAAACGGACTTTTTTGTAGAAACTGAGTCGGGCCAAACTTCCAATTTTTATACCGGGCCGGGAAAAGATAGCTTTCGTTCGGGCCGGGCCTGGAAATTCCGACCCGTGCAGACCTCTAAAAACCGACTGGAGTAAAATGTAAAAAAATATATATATCTTTTTCAATTGTTGTTATTTGAACATGTGTGCGTATCTATCGGTTCGGTCCCTTCCTAATAAATAACTAAATAATTGTCAAATGTTAACTGTAATTCCTTCCAGCCAATTCTAATAAGCTCCTTGAAAAGCTAAGAAGGAATTAATTCTCAAAAATCAATGATGGTTTTAGAAAAATAAAAGTTCCCTTAGATTTAAAATATATATATATATATATTTTTCGAATAAAAGAAAATTTTCTTTATTTATTTTAATTCACCGACAAAAATACAAAATTTAAAGTTTTATTAATTGAACAAGTTTTAAAAAAGTTTTTCTCTTAAATAATAATTCAAAGTTTTTTTATGTACCAGAGGCTGTGCCCGTTACGAGCTAAGTCCTCAAAACCCTGTCCAAATCTCGCCGGATTGTTAAACATGGTAATTTGAGTTGTTTCAAAAATTAAAATCTGATTATAGTAGATTGAAGGATATTCCACAAATGAAAATGTAGTCATATTTAAAGGAATATTGTAACACATGAAATTGGCAGGTGTTTTCATGCAGATACTATGCGATCGAGTGTTTTCCATTTTTTAATAAAAGAAAAAGATCATTCATAAAATACTGTCAAAGGAAAACCTGTCGTCACGTGGAAACAATTGCTTATAAATACATAAGTAACACATTGATCAACGATTAGTAAACACTATCCGATGCCAAATCGCTTCAGTAGTCATGCCTGCAAACGTCATGCTTTTGCATTTAAAAATGTGTCCATAAATATTTAAAAACTCCATGTTGTCGGAGGGACATATTTCTTTGATAAAGTCCTTAAAAGGTGACATAATCTTAGATTTCAGATTAGTTCGGATGATGAAACTGACACCATTTTCAAAAGAAAAGATCATTTTCATATATGGAACAAGTCATGATATGACTGTGTGATTGCGTCAGTATATGTCATATTCAATAAACTTTAGCTTGCATTTAAAGTTCCCCAAATTTATTAGTTTATTTCTAAATTTCTTTTCTTCTATCCCTTGAAATCAAAATTAAGCAATAAAACTAAAATCTGAAACATTTAAAAATAATTGATGGATATGATGCACTAATCTTAAACGCACAGACAATTCTGTTGGTGAAAATGACATAAATTCCAAAAAGAAAAAATGCCTTTTCATCAAAAAAAAAAAAAAAAAAAAAAAAAAAAAAAAAATGTACATCAGCACAGATTGTTTAGAACAATATTTTAATTAAAATTGTATTATATAATTTTCATATTCCATTATAACGAAGTCTTTTTAAAGAAATGTACTTGATAAAACCTCTCAAAAAGAAAAGAAAAAAAAAGCAATTTAACAAATTACAACGACCGTGATCATACATTACGTACGCCATGAATTAAACATTCACATTCCTGGACCCATCATGAACAAATTTTAAAAGAAATTTCAGTTTTACAATTTTCAGTACTGTAAATGTTTAAACTTCTACGGAGCTGGTCATACATTACGTACGCCATGAATTAAACATTAATAGTCTTATTACACATAAAAATTGCAAGCGACAAAAATCGCCTGCGACTCGTCAGATTTCGTGAAACTTATGTATTATCCACCTGAAACTTACGTATTATCCAAGCATTTCATTGGATGTTCGGGAAAAGGCTTTTCCATCGTCCGATTTCCAAGAAATCTGACGACCCATTTTAAATGAAATTTCATTCTTAAACTTCTAAACATCCCACACTATTACTTTTTACACCGTCGTATAGAGAAAAAAATGTACTTTTAAATGCAATTTGTTTGGAAGCTGTATCTCAATTTGTTTCTGAGTTATTAAATTTTTTTTTTCTAGTTTTTATTACTTTTTTGTCATAGTAGCAACAGAAGTATCCATCTCTGTTGAAAGTAAAGGCAAATTACAGATTACTGTATAGACCAATCAGAAAACGAATAAAATGCAGATTCAACCAATAAAAAACTCCAGACGTGCTTTTGATTTCCTACCCTGACGAGGACAATAACCATTTTTCAAAATAGTTAAAAAAAAAAAAATAATAATAACTTCACGGATCGTAATTTTTGCAAAAACTTTGTGGCAGAGTTTAAATGAAACGGAACAAAAAGCTAAAATATCGTTTTTTTTTTTTTTTTTTTTTAAGAAACACTACAGCAAGGAGTGATAGCTAATGTTAAACCTATGGGAGCTTCTTTTCGTAATTTCTGTAAAAACATTGTGGCAGAGTTTTAATGAAACGAAAAAAAAAAGGCTAAAATATATGTTTAAAAAAGAGCGAAACATTACAGACACAGTTTTTTACTGCAAGAACTTTTTTAAATTATTGTATTCCATTATAATGTAGTATTTTTAAAGAAATGTAGTATTTGATAAAAGTTCTCAACAAAAAAGAGAAAAAAAAATACTTCACCAGGCTACAAAATGGATGCCCTGATATATCCCTGCAGATTAATCGAATGCGTTAATCCAAAGAGGAAAGCTCCCCGTTCCTTCACTTGACAGCCCGACACCACCCATCTTGACCTTTGAGGGGAGAGAGCGAGCAGCGTGGGTTTCCACGGTCTAACTCTGGCCAGCTTTAGAATTAGCGAAACTTCTTGATTTTGTTTCGTTCTAGTTCGTTACTTATATTAATTTTCTTTTTAAGGTTTCTTTTAAGGTTCTTTTTAAGGTTAAAAGTTTACTAGCTACAAGCTGGCGAGAAAACTAGTGAGCGAGATGTAGTCGTTTACACACGAAGTTGTTTACTCGCTCAGTAGCCAACTCGCTATTTCATCACTTGCTATGTTCTAAAGCTTTCTTTTATGTTTTTTTCTGTAAAAAATGATTGTTTTTATATTGTGCTGATTTTTTTTTTTTTTTTTTTTTTGGTGTGTGTGTGTGGTACGTGTTTGTGGAAAAATGAAGTGGAACGCAAATGATATTGCCGAGTTTTTAAATGTATAACAAGAGTGGTACCCTGTGTTATGGAACACAAAACACACAGATTACTTCAATACGAAATTAAAAGATGAAATTTGGATTTCATATTCTAATGGTCATTTATAAAATTTCCTTAATTTTTAAGGTTTTGAGACCCAGGTCCATTATTGTAACGTTTAATTAGTCTATTTTCAGTAATGGACACCCGATGCAATCATTGCTAAAAATGCAATTTCAGTGATGTTTAATATGACATAAAATCTTTTAACTGAAAACCTAATTAATCACATTTAATTTATAAATAGTGATGCTATCAATTAATTTCATGTGGTTAATAAATTTTTCAATATTTTAATGACAATTTTTTTAATAACTCTGCCCTTTTTATCTGTCAATCAGTGAAACAAATCAGGAAGCAGAGAATATTGTTTAAGTGCATATGGAAAAGAGAAACTCATAGGGTTCAACCCCTCCCCATTTAAATAAAAACAAACAGTTTTAACACAAATTGATTGGTAAAGTTATGAATGTATGAATATACGAATTGATTATTTCTAACTGAGCGAAAGAATGTCTAGGCCGGGGATCGAACACAGATCCTTGCCTTGCAGGGCCAATGCTCTATTGTTTAAGCTAACTAGGCCGGCAACCGGTGATCATATCTGAGCGAAATATGCTCACCGGTTGTCGGCCCAGTTAGCTTAAACAGTAGAGCATTGGCCCTGTAAGCCAATGATCTGCGTTCGATTCATGGCCTGGGCATTTTTTCGCTCAGTTGGTAATATTAAATTCATAAAAAAAAAAAAAAAAAAAAAAAAAAAAAAGGTTTCTGAAGTTTTTTAAAACTATTCTTTTCTGTCTCAAACATTTACTTATTCATCTCTCACAAAAAAGGATTGTAGTATTAATGAAAAATCGTGAATTTTGTCGATTAGGTATGGGAAAATCTCAAATTTTGTTGATTCACAGAAAAATAGTGAACTTCGTCGATCAGGCGCAGGGAAAAAAGGGAATTTTGTTGAACGGGTATAGACAAATCGTGATTTTTTGTGATTATGAGTGGGAAAATCTCAAATTTAGTTCATTCACGAAAAAATAGCGAACTTCGTTAATCAGGCACGGAAAAAAGGGGTATTTCGTCAATCATGTGTGAAAAAATAGTGAATTCCATTGGTGTCTAAAATTCTTTTAATAAAAACCTTTTTTGGGGGCTTTTTACCAAAATTTGGGGGGGTTGCCGGGGGAAATTTTGGTGGAAAGTTACAAATTCGGATTCAGCGACCCCAAAAACATCTAGAAAGCCGATTTCCAGTAACTACCATTAATTTTGCTAGGTAAATTTCCCTATTGCCTGGACTATGTGGAAAAATTGTGAATTTTGTCAGTGTGCAGCGGGAAAAAATTACAAATTCCGTCAGTCAGTAGAGATCGTGAATTTCGTCGATCGGGCATGAAAAAATCGTGAATTTTGTTATTTAGAAGTAGAAAGATGTCAAATTTTGTTGATTCACAGAAAAATAGCGAACTTCGTTAATCAGGCGCAGAAAAAAGGGAATTTTGTCAATCGGGTGTGAAGAAATAGCAAATTCCATTGGTCAGGTAGGAAAAAATGGCGAATTTAGTCAATCAGGCATGGAAAAATAGCGAATTTGTTTTATCAGGCACGAAAAAATTGCGAATTTTGTCAATAATGTACGGGAAAATTGAAAAATAGTGAATTTTGTTAATCGGGTGTGAAAAAACAGCGAATTTTGTCAATTGGGTGTGGAAAAAACGTGAATTTTGTCAATGTGCAGCGGGAAAAAATCACAAATTCCGTCAGTCAGTTGAGATCGTGAATTTCGTCGATTGGGCATGAAAAAATCGTGAATTTTGTTGTTTAGAAGTAGAAAGATCTCAAATTTTGTTGATTCACAGAAAAATAGCAAACTTCGTTAATCAGGCGTGGAAAAAAAGGGAATTTTGTCAATCAGGTGTGAAAAAATACCGAATTCCATTGGTCGGGTAGGAAAAAATGGCGAATTTAGTCGATCAGGCGTAGGAAAATAGCGAATTTGTTTGATCATCCCAGCTAAAAATGAACTGCAGTTTTTCTACAGAAGTGGAGTATTTTTGATGTTTTTCTATAGTCAACTATAGATTTTCTGTAGTGCAATCTCGACTATAAAAATACTTTAGAAATTCTGCGGCTAATGTGGCGTAATTTTGTGGTCCTTTATTTCAAAAATTCTCTGGCTACACTGTAAAAAAAAATGGTAACGTTCCATGTAAAATCCAGGAACGTTTCGCCTTTTCTCAGGTTTTCAGAATAATTTAGCTCTTTCCTGTGAAATTCTGGTTTTCTTATCTGAAACGTTCCTGACACAAAAGTTGGAAACAGCAAAACGCTGCGGCCGCCATTTATTATTTTTTTGCTATAATCCGTTGCTCGCGCGCGAGTGTCGAAAAAGAATTCCTTAAATGAATGTAAAAAAATCAATATGGAATGCAAATAAATCAATAGACGACATAATCCTTTACGTCTCTATTGTGAAGACAATTCAGATGAAAATAAAATACTTCCGTGACATCGCTAAGAGATTATCTCTCGTACTTGTCTGTGGAGCAGACCGAATGTTTAAGGAGCAAGCAGACCGTGTAAAAAAAAATACACCTAATATTTCGATCTCCATTAACCAGGGGACCATCAAACATGATTCTCACCGATTTTGATTAATTTAAAGTATGTTTTAGAGTTCTTATCTCTAATTATTCTTGTGGAATTCTTCAAATGGGACTTAGATTTTCAGAAATTAGATGCCGTGGTTTAGCATACGTTTCAAATACCCATTAGTTTGCAGCTCTCAACATGTCTTTCGTGGTGTGGACGCAGAAAGCTCGCACGCCACCCGTACGGCCCGGGTTCGATGCTACCTCTGGACTTTTTTTTTTCTTTTTTAATTAATTTTATATTTTAACACTTTATTACAATTTGATTTAAATTTGATATATATTTGACACTTTGAATATCTGCAAATTTTATTTTTTTTTTTTTCGTAAAAAATATACAATTACGTTTAGGTTTTTTTTTTTTCATAAAAATTTATATGTATTTTATCTAACTTGTAAACTAACATAATTACTAACGAAAATCCAAAATATTTTATGTCTAGATTTTTTTTCTAATTATTATTTACATTTATATATTTTTATATTTTAAGCAAAGTTCAGAAACAATATATCATATATATATTTACTTTATTGAATTTTAACTGAAAATTTATTTTTACGTGTAAATTATAAATAATAATTTTGATGTCAATTTCAAAATATTTTTTCATTCTAACAAATAATGCTAATAAAGCGAAAATTGTCAACTGGAAATGTAAAAATCGTCTGCGGATCCCGCATGCTGTGAAATGTCAAAATGTTTTGCTGTCAACAGAAATATTCCTGGTATTTCGCAGGAAACTTACTGGCATTTCTGTAGAAAGTTTTTAACATATACAGTAAAGTTCCAGTCATTTTCAAGAAATGTTTCTTGGAAATAATGGGCAACTCAGCTGCCCATTTTTTCCCAGGAACGTTGCGGAATTTTTTTTACAGTGTATTAACCTCAAAAATACTATAGTTTACGTGAAGTCATCATAAACTTTTAAAATAATGAGATTTTGCGTCTGTAGTAATACAGCAGTATTGAAGTAATTTCATCTCTTTAATTTTACCAGTTTCCCGTCTTTCTCTTAGTGTTTAATTATTTTACTTGGCCGAAAAGTATAAATTTTATTATGTGTTAATCAGAGAAAAAGAAAATATTTAGTTAAAACTAAATGTCAAAATCCGGGAGGGGAATGCCGATAACCTCGGGCTACATCCCCCCCCCCCCACAAAAAAAAATTACACTGTTTTTAACCTGACTTTATGATAAAGTTTAAATACATAAACATAAAAAAACTCGACAGAAATTAACTACTAAGAGTGAGATATAGGGGGGGGGGGTGAATCTCTCCCCCAACAGAAAAATTCTTAGTTTCTGTTTAATTTTAAGCTATACGGAATAAATAAATTTTACTATATTTTTCAAAATCGGAGAAAATAATATAATTCCATTAATTAAATTTCAGACTTCAGGGATTGGCATGGTCCTTCCACCCCCACCCCCCACCCTCCTTAACGGAATTTTTTTATTTCTTTTATTTTAAAATGTTGAAAAAGAATGAATTTTACTTATGCATTTCTTTAAAAAAAAGAAAGAAAAAAAGAAAATTTAATTACTTAAATTTCAAAATCCAGGGAAGGGAAATGGCTTTTCTCTTATCCCCCCTCCCCACCCCCAGGCAACTGATATTTCTGCTATACTGTCCGTCTATTATATATTTTAAGTTTCTGCGTATAAATAAAATTTACTATATACAAAATCGGAGAAAAAGAAAATTCAGTTATATATATATATTTCAAAATCCAGCGGCAATGACACTCCCCTAGGCTCCCCCCTTCTAACGAAAAATTTTTGGTTACCTTAATTTTTAAGTTACTCGCAAAGAATAAATTATACTAGATTTTTCATAGCAGGAGAAAAAAAATTGGGTTACTTAAATTGAAATATCTAGGGAGAGGCAGTTGGTCTCCTGTGCCACCTTCCCCTAAACTGAAATTTCTTGGTTCCTTTTTTTTTAAGTTACTCGAAAAAAGAAATTTAGTTTGTACAATTTCAAAATCCACGGAAGGGCAATGGGCTTCCTATACCGCTCCCTCAACTGAAACTTTTAAATTCCTCTTTTAATTTAAATCACTCGAATTAAAAAAAAATTCACTATTTCAAAATCGGTGAAAAAAAATTAGGTACTTATATTTTTAAATACAGGGAGGAACAAATGACTGTCATATGACATCCCCCCCCCCTCCTCCTAACGGAAAGTTATTGGTTTCTGATTTTTTTTTTTTTAATCACTGGCGAAGAATTAATTTTATTATGTTTTTCAAAATAAGAAAATAAAACTAGTTACTGAATTGAAAATCTAGGCAGGGGTAGTTGCTCTCCTATGTCACCCTCCTCCCCTAAACGGAAAAACGCTTCCTTTTTTTTTTACTTACTTGAAAAGAATAAATTCTACTATGTTTTTCAAAAGAAGAATTTTTTTTTTAAACTTTAATTTCAAAATCCAGGGAGAAGGGATCCCATCCCCCTTTCTTCTTTTTCATAGCACACCCGGACCCGGATTTACTAAATGCTCAATTTGCCCTTCTCCCCGAAAAGACATGACTTCCAGTTTGCATGAAAATTATTTCTACTTTATAAAAACGAATGAAAAAAATAATTCTTATTAAATTTTTTATTTTAAATTTATATTGAAACATTTGATTATTGTTTACGCAGCTGAGGCTGCATTTCTGACTCTAAATAATTATTTATTATTTAAATTATTAATATAATAATTAATAAAATAATTAATAATAATATTTATAAATAATAATTATTGATATTTATTAACATATAAATCATGTAATTTTAATATATAATATTAATTTTATATTACGTAATATAAATAATATAATATAATTTAAATAATTAATAATAATTATTTATAATTAATAATTATTAATAATACATAATATAATATTAATATATAATATTAATTATATATTACATAATATAAATAATATAATATAATTTAAATAATTAATAATAAATATTTATAATTAATAATTATTAATATTATATAAAATTAATCACATTTAAATATTTTTTTTATTCTAAATTCTTTTCGGGATCCAGATAGATTTTGCGCTGTTAGCGAAACGAGATCGACCAATCAGAAGCTTGTATTTCGGGAACTTTTCCCTGCTTTAAGGAAGCAAGTTTTCTGATTGGTCAATCTCATTTCGCTAACAGCGTAAATGTATCTGTATCCCGGCAGCAGAAGAACTCCTCAACTCAACTGTCGATATCCGGCGATTGTTTAGAATACATGTGACTCCATTCCCGCTCACTTTTTCTTATGCTACGCTTGATCGTTCCTCTTAATTTTTATAGCCCTTTTTGCTCTTGTAATACTTCCGCGTTAATTATTGTTTTTTAAATGAATGTCCATAACCACAAGATTGCTAAAATTATGTACCGAGCTAGATTTGTCTCTTTGAAAGGACTCTGAGACCATGCCTGCAGATTCAAAAAGGGAGATCTAGCTCGGTACATAATTTTAGCAAAGGACTCGTATACTTCCAAAAAACAGGCCCCCTTTTTTTAAACAAATCGAATAGAGACAACAATAGAAAATAAAACGAAGTATTACCAATACAAATATTTCGGAGGAGAATTTTGTAGTTTCAAGATATTATCATTATTATTATTTGCTTTTTTCAAAAGAATAATAGAGGTGCAGTTTTTTTTTTCTCTAGTTAACTAGAAGCTAGTTGAGTAATTCAGAATCAATTTAAGTTTTTTATTGATTAGTTGCAGTTTTTGTGTATTGTTCGTTTTTTTTTTTTTTTTTTTTTTTTTTTTTAATATATAAATTTTCAAGTAGTGCTACTGGTTTTAAACAATGAAATGTTTTTTAACTTAGATATATAATTTATTTAAAACAATGTCTATGGCAACCACAATTAAAACAATGTGCATGCAAATTTTTTTGGATGTGGGACAAGAAGGGTGATATTTTACAGTGGTAGAATTGATAAAAAAAAGTCACTGGTCCCAAGGACCAGTAAGCATGAGAATTTACTGGTCTGCAGTTATCATCACTGGCCCGCTACATAAAATTCTATTAAGTCCCTTTAACCCTTGAGTGACCTCCCCCCCCCCCTCTTAGAATATAAACCAAACTTCCTTTACAGCCATCCAAAATTTTCAGCATAGTAAAATTATAATTTACTAAAAATTAAATAAACAGTATGCATAACGAAAAACTATAAAATTATTAATTAGATGTCTTATTTATCTGATTATTTATTTCAAATGACTGAGATTTAATGCAATTTTTTAAAATTATTGTGTGATTTGTGTTTGGTTGTGGTTTTCTAGGGGACAGGTAAGTTAAGTTTACCTGTGAGAAAGGGGGGGGGGGAAGTTACTGGTCCTGCAGACCACTAAATTTTTCAAATTAGTGGTCGATTGCATTTTTGGTGGTCTCGGACCAGCGGACCACCAAGGATTTCGAACGCTGTTTTTTAAACCAAAGGGCATACAGAACCGCTCGTTGCCTACCATGGCACAACTTCATTGTTTTGACCTATGGAATTCATACCTCTGCTCAGAGTGTCAAGTCTTGGAAACCACTGACCACTACCTTCTAGAATGCTGAAAGTTTCGCACAGAGCAAGCTCAACTCTATCAGCGATTAGATCTGTCTGCTGACAGTGCGATGAATTCTGATGAAGGGGAGTTCTTCCTGGAATTTAATCCCAATAAAAACAAGTTCTCTTCTGTGAATGTAACGTCTACTGAAAGAGCTGTTTATAGAGAACTGTATTAGCAATTTTGGATCATTAGAGGTAAAAAGCCGCCAAGTGAAGCGAAGCTGAAAACCTCATAATCGAGCGTAGGCTCCGATAATCAAATCAAATCAACCAAAGGGCAGGTGGTGTGCAGTACACCCACCACCCCGCCCTAAACTGCCTAAGGAAACTCTGGTAAGAGTGCATTTTGGCAGTTTTAAAAAAAAGCATGTCACTGCACCCGTAAAAATATTCGGCACAGATGTTACCATAACACCAACCAAACCTCGTTACCATATCATCTATATCCGGTTTACCATATCAAGCAAAATAATGACACTTTGGCACCAGTTAAGTACCCGGTGCTTATATGACATTGGCGTCAGAAAAAAATCGTGCCAATATGGAGTGTATATGACATCTGTGCCAAATAAAGATATATTACATTTATCGCTTATTATTATCGTATTACAGCTTATTGATTTAAAGTTGGATTACCATTTCACCGGTAAGTGATTTATTTTCTTTTTAAGAACATAATTGGTTGATAATTGTTTAATAAAGCATAGCAGCTTGGTGTGTTTTGCTAAGTGCATATAAATTTTATTTTATGTAATTTTCTTTTGTTTACATGTCTTAAAACAGTACATATGGGTGGTGTTTGCTTTATGCCTGTCAAAGAAGTATTTCTTTTATTTATAAGTAATTTGCATAATATTTCTGATTTTTTTTTAATGTTTTTACTTTTGTTTTGTGTTCTGAGACTAAGGGCTATTTCAATGATTATATTTTTTATATTTACTGTGTTCCCAGTGTCATGGACAGCCAGGGAAATTTCAAAATATCTAGGAAAAGTCAGGGAATTTACAAATATTTTCTAAAAAATGTTGGAGAAAAAATGAAACATGATGCGATCGTGTAATATGCGAATTTGTCTGAAAGGTCGTGGAAAAAAGACGAATTTCGTCAAAGAATCGCAAAAAGTGTGGTTTTTATCAATGGTAGCAAAAAAACGTGAATTTTACTAAATATTGCGCAAGATCAGCGATTTTTGGCAAAAGATCATGGAAAATGCACAATTTTTGGCAAAGGATTGCGAGAAAAATGCGATTTTCGTTAAAGGATCACGAAAAAGACACGATTTTCATCGCAGAATTGAAAAAAAACATGATTTTTGCCAAAAAATCGTGTAAAATATTCAAATTTCTGCAAAAGATTGTGTGAAATATGCAAATTTCTTTGAAAGGTCGTGGAATGACTGCGAATTTCGGTGAAGAATTGTGAATTTCATCAAAGAATCGCGGAAAAAATGTGATTTTTGTCAAATGATCGTGAAAAAAGGTGCGTATTTCGTCAAACGATCTTGTAAAATATGCGAACTTCTTTGAAAGGTCGTGGGAAAAACGAGAATTTCGTTAAGGAATCGCAAAGAAATGTAATTTTTGTCGAATGATCGCGAAATAAACGTGAATTTTGTTAAAAGATTGTGGAAAATGAGCGAATTTTGGCGAAAGATCGTGGAAAACGCCAGATTTTTGGCAAAAGATCATGGAAAATGCACAATTTTTGGCAAAGGATTGCGGTAAAAGTGCGATTTTCATTAAAGGATCACGAAAAAGACACTATTTTCATCGCAGAATTGCAAAAAAACATGATTTTCACCAAAGGATCGTGTAAAATATTCGAATTTCTGCAAAAGATTGTGTGAAATACACGAATTTCATCAAAAGATCATGTAATATGCAAATTTCTTTGAAAGGTCGTGGAAAGACTGCGAATTTTAGCGAAGGATTTTGAATTTCGTCAAAGAATCGCGAAAAAAATGTGCTTTTTGTCAAACGTTCGTGTAAAATATGCGAATATCTTCGAAAGATCGTGTGAATTTCATAGAAAGATCGTGTAATATGCGAATATCTTTGAAAGGTCGTGGAAAAAACGAGAATTTCGTCGAAGGATTGCGAATTTCGTTAAAGAATTGCAAAGAAATGTGATTTTTGTCAAATGGTCGCGAAATAAACGTGAATTTTGTTAAAAGATTGTGGAAAACGTGAGATTTTTGGCGAAAGATCGTGGAAAATGCGAGATTTTTGGCAAAAGATCATGGAAAATGCACAATTTTTGGCAAAGGATTGCGAGAAAAATGCGATTTTGTTAAAGGATCACGAAAAAGACACGATTTTCATCGCAGAATTGAAAAAAAACATGATTTTTGCCAAAAAATCGTGCAAAATATTCAAATTTCTGCAAAAGATTGTGCGAAATATGCAAATTTCTTTGAAAGGTCGTGGAAAGACTGCGAATTTCGGCGAAGAATTGTGAATTTCATCAAAGAATCGTGAAAAAAATGTGATTTTTGTCAAATGATCGTGAAAAAAGGTGCGTATTTCGTCAAACGATCTTGTAAAATATGCGAACTTCTTTGAAAGGTCGTGGGAAAAACGAGAATTTCTTTAAAGAATCGCAAAGAAATGTGATTTTTGTCGAATGATTGCGAAATAAACGTGAAAAGATTCGTTAAAAGAAACGTTAAAAGATTGTGGAAAATGAGCGAATTTTGGCGAAAGATCGTGGAAAACGCCAGATTTTTGGCAAAAGATCATGGAAAATGCACGATTTTTGGCAAAGGATTGCGGTAAAAGTGCGATTTTCGTTAAAGGATCATGAAAAAGACACTATTTTCATCGCAGAATTGCAAAAAAAAACATGATTTTCACCAAAGGATCGTGTAAAATATTCAAATTTCTGCAAAAGATTGTGTGAAATACACGAATTTCATCAAAAGATCATGTAATATGCAAATTTCTTTGAAAGGTCGTAGAAAGACTGCGAATTTTAGCGAAGGATTTTGAATTTCGTCAAAGAATCGCGAAAAAAATGTGCTTTTTGTCAAACGTTCGTGTAAAATATGCAAATTTCTTCGAAAGATCGTGCGAATTTCATAGAAAGATCGAATAATATGCGAATATCTTTGAAAGGTCGTTGAAAAAACGAGAATTTCGTCGAAGGATTGCGAATTTCGTTAAAGAATTACAAAGAAATGTGATTTTTGTCAAATGGTCGCGAAATAAACGTGAATTTTGTTAAAAGATTGTTGGAAATGAGTGAATTTTGGCGAAAGATTATGGAAAACGCGAGATTTTTGGCGAAAGATCGTGGAAAATTGGAGATTTTTGCCAAAGTGCCATGTAAAGTATGCAAATCACTTCAAAAGATTGTGCAAATTTCGCCGAAAAATCATGTAATATGCGAATTTCTTTGAAAGGTCGTAGGAAAAGCACGAATGTTATCAAAGAATCGTGATAAAATATGATTTTTGTCAAATGATCGCGAAAGAATTTGTATTTCGTCAAACAATCTTGTAAAATATGTGAATTTCTTTGAAAGATCGTGTAAAATACGTGAATTTCACCAAAAGATCATGTAAAATATAAGAATTTCATCAAAAAATTGTGCGAAATATGCAAATTTCATCGAAAGATTGTGTAAAATATACAAATTTCTTCAAAAGCTCGTGCGAAATACGCAAATTTCAGCGAAAGATCGTGTAATATGCGAA
Source organism: Maratus speciosus (assembly GCA_963932465.1). Classification (NCBI taxonomy): domain Eukaryota; kingdom Metazoa; phylum Arthropoda; class Arachnida; order Araneae; family Salticidae; genus Maratus; species Maratus speciosus. The sequence continues at coordinate 280,955,904 of OZ010787.1, read as the reverse complement.
TTTCTTTGAAAGGTTGTGGAAAAAGTGCGATTTTCGCCAAAGGGTCGTGTAAAATGCATGATTTTCGCCAAAGAATCGTGTAAAATGAGCGAATTTCTTCAAAAGATTGTGCGAAATATGCGAATTTCCTCAATAGATCATGTGATATGCAAATTTCTTACTACTTATTCATGTTATGCACCTCTAATGACTATCTCCCCCACTTCCACACCTGGGGGGGGGCATTTTTCTAAATTTTGTCACCCGTCATGTGACATGTCATTGGAAAGGACTGTAACCGCTTAATCATTTTATGCACTTCCGGTACTCTGCCCACCACTTTGCCCCCCCCGGGGGGGGGCAATTTCCTAAATTTTGCCAGCACCCCATCATGTAAAATATCGTTGCAAAGGCCTGTGACCGCTTAATCATTTTATGCATTTCCAGTGCTCCACCCACTACTTTGCCCCCCTGGGGGCACTTTCTTACATTTTGCTGACACCCGCAATGTGACATGTCATTGGAAAGGCCTGTGACCGCTTAATCATTTTATGCACTTCCGGTACTCCGCCCACCACTTTGCCCCCCAGGGGCGGGGGGGGGGCAATTTCCTAAATTTTGCCAGCACTCCATCATGTGACATATCGTTGCAAAGGCCTGTGACTGCTTAATCATTTTATGCATTTCCAGTACTCCGTCCACCACTTTGCCCCCTGGGGGGGCACTTTCTTACATTTTCCTGACACCCGTCATGTGACATGTCATTGGAAAGGCCTGTGACCGCTTAATCATGTTACGCACTACCGGTACTCCGCCCACCACTTTGCCCCCCAGGGGGGGCAATTTCCTAAATTTTGCCGGCACCCCATCATGTGACATATCGTTGCAAAGGGCTGTGACCGCTTAATCATTTTATGCATTTCCAGTGCTCCGCCCACTACTTGCCCCGCTGGGGGGCACTTTCCTATATTTCGCCAACACCCGTCATGTGACATATCATTGGAAAGGCCTGTGACCGCTTAATCATTTTATGCATTTCCAGTGCTCCGCCCACTACTTGCCCCCCGGGGGGCACTTTTCTACATTTTGTCGACACGTCGTCATGTGACATATCATTGGAAAGGCCTCTGACTGCTTAATCATTTTATGCACTTACCGCTGCTCGCACACCACTTTGCCTCCCTGAGGGCACTTTCCTAAATCGATATATCAGGATATGATATAAAGATGCCGATTTATATTATTCTAGACATATTGCCCAGCCCTATCAAGCAGCCACACTTGCCAACTGTGAATTCGGCAGCCTCAAAATTCCCCTTTCTCCCAATCGCAATGCGTGCTTTTTGACAGATAACTTGCTACTTACACATTTCCAACGACATGCAGTTGCTTTCATAAAGTAAACATGCCTCACAATAAACTTAAAGCATTCTACAAATGTTTGAGATTTTTTACTTAGGACTTTTCTATTTCGACAGATTTTTCACTCCAGAGCATATAATGTTATAGAAACCAGATTTGAAACGATGCTCAGTAAAAAAAACTACAACATTTTTGAGGTCGATATAACTATAAAAAATCTGCAGTTGGAAAACTGCGGTGATTTGGCCGATTCCACTACAGAATTTTTGCGGTCAATGGAACTGCGAAATTTCTGCAGAATTTTTAATATTGATATAACTATAAATTTTCTGTAGAATTTTTGTGGTCAATACAACTGCGAAATTACTGCGGTTAATAAACTGCAGTAATTTTGTGGTTGTATTGACCGCAAAAAATCTGTAGTGGAATTGGCCAAATCACCGCAGTCTTCCAACTGCGGTTTTTTTATAGAATTTCTGCAGTTCATTTTTAGCTGGGCAGGCACGAAAAAATTGCGAATTTTGTCGATAAAGTGTGGAAAAATTGAAAAATAGTGAATTTTGTCAATCGAGTGTGAAAAAACAGCGAATTTTGTCAATTGGGTGTGGGAAAATTGTGAATTTTGTCAATGTGCAGCGGGAAAAAATCACAAATTCCGTCAGTCAGTTGAGAATCGTGGATTTCGTCGATTGGGCATGAAAAAATCGTGAATTTTGTTGTTTAGAAGTAGAAAGATCTCAAATTTTGTTGATTCTCAGAAAAATAGCAAATTTCGTTAATCAGGCGTGGAAGAAAAGGGAATTTTGTCAATCGGGTGTGAAAAAATAGCGAATTTCATTGGTCGAATAGGAAAAAATGGTAAATTTAGTCAATCAGGCGTAGAAAAATAGCGAATTTGTTTGATCAGGCACGAAAAAATTGCGAATTTTGCCGATAATGTGCGGAAAAATTGAAAAATAGTGAATTTTGTCAATCGGGTGTGAAAAAACAGTGAATTTTGTCAGTCGGGTGTGAAAAAACAGCGAATTTTGTGAATTGGGTGTGGAAAAATTGTGAATGTTGTCAATGTGCAGCAGGAAAAAATTGCAAATTCCGTCAGTCAGTTAAGAATCATGGATTTCGTCGATTGGGTGTGGAAAAATCGTGAATTTTGTCAATTAGGAGTTGGAAAATCTCAAATCTCGTTTATTCACGAAAAATAGCAAACTTTGTCGATCAGGTGTGGAAAGAAAACGAATTTCATTGGTCGGGTAGGAAAAAATGGCGATTTTAGTCAATCAGGCATGGAAAAATAGCGAATTTGTTTGATCAGGCATGAAAAAATTGCGAATTTTGTCGATAATGTGCAGAAAAATAGTGAATTTTATCAATCGGGTGTGAAAAAACAGAGGATTTTTTCTGTTGGGTGTGGAAAAATTGTAAATTTTGTCTCCGTCAGTCAGTTGAGATAGTGAATTTCGTCTATCGGGCGTGGAAAAATCGTGGATTTTGTTGTTTAGAAGTAGAAAATTATGTTGATTCACAGAAAAATAGCAAATTTTGTTAATCAGGCGTGGAAAAAAAGGGAATTTTGTCAATCGTGTGTGGAAAAAAAAAGCGAATTTCATTGGTCGAGTAGGAAAAAATGGCGAATTTAGTCAATCAGGTGTGGAAAAATAGCGAATTTGTTTGATCAGGCACGAAAAAATTGCGAATTTTGTCGATAATGTGCGGAAAAATTGAAAAATAGTGAATTTTGTCAATCGGGTGTGAAAAAACAGCGAATTTTGCCAATTAGGTGTGGAAAAATTGTGAATTTTGTCAATGTGCAGCGGGAAAAAATCACAAATTCCGTCAGTCAGTTGAGATCGTGAATTTCGTCGATCGGGCGTAAAAAAATCGTGAATTTTGTTGTTTAGAAGTAGAAAAATCTCAAATTTTGTTGATTCAAAGAAAAATAGCGAACTTCGTTAATCAGGCGCAGAAAAAAAGGGAATTTTGTCAATCGGGTGTGAAGAAATAAAAAATTCCATTGGTCGGGTAGGAAAAAATGGCGAATTTAGTCAATCAGGCGTGGAAAAATAGCGAATTTGTTTGATCAGGCACGAAAAAATTGCGAATTTTGTCAGTCGGGTGTGAAAAAACAGCAAATTTTGTCAATTGGGTGTGGAAAAATTGTGAATTTTGCAATGTGCAGCGGGAAAAAATCACAGATTCCGTCAGTCAGTTGAGATCGTGAATTTCGTCGATTGGGCATGAAAAAATCGTGAATTTTGTTGTTTAGAAGTAGAAAGATCTCAAATTTTGTTGATTCACAGAAAAATAGCAAACTTCGTTAATTAGGCGTGGAAAAAAGGAGAATTTTGTCAATCAGGTGTGAAAAAATACCGAATTCCATTGGTCGGGTAGGAAAAAATGGAGAATTTAGTCAATCAGGCGTAAGAAAATAGCGAATTTGTTTGATCAGGCACGAAAAAATTGCGAATTTTGTCGATAAAGTGTGGAAAAATTGAAAAATAGTGAATTTTGTCAATCGGGTGTGAAAAAAAAGCGAATTTTGTCAATTGGGTGTGGAAAAATTGTGAATTTTGTCAATGTGCAGCGGGAAAAAATCACAAATTCCGTAAGTCAGTTGAGAATCGTGGATTTCGTCGATTAGGTGTGGAAAAATCGTGAATTAGGAGTTGGAAAATCTCAAATCTCGTTTATTCACAAAAATTAGCAAACTTTGTCGATCAGGCATGGAAAAATAGCGAATTTGTTTGGTCAGGCATGAAAAAATTGCGAATTTTGTCGATAATGTGCAGAAAAATAGTGAATTTTATCAATCGGGTGTGAAAAAACAGAGGATTTTGTCTGTTGGGTGTGGAAAAATTGTAAATTTTGTCTCCGTCAGTCAGTTGAGATCGTGAATTGCGTCGATCGGGCGTGGAAAAATCGTAGATTTTGTTGTTTAGAAGTAGAAAATTATGTTGATTCACAGAAAAATAGCAAATTTCGTTAATCAGGCGTGGAAAAAAAGGGAATTTTGTCAATCGGGTGTGAAAAAATAGCGAATTTCATTGGTCGAATAGGAAAAAATGGTGAATTTAGTCAATCAGGCGTGGAAAAATAGCGAATTTGTTTGATCAGGCACGAAAAAATTGCGAATTTTACCGATAATGTGCGGAAAAATTGAAAAATAGTGAATTTTGTCAATCGGGTGTGAAAAAACAGTGAATTTTCTCAATCGGGTGTGAAAAAACAGCGAATTTTGTGAATTGGGTGTGGAAAAATTGTAAATGTTGTCAATGTGCAGCAGGAAAAAATTGCAAATTCCGTTAGTCATTTAAGAATCGTGGATTTCGTCGATTGGGTGTGGAAAAATCGTGAATTTTGTCAATTAGGAGTTGGAAAACCTCAAATCTCGTTTATTCGCGAAAAATAGCAAACTTTGTCGGTCAGGTGTGGAAAGAAAACGAATTTCATTGGTCGGGTAGGAAAAAATGGCGAATTTAGTCAATCAGGCATGGAAAAATAGCGAATTTGTTTTATCAGGCACGAAAAAATTGCGAATTTTGTCAATAATGTACGGAAAAATTGAAAAATAGTGAATTTTGTCAATCGGATGTGAAAAAACAGCGAATTTTGCCAATTAAGTGTGGAAAAATTGTGAATTTTGTCAACGTGCAGTGGGAAAAAATCACAAATTCCGTCATTCAGTTGAGATCGTGAATTTCGTCGATCGGGCGTAAAAAAATCGTGAATTTTGTTGTTTAGAAGTAGAAAAATCTCAAATTTTGTTGATTCACAGAAAAATAGCGAACTTCGTTAATCAGGCGCAGAAAAAAAGGAAATTTTGTCAATCGGGTGTGAAGAAATAAAAAATTCCATTGGTCGGGTAGGAAAAAATGGCGAATTTAGTCAATCAGGCATGGAAAAATAGCGAATTTGTTTTATCAGGCACGAAAAAATTGCAAATTTTGTCAATAATGTACGGGAAAATTAAAAAATAGTGAATTTTGTTAATCGGGTGTGAAAAAAGAGCGAATTTCGTCGATTGGGTGTGGAAAAATCGTGAATTTTGTCAATTAGGAGTTGGAAAATCTCAAATCTCGTTTATTCACGAAAAATAGCAAACTTTGTCGATCAGGTGTGGAAAGAAATCGAATTTCATTGGTCAGGTAGGAAAAAATGGCGATTTTAGTCAATCAGGCATGGAAAAATAGCGAATTCGTTTGATCAGGCATGAAAAAATTGCGAATTTTGTCGATAATGTGCAGAAAAATAGTGAATTTTATCAATCGGGTGTGAAAAAACAGAGGATTTTGTCTGTTGGGTGTGGAAAAATTGTAAATTTTGTCTCCGTCAGTCAGTTGAGATAGTGAATTTCGTCGATCGGGCGTGGAAAAATCGTGGATTTTGTTGTTTAGAAGTAGAAAATTATGTTGATTCACAGAAAAATAGCAAATTTTGTTAATCAGGCGTGGAAAAAAAGGGAATTTTGTCAATCGTGTGTGAAAAAATAGCGAATTTCATTGGTCGAGTAGGAAAAAATGGCGAATTTAGTCAATCAGGTGTGGAAAAATAGCGAATTTGTTTGATCAGGCACGAAAAAATTGCGAATTTTGTCGATAATGTGCGGAAAAATTGAAAAATAGTGAATTTTGCCTATCGGGTGTGAAAAAACAGCGAATTTTGTCAATTGGGTGTGGGAAAATTGTGAATTTTGTCAATGTGCAGCGGGAAAAAATCACAAATTCCGTCAGTCAGTTAAGAATCGTGAATTTTGTCGATTGGACATGGAAAAATTGCGAATTTTATTCATCGGCTTTGGAAAAATTACAAATGTTATCTATCGGCTATGGAAAAATTGTGAATTGTGTCAATCTGGCATGTAAAAATCGCAAAATTTTTTTATCGGGCGCAGAAAAATAGTGCATTTCGTTGATCAGACATGGACAAATTTCAAATTTCGTTAATTCACGGAAAAATAGCAAACTTCGTCGATGAGGCGCGGAAAAAAAGGGAATTTTGTTCATCAGGTGCAGAAAAATAGCGAATTTTGTCGATTGGATATGGAAAAATTGTGAATTTTATCCATCGGCTTCAGAAAAATTGCAAATATTTTGATCGGTTATGGAAAAATTGTGAATTGTGTCAATCTGGCATGTAAAAATCGCAAAGTTTTTTGACTGTGTGCAGAAAAATAGTGACTTTCGTTGATCAGACGTGGACAAATCTCAAATTTCGTTGATTCACGGAAAAATAGCAAACTTCGTCGATGAGGTGCGGAAAAAAGGGAATTTTGTTCATCAGGTGCAGAAAAATAGCGAATTTTGTCGATTGGATATGGAAAAATTGTGAATTTTATCCATCGGCTTCAGAAAAATTGCAAATGTTTTGATCGGCTCTAAAAAAATTGTGAATTGTGTCAATCTGGCATGCAAAAATCACAAATTGTTTTGATTGGGCACAGAAAAATAGTGAATTTCGTTGATCAGGCGTGGACAAATTTCGTTAATTTGCTCCTTTTCTCCTCTTCGTTCATAAAGTTCACATTTTTTTTCATCTTCATTCACATCTTTAGAAGAAATAGTATCACTCCTTAAAAACAATCCTTGCTATATCCGTGTTAGATATACAAACGTAAACTATTGATGTGTCCTTGCCAACTGAATTGGATATGTTGACTAGGTAGGGGAACCTAGAGGGGTAACCTCCCCCCCTCTGAAACCATATTTTTTATCCGATTATAGGACACAGATCATCACCCCGAAATATTCTCTCTGTGTTACTGATGTGGCCCTCGGCAATGCAGACATTTTTGCAAGATGTCCTTCTCTAAAAAAGGTTGTGTTCCCCTAGCCTAGAGCCAACATTAGAAATAGCTCATATGTTAAAGACTGTTACCTAGAAATCCGCACAAGCTCTGCAGTTATGGAAAATAGCAAAGGAATCGGGGGTGGATCCAGAGAATCGTTTGGGGGGGGGGGGGAAGGGGCGATACCGAGTGACATATAATCAAAGCAACAGTCAACTGATATTCCAAAATTATCTTGGAATATTTAAATATTACTAATTAATATAAAAAGTAGTTCAACACGAAGTAAGTTATTTTTTCTAATTTTTCTTTCATGTTTAACTACAAAGAAGTTCTTATGAAAATTACTTTTTTCATGTTTTCCCTAAGTTGAAAGAACTAAGGCTCAGTGCTGAAATAATTTAGAAATGCAGTTTTTAGAATCATATTTTTGTTATTAGATTTGCATATTTTTAGAATATTGATATAATTTGCAACAAACATAGGGAAATATTTTTTTTAATGTTTCTAAAAATTTCATATAAAATTGATAAACATGATAATTAATAACAATTTAAGGAAATTTACCATGTGTAATTTAATTTTTTTTTAAGATAATAAAAAAGAAAATTGAAAATATCTCTCCCAAGATCTTTTGCTTAGGTATACTATAAAACTATTTTTAAAAAATTTAGTGATAATAAAATATTGAAAATTGAATGAAGAGTAGTATTTTTAAAAATGTATATTTCGACAGAAATGCTATACCAAAATTCATTACTACTTTAAAATCAATAATAAAAATTTTGGGGGTTTGTTATGAATATGCCTTAAGTGTACGTATGATGTTTACATTCATGTATGTGAAAAAGTATCTCTCTTACTTTTTCTGCAATTGAAAGTGTTTTTTATATGAACTGGGTTATTTCTTATATTTTTAATGTTTGTTTGGTTATCGTAAATATTTTTATGCAGTTGCTTAAAGAATTGTGAATGATGCCTATTGAAATACACTTATGCTGCAGAAGTATTGAAGAGGCAAAATTAAAAGATTAAATTGTTTATAAGTAAAGAAAGATCTTGACTGACTTGTATAGTAGACCGGAGTGAAAAACAAAAAGTTTTGCAAATCGAATCGTAATAGTGCGGAAAAGTTGCTACTCGTCAATACAAGCACAGTGAAAAAAAAAATTTTGAAATCGAAGAATATCTTCCGTTCGCGCATCGCGTTCAAAGTTTTCGAATTTGAACAAAAATTGTACAAATATACAAAAAATCGTAAAAAGGTGTAAACTTTTTCCGATCGAACACATTTTTTTGTACCTACCATGACCTTGAGATGTAGAATGGAGGAAAAAATACCACACACTCCTCCTTTATCCCCTTCTAACCCCCTCAAGGGGGTGAAAATGGCCAATTTTCGTGGAAAATATCGAAATTACAGGAGATGTAAATATTGACGAATCGACATGATTTTTATTTACATAAGGCAACCTTGAGGCTAAAAGTCGAAAACAATCCCCCCCCCCCCCCTCGACAGGTCCTCTATCCGCTTTGAAGCCTGTCGAGGGGGCGACTTTTTGCGACAAACATTATGTTTTGGTTTGTTTGCCGCCCGGTCACTCGACCTCTCCATCTCGTCAGCCCCTTTCTTCTTCGGTGCACTGTAATGCTCGCTGCGCGTGCGCACCGCTGGAATTCCGAGAAACGGAGTGGGGGAGGAGCTAGCACAGTACCCGTACCTGGTAACGATTGCTGTGCGTCACTCAGTTTTGCCTCAGCGTCGCTGCGTGTTTCTGCTTGTCTGGCTTGTAAAAGAATATATCTCGCCTATAAAAGAAGCGCTGCTCTTGCTGAAAACTTTTCTTGTCGGCTTCGTTTAGAATCCCGTAGCTTGAATTGGATAACGGTTTCATCGATCAAAATTTAAGCTTCTTTTATCATCATTATGGCGCTCACTCGAAGCGTTCATACTCGCTGCCCATTTTTTGGTGCACCAAAACCACTGCCATCGGCAATTCTTCCCACCAATGCTGACGTTGCCAAATGTTGGCATGAAGTGCAATACGCTATGTTATTGCAGTCTGGTGACTTTAAACCTGGAAGGAAGTTGAGCTTTTTAGAAGTGGCAAACACTGTAGCTCAACAGATTGAGTCACTGTATTTGAAGGCTTCGATTCCTACAGTTTGTCACACAAGAGTCGTTCAAAAGATGAAACAACTACACGATCGCTATTATTCTCTTCATAAATCATATCCAAGAGACAAAGACACGGCTGGGAAACAGAAGAAGTACAATGATTTCATCCATCAGTCGTATAATACATTATTTGACATATCAGATGCAAATGCGAAATGACACTAGAATGCACTTGAGGGAAAAACTTTGACAAGTGTATTTGTCCTAATCCTATAGCTGTCAGCTGCGATTGCCCTAAGGACAGGAAAATACCTACATTGGAACTGATGTTTCTTTAAGCACAAAGACACCTTAGATCAGGTTAAATAGGACCGACGGTGCATAAAAAGGAAACACAAAATCTTAAAACATCTTTGCAAAGAAAGGCTCGTCATCTTGATGTGCTTAGCACACACATGCAAAGCTTGCCTGGTTGCAGCATTGATCCTGAAAGAGAGGAGACAAATGTTGATGTCAATGAGGATCAGGATGATTTAGATTTTCAACGCACACGATCTTTGTCTGCTCTGTCAAGGAGTCCAAACTCTTCACAAATGCGCATGTCGCTTCCAGCTACTGCTTTGACAAGTAATCACTTTGGTCTGTCAGACAGAACAACAGCTGCCATTATCTCTAGCATGCTAAAAGACGTAGGTCTTATTACTGATAGTAATACATCACTGATCGTTGATAGAAGCAAAATTAGACGAGAAAAAGAAAAGTGCATGGCAATTCTTACCAATTCAAACATAGATTACCTGTCCTCTTCTATTGGTAAACATTTCTTCAGCTGACATTGCGACTTGATTTCCAAGGGGGAAAAGCCAACTCTTCCTTTGAATCTGGCAGACATACCATGTCATACGCAAGCCGTAGAGCGCAGTGTTAAGCTGGTAACACAGGCCTCCTCAAAAGTGTCTGGGCATGAGCGACGTGATGGTTTTATAAGAGCCACCCTCGCTTCTCGTGCTATCATGATAAAATTTGACACTAAATCAGAATTCGCAGTACCTGAATCTGCATCTGCATAATTCTCCACGCCCACATTTTGGTTGGTTGGTTGAGTAGGGTGTGGGTGAGACTCGAAGTGCAGCCACCTTCCCGTGGTGAGTCCTGAGTCATCCTTAGAAGGACGGGGCAAGAGCTGCACAATTTTGATCTCTCGAGGGGGGAGGGGGATTGTTTCCTACTTTTAGCCTCAAGGTTGCCTTATGAAAAAAAAATGAGACCGATTCGTCAATATTTACATCTCCTGTAATTTCGGTATTTTCCACGAAAATTGGCCATTTTCACCCCCTTGAGGGGGTTTGAAGGGGATAAAGGAGGAGTGTGTGGTATTTTTCTTCCATTCTACATCTCAAGGTCATGGTATGTACAAAAAAATGTGTTCAATCGGAAAAAGTTTACACCTTTTTACGATTTTTCGTATATTTGTACAATTTTTGTTCAAATTCGAAAACTTTGAACGCGATGCGCGAACGGAAGATATTCTTCGATTTCAAAAAATTTTTTTTCACTGTGCTTGTATTAACGAGTAGCAACTTTTCCGCACTATTACGATTTCATTTGCAAAACTTTTTGTTTTTCACTCCGGTCTATTGTATAGGTCCAGGGTCCCAAAAGCTGAACGAAGCCAGTGACTCCTAAACATAAAAAATCCAGTCTCCACATTGTAAAACAAATGCATAAAAAAAATAGCATTTATATGGGGAGAAAATTCAAAGTGAAAAATGACTTTTTTAGGTACTTTTCGGTTAGCCATGCGCCAGTATTATATTTACATATTTATATACACACACATATATGTATGTATACATACATGTATATATAACACTGGCACCCGGCTAGCCAAAAAGTACCCCTTTTTTAATATCAGGGGTCGATTTTTAATATCCGAGCGTATTTGGCACCTCTGATTGTGCATAAAAAGTGAACAATTTAAGTATGCACTTTTTGAGCACAATTCAGTGTGCACTTATTATGCATAAGCAGAGATGCCAAATACGCTCACTTTTTGTGCAAACTTTTTCTAGCTGGGCAATCAAACCCAAAATTTTTTAACATTTCCCCTTGAGCTTCTGTCATAATTATTAACACAAAATCATTTATTGCAAGACATGTGTTAGGTGGAACTCCTGATCCCTGAGGCTTATAAAATAAAATACATGGTTTTTCCGAGTTTTGCATTTCACGCACCCACATATCTACACTGACTGCATCATTTTCATTTTTAATTGAATCGCATTGAAGATTGAAACTTTTTTGAATATTATGAAGATCGTTTTTTGTTAACATATAAATTCTCTGTAACCCATCATGAGATACATTATTTCTAATTTCATCTAAAATATCATCAAAGAGAATTTTTGCTGCTATTTTCGAGGCTATACATTTTCACTTAGAAATAAATAATCTATTTTATTCTGGTGACCCACATGCACAGATTGATAGACAACAGAGCATTTACCATCTATATATTTTGTTACATTTAAAGATGCTGGACAAAAAGCATTTATTTTCTTACTGCCAAAATATTTTAAAGAATGTTTATGTTTACCTCTAGGAACAAAATTTCCTGAACGGTGGCATCTAAAATATGAATTGGTAAAGGTCTGATTAGTATTTTCATATTTTCTACTGTATGTAACAAATTTAGATTTAGTAGTGTGCTCAGTATTTTCTTTCCAGGTTAAGAAATCATTATAGCAATCGAAATGTAACTGCCATTCATTCAACTCAGTTTCGTGCACGTCTTTAAAGTGCTCTGTTTTCTCATGTTGTTTTATATTATTTTGGCACATAGGGCATGTACAGTATTTATCAACTGCACTGACCCAGGCAGAACATTTTTTTTTCGTTTAACTATTGTATTAGAATAGTATTATCTGGGTGGGAGTTTTTGACATGCCGTTTAAGATTATATTTTGTGGTAAAATTTGTTCCACATTCAGCACAAGACCATTCGCAATCTAAATCCCAATCAGCATTAGTTTCATTCATACTAACACAAACAGACATATCATCAAAATCGCTGGGACTTACATCCACAATCATACATTCATTCGCATCGGCAGCCATAACGTGCGAATCTAAAGGTGTTGGTGAAAGAATTTCGAGATTTTCATTTTTATTGCAATCAAACTGAATTTCTGAGGAAACAGAAGTACCTGGCCCTGAAAAGGGCCGTTGTTCTTGCATATCTGTAGACATGATTGCAAAATTTAAAAAATAAATAATCCAATAACAATTAAAAGAGAGCGAGCTAACAGTACTAAAGCAAAGTGCGAAATGAGCTTGGGCGGGCTAGGGCTACTAGAGCAGTTGGGAGATGACGCGTACCGGATGATGACGAAATGCGCCATTACTCCAAGCAGACCTGCGCGCGAGAAGTTGCGCGGAGGAATTTGATGCTAACAAAGACGCCAGTCTACCACCTGAGCTCCATTCCACCGCAGCTAGCTGCGAGACGAGCTGTACTGTAGACTTTCATTTTAGTCCAGGCAATAGGAAATTTTACCTAGCAAAATTAATGGTAGTTCTGGAAATCGGCTTACTTTATGTTTTTTGGGTCGCTGAATCCGAATTTGTAACTTCCCATCCAAATTTTCCCCGGCACCCCCCCCCCCCCCAAATTTTGCTAAAAAGCACCCCAAAAAGGTTTTTATTAAAAAAATCAATTTTTTTATTGTTTTAGGGGAAAAGTATCTAGAAATTCAAAAAATAGACAAAAATTGCAACAAATTAGATATATGACATTATGACTTAGGATGAAGGGGAAGGAGGCATCTGCCTCGGAACATGCGCGCGGTGCTGCGTGGACTAAGTTGCGCAATTCCATTTAACCACTCACACGTTTACATTCACCCTTCAATCTCCCCTCCGAACTTTCCTTATAAGGTTTACTGTAAGTGTTTTGGGTAGCTGAATCCGAATTTTTAACATACCCCCCCAAATTTTCCCCCCCGAAACCCCCCCAAAATAGTTGTTATTAACTTAAATTTCTTTTTTTTTAGGGGGAAAGCATTACGAAATTCAGAAACTAGACAAAATTTGGAACAAATAGGATATATGACATTATGACGTAGGATAAACGAGGAGAGAGGGGGCTGCCTCGGAACATTCCCCGCGTACTTTTCTCAAAAACCAAATTTTTTCAAAAAATCAATTTTTTGGGGGTTGCCGGGTGAAATTTTGGTGGGAAGTTATAAATTCAGATTCAGCGACTCAAAAAACATAAAGTGAGTCGAAATCCAGAACTAGTAGTAATTTTGCCAGGTAAAATCCCCTAATGCCTGGACTTCATAACTTAGTGCACGTAGCACCGCAGTGAATATTCAGAGGCAGCCCTCCCCCTCCCCGTTCATCCTACGTCATAATGCCATGTATCCTATTTGTTGCAAATTTTGTCTAGTTTCTGAATTTCGTAATACTTTTCCCCTAAAACAATAAGAAATTTAAGTTAAAAACAACTATTTTTTTGTGGGGGGGGGGGATTTCGGGGGGAAGTTAAAATTTCGGATTCAGCAACCAAAAAAACTTAAAGTAAACCTTATAGAGAAAGTTCGGAGGGGAGATGGGAGAGCGAATGTCAACGTGGTAGTGGAATTGCGCAACTTACTTCCCGTAGCACCGCGCGCATGTTCCGAGGCAGATCCCCTCTTCCCCTTCATCCTAAGTCATAATGTCATATATCTAATTTGTTGCAAATTTTATCTACTTTCTGAATTTCTAGATACTTTTTCCCTAAAATAATAAAAAAATTAATTTTTTTAATAAAACCCTTTTTTGGGGGGGCATTTTACCAAAATTTGGGAGGGTTGCCGGGGGAAATTTAGGTGGGAAGTTAAAAATTCGGATTCAGCGACCCAAAAAACCTATAGTAAGCCTTTTTCCAGAACTACCATGAATTTTGCTAGGTAGAGCCCCTATACGGTCTCTATTGCCTGGACTATTTACTATCCTGATGATTTCCGCGAATCTTGAAAAAAGGTGACAGGAAAAAACGTGACAGAAAAAAGGAGAGCGGAAAAACGTGACAAGGAAAAAGGGAGAGCGGAAAAAACGTGACAAGGAAAAAAAGTGACCGGAAAAAGCGTGACAAGGAATTGTTTAATATTGAACTTGCCGATAAATAAATGCTAACAACTAAAGTGCAGTTTTTCCACTGTCAGTTTTTAACAGCGTAGGGGGGGGGGGGTACAGAGTTAATGGGTGGGTTAGACAATTCTAAGATTTGGTCCGAGAAAACATAATTTTAACATTTCATTAAGAGAGGTTTAACATGACTTCTACAAGGGACAAGCTGGTGCTTTCTACGGGGGGAGGGGGTATTAAGGAAATACAATTTATTCGCGAACGCGAATACAAATATTTTTCGTCGATGTCTACAAATGCTAATATTGAACAAATTTAAAAATTCGCACGATAATTCTAATTAACATCACTACTTGATATTTGATATTCGCGAACGGTAATACCAATATTTTCCGTTGATGTTTAAAAATGCAAATATAGAAAAAGTTCCTGAATATTCGCATATGAAAATTCACATTTACACCAGTACTTAATTTGGACATTATGCGAATAAGAATGCTTTCCGTTGATAATTAGAATACAAATATTGAAAAATGTTGAGAATGTTCGGATAGGAGAACGCTCGTTTACATAAAAACTTGATTTTTGACTTATGCATGCATAATATATAAACTTTTTTTTTTTTTTTTTTTTTTTTTTTTGTAAATTTTAAAGAATTCAGTTATAATAGATACGATCGGAAAGTTTTATTTTTATTATTTTTATTTTATTTAACGGTATTTGAATTTTTTGTTTATTAACATAAAATTATATTATTAATAATAACAATTTTTAGACTTTCTGAATCACTTCAGTGTTGCCAGATGGGCTACTATTTTTTTAATTCAGATTCTTGATTGACACCACTTTTTTGAAATTGAAAAGTACGTCTTATTTAATGACATATTAATTAAGGTTAAAACAACGGAAATTTAACCGTTCCAAATAAGTGGTGGTAATCAAGAAATCTGAATTTAAAAAAAAGTAGCCTACTGACAACACTGAATCACTTATCAATTTATAATTTTTTATGTCCTGATCAGTGGCATTAGTATTTTCAGATATTAACAGAACAAATAAAAAAAAATAATAATAAGTAAATATCTTTGTTAAGATACGCCTAAAATTAGAGATTAGCATAGTTTGTTACTTTGTTGTTGTTGTTGTTATATTAAGCAATTGATAGAAGTCGAATTTTTTACAATTTTTGGTTTCATCATGGAATTTCCAGATATATTATTCTAAATATTTAAACTAAACAAAATAAATTAAAATAAATATTTCTATAAGATACTGAATCACCGGAAAAAAGCGCACATAGGAAAAAACTAATCGGATAAAAGATCACTGGAAAGTATTGTATTTATTAAGTTGTATACATAACAGAAAATATAATATAAAGTTTGTTTTTTAAGGAATTTAATATCTGTTTTAAAAACATAGTAAAGCTTATATTTTTTTAACAACATGAAGGCCATCTTTAAAAAATAATTAATTTATTTTTTATACATATATTTGTATACATAACAGAAAATTTGAAGTTCGTTTTTTTTTTTTTTTTTTTTTTTTTTTTTTTTTTTTTTTTTAGGTTTTGGGGAATTTAATATCTAAGTAATTTAAAAAAACGTATTTAGTAAATAATTTATTTATTTATTGCTGACTTTGCCCAAATGCCACTTGAGAATTCATTGGAAGTGTAAAGGTATTTGTTTCAGAAAAATTCTTTTCGGGAATTTAAATGCAAAATTTACTGTTCTCTTTATTTAATAATAATAAAAAAAATTTATAGCTTACTTCAAGAATATAATTGAATAAAAATAAAATATTTTAAACTAAATAAATATGGCTGTTAAGAAAAAATGTACTCACATTTTGAACTTTAACGAAAAATCATGCCAAAATTATGCCCCCCCCCCCCAACCTTCCCTATATACAATTCTCTTTGTGTTACTGAAGTGGCCCTCGACAACCCAAACATTTTTGTAGGTGGCCCTTGTCTTAGAAAGGTTGTACATCCCTATTGTAAAGGGAACAAAATAAAGACGAAGCGAAGGTTAGTTGGTTGATTTTTGATGGCCGATTATCTACTCTTGGGATATAAGCCCTAGGGGGAATGCCCTTCGTGGGGGTCTTTCTAAGGGAACCTAACCCGTATTTACGCATGGAAATCCACGGCTTCGAAGAAAACCACGAAAACTCCGAAACGGTTAGGCCGACGGGCGCGATTGGGTTCGAACCCAGCACCTCCCGTCTACCAGCTTCGAGAGCAGAACCTCTCAGCCACTGGTGGGACAGACGAAGCGAAGAGGCATATACTTTAGAGGAATTTTTTCATTATCCTGCTTTTTTAGGTAAGAGGCAGATTTGTGGGTGTAATAAAATAAATAAATATGAGATAAAATTTTGAGAGTAGCCTACTAACATCAAAATATGACATTTTACACAGGGATTTCCTCATGGTTTTATCCTATGCTTAACTATTGTTTCTAGGGGTGGGGCTGGTATGGACAACAGGGGTAAACTGGAATCCCTTAGGATTGAGTAATAAAAGGACTTAGGTTTGAGTAACAAAAGGACTTAGGTTTGAGTAACAAAAATGTAACCTTGTAATTTTGACAAGCTATGTCAGGTAAATAGAAAGACTCATTTCCCTTTGTATTTAAAAAGAGAAAAATGGTTTGTAAACTATATCAAAATCCATGACTGTGTTTTAACGAAACTTATTGCACCTGTGGGATGCAATAAATGTTGAAATACCCTGAAAACCTAATGATTTGTCACAAAAGGTGCAGTTAAACAATTTTTCTTTTGTATTTTTTAAAGGACTTTATAATGTTTGATTTTCTACTTCTAGTCTTTCGCTTTTAGTCTTCTTAATAGTCTTCTTTTCTATTACATTATTTCACTAATAGTAATCTCTATATAATTTCTTAATAGTATTCTTAATTGTATTGATTTTTAAGAAATAGTCTTAGTTTTTGAATTTTTATATTAATTTGATATAAAGATAATTATTTCTAACAACGGCAAGGAGAAATTTTTTGCAGTGTACGCATACTTAGTGCATAAAACTGGAAAGTTATTAATTCGTTGGAGATATACTAAACATAAATTAGACTACATTTTAATTTTTCTATCTGATCGCTGGCCTTGTACCCGAAAAAAAAAAAAAAAAAAAAATGCTAAACTGGAAACACTTTTTATGAGAAATGCTATCAAACCGTTATTTACAAAAAGTAATATTCACCTCTTTTAATGATACGATCTACGATTATATTAAAGCAAAGATTTTTTTTTTTTTTCTTTTTTTTTTGTGATATGCTGTTATCTGGCATAAATCACGTTTCCAGATCAAAGTTAAATACATCTACAATAAATTTATGATTGTAATATCATAGATACTAAGATTTAAATTTTTAAAGCAAAATGTAGAGAAACATGAAACTCTTGAAATAAATTTCTTCCTTACCCTTTATTTATTACAAGCATTGTTTGACCATGTGATCAAGTATTTCTTGATGTTGCTAAAATTTTGTAATTTTGATAAGATTTTCTAGAATATGGAAGGTTTCGATTTAGTCAATATTTGTAGAAATGTTGTAAATTGGAAAAGAATCGAATAAAAAGAGGTGACCACTGTTAGGGAGAATGTAGAAATATATCTGCTTATATAAATTTTTCGGAACTTTGAACAAGAATGCCGTTATGCGGAGGGTGGGTGGGGGGGGGGGGATCAAAAACTAGAAAACAGGAATTCTGATTTTTACTTTCTTCTATCTTTACAAGAAGAAAGTACTGGATTCGTGAAAATTTTCGACTTTTGGTTTTCGACGGATTTACACGTTTTAGGGGTCAGATTCCGAAAAACATGTTTTTACAAAATGACTGTCTGTCTCTATGCCTGTATGTGACACAAATTTTGTGGGCGCTCTATCTCAAGAACTAATGAACGGAATTTAATAAAAAATTATATTCAGTTAGTCCCTGCTATATATTGGTGCTTATTAGTATTTGGTGTAAATCGCTCAACAGGTGGCGCTGCTATGTAGCATTTTTCATGATTTCCGCAATAGCTTAATCTCCAGAATGAATGCACGGATTTTCGTCAAACTTCAGATTCAGTTAGACCTTTACATGAATTGAAGTTTTATACATTTGGTGTAAATCGCTCAACAGGTGGCGCTGCTATACTGCATTTTTTTTTAATCATAGCTCTATCTCAAGAACTAATGCACGAATTTTCATCAAACTTCAAATTCAGATATACTTTGATATAAATTGGTGCTAAATGGATGTAATTTCTTGTAATTCATTTAAATGTCGTGATTTATATAGAAGAAAATTTTGTGATGGCCACAACATACTAGTTTAGAATTTAGTGTCGCCACCGATTAAAAAAAATATGTATACAAATATAGGTAGTACAAAACACATTTCAGTTTTAAGACTTAAAACACACGCTTTTATTTTATATAAAATAATGTCACTCGCATCCGCTTAAGAATTCCACATTTATCATCCAGTCTTAAACAACATCTACAGAAAAGTATACATATGGCGTCACTATCATAGAATAACATACAAATCCAACAAAAAGTAATGTTGTCATTCAAAAAAAAAAAAAAAAAAAAAAAAAAAATCAGCTTTCTGATGATTCATATGCCTTCATTTGTTTGCAACATTAATATATATACTTAAAATCGAATATAGTTTGTAATAGCTTCATGTTTTATCAGAAATCATTCATTTATATTTTTTCAAAATAGCACATTTTAATTATATTTTTTTTTTCAGTTGTTATGGGAAAATGGCAACAAAAAGATATTAATCTACTATTTTTCCTTTACTTCCTACAGAAATGGATTGCCAACGTTAAAGGAATGAAGTTAAAAACTACAAAATAATAATAATAATAATAATGATAATAATAATATCTCAAAAATGAATTGAGATGCAGTTTTTAAATAAATTGCATTTAAAAGTACTTTTTCCCCAACACGAAGGTATAAAAAAAAAGGGGGGGGGGTGCTTAGAAATTTGATACATCTGTTTTGTTGTACGGCTGGCTTACATAATTATATAAAGATATTCAGAAGTTTGAGATATCGTGCGCGTTATGCTCAAAAACGTCATTTGGAGAAAAATGACTTCAAAGTTTCGGAAACGCTGCTTCATCTATTGGGCAGGTATAATTCTAAAAGCCACAACTTTTGTTCTAATGGGAATTTCAAAGAAATAATTATATCAAAATGTTCAGAAAAAAAAAGAATTTTACATCTAAAAATATTAAAATTTTGAAGCTTTAAGAGTCCTGAGACTCCTTAAGTAGCTGAACAAATACATTGGCAATTAATACTGAGGCAATTTTAGAAGTGTTTAATTTTTGCTTGTTTAATTTTTCTTACTTACCGTATTAGTAAGTAATATGGTATATATCGTATATACTCGTGTATAAGTCGAAGTATTTTAGACAAAATTTGGGAGTTGAAAATTAGGGGGGGGGGGGGGGGGAGCGACTTATACACGAGGAAGTAAAAAAAAAAAACCCTTAAGTAACCACATGAGAGATAAAACCGGACAATGGTCATTTGCCTGTGATTGACAAAAAAAAAAAAAAAAAAAATCTCAATGATAATGTCCCTGTAATTGTTCTGTAAAAGTCCTACAATACAAAGAAATACTATATTTTAGCAGTTTAAGAAGTTGTTTACCCTCGTAAATAAGGCTTGAATAAATTTTTAACCCGGGAGAACTCGCTGCATGAGATTTTCTCTCACAGCCGTACATTTTTAAGATTCTTATTTAAATCATTTTTCATTTTAATTAAAATTTCAAAATGTTTTTCAATTATTTTACCTATTTTGTGAATAAAAGTACTAAGCCAACCAAAAAATGTTGATATTATATGAATGCAAAGTAAAAGAAAAGCAATTGGGCATTCTCACTAGCGAGTTCTCCCGGGTTAAAGAATTTCTTCTTTTTAAGCATCATTGAATTTATATGAATAGGTTTCAAAATAGTTTAACCTTCTTCGGTTTTACATAATTATACAGTTTTAAAACGTCGAATTAAAGTCTAATTAGAAACGTAAAAAAGTTTACATTAGTAAACTTTTAATTAGTAAAAATTATTAATGAAATTTTAATATTTTTTTTTATCCTCGATTACAAATAATTTTTCAACATACTACCAGAAACGTGGCTCGACTTATACACGGAAATTCAATTTTTTTTCAAAATTTTGCTTAAGAATTGAGGGGATCGACTTATGCTCGAGTATATAAGGTATTTGTAAAAAAAAAAAAAAAAACTCATATTCAAGCTGCAATCTTAATTGACAAAATATTACCAATATTTTTTTATATTTTTTATACATTAAAAGTATCAATTCTCAAAATCGGTTGAGGTTGTATACAAATAATTGAGAAAAATATCTTTATGGGTTATAAGATGTAGTTTGGAAATTATCTTCAGCTGCTGCAAAAATAAAAATATTTGAAAAATTTTTTTACACCACTGACCTTAGATTTCCGCTTTTAAACTGTACTCCGAAACCACGCAAAATTATAGTTGTAAGGCCGCCTTTTTTTTTTCTTTTAATTGTAAAATAAATGTCCACTTTAATGCTTTTATCATCTATTCTAATATTCACTTATCTTTACGTACCTAAACTTAATTTGGTAGGCGAAAACAAAAACTCATCGGAAAATTAAGATTTATATTTCTGATCAATTCTTTGGAAACTGATCTAGAAAAAGTTCTGGAAATGTTTATACATAAAATATTTCCAGTAATAGTAAAAAATATTTCATAATCGCATTAGCGAACGTGGAAATGGAAAACATGAAACTTAGCAATTAAATAATACATTAACCCTTTATGTAACGACAGTTCTTCAAAATACCATTAAAATAACTGTTTATAAAATTCATTTAATACATTGATTAGTAGTAATATAGGTTAGAATGAGTTACAGATTCTTTACTCTATCATGTTCCAAAAGCATTATTGGTTGCACAAAACAATAGTATTTTTAAAATGATGATTTCTTTTGCATTTGCATCTTTTCAGCTTTCTTGACGTTGAAAGATTGGGGGGGGGGGGGGGTTCTATTGTAAGAACATGACATTTGTACATTTTGTAAATCTACAACAAGGTTAAAACAATGTGAGTTCTTAAATTATTGCCCTACCTGTGGCCGAGAGGTTCTGCTCTCGAAGCTGGTAGACGGGAGGTGCTAGGTTCGAACCCAATCGCGCCCGTCGGCCTAATCGTTCAGAGTTTTTGTGGTTTTCTTCGAACCATAGATTTCCATGCGTAAATACGGGTTAGGTTCCATTAGAAAGACCCTCCCCCCGGAGGGCACCCCCAACTCTTGGGCCCATATCCCTCGTGTTGATAATTGGCCGTCATAAACACAACCAACCAACCTCTTAAATTATTACACATCAATCTGCAATAGTTAAACAAAAAATAATCCAGTCTTGTGAGGTCTCTGGAAATGTAGCATATGACACTTCAGGGAATATTTAAAAAGGATAAATACAGCAGAGTATTTGTTCCAATAATCCGGTTCAAAGTTATTCATTATGCGCTATCTCAAACAGGGTTGGGGTTTTGGACGCCCAAAACTAGTTTTGGACAGGACATGTGGGTTTTACTGTCCAAAACTGTACTAAAGTGTCTAAAACTGTACTAAAGCGTCCAAAACTGTACTAAAGTGTCCAAAACCTTAAAAAAAGCAACATTCCACATGTAACCACTGCACACTTATTAAACATATGAATAAATATCTCACAATATATTTTATTAACATTCCATTCAATTCTTTGGTAAAAGAAAAAAAGTTCAAATTTTTCTAATATCTGTGTAACATAAAAAGTTCTGTTTCTGTTAAAATTGGGTTATAATAGTAAGAAATTCTTTATAATACCACACATGTAGTATAGGGAGGGGAGATTTGCTTTTGTTTCAATTTTTGTGCAAGAAAATGTTACAAAGAAATTTCTTTTAAATAATGTTTCATTGTAAATTATCTTTTCTAGATTATAGGATAATGAAAGAAAACACAAATATTTAGTTTAAAATCTAGAAGTTATTTTTTGAAATATGTATTTTTATTATGAATTTAATCTAATTCTAGTGAACATTCTATTTCTTAAGAGTTAAATAGTGTTGTTATAATAATAGTCATATAATATAGTGTTATCATACTAGTCAATATCTCATAATCAAACAAAATCAATTGTTTTTATTAATACTATTTCTTAATATACACATATACATAGTTGCCAGCAGTAAGCTGGTTTAATCAGTATGTTGAACCTGAACTCCATTTATGAATTATTTCCAGTAATAACTCTCGGGACTTTCAGTAACAGAATCAGAATGTATTCTTCATAAAAATCGTTAGTACTTCTATTAACTACTATTATTTAAATGAATAACATTAAAATTATGATACATAATTAAATTTAATATCTTTTTAATGTAATTACTTTGTTACATAGGGCAATTAGGTTGTTACTACTAAATTGTTAGGTAATATAACGTAAGATAATTAGGTTGTTAATACTAAATTGTTATTTTTGTATTGTAATCTTTTTGCCAGTTTTTTAAACTTTTAGCATTGTTCTGATAAATATAATTTTACAACAAAATATAGTTTTGGACAGTTTAAGACAGTTTTAGACAGAAGGGTTTTGGACAGTACGGTTTAAACCATGGATTTTACCGTGGTTTTTACCGTTGTGTCCAAAACCTTGCCAACCCTGATCTCAAATCGTGTGAAATATCTAAAATCAACACCGTTTCCCATTATTTATATGAAAATATCTCATAAAACACGATGGATGACACGTAAAAATTTAACAGAAGAAACAACCCTTTTATCATATATTATTCGTCTGTCAGATTAATATCATTCAACAAAAACCATTCTCCAAAACTATGGTTTTCTATCACTTTCAAATATATATATTGAAGTGAGTTGCAAAATTCCAATGTACACTTCGCCAACATACCTCTCTATCATTCTTTTAAAACTACAATCTTCAAAACGCCTGTTACAATAAAATAGAAAGCAAAATATTGTGCCGTGTCCTAAGAAGGCGGTAGCGATGGTCGAGGGTGTTAATTCTTCGAAGGCTTAGCAATTTATATTCTCTTAGAATATGATAACATAAAATTTATTTTATAACACAGTAAAAAATATTCTGGAGTAATGATAAGTTGCTATGTACACAACAATGTAAAATTAACAAAGTTTATGTATCAAAAATAGTGTCTATGAGAAGGTGGCAGCTAGTCT
The DNA here is from genome assembly GCA_963932465.1 of Maratus speciosus. NCBI lineage: Eukaryota > Metazoa > Arthropoda > Arachnida > Araneae > Salticidae > Maratus > Maratus speciosus. The sequence continues at coordinate 280,932,241 of OZ010787.1, read as the reverse complement.
ATTAAGTCCACAGGCATTGCATCACTTGAACGGAAAGCGCTGGTCTTGTCTCCGAGATAAAGACCTCCTTTTCCCGCGACGGCACCCTGGTGCCCTGTCGCCGCTGATTCGGGTATCCTTCCCCGGTATGAGGGATCGTAAAGTCCGGCCCTTTCGGCCTTCAAAATCTTCCACTCCAAAAGTCGCTCTTCCAACTCCAGCCAAAATCTAATCTCTCCTCCGCATCCTCTCGTATATATCTCTCAATTATCTTCCTCTCAAAACAATAGTGAGTTTCTCAGCCACTAACTGTCCGTTCTTTTTAAGAACCTCCCAGTGGCCTTTACTGTTGTCTCCTGAATGGACACCTTAAGAAACTCCTCTTTTGCACGTGGATCCTGCGATCATATGCTCTCGTGAGAACGTATGTGAGTTCTCTTCCCACGCTCAAAGATCAAAAAAGTGCCGGCTGCTCTTTAGCATTAGCAAACTGTCACCGATTGTCAAATGTCCAAGAGCGATGGTGACTGAGTAGTATCTTTCATCTTGCCGTGCGTCTTACTGGACTTTAACATATTTTTACTCTGTTTTAGAAAAGCATTAGTTCTTCCTATATGGCGAATCTGATATAGTTCAGATCTTTACAACCCCCCCCCCCCTCCTTTTAAAAGAATATTTTGGCCGCAGGACGAAATATTCTGGAAAAGAGAAAGGTGACTCAAAATTTATATGAATGGCTCACATGCAAAAAAAAAGTAAAAAAGAAAAAACTTTATTTGCCTGCCTGCCCCTCCACAAAAAAGTATTCATTATACACTCTGTATAATATTTTACACTTTATTCTATTTCAAAACACTTCACATTATATTATTTTTTCAAACATTAAAAGGAATGATAGCATACTATATACAGTTTTCTTTTCTTTTTTTTTTTCAAGATTACTCTGCCCTACTCAAAAAATCTATTTGGACAATGTCCTTCCGTGGCCTTTGTACTCTGGCATATTGGTCAGGTTGCAAAGTATGTGCCCTTTTGAGCGGTTTACGAGTCATTTTGTTTTTGCTATTCCTAGATGAAAGCGCACTGCTATCCGTTTCTATTAAACTCTTCTTTTCAGTGCAGCTCTTTAATTTTTTTATGGCAACTATTCTCGTAGTCCCATCTTTTCTCGTATTCTTTCGTTTATTTGTCGAATGCCTCTCTGAATTTTGCCGATCCTCTTGCCTTTCACTGGTTTCTTTTTGATCAATTTCCTTGTTTTTATCTAACTCTTTCCTGTTTTCTGTTTCCCTTTTAGATTTTGACAATGTATTTATCTCCGTTATTTTAACTACCGTTGGCTTTCTCGGATTTTTGTTTATTTTTACCCTGATTTTGGCTTCTAAATCTATGTTCGTGCTTTTTTGTCCCGTTTTCCTGTTGCCAATTCTTTTCCATTTTCGGCTTTTCAATCTATTCATGGAATTATGAGTGTTAAACTTTTCTCCTTGACCAGCAATTTTCCAGACCTTTAATCCTTTATTACTTTTCATTTTCGTATTAATTTTTCTAGCACGTTTCGCTTTATTTGCTTTCGCCTGTTTTTTTATTTTTGGGGATCTCTATAAGTTCGTCCACCCTTGCTATTTTTTCTTTCCCTTTCGTAATGTCTTCCCAACTATCAGTTTCATTTTGTTGACCGTTTGTTCCTAAATCTAGTATTTGTTTCCCTGGTTTAAAATCCTTTTCTATTGTTTTGCATAAATTCTGTAATTCGCACTTTTTATTTTTAACTGAGTTTTCACTCTCCCTTCTGACTTTTTTACCGACGTCCTGCGACTTAACCTGCTGTTCTCTCATTTTAATCCCTTCTATCTGAGATGAATCTTTGAACAGCTTTTCTTGTCCAGTACTTTGCCTATTTTGTATGATTTTTACCGGTATTTTTGACTTCTTGTCTTCGCGAGTTATGTGTGTGTCTGAGTTTCTTTTAATCCTTAAGTTTTTGACCTCACCTGACAGCTGTTTCTCTTGGTTTTCTGACCCATAGACTTTTCTTTTATTTCGTTTTCGAAAACTGTCTTTTGTTCTCCCCTCTTTCTCCAAGTTTGACGAATTCGTCGTTATTCTGTTTTTCGGATTACCGTTATAATCCTTTTCCGTAACGCCCGTTTGTTTTTCCAAATCCCTATCGCCTCGAAAGTTTTCTGACCTGGAAATCGATTCCTCACGCGACTTGACTGTGTTTTGTGCATTTTTACAATCCGTCTTACTTTTTTTCCTTAAGCTATAAGTTTCATTTTCAAACGGTATTTTGTCATTCTCATTCGACTCCTGTGCGAGCAGTTGTAAAGAAATTGGTTCCTCCTTTTCGCTCACGTTCAACTCATCGACTGCCGTGGCGTTTTCCGGACTAATCTCTTGTGATTGACTCACCCCTTGAATGCACCGTTGAAAGTTTCGAATACTATTGGTTTTGTTTTCTCTGGCCGGCTGTTTAGTTTTTTTTTGCGCTCATACAAATTGATTAATTCTTGTGTTCTGTTTCCAAGGATATACTAATCCAAATCTGACTCGTTGTCTGTGATAAGTGCTTTAGTTGTTATCACCGTTTTATCCGCTAATTCTAACTTTATTTCCGCAACCGGAAGCTGTTGAAGTTCCCTGTCCAGAGGTTGTCTTAACCACTTAATTTCTCCGTTTAATTGCCCTTTATTAATGAATCTTCTTGAACATAAATCGTCCATAGTTCCGGTATCGCGTAACATTGTAATTTCTACTCCATTTATCTTTCCCTTACTTAAATATGGTTCGAAACCTTTATCTAATTTCGTACTACACCTAACATGATGTACCGTGCTTATTTCTTTTTCCGATCTTTTTAAATCTGGACAGTCTCGTATCCTATGTTTTGGACTTCCGCATTGAAAGCAAGTGCTTTGTTTTGTTTTTTCGAAAACTTTTTGCCTTTCCCTATCGTCATTTTTCTCCCGCCAATTAAATTTATTATCGGCATTTTTCCTCGGGTCCCTTTCCTCGTAACCCGTGCGATCGAACCATTTTTCGCTGTCTTTTTCCGCATATCTCGGTTTCTCGAATCTTTTTTCCACGGGGGGTCTGGCATACCTTTTCCAGGACGTCGCGCCAATTATTGCTTCATACCCGTCCAAATCTTTTGTGAGTTTGTCTGGTTTTTTATACTCTGCCCACGAATCAATAAAATGATTTTTAGTTTCGATCGGCACTCTTCGTTTAATTTGTTCCGTAATAAGCAGGTCTTTTAGCTCCTCTAAGGTTTTGATGCCCAACCCATCAAGCCACCCGTCTTGAAAACTATTTAATTCGAAGATTAGGTCTTTCCATGGGGTGTTTGTATTTTTTTGATGCCTCATTAATTTTAAACGATAGGCTTCTGCTGTTAGGCTATATCGTTCTAAGAGAATTTTTCTCACGTGAGCAAAATTGTCCACGCTGTCGGATGGTTCTCGTAAAATTAATTCTGAAATTTCTATGGGCAATAAAGCTAAAAGATGAGTTACTAGATCATCTGACTCGATCCCCGATGTTTCTGCCTGCTCTCAAATAAATTTAAAAATAAAGTTATGTCTGATTTGTCTGGGTCGAACGAATGCATAATAGATTTTATGTTTAATTTTGGGCCTCTATCAGAACGATTGCTCGCGCTTAAACTGCTTCTCCCTGTGCCTTGCGTTAATCTTAATTCTTCTAGTTTGAATTCTCTTTCTTTCTGTCTGTCTGCGTTGTCTAATTTAGCTCTTTCTAATTCTAACTGTTCCTTTTCGCGGTCCCTTTCTGCCTTCTCGCGGTCTTTTTCTGCCTTTTCGCGGTCTTTTTCCCTAGCTAAATTTCTTCTCTATCTTGTACAATGTACCTGGCTTGCGTTAGCGCAAGGTCCTCGTCGTAGCTATCTGATTGCTCAATTTTTTGGATGATTATTTGTATTGTATCCCCATCCGCAAGTGCTACACCCAATTCTGCTGCTAAATTCTGTAGATCAATCTTTCTGCAATGTTTTAATGCGGTCACCCTTGTCATAATGAAGCCTTATTTTTAACACAATTTCAATAATTTACACCAATAATTTCCTCGGAGAATTTAAAGCCTGTCAATTAACACTATAAAATATGTTTACATAAACAAATTTTAAATACAAATACAGGATATAAAGTATAAATTTACAATATCTGTGAAATTTTTTGGATACCTTCCGCTTTTGTTAAAAATAACCAATGTGCAAGATAAATTTTTCTGTTTAAAGTCCCTATACACACAGGATAAAACACAATATATAGTAAAATCTTATAGAAATTGCACACATATATTTCGAATAAACTTTTCAAATTTTTCAAATCTGAGCACTTCTTTGCAAACCATGACCAGTGTGATCAGTGTTCTGACCATAAATTTCTAGAAAATATCTTTATTCAGTAGTTTAACTAACATAAATTAATTTTCCTCACAATTTACATGTAATATTACACTACTTGCATCTCTAATTTAAAAAACTGTTCCCCTGAGCCTTTTTTTTTTTTTTTTTTTTTTTTTTTTTTTTTTTTTTGGCTCGCTACTGCAAACTCCCCTGAAAATTTTCTCCGCTTCATTTCTTAGAAACAAAATTTTCCTTTGTATTCGTTTCGAATATAAACCAGATTTTAATCTGCTCCCTAGCTTGAGCTATCTTAAATGCCTATGAATTTGCCTCTGTTATACTTGGCTTGATGCCCTTATCTTAATGTTTACTTTACAAATTACAACAATTTTACTATCTCACAATTTTAGATCTCGAATTTAAAACATTTAAATTCTACTAAAACAAAATTTGAGAGCCATTCAAAAAAATAATGAGCCTACTTGCTCTGTTGTGTTGAGGTCCCGTCACAGTTGCTTTGGCCAGTGTGCTGCCGTTGAAGTATCAGTCACTCTCTTTGCGTCAGGGTCAGGCCTTTCCGAGGGAGTCTGTCGGTTGTCGGCTCTCTCCGTCTGGCTTTGGGTGAATCTCCTGGATGTCCCTTTGCTCTCTTCTGGGTCGCTGGACTGTTGACTCCTTCGCAGTGTTGCGGCTATGACGTTGTCCTGCTGCTCGAAGCACAGCTCTCTTTTGTTTTTAATCACAGACTGCTAAAAATCTCATCTGTACTATTTTTTTGCACATAAAAGTTCGTTTCGTTGGCTGCCACCAGTTGTGCCGTGTCCTAAGAAGGCGGTAGCGATGGTCGAGGGTGTTAATTCTTCGAAGGCTTAGCAATTTATATTCTCTTAGAATATGATAACATAAAATTCGTTTTATAACACAGTAAAAAATATTCTGGAGTAATAATAAGTTGCTATGTACACAACAATGTAAAATTAACAAAGTTTATGTATCAAAAATAGTGTCTATGAGAAGGTGGCAGCTAGTCTATTAAGTCCACAGGCATTGCATCACTTGAACGGAAAGCGCTGGTCTTGTCTCCGAGATAAAGACCTCCTTTTCCCGCGACGGCACCCTGGTGCCCTGTCGCCGCTGATTCGGGTATCCTTCCCCGGTATGAGGGATCGTAAAGTCCGGCCCTTTCGGCCTTCAAAATCTTCCACTCCAAAAGTCGCTCTTCCAACTCCAGCCAAAATCTAATCTCTCCTCCGCATCCTCTCGTATATATCTCTCAATTATCTTCCTCTCAAAACAATAGTGAGTTTCTCAGCCACTAACTGTCCGTTCTTTTTAAGAGCCTCCCAGGGGCCTTTACTGTTGTCTCCTGAGTGGACACCTTAAGAAACTCCTCTTTTGCACGTGGATCCTGCGATCATATGCTCTCGTGAGAACGTATGTGAGTTCTCTTCCCACGCTCAAAGATCAAAAAAGTGCCGGCTGCTCTTTAGCATTAGCAAACTGTCACCGATTGTCAAATGTCCAAGAGCGATGGTGACTGAGTAGTATCTTTCATCTTGCCGTGCGTCTTACTGGACTTTAACATATTTTTACTCTGTTTTAGAAAAGCATTAGTTCTTCCTATATGGCGAATCTGATATATTTCAGATCTTTACAATATTTTGAATGATTGTCAGTCGATAATAAGAGGAATCACTCTCTTTGTTGAAGGATTAAGGATTTAACCTGAGGGATTCCATGGGTGAAAGCATGATTTTTCGTTAAAGTTCAAAATGTGAGTACATTTTTTCTTAATAACCATATTTATTTAGTTTAAAATATTTTATTTTTATTCAATTATATTTTTGAAGTAAGCTATAGATTTTTTTAAATTAAATAAAGATAACAGTAAATTTTGCATTTAAATTCCCGAAAAGAATTTTTCTGAAACAAATACCCTTACTCTTTTAATGAATTCTCAAGTGCCATTTGGGCAAAGTCAGCAATAAATAAATAAATTATTTATTAAATATCTCCCTCAGGTCGTTAAAAAAAAAAACTAAGCTTTACTACGTTTTTTTAAATTACATAGATATTAAATTCCTCAAAACCTAACAAAAACGAACTTCATATTTTCTGTTATGTATACAAATATATGTACAAAAAATAAATTAATTAGTTTTTAAATAAATATCGCCTTCATATCGTTAAAAAAAAAAAAAAAAAAAAATCTAAGCTTTACTACGTTTTTTAAATTACATAGATATTAAATTCCTCAAAACCTAACAAAAACGAACATCATATTTTCTGTTATGTATACAAATATATGTATAAAAAATAAATTAATTATTTTTTAAAGATGGCCTTCATGTCATTAAAAAAGTATAAGCTTTATTTACTATGTTTTTAAAACAAATATTAAATTCCTTAAAAAACAAACTTTACAGTGGTGGTCAAAAGTTTCCGGCCAGCATAAAATTTTTGGTTAATTTGTAAGTATACCCATATGAAGAGGAATCTCAAAGTGATACTTATACACTTTATTGACATAATAGTTAAGAACTTATTTATGGAATAACAATTAAATATTAATAAATTTAATTGACAAAATTAATTGCAAAAGAAAACGCATGTTCTCAAAAGTTTCCGGCCACCTTGGCAAGTTTGGGAAAAAATGGTGTTATAACAGAAAATAACAGTGAACAACAACATATACAATTAGTATTTTGTATTCATACATTTAGCAATAAGTACTGCGGCGCAGCAACGTGGCATCGATTTAATGAACAGCTGTAGACCATCAATGTTAAGTTTTGCCCACGGTTCTTGCATTTTTTGTGAAAATGCTACTAAATTGCAATATTTAAAATTCCACACACGTTTTCAAGTTAGTTTCAAAGATTTTCTATTATATTCAGATCGGGATGATTGGGCTGTCCATTTCAAAAGCGAAGTTTTTTTGTGCGAGAGCCACTGCTTGACGAGCATGCTTGTATGCTTTTAGTCGGGTAAACGGAGAAAAGGTGACAGGAAAAAACGGGACCGGAAAAAACGTGACAGAAAAAACAAGAGCGGAAAAAACGGGACCGGAAAAAATGTGACAAGGAAAAAGGTAACCGGAAAAAACGTGACAAGGAAGTGTTAAATATTGAACTTGTCGATAAATAAATGCTAAAAACTAAAGTAAAGTTTTTGCATTGTCAGTTTCTTACAGCGTAGGGGGGGGGGGGGGGCAGAGTTAATGGGTGAGTTAGACAATTCTAAGATTTGGTCCAAGAAAACAAAATTTTATCATATCATTCAGAGAAGTTTAACATGACTTCTACAAGGGAGAAGCTGATGCTTTCTACTGGGGGGGGGGGGGGGGGATTAAGAAATACAATTTATATATTCTTTCAACTTCACATTCGCGAGCGCCAATACAAATATTTTTCGTCGATGTCTACGAATGCTAATATTGAAAAAGTTTAAAAAATCGCTTACGATAATTCTAATTAACATCATTACTTGATATTTGATATTCGCGAACGGTAATACCAATATATTCCGTTGATGTTTAAGAATGCTATTATAAAAAAAAAAAAAAAAAAAAAAAAAAATTCCTGAATATTCGCATATGAAAATTCACATTTACACTACTACTTAATTTGGACATTATGTGAATAAGAATACTTTCCGTTGATAATTAGAATGCAAATATTGAAAAATGTTGTGAATGTTCGCATACGAGAATGCTCATTTACATAACAACTTGTTTTTCGATTTACGCATGTATAATATCATATAAACTTTTTTTTTTTTTTTTTTTTTTTTTTTTTTTTGTAAATTTTAAAGAAGTCAGTTATAATAGATTCGATCGGAAAGTTTTATTTTTATTATTTTTATTTTATTTAACGCTATTTGATTTTTTTGTTTATTAGCATAAAATTATATTAATAATGATAATAATGATAATAACATTTTTTAGACTTTCTGAATCACTTATCAATTTATAATTTTTTATGTCCTGATCAGTGGCATTAGTATTTTCAGATATTAACAGAACAAATAAGGAAAAAATAATAATAAGTAAATATCTTTGTTAAGATATGCCTAAAATTAGAAATTAGCATAGTTTGTTACTTTTTTTTTTTTTTTTTTTTTTTGTTATATTAAGCAATTGATTGAAGTCGAATTTTTTGTAATTTTTGGTTTCATCATGGAATTTCCAGATATATATTTCTAACCATTTAAACTAAACAAAATAAATTAAAATAAACATTTCTATAAGATACTGGAATCACGGAAAAAAAGCGCACATAGCAAAAAACAAATCGGATAAAAGACCACGGGAAAGTATTCTATTTATTTTATTCTACATTTATTTATATTTATTTTATTTTATATTATTTATATTTATTTATCTATATTTATTCTATTTATTTATTCTATTTAAAGTATCTATTTATAAATTTGTGTCACATACAGGCCGGTAGACAGACAGACTCACAGACAGACATTTTGTAAAAACATGTTTTTCGGAATCTCTGACACCTAAAATGTGTAAATCCGTCGAAAACCGAAAGTCGAAAATTTTCACGAATCCAGTCTTCTTGTAAAGATAGAAGAAAGTAAAAATCAGAATTCCAGTTTTCAAGTTTCTTTATTCCCCCCCCCCCCCCCCCCATCCACGCAACGGCATTCTTGTTCAAAGTTCGAAAAATATAGAAGCAGATATATTTCTACATTCTCCCTAACAGTGGTCAACTCTTTTTATCCGATTCTTTTCCAATCTACAACATTTCTACAAATATTGCCTAAATCGAAACTTTCAATATTATAGAAATTCATATCAAAATTACAGAATTTTAGCAACATCAAGAAATGCTTGATCACGAGGTCAAATAATGCTTGTAATAAATAGCGGGTAAGGAAGAAATTTATTTCAAAAGGTTCATGTTGCAATGTTATCTACATTTTGCTTTAAAAATTTAAATCTTAGTATCTATGATATTACAATCATAAATTTACTGTAGATTTATTTAACTTTGATCTGGAAACGTGCTTTATGCCAGACTAAAGCATATCACTTAAAAAAAAAAAAAGAAAAAAAACACCATTTAAAAAAAGTCTTTGCTTTAATATAATCGTAGATTTTCTATCATTAAAAGAGGTGAATATAATTTTTTGCAAATAACGGTTTGATAGCATTTCTCGTAAAAAGTGTTTCCAGTTAAGGACTTTTTTTTTTTTTTCGGTTACAAGGCCACCGATCACATAGAAAAATTAAAACGCAGTCTAATTTATGTTTCGTGTATCTCCAACGAATAAATTGCTTTTCAGTTTTATGCACTAAGTATGCGTCCACTGCCAAAAATTTCTCCTTGTCGTTGTCAGAAATAATTATTTTTATATCAAATTAATATAAAAATTCAAAAACTAAGACTATCTCTTAAAAATCAATACAATTAAGAATACTATTAAGAAATTATATAGAAATTACTATTGGTGAAGTAATGTAATAGAAAAGAAGAATATTACGAAGACTAAAAGCGAAGGTCTAGAAGTAGAAAATGAAACATTATAAAGTCCTTTAAAAAACACAAAGGGAAAATTGTTTAACTGAACCTTTTGTGACAAATCAGGAGGTTTTCCGGGTATTTCAAGATCTATTGCATTCTACAGGTGCAATAATTTTCGTTGAAACACATTCATGGATTTTGATATAGTTTACAAAAAATTTTTCTCTCTTTAAATACAAAGGGATAGGAATGAAGTTCATATTTGCGAGTATATCCTAAAGGTCTTTCTATTTATCTGGCATAGTTTGTCAAAATTACAATACGAGTTTACATTTTTGTTACTATACTCAAACCTAAGCCCTTTTGTTACTCAAACCTAAGGGGTTCTAGTTTACCCCTCTTGTCCTTACCAGCCCCACCCATAGAGACAAAAGATAAGCATAGGATAAAAAACCCTGAGGAAATTCCTGAGTAAAATGTCATATTTTGATGTTAGTAGACTAATCTCAAAATTGTATCTCATATTTATCTATTTTATTACACCCACAAATCTGCCCTTACCTAAATAAAAAGAAAAGTGCCCAGTTAAACTGGTGGCATTGAGCTCACATGCTATTCACACTAATTGTATATTATACTATTATTTCAAAGAATAATGCACCTCAAAAAATAAATGAAGGGGGATTAGCCTCCACCCCCCCCCCTTATACTTAACCAATGAACCTCCAAATCTAATCAGGAAAGTCCCCTAACATAATAAATTGGTATGCGGTATACCAAATTTGAAGCAAATCAGATAATTCTGCATAGAAAGGCATATCGGTAAATTAAGCTTTATACTTAACTAATAAACCTCCAAATCTAATCAGGAAAGATTTTTATCAGAATGAACAGAGAAAAAATAAAATAAATTGGATAATTCCGTATGAAAATCCATCTATCTAAATTAAGAAGAGGGAACTTGCCCCCTTTCACCCTTTTATATTTAACCAACGAATCTCCAAACCTAATGAAGTAAGCGCCATATCGGAATAAACCGATATATCAAACTTGAAGCAAATCGAAAAATCCTGCATGAAAAATCCATTTATTTAAATTAAGGGGGGGACTAGCCCCCGCCCCCTCTTCATACTTAACCAATAAACCTCCAAATTTAATCAAGGCAGCTCCTTAGTATAATAAACCGGTATACTAAATTTGGTGCAAATCGAATAACTCTGCATGAAAAACCCATTTATCTAAATTAAGGGGGGTCTAGCCCCCTTTCCCCCGTGTATACTTAATTAATGAACCTCCAAAACTAATCATTTAAGCTCCTTAACATAATAAATCGGTATACCAATTTTGGAGCAAATCGAATAATTCTGCATGAAAAACCCATTTATCTAAATTAAGGTGGGGGGGGGGGGAGTAGCCCCCCTTTATTCTTAACCAATAACCCCCAAAACTAATCAGGGAAGCGCCTTATCAGAATGAACCTGGAAGAAAAATTAAAGCAAATCGGATGTTTCTGTCAAGAATTATCGCGTTACGTATATACAGACGTTAGTGCATACATACATACAGAACCTGCGTGCACATTAGCCCTTGGGCTTTGATAGCCTGCGAGCAAAAAACAGGATAATGAAAAAATTCCTCTCTAGAAAATGCCTCCTCTCTTCGTCTTTATTTTATTCCCTTTACAAGCTGTGTACGTAATTTTTCCCTCCCCCTCCGCCTTATAAAACATCTTTGCTCAGGGGCGCGCCAGAAGTATCCGGCGCCTGTGTGCAGAACTTCAATTGGCGCCCGATATTCCTCTCCCCCTCATAAAAAAAGAAAAATATATATAATTTTTTTTTCTATGAGTATAAATGCATAGCTGCCAAGCCAACCTTCTGGGAGTTTTCTCCAGATCAAATAAAAGAATTTGGAACCGGAAAATTTATTTAATGAAATGTGTCTTGTTTCTACAGGGCTCTTTTTTATTTCATTTATTAAATTTCTGGTTAAAAATATTGTTGCTTGACTTTAAAAATAAGGACTGCAAAGGTTATGCAAATAAAAGACATCCCTAAAAAGTGTGGCTGTTTCAGCTGTTTACTCCCCCTCCCCACAACGGCATACCTCCTACATAAATCAGCTTCTTTTACCTCCATTACTCCCGAATTTTATAGATCTGATCTTTATTTATATTTATACTTAAAACAGTTCAAATAAACTTTACTTTGGAAATATAGCTATGTTGAATTAATCAATGGTAGTACTATGACACAAAGAAAGGGGTGCTCGTAATACGGTAAATACACATAAAAGTAGAAAAATATTTTCTCAAATTATGGTGTCCGTAATACACCGGAGCTTGTTATAGTACTTTTACTTCTTTTAAAATAATCTAACATTAATTAAGATGCGTATTAAACAATTACCACACGTAGATTATAATAAGGGGTGCATTCGAAAATGTTCCAGTCCCGGAACATTTGATTTTATATTAACAAATACAGAACCCCTATGCTAGCTATATAACAATTGTTATGAAAAATGCATATTCATTTCGACGTTTACATTGCTAAAAAGCTAAGCGTATCTTTACCTTGTCACACTCTTAACCCTTCCTTCTCTGTCAGATTTTTTTATTTTTCGAATTTCCAATTTTCGTGCAATGAATCTAAGTTATAAATTAAAAATATTAATGAAAACAAAGTTTCGCTCGGTCTGTGTGCGATGGCTAGCAGAATCTGCGGCCCGTATGAGGCTAAAATTTTTGTGAGGATAGTCGAAAGCCTATCCAGGTGCAGCCAGTGATGTAAAATACCCAATTTGGGTATTTTCCTGGGTATCTATTTTTCAGTTAAGTACAGCTGTGAAAAAACTTATAATGCTATTAGTTATGATGGGTTACTGAAAAAGAATGAAAATTTAAAACTTTAGACTTCTTACAACTCTTAAATTTTAAAGAACCTCAACATTTTACATTTAAATATTGAATATAAATGTCTTTTTTTATTATAATGAAGAGTGTAAAAAAAATAATGCATTAATTCAGAAGAATTTTATTAAAAAGACAATTTTAATTAAATTTGTGTAACAGGTGCACTTAATATATGTGCAATACTGATTCAGCTAATATATATTAGTACTACATAGGTCACTTCTAGCACTACCACGGTAATACTATATTACGATGGTAGGTCTCCAATAAAGGGGACACATTCTCAAATTTATCCTCAGCAGAAGATTTTTCTTTCCCCGATACTCTTTTTCTCTACAAATAACTACATCAGTCTAAGATGAGTGCTCTCTCGTTTCATATGATGGCCAATTTAATGAATAAATATCATTTGTATCTGATGGTTTTAAGGTGAAGTCGGTCAAAGGAAATAATGAATGAAAAAATAACCCCATGCATTTTACTCACCAAATTTTTCCAGAAAACAATTAAATAAACATTCGATAGGAAATTATGTATTCTTTCAAGTTATATATAAAAAAAAAATCTTAAGGCTCATCTTCATACTGCTACAATTGTACCAAACTTTGAAATTTTCAATATAAATGCAATAATTTTTACATCATATTTGGCTTTGTCATTACATTTTACTTTAGGAAATTAAACAGAAAGGCATTTAGTCAAGTAGTTTAGGAATTGTGGAGATTTAAAATTTGAATCTCCTAATGTTAAATTCATTTTTAATCATTGCAAAACAGATTGCGATTGCTAATGTTCTATAAGTCTTGATACTTTTAACTTTTGCAACTACGGTGCGATAGAGAGGAAAGACCATGTAGCGTTTTGCTGCCCATTATATTTTTTAAATACGATAAAAATACTAGTTGGATGTGCCAATCCCAAAACTTTCTTCTATCTTATACATCTTAATATTTCAAAACCTAGTTACACATGTTAATACTTCAATATTATTAGTTCAATACTATACCAACTTTGATTTTCATCTTAAATTTCTGCTCAAGTCATTAAACGGACTAAAAACGAGTTAATCTATATCATGATGTTTGTTAAAATTATTAATTTTTCCTTATTCTGTCGTTATCAGCTGTTTGCGAATAGCCGGCATAGCAGGAAGCGAGTTCCCGCCGCTGCATGAGCCACCGATGCACAATAGAACTACGAAAAATCAAGAAAAGTATACAAAAATCGCTAGCACGAAGCCCCTTTACCGCGCAATATTTCCAAATTCAAGGAGAACCTGTTGGCCAAAGCCAAAAACAAGCACAAACATTTTGGTTCAATTGTAGGCATAATTTTATACGCTGTTCGATGGTACAATAATGAAAGTGGCACAGAGATCGGAATTATAGCGCCCCCTTCTTTCGGAATTTTTTCAAGTTCAGGGAGGACTTATTTGCCATAGCCAGAAACATGCACAAAAAATTTGGTTCAATTATATGGATAACTTCATACACTTTTCGATGGTACAATAATGAAAATGGTACAGACATCGCAATTATAGTGCCCCCTTCCGGCAGAATTTTTCCAAATTCAGGGAGGACCTTCGAGACATGACCAAAAATAAACACATAAAATTTGGTTCAATTCTATACATAACTTCATACACTTTTCGGCGGTACAATATTCAAAATGGCACAAAAATTGTACAAAAATCGCTATTACAGCGCCCTCTGCGAGCGATTTTTTTACAAATTAAGGGAGGACCTCCTTGCCATAGCCAAGAACTTAAATTTTTTTTTTTGGTTCAATTCTATGCATAACTTCATACACTTTTCGATGGTGCAATATTCAAAATCGCACAAAAATCGCTATTACAGCGCCCACAAACGGCGAATTTTTTGCAAATTCATGGAGGACCTGCTTGCCATATCCAAAAACTTAAAATAAAAATTTGGTTTAATTCTATGCATAACTTCATACGCTTTTGGACGGTACAATATTCAAAATCGCTATTACAGCGCCCCCTACCGGCGATTTTTTTCTAAATTCAGGGAGGACCTGCTTGCCATAGCCAAAAACTTAAAATAAAAATTTGGTTTAATTCTATGCATAACTTCATACACTTTTGGACGGTACAATATTCAAAATCGCACAAAAATCGCTATTATAGCGCCCCTACCGGCGAATTTTTTCCAAATTCAGGGAGGACCTGCTTGCCATAGCCAAAAACTTAAAATAAAAATTTGGTTTAATTCTATGCATAACTTCATACACTTTTCGATGGTACAATATTCAAAATCGCACAAAAAACGCATTTACAGCGCCCCCTACCGGCGAATTTTTTCCAAATTCAGGGAGGACCTGCTTGTCATATCCAAAAACTTAAACTAAAAATTTGGTTCAATTCTATGCATAACTCCATACACTTTTGGATGGTACAATATTCAAAATCGCACAAAAATTGTTATATCAGCGCCCCCTACCGGCGAATTTTTTCCAAATTCCGGGAGGACCTGCTTGCCATAGCCAAAAACTTATAATAAAATTTTGGTTTAATTCTATACATAACTTTATACACTTTTTGATGGTACAATGGCGACAGACAGACGGACAGACGGACACACAGACAGACAGACATTTTCTATAAACATGTTTTTTGGAATCTCTGACCCCTAAAACATGCAAATCCGTCGAAAACCGGAAGTCGAAAAAAATTTCGATTACAATACTTTCTTCTATTGAAGATAGAAGAAAGTAATAATGCGGTTTGTTATTTCGAAGACTCGTGAAAGGATGACTAAACACGAAACAAACAGGCACGCATTTTGCTTTTGTGAAACTTTCATCTGCGTTTATATATAGGCTTTTAACATGAAAAAATATTTTTCACATTCTTTTAAAAAATCGGGTCAATCCGAACCCGACCCGCAAGAGTCAAAAAGCTGACACAAAACTGGCCCGAACCCGAAACAATGAAAGCCAACCCGATCCGCAACAAAAATAGTTAAAGTCAACCCGATCCGACCCGTAACAGGAAAATATAGCGCCGAGTGCGGATCGGGTCGGGTAAGGGTAAAAGCGGGTAACTCGACCCGGATACAGCACTCTATCCCAGACTATTAGGTGGCATCCCCCCCCCCCTAGGGGGAGAAAATGAATTTTTTTATGTGACATATTGTTTTAAAGATTTTGGCTAGGATATTACTAAGCACTCACTCCTCTCTTCTTAACTCATGTTTTCATCAGTAGAGGTCATTTTGAAGTTTTAATTTGTTCATTACTACCCCATACAATTTTCCAAAAATCATAAAAAAAAATTACATAACAAATCTCAACAATTAGCAGCTTTTCCCCGTTTTCCACACAGTGAACGGGTACGGATTTCAGACAAAATGGGGGGGGGGGGGGGAGGGATCGTTCAAAAAAGCTCGTAACACAGAACTCAAAAATATATTTGTTTTGCGCTTACTAGATACTATTATATTTTCAGAAATTGTATCGTCGAAAATGGATGGCAAAATTAAGTCCCCCCTCCTATTTCCAAATCTTTTGAAAATAAAATTACGAAAAAAATCAGAAGTAGCTGGAATTTATTTAAACATTGCAGGAAAACTGTAGAGATTATCCTAGGTCATACAATTTTTCAGAAAATCGCAGTTTTCAGTTATACATAAACTTTATTTTGCTGGCGCTCAGCGGAGATTTGAGGGGAGTTCGAGGTACCTATCGACGAAAAATCACCCAAGGACTGTCAATAATGACTTATCAAAAGAATTGTCGGTAATTAGCCGAGATATTAATCAAAAACCTATCTAAAAAACGTGGTACAGACCAAAGTGGACATGCAACTTTTGACCTCCTTTCGAAGCGTATTTGGCAGAATGGCAATATTAAATTTTGTACAAGATCTTTGTTTTAGGTAAGACGGATCACAATGATAAATATTCAGCGTTTTCCATTTCAATTGAATTCCATTATTGAAGGCAATTATTGAAAAATAGTTAATAAAATAATTCCAAGCTATTTGCAAAGTCTTATTATTCGTTAACAACTATATTTTGTAAGATTGCAGTTAGAAATTAATAAATTTATTGTATGAACTCTCTGTACGCGAGTGAAACTCGCTTTTGACCGATTATTCTTTGTTCAAAGTAAATCTGTAAAATATTCAATTAAAATTTCAATAAAACGTAATTCATTTTGAACTTGTTCTCAAAAACATGTTTCCCTACTGTAAATGACATGAAACTTTCTTACATACTCATGGGCTCGTTTTTATGCATAAAAGCATACAATGTTAGGCACGACTATTAAATTGGTTTGGAATCGAATGGCGTTTTTCATTTCTTTTTTTAAATGCAATGCATTTTGAGCTTCATCCTGTTTTATTTATTTATTGTTTCTGTTATAATATAGTCGATTGATGTGATTGATTTGTGCTTTTTTCGGCAATTTACTTTTACCTGAGGGCTTATGCTGCTTTACAATTGTGCCATGTAATATACTACTCGTTTTTATATCGTCTGTATGTGTATCACTACCAATACTACAATAAGGTAGGAGTGTTATATATTTTCAATTATTTGAATAATGGAGCCTTCTATGTTTGCCACCAGCTGTAGTGCACCCCTACTTTCTGAAAAGTTGGACAGGTTTGATCTAGAGCAGTGATGTCAAAAGGGGCATTCGCGGTCGCTCTTCCGAATTTTTTATGTTTCTAGCACTTTTTAAATTTATTTTAGGCGCTTGTCGACACCCTTAAGCCTTCCGTGGCGCCGTACGACCATGAACTTTCGACAACGAGGTGCCTTTCGATCGTTACCTTTCGACACCGTGGCACCTTTCAGTTTGAGACTCTCCTCCCCGCACCCCTAAAGCTACATCGCTCACGAGCCTCTGCAAATTTCATGTATCTTAAACTTAAAAATGAACTCATAAATGTGTCATCAGAAATGATGCAATTTCGATTTAAATACCACTTTAATAAATTTAAATTGGATAAAAGGTTTTCAAAATTTTCAGCTTCGCCTAAACTATTTGGCGCCTTTACTATTCTGGCGCCTGTGTGCGGTGCACACCTTGCACACTGGGTCGGCGCGCCCCTGTCTTTGCTTATATATAAACTAAAAATCAATAAATTGTATTTCCTTAATACCTCCCCCCCCCCCCCTCCGTAGAAAGCACTAACTTGTCCGTTGTAGAAGTCATACTAAACTTCTCTTAATGAAATGTTAAAATTGTGTTTTCTTGGACCAAATCTTAGAATTGTCTAACTCAGCCATTAACTCAGTAACCACCCCCCCCCCCCATCCCCTACGTTGTAAAAAAGCTGACAGTGGAAAAGCTGCACTTTAGTTTTTAGCATTTATTTATATACAAGTTCGATATTTAACAATTCCTTGTCACTTTTTTCCGGTCACCTTTTCCCTTGTCACGTTTTTTCCGGTCACGTTTTTTCCGGTCCCGTTTTTTCCGCTCTTGTTTTTTCTGTCACGTTTTTTCCGGTCCCGTTTTTCCCGGTCACCTTTTTTCCTAGATTCTTTTGGTCGTTATCATGATGAAACAAATAGTTGCAACCACAATTTTTCCTCCAATAAGGCAGCAAATGATCTTGCAAGATAGCCTTATGCATTGCACCATTCATCTTGCCACGGATTTCAAATAACGGACAGGCGCATTTTCCAGAAAATGCTCCCCACAGCATAACGTGTCCTCCGCCTTGCTTCATTGTATGAATAATATATCTCGCATCTTATTTTTTGTTTTTAGGTCGTCGGTTGTAAAGTTATTTATCATTCGCACTAAGATTGAACGTCGATTCATCTGAAAATAGTACTTTTTTCCAGTTTTCACTTGACCAGTCTTTGTATTCCTTGGCAAACGCCAGTCGGGCCCTCTGAATTTTTTTACTTGTAAAAGGTTTTTTAACGCCAACTGTTCCATAAAGTTCTACGTCACATAAGCGTCTTGACACTGTAGAACAAGTCTATAGACTTGTTTCAGCAATAACCATAATACCATTAATCGCTTTTAACACCATAAATGGCGTGTAATTGCAGTGACATTTTTACGCGGGTCATCAACTGCTTTTCTTCTAATAATTCTGTTCACAAGAATAGTCATTTTCCGGGGTCCCCCAGACCGTGGCAACTTCCGAAGGCCGTGACCATCTTTATATATTTTTTTAAATATCGTTTACAGCAACTTTTCCGATCGACAACTTTGCCGCAATCTCATGAGAGGATTGTCCCTTTAGCGACAAACAAATCACTCATTTAGGAACAATAAATTGTTAAACTTTTCATTTTTGAATTTCAAATACATTATTCACCTTGATTAATTAACAAATATGGCAAAAAAAAAACAAAAAAAAAAAAACACTTTAGCGATAGCAAAAACTAATAAATGACGAATGGCCGGAAATTTTTGCACGCGCGAATTTGGAATTCCTCCCCTTTGCATCAAGTATCTTAAGTAACCAATCAAAATGATCACGTGGTCAGAGGTAATTTGCTTATTCCTAACTTTTGGAACAATTGAACTTCTTTTTCGCTAAAACGTTCTGTCAAAGGAATAAAAAAAACTAACTGGCCGGAAACTTTTGACCGCCACTGTACATTATACTTTCTGTTATGTATACAACTTAATAAATACAATACTTTCCAGTGATTTTTTATCCGACTTGTTTTTTCCTATGTGCGCTTTTTTCCCGTGATTCCTTTATCTTATAGAAATGTTTATTTTAATTTATTTTGTTTAGTTTAAATGTTTAGAATAATATATCTGGAAATTCCATGATGAAACCAAAAATAGCAAAAAATTCGACTTCAATCAATTGCTTAATATGACAACAGCAACAACAACAAAAAAGTAACAAACTATGCTAATCTCTAATTTTAGGCGTATCTTAACAAAGATATTTACTTATTATTATTTTTTCTTTATTTGTTCTGTTAATATCTGAAAATACTAATGCCACTGATTAGGACATAAAAAATTATAAATTGGTAAGTGATTCAGAAAGTCTAAAAATTGTTATCTATACTAATAAAAGAACAAATCGCTCTGTCTGTCTGTCTGTTTGTGTGTCTGTCTGTGTGCGATGGCTAGCAAAATCTACGGCACGCACGACGTTCAAAATTTTTTTGAAAAGAGTCCAAGGCCTCTTCTAATGCACCATATCCTCAGAATTTTAATATTCTAATTATTAGCGGAGTAATTAATTAATATTCGGACATCACTCTCATCAAAAGTACGCCTTTTTTCCCTCAGATTACTTTCGGTTGGTTGGTTCATAAAGCATCGCTCATCAGAAATACATTTCTTTGTTTCCGCTTGCTTTCGGTTGGTTGGTTGTATAAAGCTTTCGCAGAAATAATTAAGTAATCCGGGATACAATTAAATGAACCAATTTGAGTGCTTAATGTTTCAAGAGTGACTGTCTTTTCAACTAAACATTAAATTTTAGCATGAAGGTGAAACACATGCTTTGAAAACATTTTTAATAATAATGAGCATTTAAGAGAAGGGATTAGTTTCAAATGACGTCACAACCTAGCAACCACTTTGACAACCTGGCAGGCTTTTTGTTTGCCACACTGTTTTCTGTTTTTTTTTTTCTACTTTGATTGGTTGAGCGATAATATCTGCTGAAAAATCGGCGATTTTGGTTGGTTTACGGAAAATTGGAGGTGCCTGTTTGATGCTGATTTATTTAGATAGCAAGAAATTTGTTTTTTAAACATTAAATAAAAGATTAGAATACTCCTTACTGGCTCTTTTACTACTAGAAATTAGAAATTGGCAAGTCCTTGCATTCTAATGTTTTCTGCTGCTGTAGCGGGTAGCAACAGTTTTAATAGAATTTAAATTCTCATTTTTAATACTGATAATGATATTTTTTTTTCAGAAGTGTTTTTTTTAACGATATTTTTAAACGCATTTTTTAATTGCTCGCTTTTATGTTTTAAATACATAAAAATGTTCCGAATTTATTGCCCGCCTACTATACAGTGCCGCAGGCAGTGGGAACTCATGTCGGATGTTCGTACAGAACTTTTTGCACCCTTAATTTTTGAGGGGGGGTGGCGCTAATTTCACTAATTGGTTTATTTCTTTCATATGCTTATTTTAAATGGTAGTCATGTTACGCTTTATTGTAGTATTCTTCAGAACGGCGTGCGATTTGTAAAAATACAGGATAAATGTTACTTATTCGAGATAAAATTTCAGAAGTCTTGATACCACTATTTTCGGAAAGTAATTTCAGCAACTATCTTAAATTCTTGGTTAAGACCCCCCCCCCCCTTCCATGTATCTATGGGTAGGTTGCGTGATGAGGTTTAGTTCATATAAGCTTTTGCGAAGAATAGAGTGCGCTCCCTGTTGGTGGAATGTAGAACTAACAGACCGCGAATTCATTTAAAGTAGGGAATCTAACAATGCGATCTGTTTGAAACTTCAAGATAGTTTATAACACGTTAGAAAAAGTTTATTTGAGAATGGCGCGTGAAATTTCGGGAAGGTGGGGAGAGGAGGAGGGGCGATAGATTTCTTTTCTTTTTTTTTTTTTTACTTTTGCGTTTCTTACCATTTCCGGTGCAGTTTTTTGACGGAGACTTGAGATAAAGGAGTTTTATTAAATATAAAAGTCCTTCCCGCCAGTGCCGGGAGGAAGAGGTAGTTTTCATATTCCTTATTTTAAAAAAGCCAACTTATATCATTCAAACACACGAAGCTCAATTTAGTGGAAACTGAATATACGAGATTCAATACTAAATTTTATCAATGTAATGAATAAGAATTTCGCGAAATTAGTCAGCTTTATCCAAGCTGCTTGTCTTTAAAGTAACTTATATTTGGCTGCCAAATTCGACGATTTCTTGAAGTGTCTGCCATTTTAAAACAACATGGTGGATGAGGCTAACCAGTGAACTTGGTCGAGACCTTAGTAATTGCTGTGCACATGCTCACTCACATCGGAATCGGTTGATATATACGAGTGCTGTCGCATGCAAAAAATCAGATTTTTCAAAATGTCACCCACAATAGAAATTGAAACTGAGTCATTTAGCTATTTTGAGCTATTATTTAACTATTTACTGAGCCAAAATTATCTGAGCCATTTTTTAAGGTAAAGACAAACAAAAAATGCTCCCGAATCCTTATATCAAGGTCAATAAGAAAGAAACCTTTTTCAATTTCTAATTTTTTTGCACCTCACTTTAAATATATATATTTCTTAATTTAATGGCCGCCATTTTGAAACAAGATGGCTGATGAAGCTGTCCATCGAACTTGGTCGGGGTATTGATGTATACTATCCACACGCCTTCTTACATCGAAATAGGCGAATACGTGTGTTATCGCGTGACAAATACAAGATCGTTTCAAAATGTTAGCCATGCTAGAAATTCAAAGTGCTATAATTCAAACATTTTTTAAGATATAAACAAAAGAACAAATTTTCAGAAACAAAAACTGTTCCGGAATCTTTGTATCAAGGCCAAACACATAAAAAAAATCTTTTTCATTTTCCAATTTTTTAATACCTCATTTTAAATTTTAAATTTAATTTATTTTTAAATGTCAACCTTTTTGAAACAAGATGGCAAATGAAGCTGGCCAACGAACTTGGTCGAGACATTGGTATGTACTATGTACAGACCAAGTTACATCCAAATCGGTTCATAAATACGCCTGTTATCGCGTGACAAATATCAGGTCGTTTTAAAATGTCAGCCACAATAGAAATTCAAAATGCTATTACTCAGCCATTTTTTTAGATATAGACGAAACAAAAACTGTTCCGGAATCTTTGTATTAAGGTCAAACACATACAAAAAAAATCTTTTTCATTTTCCAATTTTTTGGTATCTCATTTTAATTTTTTAATTTTTTAAATTTTTTTAAATGGCCGCCATTTTGAAACAAGATGGCGGATGAAGCTGGCCAACGAACTCGGTCGAGATATTTGTATGTACTATGTACACACCAAGGTACATCCAAATCGGTTCATAAATACGCCTGTTATTACGTTACAAAAATCAAGACGTTTCAAAATGTCAGCCACGCTAGAAATTCAAAATGCTATAACTCAGCCATTTCTTAAGATATAGACGAAACAAAAACTGCTCCCGAATCTTTTTACCAAGGTCAAACACATAAGAAGAAAATATATTTTCAATTTTCAATTTTTTGATACCACATTTCAAATTTAAATTTTTCTTAAAAATGTAAATGGCCGCCATTTTTAAACAAGATGGCGGATGAAGCTGGCCAACGAACCCGGTCGAGACATTGGTATGTACTATGTATAAACAAAGTTACATCCAAATCGGTTCATAAATACGCCTTTTATCGCTTGACAAAATTCAGGACGTTTCAAAATGCCAGCCACGCTAGAAATTCAAAATGCTATAACTCAGCTATTTTTTAAGATATAGACGAAACAAAAACTGCTCCAGAATCTTTGTATAAAGGTCAAATACATAAGAAAAAAATATTTTTCCATTTTTAATTTTTTGGTACCACATTTCAAGTTTTAAATTTTTTTAAAAATTTTAAATGGCCGCCATTTTGAAACAAAACGGCGGATGAAGCTGGCTAACGAACTCGGTCGAGACATTGGTATGTACTATGTACACACCGAAGTGCATCGAAATCGGTTCATAATTATGAGAGTTAGAGTGTGACATAGGTCAGACATATATATGATTTTAAATTGAAACAACTAATGGGTTATGGTACTAAATATAGACTATCTAAATTTAATGTTAAATCTATTATCAAACAGTTTACACATGATATTGATATTTTTATTTATAAAATTTCTATCTCTTATAATAAGCCTATTGAATATTTTAATCAGTGGAAAATATTAGTAATTGAAAAATTAACTGTGGCTTTAAAAAATAATATGGCTGATTTGGTTTCTATTAATACACAGCATATTTTCCAACAAATTACTAAATTACAAAAAAACTACGTTATTACATATGTAGACAAATCTCCTAATAATTATGCTATCATTTGTAAATCTTATTATCACCAACTTCTTACAAATTGTATTTCTTCTAATAAGTCATTTCAAAAAACTAATGAAAATGTAATTGTAAATAATCGCAAAATTCGAAGTTATTATAAACTATTAAATATTTTATCTACTAACTTTAATTATCCATATTTAGTTCTTATTCCCAAATTTCATAAAACTCCAATTAAATTTAGGACTGGAACTATTGGTTGCAATACATATAATATTAAAGCCAATAAACTTCTCTTAAAAATTCTTAATCAATTATATGTACTTACTACAAACAATGATAATACACATTGCATAAAAAATAGCTATCAACTTGTCAATATTTTAAAAAATCTTCATTGTGTATATAATATAACGACATATGACTTCAAAGTTCTTTTTAATAATATAGACCTATTAGATTTACATAAAATTATAAATGCATTATTTAAAAAGTATTATAAAAAACTGGAATTACCATCTAATATTGATATTGCATATTTTAAATCTTTAACTAACTTCATTATCTATAATAATTATATCTTGCAAGATAACACTTTATATTTACAGCATGTCGGTATACCACAAGGCGGTTGTACATCCAGTTTACTCTCAGACTTATATCATTATGAACGTAATTTTACTAATAATAATCTACATTTATATCGTTATATTGATGACATAATTTTAATTGATACTGATCATTCTGAAATTACTCAGTTTCCAGTAGATTATCCCACTAATTTGGAATAAACGGAAAACCTTTTATCTAACAATACAATTAATTTCTTAGATCTTAAAATTACAATAAAAGACAACAAAACAATCACAGATTTATATGACAAACGTAAAGAATTTAAATTCAAAGTTAATACATTTACAAATTTTAAATCTTGTCTACATCATTCTGTATTTCGAAATATAATACGTAATCATTTATATAGAATAAAATGTTTATGTTCTTCTCCTCTAATTAACAATAATATTAAAAAACTAATTTATGATGCATTAAATCATGGTTTTCCAAAAAAATTTATATATTCATTAATATACAATTAGTATTTTTCTTACATGATCTTTTAAAACAAATTAACACATGCGTAAAAAAAATTACAAAAAAATTATAAAATAAAAAAAATCTGTATAAAAAAATAAAAATTGTAAAATAACATAAAAAAATTATTATAGGTTGGATGGGTGGGTAGATGTTAGAGTACGGAGGAGGGTGGTGTTGTCTGGATAATACGCAATGGTTAATTTATTAAAAAAAAATGGGGGCTTTTGTATTATTACTATATTTTTTATACGTATTTTATAAGGATGTTGATTTGATATTTTATATGTAATTGGTGAATTTCATTAATAATTAGCTTAATTATTGTTTAATCTTATTTACAATCATTTGTTATAAATTTTAATTTAATAAGGACAATATCATATTAATTACTAATTGTATGCCATTTTTATAGTGATTAATATACATATAAGTATATTTAATATAAATAAAGTTATACTGTATGTATTAAAATTGGGTAATTATTTTTATTATTATTCCTCTATTCTTATTAATATTATAATATTTATTTATTTTCACTGAGTGTTATAAAATTTATTATCGGTTTAATGTTTTTGAATGTCCCACATTCATACTTTTAGGATTTTTATGGATGTATAAAATAATCCACACACTATATTTGTGCTTTTT
The DNA here is from genome assembly GCA_963932465.1 of Maratus speciosus. Lineage (NCBI taxonomy): Eukaryota > Metazoa > Arthropoda > Arachnida > Araneae > Salticidae > Maratus > Maratus speciosus. The sequence continues at coordinate 280,906,792 of OZ010787.1, read as the reverse complement.
AGGTAATTGGAATTTAAGTATCTGTTCACCTTCTTTATACTACCATATGTTTTTTATTTCCTGTTCATTTTATAATTATCTTATATATAATAGTTTTTATTAAAGATTTTTATATTTTTAATAATTATTTATATTAATTACTAATGAATTTATTTTGTTTTATAGCATATAGCTATATACTATATATTATCGATGTTCTAGAATTATTTGAATTCTTAGTGTAGTTTAAATAAGTTAGCTAATAGAATATTTTGTATGCTTTTTAAATTTTATTAACAATAGTTTTTTAAAAATACATTGTGTGGTTTATATTCTGTTTATAATTATCTATATATAAGGATATGTTTGGTTTTGCTGTTAATAAAACAATTGTTATATTCAATTGCTTACAACTGTTTGTCTTTTGACAATTAGATCATAAAAGTAATACTAGATGGCAGCACCACAATTTGTGTTTTTTTTCCGATAAGTTCTATATTTACTTTTTCCAGCTACATTTCAGTTATAATTTATTACACCAGGGGGAATTTTTAGCTAAATTTTGACAATATTGTTTCACGGTTTTTAATTAATTTAATAGTGCATTTTAATTATGTAGTTACTTTCTATTTATATTATTTTATATTATATTAACAGTTATTTAACATTTATTTCAATATGTATTAACTGCATCCTATGGTATCAATTACTGTGATTTCTTAACTGTTTTTTTCACCTTAATCTTTACGATATTATGGGTGCCATGTGCGCCTGGATTTATTCTAAAATATTAAACGGTATGGTGTTTATTATTTCATTTTATATCCTATAAATATTTAAATAGGTTTTATTGATTTTTCCATTTCATATTATTTGTTTCTATTCTGTTTTCATTTTTAATCAATTCACTTGATTTTAATGGTTGTTTGGGCACAGGGGAAAATAACTTTTAGCTTTAGCTTATTTTTCCCACAGAAAACAACCATTTTGCTTATATCATTGAATTCTGTGCCCTTGAAAACGTAATTCAATATATAAGCATTTCCATTATTTGTCGGTGTCCACTTTCTTATTTTTCTTCCATAATAATTCTTATAATTAATTTAATCTTTATATACTTACAGCTTTAATTCATAATATTACGGTTTTTGATGGTGGTAGGTTATGTTTAATTATTGGTTTATATATATATATATATATATATATATATATCAATTTTGAACGGAGGGTGGTTTCGGGGTCTGGGGGTCATGATCGATTCAAATATACCAAAATTTTTTGAAATCGCTTTCCTCCGAACGGCTGCAATAGGTAGCTTTTTGTAATGAAAGCTACCTAAAAATGTCAAAAGTTTGTTACCACTATTTTCGAATAGTAATTTCAAAAATATCTTAATTTCTTGCTTAAGACCTCCACCCCCTCGAGTAACATATCTACTGATAGGTTGTGTAACGTAGTTACGTTCAGATACAGTTTTGTCATAAATACAGTGCGCTCCCTGGTGGTGGAAAGTGGAACTAAGAGATCGCGATTTCTTTTAAAGTAGCAAATCTAAAAAAGCGATCTGCTTGAAACTTTAAGATAGTTTGTAACACATTAGAAAAAGTTTTTAAAAAATGGCGCGTTAAATTTCGGGCAGGGGGGTGGGGGGAGGGGAGGGGCGAAATATTTATTTTTTTTACCTTTGCGTTTCATACCGTTTCAGGTGCGGTTTTTAGACGGAGTCCTCAGATACATGCTACTTAGTACATATAAATGTGACAAAAGTTAAGTTACCACTATTTCCGAATAGTAATTTCAACAAATATCTTAAATTCTTGCTGAAGACCTCCACCTCCTCGAGTAACATATCTACTGATAGGTTGTGTAAAGGAGCTTTTGTTAAGAATAGAGTGCGCTCCCTGGTGGTGGAATGTGGAACTAACATAACGCGATTTTGTTAAAATTAGGAAATATAGCAAGGCGATCTGTTTCAAACTTTAAGAACGTTTATAACACAAAAGATAAAGTGTAAAAAAGAATGGTGCGTAAAATTCCAGAGTGGGAGGGAGGGGCTCTAGATTTCTTTTTAAAAAATTAGCGTTTCTGACTTTTTATATGTCGTTTTTGAAGGGAGTCGTGAGATATATGCTACTTATTAAAAGTTACAGACATTATCTCTGCTTTGAAAAACACCTACTTTTATTTTGGAGAGTAGATATAAAGCATAGGGTAAAATTTTAATGGGAGTTCAAATTTAAACCAAAATTTTAAAAATACAGCATTTACAGATTTTAAACTTTAGCTTCTCGGCCTATATTTGTAGACTAATTAAAAGTATGTAAATTTAAAAAAATTGATTCCGAACTTTTTGTTCGAAATGGAAAAAAATCGACTTTTAAAAAGAAAAGGAAACACTTTTTTTTAATAGAGAATGAACGCGAATTCGTTAAAATTTGGAAAACGAACTAACCGATCGACATGAAATTTTCACGTAAGTTATAACAGCCCTTTGACCACTGTTTCGTAGAGTAATATTTTATAGAACATATTGCGCTCCCTGTCGGTGGAAGGTTGCACTACCCACTATTTTCGAATAGTAAATTAAGCAAATTTCTTAATTTATTATTTTAGTCAACGTTCTTATTTTAACACAATGTTTATCGAAGCATCTAAATAGACCAGATTTACATCTCCTATAAAAATTTTGAAACGTTCGAAGGTGTAGAAATATTTTTTACAAAACAAAATGTCTGAAATTGTCCACAAAACCAGTAAAAACTTGAATGTTTTGTCGCAGTTCCACTCGCTTTCGATACGCATAGACTCCCAAAATCAACTTACGCAAAATAGTACGTATTTTCAATTTAATATTTTTCTTCCGATTTTTTATATTTAAAAATATAAATTCAGACAAAAGGGAATTGAAGGTACAAAATTATACAAATTTGAGGTTCATTCATCACGGGTCCGGACAACGCCGGGTGGGTCTGCTAGTTATTAATAATATAATTTTATGTTAATAAACAAAAAAATTCAAATAGCGTTAAATAAAATAAAAATAATAAAAATAAAACTTTCCGATCGTATCTATTATAACTGAATTCTTTAAAATTTACAAAAAAAAAAAAAAAAAAAAAAAAGTTTATTTATTATGCATGCGTAAGTCGAAAATCAAGTTGTTATGTAAACGAGCGTTCTCGTATGCGAACATTCTCAACATTTTTCAAAATTTTATTCTAATTATCAACGGAAAGCATTCTTATTCACATAATGTCCAAATTAAGTACTGGTGTAAATGTGAATTTTCATATGCGAATATTCAGGAACTTTTTCTATATTTGCATTTTTAAACATCAACGGAAATTATTGGTATTACCCTTCGCGAATATCAAATATCAAGTAGTGATGTTAATTAGAATTATCGTGCGAATTTTCAGATTTGTTCAATATTAGCATTTGTAGACATCGACGAAAAATATTTGTATTCGCGTTCGCGAATAAATTGTATTTCCTTAATACCCCCCCCCCCCCCCGTAGAAAGCACCAGCTTGTCCCTTGTAGAAGTCATGTTAAACCTCTCTTAATGAAATGTTAAAATTATGTTTTCTCGGACCAAATCTTAGAATTGTCTAACCCACCCATTAACTCTGTACCCCTCCCCCCCCCCCCCCTACGCTGTTAAAAACTGACAGTGGAAAAACTGCACTTTAGTTGTTAGCATTTATTTATCGACAAGTTCAATATTAAACAATTCCTTGTCACGCTTTTTCCGGTCACTTTTTTTCCTTGTCACGTTTTTTCCGCTCTCCCTTTTTCCTTGTCACGTTTTTTCCGCTCTCCTTTTTTCTGTCACGTTTTTCCGGTCACGTTTTTTCCTGTCACCTTTTTTCTGTTTACCGATTTCCGCTTATATATTCTCTGCACAGATGCGAGGTAAATGTGGGTATAGCGTCCCACATATAACTATACAGTCTATAGAACAGTTGACTTAGGTGAAAATCGAATTTTAATAATAACATTAGGTAATGAGTAATCCTGTATTTAAATTTTCCCACGGTCGGTAAGGATCACAGAAGTGATTCCGAGAGAGAGAGAGAGAGAGAAAAAAGGAGATAGCTTGTTTCCCTCCCGTTTCCTACTCTAGGAATTAACTTAGAATAATCTAAGAAAATATTTTAAAGAAAATGCAATAAATTGATAATATTTTTGAAAATTTAAGTATCTTGAACAATGTGATTGATAAAATTTGATAAGTCAACTACTTCAATGTTACTGCAATAAATAACTATTAAGCAAATATTCTTTTAATTCTTCTTTTTCAAGATAAAATATGTTTTAGATTTTCAGATTGAAAAGATTTACTTGGAAAATACCTCTGAACAGATGCTCCGGAAAGATATGACAACAAAGGTTGACAAATTACTTTCCATGATTGTTGATGTTTAGACCCTACATTGTGTGCCTGGGTTACTCATGGTTAAGGTCATTCAGAGACACCTGAGTGAAGGTCACCTACCTGAGTAATCACGTGTTTCCCCCTCCACACGGGGCCGTCGTGTTTCGCTTCTCTTTCTTCTCTTAAGAGAAGAAAGTTGTTTCGCGACGGCCCCGCTCCACATCGCAAAGATCATTTAAAAGTTTCCTTTTAACCCGTGGCGTTTATCTTCGTCATCCATGTCTGTAATTTTCAGAACAGTTATTTGTTAAAAGTTTTGCAATCCCTTCTAGAAAACTTTAAGAATAGTAAACAAAAAAGCAGTTCTGTGAGATATATATAAAAAAAAGAAACAAAACAACAACAAAAAAAAAAAACATTTTGGAGTCCAGATAAAGCGGGGCTAAGAAACTGATATAAACAATGAGCTTTTAATTCAATTCAATTCTTTCAGCTCTGAGAACTTTTTTTTTTTTACTTTACAGAATTTTAATGTATCTTTTTTTTTTTTTTTTCATATCATCATATTTTTTCATTGAATGTGAAGTCAAAAGTTGACATGTTTTAACATCGTGTAGGTGTAGAGGTCGAAAATTTTTACCTTTCCTTTATTGTTTATTTAAACAGTGCTGTAAATTAAATGTTTTTTTCTATATAACTTATTACTTTTGGAAATTTTACTTGTAGGTTTCTAAATATATAAAATTATTTAATTTTTTATTATTTATTTATATTGCCTCTACCTTAATTGTTTAATTAAATTATATTGTCTCTTTCGTTGCCCCTCTATAAATAAATACTATATTAAAAATTCAACTTTGATTTTATTTTGTGTAAATTACCGTGAGATATTAATTCACAGGTACATATTTATTTAATGATCATAATGCACATGTTGCTGGGGTACTTTTTCACGTTTATAGTGAAATTTTTACTATACGGCCGACCTTTATTAGGCTTCGAAATGTAATAGTGTTAATCGGGGCAAATATGAGACGCAAAAAAAGGGGGGGGGGGCAGTGGGGAAGCTAATGTCAGAAATACAAAAATAAGTGCCAAATTTCATAATAATAAAATTGACTTTGTGATTATTTTTTAAGCAATACATCATTTCATTTATATTCATTACGAATACACTAAAAATTTAAAGAAAAATATCTCCCCAAAATATACATTACATAACCTTAACCCTTAAATGCATAGTGATGCATATCGGCATCACTTTTTATTTATCTCTTAGCAACCACTATATTTCGATAGAAATATTAATCCTGTAAAAATTACAAGAAGATGCTACTAAATAAAGTTAAAAATCTATCTTAAAACTTCTGGTGACTAATCTTTAATATAAAAATAAAAAACACAATTCTAAAAGAATAATTCGTGCATTTAAGAGTTAAGTTTTACAAAATAAAAAATTACATAAAATAAGGTATTTAGATTCATACATATTAAAATATTTACTAATTTGCAATATTTTAGTTATGGCAGTAGTTTTTACTTGTATTGCAGATGTGCAACATAAGAAAAAGTTGACGTATTATACGAAAAACGTATCTGTGATTTTTTTTCCCTGTATAATAAACCTTTCTGAGAATCATATATAATTTTTTTGAAACAAAATAAAAAATCATGCATTTAAGTGTTAATTTTTTCATGAGAAAAACCTTTCTGTCAGACTTCAAAACTTTTGTTGTACAACACTTGAGTAAAATCTTAGGTAAAAATTATTGTAATTGCCATTTATTCAATAATGAATAGCTAGATTAGCTAGCCTTTGCACTTTGAAATATGTTTAACCTAGTTTGAGTTATATATAAACCAACAAACCCAGGGTGTTAATGTGATACAGTGTATGCGGTTAATATGAGACAGTGTATGGAGCTAATATGAGAGAGTACAGGTGCTCTAACAATACTATTCTATCATATAACTTGAAACATCCACCACAAATAAAAACAGAAAGTGTTAATCTTTAATTTTCTTTTTGTTTTAATATGCCAGATATGTATTTTCTTTTTTTCCAAGGTTCGTGGTATATTCGTCTATGTTTGTTGCCGTTTAGTTTTACACGGGAACGTGCTGTGATCAAAGAGGTTACAGCAGCCATGCTTTAATTTCAATCTTTTCATTTTTATTTTATGATAAATATAATATTACTAATTATAAAAATACATTAGTAACATTTCTTTAACGAAATCCCCATACTGCCGCAACTACTGTCTGAAATAGTCCGCCTTTCTCTGAAACTACATTCAAAAACCAGAAAATAACAATTTTCCTGGCTATGTAGAGTAGGTGGGGGCAAAGATACGCACTTTCCATACATTTTCCTTTTTAACACACACATTGGTCTAAACTTATGTAATGAGTGATTAAAATGTTAAATTAGAACCTTAGACAAGTGCTACCATCAACCGACATTCTGTCAAATTATAATTCTGTGAGAAATTGTAATTTTTATAAAACATTGCTCTGCGTATCTTTGCCCCATCGGTTGGGACATACGCAGTGGTGGGGCAAAGATACGCAGTGCAAATTTTTGCCCCATTTCCAATAAAACGAATGAGTTATGCAGAAGCATTAGTAAATTTCACTAGTATTTATAGTTAAACTGAAAATTGTAAGTTAAACCATGAAAAAAAGAAAAAACAGGGGGTCTGTGAAATCGCAAATAGCAGTTAACCTCAAACTACTGTGACAAAAATTGTTGCATAAATACTGTGAGCGGTCTTAAAGACCCCTTGATCGTAGAATGAATAAAAGGGTTGACTGACTCATAAGATACTGTTTTTGCGCTAAACTTTATGTAAAGGCCTATTATAATAAAAGTTCTCCTCATTTAGAAGTCTTTAGCGATGCTATTAAGTTTCCAAACGAATCAAATTAAACTAACATCAATAGTTACATTGAAAATTACAAGTTAAGCTATGTAAAATGAATATGAAGCAGTCTGTGAGACCGTTAACAGGAGTTCAGGGTTAAGACTTTAAAACAAAATCGTTTTATGAAACAAGAATATTGATTTTTAAAAGTAGGTAGGTAGATACCTACGTTCTATATTTTAAAAAAACTTAACTAGAAAAAGGAAAATGTAGTTAACTAGCTTATATTAGTTAAATAGCTATTATATTTTATACAATATAAAAAATAAAACTTACCACAACGTAATTGTGGAAAGCTTTGCATCTAGCTAAAACGATAAGGCTAAGCCCCGAATCTTAAACTTGTGCGCATCTTTGCCCCAAGACGGATGCGTACTTTTACCCCATTCTGCAGTATTTTACTTAACCGACTACCTACAAGTTTAGACAAATGCGATCGAGATAAACTATACGGCATTTAGAAGCTATAGAGCTTCCGTTCTCTACTGAATTTTTGGATTTGTAAAAATTCGAAGTATTGTTAGCTAAACAATAAAGTGAAATTTTAAAAATATTAGATCAAAATTCGAAAATTTAAACTTACCTCATTTTCTTGGCACGGAGTGCTACTTTTTTCATAAGGTTTGAATACACAACTACTACACATGAGACCAAACTACTACCTAGCAGTCATGATTGTAGAAATGTTTCTTCATATTAAATCAGGCAGTGCGTACCTTGCCCCGTGCGTATCTTTGCCCCCACTTACTCTAAGCATTAAGGCTGTTCTCAAATCCAAAAGAGCAGCTTTATGACATAAGTTTTAATTCATTTTTGTTCAGAAATGCATGAAACTAGCAGGTATTGTTGTTCAGACACTATGTAATCGAACTGTGTTTTCCGTATTTTTATTTTTGCAAACGCAATAGATCCTTCAGAAAATATTGTCAAAGTGCGTGTTTTGAACCGAATTTCCGCGCAAAAGAAGAATAACCACTCAAGGAAGGGGAAAAACGTTTTTGCCACGTGATCAAAATCGCTTATAACACAATACGTAATTTATTTATCAAAAAATGGTAAACACAGTTCGATTCCAAATAGCCAGGCCTACCAATTTTATACATATCCGTTAAAAAATGAATATGTAAATGTGTCAAAACATTTTGCCTTTGTTGAGAAGAGCAGTTGAGAACACCCTTAATGGACAATAGATTAACATTAATAGTCAAGATCGTGGACTATATATTTCATTTTTCAATAAAAAATTTATACCATTGTAAATTTGCTACTAAATTTTGATTAGTCGGTAGAAGATCATAAGCCAATGGTATCACTTAGAATGAATTTAAATATTTTCATCCTTAAGGGTAGGATATCGAGGATAATTTTAGAAAATATGAAAACTGAAGTAAATTCAACTGTTTGAAATTGCAGAAAATAAATTAGTTTTTTGAAATGAGGAAAAAAAAAATGAAGAAATTTAAAGTTCTTATTTAGGATAAAGGATTGAAAATAAGGATGGTCTTAAAAAATAACAACAACAAAAAGGAAACAGGATGTCTGCTAACATTAACTATATTAGTACAGCTACATTATTTTCCCCCTTCTATTCTTTTATAGTAATTTTAAGCAGTTAAACTACTTTAATATTTATAATATTAAAGTAGTTTAACTGCCTTATAATATTTCTTGAAAAATGGAATACAGAAAATATTTCCTGTAAAAAATTAAATCTTAAAAAAAAATTAAAATCCAAATATATCGTTTCTTTTTCAATAGGAGCCCACGTAAATGTTCGCTTTCGTTATAAAAATGATGGCTTGTTAAGCACAAAGAACAATAGCAAATCCTGAAGAATCACTTTAATCTTTACAATTGTTCAAATAACAATGTAAGCTCGATCACAAACCAGGATGAATGCGAGTGAAAATTTCATTTTAAGTGTACCAGTAATATTTCGGCGATTTTTTAATTTTTATTTTAGGTCATTTTATATTGTTTTAAAGTTAATAATGAAACAAAGAAAGAGATAGTTTCACGTTCATATCTGCATAAAATAGAAAATATGAGGAAAAATGCCTACAATAATATGGAACCGCATTTAAATGCGATTTGGAACAATAGCTTAGTAATAAAGAGCAAGGACGAATAATTTAATCAGGTATTTACGATAATGAAACTATTAAATAAAATAAGAAATATCTTTTGTGGCTTGAGGTAGGGTGTCTGGATTGCATAAGACTGACGATAATACTTATGGCACATGCTCCTTATCCGTGGATGTAATTTAAGCGGTGAAGTCTCTAACTAGAACATATTCGTACATACAGTGGCTCCAAAAAGTGTTCGTACACTTTTAATAAGCGGTCAAGTGCGAGTATTACTCGCGTTCAGAGTATTCCGTACAATAAATATATGAATTAACTGTATTATTAAAAAAATCGTTGCCAAAAGAATAATAAGACTTAGTAAAAATCTATACAACGTAGGGTAGGGTATAGCTATATATACTAGAAAAGTATGAATGGGTATACCATAAAAGTTTAAAGAGATATGAAGCCTAAATAATATCAAATATTGATATTCTGTATAACACTTTTTTAAATCTTATCCTAATCTGTTTCTGATGAACATAATTCGGTACTGTCAATAAAAGTAGTGCATATTTAAATTCATTTTGCATTTCATAAAACTAAATTCATCGTAGTAATAATACTTTATTTTTACAGTGGCTAAAACAAAACCCTTGTTCAAAGTTTAAAGTTGGCATTGCGCTAAGCGCGCTGCGAAAGGAGGTCGCAAAGGTGCAACGCCGCCTTGGTCCATAACGCGTTTTTCCAGGTAAGATTTTAATTAACTTTTAAAGACAAGGAGAGATCCACTCAATGCAAACTAGTCGCGAATCCCATAGTATTTATGTGATTAATCCGAATTAAATTAGTCTGTTTTAAAAAATTTGACGTTTATTGCTTTTATACTGCTACTGAGCATTGCATCAGACAAATATATCATTAAAAGTTGTTATCTGGGCTTTAAAAGCAGATGGTACATAGAGTAAGCTGCCCCTGTCTTACGTATGTCCAAACCGTCCGTGTCTTTAAGGGTTAATATCCCGGCTAATTACCGACGATTTTTTTCGAAAATCATTTTCAACAATGCTTTTATACTTCTGCTACGATAGGGACCTCCAGCGCTCCTCAACACTTTCGCTGAATGCCTGCAAATCGAAATTTGTGTGTAATGAAAAAAATGCGCTTTTCTCAAAAACTATGTGAGCTAGGGTAATCACTATAGTTTTCCTGGAAGGTTTAAATTAACGTCTACTACCTCTAATTTTTTCATAATTTTAGTTTTAATAGATACGGAAATAAAGTGTGTGTGTGTGTGTGTGGGGGGGGCGACATATTTTTGCACTACAGTTTTGACGATATCTCTGAAAATATAATATCTAAAATTAAAAGAAATGTATTTTGAGTTCAGCGTTACGAAAGCTTTCCGACCGTACCCAACACGATATACAAAGAAAAGATTTTTTTTCAAGTAACTTAATGAGCTCCTCTACATTTTTCCTAAATATATTTGTGAATGTTTAATAATCTGTAAATCTGTGGGTTAATAGTCTTTATTACTTCCCCTAATTTGAACTTTCCACGTTCTATAGTTTATGAGTAAAATGGATGTGACAGACAGACACAGGAGTTAATGGTTCCGTTTTAGGTAGCATTCATTACAAAAAGCTACCTATTGCAGCCGTTCGGGGGAAAGCGATTTCAAAAAATTTTGGCATATTTTCACCGATCATGACCCTCAGACACCGAAACCACTCTCTGTTCAAATGTTGATATATATATATATATATATATATATATATATATATATATATATATATACAGTGTGTCCACGTATAACCTGACCGACCTTTATTTTCGCAACCGTTGGTCCTAGATGCATACTTCCAATTACAAAAATGGTCAAAATAAGGTGCAGCGTTAAGATAAAAAATGTTTGAAGCGAAAAAACAATTTAGTGAAGAATTACAAAATCTAAATTTTTAAACGGTCCCCCGGTCCTATAAGTTATATTTAGTAAAATTTCCCTGTTACGCTGGCAAGTAAGGCAAAAAAAGTCCCGTTATTCTACGATTAAAATTGACCGAGTAATAGCTGTTTAAAGTTGGAGTACATTTTTTGAAGTATATTAGGGGTCATTCACAAATTTAGTAGAAATATAATTTCGTCAGATATATTACAGAAATGGCTGAGAGTAAAATTAGCATTGCAATATAAATTTGAAATCTTTAATCATTCTGATATATTACTGCAAAATGTACAATTTGTACTGAACATTATAAGAGGATAAAAATAACAGATTTTTTGTTAAATAATTGGATGAAAAACAACAGCCTCAATTCTTTACAAAATGATACATATTTTAAAATGCTGTTAGATTACAATGTCTTTCAAATTTTGGATTGTGGCATGTTTTTTAGCTTTTGAAAATTGATACTTATGAATTTTTTAGCACTGAATCCGAAAATGACCTTACGTCAGGAATTTTCTCAAATCGCAAAATTCAAAGTTAAAAAGCTAAAAGTTAAAATTGATCCCCCCTCCTCTCCCAACCTCATCGGACCCCTGAGCTGTTTAGCTGTAAGAAACCCAGTATAAGCCAAAAAATTGAATAAATTATTGAATTAAATAAAATTAAACTGAATAAAAATGTCTTACATCTATTTTACAGTATCAGATTTTTTGCTATTTTTAACCTTGAAATTTACGCTTTGCGAAAAATCCTGACATGATGGTTAAAAGCGAAGGTAATTTTTTTTATTCAGCGTTAAAAAATACATAAAACGTAATTATAAAAGTTAAAAAACAAAACCATCGCAGGTTTATGTTATCTAATCTAAAACTCTTTCTTAAACTAGTTGACGGTAATCTATCCGATTTTTTTTTTTTTTGTGTGTGTTATCCTCTAATATAAGTATGTATAAGATGGTAAGCGTCGAAAATCATAATAATATTACATTGTCATCGGATTTAAATAAGTATGCAAAATTTAACTTCGATCGGACATTTGAACTTGAATTAAATTTCGAGTACAAATTTTAAACTGGAAAGACGATCGTTGCAAGTTAAATAAAACATTATGAAAATAACATAATTTTAGTTAAAAAAATCATAGCCTCAAATCCTTACAAAATGAAACATATGTTAAAATACAATTATTTTAACTAATCTGAAACTTAACAAATAAAAGTTAATCGTAATAGTTTTACGATTTCTTTCAAAGCGCAGATACCTTGAAATAAGTTTAAGTACTTCATATACGACCCCTGAAAGCATGGCTGAAATCATCTGCTTTGATATGCAAAAAAGTGGTATAAGTCACGAATTTCAAAGTTTCATAACTCGGTCAATTTTAATGTTAGATGAATGGGACTTTTTTGTCTTACTTGTTAGTGTCACAGTAAATTTTTACTAAATATCACTTATAGGACCGGGGGACCGTATAAAAATTTAAATTTCGTAATTTTTTAATAAATGTTTTTCTTGACCCACATCGCTTTAAAAATAATTCTTTACCTTATTTAAACCATTTTTGTAATTGGAAGTATGTATCTAGGACCAACGGTTGCGAAAATAAAGGTCGGTCAGGTTATACGTGGACACACTGTATATATGTATATATATATATATATATATGATCAAACTAAAATTTCTCAATTTCCAGTAGATTATCCCACTAATTTGGAATTAACGGAAAACCTCTTATCTAACAATACAATTAACTTCTTAGATCTTAAAATTACAATAAAAGTCAACAAAACAATAACAGATCTATATGATAAACGTAAAAGAATTTAAATTCAAACTTAATACATTTACAAATTTTAAATCTTGTCTTCATAATTCTGTATATCGAAATATAATACTTAACCTTTTATATAGAATAAAATGTTTATGTTCTTCTCATTTAATTAATAATATTATTAAAAAATTAATTTATGATGCATTAAATCATGGTTTTCCAAAAAAATTCATATATTCTTTAATATACAATTAGTACTTACATGATCTTTTAAAAAACAAATTAACACATGTGTAACCAAAATTACAAAAAAATTTATAAAATAAGAAAATATTTATAAAAAATTAAAAATTGTAAAATAATAAAAAATTATTATAGGACGGTTGGGTGGGTAGATGTTAGAGTACGGAGGAGGGTGTTGTTGTCTAGATAATACGCAATGGTTAATTTATTAAAAAATATATGTGGGGCATTTGAATTATCACTACATTGCTAATACACATTTTATATGAATGTTGATTCGATATTTTATATGTATATGGTGACGTTATATATATATTTCAATTCTTATTAAATTTATTTAGCTTAATTAATATTTAATCAAGTTAAAAATTAAATTGTTTTTAATTTTTAGTCTACTCAGGACAATATCATATTAATTTCTAATAGTAATCATCTTTATAGTGAATAATATGCATAATACATTTATTTGATATAACTAATGTTATTACACTTTGTATTAAAATTGGGTTATTAGTTTTTTATTATTCCTCTATACTTTTTAATATTGTTTAATTTTGAACTTAGTGTTCAATGATTAATTATTGGTTTTATGTGTATGTTAATCCCAAATTCATATTCTTTAGTTTTTTTTTTATGGCTAATATAAAAATAAACCACACACTTTATTTGTGATCATTATGCAATTGGAACTAAAGATTCTGACAAAATTCTATAAACATCCATTTTTTTTTCCTGTTCATTTTATTTATTAATTAATTATTTTTTATATTTAAAAGTAATTCTTATAGTTTTTTACATTTTCATTATATATAATTTATTATATATAATTTATTTTATGTTATAGCATATTGCTATATAATATTATCAATATTATAAAATCTATATATATATTACGCTATCGTACGTGGCACAGAAATCGCAATTATTTGTTAATTGTTTAATGGCAACGCCCGAATAAGACGCTTCTTTTGGTTATTGTGTGAAAGGAGAAGGCAAATTCTATTTATTTACAATTCCCTCTTTCGCTGCAATTATGGAACTTCATAATAACGTTAGAAATACCCGTAAAAGATCTCGGTGAATGCTTGAAAGTGAAGAAGAAGCCGAATTAAGAAGAGAAAATCGAAATAGATTTGATCAAGAGCGCCGTCAATCACAGAGCATAAGCGATCGGCAAAATATGCTTAATAACCGTCGCATGGGCGAACGCGTTGCATCTGAAATCCAAATTACTGATTTAACGTTCCGGAACATAACTGTGGGGAGCATAAACATCTATTTTGTTATGCTAATGCAACCGACGCGGAAGAAAAAAGAAAAGAAAAGATTTACGCTCCGATAGGGAACCTTTATTTACTAAGCTGTTCGTGTAGCATTTGTGGCGTAGGCGTTTAACGTCAGAGGCGCGCCACACACCAGGGAGACATGCGGCAGAAAAGCGTGAGGCATGCGACAATTTCACCCTGTTAACAAAGAAAAAACCGGTTTGAACAGCAGAATTTGCCTCATGTCTCACGATTATTGTCGCATGTCTCTCTGGTGTGTGGCGCGCCTTAGTTTTCTGTACGAACGTACTCTGGTTCGAAACTCGATAGAGCTAAGTTGAAATTTGAGTTAGTACATTTTTGCTATGATTATTTTGAAGATTTCATTCTTCTTTAAGGATATCTAAAGTGAAAAAAGTGGCAATAAGTAAATAAATGCATACAGAAAATATTGTTAATTTTAAAACAATTGAATTATTAAAAGAAAAAAAAACTGTAAATAAATGAATCGAATTATATATATATAAAAAATTACTACATTTTTATAAATATCATTGTTCAACGTATTTAATTAGAAGAAATTTTATATATATATATGTATATATATATATATATATATATATATATATATATATATATATTACAATTTTAAAGGTTTCTAATTATTTTTAATTGTAATTTGAGAAATTTTTTAATTATTTGAAAAAAAATTGCACATAAATTAATCGAATAGTAATGATAAAATTACATTTTACATTCTCCAATCGATTTAATTAAAAAAAAATTTGTTATAATATATATATTTTTTGCAATTTTAAGTTTTTTTTTTTATCTATACCAATAAAAACATTTCTTTCACTTATAAAAACCCTCGCTAATGGCGCATTCTATTATTATTATTATTATTATTACTATTATTATTATTTTTTTTTTTTGGGGGGGGGGGAGGGGGGAGTTGAAATCTGTTTTTTTTTTCAGTTAATTGCACGACTTCGTTATAAACAGGCTTTATTCTATTAGAAAATAAATTTGATGGATAGTATCTTTTTTAAAAATCTATATAGTAGTATTTCAAATGAAAATCAAATTTCAAAGTACAAAGTAATTGCTTAAAAGGCGCAAAGGCCAACATAGTGAAAAAGATTCAAAGCCGGGGTCGAACTCGGGCTATCAGTATAGCGCACTGACGTTCTACCGACTAAACCACTTGGAACGATACCCAGCACGGAAAATTTCTCACTATTATATGTTGGCAAGGCTACAAACGCAGCACAAGATGGAATATTCAACGTGAGCCACCGAACTGGGGCAAACACGGAACATAATTAAATCCAGCATCGATAGAAACTATATTAATACATGGAAATTATTCCAGAGGGAAACATTCGCCTTGCATACAATATTTCAAATGAAAATCAAATTTCAAAGTACAAAGTAATTGCTTAAAAGGCGCAAAGGCCAATATAGTGAAAAAGATTCCAAGCCGGGGTCGAACCCGGGCCATCAGTATAGCGCACTGACGTTCTACCGACTAAACCACTTGGAACGATACCCAGCACGGAAAATTTCTCACTATTATATGTTGGCAAGGCTACAAACGCAGCACAAGATGGAATATTCAACGTGAGCCACCGAACTGGGGCAAACACGGAACATAATTAAATCCAGCATCGATAGAAACTATATTAATACATGGAAATTATTCCAGAGGGAAACATTCGCCTTGCATACAATATTTCAAATGAAAATCAAATTTCAAATTTCAAAGTACAAAGTAATTGCTTAAAAGGCGCAAAGGCCAACATAGTGAAAAAGATTCCAAGCCGGGGTCGATCCCGGGCCATCAGTACAGCGCAAGTGGTTTAGTCGGTAGAACGTCAGCGCGCTATACTGATGGCCCGGGTTCGACCCCGGCTTGGAATCTTTTTCACTATGTTGGCCTTTGCGCCTTTTAAGCAATTACTTTGTACTTTGAAATTTGAAATTTGATTTTCATTTGAAATATTGTATGCAAGGCGAATGTTTCCCTCTGGAATAATTTCCATGTATTAATATAGTTTCTATCGATGCTGGATTTAATTATGTTCCGTGTTTGCCCCAGTTCGGTGGCTCACGTTGAATATTCCATCTTGTGCTGCGTTTGTAGCCTTGCCAACATATAATAGTGAGAAATTTTCCGTGCTGGGTATCGTTCCAAGTGGTTTAGTCGGTAGAACGTCAGTGCGCTATACTGATGGCCCGGGTTCGACCCCGGCTTGGAATCTTTTTCACTATGTTGGCCTTTGCGCCTTTTAAGCAATTACTTTGTACTTTGAAATTTGATTTTCATTTGAAATATTGTATGCAAGGCGAATGTTTCCCTCTGAAATAATTTCCATGTATTAATATATATAGTAGTAATTGCTTGCAATTTTATAATTTCTTTTTCAGTATTACAGTTTATGATGCATTTGTAATTACATTTTCATCTACAAATTTTAAATAAAAATTAAAAAAAAAAAATTATAAAATAAAAATATAATATAATTTTTAATAAATTGATAAAAATAAAAATTTTAAATATTGAAAAATTAAATTTTAATTGAATTCATCAATTAAATTTGAATAAAAGAGTTTAAAGTGTGAAAGAAATAAAAATTCAAAACCTTAACAACTGACTTTACACAACTTTCCAACTGAACAAGAGCCGGGCCCTGGTAATTTGCACCGTCTCTTGCCCCCCCCCCCCCTCCCACCCCTATGTTCCGACCTGCTATACAAATTTCAGGCTTATTTTAAAATATTATTACGGGCCCGGACAATGCCGGGCGAGGCAGCTAGTTATTTAAATTTTCCGTATAGATTAATTGGGTATGGTAGTAGAATATATTGTAAGCAGTCTATTAACATTTGTATTTATTTAATATTTATAGGAATAATGATATATAATATGTTATTTTTATATTAGGATTTGTGGGGTAAAGCAGTTGGTAAATTTTGAAAGAATTTGCTTCTAATAGGTTAATCTTATGACATTTTGATCATAATAGTTTTAAGATATTATACTAGATGGCAGCACCAAAATTTAATTTGAATTCTGTATGTCGCTTTTATTAGAGTAATAATTTCAATTTTCAACACGAGGTGGTGCTAAATGCTGGTTATTCGCGATATTGTAAAATAATAGTTTTGGTATTTTTTACTTTAGTTAAGAAATAAAAAATTTAATAGTTTTAATAGGTATTTTAAATACTAATAATGTAATTATTTTCTATTTATATTATTTTAATTGCATTTATCTGATCATCTATCAAATAGATTAACTGAATCCATTAGGTTTTAAAATCTGTGTTAACTGTAAAAATAACCTTAAACTTATCGTGCTTTTAGATGCCATGTCCAGAAGTATATTTGGATAAAAAATCTGGGATTTTATTAGGTATGTTGTGTAATATTACTATTTTTCCTTGCTATAAATTAAATATTTAAATGGTTGTATTGCTTTTTCTATTTCATGGCATTTAATATTATTCTGTTTTCATCTTGAAACTATTCTCTTGGTTATTTTAGTCGTTTGAGTACAGGAGAAAAAAAAATTTCAGCTTTTAGCTTTTTTTCTCACAGAAAACAACTATTTTGCTTATATAATTGAATTCTGTACTCTTGATAACGTAATTCAATATATAAGCTTTTCAATTATTTTTATCGGTATCCATATTCTTCTTTTTTTTTCCATATTAATTCTTGTAATAGTACAAGGGACTTTATTTTATACATAGCAGCTTGTATATTATGTTTTTGGTATCCATTCAGAGTGTTTGGGGGAAACTGTATTATGGTCATTTCATTCATACTATCACAATTTTTGTGGGTGGTCGGTAATGTTTAATTAACGGTTATATTTTGCAAAGCATTTAATGTGATATATAGTATACAGTGCAATATATGTAATATGCAGTATATTGGACAAACATCTGGTCCACTTCATAAACGCATTAACCAACATCGCTCAGATTCGATTAAAAATAAATCTAAGAATGAACAATCTACTGCAGAAATTCACCATTTCCACAAACATAATTTTAAAAAATCCCTGCCGGCCCGGCCTACAGGCAGAGGTAGATTTCGAAGTTAAGTATACTAATTTCACCAACAAAAACTAAATCATTATTAGATATAAATCCACTTTAACAGTTTTATCTGTCTGCTTTTGACGATTTTTTATTTCCTTTTTATAAAATAGCTGGTTTTATCAGAATCATGTTAAGGCGATATTAAAAAAAAATATTTTTCCATGCTCAACAACTCGAAATTTTCTGGCACATTTTCAGATTCATTTTTAATAATAATAAAAAAAAAATATGAAACATGTTGACGTGATTTTTGAAAAGATTTATAAGCGACCTGTGTTTTTATTTTTCTTTCAATTAATTAAAACTTGATTAATAAACAATTATTTTCTCAGCAGGGCAATATTTTTCGTTTCTAACACAATCGCTTCAGAAAATTCTGTTCAAAATGCCCACTTTGACATCATTATTTGAAATATATTCTGCCTCTATCAAAAAATCTATCATTACTGTACATTATATAGTTTCTGAATAAGAGAATCTAGCAACTGGATGCGTTTGAAAGCAAAAATGAATTTAAAAATGAGTAAGAAAATAGACAGTTTGGATTTGAATGCACCCTTAATAAGATGATTTTTTTCTTCAACTACTATGTATTTTTAATTTGTTTTTGCTGTAAGAATTTTCCGTATCAAAAACTTGTCTATATAAATGTTGAAGACAATATTAAGAAGATATATGATAAATTCATGGAGATTTTATATCTTGTGAATTGACGGAGTTATGAAAATTTTTCTTCTTCAACACCCCTTTTTTGTTTTCGTTTTTAATTTTTTTTTCGGTACGAATTGGTCCTATCAAAAACTTGTGAATATAAAAGTTG
Source organism: Maratus speciosus (assembly GCA_963932465.1). Classification (NCBI taxonomy): domain Eukaryota; kingdom Metazoa; phylum Arthropoda; class Arachnida; order Araneae; family Salticidae; genus Maratus; species Maratus speciosus. The sequence continues at coordinate 280,887,281 of OZ010787.1, read as the reverse complement.
TAGATAATATTAAGGAGATGTATAATAAAATTAAATGGATTTGATATCTTGAGAAATGACGAAGTAAGGAATTTGTTTCTCCCAAAACCCCTATTTTTTGGGCCCTTTGAACCAATTTTTAATTTTATCAAAAATCTGTAATGCATGAATTTTTGGCGCTATTTTTAGAAGTAATAAAAACTAAACTGATTTGATATGTACAAAAATTAAGAAGTTATGGGTTTTTTTCGGTTTTCACAAAACCCCTCCCTATTTCCATCCCCTTTGTCCGCTTTTGCCCATTAACGAACTTGACCGATATTTTATGTCCCTTGATTTTATGTATCAGTTTGGAAGAGATTTGTGCAGAATTGTGGAAGTTATGGTGTCCAGAAGAAAGTGATAACACAATTGCTTCGGGAAATTCCGTTCAAAATGCCCACTTTGACATCATATTTTGAAATATATTCTGCCTCTATCAAAAATCGATCATTGCGATACATTATATAGTTTCTGAATAAGCGAACCTACCAATTAAATGCGTTTGAGAGCAAAAATGAATTTAAAAATGAGTCAGAAAATAAGCAGTTTGGATTTGAGTGCATCCTTAATTCAATGATTTTTCCAACACAATCCGCTTCGGGAAGTTCGGTTCAAAATGCCCATTTTAACAGCATTTTTAAAAATATATTCTGCCTCTATCAAGAAATTGACTATTACGGTACATTATATAGTTTCTAGGTAAGAAAACGTACCAATTGGAAACCTTTGAGAGCAAAAATGAATTGTAAAATGAGTCAGAAAATAAGCAGTTTGGATTTGAATACACCCGTACTTAGATGATTTTTTTCTTCAACCGTTATGTATTTTTAATTTGTTTTTGCTGTAAGAATTGGTCCTATCCAAAACTTGTCTATATAGATGTTGTAGACAATACTAAGAAGATATATGATAAATTCATGGGGATTTTATATCTTTTGAATTGACGGAGTTATGGATTTTTTACTTCTTCAAACCCCCTTTTTGTTTTCGTTTTTAATTTTTTTTGCGGTACGAATTAGTCCTATCAAAAACTTGTGAATATAAAAGTTGTAGATAATATTAAGGAGATTTATAATAAAATTAATTGGAATTGATATCTTGAGAATTGACGAAGTTATGAATTTTTTTCTCCCAAGAACCCTATTTTTTGCGCCCCTTGAGCCCATTTTTAACTTTATCAAAAATCTGTGATACATAAAATTTTGGCCCTATTTTTAGAAGTAATAAAAACTTTAAACTGATTTGATATGTACAAAAATTAAGAAGTTATGGGGGGTTTTCGGTTTTCACAAAACCCCTCCCTATTTCCTTCCACTTGGTCCGATTTTGCCCATTAACGAACTTGACCGAGATTTTATGCCCATTGATTTTATGTATCAGTTTGGAAGAGATTGGTGCAGAATTACGAAAGTTATCGTGTCCAGAAGAAAGTGATATATATATATATATATATATATATATATATATATATATATATTACCATTAATTAAACATAACCTGCCACCGTCAATTATTATGAATTAAAGCTGTAAGTATTAAAAAAAAAAAAAAAAAAATATTATAAGAATTATTATGGAAGAAAAAAGAAAAAAGTGGACACCGACAAAAATTGAAAAGCTTATACATTGAATTACGTTATCGAGGGCACAGAATTCAATGATATAAGCAAAATGGTTGTTTTCTGTGGGAGAAATAAGCTAAAGCTAAAATTAATTTTCCCCTGTGCCCGAACAACCACTAAAATCAAGTGAATTGATTAAAAATGAAAGCAGAATAGAAACAAATAATATGAAATGGAAGAATCAATAAAACGTATTTAAATAATTAAAGGATATAAAATAGAAATAATAAACACCATACCGATTAATATTTCAGTATTTTACAAAAATCCATGTGCACATGTCTTCCAGTATATCAAAAAGATTAAGGTGAATAAAACAGTTAAGAAATCACAGTAAATGATACCAAAGGATGCAGTTAATACATTTTGAAATAATATTTGAAATACCTTGTAAAACAAATTTAATCTAATATAAAATATATAGAAATTAATTACATTATTTAAAATGCACTATTAAATTAATAGATAACAGTTTAACAATATCGTCAAAATTTAGCTAAAAATACACCCTGGTGTATAAAATATAACTAAAATGGAGCTAGAAAAATTAAAAATAAGAGCAATATGAAAGATACAATTTTAGTGCTGCCATCTATTAATAATTATATTAAACATCTATCGCAAGATAAAAATTTGCAAGCTTTTGAATGTAAATAACTGTTTAAACAGCAAAACCAAACAAATCCTTATATATAGAGAATTATAGAACAACCACTAAAATCAAGTGAATTGATTAAAAATGAAAGCAGAATAGAAACAAATAATATGAAATGGAAGAATCAATAAAACGTATTTAAATATTTATAGGATATAAAATAGAAATAATAAACACCATACCGATTAATATTTCAGTATTTTACAAAAATCCATGTGCACATGTCTTCCAGTATATCAAAAAGATTAAGGTGAATAAAACAGTTAAGAAATCACAGTAAATGATACCAAAGGATGCAGTTAATACATTTTGAAATAATATTTGAAATACCATGTAAAACAAATTTAATCTAATATAAAATATATAGAAATTAATTACATTATTTAAAATGCACTATTAAATTAATAGATAACAGTTTAACAATATCGTCAAAATTTAGCTAAAAATACACCCTGGTGTATAAAATATAACTAAAATGGAGCTAGAAAAATTAAAAATAAGAGCAATATGAAAGATACAATTTTAGTGCTGCCATCTATTAATAATTATATTAAACATCTATCGCAAGATAAAAATTTGCAAGCTTTTGAATGTAAATAACTGTTTAAACAGCAAAACCAAACAAATCCTTATATATAGAGAATTATAAACCTAATATAAATCACACAAAGTATTTAAAACTATTGTTAATAAAATTTAAAAGCATACAATATGTTCTATTAGCTAAATTATTTAAACTAAACTAAGAGTTTAAATAATGTTAGAACATTGATAATATATAGCATATATCTATATGCTATAAAACAAAATAAATTCAGTAATAATTAATATAAATAATTATTAAAAATTATCTAAAAATTATTTTTTAATGAATTATATATAAGATATTTATAAAATGAACAGGAAATATCAAACATGTGGAAGTATATAGAAGGTTAAATAATACTTAAAATCCCATTACTTAAAACGCACAAATATAGAATGTGGATTATTTTCAGACATCCATAAAAATCCATAAAGTATGAATATGGGACATTCAAAAACATTAAACTAAGAGTGGCATACTATTAGTAATTAATATGATATTGTCCTTAGTAAATTAGAATTTAATAACAAATAATTGTAAATTAGATTAATGAATAATTAAGCTAATTATAATATTAATGAAAATCTCCAACTTACATATAAAATATCAAATCAACATCCACATAAAATACATAACAAAAAAATAGTAATAATACAAGAGCCCCGCTTTTTTTTTTTTTTAAATAAATAATTAACCATTGCGTATTATCCAGACAACACCACCCTCCTCCGTACTCTAACATCTACCCACCCAACCAACCTATAATATTTTTTTTATATTATTTTACAATTTTTAATTTTTTATAGATATTTTTTTATTTTATAATTTTTTTTGTAATTTTGTTTACGCATGTGTTAATTTGTGTTTATAGATCATGTAAGAAAAGTACTAATTGTATATTAATGAATATATGAATTTTTTTGGAAAACCATGATTTAATGCATCATAAATTAGTTTTTTAATATTATTGTTAATTAGTGGAGAAGAACATAAACATTTTATTCTATATAAATGATTAAGTATTATATTACGAAATACAGAATGATGTAGACAAGATTTAAAATTTGTAAATGTATTAACTGTGAATTTAAATTCTTTACGTTTGTCATACAAATCTGTGATAGTTTTATTGTCTTTTATTGTAATTTTAAGATCTAAGAAGTTAATTGTATTGTTTGATAAAAGGTTTTCCGTTAATTCCAAATTAGTGGGATAATCAACTGGAAATCGAGTAATTGCAGATTGATCAGTTTCAATTAAAATGATGTCATCAATATAACGATATAAATGTAGATTATTATTAGTAAAATAGCGTTCATAATGAGATAAGTATAAGTCTGAGAGTAAACTGGAAGTACAACCGCCTTGTGGTATACCGACATGCTGTAAATATAAAGTATTATCTTGCAATATATAATTATTATAGATAATGAAGTTAGTTAAAGATTTAAAATATGCAATATCTATATAAGATGGTAATTCCAGTTTTTTATAATACTTTTTAAATAATGCATTTATAATTTTATGTAAATCTAATAGGTCTATATTATTAAAAAGATCTTTGAAGTCATATGTCGTTATATTACAAACAGAATGAAGATTTTTTAAAATCTTAACAAGTTGATAGCTATTTTTTATACAATGTGTATTATCATTGTTTGTAGTAAGTTCATATATTTGATTAAGAATTTTTAAGAGAAGTGTATTGGCTTTATTATTATATGTATTACAACCAATAGTAACAGTCCTAAATTTAATAGGTGTTTTATGAAATTTGGGAATAAGAACTAAATATGGATAATTAAAATTAGTAGATAAAATATTTAAAAGTTTATAATAACTTCGAATTTTACGATTATTTACAATAACATTTTCATTAGTTTTTTGAAAAGACTTATTAGAAGAAATAGAATTTGTAAGTAGTTGGTGATAATATGATTTATATATAATAGCATAATTGTTAGGAGATTTGTCTACATATGTAATAACGAAGTTGTTTTGTAATTTAGTAATTTGTTGGAAATAATGCTGTGTATTAATAGAAACCAAATCAGCAATATTATTTTTTAAAACCATAGTTAATTTTTCAATTACTAATATCTTCCATTGATTAAAATATTCAATAGGCTTATTATAAGAGATAGAAATTTTATAAATAAAAATATCAATATCATATGTAAACTGTTTGATAATAGATTTAACATTAAATTTAGATGGAAGTCTATATTTAGTACCATAACCCATTAGTTGTTTCAATTTAAAATCATGAACAATATCAAGATTTCCAGTGATTATATGTCCATGATCATTGTTTATGTATTTTTTTAGAGTGGGGTCTTTGCAGTTACACGGAAAAGTACTTGCAGCAGATGTATTTTTTGAAAATGTATTATAGTTAAAAATTTTTCTCCCAATTGTATTCGGATATTTAAAGGTTTTTGATATATGAAGATTATTGATAGGAAAAAAACAATTTTTATCATTAATTATAGAATTGATATTAATTTTATTAAAAATGTGATTTGAAAAAGTAATTATCATTTGAGTATTCATGTTCTGAATTTTGTGTTTTTTTTGTATATTAATATTTAAAAGATTAACCCTACTCATAATAAGGTCAAAGTAAATATCAGAGAAATGTTTAGAGAAAGATTTACTTAGAAAGACATTTAAATGTTGTACCAGCTGTTTCTTTTTAATAGCAAAGATGTTTTTACGAATTAACAACCAGTTATAATTCTCTAAGTAATTTCGTTGAAGATCATTAATTTGTTTTGTGATAGATTTTTTGGAAACTACAACTGATGATGAACCCTTTCCGCGTTTATTACGTGTTGTTTTAGCATTTAAATTATGATTAAGAGTAGGATAAATTGGAGAATAATCAATATTGTTATTTATAGATGTGAAGACTTTGACAGGTCTGTTAAATACTTCACTGTTAAGTCCATAAGGATATATTGTGTTATAATATTTCATATATGATGATTCCATATAAAGACGTTCTGATTTATTTTTTAGAATTTGAAGGATTTCAATTGTCGTATTTTTAAATAGATGTTTATGAAAATGTTGAATTTCAGCTGTAGATTGTATATTTTTTGCTTTGTTATTATTAGAGTCTGATCGATGATGATTGATTCGTTTATGAATTGGACCTGATGTTTCACCAATATATTTCATATTACATAAGTTGCACTTTATACTATAAATAACATTAAATGCTTTACAAAAACTTGAATAGTTAGGATCTGAGACAATTTGTGTCTGAGCAGCGTATGGACATGTCTTGCACCGAGAATCATAGCACTTACGAAAAAATAAAGGACGAGGGGGAGAGTATAAATGGTCGCTGGATGACGATCCAGGAACAACCCAATTATTATTCCTGTACCGGGCACTACACTGCATAGATGCTAAGTGTATCTTGCCAGTATCGAGATGTTTACTAAGAACTGCCATATAAAAATTATGTATGGAAAGTGCAATAATTGCCATAAAAATAAGAAATTTTAATAATAAAAATTAATAATTTAATTAAATTAGCCTTGATTAAATAATAAAACTTGAGTATGAAAAAATATATATATACAATATTTACAATCATAGAAGCAGAACGCAGAAACAATCTTCAAATTATCCAAAACCAAATTATGATAACAACCCAAATAACGTAGATGAATAATATCAAGCAACCACTAGACTATTTTATAACAAATAAGTCTAAAAAGATCCGCATAACATCCAAATCCTAGAACAACTATAACCATGCAAAGACAACCAAAACGCTTACCCAACTAACTACTCAGATCAAAGTAATATGAATTTAAACTAAAGCAAATTAACATTAAATCATTGAATAGAAATAATTATTGCTACCATATTAATGTATATATAAAATGATTATCTCTACAGAATTATGTAAAGCTATATCACAAATAGAAAATATATAGGACAATATCATACACTAACTACAAGAAAATTCAGATAGAATCATAGCTAGAAAATTAAAAAACATTAAATAAATCGTTGCAATGATAGGAATGAAAAAATTAATGGAATCCTAAAATAGGTATCAGATAACTACATGGTAGAAATCTTATTGATAATACACATAGATTGTGCGCTAATTGCAGCAATGATCTAAGCGTATAATATTTAAAAGATTACTAAATAATTTAGCGACCTGGGAATATATAAAAATATATGTAAGATACCTTAAGGAAAAAATACATCAAAATGAATTGTTGACATTCAAAATGAAAAGATATTTAAAATATCGTAAAAAGCATACATTCATAATTACTTGCGCAAATGCATCATAGTAATTTGAATGCTAATATATTACCATTAATTAAACATAACCTGCCACCGTCAATTATTATGAATTAAAGCTGTAAGTATTAAAAAAAAAAAAAAAAATATTATAAGAATTATTATGGAAGAAAAAAGAAAAAAGTGGACACCGACAAAAATTGAAAAGCTTATACATTGAATTACGTTATCGAGGGCACAGAATTCAATGATATAAGCAAAATGGTTGTTTTCTGTGGGAGAAATAAGCTAAAGCTAAAATTAATTTTCCCCTGTGCCCGAACAACCACTAAAATCAAGTGAATTGATTAAAAATGAAAGCAGAATAGAAACAAATAATATGAAATGGAAGAATCAATAAAACGTATTTAAATAATTAAAGGATATAAAATAGAAATAATAAACACCATACCGATTAATATTTCAGTATTTTACAAAAATCCATGTGCACATGTCTTCCAGTATATCAAAAAGATTAAGGTGAATAAAACAGTTAAGAAATCACAGTAAATGATACCAAAGGATGCAGTTAATACATTTTGAAATAATATTTGAAATACCTTGTAAAACAAATTTAATCTAATATAAAATATATAGAAATTAATTACATTATTTAAAATGCACTATTAAATTAATAGATAACAGTTTAACAATATCGTCAAAATTTAGCTAAAAATACACCCTGGTGTATAAAATATAACTAAAATGGAGCTAGAAAAATTAAAAATAAGAGCAATATGAAAGATACAATTTTAGTGCTGCCATCTATTAATAATTATATTAAACATCTATCGCAAGATAAAAATTTGCAAGCTTTTGAATGTAAATAACTGTTTAAACAGCAAAACCAAACAAATCCTTATATATAGAGAATTATAGAACAACCACTAAAATCAAGTGAATTGATTAAAAATGAAAGCAGAATAGAAACAAATAATATGAAATGGAAGAATCAATAAAACGTATTTAAATATTTATAGGATATAAAATAGAAATAATAAACACCATACCGATTAATATTTCAGTATTTTACAAAAATCCATGTGCACATGTCTTCCAGTATATCAAAAAGATTAAGGTGAATAAAACAGTTAAGAAATCACAGTAAATGATACCAAAGGATGCAGTTAATACATTTTGAAATAATATTTGAAATACCATGTAAAACAAATTTAATCTAATATAAAATATATAGAAATTAATTACATTATTTAAAATGCACTATTAAATTAATAGATAACAGTTTAACAATATCGTCAAAATTTAGCTAAAAATACACCCTGGTGTATAAAATATAACTAAAATGGAGCTAGAAAAATTAAAAATAAGAGCAATATGAAAGATACAATTTTAGTGCTGCCATCTATTAATAATTATATTAAACATCTATCGCAAGATAAAAATTTGCAAGCTTTTGAATGTAAATAACTGTTTAAACAGCAAAACCAAACAAATCCTTATATATAGAGAATTATAAACCTAATATAAATCACACAAAGTATTTAAAACTATTGTTAATAAAATTTAAAAGCATACAATATGTTCTATTAGCTAAATTATTTAAACTAAACTAAGAGTTTAAATAATGTTAGAACATTGATAATATATAGCATATATCTATATGCTATAAAACAAAATAAATTCAGTAATAATTAATATAAATAATTATTAAAAATTATCTAAAAATTATTTTTTAATGAATTATATATAAGATATTTATAAAATGAACAGGAAATATCAAACATGTGGAAGTATATAGAAGGTTAAATAATACTTAAAATCCCATTACTTAAAACGCACAAATATAGAATGTGGATTATTTTCAGACATCCATAAAAATCCATAAAGTATGAATATGGGACATTCAAAAACATTAAACTAAGAGTGGCATACTATTAGTAATTAATATGATATTGTCCTTAGTAAATTAGAATTTAATAACAAATAATTGTAAATTAGATTAATGAATAATTAAGCTAATTATAATATTAATGAAAATCTCCAACTTACATATAAAATATCAAATCAACATCCACATAAAATACATAACAAAAAAATAGTAATAATACAAGAGCCCCGCTTTTTTTTTTTTTAAATAAATAATTAACCATTGCGTATTATCCAGACAACACCACCCTCCTCCGTACTCTAACATCTACCCACCCAACCAACCTATAATTTTTTTTTTATATTATTTTACAATTTTTAATTTTTTATAGATATTTTTTTATTTTATAATTTTTTTTTGTAATTTTGTTTACGCATGTGTTAATTTGTGTTTATAGATCATGTAAGAAAAGTACTAATTGTATATTAATGAATATATGAATTTTTTTGGAAAACCATGATTTAATGCATCATAAATTAGTTTTTTAATATTATTGTTAATTAGTGGAGAAGAACATAAACATTTTATTCTATATATAAAGTTTTTTACTGAGGGTGGTTTTGGGTTCTAGGGGTCATGATCGGTGTAGATCTGCAAAAACTTTTCAGAAATTCCAACATAGGAACGATCCCAATAGGTAGTATTTCATACGAAATCTACCTAAAATACAACAACATCAATATTAAAAATTCAAAAAAACATATCAGAACGTTTATTTCTGGAGTCTTCATTCATGCAATTTTATAATACAGTCTATTCATATGGGCTCAATACTGAAGTATTCAATAGGAATATTAAAGTTTTTTCATCTAATAATATAACTAATTATAATCCAATTTATCCTACACTGAATCACAATTTAAATCGAAGAACAACACGTTACAAACGTGGTGGATGTTCTTCATCAATTAATATTTCAAAAAATGATATTATTAAACAGTTAAATAAACTTCATAATAAATATTTAATTGATTACAAATGGATTTTAATTCGTAAATATATCTTTGCAATAAAAAAGAAAAAGCTTGCACAATATTTAAATATATTTCTCTGTAAAACTTTCTCAATTCATTTTTCAGATATATTTTTTGATCTTATTATGACTAGAATCAATCAATTTAACATTAATTTACAAAAAAAACCAAAAAAAAACAACGTAAACTTAAAAATACAAATACACAATTGCTAATCACTTATACAAATCAAATATACAATAAAATTAATATTAATTCTATTATAAATAACAAACACTGTAAATTTCCTATTAAAAATATTCAAATATCTAGAACATTTAAATATCCAATTCCTTTAGGAAGAAAGATTTTTAATTATAACTCTTTTTCAAAAAATACATCTGCTACAAGTACTTTCCCTTGTAAATGTAACGACCCCTCACTAAAGCAATACATTAATAAAGATCATGGTCATATTATTACGGGTAATCTTAATATTGTAAAAGATTTTACATTAAGAAAATTAATGGGATATGGTACTAAATTTAGACTTCCATCCAAACTTAATTTAAAATCAATTCTAAAGCAATTTACATATGATACTGATTTTTTATATATAAAATTTCTGTTTATTACAATAAACCTATTGCTTATTTTAATCAGTGGAAAATACTGGTAATTGAAAAGTTAACTGATGCTCGTAACACAAATGCATCAAATCTAGTTAAAGTCAATACCATACGCATTTTCCAACAGGTTAAAAATATTCAAAAAGATTTTGTAATCACTTATATTGATAAATCCCCTAATAATTATGCAATTATATGCAAATTATATTATCACCATCTTCTTACATCTTATATTTCATCAAATTAGTCTTTTCCAAAAAACTAATGATGATATTATTGTTAACAATCATAAGATTAGTGCTTTTTATAAACTACTAAATTTTACTCCTACTAACTTTAACTATCCATATTTAGTACTCATTCCTAAATTTCATAAAACACCACTTAAATTCAGAACAGTTACAATTGGATGTAATACATATAATAATTATGCAAACAATATATTATTAAAAATTCTCAGTCAAATTTATAATCTAACAACAGAAATTGATAATAAACATTGTATAAAAAACAGTTATCAATTAGTAAATGTACTTAAAGACATTAAATATGTTAAAAATATTCGTACATATGATTTCAAAGATCTTTTTAATAACATAAATCTTAAAGACTTGCATAATATTATTAATACACTATTTAAAACATATACAGTCGTGGCCATAAGTTTAGGACCACCACTGAAAATTATGATCCAGACAATAAATTGAATACTCACTCGTTAGTAAAATTATAAACTCCGTTTATTACATGAATATTACATTTCTACGCATATAAATTAGATTCATTAAACACAATTTTACAGAAAAATCAATATTTTGTTGGTCTGCCGTTAGCTTTTATTACATCCTGCAAACGTTTTGGCATGCTCTCTACCAGACTTCGGCAGTATGCAGTTGGTAATTCTTTCACTCAAACTTCCATAATTGCTTTTTCCAGTTCCTTAACACTTGTTGGCAGTTTCTCAGAGACCTTGTGCTTTAAGACAGTCTATAAGTTTTCAATTTGATTCAAATCGGGACTGTTTCCAGGTCAGTCAAGGATTTGAATTTTCTTTGTCTTCAAGAAATGAGTAACAATTTTAGAGCGATGACATGGTGCACCATCATGCATAAAAATTGTGCATTTATGAACGGTCATGTGTAATTCTAACTTTTCCTTCAACAAATCCACGTATTTTTTTCCATTCATAGTGATTCCTGGTGTTAGGAAGAACAATGCAGCCGTTCCGTTCACTGACATTTCAACCCAAATCATGACACTTGGGGAGTGTTTAACAGTCTGTAAAGTGTAAGGTTCATCGAATCACTTTCCAGGAGGTCTACGGACATATTACTTGCGTGTAGAGAACTGCTGTATGGTAGATTCGTCCGAAAAAATACCAGGTGCCACTGACGAATTGTACATTTGGCATGTTTCTTGGCAAAGTCCAAGCGCTTAGCTCTCATGGCCGCTGTTAACATGGGTTTTTTCGCAGGTTTATGGGATTTTAAATGAAAGTCGTCGAACAAACGTCGACTTATTGTTCTACGATTGACATCCGCACCTTTTGCAAGCAGTACTGACCGTATCTTGCTTGCGGAACTCATTGGAGGACGAACTGCTATCCTCCTAATGACATGGTCATCCCTAGGTGTGGTTTTACGAGGTCGACCACACCTTTTGACCTCAACATAAGTCCCTGTTTCTTTAATTATCTTGATCGCATTGTGAACTGCATTACTAATACGTCTTACTAGTTCACTAATTAGTTGTTCTGAATATCCTTCATTATGAAGAATAACAATTTGTGCAAGCTGAGCTTCAGAAACTGGTGATTTTCGACCCATTTTCATAGGTTTTCAAAACTTGCAAAACAAGCAACAATTTCGTCTGCGACGCTTATTACTCAAAGATCAAACGAAAGAGAATACAGTACTCCACTGCCAGACGGAATGACGTCATCTGACGCAATCGATTTGATTTATGACGTTAGCAGTGGTTTCAATTATCAAAACACTAGTTTCTGAACGGTGGTCCTAAACTTTTGCCTACGACTGTAAAAATAAATTATTAGTGATTTACTTCAGAATAAATTTATTATAGTGTACGTTATTATAGTTTGTTAATTGTTGTTGTTGTTGTATTTATGTCGGCCAATTATCTGCACGTGGGATATAGGCCCTAAGGGGGGGAGTGCCTTCCGTGGAGGTCTTTCTAAGGGAACCTAACCCGTATTAACGCTTGGAGAACCAAGGTTCGAAGAAAACCACGAAAACTCCGAACGATTAGGCCGACGGGCGCGATTGGGATCGAACCCAGCACCTCCCGTCTACCAGCTTCGAGAGCAGAACCTCTCGGCCACTGGTGGGGCGCGTTTGTTAATTGTAATTAACAGTATGATGGAATGTTGTAATATGTTTTCACGTACCCCCCCCCCGCCCCCTATTTTGTAATGTACACTTGTAATTTAAAACATTAAATTTAGTATGTGCATAATAAACATACTATTTTATAATATTGTGACTTGACTGTTATTAATCTTAATTTACTTACTATTTAATATTTAATAAATAGTTAAAAATAATTATAAACATTCTAATTGATGATAAGTGATTATTATCGATATTTAAATATGATTTATTAATTTGTTCTTTTTGCGTTTTAAGATTAGATGAAATAGTTATACTGTTAAATTAGGAATTTACATTATTACAACAGATGGCAGCACTATAAAAAAATTTTCAAGTTGTCTGTGTTCTTTAATTTGTTACGCAAGATGGCAGCACTAAATAATTATTTATTTAGGTTTAAATTAGTTTGTTGCCATTTCATTTATTATATTTTAATATTTCTCTATGTAATTAAACGCTTAAATTTAAATAATTTTATTCTATATATTTTTAGTAATAATTTATTATAGAATATTTTTATGCATCTAATAATTTTTATATAATAATGACGATATGTCATTTATTTTTATTTTTATTTGTCGATGTGTAATTTTTCGGAACGCTATGTAGTTTCGCAACCGTAAGAATTCCGTTTTAACTGTAAAAATAAATCGGCGGGACATTTGCTGTGATTAATTTGCTACTTGTTCATGGTTTAAAGTGGTCTTTGAAATTCTATATCTTGGTATGTCTTCGAATTTAATTGTTTCTTTAAATTAAAATTGTTTATTATTAAGGATCTTGTTATGATTCAATTTTTTATATTATTAAATTTACTTTTCATGGGATTTTTAAGCCTTTTTTAATGGTGTGTGGTCGGTTGGGTGCATCAAGAACATATTTTTAGCTTATGCTGGATTCTTGTACAGAAATCGACTATGCTTTTGCTTATATTGGTGTTTTATGTACCCTTGATGAAGTGAAATGCTATATAAGCTTCCGGCTCCATCCTTCCTTCCACTTGATTTATTCTCTGTTTACAATATGCCTTTTAAGAGTTCAACAATTTTTGGCTGGTTTATTGTTTCATAAGTCTTTAATATTTTTTATTTATTTATTTATTTTTCAAAAATATTTTGGTGGTTTTTCATATGTAAATATGGATTAATCGTATGCAATGTGCTGGCTATTGGTGGATTTTGCTTAATTAATATTACATGTAGGGTTCCATATGTATTTTGTATAATGTTACAGTTATAATTTGCTGCTAAATTTATTAAATTAATTATTGTAATAGGAATAGTTGATGATTTGTAATTATATTATGGCTATATATATGTATATATATATCTGATCTTTGTCACAGTGTAACTCTGGTATTTGTGAACCGATTTGGATGTAACTTCGTGTGTACCATGGAACTATTAATAAAGAGGAACTGACATAGCCTTAAAATAGTGAAGCTTCAACTGTAACCGCTATTGCAGGAGTTGTTTACCGCTGGTGGAAACTTCCACCAGTAGATTTATATAGAAATTTTGAATTTATTTAAACACCTTATTATTACAAAATTTCAGTCATAAGTAATGTTAGAAACAGATTTCCATTTTTACTGGTAGGAGTTTACTTTGGCGGTAGTCAGACCCTGCGTTTCCGCCATATTGTGACAACTAGGGAAACAAACTGACAGTTTTACAAGGCCTACTGACACCAGTAAAAACAAATAGAAATTTTTACGACATTTTTGAGAAAAATTTACATGAATAAGACGATTAATTAAGGCGAAATTTTCTATTCAATTTTAGTGGTGAGATGTTTGCCCTGGCGGTAATCAGAAGCTGAAGATCCGATTTTTAAAAAGCAGCCGCCATCTTGTGACAACCTCTTCAGTTACTTCACTCGCAACCGGTAGACAGTACGCTATATGTCTCCTCCTCTTTATTCATAACTCCATTGTGTGTACATAGTACATACCGATGTTCGTTGGCTAGCTTCATCCGCCATCTTGTTTCAAAATGGCGGCCATTTAAAATTTATTTAAAAATTGAAATGTGGTACCAAAAAATTGAAAATTGAAAAATATTTTTTTCTTATGTGTTTCACCTTGATACAAAGATTCCGGAGCATTTTTGTTTCGTCTGTATCTTACAAAATGGCTGAGTTATAGCACTTTGAATTTCTAGTGTGACTGACATTTTGAAACGTCCTGATTATTGTCACGCAATAATAGGCGTATTTATGAACCGATTTGAATATACCTTGGTGTGTACATAGCACATACCAATGTCTCGACCAAGTTCGTTGGCCAGATTTATCCGCCGTTTTGTTTCAAAATGGCGACCATTTAAAAAAAATTAATTTAAAATTTAAAATCAGGTACCAAAACACTAAAAAATGAAAAATATTTTTTTCTTATGCGTTCGACCTTAATACAAAGATTCCGGAACAGTTTTTGTTTCGTCTATATCTAAAAAAATGGCTGATTTATAGCATTTTGAATTTCTATTGTGACTGACATTTTGAAACGACCTGATTTTTGTCACTTGATAACAGTCGTATTTATGAACCGATTTGGATGTAACTTGGTGTGTACATAGTACATACCAATGTCTCGATCGAGTTCGTTGGACAGCTTTATTCGCCATCTTGTTTCAAAAGGACTGGCATTTAAAAAAATATTAAAAATTAAAATGCGGTATCAAAAAATTGGAAAATGAAAATTTTTTTGTGTGTGTTTGATCTTGATACAAAGATTCCGGAGCAGTATTTGCTTCCACTATATCTTAAAAAATGGTTGAGTTATAGCACTTTGAATTTCTAGCAGCTGACATTTTGAAACGATCCGATATTTGTCACGCGATAACACGCGTATTTATTAACCTATTTGGATGTAAGAAGGCGTGTGGCTAGTATATAGCAATGTCTCGACCAAGTTCGTTGGCCAGCTTCATACGCCATCTTGTTTCAAAATGGTGGCCATTAAATTAAAAAAAAAAATTATTTAAAGTGAGGTGCAAAAAAATTAGAAATTGTAAAAGGTTTCTTTCTTAAGTATTTGACCTTGATATAAGGATTCCGGAGCATTTTTTGTTTTGTCTTTATCTTAAAAAATGGCTCAGATATAGCAGTTTCAATTTCTAATGTGGGTGACATTTTGAAAAATCTGATTTTTTGTCTGCGACAGCACTCATATATATCAACTGATTCCGATGTGAGTGAGCATGTGCAGAGGAAATACTAAGGCCTCGACCAAGTTCAGTAGTTAGCCTCATCCACCATGTTGTCTTAAAATGGCAAACATTTCAAGCTATCGCCGAATTTGGTAACTAAATATAAGTTACTTTAAATAAAAGCAGCTTCGATAAAGCTGACTAATTTCGCGAAATTCTCATTCATAATGATTTAGTATTGATAAAAATTAGTATTGAATCTTCTATAATCGGTTTCCACTAAATTGAGCTTCGTGTGTTTGAATACCATAAGCAGGCTATTTAAAAATAAGGAATATGAAAGCTACCTCTTTCTCCCGGCACCGGCCGGAAGGACTTTTTACTTTTTAAGTAAAAATGAAGTACACAGGAATTGAATTCGAATATGAAGTTCAATATTTTTCCACTTCACCTCTATGTTATTCTAAATAATGCCCAACATATTTTTTAAATATTGACTGATTTTCTTTTTATATAAAAATGAAAACCGAAGGAGGCGGCGAAAGAACACGCTACAAAAGTATTCGTACACTGAAACATTTTCGAAAAAATTCATAATTAAAACTTCGTCTGTCGCTTTATTTTTATTTTTGCATTGTGTGACATTTAAAAAATAGTTAGAATTTAATTTTTGCTTGCTTTATCCGTAATATTCTATTATTTAAAAATGGCTCAAAATGTAGTCGTAAAGAAACAACTCACAACATTCGAAAGTGGATTATCTTTCATCACGGTAGTGATAAATCAGTTCGGAATATTGCTAAATTAGTTAATTTATCCCATTCTACGGTGCAGTATGTGATAAAACAGAAGAAAATCGGATCAAAAACAAGGTAAGAAAAGGTCGTACGTCAAAGTTAACACAGCGTGATCAGACATTTATAATTAGGAGAAAAAAAAAATGTGAAAAATCCACGTTTAACTGCTGTGAAATTTGCTACAGAATTTAATGAAACATTTCTACTTAAATTGTACCTGAAACTGTTCGATGAGTGCTGAGATCATCTGAATTAAATGGGCGTTCTCCCCGTAGAAAATTTTTTGTTAGTGTAAAACACAGATAGCTCAGTCTTTTCACCTCAAAATCTATGTTAAATAAACCTGAATCGATTTGGAATAACGTCTTATTTGCAGATGAAACCAAATTTAACATTTTGGTTCCCATGGGTGTATAATTGCACGGAGAAGAAAATATGAAGAACTTAATCCCAAGAACTTGGTTGGAACAGTTAAACATGGCGGTGGAGGTGTCCTTGTCTGGGGTTGCATAGCAGCATCAGGATTAGGTAATTTGGTATTTATTGATGGCATAATGAATCATGCTCTTTATTTAAATATTTTAAAAAACAATTTAAAATTATCAGCCCAAAATTTTGGTATTGGAAACAACTTTGTTTTTATCAAGAAAGCTATCTTAAGCACACTGCTCTCAACTTTCGCCTGTGGTGTCTCTTTAATTGTCCACAAGTTCTGAAAACATCACCAAAGTCGTCGGATTTAAACCCCAATAGGACATTTTTGAGAGAACTGGAGGTTAGAGCACGAAGAAACGACATTAAAAGGAAAAGAGATCTAAAAACAATAATGATCTACGAATGGATGAACATTGATGCAGAAATTACAAAACAACTAGTGAAATCTATTCCCAAACATTTAAAAGACAGACATTATTTAAGGTAACATCCCAGACTGTTGTAGATGCTAAAACATATTCTACTAAGTACAAATTTAACAAAATATTACAATATTTACTAACTTTTTTGTTATTTTTTGATTATTCATTTCTTCAAAATAACATTTTACTATTGTAACAAATCGAACTGATTCCCCAGAAACCCCCTTAAATATTCAGGTAAAAGCTTGCCTGGATATTTAAGACAAGATTTTAACTAAGTCCAGAATCATGTCGGAAGAGATCAAAAGAAACAGATCGATCTCAACTCATCATCAGAAATGATACTATAGAGACAAGCAGATGAATAGCAGAGTGGTGTGGAATCCGTGTGATCTCCTGAAAGTGAATTAATTAGAACTTGATTTACAAACAATTATTTTCTCAGCACAACCATTTTTTTAGTTTCCAGCACTATCGCTTCCGGAAATTCGGTTCAAAATGCCCACTTTGACAGCATTTTTTGAAATTTATTCTGACTTTATCAAAAAGTGGAACTATACAGCATATTATACAGTTTCTAAATAAGAGAACCCTCCTGCATTGCGTGTATGCGTTTGAGAGCAAAAATGAATTTAAAAATGATTCAGAAAATAAGCCGTTTGGATTTGAGTACATCCTCAACACGATAATTTTTTCGTCAATCCCTATTTTTGTTTAATTTGTTTTTGCTGTAAGAGTTGCTACTATCAAAAACTTGTCAATATGGAAATTGTAGATAATATTGAGAAGATGTATAATAAATTTAAGCGGACTCGATATCTTGTGAATTGACGAAGTTATGAATCTTTTTCTTCTTCAAACTCCCATTTTTTTTTGTTTTTAATTTTTTTTGTGGTGAGAGCTAATTTTTGCGGTAATTTTTTCGTCAACCCCTATTTTTGTTTAATTTGTTTTTGCGGCAAGAGTTGGTCCTATCAAAAACTTGTCAATCTAAAAGTTGTAGATAGTTTTAGGAAGATTTATAATAAGTTTAAGTGAATTTGATATCTTAAGAATTGCCAAAGTTATGAATTTTTTTCTCCCTAAAACCCTATTTTTTCGACACTTAAGCACATTTTTAATTTTATCAAAAATCTGCGATGCCTAAATTTTCGGCCCTTTTCCTAGAAGTAGTAATAACCTTAAACTGATTTGATATATATTATAATTAAGAAGTTATGGATTTTTTTCGGTTTTCAAAAATCCCCTCCCTCTATTTTCACCCCCCTTGGTACTATTTTGTCCATTAACGAACTTGACCGAGATTTTCTACATCTTGTTTTTATGTATCAGTTTTGAACAGATTTGTGCAGAATTATAGAAATCTATTGAATCCATAAAAAAGTTATGTATATATATATATATATATATATATATATATATATAAAGTTTTGAATTGGGGTGGTTTTGGGTTCTAGGGGTCATAATCGGCATAGATCTGTAAACTTTTTTCAGAAATTCCAACGTAGGGGAGATTGCAATATGTAGTATTTCTTACGAAATCTACCTAAATTATCTCAATGAATAAAATATGTCCCATACACTAATAAGGTCATGTATAAAATTTCAGCATTTTATCATTAAAATTCGCAGAGATATGAAAATACACAATTGCTGACTTAAATCACTTTTCGATGCCTGGATTGAATTCGAAAAGGGGGAAATCATTTCGGATGATTGCGTTTCAAGGGTCGCACACAAATTACGAAAGGAAACAATGATTTCCACTATCTGTAAACCTTTACATTTTAATTTATGATTAACCGGTCACTAAAGTTGTTTAAATGTATCTCTGAGACTGTTTATGGCAAAATGCTGAAGTTTTGCACATGACCTTATTATTGTATGGGGCACATTTTACTGATTGGGAATAAAAAATTTTAATCGATTTCATAAAATTATGTACCTCTTTTTCTACGTAACTTTGTAATTTATAATATATGTCTAACATCAATATTTAAGGAATAAAATATGGTCAATGTTTTTGGGATACCTTGTATAGTGTAGTGCTTTCCAAACGACTGTCAATACGATTATGATTATTTTTGTTATCTATAATATAAATTTTAAAATATTTATATATACATGTTTAATGTAACTTTTTCTATATGTAATATTTATTTTAACGTTTTGGATTCAAAAGAGAATAGTCAGAACAGTCATTTTACAATACTCTGAATCTAACACAATGAATATGAGAACTAAAAAAAATATATATAATTTATGCTTTTAATATAGGTTAACTATTTAAAAAATGTTTAAATGCATTTCTATTTCCAATCTTGAATGATCAATAAATATGTGAGCAATTCCTGTTTGTCTTTCATTATTTAAGTCATAAAAATGTGGGCGTACCCCGCCCCCCCCCTCCCTAAATCTACGAAAAATGTCAAAAATTTATTTTAAGTACTGGAGGAATGTAAACATATAAAGCTAACTGTGATTAAACTGATTAGCACATTACTGTAATTTCATTGTATGATAGTTTTGTTTTTAACGTATTTATTTCCAATATATTTCATTACGAGTGTACGCTGTAATTTTATTTTAGCTTTACCCTTTTCATCTGCTAACACGGCTTACCTAGGGTTGCCTGGATTGGAATATTTTCATCATTTCATTTTTTAAATAGTCTTAAATGCATGTTTAATGTATCATATATCTTTCTTCTTATTCATCAGGGTTCGTACGGGTCCTTGAATTTCCAGACTAAGAAATTCTTCGGTACCGGTATTTTTTTAAATAGAAAATCTCTCTTTAAATAAGGCGAAATTTCGCGCGTTTAAGCTAGATTAATTTTTCTATAAAAAAAATACTGATATTGGCCTTGAAAATAACGGTACCTGTACGAAACGTGTTTATACACACAATTAGTTACTGAGTTTTTTATTCTTAAAATAATGATCAGAACATTAATTTTTAATACGTTGAAACTAACGCAGTGAGTATGGAAATTTAAAAAGTATGTTAATTTATGCTTTTTAATTTATTAGAGCTACATGAAAAATTTTTACACAATATATATTTTTTAAATTCTTATTCAGCATTAAATACTTGAAGATCATTAGTTTGGCTTTAGTTATCTTACATATTTTATAAACTTTACTTATGTGTAAACTTTATGTGTGTGTAAAATATTGCTTTAATAAAAATAGGGAAATCTGATCAGGAAAAGAAAAATAATTTGATTTCCCCCCCGGTTGAAAAAAATACTAAATAAATAAATAATCTGCTTTTAAAAGAAAAATAAATCAAAACATAAAAATATTATTAGTGAAACATTATAGTTTTTGTATTTGTGAAAACTTTTAAAGAAAACTTCCATATTTATTTACTAGAAGTTATTCACTCGTCTGTTACTTTAAAATTGCTGCCAGTAAATGTATTTCTTGAAAATAAAATTTAATGTACTCGTATTGCTGCAGCCATTTTGAATGCTATAACAGTTAAGTGATCAATTTAACTAATCATACTGGGGATTTATTTATTTTTAATAAATCAATATTATGCTATTATTGAATAACGTTTCAAACGAAATAGTCATTAAAAAAAGGAAAACTTGAAATAAATATATTTTGCTTCCATTTCAAGTAAGACAAAATTCGTATGATTGTGAAATTTAAAGTTAAATAATGCGAAATTCACATTAAAAATTATTTTTAAAATATCAGAATTTGAAAGGTAATTCCTGAATAAAACTTTAGCAATCGCGTAACTTTGGCGAACATAATATTATTATAGGAAGAATAAATAAATTGCTCTATTTAGGTTGATCGAATAATCCAAACCTCTTATAATAACTCTACGAAAATATATAGATATTTGACGCGAAGCTGAAAAGACAGTTTCTCGCCAACGTGGATATTCAGTCCCGTTGTACAACGTAACCCGATTTCACTTGCAACACATATAGCCAAATTGCAAAGAATTTTTACAGAATTAAATGATGAACCAAAACGTATTGCAAAAACTGTTTTACGAGACATCTTACTGGCGAGCAGAATAATGTCTACTCTTCCAAAAGAGAATTTTGAGTTTAATAGTGTTTGGGAATCGGTATCCATCAAAGAAAATACTGTAAATAAATTGAAAGAAATACTTAATAAAAATGAGGTTGCCTTTAGAGCAATTTACTTCTTCATGTCCTTTGGTGGCTTCTAAGAAGCAACTTGGGAAGAAGTATGACAGAAAGGGTAATGTTTGCAGAAAAGCTAACCAAGATTGTTATAAGAACAGGAACAAAAACAAAGTAGGTGACAATGCATTCATGTGTTTGATGGAGTAGCAACTGATGCAGTCTGGTTGGCAGACAGTGAGACTATCGCCATATGACAAGGTTTAAAATTAATTTTGTGCAATATGAACCCGTTGATGTCCAAAGAAAATGTACAAAGGTAATAGTGATGCTAGTATGACTTATGGTCAAGGAAATATAAATGTTGAAATTAAAATTCAGGGAAAATGGAAAAGAACCACTTTAGCTGCTGCTTGATATGTTACTGACATCTGAAGAAATCCCTTTTCTGTTGGCCAAATCTTAGCTAAATGTTTTGAATTTAAATCATTAAAACTGAATAGTTTTGTTGTTGTTGTTGTTGCTAGAGATGCTATTACACAGTGCATTCAAAAAGTTCCAGGACTGATCGCACACAGACAATATAACACATAGATTATACATACATTTGATATTAAGCTTCTACTTACAAGGGAACCACTTTTGGTGCTGCTCGCATCTAGCACCGATATCTGGTGCATTTTGTAGCCCTATACATAAAAGTTAGAGAAACCATAAAATTTCTCTGTTAAAATCATATTTTATATACTTTTTAATATTTTTAATTTTTTATTATTACATTTTTAGTTGTTTATTTCACGACAAAAGTGAGTTAAGTCGCCAAATATGGCGCTGCAATTTTTTCGCCCGCTTTATCAGGGAAGTAAGCGTACAGTACATATTAGAATTATATCAGATTGCGATTTATTTGATATTTGATATGATAGCGTAAGAAACAATGATTAGGTTTTTTCTTTTTTTTCTCTCCGCAGACGATAAATATATAATTAGTAAATATTACGTTGAGTAAAAAGTTTTCCGGCAAGGGAGATACCTTCGCGCCAACAGCTGTCATTGGTGCGGTTGTTAGTTTTTCAACCAACCAATTTTTGCATTCGAAAGCAGAGCATAGGAGCTACATGACTGTGTAATTTGTTTGTTAAAAATTTATTATCTTGTGCTTCATAAAAGAGTTTAGAATGGAGCTATCACGTCAGCAGCTCAGAGCAATTATGTACTATGAGTTCCTTAACAAACTCAGTGCGACTGAATGGCACAGAAAAATGTGTGAAAGTTTAGGCATCAATACTGTTTCTTATGATACAGTGAAAGTTTGGCTTCGGAAGTTTAAAGCTGGAAATTTCGACATTGAAGATGAACCACGTTCTGGCCGCCCTACTGAAGTTGATTGTGAGCAGTTAAAACAAACCAATGACCAAGACAAAAATGTTTTAACACGAACTATTGCGTTAGAGCTTAACGTTTCCCAAAAACAATAGTTAATGCTTTGAAACGCATAAATCTAACGTTTTAGTTCAACCGCTGGGTGCCTCACGAATTGACTGCTGAAGACAAGCGCAAGAGAAAAAACTGTTGTTTGCTTCTGCTCGGAGATCAAAGGAAAGAGAACATTCTGGACAAAAATGTGACTTGTGATGAAAAATGGAGAAACTACAACAATACAAGCCATAAAGGAGGATGGTAAGCACCTGGGGAATCAGCAGGATCAGTTGCAAAACGTGCCCTATCTAACAAGAAAGTGCTTCTCTGCATCTGGTGGGATTGTCGCGAAATTCTGCACAAAGAGTACCTGAAAAGCGGACAGACTATAAACAGTGCAATATACAGCAACATGCTAATCGAATTTCGCGAGGCCATTCGGGAAAAACGAAGAAACGAGTTCAGAAGGAAGATGATTCTCTTTCATCAAGATAACGCCTGGCCACACGTTAGTACGATGACCGGCAGGACGTTCTACAAGTTAGAGTGGGCTTTAATGCAACATCCACCATACAGCCCCTACATGTCCCCTTCAGATTTCTATCTGTTTTCTCATCTGCAGCTGCATCTTGATGGCGCAGTCAGAGATTCAAATGAGGAGGTGATAAATGAGGTCGGTCTCTTTCTGGACTCGCGCACGCCCTAATTTTTTTGCAGAAGGGATTGAAAAGTTGCCAAAACGTTGGCAGACGATTGTAGATTTAAACGGAGATTACTGTCCTCATTAGTTTTGATGATTTCGTATGTATTTATCATTTTACAATTAAAAAAAATTTGGCGGAAAACTTTTTACTCAACGTAATATGTTTATATAAAAACTTTCAAGATCATTGAAAACTATTTTTTAGTGAAATGCAAAATAAGCAAACTATTTTCTTTTGAAATCGAATGGAATAAAGTTCTGGATGTTTAATGTTAAATGTTGTTGTATTAAATGGTCCTTTGATAAAAGTAATCCTAAAGTAAATTAATATTTTTACACAATTTTGAAAATTTACTGTGGCTAATTAGGTCGTACATTACAATTTCTACTGAAGAGCAAACAACTCCTCACACAAGACAAACATCTATGACATTTGGCTGGTGTTGCCGGAAAGTACTACTTTTGAAAAAAAGCACCAACTTTTTCCCCGCCAAAAATGTGAATATAATGTTGCAATTTTTCAAAATCAAATTTGTGGGTTCTTGAAGGAATTTTTAAACTTTTTTCAATATTTTATACTTACTATTAACTAATTTTTATTTTAAATGCTTTTCTTTAAAAAACGTCAATGTTAATAGTCCGATAAATTGTCTCGAAAATGCCTTTTCAGAAAATTATGCTGCTGTAAAATAGAGAAATATTATTTTAACAGAAAAATTTTACCGATTCTCAAGCTTCGTAATCTAGGGCTTTAAAATGCACCAGGTCTCAATGCTAGATGCAAGCAGCACCAAAAGTGGTTCCCTTGTTAGTATCCTCCCAATTCCATAGAATGCTTGAAACGAGTGTACAGGTCAATAAACATCTTCTGGAACGCCTCAACTCAAACACTATTGAGCTCCGATGTAACAATCACTTCAGTATCACCTATAGACCCTTAACGCTGTGGTTAATTAAAACTTCACAGTGGTTTATGGACACAACCTGCCTTCTCGTCGAAAATTGTTGCATAAGGATGGAATTTGTGAGTTGGTGCGTTGCCGTGCAAGATGCACCAATTTCCACTGTCAGCAAATCGGGCGTCACACGCCGCATTCCATTCAAAAGCCGATGCAACACATCTTTATGGAATGCACCAGTCACTGTGCGCGGTCTGATGTCATCCACTAATGCACATGCTGAACATTTTCCTCATTTCGATTTGAGCATGGACGACCAGATCTCTCATCGTCTTCGATCGGCTTTTTTCCAACTTGAAACCTCGAAAACCACTTAAATACTCGCGAACGACTCATAGCATCGTCACCATATGCAGATTTAATAATTTCGTACGTTTCTATGGCTAATTTTCCCTATTTAAAACATAATTTGTTGTTCGTTTGTTGTTTCATTTATTTCGATGACAATGACTCACACACGCGCTTTACTGAAATGAACGCTAACAAGCCGGAAATTCACAAAAATGAATGCAACAACTTGATACTCCTGGATAAAGGTCGTTGATAGCTCATGCCTCTGGTTTCGTAGAGATAGCGCCATCTGCGTTTTTTACGAGCGGGAGTCCTGGAACTTTTTGAATGCACTGTGTATACCAATAAAAGGGGTCAGCACAGTTAATGGCTTAGGGGAGATGGGGGCACATGTGAACACGGGGCAGATGTGAACATCGCAATTTTTCAATAGTTATTATAAATTTTTTTATTTAAAAAAAATTACTAAAGATGATAGCACCTGTAGACACATGGTAAAAATTTTTTGAAGCTCTATGACATTTTGTTTGTCCTCTGTAGCCAAAACACTGTTTTTAGATCTCAAAAGTAAAATCTTTGTTCCAAGTTGATAAGCGAACAACTTTATTTATTTATTCATTTATTAAAAGTTGAGTGTTTTAACATATACTATGAATACTAATAAACATTTTTGATAATTTCTTTTTCTTCTAAAATTGAGAGATGTTAATGATTTATCAATTTAACAGAAGCAGCAATGTGGGGCACTTGTGAAAAGACTAGTTGGGGGCAGATAGGAACAATTCATAAGTGCCCCAATAATCATTCTGTGATTCTGTTCCTTTCAGTTAACTTAATAAGAAATAATGTCAGTTACATTATCTACAATTTTCCTGAAATAGAAGATATTTTTCTCACACAGAGTTGATTTTGTATTGAAACTTCCACAAACACATCTTTCAGCAAATACATAAAGAGCAACAAGTTCGTTTAAGTTCAATTGTACTTTAAATAAATTTAATGTTTTCTAAAATGCAATTAAGTGTTATGTATTATTTTACTAAACGGTTTACAACAATATTTTTTATGCATTCTTAATTCAAAAATATTACCTTGAACAACTTTGCAAATTTTTCTATTACATTTGTTCTAAACTTGCGATGATGGCTTACTTCCGTCTCTAAAACAGTTATGCATAACACAGCTTTGAATCGAGATAGATATCAGTAATATTTTAAGAAAGTAAAATTTTTGAACTGATAACTACCGTAAAAGCCAGATTGTACCCCCCCCCCCCCTCCCTCTTTCAAAAGCAAAAGGAGTTAGGGGGGGGGGTTATTGTCGAGATTTTTTTTAATCATTAAAAAACCCTTCTTTATCTATAATTTACAAGTAAATAAGAAAAATATAGGAGTGAGAATCTTTCGTATTTCGGCAGATTTCCGATAAATAGTATGTAAATGTCCCCTCCCTAAAATTTCCTCCAAACAAAAACCCTTAAGCAAAATTTAAAAATTTTAATCTCTTTTTTTTAAAACTGCTTCTTTATTTTTTTTTATTTTATTGCAACAATACTTAATGAATAATCTAAGCATCCCCCCCCCCCCCCCAAAATCTACTTATTTTCGTTTTATATTCTTTTGCTTAAACATATAACCCAGAAACTAGAGAAATGTATATGTATATTTTTCTTTATGTTTAATTTAAAAGGTAATATAACTAATGATTATATGACAAATGAATAACAGAATAAAAAGCTTGTCAAAGGATATTTTTTCCCTTGTGTTCACATGTGCCCCACGTGTGTTCACAACTGCCCCGCTGATGGGGCACATGTGAACAATTTTTTGAATTTATAAAACTATAAAAGAATGTAAGAAGGACTATACAGTTGATTAAAAAAAATTACCATGTGTAAAAGAAAATTCTGTTTACTATATTGAGTAGTTTTTGTTTATAGAAATTAATCTAGTTATGAGAAAAAGCTATATTTATACGAACTGTTCACATGTGCCCCCATCTCCACTATATGCTTTGGAATTAAGCTGTCGACAACCTGTTATCTTTTCAAATGATTGCATTGCTTCAACAAATGACATGCAGCTGTAGAATGAAAGGTTATGTCATTAAAATAAAATTTATGTTTAAGTTGTTGTCAATTAATGATATTAAAGTTACATGTCAAGAAGATAAATTATGTGAAGTGTGTCTTCCTGAAAAACAATGCAGAAAACCATTTGGAGTTAAAAACTTCGTAACTGTTCCATGCTGATGTGGTTGGCATCAAAAATCGCGTGGATATGGAAAATATTTTGAGTGTTTTAAAGACCATTTTTATAAGACTGCGTGCAAAAGGAAAAAGTGCTCCCTCTCCTACGAAAGCAATAAAAGGGGCAACTGACCTTTATTTTCCAACCGTTCTGTGGTTATCAATAAAAGGAAGCAGAGTCTCAACAATGGTAAGAGGCGTAGATGGATTCGTCGGAAAGATTTCCGACCGATTTCGGATGCAATTCGGATCCTACAAAAGTAATAAAACACGAAAAGCACCACCTAACCGCAACAAAGACAACGCCATTTGTAGGATACGTTTATTTGGACCTTAAATAGCGCGCAATGTATTTTTTCCTACCGGCGAAAAGTGAAGTTTCTAAATGCATCTAAAACTTTGTTAGTGAAGCCCAGAATGCTAATCATGTCATAAAAGAGTTCTAAAGTGATTGTGGAACAGAATTTTTAAATGGTGAGGAAAGAAAATGCTTGAATGTGAAGAAACTACACCTTGTGTATCCACGTATCCGTACCATTTACACAAGAGCAATCTCACTCTTGTTGAAAGTGTGCGAACTGTGCTAAACTCGAAAAATCATCTTTTAAAATACAGGTTGGAAGCTGTCAACATTTAGATTTATATTTTAAACTGAACTGCATTATTACTACATTATATTTAAAACTGTCTAAATTACGTCGTATAAATCTGAGGTATTTAGTTTCTAGATAATCTAATTATATATATATGTTACCGGCCAAACCCGATTTTAGGCCAAACTAGATTGGCCTAGGCCAAAGTGGTTTATCCTAACGCGCATCGGATGAACTGGTTTTTCCTAGGCCAAACTAGTTTATACTAACGCCCATAGGATAAACAAAGTTTTTCCTAGGCCAAACTAGTTTATCCTGACGCCCATAGGAAAAACTAATTTTTCCTAGGCCAAACTAGTTTGACCTGCTATTCATTGGTCTGAACTAGTTTATCCTAGGCCAATCTAATTCATCCTAAGGCCAATTCAATTTGTCGTGCTTTTATTGATCCCAAAGATCGCTTCGTGCCAACCTTCTAGTTTATCCTGGGCCAATTCAATTTGATGTGCTTAATTGATGCCAACCAGTGTTGAGCCAAAAGAAAAAAAAATTTCAAACTCAAATTGAATTTCTGAAAAATGAGTCACGTTCAAACTCAAAATCAAAAAATTTCAAACGAATCCGCTCATCTCAAACACGCCTATGGAAGTGAGCGAAGTTCATTAAAAACTCGCTTTTTAATTATTATTATTTTTTTTAAATATAACAGAAGTTTAGCGTCCATATTTGCAAAATTTTGTGAGCTAGTCTTTTGGTTATTCAATGTAAGGGTCTTTACGGGCCCACCCAATTTTCCTTCCCGATACCCGGTCCGGGCTGCTACATTACAATCCAACAAAACTTGGAAGTGTTTGGCGGCTTGGAGTTGGCAGCTTTTGGCATTTTCGCTGGTGGAGAAAAACCAGTTCTTAGGGAGGGGAAAGGCATTGCAGCTCTTTGTATCGTATGATAGGATACTGTGTAAATGTGTAGTGAAATGCTTTGGAAATAGAAAATTACTGTTCTATTCCTAAAACAAATGATAAACATTACCATTTTTAAGATAATTTATAATTCTGATTTTTTAATGCAAATAAATTACTTCATTTATAAAGATTTTTTAAATATTTTCATATTTTATTGTTTTTATTCGCATTGTTATTATTTTTTACTACGCCTGTAGCACATTTTGCTAAAAATTTCCTAAAATGTTTTAATATTTTGTTTTGTTTACATCATTTCTTTGATTTTCTAAAATAATAAAAATCTTCAAACCGAAATTTAAAGTCCGAATTTTATAAAGAAGTTCTAAAATGGGTTTGGGTGATAAAACATATACAATAAATAAATAAAAAATTAATAAATAAAATGCCTATTCAGCAAAAATGTTGATTATTTAGAACTGTTGTTAAAAGTCAAATTTCTCAGGAAAGATATTGTGACCTCATAAATTTAGTACTTAGTTAAAAAAAAATGAAATTTATTAATTGTGTTGTAAGAATTGCTGAAAAAAAAAATGTACTGTCAAAGGTATCGGAAAATCAAAAAAAAAAAGTTGCTTTTGAATTTTAATAACAACACATAAATAATTATGTATGTATAATAAATTTTTGTTTAAGGTTTATTCTAAATTAAAATGCATAACTAAATTCCGTATTTTGAGTCATTATTAAATTTCTGATTATTGTAGATTAATAATTTTTAAATTATATTCGGACCCATGAATGACGGTTTTCTTGGAGAAAATAAATTTTATAGTGAAATAATTTAAACAGTAATGATTAATATATTATAAGTTAATATTGAAATATCACTACAAAATTAAAATCAACATTTGAGATAATCTGATAGAGTAGGGGCAATATAACTTTTTGTAACTAGAAAACATAATTCCTGCATTCACAAAAGAAAAGGATAGCCTTTTTTTTTTTCTTTATAAATGAGATTTGTAAAATCGACAACTTAAGCGACAGAAAAATAAAACATTTTAATTCTATGATGAATATATTTAACATCACTGTATTTAGAGTTTATTCTTTCATGACATAGAACTTTTAACATTTAAAGAAAATGTTTTTCAGCACTGCCGTCATTACGTTTTCTGAAATATTTGTGTTTTTTTTATTTACTTTTTATAATAACAGAATTCATTTTATTCAAAATATTATGATTTCTTAAGGCTGTTCTTAACTGCTCTGCTCAACAAGAGCAAAACGTTTTGACACATTTACAAATTCATTTTTTAACGGAAAGATATAAAATTGGAGAGCCTGACCATGGAATCGATTTGGAATCGAACTGTGTTTTCCATTTTTTGATCAATAAATTACCTATTGAGTTATAAGCGATTTCGATCACATGATAAACACGTTTTTCACGCTGTTTTGAGTGGTTTCTTCTTTCGCGCAGAAATTCGGTTCAAAACGCCCACTTTGACACTATTTTCTGAAAGATCTATTGCGTTTCCAAAAAAAACGGAAAAAACAGCGTGATTACATAGTTTCTGAACAACAACATTTGCTAGTTTCATGCATTTCCAAACAAAAATAAATTAAAACTTATGTCAGAAAGTTGCCCTTTTGGATTTAAGAACAGCCTTAAAATGAAATAGCTCTAATGATTCATCATATAAGGTTACGTGAGGCAACTGGGCCATGATTTTACAATGTGACTCTGGAGATTCTGGCAATTCAGATTCAAAAGGCTAATATTCATTTGAATTAAAGTCTGAACTTTTGTAAATGTGTTCAGTTAGGTTCCCTCTATCAGGCAGAAATGTTCAAAATTACATTTTAATATCTAAAAATAAAATACATATTTCATATTTCTTCCCTCATGGATCCAGTTGCCCCATAAAAATGGGGCAAGTGGACCAGGAGGGTCTATGTTTCAGACGCGCTTGTATTTTTTTATATTGGGTATCAGGTCTTGTTTGAAAAAGTGTAAATAACTAAACAAAATTTAAACCAGGCAGATCATGTACAAACGTTTACTGTCAATGTGTCGAAAAAAAAGCACTAAAAGTGAAAATATTAGATTTATTTATACAAAAAACATAAATATTAAGTAAGTACTTATGTACTTTAGTATAGGTAATAAGCATACAAGTTGCATGGGTACTTTAAGGAAAAAAAATAACAAGATAAATCTATGAACAAACGGCTACGTAAGTACTTAAGTAATAAGTATCTCATTCTCTTTTTTATTTACCACAATGGAAGTTCGATATGTCCAATAAACCTGTGGAGAATGTAACCATATTTTTTATATCGAATAGAACTATTTTTTTATTCGTTTCGATAATTTTCTAATAATCTCACTTTGCCTTATGTATATGCCTCTTCATCTGTATGTAAAATTTCGAGCTATAGCTATCACACTTACGAAATTTGGTTTGATACCCCCAACATGCTTTTTTAAAAATTTTATTATGTAATTTTAATAAGGTATTATGTAATTTTCTTTATTGCAAGCAAAAATACAATGGAGAAATTAATTTCCCATAGAAAGAGAAACTCAAAAAGATATTTATAACTGTCTGGGAAACTGGATCCCATATGGTCCAGTTACCCCTGATACATGTGACATGTCCCAGTTACCCCACTTTTGAAAAATGTATGGGGTAACTGAAATTCCGGCCTTACACGTGAAACATGAAGTAAATATGTATAGATTCCTAATAATATTAATGTATTTATGTGTCTAATCTTTAAATAAAAATATTGTTTAATAAAAGTACTTACCGTATTTTAATAAAAAGCCGAGGAAGTTCAACCAAATGGACGTTGTTTTTAAAAAAATAAACCTAAATTTTCGGCAACCTATCACAACAAAGGCAGAGTTATAACTGAGTTAACACACGTTGTTTTAAGAAGTAGAGATGGGGGTGCAATGTTGACAAAAGCCAAAACTTAAAAAACACCAACGGTTTAAAAAAAAAAAAATAGTCTATGGCCCAGTTACCTCGTGAGTCCAGTTACCCCAGCTTACCTTATTCTTTTTAAACTCGCTTCACGTATGGATCTATAAATAAAAGGAATTTTTAAAAAATGTCTTTTAATTAATTAAGAATTAAAAAAATAAGCTTTGAATATTCAGCAATTGAGCATTTAGCAATAATTTAAATATTGTCTCATGTATCATAGAGTTTAGCTGATAAATGGAGTTAAGAATAATAATAACAACATTTATAAAAAATGTTTAGTATTACTTTTAGATGCCCTCTAAATGTTATTATTTCTTTTTAAAAACAACTTTGAAAATTCACCAGTGTTAACATATATATTGTGGCTGTTTTTCTTTATTTCCACTTTACTTAATAAAAGAACAAATGTGTTTTCTATTTAAACTAAATTAGCAAAACATTTTCTCGTAATTTTTTAACAAATCATTAATGAACATAAAGACAAATGGCAGCACAGCATGAAATTTTACTGGGTAATTATCTTTATCTTGTCTTTTTTTTTTTTTTTTTTTAACGTGAAATATATAGCTATAGGGCGTATAACAGCCTTCTAGGCTAACAGGCTTCTAGCTCTTAGATAGTGTAGACGATTTTCATAAACTTTGAAAATAACTTTTATACATTAAAATAACCTATTTCACAAGTGTTTTAATATTTAATTAAGACATTAGCGATCATATGTTACTCGTGGACTTAAATTGTTTTAGCATATTTTTTTTTTATCCGAAAGTTAACCGCGTTTCTTTCTTCACATCACCCTCTTCCACGAACAATAAGATGGATTGAAACTGATCTTCCCCGGTGTAAACAAATGGGTTACTGGAGAAAGGGTAGAAAGTGAAGATTTTAGCGCTCTTGGCTCATAGCGTTTTATCTCGCCAAACCCCTCAAGTTTTGTTGGATTGTAATCTCGCGTCCGGGCTTGGTTTGGGGATTACTTTTTTCGAGAGGTTCGGTCCGAGGTGGACCGGGACTCAATTTTTTTCTGGCTTAAGACGAGACTGGACTGCATTCTTCTTAAGGTCTGCACAGGCAGAAATTTTCAGTTTAATTTCCAACCCAGCTTGTATGAAAATCAATTGGACCGGCAGGATCTCTGGTCTGTTCAGTAAAAATTACAGTAACATTTGGCCCAACCCAACATTTTTTTAATGCAAGTATTTTTAAATCGCTATTATTACACAATTAAAATTTATTATTATTTTTTATATTTACTTTCTTCTATTTTTACAAGAAGAAAGTATTGGATTCATGAAAATTTTCGACTTCCGGTTTTCGATGGATTTAGAAGTTTTAGAAGTCAGATATCCCGAAAAATGTGTTTTTTCAAAATGTCTGTTTGTGAGTCTGTCTGTATGTAGGTATGTGATACAAATTTTGTGGGCGCGTTCTTTCTCAAGAGCTAATGCATGGAATTTAACAAAAATTTATATTCAGGTAGTCCCTAATATATACTGGTGCTGATTAATTTTTCCTGTAAATCGCCCAACAGGTGGCACTGTTATGCTGCATTTTTCATGATTTCCGCAATGGCTCTATCGCAAGAACTAATGTACGGATTTTCATGAAACTTCAGATTCAGCTACTCCTTCATGTGAATTGATGCTGTTTACGTTTTGTTGTATATCGTCCAAAAGGTGGGGCTGCTATGCTGCGTTTTACAGGATTTGCACGATTTTCGCAATAGCTCTATCTCAAGAATTAATGCACAGATTATCAAAGAACTTCAGATTCAGTTAGTCCTTGATATGAATTGATGCTGATTAAGTTTTGGTGTAAGTAGCTTAATAGGTGGCACTGCTGTGCTGCATTTTTCACGATTTCCTCAATAGCTCTTATCTCAAGAACTAATGCACGAATTTTCAGAAAACTTTAGATTCAAGTATACCTATATTAATATTGCTGCTGATTTATGTTTTGCTGTAAATCGCGCAACTGGTGACGCTGCTATGCTGAATTTTTCGAGATTTTTGCAGTAGCTGTATCTCAACTAATGCACGGATTTTCACCAAACTTCAGATTTAATTAGACGTTGACATAAGTTGTTTCTGGTTAGGTTTTGGTGTAAATTACTTAACAGACTGCTATGCTGTATTTTGCTGCATTTACACGATTTCAACGATAGTCATATCTCCAGAACTAATGATCGGAAATTCATATCTTTAGAATCCTCATGATGAGCATAGATTGTCATTTAATTTCTCACTGCAATAGAGAATTTTGAAGAATTAATATGTTTGAGATAGAAGAATGTTTTGGGATTGGTACATCCGACTAGTTTTAACATGAGTAGATGCGTTTTTAGGCAATAAAATTAAAATACGGTAAAATCTGAGAAAAAAAGCCCTACCTATGACGGAATCTGTTTAACAAAAAATACTAGTCGGATGTACCAATACCAAAACTTTCTTCTATCTCATACATGTTAATACTTGGAAATTCGCTATCACACTGCCAAAATTAAACGGCAATCTATGCCCATCATGAGGATTCTAAAGATATGAAATTCCATGCACTGGTTCTTGACATATGGCTATCTCGGAAATCGTGTAAATCCAGAAAAATTCAGCCTAGCAGTGCCACCTATTGGGTGCTTTACACTAAAACCACAAAGCAACCACTTATGTCTAACTGAATCTGAAGTTTGGGGGAAAATCCATGCATTAGTTTTTGAGATAGAGTTATTGTGAAAATCATGAAAATTCAGCATAGCAGCGCCACCTATTGGACGATTAACACCAAAACCTAATCAGCAATAACTTGTGTTAACATCTAACTAAATCTGAAGTTAGATGAGAATCCGTGCATTAGTTTTTGAGATAGAGCTATCGCTGGAATCGCGCAAAATGCAGCATAGCAGCGCCACCTGTTGAGTGATTTACACCAACACGTAATCAGCATCAAGTCATATCAAGAACTAACTGAATATGAAGTTTCATGAAAATCCGCGCATTAGTTCTTGAGTTAGAGTCATTTCGGAAATCGCAACAAATGGAGCATAGCAGCGCCACCTGTTGAGCGATTTACACCAAAATGTAATCAGCATCAAGTCATATCAAGGACTAACTGAATTTGAAGTTTCATGAAAATCCGTGCATTAGTCCTTGAGATAGAGCCATTGGGGAAATCGTAATTAATGCAGCATAGCAGTGCCACCTGTTGAGCGATTTGCACCAAAAACTAATCAGCATCAATTTGTATCTGGGACTAACAGAATATCAATTTTTATTAAATTCCGTGCATTAGTTCTTGAGATAGAGCGCCCACAAAATTTGTGTCACACGCACACAGACAGACAGACATTTTGTAAAAACATGTTTTTCGGGTTCTCTGACCTCTAAAACGTGTAAATCCGTCGAAAACCGGAATTCGAAAATTTTCATGAATCCAATACTTCCTTCTTGTAAAGATAGAATAAAGTAAAAATATGTTGATCCATGTACAATGAGGATATTATTACTTGTAAAGAGAATATAACGCATTTACAACAGACGACGAATCTTCTAATAACGGAACATGCCTACAATGGATTTTCTTCTTTCCTATGCAATTCCGTCTTAGCAGATTTTATAGTATAGAATTTTTAAAAATTTAAATCTCCAAGCCATAGAATCTGGATTAACGATTTTAATTATTACTATTGTAAACTATAGTGACTTTCAATGAATCTCTATTTATATGTAAATATCTCAATAATTACTAATACCACTAATTTTTACTTTCTTCTATCTTTACAAGAAGAAAGTATTGGATTCATGAAAATTTTCGAATTCTGGTTTTCGACGTACACGTTTCGACGTATTTACACGTTTTAGGGGTCAGAGAATCATAAAACAAGTTTTTACAAAATGTGTGACACAAATTTTGTGGGCGCTCTATCTCAAGAACTAATAAACGGAATTTAATAAAACTTTAGATTCAGGTAGTTCCGTGTATAATCTAGTGCTGATTATTTTTTGGTGTAAATCGTCCAACAGGTGGCGCTGCAAAGTTGCATTTTTCACGATTGCTGCAATATCTCTATCTCATGAACTAATGCACAGAATTTTATAAAACTTCAGATTCCGTTAGTCCTTGATATACTTTGGTGCTGATTACGTTTTAGTGCAAATCACCTTACAGGTGGCGCTGCTATGTGGCATTATATATGAATATCCCAATAGCTGTATCTCAAGAACTAATGCCCGAATTTTCACCAAACTTCAGATTCAGTTAGTCCCTCATAAAATTTAGCGCTGTTTAGTTTTTAGTGGAAATCCCCCAACAGGTAGCGCTGCTAGGCTACATTTATCACGATTTCCGCAAAACTGTATCTCAAGGACTAATGCACGAATTTTCAACAAACTTCAGATTCAGTTAGTCAGATTTTTTTACTATTTCCGCAATAGTTCTTCCTCAAAAACTAATGCACGGATTTCCACCAAACTTTAGATTCAGCTTGCTGATTAGATTTGGGTGTAAATCGCCTGACCGGTGCACTAATATGCTTTATTTTTCAAGAAATATTAACATGTATGAGATAGAGGAAAGTTTTGGAATTACCACATCCGACTAGTTTTACACGGATTGGAGACTTGAAAATCTGAAAAAATTTATATATAAAAACCATCTAAGGCGGAATCACATAGGAGAGAAAAAACTTCGTTATATAATTATTTACCAATTAGAATAATTGTGTTAAAATTAATCTAAACTTCGTTACAGTTACGTTCCTTTCCATTTCTTTCCTCCTTGTCTCTAACAAATGTGTTATGTTTTTTTCAAACGGATTATTGTATCCAGTTTGCACAGATTAAAAAATAATTCCGTTTAATACAGGATTTCGTCATACACAGATTCTTTTAACAGTTTTTACAGTATTTTATCCCCATCCATATAAATGTATATGTACACTGTAAATCGAAATGTCTTAAATTCAGACACTTAAGTGCCTGAAACGGAGTGTTCAATTTTCAGACATTTTAAAATGTCTGAATTTTTTCAGACACTTTTTGCGTCTAAATTTTAGATACTTCAAACGTCTGAATCGCAG
This sequence comes from Maratus speciosus, assembly GCA_963932465.1. NCBI lineage: Eukaryota > Metazoa > Arthropoda > Arachnida > Araneae > Salticidae > Maratus > Maratus speciosus. The sequence goes on along the minus strand of OZ010787.1, from coordinate 280,850,119 downwards.
CCATTTTTTTAAAGCATTATACGTAGCCATGTTTGACCACGTAGATCCTGGAAAAATATATGGCCATTATTCTGTCCCCCTCCCCCCCCCCCCCCCCCCACACACAGCCTGATTTTAGGGGCTCCAAAATATGGTATACAATTTTCGTAAAGCTGATAATTGAAATCTTTTTCGACATTGTACTGATTATAATCAATATTTTGAATTTATAGAGTAGAATAAGATTAAAAATTAAAATATTTGTCGCAATACAGTAAAACCTCTCAATAGTAGGCACCTTAGAACCGTGGAATTTGTTCGCCATTCGGAGGTGTATGTTTTTCTGAGGTAAAAAAATATAAAATATGTGCTTCTTAAATAGTTGTGTCCTCTATGTAGGAGTGTCCGTTATGGAGATTTTACAACAAAACTTTCATAGGACAATTTTCTTCAGCGAACACTGACCTTTTTCAAGATAAATACATTTTTTTTACCTCATAAAAGAGAACACAATCGAATAGCAGGCAAATTCAACGTTCCAAAACGCGTTCAATTCGCGAAGTGGCCGCGATTGAGAGTTTTTACAGTATTTATTTTTTTATTTAGTTTTTAATCTAATTCTACTTTTAAAGTTCAAAATGCTGTTTATCATCAATACAATGTTGAAACACATTTAAAATATAAGCTTTAAAAAAAATCCATATCGAATTTGGAGCACGTAAAATCGTAGGGGGGTGGGGGTCTGGCCCCTGCTTTAATCAGGCCCTCCTTCTGGAAAAAGTCCAACCCTGTATTATGATTCGATAAATGTACGTGTCAGTTTTAAGTTCAAAATCTAGCTATATGCAAATAAATATTTTATAAAATTCTACCTCTTTACTTTGTATTCATTTTTAATTTCAAATTACTTTTTTACTAAAAATAATCAAAAAATCAATATTATATAATTATTTAAAATGAAATATATCCGTATATTTTTACCGCATTATTACAGTTACGTTAACGGTACATGATTACATGAATTTAAGAATCTAAAAATAATCATTAAAATTTAACAAAGTGACTAGAGAAAATGATTTAGAAAAAGGATCTCGCCTTAAGTAAGATTTGTTGACATCAACAAATTTTTTTCTGCTTCAACGTCTACATAGTGACCGCAATTTTCGTTCAAACAATCAAATCGTGAAGCTGTGGTTTTGACTTTTGAATCATTGATGTGGAAAATTAAAAAAGATTATATATGTTGACTATTTTCAGTATGGCAAATGGGATATTTCTAAAATACTCGGAAACACTAAAATTATAGCAAAGGGAAATCCTTTAATTAGAATGACCGGATTTAATGAGTTTTATCAGTCAAAACATTTTAAAAAAGTCCTTCCGGCCAGTGCCGGGAGGAAAAGGTAGCTTTCATATTCCTTATTTTAAAAAAGCCAACTTATATCATTCAAACACATGAAGCTCAATTTAGTGGAAGCCGAATATAGGAGATTCAATACTAATTTTTATCAATATAATGAATAAGAATTTCGCGAAATTAGTCAGCTTTATCCAAGCTGCTTTTCTTTAAAGTAACTTATAGTTGGCTGCCAAATTCCGCAATTTCTTAAAGTGCCTGCCATTTTAAGACAACATGGTGGATGAGGCTAACCAGTGAACTTGGTCGAGACCTTAGTAATTGCTGTGCACATGCTCACTCACATCGGAATCGGTTGATATATACGAGTGCTGTCGCATGAAAAAAATCAGATTTTTCAAAATGTCACCCACAATAGAAATTGAAACTGCTATATCTGAGCCATTTTTTAAGGTAAAGACAAACAAAAAATGCTCCTGAATCCTTATATCAAGGTCAAATACTTAAGAAAGAAACCTTTTTCAATTTCTAATTTCTTTGCACCTCACTTTAAATATATATATTTTTCTTAATTTAATGGCCGCCATTTTGAAACAAGATGGCTGATGAATCTGGCCAGCGAACTTGGTCGAGGTATTGATGTATACTATCCACATGCCTTCTTACATCGAAATAGGCGAATACGTGGGATATCGCGTGACAAATACAAGATCGTTTCAAAATGTTAGCCATGCTAGAAATTCAAAGTGCTATAATTCAACCATTTTTTAAGATATAAACAAATGAACAAATTTTCAGAAACAGAAACTGCTCCGGAATCTTTGTATCAAGGCCAAACACATAAAAAAAATCTTTTTCATTTTCCAATTTTTTAATATCTTATTTTAAATTTTAAATTTAAATTTTTAAATGGCAACCCGTTTGAAACAAGATGGCGAATGAAGCTGGCCAACGAACCCGGTCGAGACATTGGTATGTACTATGTACAGACCATGTTACATCCAAATCGGTTCATAAATACGCCTGTTATCGCGTGACAAAAATCAGGTCGTTTCAAAATGTCAGCCACAATAGAAATTCAAAATGCTATTACTCAGCCATTTTTTTAGATATAGACGAAACAAAAACTGTTCCGGAATCTTTGTATTAAGGTCAAACACATACGAAAAAAAATCTTTTTCATTTTCCAATTTTTTGGTATCTCATTTTAATTTTTTAATTTTTTTAAATGGCCGCCATTTTGAAACAAGAAGGCGGATGAAGCTGGCCAACGAACTCGGTCGAGACATTAGTATGTACTATGTATAAACGAAGTTACATCCAAATCGGTTCATAAATACGCCTTTTATCGCTTGACAAAATTCAGGACGTTTCAAAATGTCAGCCACGCTAGAAATGCAAAATGCTATAACTCAGGCATTTTTTAAGATATAGACGAAACAAAAACTGCTCCGAAATCTTTGTATAAAGGTCAAATACATAAGAAAAAAATATTTTTCCATTTTCAATTTTTTGGTACCACACTTCAAATTTTAAATTTTTTAATTTTTTTTAAAGGGCCGCCATTTTGAAACAAAATGGCGGATGAAGCTGGCCAACAAGCTCGGTCGAGACATTGGTATGTACTATGTACACACCGAATTACATCGAAATCGGTTCATAAATACGCCTTGTATCGCGTGACAAAATTCAGGACGTTTCAAAATGTCAGCCACGCTAGAAATTCAAAATGCTATAACTCAGCCATTTTTTAAGATATAGACGAAACAAAAACTGCTCCGAAATCTTTGTATAAAGGTCAAATACATAAGAAAATAATATTTTTTCATTTTTAATTTTTTGGTACCACATTTCAAATTTAAATTTTTTTTTTAAATTTTAAATGGCCGCCATTTTGAAACAAAACGGCGGATGAAGCTGGCCAACGAACTCGGTCGAGACATTGGTATGTACTATGTACACACCGAATTACATGGAAATCGGTTCATAATTACGAGAGTTACTGTGTGACATAGGTCAGATATATATATATATATATATATATATATATATTACCATTAATTAAACATAACCTGCCACCGTCAATTATGAATTAAAGCTGTAAGTATTAAAAAAAATATTATAAGAATTATTATGGAAGAAAAAAGAAAAAAGTGGACACCGACAAAAATTGAAAAGCTTATACATTGAATTACGTTATCGAGGGCACAGAATTCAATGATATAAGCAAAATGGTTGTTTTCTGTGGGAAAAATAAGCTAAAGCTAAAATTAATTTTCCCCTGTACCCGAACAACCACTAAAATCAAGTGAATTGATTAAAAATGAAAGCAGAATAGAAACAAATAATATGAAATGGAAGAATCAATAAAACGTATTTAAATATTTATAGGATATAAAATAGAAATAATAAACACCATACCGATTAATATTTCAGTATTTTACAAAAATCCATGTGCACATGTCTTCCAGTATATCAAAAAGATTAAGGTGAATAAAACAGTTAAGAAATCACAGTAAATGATACCAAAGGATGCAGTTAATACATTTTGAAATAATATTTGAAATACCTTGTAAAACAAATTTAATCTAATATAAAATAAATAGAAATTAATTACATTATTTAAAATGCACTATTAAATTAATAGATAACAGTTTAACAATATCGTCATAATTTAGCTAAAAATACACCCTGGTGTATAAAATATAACTAAAATGGAGCTAGAAAAATTAAAAATAAGAGCAATATGAAAGATACAATTTTAGTGCTGCCATCTATTAATAATTATATTAAACATCTATCGCAAGATAAAAATTTGCAAGCTTTTGAATGTAAATAACTGTTTAAAGAGCAAAACCAAACAAATCCTTATATATAGAGAATTATAGAACAACCACTAAAATCAAGTGAATTGATTAAAAATGAAAGCAGAATAGAAACAAATAATATGAAATGGAAGAATCAATAAAACGTATTTAAATATTTATAGGATATAAAATAGAAATAATAAACACCATACCGATTAATATTTCAGTATTTTACAAAAATCCATGTGCACATGTCTTCCAGTATATCGAAAAGATTAAGGTGAATAAAACAGTTAAGAAAACACAGTATATGATACCAAAGGATGCAGTTAATACATTTTGAAATAAAATTTGAAATACCTTGTAAAACAAATTTAATCTAATATAAAATAAATAGATATTAGTTACATTATTTAAAATGCACTATTAAATTAATAGATAACAGTTTAACAATATCGTCAAAATTTAGCTAAAAATACACCCTGGTATATAAATTATAGCTGAAATGGAGCTAGAAAAATTAAAAATTTGAGCAATCTGAAAGATACAATTTCAGTGCTGCCATCTATTAATAATTATATTAAACATCTATCGCAGGATAAAAATTTGCAAGCTTTTGAATGTAAATAACTGTTTAAACAGCAAAACCAAACAAATCCTTATATATAGAGAATTATAAACCTAATGTAAATCACACAAAGTATTTAAAACTATTGTTAATAAAATTTAAAAGCATACAATATGTTCTATAAGCTAAATTATTTAAACTAAACTAAGAGTTTAAATAATGTTAGAACATTGATAATATATAGCATATATCTATATGCTATAAAACAAAATAAATTCAGTAATAATTAATATAAATAATTATTAAAAATTATCCAAAAATTATTTTTTAATGAATTATATATAAGATATTTATAAAATGAACAGGAAATATCAAACATGTGGAAGTATATAGAAGGTTAAATAATACTTAAAATCCCATTACTTAAAACGCACAAATATAGAATGTGGATTATTTACAGACATCCATAAAAATCCATAAAGTATGAATATGGGACATTCAAAAACATTAAACTAAGAGTGGCATACTATTAGTAATTAATATGATATTGTCCTTAGTAAATTAGAATTTAATAACAAATAATTGTAAATTAGGTTAATGAATAATTAAGCTAATTATAATATTGATGAAAATCTCCAACTTACATATAAAATATCAAATCAACATCCACATAAAATACATAACAAAAAAATAGTAATAATACAAGAGCCCCGCTTTTTTTTTTTTTTTTTTTTTTTTTTTTTTAAATAAATAATTAACCATTGCGTATTATCCAGACAACACCACCCTCCTCCGTACTCTAACATATATATATATATATATATATATCAATTTTGAACGGAGGGTGGTTTCGGGGTCTGGGGGTCATGATCGATGAAAATATACCAAAATTTTTTGAAATCGCTTTCCTCCGAACGGCTGCAATAGGTAGCTTTTTGTAATGAAAGCTACCTAATAAATAAATGAACACAAGTAATTAGCTGTATTAAATATATGGGGGAATCAATGAATGGAAGGATGTGCGAACTATATTCTTTTTTAAAATTTATGATGTACACACTATGAGGCAGAAGAAAGCTTCATTAGACAAGAAAAGCATAAATAATAAATAAAAGCAGCTATTAATAGGAATGTTTACTATAAATGCTTTTGAATTCCAGTACATAACACATAATAAATCTATCAGAAATGTAAAAATCGATGTAAACATTACAAATGCTGCCGCATTAAATGCTTATAAAATATTGTATACATAAATAAATAATTAAAAAGGGTACTTCAGAGTAATAATTACACCAAAAAAATACTATTAAGGTAATCTTGATGGTAATTAAGAAGTATGAGCCAATCAACAGGCGATGTCACTGCGATTTTTAAAGTAATGGCTACATAAGAAAAGGCTTAGGAAAGTGTAAAATTAATAAATTCAGTAACCGCTAATATACACCATGCAGACACACCAAAATTTATTTTAAAGATAACATGGGATAGAAAATAATACAGAAATATGATTGCAGATGATTTGAAGAGTAGAAATTTAAATATTAGCAAAATAAAATTTTAACATGGAAATGCCATAGGCAAAATGCTTTGAACATATTTTGGCATAACTCAGGAACTAATAAAGCTATAGACTCGTGTGAGGTCTCCATTTAAAGAGAAAACATTCACAGAGAGTTTTAAATACATCGTTAAGACCCCACTTACCTGGGAAAAGGTCTGATTATTCCAAAAGCACATTCGTCCAGAGGACGTCCGGATTGGAGGCTACGTTAGTATCCGTTAGTTAGGCAGACTTTGATATTTAAAACATAAAATCCCCTTGCACATCCGGCTAGCTCTGTTAAAAGAATGGAAAATTTCCATCCTGAAAACATAGCCCGCCAGACAACAGTTCTCTTTACAAATTTGACGAGATGAAGAACACTATATTAGTGTTATAGATAAATAGTAATACGGAGTACCACTATGTCGATAGAAATTAAATCCCGTAACTTCACATTCCGCAAAAAACAATCAAGTCAAAATAAATTATTAGTTAAAATGTACGCGCACATAAAAACAAACATTCAGTTTGAATTACAAACGAACATCGAGTTCGAAAGGAAGATGCATGCGCAACTGACAGTGCCCCCTGGTGAATGCGGAGCGGAGTTACAAAGTGTCTTAAAATTAGACACTTGCAGATTTTTTAGACACTTTTATCAGTTCGTGTACACTATGATCATAGTAAGACACTTAGGTGTTTTAAATTAAGACATCTATTGTGACTGAATTTTCAGATTCAGACACTTAAGTGTCTGAAATTCTTTTTCAGTCACATACGTGTCTTAATTTAAGACGCCTCTATTTGCAGTGTACTATTCTTTAAAGAGAATTTTAATTGTGAAATAATGATAGCTTAAAAAAATATGTATTTTAGGCCAAATTGGGACCGGGACTTCGCCTGATTTTTGGAAATTCCAGATTTCTGAAAGAATGTCTAATGTACTTCTGATACATTGGTGGTGGTGGTGCATTTATTCATAAATAATTCAAAGCCAAGATATGTGTGAGAAAAAAAATCTTTAAGATCTTCCTTTCCTAAATTTTATGATAACCTCTCATCCCATTCTTTGGTCCTCTAGAACACAATTTGTCATATGGAACATATTTTGTAACTACCGGCGGCGGTGAAATGGGGAAGATAGGGAGACAGTATTCCACTCCCCATCGAATAAAATATATTATAAAGGGGTGACGGCAATACTACTTTACACCAGGTTGGCGCCGGAGCGGTAGTATGGATCAGTAAAAGCACGTCAAATTGAATTGGCCTAGGATAAACTAGAAGGTTGGCGGCGGGGTGGTCTTTGGAATCAATAAAGTCAAGCCAAATTGAATTGGCCTTGGATAAACTAGATCGGCCTAGGGCAAACTAGTTCGGACCAATGAATAGCAGGCTAAACTAGTTTATCCTATTAGCGTTTGGCCAAACTAGTTTGACCTAGGAAAAACTAGTTTATCCTATGGGCATTAGGATAAACCAGTTTGGCCTAGAAAAAACCGGTTTATCCTATGCGCGTTAGGATAAACTAGTTTGGCCTAGGTCAATCTAGTTTGGCCTAAAATCGGGTTTCGCCGGTAACATATATATTGTTTGTATTTTCTAGTTGATAAATATTTTTGGTGCTCAGAAAGTTGTTTCATTAATAAATATGAATAATATTCTTCATAAAATAATATAAGGAATATTATAACCCAAAAAATTTAAAATTAGGACAATTGTTAGAAATCCCTTTTTTAGCTCTTGTTCAAGCACTTTTATTTAGTCTCCGTCTTATCTCACTTTTCTGTCTCTCGCGTGGACACAAATAGAAAAAGTGTAGGTTAAATATAAATAAGGCCTAAGAAAGGTGGTGAACAAAATAGAAAAATATCACTATGAAATGTACTAGATACATAATATATGCCACAAGAAATCAATTTGTAAATATAAAAAAATATGTTTTACGAATCAATCATAAAAAAAAGGTTCCAAACAAAGAAAATTTCAAAAAAGTTTTAAGAGTTATTTGAAAATATTTAAACTTTTTTTAAGTTTTTTATTTTGAATTTATACTATTTGGCATTTCAGCTGCATTTTTCATTGAACAAAAAAAAAAAAAAAAAAAAAAAAAAAAAAAAAACCTCCCAAATCAGATGTATTAGTTTAATCACTTATTAAAAATACATTTCATAAGTGGCTCACAATGTCGCAATTTGTCACCTATTTCTCACGAAATTTGCGATTGACTCCAGATAATAGCTGCAAGGAGGACAAAAGAATGAATTTGACCTTATTGTTTCCTATACGAGATACAGTCGGAGATGAGTTATGTCTAAAGGCGTTCTAACATTAAAATACTCAGTTTCTGGTTTTATTGTGATAGAAAAGGATAAGTTTTGCCCTACTATTTGCAGAAAGTGATAAATATGAACGATATGCTTTTATCAAAGTATCCACGAGAATAAATTTTAGTTCCTTCTTCTACTAATTCGTGAAAAATTTTACTCTTTGTCGTTTCTTTCGGAACGAAAAAAAATGCTTTTAAAGAAAAGCGAATCATTATTGGATTCATTAAATTTATTTATCATTTACATATGCTACATTCTGGTGTGAATAAATCAAACAGGAAATTTGAAAATTGTCCAGTAGTCTTGAAAAAATTTCACAGCCATGTAATCTATTTCAATGACAATCTTGAATTTACGATTCTAAATACAGAATTTGTTATTATCTATTTCATTCTATATTCAGCAAATAGAATAATTAAGCAAGTACTTTCTATTTCAGAGCATGTTTTGTTAAGTTGTTTATTTCTTCCATAATTTCAAATTTTTCGTGGAAAAAAAATATGAAATATTTTTCGGTTTTATAATACTTAGGAAATCTGATAGTCATTTGAATGACCAATGAAAAAAAAAAGTTAGGCTTCACACAGTCACTTTACGTAATGTCGCACAATTTGTCTTCTTTTACTAGTGTATTTTAATTTTCATAATAAGTAATTTCAGCTTTTGCCATTTTTTTTTACAGTCTGTTATTTTCTATTACAATTTTATTCCCAGTAATATATAACAACATTTTTTATAAAATTGTTCAATAAAACGACAATTTTGTAAAATGGAAAAGCCTATCATTTTTATTCTGCTCTGATATATCAAATTAGCTATCTTTTCTCCCCATTTAAAAATATATATATATCTAAATGTAACCTTAAGAATATTTAAGCGCACGCTTTGTATACATCTATGCAACGCTGATGACCGTATAGACATTAAAAGTGATAATGACTGTTTCAAATGCGGATGGCAACGAACGTAAAACATTAATATATTTTTAAATAATATTACAAATGCGTTCTAATTCATTAATGTGTTATGAATTAATAATTACCATATAATTATTTATTATATGTTACAGAAGCAGATCCAACGGTTATCTATTTCAAAACTAATTTTTTATCTACGAGGATCCACATGCAAAAAACAAGGGTTGAAATTCATGAAAAATAAAATACTCCTACTCATGCTTACATGGTTTTGAAAGGCAAGTTATATATCCTGCATGATTTATTATTGGCATCCAATTTTTCCTGCCCCACCAGTGGCCGAGAGGTTCTGCTCTCGAAGCTGGTAGACGGGAGGTGCTGGGTTCGATCCCAATCGTGCCCGTCGGCCTAATCGTTCGGAGTTTTCGTGGTTTTCTTCGAGCCGTGGATCTTCCATGCGTTAATACGGATTAGGTTCCCTTAGAAAGACCCCCGCGGAGGGCACTCCCCCCGGGCCTATATCCCTCGTGTAGATAATTGGCCGTCAAAAATCAACCCAACCCAACCCAATTTTTCCTTTTCTTTTACTTAGTTACGCAAAATGCCAATTGATAGTTTCAATTTGCATATAAATAATTTTAAGTTTCGACTATGAAATTATACGTAAGACTTGACATAGATTCATTTAAAACAGAATTCATACAAACTATGATGAGTTAAAATTTGTTTTACTAGATGAACTTTCTAAATTCTCGTAATCTCTGTATCACTCTCTTAAGTTTAATTTAATTATCTGTATGGCATACTTTCACCAACATACATTACTCATTTTCAACACATTTGCTTATTAACTCATTCAGATCTTTCTTCTGAAAATACTTTCCTTTCCGGTCAAAACTAAATACAAGGTTTTAGAAAATAATTATGTTCTCATTCATGTCATATACCAAACAGCATGGAAATGGAATTTTATCTAGTTTCGACAGAGAATGAAAAATTTTCAGGAATATTAACATCATATAATTATTCAAATGAAACTTTAAGCAAGTTATTTATGCTATCTGACAGAAATTACGTGGCACTTTGTTGAAAAAGAAATTAATTCTTTCAGTTATCTTCTTTCGTAATGAAAATGTGTATTTAGGAAAATGATTGATTATAATAAGGATTTTATTGCAGATAAAAATACATTTTTTAATTTGATCCAAGAGCAAGGTGAAGTTTCGGAATTTAACTATACAGATAAAATTTATTTATTTAATACCGTTTTATAGTCTTAAGGAAAACAAGCGCATAATCCAAAAACTAATGTTCACCGGAATGTTCAATTTCAGTATTTTAAACTGTACGATTTGAAAACGTAAGTAGTTATAAAGAAAGTGAGATTTGCTTGTTAGATATAAAACTTTTTTTTATACTTTTTAGCCGTTTTTTTTCCATTGTGTTTGACAAAAACTAGAATTTTACTCTTATTTAAAATTTTTACAGGTATAAAAGTTATTTTTTAATAACTGAGTAACAAAGTCCATTTTAATTCAGTCGCTGACATTATGGATGTAGGAAAATAAATGTTTTGATTATAAATAAAACTTATGCTCACTTTAACTAAATAATTCTATATTTGGATATAATAAAAAAATCTTATGAAATAATTTTTGAAAATACAATACGTGTCGTAAAAATGTTAAAAATTTCTAATTTTTGTGAAGATCGTGTTTTAAATGAATCACTAATTCGACAATTTGCAAAGCTAAAAGTATACATTACGTACTCCAAATTGAAGTTTCAGTTGGATTAAACTCTTAATGTAGAATATTATAGTCAATGATATCTTGATGGAAATGTATTTATGACTAAATCGTTTCAATGATTTAGCATATATAAATTGGCTATCGCCATAATTTGTTTTCGGCAAAGCTTAAAAGAAGCATTTGATAATCCGCTCTCTTAGAATTTTAGTTCTTAGGGTAAAATGGGTATACTTTGCAACAAAGAGGTAAAGTTTTATTTATTTATTTTTCAATACATCAAATGAGAAAGTATTCAGACCATTCCAGATAATAGAATGTCTAACCGAAATAAGTGTTATTTATTACTTTTTCTTGAAAATATCGCCGATCTTTTCATTTTTCATTTATTTAACTTTCTGCATAGAAATGTTATAGAAGGTAATATATTTTATTTCCCTGTGGAATTTGTTTCAATACATTAAATCACTAATATTTTCGTTATCAATATTACGCTATATTTATTTGAAATTATTTTTTTCTAAATTTTCTCATAAAGAATTGCTTTTATTTAAAAATATTCTTACTTCATACTTACTTAATAAATGAAATATTTGATTCAAACTTTTTTGATACTATGTTCATTCTTTCTTCGTTTTCTTTTGAGTTGTTTAACATTTGCTTAATATATTTTGTATAGTTCCTAAATATCTAATTTTCAACTGAATCTAGCGATATATTTTGTATGTATGGAAAGTCGAATAAATTTAGTTATGATGCAATTTCATGAATTTCAAAAAATGCTTATCTTTATTTCTTAAATATAATATTTTACAGTTTTTTAGGGTTGTAATAAACAAATGAATCCAGAGGGAATTTGAAATTTTTTTGTTATGGCTTACTAACAAATTGTCTTCTTTTTCTCTATTTTAATTATAAATGAATACAGATAGAAATAGACGGTAACTATCCCCCTGCCATAAAACTTTTTATTACAAAGTTTAAATTTTTAAAATGTAATAAGATGATATAATTGTTAAAAGATTATGAATTTTCTATGCATTTTAAGAAGTTTCTGGTAGAGGGGGGGGGGGGGGGGTCAGCCCACTTCTCCATCTGGTTGCGGTCCTATAGTTTTAGTGATATGCTTATTATTTGTGGCTCATTTTACTTTTTGTTAAGGATGCATGTAATTTATAGAAATTACCAACAGAAAATGATTATGTATTTCCCTTTAAATCTGGCATACACTTTTCTATTTTTGATTTTATATTCAACTGATTGTTGTAACTATCACACACGCTAATTAATACAGCATGATAATTTTTTATTTGAAAATATAAAAATAAACATTTTCATAATTTTTAAGTAAAATTATAAAATGTATTGATTGTCGAAAATATGTTTTTAATGAATGATTTTATGCAATATTTAGAAGCAAAATTACTTATTTTTTACAAATCGTGTTAACTGATTATGTTTCAAATTATTACACCAGATTTTGAGGCATAAAACGAACTATTTTTTAAGGCGAATAAGTTACAATAGTATAGCAGGTTGCGTACAGTTATACCATAATTTTTAAATTAGAATTCTTCGTCTTTTTTTTAAATCGGAATATAATGTAAAAAAATCTTGCGATAGAGCCGAAAGTTTAAGGGATCATACAGGAGTCGCATAATGTCAATGTTTAGTTCTAATTCCCTGTGAATCCAAACCAAATCACGAAGAGTTCCATTCTAGCCCTTAACATCACTTATGGTCATTAAGAGAGCAAATTCGATAGAACCTAAAAGAAAAGAATCCTGTGCGGTTTGCTGTCGCGGATCATGTTCCAACAGAATTTACCGTTTTATTGCTTTTTTTCAACTTATAGTTTTACTATGCATTGTATGTTTTACTGTGCATTGTATCATCTAACCAATAAAGGGGTAACAAGACAAAAAGATCTAGAAAATTCTGTCAGAATTATCTTCTCACAAATTTTTCAAAGAAAAAGAAAAAACATAATTTAACTTTATAATCAATATTTAGTGGAACTATAAAAAATTTTCTATCGAATGAAATCTATGTCGAATTACTAATTTGTACGAATTATTTTTTGAATTTTTAATTTTAGGCGTAATTAATTTAAAAATGCATAATTAGTGTCGACGAAGAAGAGAGAATTATAAGCAACTTCAACAAAGTAAGTGTGCTATGCTGTTACTGCTGTTTCTTTTATTTTTTTAAATTATTTCCATGAAGTTTTTTTATTACAATTTTTTTCTATGTTCTGAATGCCATGTGGCTATTTTTGGAAAATATTTATCTGTTTTTCTGGCGTCTCTCTATGCGTTACATAAATTTTGTAGGCGCTTTAGCTTTTTCTTAACAATTAAAAAATATTTAATTTTTTTCTACTGTTTACTTATATACTGATTTATTTCCTTTTTTTTTTTTTTTTTTTTTTTTTTTTTTGTTTACCAATTTTCACAGGAAAATCATTTGAGATGCTTGCTTTATTATTTTAAACGTTTTAACAATGAAATTGATTTTGGCTGAAAATTGAATCTTGCTAAGAAAGGATTCCATGTAGAAATACTTTACTTGTTTAGTCTTTCAAAGTTAGTTGGAATTGGTTGAAAAATATGGATCAGTGAAATTAACATTATGTTTAAAGGAAAATATAGATTTTCATTCATAAATTTAAAGTAAATTAATTAAATTGCATTCAATACATTTGTTTTTCTTTTTTATCTTCTAAGATTAAAATTCTACTGTTTTAATTTTATGAAAATATGCACAAAGAATAAATTTTTAAGCATATTATATTTGAATATACAATTATTAAGAAAAATAAGCGAAAATTATGCCACTAATAACACAATCATGTTGAGAAGCTTTCTGTGTATATTAAATTTAATCCATTATTTAATCTTATTTAAATTATTTAATCTGCATTTATTTACATTATCTACATATACATATATTTCAATGTATGTGAAAAAACATGACTATAATATTTTTGCATGTGTTTAAAATTCGGAATTAAAAAAGAAAAATTATATATTCTCTATTGAATATCACATCACTTTTGCATATAAAAGCATGCATTAAGGATTCCAATTTAATATACTTTTATCAAAACATTTTTATTTTTTATTTATCTTATTCAAACTACGGGAACAAGAAAGAAAATGGAAGACAATTTTACATTAAATGTTTCATTTGAAATATTTATTCAAATAATGAAATATTGAGATTTATGAAAATTATATTATAAAGAAATTAAAAAGGAACCTATATCTTATTCGCTAGTTTGAATTATATTTTGTAATATAATGATATATTTTTCTTCATTTACTTTTAAGAAAAAGTAATATTCTAGATTATTATCCAAATTTTGATTCCAGGAAAATATTAATACACATAAATACCAGTTTAAGCCTGTTATCCCCATTTTATGAGCTTTGAGGCAATTGATGCATTAAAGAATTTGGTACATAAAAAAAAAAAAACATTTTTGCCTTTACTTTGGTTGTTTATTTTTACAAATCGATTTTTGATCATACCACAGAAGTTTTTACATTTATTTTATACAGTTTTAATTTACACGAGAAGAGTTTCCCCCCCCCCCTCTTCTTTCTTTGCTGTGTCAGTGTCTGTGTACAAAAAATTATTAATGCAGTTATTTATAAATACACTTCACAAAAGTATACATTTTTATCGTTACGTGTGCAGTGCATATACGTCTTTTTGTTTAAAAAAAAAAAAAAAAAAAAAAAAAAAAAAAAAAAAAAAATCAAAGCACTTTTTCAACCACTTTAATTTTTGGTTTTTCAAGGAATAACCACAGGTATTTATTTATTATTTACTATTTTGTTATATTGATTGCATTTGTTAAAAGTTAAAATGGTTTATTTTTACAAAAAGTTTGACTATATACATATATGTATTATATATAACAGCAATAGAGATCCATGTCCATTGCACATATAGTTCGAAAATGTTTAACATTTAATTTTTTTAATTTATAAAACAGAAACATTAAGAAAATTAAAAAAGAAAATAAATATACGTAATTTAATAAATCAAAATAATTATAAAAAATTCTTTGAAAGTTATTCTAAAGCCTTTATATATATATGCAGCCGTTTAAACATTTTATAAATGTAAGGGGAAATAAAAAATAAAATTTTGATAAAATTATAAATTAAGTTTCAATAAAAATTATTTTTGATTTGTTTCCTAAAGTATATTTAGACAACAAAACTATACATTTAATTTTTCAATACACTAATAAGTATATCACTTTCACTAAACCTATATTATGCATTGAAATGTATTTATTGAATAATGTGGTTTATCTTTTGCGCCATGCTATCCAAAACCTTAACAAAAGATTTATATAAATTATTTCATTGCCTCACATCATCCATTCGAATACATTTCACTTAGTTTGGATACTATGGCGCAAAATAACCATTTACATATCAGGGTCAATCCAGTTCAAATCACCCACGTGGTGTCGCTCGACATTTTTAATTTCCCTAATCTTTTAACAAAGACTTCTTCGTAGTTTTCTTAGTGTAAAAACATGACTAAAAATTTTTTTCATCACATATAGTTTTTTGAAGCGGCCATTTTCAACAAACTACACAGCCACTTTTGGGCGAAAAACGTGTTTTACGGAAAATGCCGAAACTGCTTTATTTTTCTACCTATAAAGAGGAATCAAAAACCAAAATGTTCAGCATAAAATTGTCGAAATTTTATGTAATTATAAAATTTTTATTAGACTTAAGGATCTAGGTCAAAAACATGCTTAAAAACCGGAGAAATAAAAGGTCAAACACCCCATTTCGCTGCCATTATTTTTTTATGAAGGAAATGACGCACCTTAAATAATTTTTTTTTAACGGATCTCTTATAGGACTACTCATTTTTATAAATTTCAATCCTGAAAACCGTTTCCTTTTTTTTTTTTCGTACAGCTCATCAAAAACTGTGTTAAGTCTGTTTTTGACAATTTTCACTAATTAATATCTCAAAACTGACTGTCTAAAAAATTCTGAAAACTTAGGATAATAAACATCTTTGTAATATAAAGTTAAATTGTAAATTTTATGAGTGAGACTTAACTTATCTTTGAATAACAGTTCATTAAAAATGCATCCCCCCCACCTTCTTTTCCTTTATGTTTTGTTCCAGATACATAGCATTACAGGTACATTTTGCTTAAATACGTTCAAATTGACGATAAAAACAAATTTTACGTATTATCGCATAATTAAATAGAGCAGTGTCATCTTTTTAAAACTTTCTCGAATGGCGGGGGGGTCTTTCAATTTTATTGTGCACACCTGAGGAGCACCTGATACAGTTTTATTCAGACATTTTTTAAAATTAGCCTAATTACTCGCTCGCTAAGAATTTTACAAAATATCTCGTTTGCATGCGCCACTTACCCCTTGCCTTTTACGCATATTTGCCTTTTGCCCTTCCCCCAACAAAGACACCCACACATAAAATACTGGTTATTTGAATCACTAATTAATCACATTAACAACTTTTATGAATCAAATCTAATAATCTTCCATAAAATAAAATTATCTAAGGTTATTCGAAAAGAAAAAAATAAAAGTCTGCGTCTTTTGCATTTCAGTACAGTTAAAGGAGAAAGAATAGCGTAACCTTCGTGACACCGGAGATAAGGGTGGGACCGGGGTGCGAAGAACATTAATGAGACAGGGTTGAGAGGGTGGAAAGGAAAGAAGAAATTAGACTCCTTATCTCTGTTCCGTATTTTAATTTTTAACAGTCCCCTCTATTTTTCGGCTTTAAACTTTCCGGCTCTAAAGGAAGTCACGGGATACTCAATAAAAGTAACATTATGCTCTTTTGAACATGCATGATAAAAAAATGGTCGGAATTCTATATTTTGTCTATTGAAAAAATAATGAAATTTTCTTTTTTTTGCTATTTCAGTTGCCATAATAAAAGTACAGAGAGAAATAATGATATCTAATAATAACTAGAAAACCAAAACGAAAATGTAGTATACACTGTACAGGGTGGGCATAACTAAAGTATAGGTGCTTAGAGCATAAGGATTGTACTGGTGCAAACGCGACAGAATTTCCTATACAAACGATTTAGACCATGGGAAATCTATCTATAAAGAAACAGTTCACATTTTCACCACAAGGGGTAAAAGTGCAGCTGCAGGCTGATTTTGGGCAGTAACATATGCATAACAAAATAAAATGTTATTCATTAAATGTTTGTAAATCACTTAAAACCTATCTTTTATTCGTTTCTATGTCCATTTTACTGTCCAAAATAAGCCTGCAGTGCCACTCTTTTGACCCTGTTGGTTATAACTTCAGTTTTTTTCGAAAATTAATTTCGAAAAAAGAAATTAAAATTTAATTTCCTCTGCCAAGCAATATTTGAATTATGCTTAAAATACTTCTGCATTGCAATCTATTGTGGAACGATTGAAACTGAATTTATAATTTATAATTAAGAATTTCAAATTTTGAATCTTCATAATTCTAAACTACGAGACCGAATGACTTCCCGTTTGATATCCGAAAGTAAAGATTGTCGAAAAATCCAAATATGATGTCAAATTTAACTGTTCGTCCTAAAAATTTCAAAGTTTGATACAACTTCTGTATGAAGATTAAGTAAAATGTATATGTAGCATGAATTAGTATAGATGTTATTACTAATCAGTTGGCACCCGGTGCCAGTCACATTTTTATACGATGATTTGTTTCAGAGTTAGTTGATGGTTGATTACTATTTCCCCTAGCACTGTACATATATTGGTAAGCTACATTCGTATTTTTTTATTGTTCTCTTTCAAAAGAATATCTTGTATTATTCATTTTATTCTTTTTAAATTTATTAAAAGTGACGCTTTCGTATTATCCGCATGCCAGGATTTAATAGCATTGGAAGTTGCCAAAGGCTTAGTTACTTACAGCAGCCTTTTTGATTCTGATAATTTCAGTGGTTTAAAAGCGTAGTTCGATTGCAATTATGTAGCCGAAACCGAAACCAAATTTCGGTGATCTTCCTATTTTCAGCCGAAAACAAAAATGTCCAATTTTTTTTAAAGTAATTAAATTGCATCTATTAAAGTAATCAATACATACATAAATATGCCTAATTATTAATTAATTATACGTATTTAAGAAAAATGCATTATTATTAATTAATTATGCGTTTTTATTAAATATACATAATTATTAATTAATTATACGTGTGGCCCAAATTGGCTTCCTGTGCCTTAGACCCAAAACTTTTTATTTTCATATAAAATAAAACGTAATTAATTCATCAACGACAGAGAAAGATTTTCTAATTATACGAATTTTATTTAATTAAAAATATTTTAGTTTTATGTATACACACCTCGATTTATCTTTTATAAGGATTTCTGTAAATGACCATAGCTCAAAGAGTATTCGAAACACTTTTGCGGTTTCAAACTGAAAATTTTCTATTTCTGTTACGTCTGCAGCTTTTAATGAGCACGTGAAAAATTTAGTTATATATGCATTGCTTGCTTTATAATTTTCATTCACGTTCTGAGTCAGTCATGACAGATAATTATAAACACCGAAGTTCGTAGCAATAAATAGTCTCATTTGAGCCGATAAAACTGAAATCGATGAGTAATCTTGAAAATTTCCGGAGGAAGAAACGATATTTTTGGAATACTGATAATTTCGGGCCGGCCGAATTTTCAGCCGCGTTGAATTCAGAAGCTCAGATTTCGGGCCGAAACCGAATTTTCGGTCGATCTCTACTTTTTATATCATTTTATTATTTTATTTATGTATTGGTGAAGTTTTAATTTCGTTATAGAATATTAACGGAAAAAAAGGCGGAAAAAATTATATTGCTTTAAATTAAAACGAGTTAATCTTTCGTAATCAGGCTGCATGCGATAGAGATAGATTTAAAAAAAAAATCATGCTTAGAAATTATTTTAAAAACCATAAAAAATCAGTAAATTAAGACACAGTTTTCAAACAAATATAATTTGAAAGGACATTCTTTTTCTATTGTGTAGTATAAAAATTGAAATTGTTCAAAATTTAGAAGCTAAAAAAATTGCGGTAAAGGCGAAATCTTTTTCTAAGGTGTTGCCACCGTCAATATGACGTCAACGTTACTCATAGATAAGTTTTTGTTTTATAATATTGATTTCGACTGGTGTGTCATAATATGCCATAATATAATGTGTCATAATATAAAGAGTTAAGAAAGGACTTTTGAAATTTGTACTTGTGTTTATTAAAAAATATATTTAATCATTATATGATAAATTTCTATGAAAAATTTCTATTTTACATGTTGATTAATGATTAATTTATATAAAAAAAATTCTAATTGTTTTATTACAAAAGTTTTCCTATGTGTGTTACATATTAAATCAATATTTAAAATAATATATATAGATATATGTAAACATTTTAATTTTAAGTACAAATAACAAAACATTATTACTTAAAAATGACGGGCAGTCTTTTAAATTGGTTCTTGGGCGTAATTAGAAAACGATCAATTAACACATGTCTCCAAAATAGTTCCAATTCTCTAAAGTCTATAATTTCGTAAATGGATTTTTAAATAAGCATGGTATCATTTTCGAAGTAGAAAAAAAAGATGATATTTTGACGATACTTTTCGGAAAATGAAGAACAGAATGAAGAATTTCTTCTTTAATAAATCTGTTTTTTATTGATTATAATATTGTTATATTGACCTGCAAGTTTCGGCGATATAAATCTAAAGCAGGTTAGTTTTCTGCTTATTTTTAAGAGGACTTTTCAATATATAATGAAGAGACGCATTGAAATTAACGACTTGCTGCTATTTGACCTATGTAATTAAAATTTCCCATCCTTCCTCTGAGAGGAAAAATCATCAGAATGGTGAATTTGACACACTTTAATTAATAGCAGCATGCCATAGATTTAAATCGGTCATAATATTTTATTTATAAACTTTTCCCCTTTTCTCTAAACTTAGAGTACTTTTCAGTAATAGAGACTAATTGATGAAATTTAATTTAAAAATGTGAATAAAGTATATATACTATTACTTCATTAGAAACTCTTTAATGTTAGCATTTTAGGCATAATATAATATTAAAATACTGGATGGTAGAAACAATGATACAGACGAAAATTTCTGAAAGATTCAGGATTCCTTTAAAAAGTGATTAGTTGTGAAAGAGGCAATAATTTAAAATATTTCTAACATCAGGCGAAACGTGTTGGGGAATTCCAAAAGGAAATATATGTTAGGAAGACCTGGTGTAGGAGTCGTTTCTTCTTTTAGGCAAATCTTCCACGAAAGAAACTAAGATCTGTCTTTAAGCCATGATGCGTTATTACTGTTTTTAACCGCGTAAGTTTAGAAAATTCCAAAGTTTTACAGAATTCTGTGGGTAAATGTGAAAGAAAATTTTTCCTTCTAATATAAAATTATGCTAATAAGTAGCAAGTTTTTCAATGAAAAGCATTTTAACATTCATAAGAATCGACAATCAACATTTAAATAACCCAGAAAAATATACAACGTGTTTTGATAAATGTTACCCTTCTTTGTCAGATAAAAGGACTTTTACTACTACGAGAGCAGAAACAAAACTGATAAAAAAAAAAAAAAAAAAAAAAAAAACTGTGAGTGAGGGACAGATATGTTAGAGCCAGTAGAAAAATAGTTGATAAAAGTAATATTGATAATTAATTTATTTTTAGCTTTGATCTTAAAAGAGAACGTTCCCAACACGCAAATTAAAAAATATATATGAAACTTTGGCGATATATAGGGCCCATGGAGATATGTAATATTCGATTATTTTTCGTTTCCGAAATTCCCTTTAACCCTTTCCGGCGCGGAGTAATTCTATTTATAAAATGATAAAATGATGGAATGACACCAGAGTTTATAAAGGAATTTATTAGAAAATAAGAACTTGCTTATTTTCTCGTGCATTATAAAAGGAAAATTTTAATTAAATATTGTTGATGCCAATAAACTTAAAAGTATGTATTCTTTTTTAAGGGCACCGCCCGCGAAAGGGTTAAGGAAGTAGAGGAAGTTCGGATATTATGGAATGCCATTTACATTTTGATTTGTATGTCAACATAAAGAAAAAGATACATTAAAAGTTAGTAAAGTACAAACTTTTCGATTATTTCTTAACACATTTTTAATGCTTTTAAAGTGGAAGAAAAAAAAAATACATATCGATATTTAGATTTTAATAAAGAATTACACATTTGAAGTAATATGGACCAGTCGAGTAATGTGAAAAATGGTTATAAGGAATATTAAAATTGCTTGAAAACCATCGTTTACTGGAATAACCAAGACTATTTATGTAAACAGTAGTACATCACCTACAAATCATCAGATTCTTTGAAATTTTTAAAAATTTTCTACAAAAAGCACAATTGTTGACCGTTATTTTAGCCCCAGCATAGTTCACACGGGCTCACATCACACACATCAGGCATTTTATTCACTCCTCCCTTCTTCCATCCCTTGAATATTTTCCATTACAAGACAGGCGCAATTCATCTTCCTCATCTGGCGAAATAACCTGGTAAAAAGCTCATTTCAGATAATACATCGGAGTGGAATGATTGTTCATCCTCATCAGACACGTCTCGAAACAGTTGTTTAACCGATATGCCATATTACACGAATCGCCGTCTTGGAAAAAAATAACCTCTTCCCTCGTCAACAACTTAGCATAGAGGTAAACTGACTAACACAGCAATAAATATAACTATTCAACTTAATACTGAACTTGGTTAACATCACTGACGAAGAGCTCTTAAAATTAATATGAATTTCATAAAATTTACCTGTTAAAAATTCCTACAATTGAGAATAAGATTTATTTCCCTGCGTCACTCCAACAACAGGTAATGAAACATAACTCACCGCCGTGCATTACGGAAGTACTAGAAAGTCGTTTGTCACTTTTATGCTTGGCTGCAGCACTGTAATGGCCAGATATTGAAGTATTACGTATTGCCCGACCATTCCATAATACCCGAACTTCCTCTACATATTACACCGGATTGCTTTTGGAGCTTATGTTATTACTCATTAATGGTCAGTGATAGAGAAAAACTTTTAAGTTAAAAAATGTTTCTTTCTAATAGTTCTGTCGAAATCCTAGAAAATATGAATCGTTAAATAAAATAAACGGTTAACTGCGAATATTACTCGAGCTCAGAGGGTTCCGTACAATAAATATATCAATTATTAAATGTATTATTTTTAAAAAAAATTGTTGCTAAAAGAATAATAAGATTTTGTAAAAAAACTATACAACGTAGGATTGGGTGTAGCTATAAGTACTAGAAAAGTATGAAAGGGTATACCATAAAAGTTCAAAGAAATATGAAGCCTAAATAATATCAAATATTATGCTATTCTGCATAACTCTTTTTTTAATCTTATCCTAATCTATATATATATGTTTGTGATGAACTTAATTCTGTAATGACAATAAAAGTAGTGATATTTAAACTTCATTTGGCATTTCATAAAACTAAATTCAGAGTAGTAATAATCTATTCCTTTTACAGTGTGGCTAAAACAAAACATTTTTTCAAAGTTAAAACTTGGCATTGTGCTAAACGCGCTTCGAAAGGGGGTCGCAAAGTTGCAAAGCCGCCTTGGTCCGTACCGCGTTTTTCCAGTTAGGTTTTTAGTTAACTTTTAAAGGCACGGAAGGCGTATTGTGAGATACACTCAATGTAAACTAATCGCGAATCTCATAGCATTTATGCAATTAATTCTAATTAAATTAATGTGTTTTTAACAATTTGACGTTTATTGCTTTTATACTGCTACTGGGCATTGCATTACACAAATATATCTTTAAAAGTTGTTATATAGGCTTTAAAAGCCGATGGTACATAAGAGTATGCCGTCCCTGTCTTTAATGATTAATATCACTGCTAATTACCGACGATTTTTTTCGAAAATCATTATCAACAATGCTTTTATACTTCTTCTACGATAGAAACCTCCAGCGCTCCTCAACACATTTACTGAATGCCCGCAAATCAAAATTTGTATGCAACGGAAAAATGCGATTTTCTCAAAAACTATGTGATCTAGGGCAATCGCTATAGTTTTCGTGCAACGTTTACATTAACGTCAACTACCTCTAATATTTTCATAATTTTAGTTTCAGTAGATTAGGAAATTGAAAAGGGGGGGGCGGGACATATTTTTGCACTACATTTTCGACGATATCCCTGAAAATATAATATCAAAATTAAAATAAATGTATTTTTGAGTTCAGCGTTACGAAAGCTTTCACACGATAAACAAAGAAGGACATTTTTTTTTCAAGTAACATAATTAGCCCCTCTACATTTTCCTAAATGTATTTGTTAATGTTTAATAATTTGTAAATATGTGGGTCAATAGTCCTCATTACTTCCCCCAATTTGAACTTTCCACGTTCCATAATTTACAAGTAAAATGGGTGTGACAGACAGACACAGGAGTGATCTCATAATGGTTTTTAGGTAGATTTCATATGGAATACTACCTATTGCGATCTCCCCTAATGTTGGAATTTCTGAAATTTTTTTGCAGATCTGTACCGATCATGACACCTAGAATCCAAAACCACCCTCAGTAAAAAACTTTATACATATATATATATATATTTATATACATATACATATATATATATATATATATATATATAACCATTAATTAAACATAACCTACCACCATCAAAAACCGTAATATTATGTATTAAAGCTGTAAGTATAATTTTTTTTTTTTAAATTTATTATAAGAATTATTATGGAAGAAAAATAAGAAAGTGGACGCCAACAAATAATGGAAATGCTTATATATTGAATTACGTTTTCAAGGGCACAGAATTCAATGATATAAGCAAAATGGTTGTTTTCTGTGAGAAAAATAACCTAAAGCTAAAAGTTATTTTCCCCTGTGCCCAAACAACCATTAAAATCAAGTGAATTGATTAAAAATGAAAACAGAATAGAAACAAATAATATGAAATGGAAAAATCAATAAAACCTATTTAAATATTTATAGGATTAGAAATAGAAATAATAAACACCATACCGATTAATATTTCAATATTTTAGAATAAATCCACGCGCACAAGGCACCCAAAATATCGTAAAGATTAAGGTGAATAAAACAGTTAAGAAATCACAGTAATTGATACCATAGGATGCAGTTAATACATTTTGAAAAAAATGTTAAATAACTTTTAATATAATATAAAATAAAATAAATAGAAAGTAATTACATATTTAAAATGCTCTATTAAATTAATTAAAAACTGTTTAAGAATATCGTCAAAATTTAGCTAAAAATTCCCCCTGGTGTAGTAAATTATAACTGAAATGACACTGGAAAAAGTAAAATTTAGAACTTATCGAAAAAATACAAATTTTGGTGCTGCCATCTAGTATTACTTTTATGATTCAATTGTCACAAGATAAACAGTTGTAAGCATTTGAATGTAACAATTGTTTTATTAACAGCAAAACCAAACAAATCCTTATATATATATAATTATAAACCGAATATAAACCACACAATGTATTTTAAAAAAAAAATATTGTTAATAAAATTTAAAAAGCATACAAAATATTCCATTAGCTAACTTATTTAAACTACACTAAGAATTTAAATAATTCTAGAACATCGATAATATATAGCATATAGCTATATGCTATAAAACAAAATAAACTCATTAATAATTAATATAAATAATTATTAAAAATATAAAAATCTTTAATAAAAACTATTATATATAAGATAATTATAAAATGAACAGGAAATAAAAAACATATGGGAGTATAAAGAAGGTAAACAGATACTTAAATTCCGATTACCTAAAAAGCACAAATATAGTGTGTGGATTATTTTCATACATCCATAAAAATCTTAAAAGTATGAATGTGGGACATTCAAAAACATTAAACCGATAATAAATTTTATAACACAAAGTGAAAATAGATAAATATTAAAATATCAATAAGAATAGAGGAATAATAATAAAAATAATTACCCAATTTTAATACATACAGTATAACTTTATTTATATTATATATACTTATATGTATATTAATCACTATAAAAATGGCATACTATAAGTAATTAATATGATATTGTCCTTATTACATTAAAATTTATAACAAATGATTGTAAATAAGATTAAACAATAATTAAGCTAATTATTAATGAAATTCACCAATTACATATAAAATATCAAATCAACATCCTTATAAAATACATATCAAAAATATAGTAATAATACAAAAGCCCCAATTTTTTTTTTATAAATTAACCATTGCGTATTATCCAGACAACACCACCCTCCTCCGTACTCTAACATCTACCCACCCATCCAACCTATAATAATTTTTTTATAATATATATATATATTTAGATAGATAGATATTTACACTATATGGCCAAAGGTGACCGGTCACTTGCGATTTTTGACGTTTTGTTAAATATCTAGAAAAGTACATGCGGAATTAACCTGAAACTGCAGGTGTGTAAACAGTATAGTATAGGTCATATATTTCCACGAAGATTGTTTTCCCGAAACCCCGTAGGGAACCGTCAAAAAATTGAAAAAGAACGAATATCTTTTGAATAACCCTGTAAAAACTAATGGAACAAAAACGTTTAAATTCGAGATTATTAATAAGTGTCTTATTGTAATATACTGTGTTCATTTTTTATGAGGATAGCATGTATACTCGTAGTGAAAGTAAGGTTTTTATAAAAACAGTCCCAAATTTCGCCATGTTTTTTGCTTATAAATTGCAGAGTTCTTAATATAAAAAAAAAGTTTTTTTTTCAGAAAAAATGACGAACAACACTGTACACAATACACTGCAGTCAGAATTAAAAAATAATAAAAATTGGATGAAAAATGATCAGGTTTACTAAAAAATGTTTCACTGCGCATTTGCGATTGCAATCGAAATATAATGTGCATAGTGTATTAGCCAAATGTATAGAGCAACTTTTGTAAAAGTCTCAAAAACATAGTTTGAAAAGTCTGATAATAATCGTTTATAGAATAAGTTCAAAATCCGTTGTTCCCAAAATGAAGCAAAAGGATGAGGGGTTGTATCCAAATACAGTAGTACGTGCAATATTGTGTATGCTAAATTGGCATTAATCAATGGATATATAGATACTTCCCCTCATGTTTTTGCTTCATTTTGGGAACAACGGATTTTGAGCTTATTCTATAAACGATTATTATCAGACTTTTCAAACTATGTTTTTGAGACTTTACAAAAGTTGCTCTATACATTTAGCTGACACATTATGCACATTATATTTTGATTGCGTTCGCACATGTGCAGTGAGACATTTTTTAGTAAACCTGCTCATTTTTCATCCAATTTTTATTATTTTTTAATTCTGACTGCAGAGTATTGTGTACAATGTTGTTCGTCTTATTTTCTGAAAAGAACTTTTTTTTATATTAAAAACTCTGAAAATTATAAGAAAAACTTGGCGAAATTTCGGACTGTTTTTATAAAAACCGCAATTTCTCTACAAGTATACATGCTATCCTCATAGAAATGAACACAGTATATTACAATAAGCCAATTATTAATAATATCGAGTTTAAACGCTTTTGCTGCATTAGTTTTTACAGTGTTGTCCAAAAGATATTCGTTTTTTTCAATTTTTTGACGGTCCCCTATGGGGTTTTGGGAAAAAATCTTCGCGGAAATATATGACCTATACTATACTGTTTACACACCTACAGTTTCAGGTTAATTACTCATGTATTTTTCTAGATATTTAACAAAACGTCAAAAATCGCAAGTGACCGGTCACCTTTGGCCATATAGCGTATATACATATATCAAGTTTTTATGGACATGATAACTTCCATAATTCTGCACAAATCTCTTCCAAACTGATCCATAAAATCAAGGGACATAAAATCTCGATCAAGTTCGTTAATGGGCAAAATCGGACCAAGGAGGTGAAATAGGGAGGGGTTTTGTGAAAACCGAAAAAACTCCATAACTTCTTAATTACAATACACATCGAATCAGTTTAAAGTTATTATTACTTCTAAAAGAAAGGCCAAAAATTTATGTATGACAGATATTTGATAAAATAAAATATGGGCTCAAGGAGCGAAAAAAAATAGGGTTTTGGGGAGAAAAAAGTTCATACTTCGTCCATTCTCAAGATATGAAATCCAAACAAATTTATTATAAATCTTCTTAATATTATCTACAACTTTTATACTGACAAGTTTTTGATAGGACAAATTCATACCGCAAAAAAAAATTAAAAACGAAAACAAAAAAATAAAAAAAAGGAGGGAAGGGAAGAAGAAAAAAATCCATAACTTCGTCAGATCACAAGATATAAAATCCGTATGAATTTATTATATATCTTCTTAATATTATCTACAACTTTTATATAGACAAGTTTTTGATAGGACGAAATTTTACAGCAAAAATAAATTAAAAATACATAGCGGTTGAAGAAAAAAATCATCTTATTAAAGGTGTATTCAAATTCAAACTGATTATTTTCTTACTCATTTTTAAATTCATTTTTGCTCTCAAACGCATCCAGTTGGTAGGTTTTCTTATTCAGAAACTATATAATGTACCATAATGGTCGATTTTTTGATAGAGGCAGAATATATTTCAAAAAATGATGTCAAAGTGGGCATTTTGAACCGAATTTCCCGAAGAGATTGTGCTGGAAACGAAAAATATTGTCCTACTGAGGAAATAACTATTTATGAATCAAGTTCTAGTTAATTGAACGAAAAAAAAAACAGGTCACTTAGAAACCTCTTCAAAAATCACTTCAGCAAGTTTCAGGCTTTTAGGTAACTTTCATTACAAAAAGCT
The DNA here is from genome assembly GCA_963932465.1 of Maratus speciosus. Lineage (NCBI taxonomy): Eukaryota > Metazoa > Arthropoda > Arachnida > Araneae > Salticidae > Maratus > Maratus speciosus. The sequence continues at coordinate 280,821,942 of OZ010787.1, read as the reverse complement.
ACCTTTTGCAGCCGTTCGGAGGAAAGCGATTTCAAAAAATTTTGGTATATTTTCATCGATCATGACCCCCAGACCTGAAAACCGCCCTCCGTTCAAAAGTTGATATATATATATCCATATCTATCTATACTAATAAAAGAACAAATCGCTCTGTCTGTCTGTTTGTCTGTCTGTCTCTGTGCGATGGCTAGCAAAATCTACGGCATGTACGAGGTTCAAAAATTTTTTGAAAAGTGTTCAAGGCCTCTTCTAATGCACCTTACCCTCAGAATTTTAATATTCTAATTATTAGCTGAGTAATTAATTAATATTCGGACATCACTCTCATCAAAAGTACGCCTTTTCCCCCCCTCAGATTACTTTCGTTTGGTTGGTTCATAAAGCATCGCTCATCAAAAATATTTTTCTTTGTTTCCGCTTGCTTTCGGTTGGTTGGTTGTATAAAGCTTTCGCAGAAATAATTAAATAAACCGGGATACAATTAAATAAACCAATTTGAGTGCTTAATGTTTCAAGAGTGACTGTTTTTTCAATTAAACATTAAATTTTAGCATGAAGGTGAAACACATGCTTTGAAAACATATTTAATAATAATGAGCGTTTAAGAGAAGGAATTAGTTTCAAATGACGTCTTAACCTAGCAACCGACTTGACAACATGGTAGGCTTTTTGTTTACCACACTGTTTTCTGTTTTTTTTTTTGCTACTTTGATTGATTGAGCGATAAAATCTGCTAAAAAATCGGCGATTTTGGTTGGTTTACGTAAAATTGGAGGTGCCTGTCTGATGCTGATTTATTTAGATAGCAAGAAATGTGTTTTTTAAATGTTAAATAAAAGATTAGAATACTCCTTACTGGCTCTTTTACTACTAGAAATTAGAAATTAGCAACATTAAGTACTTGCATTCTAATGCTTTCTGCTGCTGTAGCGGGTAGCAACAGATTAATAGAATTTAAATTCTCATTTTTGATACTGATAATAATTTTTTTTTCAGAAGTGTTTTTTTTTAAGACATTTTTAAACGCATTTTTTAATTGCTCTCTTTTATGTTTTAAATACAGAAAAATGTTCCGAATTTATTGCCCGCCTACTATACAGTGCCGCAGGCAGTGGGAACTCATGTCGGATGTTCGTACAGAACTTTTTGCACCCTTAACTTATGAGTGGGGGGCGCTAATTTCACTAATTGGTTTATTTCTTTTATATCCTTTTTTTAAACGGTAGTCACGTTACGTTTTATTGTAGTATTCTTCAGAACGGCGTGCGATTTGTAAAAATACAGCATAAATGTTACTTTTTCGAGATAAAAATTTCAGAAGTCTTGATATCACTATTTTCGAAAAGTAATTTCAGCCCATATCTTAAATTCTTGGCTAAGACCGCCCCCCCCCCCCTCCATCCATGTATCTGCGGGTAGGTTGCTTGAAGAGGTTTTGTTCATATACGCTTTTGCTAAGAATAGAGTGCGCTCCCTGGTGGTGGAATGTAGAACTAACAGACCGCCATTTCATTTAAAGTAGGGAATCTAACAAGGCGATCTGTTTGAAACTTTAAGATAGTTTATAACACATTAGAAAAAGTTTATATAAGAATGGCACGTGAAACTTCGGGAAGGTGGGGAGAGGAGGAGGGGCGATAGATTTCTTTTTTTTAACTTTTGCGTTTCTTACCATTTCCGGTACGTTTTTTTTGACGGAGTCCTGAGTCTTATTAAATATAAAAATGTCAAAAGTTTGTTACCGCTATTTCCGAATAGTAAATTCAAAAATATCTTAATTTCTTGCTTAAGACCTCCACCCCCTCGAGTAACATATCTACTGATAGGTTGTGTAACGGAGTTAAGTTCAGATACAGTTTTGTTAAAAATACAGTGCGCTCCCTGGTGGTGGAAAGTGGAACTAAGAGACCGCGATTTCATTTAAAGTTGGAAATCTGAAAAAGCGATCTGCTTGAAACTTTAAGATAGTTTATAACACAATAGAAAATTTTTATAAAAATGGCGCGTGAAATTTCGGGCAGGTGGGTGGGGGCGAAATATTTCTTTTTTTTTTAACCTTTGCGTTTCATACCGTTTCAGGTACGGTTTTTTGACGGAGTCCTCAGATACATGCTACTTAGTACATATAAATGTGACAAAAGTTAAGTTACCACTATTTCCGAATAGTAATTTCAACAAATATCTTAAATTCTTGCTGAAGACCGCCACCTCCTCGAGTAACATATCTACTGATAGGTTGTGTAAAGGAGCTTTTGTTAAGAATAGAGTGCGCTCCCTGGTGGTGGAATGTGGAACTAACATAACGCGATTTTGTTAAAATTAGGAAATCTAGCAAGGCGATCTGTTTGAAAGTTTAAGATCGTTTATAACACAAAAGATAAAGTCTAAAAAAGAATGGTGCGTGAAATTCCAGGGTGGGAGGGAGGGGCTCTAGATTTATTTTTAAAAAATTAGCGTTTCTGACTTTTTATATGCCGTTTTTGGAGAGAGTCATGAGATATATGCTACTTATTAAAAGTTACAGACATTATTTCTGCTTTGAAAAACACCTACTTTTATTTTGGAGAGTAGATAAAAACCATAGGGTAAAATTTTAATGGGAGTTCAAATTTAAATCAAAATTTTAAAAATACATCATTTACACATTTTATACTTTAGCTTCTCGGCCTATATTTGTAGACTAATTAAGAGTATGTAAATTTAAAAAAAATGATTCAGAACTTTTTGTTCGAAATGGAAAAAAATCGACTTTTAAAAAGAAAAAGAAACGCTTTTTTTAATAGAGAATGAACGCGAATTCGTTAAAATTTAGAAAACGAACTAACCTATCGACTTGAAATTTTCACGTAAGTTATAACAGCCCTTTGACCACCATTTCGTAGAGTAATATTTGTATAGAACATATTGCGCTCCCTGTCGGTGGAAGGTTACACTACCCACTATTTTCGAATAGTAAATTAAGCAAATTTCTTAATTTATTATTTTAGTCAACGTCCTTATTTTAACACAATGTTTATCGAAGCATCTAAATAGACCAGATTTACATCTCCTATAAAAATTTTGAAACGTTCGGTGGGGTAGAAATATTTTTTACTAAACAAAATGTCTGAAAATGTCCGCGAAATCAGTAAAAACCTGAGTGTTTTGTCGCAGTTCCGCTCGCTTTAGGTACGCATAGACTCCAAAAATCAACTTACGCAAAATAGTACGTATCTTCAATTTAATATTTTTCTTGCGATTTTTTATATTTAAAAATATAAATTCAGACAAAAGGGAATTAAAGTTACAAAATCATACAAATTTGAGGTTCATTCATCACGGCCCCGGGCAACGCCAGGTGGGTCTGCTAGTATATACTAATAAAATAACACATCGCTCTGTGTGTGTGTGTGTGTGTGCGTGTGTCTGTGTGTGTGTGTGCGATTGCTAGCGAAAACTACTACACGTAGAAGTCTGAAATTTTAGATGTGAATAGCCCAAGACAGTTTCTGATGCACCTGAGGCTCAGTTTTTTAATTTTTTAAGGGCCGGGGGTCTCTAGGCCCCTTTAAGTTTTTATGCTCTAAATTGTTAATAACTTGACTTTTTTCGATCCGATCTTCGTCTTTTTGGGGGCGAATTCTCCTTTCAGTTTCTGCTCCATTTATTCATTTCAGTTAAGACCCTGGCACCCTTGCAAGGGGCCCAGTACAGGGCCCCTTGAAGTTTTAGTGCACTTAATTGTTAATAATATGCCTCTTTTCAATCCGATCTTCATCGTTTTTGGGATGAATTCTCCTTTCAGCTTCTGCCCCATTTCTACATTTCAGTTAAGACCCTGGCACCCTTTAAGGGGCCCGGTACAGGCCCGTTGAAGTTTTAGTGCACTAAATTGTTAATAACATGCCCCTTTTCTATCCAATCTTCATCGTTTTTGGGGTGAATTCTGTTTTCAGTTTCTACCCCATTTCTACATTTCAGTTAAGACACTGCACCGTTCAATGGGCCCGGTATAGGGCCCCTTGAAGTTTTAGTGCACTAAATTGTTACTAACATGCTTCTTTTCTATCCGATCTTCATCGTTTTGGGGGTGAATTCCTGTTTCAGTTTCTGCCCCATTTCTACATTTCAGTTAAGACCCTGGCACCCTTGCAAGGGGCCCAGTACAGGGCCCCTTGAAGTTTTAGTGCATTAAATTGCTAATAACATGCCTCTTTTCTATCTGATCTAAGTCGTTTTTGGGGTGAATTCTCCTTTCAGTTTCTATCCCATTTCTACATTTCAGTTAAGACCCTTGCACCCTTGCAAGGGGCCTACTACAGGCCCCTTGAAGTTTTAGTGCACTAAATTGTTAATAAATTTCTTCGTTTTTATCCGATCTTCATTTTTGGGATACTTCCTCCATATAGTTATTCTCCCGTTTCTAAATTTCAGTTAAGACCATGGGACCGTCTAGGGTCCCATAGGGCCCGATCCAGGGCCCCTTAAATTTTTTGTGTGCCATACGTTTTTCACACCCCAATTTTCTCACCTTCGCAGTGCGTAATTTTAAAGTTGAGTCTTGAACTCTTCTCCTTAGACCAACACTCACATATTTTTATTGTGGCCCTAGGGCCCTTTTTTAAACATTTCACCAATTTTTTGCACATTTCTTTCAAATTATATTCTAATGATTAATTCATACCCTATGCTTAATCTTGACTAATCGAAGATCTAAAACGCTAAGTACTAAAACTTTGTAACATGTTTTCATGTTAGGGCCCTGTTCTCAACTATCAGTTGGCCCCTTTTGGGCCCTCTATTATAGCTCACTTAAAAATAGTCCTATTCACTAGATTTTTTTTCTAACAACGTCTTATAGGTCCTCCAGCTATTACATGAACGACAAAAAAATATTTCAGACTTCAACTACCACCAATTTTGAATATAAATCGTCTTGGGGCCCTTGGTGCATCTTCTTTAAAAATGATCCGAATTTCTTGCAATTTTCTTTACCATAGTTCTAGCGTCCTCAGATTACATTAACAACTACTAAAAAGTTTATTTATACCAAACTACATGTCACCTTAATTCCCTCCCCCCTTGGGGCCCGGTACAAAGCCCCTTGAAGATTTTGCACCATAAATTATTAATAAATTGCCCCTCTTAATCCGATCTTCATTTTTGGAACCATTTTTCCATTTAGTTATTTTCCAGTTTCTATGCATTTTGTACACCCTATTTTCCTCACCTTCTCATTACATAAAATTTAAAATTGAGTCCTGGACTCTTTACCCTAGACCAGCACCCTCATATTTTTATTGAGGATCTAGGCCATCTTTTTAAGCATTTACTCATTTTTGCGCATTTCTTTAAAATATTATTCTAATGATTATTTCATACCCTATGATTAATTTTGACTAATTGAAGGTCTAAAACGCTAAGTACTAATACATTTAAACATGTTTTCATTTTAGGGCCCTACTCTCAACTATCAGTTGGGGCCTTTTGAGCCCCCTGTTATAGCTCCCTTAAAAATGGTCCAATTCACGAACATTTTTCTTCTAACAACTTCATAAGTTCTCTAGCTACTACATGAACGACAAAAAAAATTTGCAGACTTCAGCTACCACCAACTTTGAATATTAATCGTCTTCTTGGGGCCTTTGTTGCAGCTTCTTTAAAAATTGTCCTATTCTATTGCAATTTTCTTTAACATAGTTTTAGCATCTTTTAGCTACTTTAAAACCCCTAAAAAATTTTCTTATACACAACTACCTTCCAGTTAAAACCCTGGCCCCCAGGGTCCGGTCTTTCTTTATACCTCAGCTACCACCTTTTTCGAACACTAATCTCCTTTTTCAGCATCAACTTACGCCTACTCACTACAGCCATAAATTAAAAATCGCGTTACTTTAAAGGTAACTTTAGACAAGGGATTTCACTCGTTTATTAAAATTCGTGTTAATGCTAACAGTAGGTAATTTATGAAATTTATAAGGTGAGGAGGCATCTTCCACCCCTTGGTGGCACGTTATTTCCTGTGGTTTAAGGGTCCAATTTCAATGGGATTTGCTTCCTTCAACTTAGATTACAAGTCAGCTACATTCTGTATTATGAAATTTTATCTTAGACTTTAGTTACCAACATTTTCTAACATTAATGGTGCATTTTTTTTTGATTCTGTAGCCTTGATTTCTACGAGGACTGGCTCACGCAACATGGTTTTCGATTGTCTCCGGCACGTGTGGGCACTTCCGGTAAATGCTGCCATAGGTAGTGGGGGATCTAGATTACAGGTTCGTTCGGAAAGAAGTTTGATGTGAACACACTAGACTCTGCGGAAGGCAATGGGGTCTCCAAAATTAGGTTCATTTAAAAGAATTTCCAAGGATAAAAAATCATAAAACTTAAGTTTTGTTTAAGGTTATTATTTACAAACTCCGGGCAACGCCGGTCGGGTCTGCTAGTATATATATATATATATATGTATATATATCTTACATTTGTCACACTATAACTCTCGTATTTATGAACCTATTTGGATGTAACTTTGTGTTTACATAGTGCATACTAATGCCTCGACTGAGTTCGTTGGCCAGCTTCATCCGCCATCTTGTTTCAAAATGGCAGCCATTTAATTTTTTTTTTAATTTAAAATTTGAAAAGTGGTACCAAAAAATTGAAAATTGAAAAATATTTTTTCCTTATGTGTCAGACCTTGATACAAAGATTCCGGAGCATTTTTTGTTTCGTCTGTATCTTAGAAAATGGCTGAGTTCTAGCACTTTGAATTTCTAGCTTGGCTGACATTTTGAAGCGACCTGATTTTTGTCACGCGATAACAGGCGTATTTATGAATCTATTTGGGTGTACCTTGGTGTATATATAATACGTACCAATGTCTCGACCGAGTTCGTTCACCAGCTTCATCCGCCATCTTGTTTCAAATTGGCGGTCATTTAAAATTTTTAAAAAAAATTAAAATTTAAAATGAGGTCCCAAAAAAGTGGAAAATAAAAAATATTTTTTTGTATGTGTTTGACCTCGATACAATGATTCCGGAACAGTTTTTGTTTTGTCTATATCTTAAAAAATGGCTGAGTTATAGCACTTTGAATTTCTAGCGTGGCTGACATTTTGAAACGACCTGATTTTCGTCACGCGATAACAAGCGTATTTATGAACCGATTTGGATGTACCTTCGTGTATACATAATAAGTACCAATGTCTCGGCCGAGTTCGTTCACCAGCTTCATCCGCCATCTTGTTTCAAAATGGCGGTCATTTAAAAATTTTTTTAAAAATTAAATTTAAAATGAGGTCCCAAAAAAGTGGAAAATAAAAAATATTTTTTTGTATGTGTTTGACCTTGATACAAAGATTCCGGAACAGTTTTTGTTTTGTCTATATCTTAAAAAATGGCTGAGTTATAGCACTTTGAATTTCTAGCGGGGCTGACATTTTGAAACGACCTGATATTTGTCACGCAATAACAGGGATATTTATGAACCGATTTGGATGTACCTTGGGGTATACATAATACGTACCAATGTCTCGACCGAGTTCGTTCGCCAGCTTCATCCGCCATCTTGTTTGTAAATGGCGGCCATTTAAAAATTTTTTTTAATTGCAAAATTTAAAATGAGGTACCAAAAAATTGGAAAATAAAAAATATTTTTCTTGTATGTGTTTGAACTTAATACAAAGATTCCGGAACAGTTTTTGTTTCGTCTATATTTAAAAAAGTCCTTTCGGCCAGTGCCGGGAGGAAGAGGTAGCTTTCATATTCCTTATTTTTAAAAAGCCAACTTATATTATTCAAACACACGAAGCTCAATTAAGTGGAAACCGAATGTAGCAGATTCAATATTAATTTTTATCAATACTAAATCATTATGAATAAGAATTACGCGAAATTAATCAGCTTTATCCAAGCTGCTTTTATTTAAAGTCACTTATATTTGGCTGCCAAATTCGGCGATTTCTTAAAGTTCCTGCCATTTTAAGACAACATGGTGGATGAAGCTAACGAGTGAACTTGGTCGTGACCTTAGTAATTCCTGTGCACATGCTCACTCACATCGGAATCGGTTGATATATACAAGTGCTGTCGCAGGCAAAAAATCAGATTTTTCAAAATGTCACCCACATTAGAAACTGATACTGCTATATCTGAGCCATTTTTTAAGATTAAGACAAAACAAAAAATGCTCCTGAATCCTTATATCAAGGTCAAATACTTAAGAAAGAAACCTTTTTCAATTTCTAATTTTTTTGCACCTCACTTTAAATATAATTTTTTTTAATTTAATGGCCGCCATTTTGAAACAAGATGGCTGATGAAGCTGGCCAGCGAACTTGGTCCAGATATTAATGAATACTATCCACATGCCTTCTTCCATCGAAATAGGCGAATACGTGTGGTATCGCGTGACAAATACAAGATCGTTTCAAAGTGTTAGCCATGATAGAAATTCAAAGTGCTATAATTCAACCACTTTTTAAGATATAAACAAAAGAACAAATTTTCAGAAAAAAAACTGCTCCAGAATCTTTGTATCAAAGCTAAACACATAAAAAAAATTTTTTCATTTTCCAATTTTTTAATACCTCATTTTAAATTTTAAATTACATTTTTTTTAAAAATGGCAACCCTTTTGAAACAAGATGGCGAATGAAGCTTGCCAACGAACTCGGTCGAGACACTGGTATGTACTATGTACAGACCAAGTTACATTCAAATCGGTTCATAAATACGCCTGTTACCGCGTGATAAAAATCAGGTCGTTTTAAAATTTCAGCCACAATAGAAATTCAAAATGTTATAACTCAGCCAATTTTTTAGATGTAGACGAAACAAAACCTGTTCCGGAATCTTTGTATTAAGGTCAAACACATACAAAAAAAATCTTTTTCATTTTCCAATTTTTTGGTATCTCATTTTAATTTTAATTTTTTAATTTTTTTTTTAAATGGCCACCATTTTGAAACAAGATGGCGAATGAATCTGGTCAACGAACTCAGTTGAGTTATTTGTATGTACTATGTACACACCAAGGTACATCCAAATCGGTTCATAAATACGTCTGTTATCACGTGGCAAAAATCAGGACGTTTCAAAATGTCAGCCACGCTAGAAATTCAAAATGCTATAACTCAGCCATTTTTTAAGATATAAACGAAACAAAAACTGCTCCCGAATCTTTTTATCAAGGTCAAACACATAAGAAAAAAATATTTTTTCAATTTTCAATTTTTTGCTACCACATTTCAAATTTAAATTTTTCTTAAAATTTTAAATGACCGCCATTTTTAAACAAGATGGCGGATGAAACTGGCCAACGAACTCGTTCGAGACATTGGTCTGTACTATGTATAAACGAAGTTGCATCCAAATCGGTTCATAAATATGCCTTTTATCACGTGACAAAATTCAGGACGTTTTAAAATGTCAGCTTCGCTAGAAATTCAAAATGCTATAACTCAGCCATTTTTTAAGATATAGACAAAACAAAAACTGCTACAGAGTCTTTGTATAAATGTCAAATACATAAGAAAAAAATATTTTTCCATTTTCAATTTTTTGGTACCACATTTCAAATTTTAAAATTTTTAAAATTTTTTAAATGGCCGCCATTTTGAAACAAAATGGCGGATGAAGCTGGCCAACGAACTCGGTCGAGACATTGGTATGTACTATGTACACACCGAATTACATCCAAATCGGTTCATAAATACGAGAGTTACAGTGTGACATAGGTCAGATATATATATATATATATATATATATATATATATATATATCAATTTTGAACGGAGGGTGGTTTCGGGGTCTGGGGGTCATGATCGATGAAAATATACCAAAATTTTTTTAAATCGCTTTCCTCCGAACGGCTGCAATACGTAGCTTTTTGTAAAGAAAGACCTAAAAATGGCTGAGTTATAGCATTTTGAATTTCTATTGTGGCTGACATTGTGAAACGACCTCATATTTGTCACGCGATAACAGGCGCATTTATGAACCGATTTGGATGTAACTTGGTGTGCACATAGTACATACTAATGTCTCGACCGAGTACGTTGGCCAGCATCATTCGCCATCTTGTTTCAAAAGGGCTGCCATTAAAAAAAAATTAATTTTAAATTTAAAATGAGTTATCTAAAAATTGAAAAATGAAAAAGATTTTTTTTTATGTGTTTGACCTTGATACAAAGATTCCGGAGCAGTTTTTGTTTAGTATATATCTTAAAAAATGGTTGAATTATAGCACTTTGAATTTCTAACATAGCTAATATTTTGAAACGATCTGATATTTGTCACGTGATAACATGCGTATTTATTAACGTATTTCGATGTAAGAAAGTATGTGGATAGTATATCGTAATGTCTCGACCAAGTTCGCTGGCCAGCTTCATCAGCCATCTTGTTTCAAAATGGAGGCCATTAAATTGAATAAAAAATTATATTTAAAGTGAGGTGCAAAAAAATTAGAAATTGAAAAAGGTTTCTTTCTTAAGTATTTGACCATGATATAAGGATTCCGGAGCATTTTTTGTTTTGTCTTAATCTTAAAAAATGGCTCAGATATAGCAGTATTAGTTTCTAATGTGGGTGACATTTTGAAAAATCTGATTTTTTGCCTGCGACAGCACTTGTATATATCAACCGATTCCGATGTGAGTGAGCATGTGCACAGGAATTACTAAGGTCACGACCAAGTTCACTCGTTAGCTTCATCCACCATGTTGTCTTAAAATGGCAGGAACTTCAAGATATCACCGAATTTGGCAGCCAAATATAAGTTACTTTAAATAAAAGCAGCTTGCATAAATCTGACTAATTTCGCGAAATTCTCATTCATAATGATTTAGTATTGATAAAAATTAGTATTGAATCTTCTATAATCGGTTTCCACTAAATTGAGCTTCGTTTGTTTCAATAATATAAGCCTGCTTTTAAAAAATAAGGAATATGAAAGCTACCTCTTCCTCCCGGCACTGGCCGGAAGGACTTTTTCTTTTAAAAATAAATCTGAAAATGTGTCAGAAAATTTCGAGTTGTTGAGCATGTAAAAGTTTTTTTTTTAATACCGCTTTAACAGGATTCTGATAATACCAGCCCTTATATAAAACTAAAATTAAAAACTCGTCAAAAGCGGCCAGATAAAATTGTTAAAGTGGATGTATCTCTAATCATGATTTAGTTTTTGTTGTTGAAATTAGCACGCTACTTCGAAATCTACCCGTGCCTGTAGGCCGAGCCGGCAGGGATTTTTACTTTTTAAGTACAGAACCCTAAAAAAGGAATATAAAGATGATTAAATAAAAATCAAATTAGTTAGTATTACTGAAAGATTTAATTTTAAATTTAAGAACAAACATGAATTAAGTCGAAAATTTATCAATTTAAATGCTTTGTGTTCTATGAAATTTGATGAACAAGGTCATTTTATTATCCCCCTCCTCCCCTAACACTTTTCAACAAAGTTGAAATGTGTTTATGACTTCGGTTTGTCTGTCCGTCTGTCCGTGCTCTAACTCCCGTAAATATACTCGGATCGTTCCGAAATTTTTGGATGTTAGTGACCTCTACCATAGCACGAACCCTATTTCAAATGAAGTTCAAAAGAATTGGAGTGCATATTGTCTATGAATGGTAACTGCTTAAATCAGTTTTTCAAATATTTTATGCGGTTTCTAAAATGTTTACTTATTTCTCTTATATATCTGATTTTCCTAAATAACGAAATTTTGTTAAAGCATTCAGGAAGTGTTGGAAAGTGTTTCATAATCTATGCTTAACGCATGATTTTTCTTACTTGTTATAACTGAAATATGGAAGGTAGGGGTAATCAGGATAACTTTTTGACAGTTTGAACTTTGACAATTTATTGCTAGAGAATGAAGGGGACTACATACTAATGTTATGTATAATTTTACTTAGTAGGTAGTTGTCTCTTGAAATGTGTAAAGGATTATTTTCATTGTACCATGTTACCTGGTACAAGTGTCTTTTACAAAAAATACCTCTTTGATCTATATTTCCCCATCAAATGGGGTAATTGGGATCAGTGGTATTTTTCCTCATGCCTTACAAGATATGCAGTCATGTGTAAATGGTATTAAAAGATCTCGGTGTGGGCTTTACAGCAAGATATTTTTGGTTTTACAACTACAACTATTCTTAGAGATACAGTATTGGAAACGTAAGTTTTGCTGGAAAAAACATTTTTAAGGGAATTTCAATATTCATATTTTTCACACTCTGTCTTAAAAAAAAATCAAATACAAAATTTTCTATTGGAAATTAATAGCCTTGTTGTATTACTAAAGAACTAATTTTTAAGTAAGAAAAAATTAATTTTTTTCAAAATAACATGAAATGCAAGCAACGCGGGGAAAAAAATCAGTCAAAGCTTTTATGTTGTGAAGTAGGAAAATTTTATTTACATTGAGGCCTAATTAGGCCTAAAACATGCAGCCAAGGCTAAAATTTAGAATAATTGCAAAATAAAATAGTAAAATAAATGTTTTGCTAACACAAAATGTACAGTAATGTAAACCAAACTAGGGGTTTCACAGGATCTGAAAACTGAAAGCTTAAAAAGTGCATTCTAAACCCCTATTTGATTTAAATAGAAAATAAAATTTGCGATACCAGCTTACCCTTAACCCAAAACTCTATGATCCTATTTACCGCGAAAATGCTATTTCTGGGATAATTGAAATCATGCAGATTATTAACATTATGCTTCGTCTGTTGCAAAACGTAATCATTTCCTCTTACAAAAAAATCTTTTTCTAGTTTTAAATCCATAGCTATAATTCAATATTCCTACAATTTTTTACACGGGACCTTCTTAACTAATACATTCTCACTTCGACGGACAATGGTTTTTTTTTTTTGTTTGTGTTCTGGGAAAACAGTGATTACTTCTGTAGGAATATACATTTTCACTCCAAAAAAATTGCACATGTAGAATATTAGTCAGACTTCATAATTAGCATGGTCAGTTTTTTTTTATCTGTTACAGATTGACTCTGAAGTGCCCCTGATCCTAATTACCCCTACCTCCCTTATGAGTTTTATTTCAAAACATCAAGCCATCTTTCTATCATATCTGCTAATGTTTTCAATTCAATATTGATGAAATTTAATTTTTAAAATAATTTGAAATTCGATGCTTCCAACTGTAAATAGCCTGTAAAATGTTAAGAACATAGAAAATTTGAATGCAGTTATAGGAGAGTAAGTGAAAGCATTTTTAAAGTATTTTGAAGAGGATTTGAAATAGTGTCCTGCACGAGTCGGGTTATACCTGACCTGAACTCAAAGGTTTTTTTTTTTTTTCGTAAGTCAATCAGAACCCGGCAAAAAGATTTTTGTCAACCCGAAACCGATAAACTTCAACTCAATCTCGAAATATAAATAGGTAAAACAAATTTTTATTACGTATTACTTTACTATTATTTCTTATACTCAAAGAAAGTTAATCCACAAAGATTTTTTTTTTACCTCGTTATAATTAAATGCGCCACGTCATAACCTCCTAGACGTCGGCATCTTCCTTCAGTTAACCAGTGGATCGGGCTTTCCCAGTCACAGAATATACTGCTCGGTGTACAGAACATATGTGAAAACAAATTTTTAAATTGCAAAACGATAGTAGATTTTTTACATTTAATATATTTTTCATATTGTCCACTAACGACATTTAAAAGCTCTTTTATATGAAAAATATCAATTATGTATTCAAATAAAGTTTTGGAATTTATTGAAAGCGACATTTAGTATTAGCCGCATGCCAGAGATTAATTTCGGAAGAAACTGCCGCTAATTCGCTACTTCCAACAGCCTTTTTGAATCTGATTATTTTAGTGTTGAAGCAAGTAGTTCGGGCTTTCTCAGTTACAGAATATACTGCTCGGTGTATGAATATAAGTGAAAACAAATTTTTAAATTGAAAACGATAGTAGATTTTTTGCATTTAATATATTTTTATATTGTCCACTAACGACATTTAAAAGCTCTTTTATATGAAAAATATCAATTATGTATTCAAATAAAGTTTTGAAATTTATTAAAAGCGACATTTAGTATTAGCCGCATGCCATTAATTTCGGAAGAAATTGCCAAATATTTGCTACTTCACTCCCAGAAATAAAACTCTCACTTTTGACCATTCAGAAATCCTTGAGCTGTATTTCGTCGTTTTTGACGATCATTTCCTATCAGCATCACGTGACTTTTAACGAAAGGTAAACTCTCAACTATTTTACGAAAGTTTTGCCTCAATCACGGTCAGATTCAAGGCATTTTAAGGAAACAGTTGCTGCACCTCCTCAAATCCTGCGATTTTTAGCAAGCAGATATTTGCTTGTTTATGTTACTCCTGTAATCATTTATTTTAAAACAGTAATTTTTAGTACTTTTCAGAAAATACTGAAATGTAGGTAGTTATTGTTTCTTCATTAGTTATTTTTTTTAGCTGTTAAAAATTTTAGGAATGCTTATTATTATTTTTATTTATTTATATGTTGTTTCGTTATGTTTTAATTCGAAAAGAATAAATTTCCTGTGTTCTTCAAAACCATTTAAAAAGAAAATTTGGTCAATAAAATGTCAAACTTCCAGGATATATATATTTTTTAAATTTATTTAAGAAGTATATTCTGTTTTCAATCAAATTAAAAATAAAAATAACTGATTCCTCCCCCCTTTATAAACAGTAAAGTGTTCAAATCTTATCCCTCTACTCAAAGTGATAAAATCTCACACAATATGCACTTCACAATTCATTATTTGTGAGCAACAAATTAACCAGACCATATTCTAACCATTCATTGAGCAAAGAAAATTTCACTAATAAATTATTTAATCAAGCCATATTATAATTATTCATTGACCATGAGAAAACCATAATAATAAATTAGCCTTACTTAAAACTTTCAAAAATTATAGCAGCACCGATAAAATTACAATCTACCTTATAAAAATATAAACACGGAGCAGAATCCATTACATCAGTCTAAAAGGCATTTTCGCCGATCCCAACCGTTATAGCAAAAATAACAAATTGCGCATGCGTGGAGACTTAATTGAAATTCTCTTACTAGAAAACTTGTACAGGGTTACCGAGGTTGCTACATGTCATCATGCTAAATTGGCGATTACTTTTTGGCTTTCGAAAAAATATTTCAGTTTCTTGTTATTGTGAAACGGTGATACAGTGTAGAGCTTATGTAAACTTATTTGATTTGATATTTATAATGAATTTACCTGAACAATATACGTATATTCCAGTCAAAAATGATAAAAATATTTTCTCAAACAGTTTTGACTCTTCTCTTCTGTCATCAACTTTCATGTGACTTATAAATAATAAATATTATCTATACTAGATAAATAAATTTATAATATTACAATATAGGTTATAGAGAGATATTTTATAGTACATACTATAAAATGTTAAAATACTATTTTATGAATTATTATATAATTATAACTTTTTTAATTAACTGTTCAATAAATGTTAAAATATTTTGTAAAAAAAAAAAAAAAAAAAAAAAAAAAATGCTGTTATGTAGTATTTAAATACACATATTTATTTATTTTAATCATTAAATGGTTTACTGAAATGTTTGATCATTATTGATATTTTTATAATGTTTATGGTATTTACTTATTATCGACATTAAATATTTTCATTATAAATAAAACAGGTGTAATTCAAAATAAATATTATCTTCTTTATCGTCTAAAGAAGATTATATTTTATAAATAAATATCATAAATTATCATAAATTTTCAATGAAATAGTGATATGTAAAATTTCATTTATTGAAATATATGGATAGCATTACATTACTAATATAATAATTTAAAAATAATAATAATAATAATTTGATAATAATCTAAGTATTAATATTATTGTATCATTACAGTTTTTAATAATAAATTATCAAATATAATAATTTGTTATTATCAAACCAATTATCTATAAATTACAGTGACATATTTAATTTTATAATATAATAACAACATTAATTTGATAATTATAAATTCCAAAATATAATAATTTATCTTTATCAAATATCCTATATTCAATATTCTATTATTTCATATTCAAATATGCTATAATTATTTATAAATTGTATGAAAATTACATAATAATATGCTATTAATAAATAATTTGAAAACAAAATATTAAATCAAATTAGCTATTTGGAATATCTAAACATTGCTTATTTATTAATTATAAATAATTAATTATCTAATTAATGTGTATTATAAATTAATTTGATAATGGTATAGCTAAAATGAACTCGATTTTAAATTAAAAAAAAATCCTTAATCTATATCTTTGCAAAGTAATTTTTATTTTTTTGATAGATGAATGATGTTACATAATATTAACCCATTTATGCCTGAATTTTTGTTTTCTCAAATTTCTTGCTAAAATCACTTTAAAATGTTGCAAAATGAACTGGAAAAATACTTTAAAAAAGTACGCTAAAATATTAATGTATTTATTTGATAAAATGTAAACGTACTACATATGGGAATATCCATATGTTGAAAAATGAATGATTATATGTTTTGCCTAAATTATATAAATTAAGCTTTTAAATTGTATATTATATACTATAATTAGTATTTTTAAGAACTATTAAAAAAATATAGTTATTTCCTTACAGAGATAAATTTAAAATAATCGCATGTGAGGCTAGAAAACGCTTTATTTCAAAATCATCCTGAAAAGGACTTTACATAAATAACTGTCCCCTAACTGGCTAATAGAAATATGTACCCATTTGCGCCTGGCGCCTATATTTTGTACGTTACAAACATGCATAAAAAAATAAGCTTTAACTTATAATTTCGCAATTTAAAAAAATACGTACTTTAGAGAAGTCTACAAGCTAAGATTATGACTTATTGATTTGGATCCTTGATACAAAAAATACAAATAAACTTGCTTTTTACATTTCGCTATCTTGAAAAATGAAAAACCAATAAACACCGAAAAAAGGCCTTCATTTAAGCAAATAAATATCAGTCTTATGCTGTCATCTCTCGGTAATAGATAAAGACATTTATAGACAATTACTTCATACAATTTTCATGTTGTAAAGAAGAAGGAAATTATGAAAAATTGTTAAAATTTGAAATGTCCCAAAAATGGGACGCTAGGCATAAATGGGTTAAGGTACAATTTATATATGGAGTGAAATAAAAGAGAAAGATCACCGCTATAAGATAAGACTACTATTTATTTGAATGTATCCCTAAAAACAGTCTCATATCATATCAATTCTTTCTTCAATTTTATATACCACAATTATAATGCGATAAAAACATCATATCATGTTAATCATTAACTGAAAAAAATCTAAAGAAGTATAAATGATATTGATGTTAGCTTATTTTCGGTTCAAATAGTATCATTCCCCTCCATCCATACACACACACACACACACACACACACAAAAAAAAAAAAAAAAAAAAAAAAAAAAAAAGCAAAGAGAGGTATAATTAAAATAAAAACATAAGAAAAATATTTAAAAAATTAAAATAATTATATTTTACCATTAAAAAGTTAAATAAGATCAAAACTGATTATTTACATTTACAACTGATAATTTACATTCATTAAGAGTGAAAAAAAGAAAAGAGAAAGAAAACTGTACTGTGCCGCCCAGTAATTTAAACATAATTGGTTATTAAAAGAATTTTATAATTATCTTAATAGCTTTTAACTGAATAAAAAAAAAAAAAACAGTTCCAAGAAGTTGTATTTAGAAAGGAAGGCCATAGTAATAATATTCAATAAAAAATGCATTTAATATTTAGTAAAATTACCTAAAAAGTGGAATAGGTTGTTAAAAAATAATGCAATATTAAATTTGTAAAAATCATAAACTATTACATTTAAATTTATATGTACTACTTAAAATAAATTAATACTGTTTCTTTAAAAATATACTATTTTGGTATACAAGATTTAAAAGGATATATTTTTAACTTTATGTTAAAAAAAAACTAAATATATAAAGTAAAAATAAAAATAAGTTAATAATTCTTCTTATTATTAAGTGTGGAAAAAAATAATATGTATTTGCAGCTACATTTTCATTAGTAATGCGTTTAAATTACTCATTCACAGCTCATTTGCAAAATTTAACTCTTTATTTGTTGAGTAATAAAAAATTGCATTAGTATTAAATATTTTAAGAAAATCACATGAAGCTATTTCTAAAGCAGCGTTGCTTGTCAATAAAAATAAAATAATGTAATTGACATAGAAAAGTACAAAACAAATAAAAATAGAATATCTAATAAAGTTGTGTGTTTAATAAATGAATTATATTAAATAATATACAGTTCTTTCTGTTGAAATTAATAAAATTTTACATGGACTTTCACCAAATTACTTTTAATTATTTAAAAATGTATATTGCAGGTGATTTAAAATAACTAAACAATAAGTGTAAAAATATATAATTGATGGTAGATGTACTTTTACTTATTATAACCATTGGCTTATTACAACATTTAGAGAAAATTTTGCTAATCACCTGAAAAATTTGAAAAAAAAAATGTTGATGGGATGAAAATGTCATGTCTGATATGATAAAAGCGCCAAGCTGGTAACCCTGTACGTACATGTTTTCTAGTAATAGAATTTCAATCTAAGTCCCCATGCATGCGCAGTTTCAAATTTTTGCTATAACGGTTGGGATCGGCGAAAATGCGTCTAAAAGCAAATCTGTACAAGTCCTCAATAGCGAGGTTGGAAGAGTAACGGTATCTCATGCCAAAGGTCGCGTGTTCGAATCACCCCGAGGAAAACGAGGGAAGAGACTCAAGGGTGAAAGGTTCCATTCTCCCATTGGTTGAGAAGAAACAAGAATCCCGTGATTTACTTCTCAAGGTTACAAGACCTGATTATTGAGCAGTGGTAGACATTTCTTCCTAACAAATCAGAGGGCACATCTCATTTCACCACCAAAACAAATCGCCAAGTGTCACTTGAGATTATTTCAAGTATTATGTTGCAATCATATTAAATTTTGTTTGCGACATGTAAGGAATTTAAATTTATTTTTCATATAAAGTGATTCACGGAAAACAATGATATGGTATTTTTAAAAATATCCTTTTTTCCCTGCAAAAAATTGATAGAACTGACTTTCTTTTAAGAAAGTAATCAATTTAAATATTTTAGACTTATTATTTTTAAATTACACATTACACGTTATTCCTTTTGTATATACAGGTGTATGTAAATTAGACTTAAAAAACATATCCCATATTTTAAAAGTATAAAATTGATATTTATGCGAAAAGTAAAATTAATAGTTTTTAATTTATAGCTTTGCATCAGGAGGAGAGAAGCTTAGGGGATTAGACGCCCTCCCCCCCCCCCCCCCGAAATAATATCCTGGCTACGCAACTGCATTTAATTACCTATGTGTTTTGACTGTAGTTATCTGTGCAAAGAACAGTAAACTCAAGCACTCCCCCTCCCCTTCCTTGATAGCTGATGTGTTTTAAAAAAATAATAAATATATAAAAAACAATTAATAAAAATACTCAGTCAAATTGTATGCATTTTTTTTTTTCATGACAGTTTGTACGCGTAAATATAAATAATTAAATGGCCAAACTAGTATTCAAATAATCAAAATTGTCAGAAAGGGATTTAGATCATCTAAATTCTACTTTGCCCTTATAGTAATTTGCAATATTAATATCTATTTATTATTGCTGCAAAATAACAAATAGGGCAAAAAAAAGAAAAATCTAAAAATAAAGTGTTTCATAGATAGTGAATGAAAAAGGTCAAGCTAAAATAAATCATAGCTCACACTTGTAGTGAAATATAATGAAAAAATAAATTAAATAATAATGACATTTTTTTTTTTTTTTTTTTTTTTTTTTCACACACCCAAAAGAAGAAAAATAAGTTGGAACCCAAAACAATAATATCTGAGCAATAACTACCAAAAACTATAAGAAGTTTTTATAATGTATTTTGTCGCATTAAATATTTCTAGTTAATGATTACTTGGACTTATAACTTTAATTTAGTTTTCAAATATTTAGGGTGGTAATAGTGAAGGGGAAATTTATAATAATTTTTTAATAAAAATAATTTATGTTTTTGACTGAGTTTTCAAATAATATATATCTAATATATATATTGTTTTGAAAAGTAGTTTATTAGATTTTTTAATAATAATAACAATTAAAATTTTTTTAGGAAATTTTAATAAAAAGTATTTAACAATTAACAATTACAAATTGGTTTAAATAATTAATTACTTGCTAAGTTAATAATATTATTAATATGAATTCATAAATTAATAAAATTTTACTTTCAAATAAAATAAACTGAATATAGTTATGTATTCAGATATATTGTTAAATAATATAAGATAAAAATAAAAATATTTATATAAGTGTAAGAAATAACATTATATTTTCAAAAATATTCATTTTAAGAAATTGAAATAAATAGCTTATAAGTAATATGAGTTTAAAAATTAATTTCATTAACATTATTTTATACGTAATAAAAAATTACAAAGCATTTGATAATAAATGAATAAAGTTTTTCTGTATGAAAAATACTAATTAATTTTAAAAGAAAACTTTGAAAAATTAATTTTGCCAAATTAATATTTATCTGATACTAAAGTTATAAGGGAAAAAAATAATGTATGTAAGTTTAGGAGATATTATTATTTAATTACAATAAATGTTCACTTTAATTCATAAAAAAATAGCTTATATGAATTTTGAAATTTATTTAAAACTAAATTTTATTTTATAAAAATTAAATTTCAGTTTTATTTAAAACTAAATTTTATTTTATTTAATAACAATTAAAACTTAATTTAATCAAAATTTTATTTAATTGACAATTAAAAAAATTGTTGGAAATGAACGGATAATAAAAGTCGATAAATCTTTATTAACCAACTTAATAAAAATCGAAACAAAACAGAAATAAAAATATAAAAGTAACCGGGAGGCTAGAACCCGCGTACTTGAGCTTGCTAGACAAGCGCGTTAACCACTAGACAAGTTCGTCCACAGAAATCTCTCACCAAAATAGCATGAATTAAAACTAGGTACGATATTTCTCAAAGTGGTTGCATTTCATCGCCAAATCATACATGAGAAGCAAGCCAAGACCGGTTTCTGATCAACCAATGAGAGAATGGAACCTTTCACTCTTGAGTCGCTTCCTCGAAATGCTGGAAAAATCATCGAGATGAGATTTGCCGAAATGCGAGATGGAAATGAAGCTTTCAGAGTCAAACTTACCGCATTTCTGGTTTAAGTCATAATTTCTCAAAGGAGCCCATCTGCTTATCCAATCTCTTTTTAGCTCACAGGCTATCTAAGCCTGAGAGCTTTTTTTCTTCCCGCTAAATACAGGAGCGTCAAAACTGTCCAATAGATGGCACCACCAGCCAACTTTTGACGAAATTTATATCGTCAAGCAAGTGAAGAAAGTAATTTCATCAATTTGACGAAATATTCGCTCGGAGCATTTCCCAGGAAACTGTTTCGCCAAAAACAAAGAAAATTTTGTGAAATCTGAGTATTCATTTCTGAGTGTGTTCCAACAGCCTTTTTGAATCTGATTATTTTAGTGTTGAAGCAAGTAGTTAGATTACATACCTATTAAATTTATTTATATTATTTATTTACTTATTTATTGATGAAATGTTAATTTCTTTATGGAATATTAGCCAAAAAAAAAAAATAAAAATGTTGGATTATTTATATTGTTTTAAGAACAAGCAGGTTAATATTCCACAATCCACCTGCACGCGATAGATATAGAGTTTTAAAAAAAATCATGCTTTAAACTAATTTTAAAAACCATAAAATTCGGGCTTTGAAAAGAAAGTTTTCAAACAAATTGCTTTTGAAAGTACATATTTTTCTCTATTTGACAGTGTAAGAATTTATATTATGTGATGTTTAATAGTAATTAAATTTTTGGAAAAAGAGAAATGGATTGATTCGATCGTTGCCTCCGTCCATATGACGTCAACGTTACTCACGGACATTTTTCTGCTTTATATTATAGACCGAATTCTCTGCAAAGCTCAGGCCGAGGGCGCTAGTGTAGCTGAATAACACTCGTACTTCCGGTTGTACCGTCTGGGTCAAATATACGGTATTAACGTAAGCTACTTTAAAAGGAAGTAAATAACTAATTCTGCATTCGCCAATTTTCATTTTTCTTCTGGTAGGCCATAAATAAGTAAATACTTATGACGATGATGTAATAAATTCTTCAATACTCAATGAAAGACTGTAACAGTTTTTTTTCTCACAGGGAAGGTCTCCATACGGGCATACTCAGAAAAATCTGAAAAAATTACAGAATGTTCTTCTCATATGGATATATATGTTTATAAAAATTTTTTTGGCGGAACCCCGATACAGCGTCCCTAAAAAAATAACAAACTTTTCGTTTATCGGGCGATTTATCACCGGTTGGCGATGAAAAAAAATACGCTTTTATGTAGGGAAAACCTTTTTATGTTGAATTTGTTTATATAAGTTTAATTTAAATAACTTTAGTTTTGCCATTTTTAATTTGTTTTAACTACAGTTTTTTCATTTTTAGTTTGTTTTAACTATAGTTTGTCATGCATATTTATATGTATTTATAATAAAATTTAAATATCATATTTTACGATTTAAAACAAAACTTAAATAGATTTAAATTATTTCAAGCTCTAAAATAAGGCAGATAGAGCACTGTCGATTTGATTTTGTTGCTATGGAAACGACTTCGTTTTCGGCATGGAAATGTATTATGGCAATCAAATGTCAGCTGCCTATAACTTAAAATAGATATTTGCAACTTGTAAAGCATAGAGAATATTTTTACAGTGATAAAATTAAATAACTACAGCAACGAACAACATATATATGTAATATAAAAAATATATAATAACCCCTTTCATTGATTAAGTTTAAATTCATTAAAAACCGTGCATTCTAAAAAAACAATTAATAAACAATTTTCAGATGCATTAAAATCGTTTGCTTTTGGCGAGAAAAAATCCTGCTCGCCAAATCGCGTGTCACTTTCGTATTTTCGCGCCAAATATTCGAAAGTATTTTATTTTTTTACAAACTTTCTACTGAAATTCCGCCGTTAAATTTGACGGATCCCTTATTACATACATGAGTAGTTTCACTACCATTTTTTTCAACATATTCTGAGTATGCCCTGTAAGGAGACCTTCCTTGTCAGATCCTGTCCTCTGACTCTTTATCACGTGACATTCGTTGCTGGGCACACTGAAAGAGTATCGAATAATTCAGGATTTTCGTTGGGGGGGGGGGGGGGTGATACTTAGGTACCAGGCTTTTGTCTAATGTGTACCTATGCACATTCTCTTAGCATGTGCGCCGACAAGGAAGGCCCGCCCCTTTCCCGGATTTTAAAATTTAATTATTTAATTAACTAAATTTATTCCTCTCAAGTGATTTTAGAATAATTGAACACCGAGAGAAAGAGAAACGAAGAATTTTTCTTCAGGGATGGCACAGCCCTCTAGCCCCCACCCCACTCGTGTAACACATTTTTAAATTAAGATTTTCTTTTTAGATTAATTTTTTGTGCTTAAAATTTATCTCAAACGGAAGATTCGAGGAGAGCCGGAGCCCCCCTGACAAAAAGAGGATGAACTGATTAAATTCTCAATTTTTAAAATTGTTGATAAAAACTTATTTTGAAATATTTATTGTTTCGTAATTGCTAATTATTTTATATTTTTATGTTTAAAAATTGTCTTGTACGAGGAATTCTTACAAAAATTTATTAGTTTAGCTTATTTCATGTTTATATTTAAAAAAAAAAAAGACTATGCGGACCACAAGCACATCTGTTCTAAAATCTTGCACTCCTTGAATTTATTTTGTTGGAACCTCTATTTCTCTCAGTATTTCAAGACACATTTTATACTCTTTCCAAAAATTTATGGGCTTACGCAAGGAGGGAGGTCGAAACCTCCCCCTCTCCTTGCGCACGCCCATTTCAAATGTCAAGATCGGTAATTTAACACGTTCACGCCGGCGCGGTGGGTCATACTTGACTGTCTCAGAGACGAGCCGTTAATTCCCAAATTGGCTCATCCGATCTCAGCAATCTGATCCTTTGTTAATATTAATATTTTGGATTACTTTACTGTGATTTTGATCAAATTTAACAAGATAAATCAATTTAAGTCATTATAATTGCATTCTATTTTACATTACACTACTTCATAAGAAAATAAATATAATTATCTACTATATAAATATCAGTTTTAGCCAATCAGATTGCTGGGCTCGGTTGAGCCAATTTGGGAATTAACGGCTCGTGTCTCAGAGTTGTCAAGTCTCCGGCTTTTTGCACACCACTATTATTTTAGAGCAAATGTTGCTCCTTTAAATCGCCCAAATGTCCTAATTAAGTAAAACCACATTTTCTGTATTAAAATACTGGTATCTAAAAAGCCGGAGACTTTGCACCTCGGAGACTGTCGAGTGTGAACCACCGCGCCGGCGTGAACGTGTTAACAAGGATTAATTTTTCAGAAAAACAAAGGTAGAATTTAACTGTAAATGCGAAGTAAATATTTTCCAAAAGCTTTTGGCTCATTTCATTTAAATTTTTAATGAAATAATTAATGCAATGAAGATATAAGAGTTTGGCCCAAAGAAGTTTTACAAGTGTAAACCAAATTTTGGTTCTTTTTAGGGTCCCGTACTTGAAAAGTAAAAACGAAACCACGATAAGATCACTCCTGTGTCTGTCTGTCACAGTCATTTTACTCGTAAACTATGGAACATGGAAAGTTCAAATTGGGGGATGTATTAAAGACTACTGACCGACATATTTACAGTTTATTAAACATTCACAAATATATTTAGGAAAAGTGTACAGGGGCTAATTATGTCTTTTGAAAAAAAAAAAAATATTTTCTTTGTATATCGTGTAGGGTATCGTGTGAAAGCTTTCGTAATGCTGAACTCAAAAATACATTTCTTTTAATCTTAGGTATTACATTTAAAGAGCTATCGTCAAAAATGTAGTGCAGAAATATGCCCCCCCCCCATCTATTTCCGAATCTACTAAAACTAAAATTATGAAAATTATTAGAGGTAGTAGACGTCAATTTAAACCTTACAGGAAAATTATAGCGATTACCCTAGGTTGCGTAGTTTTTGAGAAAAGCCCATTTTTCCGTTATACACAAATTTTCATTTACGGGTGTTCAGAAAAAGTGTTGAAGATCGCTGTAGGTACCTATCGTAACAGAAGTATAAAAGCATTGATGACATTGATTTTCGATAAAAATCGTCAGTTAGCCGAGATATTAACCCTTAAAGACACGGACGGTTTGGACATGCATAATCACAAGGGCAGCGTACTCTATTCGCTATCGGCTTTTAAAGCCTAGATAACAATTTTTAATGATATATTTGTGTAATGCAATGCACAGTAGCAGTATAAAAGCAATAAACGTCAAATTGTTAAAAACAGACTAATTTAATTAGAATTAATCACATACTATGGAATTCGCTATTAGTTTGCATTGAGTAGATCGCTCAATGCGCCTCCCGTGTCTTTAAAAGTTAAATAAAGACCTATTTGTAAAAACTCGGCTCGAACCAAGGCGGCGTTGCAACTTTGCGACTTCCTTTCGAAGCGCGCTTAGCACAATGCCATGTTTAAGCTTTGAACAAGGGTTTTGTTTTAACTACACTGTAAAAAGAAAAGATTATTGCTACACTGAATTTAGTTTTATGAAATGCCAAATGAAGTTCAAATAGGCACTACTTTTATTGTCAGTACCGAATTAAGTTCATCATAAACAGATTAGGATAAGATTAAAAAAAGAGTTATACAGAATAGCAATATTTGATATTATTTAGTCTTCTTATATCTTTGAACTTTTATGGTATACCAATTCATACTTTTCTAGTATATATAGTTATACCCAACCCTACGTTGTATATTTTTATTACAAAGTCTTATTAATCTTTTAACAACGATTTTTTTAATAATACAGTTAATAATTCAAATTTTTTTTGTACGGAATCCTCTGAGCGTGAGTAATACTCGCACTTGACCGTTTATTTTTTCGAGTTATGGCCGAAAACGAAACTTGCTCAGGTGGCAATTTGGAGCTATTAATATGTATTGCATACAAAGTGTTCCCGCCAATAGCTCTTTCTCAAATAATCATGCACACAACTCACAATAAAAATAAAACTTGCGGACTGTATTACTAATTAAATTTTAATTTACAAAACAATAACTTGATCGAGAGCCGATATTTACACTACTCCTCGGATCGGCGTCTCGAACCCAACTCACAAATTTCCAAACAATCCACATAGATGGCGCTTCTAGCGGCAACATACCGCCGGGCGTTGAATGTTAAGAAGTTAATGTGGTTTCATTCACATGAAGCAAAACAGCAATTTTTGTTACTGGCCTTTTATATGTGCCATTTTTATCTTTTAAAGTTATAACGCTAACTATACCATCTTGGCCTGGATGGATTTTAACAATTCTTGCCAAATGCCATTTTAAAGGGCTATAATTATCAGAATTTTTTACCAAGACTAAATCTCCCTCTTTTATCTCTACCCTTCCTTTATGCAATTTGGGTCTATTTAAGAGCTTATTTAAATATTCTGATGACCATTTTTTCCAAAGATATTGTGTCAATTTCTGAACTAATTGACACCTGCTCAACATATTCATAGGGATTTGAGTATAATTCGGTTTAGGTAAGGCCATTAAAGATGAACCAATAAGAAAATGAGCAGGTGTCAAAGCTTCAACATCATTTGGATCATTTGAAAGAGGGCAGAGTGAACGAGAATTAAGAACAGCTTCGATTTGAATAATGAGAGTCAAGAGTTCCTCATAACTTAAAATAGTTTTACCTACAGGACGCTTTAAATGATATTTAAGTGATTTAACACTTGCCTCCATAAACCTCCAAAATGAGGGGTTGAAGGGGGATTAAAAGGCCGCCTAATTCCTTCATTAGCTAAATAATTTTGAATTTCCTCCTCTCTTTTATCCTTAAATAAAGATCTGAGAATTGCTCTTACTTCTTTATTGGCACCAACAAAATTTCGGCCATTATCACTAAAGATATCAGAAGGTTTCCCCGTCTCGCAATAAAGCGTTTAAGCGCTGCTAAAAACGCTACACTTGTTAAATCATTGACAATTTCAAAGTGCAAGGCCTTTGTAGTAAAACACACAAAAATACAAATAAAAACCTTTTTTACCTGTTTACTCCTGTCGAATCTGTCGAATTTTTTACCTCAAAAGGACCGCAGTAGCCTAATCCAGTACGCATAAATACTCTGGATACCGTTACTCTTGCTGCTGGCAAATTAGCCATCTGTTGCTGGGAAATTTTAGAATTAATTTTCTTACAAATAATACAATTAAAAATGATTTTTCGAACTACATTTCTGCCAGCTAAAATCCAGAATTTTGTTCTGATGAGGGACATCGTTATTTCTGACCCTGCATGGAAATATAAAACATAGTATTCCATTGTTTTTAAAAGAAATTCTTTATTAACGTTTTCTATATAACATGGCAACTTAAAACCATTCATTATGACCCATTTGGGGCATTTTCTCTTACACATCTTATAACGTACGTAGATAAGCGAAGTTTGCAAAGAAATACTCGTATCAACCAATCTATCTTTTTTTCTACTATTATCATACTAGTATTTTTTCTTAAAGCTGCGACCATATTTTGTGATACTCTGTATGCAGATGTGAGTGGTACCGGGTACAAAATTTATGCATACTTGCAATATGAATGAAGTTTAATAGTAGCTACTTGCACATTATTCGCAAAAACATTCTATAGATAGATAGAAGCCCCCTCCCCAGAATGATTCTTGCCCCGGGGCCCCCCATAGCCTAAGTCGGGCCCTGCATACACCACACACTCTCTATTTAAAAGGTCTAAAATGATAATATAAAATTCTTATTTAAGCATGATATTTTCAGAAACGATAACGTACATATTAAGATATGTATTAGGCTAAGAATAGAAGTCAGGAGCTAATAATATTTCAGTTAACAAAATTTTTATGTGGAACTTACAAGTTTCAGAGTCACAAAATTGAGAATATATTTCATTAAAAATATTATTTTTCTGCCTCAATCTTTTTAAAATGAATAAATTTAATAGTTCCGTTACCCGAAGATAGTAATACTTTACTTTCAAGTAAAAATAAATAAATTTATTATCAAAATGAGCTGCAGGATTGCAACATTTGTCGAAATTCAGATTTTTGTGAATCACACTGCAAATAGAGGCGTCTTAAATTTAGACACATATGTGACTGAAAAAGAATTTCAGTCACTTAAGTGTCTGAATCTGAAAATTCAGACATAACAGGCGTCTAAATTTAAGACACATAAATGTCTTACTATGATCATGCTATAAACGAACCGAGAAACATGTGTAAATTATCCAACAACCGTCTGATTTTAAGACGATACGCTCCAAGCGATAGTTAAACATCATCTTTGGTCATATTCTTAACAGCCAATCAGAACGGTGATTTCCGCGCGTGTCATCTACAGCACCTTCATGAGATAAGAACAGAAACAATTAAATTTTCACCGCCGCCATTGCTTGGATTAAAAGGAAATGTGTTAATCTGGGTATTTACTGAACGAACGAGTAAGTCATATTTAATTCTAATATTTTATTCCGATAGATTTGTATCCTTTTGAATATGAATGAAATCGTTTATAAAAATTTATCTCTTTTCTGTAGTTTAATGCTAAATTTTTGATTTCACTAACGGTCGTCTGTTATATGCCTTCTTAATGTAACGGAATGAAATATAATTGTTTTGAAAATTAAATAGCAATGCTGTAATTCTATTTGCTTGGCCTTTGTAAATAAACGAATGAGTGATAGTTTAATCTTCATTTTCGATAGGGTGATGTGAAATAATTATAATTTGTCTTTGCTCAAAAACAAAACTTGCAACATAGGTTTGAAAAGTTGAATGATTCATCGCTTCATTTATCAGAGATAAAAACATTAAATTGAAGCCATTTGTAACTGTGTTTATTCAATGTTTGTTTTTTACTGTTTACTGACTATAAACGCTTGTAGTATATGACATCAGGCATTTATTTTATTTTTTGTAATTATTATTTTGGAGCTAAATATGATGATTCATATTATTATGATATTAGGAAAAGTTTTCAGATTGAAAAAAAGCATTAATACTGTGAAATTTGACTGTATATATTGCAGTTTTTAATCACGGAAATTGAAACTTTATAAAGATTTATTCTTATTGATTTTTTAAATTTATTATTGAAAATCGTAAATTTTGATTTCCAATGTTTCAGATTTAACATTTACCAAATTTCTAAAAATAATAGGAATTTTTTATATCATCCAGTAAAATTTTTGAAACATTAAACAAACGGACAAACATTTTATTCATATTTTGCACTTTACGTTGCAGTTTAGCAGTATAATTATAAAGTTTAATTAATATTTTTGTGTTTTTTAAATTGGTATATTAATTTTTTTATTTATATGCAAGCATTTTTTTGCGATATTTTATTCATGATTTTAAATTTTTAAAATTGAGTAATGCGAGAAATAATTATTAAATTTCCTTTTACTGCAATCGAATTTGCAACGTTTCTGGTACAAGTAATTGTTGGCACAAAAAAAAAAATTACACATGATAATTTAGACATAAATAAAGAGTTGTTTATGCCTTGATATGAAGTTTATGTATAAAGCTGCCTTATATTTTTAAAAGTTCGTATTTACTTATATGATACAGTATTAAATATATTTTTAAGCCATTTAATAACTTCTTTTTTATGTTCAAAACATTTTTCAAACAATTAAGAATAGTGCATATACTGTCTGATATATATATATTTTTTTACTTTCTATTTTCTTCTGTTTTTTTTTTTTTTTCTATTTCTTAGATCAATATTTTCTTATCAAATATATAAAATCTATTTAGCTCATATTCAAAGGATACAAAGTTTACAGGAATAAAAAATAAAATAAATTAAATATGACTTATATCGTGTTGTTCCACAAAAAAGAATAGTAATGATATACATTTTTAAGCAAAGCGGGTGAAAATTTTAAATTGAATACGGAATATGTTTAAAGAAAATTATATACATATTCCGAAGAATGATATATAAAATTAGATACAAAACTGGTGTTTACTTTTAACTAAACAATGACAAATTACCTAAAAAGAAAAACATATCTTACACATTTTTACTACTTAAAATGACTTAACTATTTTATTTATATGTACTTAAATGACAAATACAAAAATGGCTATGTTTTGAAATTAGAAGCAATTTTTTTTCTCAATGCTATTAAAATAGAATATTTATTTACTATTTTATTATTTACTCATGGTTATATAGCTGTTTTGATTACCATCTGATACATATGTAAAATTGCCTATGGGGCAAAATCTAATTTTTGAATTATATGAATTTTCCTTTTTTGGAGGGGGGGGGGGATTTTCTTGTCCATTTTCACGTCCACGGGATTTTTTAAATCTCTTTCGACATTCCACCGAGTATGATAAATATTTTGAACTTTTAGAGTAGGGCAAGACAAAAAAAAAAAAAAAAAAAAAAATATATATCCATATACCTTAAAAACCCTTTATAGTGGACACTTCGGGACCGCGAAATTTATCCGATAATCGGAGATGCCTGCTTTTGTGAGGTAAAAATAATACAAATATGTATGCCTTGCGGATCAAAAAAGTATTAGCTAAATCGAAGTATCCGCTATTCGGGAATGTCCATTAACCTCCATAACGGATACTCCCGAATACCGAGCATCTGCATTTAGCTAACCATACTGCAGGGTTGCATTTTTTGCAAAAGGACTCCTTGATTAAAGCATGCGTAGTGCCCGTTCTCTTACGATTTTAGTTCTCCCAAATTTCATGTGCAATATTTGCGAAGATTATATTTTAAATATCTTTCGAAATTGTACTGATTATAATCAATATTTTGAACTTTTAAAGTAAAATAAGATTAAAAACAAAATTTTAAAAAATCTAATATTTAGATAAATATTTTTTCTTTTTAATCTTATTCTACTCCTGAAGTACAAAATATTCATTATAATTAGTACAATGTCGTAAAAGATTTAAATTATCAGCTTTACGAAAATTGCATACTAAAATTGGGAGCACCAGAAAATCAGGCGGTATGGGGGTAGAGGGGGCAGGACAACGGCCAGATATTTTTCCAGTATTCAGCGTGGTCAAACATGGCTACATAAAATGCTTACAAAAATGTCTGCGATTCAGACATTTCAAGTGTCTGAAATTCAGTCGCAAAAAGTGTCTGAAAAAATTCAGACATTTTAAAATGTCTGAAAATTGAACACTCCGTTTCAGACACTTAAGTGACTGAATTTCAGACATTTTAATTTGCAGTGAATCAGATGTTTAAAGAAGGCAATTTTATTTTCAAATTTTAAAGTAAATGCTAAGAAAATTCAGTGCAGTAACGGATGGCTTTGACATAATATCCATAAGAATGGAGGAATTACAAATACAATCGGAAGCAATGTTGCCAGTCCGCTACTTATTTTTTTATTCAGATTGCCTGATTGCCACTACTTATTTAATATGTTATTATTCGCCTTATTTTCCCATTTTTTTTTAATCTGTCATTAAACAAGGTGAATAATTATACTTCAAATAAGTGATGGCTATCAAGCAATCTGACTGGTAAAACTGATTGGAAGAATAAAAAAAAAGAATTCTTAGATCCATACGCAAGAGAAAAGTCATTTGAGAAGACAGAAATTACAATGGTCGCATACCTAGAAGAAAACAGCATACCTCTAATGTAAATTTCAAGCAAAAAAAGAAAAAGTTTTTGCTGAAAATAATATTTCAAAGACTCAAAACACTCGTAATCGAATCAAACATTGTTCATTAAAAAAAGTACAGGTTTAAGGAGTAATGATCAATATCATGTTTGACAGAAAATTTACGAAAGCGAACTAATTAATTATTTATCATCAATGTGAAACTATTTTTTATATTACTTACCTATTTTTTTTTTATTTACTTGTATTGATGACTTTTAAGTTGTGTTTAATTGTCAGTTCCTATCTATAAACATTGTTTTGACAAAGCCTATAGATGTCTATGAAGATTAGAGTTGCAGTAAAGCTAGAGATCCTACTTACACAACTTCCAGGTTGTGTAACATTTAAACGGAGCTTCTGACTGTAAAATAGTCAATGAAACATCGTCTTCATTTTGAAAAACCTATCCAATGACACGCCACTTAATATGGTGCGTAAATAAAATGCTTCGTCTCTACCGCCATTTTGTATTTTACGGCTGCCATTTCGAATTTATAGAAACAAAACCTACCCTATAACCATCGGACGGTTAAGACGAATCGATAGAGACCTCATTCATTAAAATCCACCCAGTTGTTGGGATATTTCGAGGGTATAAAATAATCACATACACAGATATGCGTCAAACACATACCTAAATTTAGAAGAGAAGTGAGATAAAAAAAACTTCATATCAGATGTGTTAAGATGAAAGTAAAAAAAAAAAAGAAATCTTTATTGTTAAAAAGAACGTAGAAAAATGAAAGAGAGTGACCACCCAAAGAAGAGCTTTTGGAAAAAATAGATGTTGCGTTAATAAAATGAAAGAATATAATATAAGAAAGGTAAGATAAGCTTGGAAAGAAAATAAATACGGCAAAGAAAAAAAAAATTGAAAAGCATATGAAAGATAATATTCCTCCAAATTCATCTTCTGAACTGAATAATGATGAAAGTGTTCAAGAAAATAATAATTGTAGAATTATGAGAGGAAAGAAGATGCTACGAAGAAATCGACATAAACTAATAAAAAAAAATAATAATAATAATTACAGAAAAATTAGAAGAGTAAAACGAAAACTGAATACTAGGCTAAAAAAGATGAAAATATAAATAGTAAATCTAAAGTATGCAAAAAATTGCTGTTTTCTGGAGCGTTAAGTAGACAAATTCTACATAATAAATTTAAAAGGCAAAAATCATGTTAATCAATCATCAAAAGACATTTGTATGCAAAGTAGTACATAGAAATATGTTGCTTTTAAGAAGCAAGTTACATAACTGTAATACAATTAGTGAGAAATAAAAGCATCAGAAGTTCAATTAATATGCTGTGATCTCCAAAAAGAATTTAACTTAAATCAAAAATGTAATAAATGCAAATTGAATAAAATTAAATTAAACGACTTTCAAGAGGAATCTGTGCTGTTTCAGAAATAGATTATTAAAAATGTTCCTAAGCTCAGTAAAAGTGAGATTAAAATGTGTCCAAAACCCTGAAAGTGGCATTAAAGGGCTAATGTGCCCGCAGGTTCTGTATGTACGTAACGCGATAACTCTTGACAGAACTATCCGATTTGCTTCAAAAAATTTTTTTGGGTTCATTCTGATAAGGTGCTTCCCTGGTTAGTTTTGGGGATTCATTAAGTATAAACGGGGGGGGGAGGAGGGTTAATCCCCCGTTAATTTAGATAAATGGGTTTTCATGCAGAATTATCTGATTTACTCCAAATTTGGTATAGCGGTTTATTCTGATAAGGCGCTTCCCTGATTAAATTTGGAGGTTCGTTGGTTAAGTATAAAGGGGGGACATTATTCTTTGAAATAAGTGTATAATATACAGTAAATGTGAATAGCCTGTGAGCTCAATGCCATCAGTTTAACTGGGCACATTTCTTTTTATTTAACCATTTATCAAACATTTTCTACAGTATAAGGTGGAAATTGTAAAAGTTATGTAATCCGGATGCGCATTGTTTTTCAGAAAATTACATTCCATAAATTCAACAGAGAAATTCAATCTGTTCTCTTTAGTGGGTTAAAGGCACACGTGAACTACACATACTTGTATTATATATTGTCATAAAGATGTATATATTTTTTAAAACCCTATTTTATATGGAACAATATTTCACATGGATAGCTCATATAACAGACATGATGCATCAGCAATTACTGCAATTTTTTTCACGTAAGAGGATAATATTTGCATTTTCTTCTTTTTATTAATAAAATAAACGGTCAAGTGTGAGCATTACTCGCGCACAGCGGGTTCCGTAGAATAAATATATGAATTTGTAATTGTATTATAAAAAAAAAAAAAAGTTGCTAAAAGAATACTAAGACTTTTTAAAAAACTATATAACGTAGGGTTGGGTATAACTGTATATATTAGAAAAGTGTAATCGGGTATACCATGAAAGTTCAAAGAGATATATGGAACAATATCAAATATAGCTATTCGTATAACCCTTTTTTTAATATTATCCTAATCTGTTTATGATGAACTTAATTCGGTACTGACAATAAAGGCAGTGCATAGTTAAACTTCATTTGGCATTTCATGAAACTAAATTCAGCGTAGTAATAACCTTTATTACTACAGTGTATCTAAAACAAAACCTTTGTTCAAAGTTTAAATTTGGCATTGTGCTAAGCGCGCTTCAAATTGAGGTCTCAAAGTTGCAACGCCGCCTTGGTCAGTGCCGCGTTTTTCCAGATAGGTGTTTAATTAACTTTTAAAGTCACGTATTGAGAGATACACTCAATGCAAACTATCGCGAATCTCACAGTATTTATGCGATTCATTCTAATTAAATATTTCGAGGGCGATGTCCTTAAAAAACGGACTACCTAATTTTAATTCCAAAACAGACAAATGGCACCAAGAATATTTAAATAAAATTTTCCTTTTATCATGTACGTGAAAATAAGCAAGTTTGCATTTTCTAATAAATTCGTTTATAAATTCTGGTGTCAGTTCGTTATTTCATAAGTTTATAAATAGAATTACTCCGTGCCGGAAAGGATTAAGTGGTCGCAGGACTCTTAAAGCTTCAAAATGCAAGAAATTAAAATTTTTTTAGATGTTAAACTCCTAACTTTTCTGAATATTTTGATATAATTGTTTCCTTGAAATTCCCGTTAGAACAGAAGTTTGGTTTTTAGAATTATACCCGCTCAATGGCTGAAGCGGCGTTTCCGAAACTTTAAAGTAATTATTTTCCAAATGGCGTTTTTGGGTATAACGCGCAGGATACCTCAAAAACTTCTGAATATTTTTTCATGAAATTTTCAAACCATATATTCCATGTTATTCTGTATACACTGAACCTAAAATTTCCTTCTTATTGATCAAAAAAATATTTTTTTAGGTGATTTTACTGTTGAAATTTTCAAAATTTTGTGCTAGCTAAATGCAGCATTGCATTAAAAATATAAAAATGCTTTAAATACAAATTTATTTAAGTTCAGGGAAATTATTACACTCTGAAGTATAAGTGAGCACCAAAATTTTCATTCTAGTTGCAATATTTATTTTGTAATCCTGCGCGTAATCTGTTATGCTAATTTTTTGTTCGACAAATGTCTAACAGTTTCGAGCCCCCTATAAATACTAATTCTGTATCTTGCAATTTTTTAAATACATGAAACGAAAGAAGATACTTGTATCTTTCATTCCAATTAAAATTGTGTTTTAAAATCATGTACATTTTAAGACATTAAATGTTGAAAATGGTCTTTTTTTCCTTTTTTCCACTTTTTAGAGTCCCGAGACCCCTTAAATTAGTATGTTTTTAACAATTTGACGTTTATTGCTTTTATACTGTTACTGGACATTACATTACACATATATATCATTAAAAGTCGTTAACTAGGCATAGAGTATGCCGCCCTGTCCTTGTGTATGTTCAAACTGACCGTACCTTTAAGGGTTAATATCTCAGCTAATTACCAATGATTTGTTTCAAAAATCATTATCAACAATGCTTTTATTCTTCTGCAACGATAGGTATATTCAGCGATGCTCAAAAAATTTTTCTGAATGCCCTTAAATCGAAATTTGTGTATAACAGAAAAATGCTAATTACTGCAAAACTATGTGACCTAGGGTAATCGCTATAATTTTCCGGCAAGGTTTATATTAACGTCTACTACCTCTAATTTTTTCATAATTTTAGTTTCAGTAGATTCGGAATTAGATAGGGGGGGGGGGGACACATTTTTGCGCTACATTTTCAACAATATCTTTGAAAATATAATACCTAAAATTAAAAGGAATGTATTTTTCAGTTCAGCGTTACAAAAGCTTTCACAGGATACCCCACATGATATACAAAGAAAAGATGTTTTTTTCAAGTAGCATAATTAGCCCCTCTACTTCTTTACTAAATATATTTATGAATGCTTATTAATCTGAAAATATGTGGGTAAATGGTGTTTATTACTTCCCCGAATTTGAACTTTCCACTTTCCATAGTTTAAGATTAAAATGGCTGTGAGAGACAGACAGATAGACGGACAGACACAGGAGTGATCTTATAATGGTTCCGTTTTTACGTTTTAAGTACGGAACCCTAAAAATATGTTATTTTTAAAACTATTAAATAAATGATTACTTTCCTGATATGTATGACTTTCATTTACTTCGAATTGTTTGTGAATTTCAATTTACTAACGCACAGTGTCGTTATTTAAAAAGTGCTACTTGTTTAAAACTGTTTATTTTTTTAACTGGAATCTAATAGGTGCTTTTACAATTAAACTGTTAAAAGAGATATGTACCTGTCAAATAATTACTCGAATATTTCTTCATTAAAACTTATAAAATGTAAAAGTTTCTCCCTTTCGTTGACTATCATGTCTCCTCTGTGGACAGGCCAGTAAGTTAAAAAGTCAAAATCTTATGAAAAATTAGAAAACTTGACTGCTAATACAAGGTGTAAAGTCTTGGCTTAATTAAAAATATTTGATTATCAGAACTTTGCCTGTACCAAGACTTCGCACCCTGACTAGGTTCCCACGGATAAAAACCCATTCATCTTGAAGCTACAAAAGGGAATATTTCGAGGTGACTGAGGTCCAATCTTTCCTGACGTTAGAAATTATTCACGGTTCTTCCCTTATAGATGGGTTTCTCCTACGTGTGATCTTCCAAGGGAGAGAGTTTCAGCCGAGCGTAGACGCAAATTGGCAACGGCGCCAAGGGAGGAGCAAGGAGGCTTTTAGGAAAACGCCGGGACTGAGCGGATTGGAGAAGGGCGAATTAGAGCGGTTTGAGGGCGGAGAGAAGATGAAGATGCGGGAAGGATTTTGGAGAGTGCAGAGGAGTCTGAGTTTTGCTCGCATAGAGAGAGACCGGGAATAATTCCCAGCAGGTAGAGAGGAGGTGAGCTTCGCAGACGGCATGGCCAGCGAACTAGATTGCTCCTAGAGACTTAGAGTGGCTGGAAAGTAGCGAAAAATATTTGTGTGTGGACTTTGTGTGAAAATATTCGCAGACTGCTCAGGCAGGTGAATTTTCTTTTGAGAGACATCAGTCTCATCTAAACTTAGACAATCTAGAAAGACATTTTCCAGAGACGTCAGTCTCACATTTCAAGAGACATTCAACGAAAAATAAACTCTGTGGCAAAGAGCTCTTCTTGTTTATAATTGATGCGAACGTAAAACTTTATATGTAAATATTATTTATTTCAGAATAAATATCCGAAAATTTAAATAAGAGGGTTTTCCTCTCTCACGCTACCAGATTAACCAGGAGATATGTGAAAATCTTATAGTGGTGGCAGCAAGTGTGATGAGTAAAGACTGAACAAATTCAGAGAAAACCATCAAAAAGAATAAGAAGGGCCGTAACCAGGACACAAGATCAGCGACAGACTCCAGCGAAAGGAATTCTTGACACCAGTGGCAGACCGAAAAGCGGAGCGCAGAACCGAAGCGATGGAAACAGGGAGAGTAATTCTTAACCCCAACGGCAGATAAATCAACGGAACCCCGAAAGCGGTAGAAACGAGCGAATGATTGACCCCAGCAGTGCTGAGAGAGGTTAAGCCACCGGGAAACAGATGCCAGTTCCAGATGGAGGACCAGCAGAATCAACAAGGATTCTCAGGTTAGCACTCTTTTTTTTGTTCATTGCAGAGGTCTCGCTGTGTAGAAATTTTGAATTTTGAGGAAAATTATTAGTGATAACTATGTTATTTAAGTATTTTAAATTGAGGTTACAAATCCTAGAGAACTGAAGTTTCAGAAATGTGTCCAACTTAAACTCTAGTAAATTAATTGGATAGTTAATTCTTTAATGATAACTCTTTTGAATAAATTTAATGCCAGATGAATTAGTATTGAATAAGTCAATAAAGATACTTTGAGATTCCAAAAAAATAAATAAATAAATAAATAAATGTATTGTTAAAATGCTTGAGGTTAGTAAGAAAAATATAATTTTACAAGAGCATTTGATTTAAAATTCATGTTTTTAGAATTTGATAATAATTCTTTTGAGTAAATTTAATCCTGCGTGATTTAATATTTAAAGAATCAATAAGGAATTTAAGATTCTAAATGAATGTGATATTATTAAAATGCTTTGAAATGAGTAAGAAAATTTTACCCTGCTAGTACACTTTTATTAGTACTTTTGTTCATAATTTTGGAATTTAAGAGAATATTATTCGAAATTAAATAAAAAGAGTTGGTGCACAAGTGCAGTCGACAGTGTAATGATAAGTGTTGTTTATCATAGTGTAATATTGCTTCTTTCATTATATTTTCATGTCGCAAAATTTCGGAAATATTTAAATAACGAGAGTAATTTAGAGGCGTTAATTTATGTAGGAAAATTCTGTGCAATTTTTGTGTAAACATTATTGGCCTTGGGATGGCAACGTGACAAGGGAAAAAGAAGTGCAATCTGAAGGAGTTGGCGATTGAATTCGGAGCAGACATTGAAGAGTCAGATAAAATTGCTAAAATTGTAGAAAAAAACTTATTGAAACTCCAGATTATGATGAACCTTTGGCATTAGCCCAGCTAAAAATTATAGAGAAAGATAGATTGGAAAGAAAAAACGAAGAAAAACTGGAACGGGACAGAGAAGGGATTTTTAAAAGGGAAGAAAAATCGAAAGAATTAAAAAAAATTTAAAGAATTAAAGAAAAATTAAAGAATTAAAAATTAAAGAATTAAATTAAAGAAGCAAAATTAAGATTAGAGAGGGAACCAGATGCAATTAGTTTGGCCTCTAACCAAAGCAAAAGAGAACCAAAGATATCTTTGAAATCGGTTCTACTCAAATTCGACCCTGAAAAACCCGAAATTTCAATTTTTCTGAGTTTATTTGAGAGACAAGCGCAAAAGGCTCAAATTGAAAAAAATCAGTGGGTCACTCATTTATTAGGATTATTATCTACGGAGTTAGGGGAGCTTATTCTACGGGAATCGTCCTCGCCCTCAGACGATTTCGATCATATCAAAAAAGTATTGCTGGAAAGATTTCAACTTTCGGCGGAAGATTTCCGATTAAAATTCGTTACATCACAGAAAGCCGATAACAAAACGTGGAAAGATTTTGTGTATGAGGCTTCCAATTTCTTTGACCAATGGTTAAGCGGTCTAGAAATAGCTATATATGATCAACTTAGGGAATTGATTATCACGGATTAATTAAAGCGCAAGGTTAGTCCGGAGGCTAGGCAGCATTTTATCGACGTATGGAGTTCTATAAACACTCCATTTGAGTTAGCAAAGAAATTAGACACATATAATTCGGCGAGGAAAGTCGTTAAGCGACAAGGACCCCTAAATTCCAAAACCCAGCGAAACCTTTAGAGCGAAATAAATTCGCGGGGCATTCAAAAAAGGAAAGTAGATCGGAAGAGAGTAGCACGAACTGGAGGGATAAAGACAACTCGAAAAACAGAAATGCAATTTTCGATAAAAGAAAGGAAATTACGTGCTTTACGTGCAAAAAAAGGGGCACTATAGTTACTCCTATAACGAGTTAAAAAAGGATGAAAAGGCCGAAGCAGTTTACCATATTGCGGGCCTCCAAGACCTGGAAGAAGCGTGTAATGATTTCCTTTTAAATGGAAATCTCTCTGGCCGTGGGAATAGCCTTGACGAAATACCCCCGCATAGTGAAACTAACTTTACTGGAATATTTTCTCATGTCGGTAACTTTTTAAGTGATCCGAATAGAACTGCTTTTTCTTGTGTTGAGGAGAATCCCGAACAAAAGATTTCCAGGGATTTGGAGCCAGGTAGAAGTCAGGTAGGAAAAGACCTGAGTTACAAATGACCGCTGTGGGAAAAGATATCACCTTGGTGAGAGGTGGACTGCGATTTGGTGTTTCCTAGGTAGAGATCCAGGAACGGGTCTGATGATAAGTGACCTCAGCTGTTGGCTACAATTGGAGTGGACGAGAACCCCCCCCCCCCCCCCCCGCGTAGAGAGTGGTTGAGAAGAGAAAAGGCAGTTGTGGAAAGGACTCGGGAAAGAGCGGCAGCCAGCTCTCGTGGAGCGACAGAAGGATTTTGTGGATGAAACATGATGTTGAGGTGATAACGATAAAAGGTGCTAAAA
Organism: Maratus speciosus; assembly: GCA_963932465.1. Taxonomy (NCBI): domain Eukaryota; kingdom Metazoa; phylum Arthropoda; class Arachnida; order Araneae; family Salticidae; genus Maratus; species Maratus speciosus. Next base: position 280,781,422 of record OZ010787.1, on the reverse strand, counting down.
AGTGGAGAATCACCGGAGCTCAACACGAGCGTTCACTAAACAATAATGACTGATGATAAATATCTGTCCTGGAATAATTAGACTGTGGTAGACAATTTCAACGTCTAAAAACTGTTCGCTTATATATTCAGACTATGAATTTCATCGTGTGTGCACTTCTATATTTATAAACTCTCATAACTTCGAAAATATTTATCCAGACTCCGCTTTACAACTGGAGATATCATGTCAAGAACCTAACTAAAAAATAATATGTAATAAGTTTTTTCTTCGTCTTTTGAGCAATAAAGTTTAATCTTAAGATTCGAAAGAAAGGTGTGTCGTACGCTACCATCAAATTCACGATTTGATTGACATACTTAGAACTTTTTACAGATGGTGGCAGCTCAGGGATGTTTTATGACAAAGATCGCCAGATTAACGGATAAAGATTTTCTTTTGTGAAAGTACTAAATCGCCATTACTGTGAAATAGACAGCTCTGTGAAAAAGACATTTTATTGAACTGTGATTAAAAAAGAACTTTTAAGTTGAAAGAATTCCCCCAGCCTGATCTGAATGCCGGAACAAAGGATTAGATGACAACAAGTGAGACTCATCATACTAGTCAAGGAGAAATGTGTGACAGACCTCAGAATTTATGAAAAGAATTGCTAGTGGGCAAAGAGTGATGACCGGATTGACAACAGGTAAGCTCTTTTTACATTTAGAGTGGCTTAGAAATTTTTGTTTGTGTTATTTTGGGGGGCAAAAGGTAAACAAAGTAACTGTGTGTTAGTTATAGTGTCATTTTTCTGTAAAGAAACAAGTTGGAAATTGCTCGTCAAACGTGGCAAATGAGGTGCGCTCGTACTATAACTAGTTTTATAATTATTTTTTGCACCCCATATTGTACTGAATGTATAATTTTTTTGCACTTCATAAAGCGCATAGTCTGATACATCATTAAAATGCACTTCCAATATTTTTTTCCCATTCCCCGTAATGTAACGGAACACTTTTGACTGTCCCTGTCATTAAACTATACATCCGATTTTCCTAAAATTTGAAATAGCTCAACAAAATTTTGCAACAATTATATCTTTAAAATTTCAGACCATTCGGAAGGCTGTAATATCATTAAAATGCACTTGCAATAATTTTTCCCATTGGCCGTAATGTAAAGAAAAACTTTTGACTGTCCCTGTAATTAAACTATGCATCCGATTTTCCTAAAATTTGAAAGGGCTCGACAAAATTTTGCAACAGTTATATCTTTAAAATTTCAGATCATTCGGAAGGCTCTAATATCATTAAAATCCACTTGCAATAATTTTTCCCATTGGCCGTAATGTAAAGAAAAACTTTTGACTGTCCCTGTAATTAAACTATACATCCGATTTTTCTAAAATTTGAAATGGCTCGACAAAATTTTGCAACAGTTATATCTTTAAAATTTCAGATCATTCGGAAGGCTCTCATATCATTAAAATGCACTTGCAATAATTTTTCCCATTGGCCGTAATGTAAAGAAAAATTTTTGACTGTCCCTGTAATTAAACTGTACATCCGATTTTCCTAAAATTTGAAAGGGCTCGACAAAATTTTGCAACAGTTATATCTTTAAAATTTCAGATCATTCGGAAGGCTCTAATATCATTAAAATCCACTTGCAATAATTTTTCCCATTGGCCGTAATGTAAAGAAAAACTTTTGACTGTCCCTGTAATTAAACTATACATCCGATTTTTCTAAAATTTGAAAGGGCTCGACAAAATTTTGCAACAGTTATATCTTTAAAATTTCAGATCATTCGGAAGGCTCTCATATCATTAAAATGCACTTGCAATAATTTTTCCCATTGGCCGTAATGTAAAGAAAAAATTTTGACTGTCCCTGTAATTAAACTATACATCCGATTTTCCTAAAATTTGAAAGGGCTCGACAAAATTTTGCAACAGTTATATCTTTAAAATTTCAGATCATTCGGAAGGCTCTAATATCATTAAAATGCACTTGCAATAATTTTTCCCATTGGCCGTAATGTAAAGAAAAACTTTTGACTGTCCCTGTAATTAAACTATGCATCCGATTTTCCTAAAATTTGAAAGGGCTCGACAAAATTTTGCAACAGTTATATCTTTAAAATTTCAGATCATTCGGAAGGCTCTAATATCATTAAAATCCACTTGCAATAATTTTTCCCATTGGCCGTAATGTAAAGAAAAACTTTTGACTGTCCCTGTAATTAAACTATACATCCGATTTTTCTAAAATTTGAAATGGCTCGACAAAATTTTGCAACAATCATATATTTGAAATTTCAGACCATTCGGTTGGGTAGTTTTTGCTCTGTTACATGCGGACAGACGGACGGACGGACAGACGGACGGACGGACTGAACGACGACTATAGGTGCTACGTATTTATATAATTACGAACGCACCTAAAAAAGGGTTATCTTTTAACTATTGTTATTTTGAAATGCTTAGATTTAAAGGGTAATAAGAGTGCCTATTTTTCTTTTATGCGTTGGAAGATAACTGTATTTTAAATTTTAGCTAGTATTAAGAAATTACGCCGAGCTAAAATCGGGGATTAAAATATTAATAGCAATAAATGATGCATGCTGAGCATTGTAATGATTCACACAAGACATAGAGTAAATTTTGCTTAAATTTAATAAGCGATTTTATGCTTGAAAAATTTGCTATTTTTCTTACGTTAAAGCTAAAAAGCATATCAATGTTTCAAAATCTCAGCTGCGGTTGCAGAGATAGAGTATCTTAGTAACAGGGGAAAATTGTTTAAAAAAAAAAACCTTTATGTATTTTTTTTCTTTTTCTTTATTTCTGTTTAATTGTATTATGTGACAGAATTTTTAAACCGTATACGTATTGTGCCCAAATTCGTCAGTGAATTTTAAGGACAGGTTAAAATTGAGAAATATTATAGGTATATTGATTTTTTTAGAGTATTTTTGTTATGTATGTATATGTTTGAGATGAAATCAGATATCTGAGAAGTCGCATAGTAGGTGAAAGCCTAAAGTTTGTTTCATTGTTTTTAAAATTGTGTGAGCGAAAATCCTAAAAATAATGTCGGAATTAAAATATTACAGGAAACCTGATTTACAAATATTAGTTAAAGAACTTCAAGTAGATTTAGATGAAAGCGATACAATAAAGGAAATAATAAGAAAGATAGAAGCGATGAGTGATTATGATAAGGATTTCGCGGTAGCTCAAGTTAAATTCATAGAGAATGATAGGGAAAATAAATTATGCGAGGAGAAAGAAAAGAAAAGATTAGCGTTAGAGCGCGAGGAATTGGAGAGAGTGCGCGTTGAAAAGGAAAATGAGCGTTTAGAAAACGAAAAAGAGAGATTAACTCAGGAAACAGAGGCACGTAGCACGTCAAATAATACCTCTGAAAAAACGAATAAATTATCGCTTAAAACAATTATGCATCGTTTTGATGAAAAGAATTCAGAAATTTCTTTGTTTCTTAATTTATTCGAAAGACAAGCAAAAAAATGCAATTTACAACCAGATGAGTTAGTAACTAATTTGTTAGCTCTTTTACCAGTAGAAATTGCTGAACTGATTTTGAGAGAATCGGAAGATAAAGTGGACGATTATCATTTTGTAAAAACTAAGTTGTTAGAGCGTTTTAAAATGACTACAGAAGCGTATAGACAGAAATTTAATAAACACGCAAGAAATCCAAATAATCCTTGGAAAGATTTAGTTTTCGAATTAAACGGTTACTTGGAAGGGTGGCTGGAGAATTTAGAAATTAGGGATTTTGAGCAATTAAAAAAACTGCTTGTAACCGATCAGATTAAGAAAAGAGCGTCTCAAGAAATGAGAGACCATTTTATTGATAACTGGGCAAATTTCAAAGATCCGGAAGAATTAGTCAAGCATTTAGATGCGTACGAGGCAATCAAACGCCCACCTAAAAGAATATGGAATTCTAAACCCCTTCTTGAAAATAAAACGGAAAGGATTAGGTCTTGGGACAAAACACGTGGCGAGAACAAAAGCCTCGAAAAAAACCTAAATTGGAGGGATCGTAGTGAGAACAAAGAGAGAGAGAAAGCTTTCGAAAAAAGGCGTGTCAACAGGTGCTTCATGTGCAATTCCTCATCGCACTATAGAAACAATTGTCCGGAACTTAAAAAGAAAGATAAAGATATTGCGAGTGTCAATCATGTAAGCAAAAAACCAGAGTTCGAGGGATCTTTCTCCCCTTATTTGAGTAAAGGATTAGTGAATGGGAGGGAGGCAACGATTTTAAGAGACAGCGGAACCTGTTTAGATATCATTTCAAGTGATTTTGTCACTCATGATTACATGAATGGACAATACGTTTGGGTAAAAACGCCCTTGGATTGTAGATTACATTGTTTACCTATGGCTGAAATCACGTTAGGAATTGATGGAGTAGGGGTGGTTGAAACCACGGCAGGTGTAACTGATAGCGAAACAGATATGCGATATTATTTGTTAGGGAATGAAACTCAAAAGTTATTGGAGCGAGCTAAACAGAAAACTCAATTATTAAACGCTGTGTTTACGCGAGCGCAAACAAAAAGAAATCTCGACCTGTCTGATGCTGACAGCGAGCAGAAAATTGACAAAGGGGAAGAACGCGCTAAGCCGATAGAAAGTGAAGAAAGTTTAAACGTAGATCCTTTGAAAGAGGGAGAAAATTTGACGGGTGAAGGGGACGAAGAAATTATAGAACCGGGATTATTGCCTTTAGTACAAAAAGATGGGATTGTGAGTTTAGCTACAATAGGGAGGAATGAATTCAAAAGGGAGCAAGACTTAGACCCCTCACTTAAAGAAATTAGGGAAAAGGCTAAAGAAAAAAATCGCATTATGAAATCAGAAATTCACTCGTGATACGAAGTACAATGGATAATCACGAAAACGAGAGAGTGCAATTGGTGGTTCCATTAAAATACAGAAGAGATATATTAAGTGCGTGTCATGAAGGAATCGCGTCACACTTAGGTGAAACAAAAACTAAAGATAAGGTCTTGCGTTATTTTTTTTGGCCAAATGTTATAAAAGAGACAGAGGATTTTGTGAAGACATGTGACACTTGTCAGAGAATCGGAAAAGCCGGAGACAAAAAGAAGGCTCCACTTAAACTTGTGCCTATAGTGGGAGAAATATTTGCTAAATTATCTTGCGATTTAGTTGGCCCTCTGCAAAAGTCGGATAAGGGTAACAGGTACATACTAACGGCTATGTGTTTAGCTTCGAAATACCCTGAAGCGATTCCAATACCTGATATGACGTCTGAAATGATTGTTGAAGCACTAATGTTAGTGTTCAGTAGATTAGGATTTCCCGTAGAAATAAAACTAGATAACGGTAAAAGTTTTACGAGTCAATTAACGACGGCGTTTCTCAAGAAATTCGGGATAAAGATAGGACGTTCATCGGTGTATCACCCCCAAAGTAATAGCGTCGAACGATTTCACAGGTCGGTTAAACGACTTCTAAAAGTGTTATGTGTAGAGAATGGATCAAATTGGGAGGCGAACTTACCGTACTCATTGCTAGCTTTGAGGACAGTAACGCATGACTCCACAGGTTTCAGCCCGTCCGAACTCGTACATGGGAAAAATTTGAGAACACCTGAAACCTTATTATTTGAAAAATGGATGGGAGAATCAGAGGAAAATGAACTCGTAACGGAATATGTTTTTAATCTCGTTAACAGACTAAAAAGATGTCAGGATCTCGCTATCGAAAATATGACTTTAGCACCAGACAAAAGAAAAGTTTGGTATGACAAAAAAACTGTGGAAAGGAAATTCAATGTGGGAGATGAGGTCCTTGTCTTAGTAACTAATAAGCCGAATAAGATGTCAGTTAGTTGGATAGGGCCTGGTAAAATAGAAGCACAGATTTCCGAAACAAATTACATTGATAATATGCCAGATAGGCGGGAAAAATCACAGATTTACCATATCAACTTGTTAAAACCTTATAGGAAACGGATAGAATTAGTTAATATTTTGACGCGAGAAATAAATGATATTGAGGAAAATCAAGATCTAGAAATCATATTTCCTAGTGCGGATTCTGAAATTTATAAATTCGATGAAGTCGTAAAAGAGAGTAATTTGGAATCCCGATGCACTTCGGAACAACTACAGCAATTAAAAAATTTGTTGAATCGATTTAGTGTAGTTTTTTCAAACTATCCAGGTCGCACAGATTTAATCGAGCACGATATTGAATTGTCAGAGAATAAACCGGTTAAATTGAGGCCGTACCGAATGTCACCCAGGCAGACGGAAATACTTCGTAAGAAATAAAAAGAATGTTAGATCTAAATCTCATAGTGGAAGGGGAATCCGACTATAACTCACCAATGATCTTAGTTGAGGCCCCAGGTAAAGACCCGCGACCCTGTATCGATTATAGGAAGCTAAATGAGATCACGAAAGCAGAATTTTATCCTTTACCGAATATCGAAGAAAGGGTAGAAAAAGTAGCAGGTGCAAAGTACATTACGGTCTTAGATTTGACGAAAGGCTACTGGCAAATTCCTATGACTCTGAGGGCTCAAAGATTGGCCGCCTTCGTTACTAGTTTTGGTTCTTTTTTACCATGTGTCATGCCTTTCGGATTGTTAAATGCTTCCTACAGATTCTCGAAATTTATGGATAAGTTATTGAGAGGTCTTGAGGAATTTTGTTTGCCATATCTCGATGACATGGCCATCTTTTCAGAAAACTGGGAAGATCACATGAGGCATTTAGAAATAGTACTTAAAAGGGTTAATGAGGCGAAATTGAAAATTAAATTAGCAAAGTGCAAGTTCGCCCAAAAAACAGTGAAATATCTTGGACACATAGTGGGGGAGGGACACCGTAGCCCGGCAGAAGCAAAAATACAAGCTATAAAAGAATTACCGATTCCGAAGAATAAGACTGAAATTCGCAGATGTTTGGGCATGGCGGGGTACTACTCCCGTTACATAAAAGATTATGCTATCATTGTAGAACAGCTGACGCGTGCATTGAAGGGAAAAAATAAAAAGGAGCGCATAGTTTGGAGCGAAGAAATGAGTAAATCATTTGAAACCTTAAAAACAAAGTTTATTGAAAAACCAATCTTGTATGCTCCGAAATACCAAAAGGAATTTATAGTGCAAACAGATGCTTCCGAAAAAGGGGTTGGTATAATTCTAGCGCAAAGAGAAAGTTCCGAAGAACATCCCATAATCTACTTAAGCCGATAATTCTCCGAGACCGATAAAAGTTTTAGTGCAACGGAAAAAGAGTGTGCCGGAATTATTTTTGCCATAAAAAATTAAGGCATTATATTGACGGCCAGAAATTTTCCATTGAGACGGATCACAATCCGTTAGCTTTTTTGAAAAGAAATTCTGGTAATAACCCTAGATTACTTAGATGGGCTCTAACTCTGCAACCGTACCATTACGCCATTAAACATCGGCCTGGCAAAGACATTGCTCATGTTGACTGCCTTAGCAGGGTAGAATAAACTCATTAAAGATATTTTTGTATATAGTTATTTATTTTTGTAAATTGCTTGTGTATTATGTGTAATTAAAAGTCTGGTCAGATATTTTTCTTCATTAAGGATGGAATTATATAAAAATGTGCATTCTCAAATAGGGTAAAAAGTGTATCAGCTTTTATCAGCGCGCGAAATTAAATAATGCATCAATGTTTTTAATTATTTTTTGCCACTCTGATGTAATAGAGCTTACAGCTTTGATATTGCTCTCTGGTGATTTTTCGTGCCATACCCGAAAGAATCCTCTTAAGGGGCGGGTGTTGTAATGATTTCCTTTTAAATGGGAAATCTCCCTGGCCGTGGGAATAGCCTTGACAAAAAACCCCGCATAGTGAAACTAACTTTACTGGAATATTTTTTCATGTCGGTAACTTTTTAAGTGATCCGAATAGAACTGCTTTTTCTTGTGTTGAGGAGAATCCTGAACAAAAGATTTCCAGGGATTTGGAGACAGGTAGGAAAAGACCTGAGTTACAAATGACCGCTGTGGGAAAAGATATCACCTTGGTGAGAGGTGGACTGCGATTTGGTGTTTCCTAGATAGAGATCCAGGAACGGGTCTGATGATAAGTGAATTCAGCTGTTGGCTACAATTAGAGTGGACGAGAACCCCCCCCCCCCCCGCGTAGAGAGTGGTTGAGAAGAGAAAAGGCAGTTGTGGAAAGGACTCGGGAAAGAGCGGCAGCCAGCTCTCGTGGAGCGAGAGAAGGATTTCGTGGATGAAACATGATGTTGAGGTGATAAGGATAAAAGGTGCTAAAAAGAGGAGAATCACCGGAGCTCAACACGAGCGTTCACTAAACAATAATGACTGATGATAAATATCTGTCCTGGAATAATTAGACTGTGGTAGACAATTTCAACGTCTAAAAACTGTTCGCTTATATATTCAGACTATGAATTTCATCGTGTGTGCACTTCTATATTTATAAACTCTCATAACTTCGAAAATATTAATCCAGACTCCGTTTTACAACTGGAGATATCATGTCAAGAACCCAACTAAAAAAATAATATGTAATAAGTTTTTTCTTCGTCTTTTGAGCAATAAAGTTTAATCTTAAGATTCGAAAGAAAGGTGTGTCGTACGCTACCATCAAATTCACGATTTGATTGACATACTTAGACCTTTTTACAAGCGTTTGGACCCTACGTCAGTCGCGGGTTAATTAATGGGAAAGAAATGATTATTCTTCGAGATTCCGGAAGTAATCAGGATTTAATCTCGGCTCACGATGTAAATGAGGACCAATTTACGGGTGAAAGAGTATGGGTTAAACAGGCATTAGATAATAAACTTCGGTGTTTGCCTATTGTAAAAATAGAAATTAATCTGAGTCCCGGTGATACTATACGGACCCAGGCGGCCGCAGTAGATAAAGAAACGGACATGGTTCATTATTTGTTTGGGAACAAAACGCAGGAATTAATTGATAGGCGGAGACGATACCCGCGTTCAATAATCTCAGTTCGCACTGGGCATCGAGCGCACCCAGAAAAGGCGAACATTAAAGCCAAAACTAGATCGCAGAGCACGGCCATTCCCCCCTATAGCGAGAGAAGAGCAAATAATCAGCGCCGAGGTAGAGGGAGGGAAATTTAAGTGTGAGCTCCCCGAAGTCGGAGAGGGACCCAGAGGAGGAAATCTTTGTCGAAGAGGAAAAGGGAATTTTTCTACCTGTAGTTGAGAGCGCTCAGCCAGTAGCCAATTTGAACGCCCCCCGGACGCAGTGCGAGAAATAGGAGCGAGTTTAGGGACGGAGAGAGAGCGAGAGACTTTTCTACGGCTAAGCGAGACGGTACCGCGGTATGAAAACTTGGCTAAAGAAAAGGTGAATGACGCTCCGGAGAAAGTAATTTCCGATTGTGTTAGGCAGAGAGTGGACGAAGTGAAGCCGAATTTCAAAACGAAAGATAGTTTGGCGATGAGGAAAATAAAAAATCGCAGGGGATTCATCCAAGAGAAAGTGGTAAGACGGGGTTACCATCTCCCGGTCCCAAGCCCTCAAAAGGCCCATCTGTCTACGCAAGGAACCACCCGTGAAACGAGCCCCGCGGCGCGTCCCGAAGGTCGCCGCCGGAGAAGCTCCAACAGAGCAGAACACCACGCAAACTCCGGTCAGGCCGATGCGCTGCCCAACACACGCCACGCCGGCTATTCCCAAGTTGGTGAGCAATCGCTACGATAGTACTCACCACCCAGCTAGAAAAATCAAGTGGTCCCTAAACTTGGTTACTCGAGCCGGTAGACCCCGCAAGCCATCGCAGAAACCAGACGCCTATAAAGACGCTGGCCCCACGGACTGAACCGAGGCTTCCCGACCCTAATTTAATTTACGGAAGGCCCCCAAGATCAGATACCATTTTCCGGCAGAGACATTTTTGTGGGCCAGCCGATAGGAAAGTTATTGAAGAGCCCCTAACTTGAAGACCAGGGAGGACGGGGAAAGTCCCTCCGGCCGTAAAGCGACCCAGCTCCTGGCTTTTCGCCCAAGCCACCCGGCTCAACCGACGGAACCCCTCGTGGATCACGCCGGGAACCAGTTGGCCCAGACTAGGTGCCGTTAGCGACCCCCAGGCGGGCACGGAAAGCTCCACCTAGACGGAATAGACTCCGCCTCGCTAGGGGGTCGGACGGAACGGAGTCCCGCCAGCCCCCACCGACTCGACCCCATCCTAAGACAGAGAAGCCAGTGGAGGCCGACAGAAGCCCGCCCGCCACTACCTTACCTCACGGCCGTCGAGGGTACCCAAGCCCGAAGGCCCCTGACCCCGTGCAGTGACCGACCGCTACCTTTGTTAGTGCGTTCGAAAATTAGGTGGAGACACCTCTAGGTCCTCATCACCAGGCGAGGAAAACTCCAGTACCACATAGACACGGAGGACCTGGATCGGACCAAGAGTTCCCCTGAGGCACGATGAGCCGCCGCGTTACCGGCGAGCCTCCGGCCCGTTTCCCTGCGGGAATAGTGTTCGATGGTGGACCTGCCGGCCGACCCCCTCCCACGGGTCACGGCACGATATGGAGCAACCAGAACCATACTGGCCTCCCCACGCGACCGCTCCTTGGTCAACGGGGGCACCGCTAAACCCTACCACTCTTAGGGTCGGCTCCCAACTGCTACAGCTGAGGTCCTCGGAGGGATGAGCCACCCAAGTCATAAGAAAGTGGTAATCCCGTTGAAAGTCAAAGGAGATATTTTATCCTTATGTAAGGAGAGTGCAGGCAGACTTCTAAGTACGAAAAAGAAGTCAGTTTATAAATTCTTGATTCGTTATTTTTGGCCAAAAACCGTAAACGAAATTAAAAGGTTGTACGAGAGATGGAAAAGAGATGAACGTTCGAAAGGTTTAAAAATCATACCTAGATTGGATTTAATTAAACGTATCAGGCGATTTCGGGATTATTAGTGAGAACGGTGACGAAAACTCGTGACGTTAAGAAGAGGGTTGTTTTCGATATTGATCCGGGAGAAAACTATTTGAGTACGCACGACTTAGATTTAGGCGCTAGAAGGCAAGACAATTCTAAATATGATTCTCCTAAGATTTTTGGCCTTTTGTATTTGAACCACGCGAAAAGGGTTTCCGATCATGGGAGTAGTCACATGGGACAGAGAGGAATTGCATTAGACCGCATCAAAGGAGTAAAAATGAAAGTGAAACTATCTAGCGGCAAAACAGCGCGGCGTACAAATAAATATTTGGTAAGGTTGATCAAGAAAACGCAGTAAATAATCCAAGATTATTCTACTGGTCATTGATTCAACAACCTTATCATTACTTTGTCAGGCACCGGCCGGATACAAAAACGATATTCGTTGAGTGTTTATGTAAGGTTGAATAAGCGTAAGCACTAGCTACACTTGTATATAAATTTTAATTGTTTGCATTGTGTATTATTTGTGTTTTGAAATTGAAGTAAAATGTGTAAATGTCTACCAACCATAACCAGCCTTATGGAATGTAGGATAATAGGATGTAAATTTTAGTTTATCGTTTTGTATTAAAAAAAATAGGGAAACAGCGGCGAACCTCTGTAGTGAATGAAGGTGAGTCTAACTTAGTCTCAAAGGTCCGATTTTTCCAGCTGTGCGAAAATTCGCAACCGCAAGAAGGGAATGCTGTAAAGTCTTGGCTTAATTAAAAATAGTTGATTATCAGAACTTTGCCTGTACCAAGACTTCACCCCATGACTAGGTTCCCACGAATAAAAACCCATTCATCTTGAAGCTACAAAAGGGAATATTTCGAGGTTACTGAGGTCCAATGTTTCCTGACGTTAGAAATTATTCACGGTTCTTCCCTTATAGATGGGTTTCTCCTACGTGTGACCTTCCAAGGGAGAGAGTTTCAGCTGAGCGTAGACGCAAATTGGCAACGGTGCCAAGGGAGGAGCAAGGAGGCTTTTAGGAGAACGCCGGGACTGAGCGGATTGGAGAAGGGTGATCTAGAGCAGTTTGAGGGCGGAGAGAAGATGAAGATGCGGAGAAGGATTTTGGAGAGTGCAGAGGAGTCTGAGTTTTACTCTCATAGAGAGAGGCCGGAAATAATTCCCATATATCAGCAGTAATATATATCAGCAGGTAGAGAGGAGGTGAGCTTCGCAGACGGCATGGCCGGCGAACAAGATAGCTCCTACAGACTTAGAGTGGCTAGAAAGTAGCGAAAAATATGTGTGTGTGGACTTTGTGTGAAAATATTCGCAGACTGTCCAGGCAGGTCATTTTTCTTTTGAGAGACATCAGTCTCATCTAAACTTAGACAATCTAGAAATACATTTTCCAGACACGTCAGTCTTACATTTCAAGAGACATTCAACGAAAAATAACCTCTGCGGCAAAGAGCTCTTCTTGTTTATAATTGATACGATCCTATAACTTTATATGTAAATATTGTTATTTAGTCCAGAATAAATATTCGAAAATTTAAATAAGAGGGTTTTCCTGTCTCACGCTACCAGATTAATCAGGAGATAGGTGAAAATCTTATAAAGGGCATTTATTAACCATAAATGTAACATATATGCAATTTTTAATTTTTTCTTATATACTTTAGTAAAATATTTTTTTTAGTTCATGGTGCACATTCATGAGAGAATGGCGATTTTAGGACCTTAAAGAAGAGAGTGAGTAGTGTATACTCAATTTTGGGTACAATGGGTATATTTAAATGCGAATTTACAATATAAATGAAGATATTTATCACGTTATGAATGTTTAAGTAATTTTAATACAGTAACTTACCCACGATTGAAGGGATTATTTAAAACTGAGCCTAATTGATAGCTGAGAGTGTGCATGGGTGCTTTGGCACATACGCATTTTTAACTGACAAATCGGCAATTTTTAGATGATAAATTGATCGATCTGAAAATGTTGAACTTATACCCTACGATAAAAGAACTTCTTTAATACGATTGATCCGGTCGAAAAATATTTTTTTATTTTGCGAGCATTATAGATTTAGCCAAAAGTAATTTATTGAGCGATTCTCAATTTGAGAAATTAGTTCAATTGAAGACCAATCATAATTTCTAGTCATAAATTTGCATTGTAGATTATATATATATATATAATTATATGTATGCTTTAAAGGAAGCTGAATTATATCAATAAAAAATATCCTATTACCGAAAACAATTTAAAGATTTATCCGTAAAAAGTCTTTTTTTTACAATATGAAATGTGTTCTCTTATAGACTGATTTAATATTACTTCCTTATCAATTTTACTTCTTTATTTTAGTACTTACTTGGCGGAATGGGTGATATTTTAGATTAGCATGTCTGAAGCTTTTGTAAATCTGTTAAAAATTGCTAATTTAAAATTCATATTTTTTTTCGAAAATTTTAATTTATAATTTCAAAAGTTTTTGCACCAGTTTTGCAAAAGCACTCTGTGTTTGTGTAGTTCAATTTTTACACAATATTTTTGAAATTTCAAAATTCAATTTTTATTTTAAATGTATTTTGTATTTGAAATTGTTTACTTTTGAAAAGTATTTTGTATTTTAAGTACTAAAACCAAGGTATTTTGTATTTTGAATCAAAAATATTTTTTCGATATATTTTTCTCAACTCTGGATATCACTACATTGATTGAATATAAACTGTTGGAAGAAATGTTATTTATATTTATAATTATTACTGTTTTAAATGTAATAGTAATTTAGAAATCTGCATTGGTTTAAAATTTGCTTCTGAATGAATTTAAATAGTTAGAATTGCATGACTAATAATAATAAATATATTTGTCACGTTATCTTGGTATCTTTGCTGTAAAATATGTCACTACCAGACTTTCTAATGACCTACGTTATAAACGTTTGAAATATGCAATGAGAGAAACGAAACAGGAATTTAACAAATACAACTTTGTGGACTTTAATTGGAGCTTCTTTTGAACTTATCATTAAGTTAAATTAAGTCGTGAAATAAATGACAAATAACTAGTTTAACATTATAAGAATCACTTATTTATTTAATGGTGAAAGAGCCAGTGACCTTATATTTAAAACTTTTTACCTAGTTCTATATAATTTAGTTTTTTTTTTCAAAGTTCCAAATAAATGTTGATAATCTCATTTCGTTTGCGTCCATAAGCGTCTAGTTTTCTACGAAATAAGATTTTCTCTGTTATTCAGAAAGAACTTATAAAACTGACAATATCAAGAAACGATTTCTTTTGTTAATTGTAAAAAATTATTTGTGTATTTGAATGTTTAGTTTGACATTTTAAATTTTATTAACAGCAATATTTTATCTATAATCGCATAAAATAAAAATTACTTCGTATACTTAAAATTATTACAAGACATATTATAAGATTTAGACCAGCAATATTTTAGATTTTTCCGGCGAATTCGGCAACTTATGATAACTGAATCTTCTGTATACAGGGTGTCCCTTATCGCTCAATAACAGCTTATTCCGAAATTCTTAGTTTTAGAGGTATTACTAATCGTAAAAATGCTTTATATGTTTTTCTCCATCATATGAAGAGCCGTTTACGTCAAAATAGTTATTTTTGCAAAATTATAAAATTTAGATTTTTATATGTCCCTTGGGTTCTATATATATATTTAGACAATCATTCTCCATACACACACACGCACAAGAAAAATGTATGATCAAAACTTACCGAATTATGATACTTTGAATTTTATGAATTTTCTGTACTTTTTGGTCAAAAAATACATTTTTAGTGCCAGAAAACTTTGGAAATTTATAAAATACAATATATCATAAATCGGTGTTTTTGTCGAACAAGAATTACATACATATAAAATAAAACTTTCTGCAAATAAGAACTATAAAATCAAAGGAAAACCAACATTACATAAATGAATCAAAAAATGTAATACAATATAAAAGTGTATATCCAATAATGTACAATGCACAAATCGAAAAAAAAAAATATAAATAAAGACAAGTACGAGGGAAAAAAAGTCCACGAGCAGAATGCGAGAATATTACAAGAAGAAAGTAGAAACTTATGTTATGAAACACGTTATCAAGGACAATATTACACAATATAAGTAAATCGCAATTGAATTATTTCAGTTTGAGTAAAATAAGCTGAGAAGCATACATTACTCACATTGCCCCATCAACTGCGATACAATACCACACATGAAAGAATTTGAATTAAGAATGGATGAATTCTGAAAATCAAAATATGAGAGATGCAAAATAAATTACAAGGAAACATTAAAAAATCACATAGTATTATAATGAACAGGTTTTAAGCCAATAGAAAAAAAGCAATTTAGCAAACTACAACGACCATTTGGAAAATAATTTTTTCAAAGACTAAAATTTAAGACATAAAAAATCGCATGGAGTTGATCATACATTACGTACACCATGGATTAAACATTAACATTCCTGGATCCATCATGAACAAATTTTAAAAGAAATTTCAGTTTTACAATTTTCGGTACTGTAAATTTTTAAACTTCTACGGAGCTGGTCATGCATTACGTACGCCATGGATTAAACATTAATATTCCTGGACCAATTTTAAATGAAATTTCATTTTTAAACTTCTAAACATCCCACAATATTACTTTTTATACCGTCGTATAGAGAAAAAAAAATGCATTTTTAATTGCAATTTGTTTGAAAGCTGTATCTCAATTTGTTTCTCAGTTATTATTTTTTTTTGTAGTTTTTATTACTTTTTTGTCATAGTGGCAACAGAAGTATCCATCTCTGTTGAAAATAAAGGGAAAATACAGATTACTGTATAGGCCAATCAGAAAACGAATAAAATGCGGGATTCAACTAATAAAAGGCTTCAGATGTTTTTGATTTCCTACTCTGACCGAGGACAATAAAAATTTTTCCAAATGGTTAATAATAGAAAAACGGCACTAACCATTGCAACATCATCCTCATGATCGTTCTAAAGCTTTTGACAAACACATCGAACGATTCTATAATTACAGTTAACAAGTCACAGTTATTTTAACAAAAATGATGTATGAATAAATATAATCCATTGTAAAACTAATAAAACGATTAAAATATTATCACCTATTATAATCACAAGAAGAAAAAAAAAAAGATAAATAAGAATATGTTCTTCGCGACTCTCACTTACAGAAAAAAGAATACCCCATCCATGGATAATATTAATTTAACATATACAGCATCAGTACTGCCAAAAGTGATACATAAAATACATTGCAGTTAATTTATGGTTACTAAAAAATTAATAAGATGTATATGTGGAAAAAAGTGTATAAAATCCGTAAAGAGTGATACAAAAAGATAAATTATCATGTAATTTACCAAAAATTACAAAAATTAATTTTATATCCATGTTAATAAGATTATTACCCATTGCAAAGGCGCCCCTTGCAAAAACAAGAGATTAGTACCCATTGCAAAGAGTTGCCATCTATAGTTTAAAATAGAAAAAACTTTATTAAATATAAATGGTTTTAAATTAATATGTAAAAAAAAATAATAATGAAATCATATTAAGAAATAGTTAATAAATTATAATTAAAGGTGCATTATAACATTTTAAATGTATTATAATATTTCGAAAGTATTATGACAAATCATAAATAAAAATGCTAAAGAGAGTTATTGAAATATGCAGCATAAATATTATTAGATTATTATTCTTTATTTAATGCTGTACACTGTTGAAATAGATAAGCAGATTAAAATAGAATACATGAATTATTTAAATATTCTTCATATTCTAATTTAGTTTATAGTTAGAATATGAAATAATAATAATAATTATTATTATAATTATAATAATATCATTAAATGATTTATAAAACTTAATTATTTTAATAATTAAATTAAAGACAAATATGATTAATAAAATCAATTGAAAGAAAAATTAATAACTATATGAGTCTTCAATTTGTTTTTCATCTTGTAGATTATGTACCATTATTGCTATCTCATTCACTTGAAATCCAAATGTATTTACTTTAACATTAATCTTTCAGTTCACAATATTTAAATGTTTGTTTGTTGTCCCTCCCATCTAAAATTATTATCACTCTTTTTTTTTTTCAACCTATTGTTTATTTCAAATTTAGCCTTTTATTTACGTTATTCTTTCTTACATGTACTTGTTATTTCATCACTTTTCACCACAGTCCTGCCATATATTTTATACTAAACACATATTATCTTATATTATTTATTAATTTTTCATTATATATGGGAAGTTTTGTGGTTTTTTCTGCGTTTTATTTATTTATTTATTTTTTTTTTTTGGGGGGGGGGGGGGGTCAATTATTATGTTATAGCATTTGTCTTTGTCTTGATATTTTTTAATATCATTTTCCCAATCTGTAGATTTTGGTGAGGTAACTTTGTATATTAATTTACATTTAATCTAGTTTTCATGCTAGCAACATAATTATTATTTATAATTTTGTTCCGGTACATGATTTTTATGTTATACCAGTTATTTTCTTTTTTAATTAATTACTTTCTTCATTATGTTTTTAATTCGTTATTTTAATGATATTTACAACAGTTCATATTATTTCATTTTCTTCTCCCTCACCACATTTACAATTTAGCAAATGCTCATCTCCTCGCTGCTTGACCTGCCCTCATGCAGATCCATCACATATTGTTCATAACACTTCCCATATTAATTTTTGTAAAGCTTTTAATGTTATTTATCGTATTAAATGTAATTCATGTAACATGCAATATATTGGTCAAACTGGTGGCCCAATTCATAAACGTATCAACGGACATCGATCTGCCATCAGTAATTATAAATGCTCTCGCAATCCTTTAAACTGCAATGTTGAGTATAGGCACTTTAAAAAGCACAAATTTAGTAATATCAATATTCATATCCTTAATATACAAAATAAATTTCATGAACGTCTTTTTCTGGAATCTGCTTATATCAAACATTATAACACACTTTAATTATATGGGCTAAATCAACTCTCAAGCAATAAACCTCATGTCGTATATTCTACGTCATCACATACAATTAACTATCAATCTCTCTATCTTTCTCTTAATCATAAATTATATAAGCAAACCACACGCACACAAAGAGGGAAATCTACTACTAAACATTCATCATCTACATTAACTAATACTCATATTAAAAAATCATTCATACGCCTACAATCTTCTTTCAGTAGTAATTACAACTGGATGTCTCTTCGCAAATTTCATAAATATCATATTCATTATCATATCAGCAATTCCTAAATATCATATTAATCAATATCACAAAGTTTTTACATCAAATACATTCAATTCTCATTTTAGTGATACATTTTTTGATTTACTCCATTATAGGCTAACTGCTCTTAATGTCAATATTAACAAAAAACCACAAAAATTAAATAAAAGTAATTCACATTTAATCGTTACCTTTACCAATCCTGTTTTTAATAAAATTAAACTTAATCAATTATTTCACAACGAGCAATGTAAATTCCCACTTCAAAGTGTTAAACTAAAAAGCTCTTTTAAATATCCTATTAGTTTAGGTCGTAAAATTTTCAATTATAACAAGTTTTCTAAAAATTTCACACACACTGGCACTTTTACATGTAAATGCAACGATCCCCATCTAAATACATATATTAATGCCCATCATGGACATGTTATAACTGGTAATTTAGACATTGTCAATTTGTCAATAATATTCATTTAAGATATTTGATGCGTCATGGCACTAAATATCGTATTCCTTCACAGTGTAATATATAGTCTATAATTAAACAACTCACATATGATTTAGATTTCTTCATTTACAAAATTGCTATCAACTATAATAAACCTACTGAATATTTTGTAGATTGGAAGTATTATGTCATCTTTCTTTTGAAACAACAATTATTAAGACTGCATATTGCCAAAAATTCAGTTTCTTTCTCCACCCTTAAACCACATATTGCAGAACTTCAAAATAATTTCATCATTACATATGTTGGTAAGTCTGCTAACAACTATGCTATCATATGCAAATATTACTATCATCACCTCCTAACTAAAGCAGTCACTTCTAATAATATTTTCAAACTTCATCATGTTACTTTAAAGGAAAATAATAATCCTATATTAAGCTATCACAAATTCTTAGGCATTAAAAATAACAACCTCAATTATCCTTATGTAGTCATGATTCCAAAATTTCACAAAAATCCTCTTAAATTCCGCACTGTCACTGTAGGATGTAATACATATAATACTTGTGCTAATACACTCTTTTTAAATATTCTTACATAAATTTATGAGTTATCAGTTAAAAAAGACAACACTCACTGCATTAAAAACAGTTTTGAATTGGTGGATAAAATAAAGCCATTAACAAATGTCAATAATATTATTACTTTAGATTTCAAAGACCTATTTAATAATATCATTCTAAAAGACTTGCATTCTATTATCAATTCATTATTTATAGAATATCTTCCTTTATTAAACTTACCTGATAACATTGGTACTGACTACTTCACATCTTTGACTAACTTTCTACTATTTCATAATTTTATTTTCCAAGACAATGCTTTTTTTATTCAAATACAGGGCATACCTCAAGGAGCTGCTTCATCAAGCATGTTATCTGATTTATATCTTTACTTTTATGAACATAAATTTATTAATAATAATTTATTGCTCTATAGATACATAGATGATATAATTATTCTTTCTGTTACAAATAATAATTCTATATCTCTTCCTGTAAAGTACCCTTCTAATCTAGAACTTAGTACTACCTTTTCAAATAATTCTAGTATCAATTTTATGGATGTTAAAATTAATATTCTCCCTAATAACACCCTAACAATCAACATTTATGATAAAGCAATGAATTTTCATTTAATGTAATTAATTTTACGAACTTTAATTCCTGCTTGCATATTTCAGTATATAGAAATATTCTGCTTAATCATAGTCTTCGTATCAAACGTTTATGTTCCTCCCAATTCTTACAGCCTAATATTTTTAAATTAAAGCAATTAGCATTGTCTTATAATTATCCCATCTCTTTTATATCTGCATGGCTCAAATCTTAATATTCATTTTTTTCTTCTTCTTACCAGTATTGGCATTTAATATGTTTAAAAAAACTAAAAAATCGAAAACACTATTATGGAGGGTGGGATGTGGATTGCTGAAAAAAATGATAAAAATCATACACACAAAAAATTATATATATGTGTATATATATATATATATATATATATATTCTTATTAAAAAAAAAGTTTTGGTGTATGTGTATGTTTTTCTATACATTATACACTAAAAACATAAAAACATAAAAAATAAAAATACCATTATGGAGAGTTGAGGTCGGGAATGCTAAAAAAATTTTAAAACCTTATATGTTTTTATGTGTGTGAGCGTGTATAAGTGTATGTATATATGCTTATATATTGTATGGACATATAATAATAATAAAAAATGGTGTATCATGCATTTAACATAATAACATTTCACATATTGCATCATCATTTAAGGATATATTTTACTATCTCAATATTCCTCATTGCTTTTTAAATTTTCACATTTATTTACATAATACAAGGCTAAATTTTACTATCTCAAATATTGCTTATCTTTTTAAATGTTATTTATATTCTCATTTTTTTATATTATAATTTTTTGTCTTTAAAATATTAATTTAATCAATTGCCCTTTTATTTATTTTTATATAATTCTTTATTTCTTTATTTCTTTATTTGTATTAATTTATTCCTTTTCTTTATTTTATTTTGTATTCACTCAGTACTTATTAAGTTTATTCCTATTTTTTCATTCTAGTTTAACTAAAAGTTAATCTAAGTATTTTCTTTATTTCTTCAATCATTTTCATTCCTTTTATTTTTTATTATTTTTTTTTGGACTTAAGATGGCAACTCTAAACATTATTGTTATTAATCCAGTTCCAATTTATTAATCCAGATCCAATCAATTTTCTGCAATGTTTGCGTTATAAGGAGCTAAATTTTATCATTTTAGGCTTAATGCCGACAAAATTGGATGAGATAACGCATTTTCTATGAATGAACTCACAAGCTCCTCTGATGATTCTGTGAGTCATTCATAGTTTCTTATTTTACATACTGGTTTCATATCTTCATTTCCAAATAATCTTTAGAACTTTATCAATTTCTTCATATATTTGTGATTTCAAATGTATTATTACATATACATATACATACACTTACACATACACGTTCCCTATATTATTTAAACAATGAAAGTTAAAGACGACATAAAGTAAATGCGGACAAAATTATAATTAAAGATATTGAATTGTTATAATTCACATATAATTAAACAATATTTAATATTATAAGAATAAAATTTGAAATAATTGAAAATATTTAGAAAAGTTTTGTATATTTTTTTAATTAAAAAATATTGATTTATATTATAAATTAATTGTAAGAACTAACATACAATGAATATTTCTATAGTACAATATAACCCTATATTCCATTTTTATCATAAAAATTCACTAAATCCAACCTACATTAAACCAATGACCAATAACTCAACTTGCATTTAAAAAATATATAATATGAATAATACAAGAACATAAATTAAACCACACAATATCACCCCACCTCAAGAATCATTCAGCTGATTTTAGCTTGATATCTCTAAATTAATCATACAAATAAAGCAATAACATTATTTACTTTTTATTGTCTGTGTGTAGTAAATAAATCACAATAAAACTAAATATGTAATAATTATTTAATAAGATGTAAGGGATATCAGTTGTTTATTGCTTGTTGATAAACAGATTTGAAATTTTGAACTTTAAATTTATTTGAACAAATATGATTGATTCTATGAGATCAGATTTATGTAAACAGGAATTATAATGTATGGATAAAGTTATTATATTTGCATATATATGTGAAATATCGCCGATTCACAGGCTACTTTCGGCTGCATATCGAGTTGTGTTCTGCAAATCCACACTGTTAAAATTTTTTCTCCGAAATTACTGAGAATCTACGGGTAATACATTATCTTAAGTCTTATGTAAAATTATAGAGATTAGAATAACCGAGATTCTGTTAAATAACAGAGAAGTTATTCGGTAAATTTACAGTAGACTCTGTAAATTAACATCGTTAAAAATTCAAGACCCTATAAATTTATTTTTCATGATAATAATTAAATTTAGTTTTCTAAATTAATAAATCACTTAATCTTCAGTGAGCTTCAAAGAATTCGAATTTTCAGAATAAATTTGAACTACTGTATCATTTATTTTTAAATTGCTTCTATTAGTTTCCAGCCGTCCTGTGGTTTGAACCGGAGACATCTTGACAGTAGAAGAACACCGTATAGACTAAGCTATAGGAACTGTTGTGTTTGAGTACAAAGTATGATATTTTATGATTCAGGGGGGGGGGGGATCTATTGCACTTGTGCTTTTCAAAGATTTCGCTTCAAATCAAATATATTCGTTAGAAAATTCGAAAACGATTTATTTAAATTTATTTTAGACCGATACATAATATCTTTTTTTAAAAATCAATTTTAATTTTTTAACTACTTTAAGTAATAAAAAAAAAATCAATGGATTTTTTTTCAGAAAAAAAATTTAATCTAACTCATTTTTTACAACAATAATGTATTAGAAAATTTTTCGGAATTGTCGCACACTATTTATTTTTTAATGCACTAATATATTTTTAAAGAATTTTTTAGTAAGAAATAAGAGAAAAATAAACAGAAAAAATGTAATTTATTATTTAAAAGTGATTTTTTACGTTTTCATTATTTTATTCATTTTGTGTGATATGTTTTTAGAAGATATAGATATATCAGTGGCGTGGCGTCCGGTCATCGCTGGATGCGGCGATGACCAAGCAATATTTTAAAACTCTTAATAAGCTTTTAAAACTCTACGATCCAGTTTTAGCAGAACATTTGGAGTTCATGTATAAGTGAAGGTAAGACTTAAAGTTTCTTTTTTGAACATTCAACCATTGAATTTTAGAGTTAATAATTTTTCACCACAAACTTAAATAATTGCGATGACCACCGAAAATTTTCACGCCACGCCACTGATATATATATATATCTTTTAGCTTTTTTTCTCACAGAAAACAACCGATTTTCTTATATCATTGAATTCTGTACTCTTGAAAACGTAATTCAATATATATGTTTTTCAATTTTTTTGGTATCCATCTTCTTCTTTTTTTCTTCCATATTAATTCTTGTAATTAAATGTAAGGCACTTCATTTTATACATACAGTTCTATATATAGGTTTGTGGTATCCATTTTTATTGTCATTTCATTCACAATATTGCGGTTTTTGATGATGGTTTATATATATATATATATAATCATTAATTAAACATTACTGACCATCATGGATAATTGTGATATCATGAATGAATTTACAACAATACAGTGTCCCCAAACACTCTGAATGGATACCAAAAACATAATAAACAAGCTACTATGTATAAAATAAAGTCCCTTGTACTATATAATAAGAATTAATAATAAAGAAAAAAAGAAGAATATGGATTTCAATAAAAATAATTGAAAAGCTTACATATTGAATTACGTTTTCAAGAGTACAGAATTCAATCTCTCTCTCTCTCTCTCTCTATATATATATATATTATATGTATGTTATATATTATAACTCATTTACCAATGAAATAATAATAATAATAACAGCTTTGAAATAATACTACGCAATTTACTTTTAATACACTGATGTCCAAAATTAAGGACCAATCACAAAATGCTAATTTTTAAGTACGCAAATACTCAAAAGGAAATAATATAATTCGAATAATTACTATCTCTACCGCACAGCTAGTCCATATAACATCTCATTCATGTCACACATGGTCACAAGTGTCACAGTCACTACGGTGAAGCAAAAAATAGGAAATTCCATACAGCTCATTATGAGTCTCAAATGATCACTATATTTGACTCCACTGAGACGTCACTGTGACTGCTGCTTAGTGACGAGTCGCCATGTGACTTTAGAATGTAGTTACATTGTGACTTTCATGTGACTGTCATCTGCAGACACAATTTCAAAGTGTTCGTGAACGCTGCATGGTGATAAGTTACCGAAAAAGTTTCGACAAGGCCGCTTAAGCTATTGAGCAGGTATAATTCTAAAAGCCATAAATTCTGTTCTAATGAGAATTTGAAGGAAACAATTATATTAAAATGTTCGGAAAAGATGGAAGATTAACATCTAAAAAAATTAAAATAAAAATTTTTTTGAAGCTTTAAGAGTCTTGAGACCACTTGAATTAGTCTGTTTTTAACATTTTGACATTTATTGCTTTTATACTGTAACTGGCCATTGCATTACACACATATATCATTAAAAGTTGTTATCTAGGCTTTAAAAGCCAATGGTACATAGAGTACGTCGCCTCCTGTCATTATGTGTGTCCAAACCGTCCATATCTTTAAGGGTTTATATCTCGGCTAATTACTGACGATTTTTTTCGAAAATCATGATCATCAATGCTTTAATATTTCTGCTACGATAGGTACCTCCAGCGCTGCCCAACAGTTTTGCTGAATGCCCGTAAATCGAAATTTGTGTGTAACGGAAAAATGCGATTTTCTTAAAAACTATGTGACCTAGGGTAATCGCTATAATTTTCCTGCAAGGTTTAAATTAACGTCTACTCCCTCTAATTTTTCATAATTTTAGCTTCAGTAGATTCGGAATTAGATGGAGGGGGGGAACCTATTTTTGCGCTACATTTTCGACTGTATTTTTGAAAATGTATTGCCTAAAATTAAAAGAAATGTATTTTTGAATTCAGAATTATGAAAGCTTTCACACGATACCCCACACGGTATACAAATAAAATATTTTTTTTTTTCAAGCAACTGAATTTGCCCCTATACATTTTTACTAAATATATTTATAAATGTTTAATAATCTGAAAATATGTGGGTCAACAGTCTTTATTACTTCCCCGAATTTGAACTTTCCACGTTCCATAGTTTACGAGTAGTGACAGACAGACGGACGGACAGACACAAGAGTGATCTTATAATGGTTCCGTTTTTACTTTTTAAGTACGGAACCCTAAAAATAAAAAATGCAAAATAATAATAAAAAATTATAATAGGACGGATGGGTGGGTAGATGTTAGAGTATGAAGGAAGGTGGTGTTAGTAGTAAGCCCACACTTTGGGTGAAGGAAGTGACGTCACGAGGGAGCGTGGCAGCTGTTAATCAAAAGGGGGATGAAACCGGAAGGGGGGGTGTAACGTGATTGGGCCGTCTAGGAGTACGAGGGTAGAATGTTGAGTTGTTTTTTTTGCTGAATATGCTAGGGGTAGTATATAGAGCCGGGTGTGGGGGCGGGGTCGTTCGATTGACAGGTGGGCGTGTCCGATCTCGAACTATAAGACGAGGGGTAAATGTTTTCAACTGTTGGAGGCAAGGGTTATTTTTTATGTTGATTGACAGGTGGGCGTGTCCGATCACGAACTATAAGACGAAGGGCAAATTTTTTCAATTGTCGGAGGCAAGGGTTGTTTTTTATTTTGATTGACAGGTGGGCGTGTCAGAACATCTGCTCTTAGAGATTTTTTTACGACTGTTGGCAGGAAGTTTAGTTTCGAATTTATTCTTCTGCTATAAGAGGGATTAATAATGTTTTCAATTTAATTTCATTGAATGAAATAACTAAAACTTAATTATTTTTATTAATTGATTATTTTTAATGCATTATTTTTACATTGGCAACCCTGTTTCATTTTAACGAAATCATTTTACCGATTACGTAAACGGTGATTATTTTAAACACATTAACTGAAGAATATAATTATTTTTAAACTGATTGTTTTAACCGGTTTTAAAGATTTTTTTGATTAAATTTTAACTGAAGTTTTTTAATTAGAACTTTTTAAGAAATTGATTATTTTTTAATTTCTGCAACACATGATTTAGACAAGATGGTGTCTGTTCGAACATGAATGTGACGTCATGTAATGACTTCACCCAAGCAAATACGAGGACTATTTGTAGAGTTGAGTTGTTTTTCGGATCGAGATGGTGTTTAACTGTAACCAGATGTGAAGTTGAGTTGTTTAGATTAAGATTGACCGTAACCGGTAATGAACAAAGTTTCTGTTTCACCATCTGGCAACAGTTGTATATATCAGTTGCTTAGATTTTCATGCTCATTGTTGCATCGCATTTCTGAATATCTGGTTTCACGGGTCATTTTTTTCGGTGAAATTTATTTCGTTTGGATAATTTTTGTGTTTTTATACTTTTTAAGTATTTCAAAGATTTGTTCTAATGAACAAATAAAGCGAAAGAGAGCTACTAAAGACTTAGACAACAGAAATGAAAAGAACGATGATCCAAAGTTTTTAGAACAGTACGATGTCACAAATTTATCGAGGGATGCTGGCTTTACCCTGAATTCTTTGCCAAAGGATATGGTTCATCTAGGAGGTGAAAATTTTCTTTACGTCAATTGTTTTTTTTTTGGACAAACACGTGTGCACATTATAAAATATGTTTGTGACGAAGACGGTGTCTTTCACCCTACGAAAGATGGAGTATCCTTGTGGCCTAAAGTGTGGCATTCGTTGTGCACAGAGGTTTATGGTATCCTGAACCACAAATCTTCAGATAAAGTATTTGTGATCGAAAGAGATTTGTGCGTGTCGAAGCAAATGAAGGTTGGCTTTCAACTTTTTGTATTTCAAAGATTGTTTCAGCGAAATAATCTAAGCATGCAATATGTGCCTGAACACGTTGTGTTGAGAGCTGTAGAGTTGGCTAAACTTGAGGATAACAAGAACTTTATTACGGAATGTGTGAAAACAGAATTAATTTCGTACACCTTGTTCAACAACATAACAAAAGAAATCCACAATTCAAACCTGGATTTGAAACCTGATGAAAATTGTGATGGATTCTTACAACTTATCGAATCATTGGGTAAGTGTTTGTGTGTTTTTATCACCCAAAAAAATTACCGAACTTTTGAACTGTTTTGGGTGTAGGGATCACTATCAAGTAAATTTTATGCATGATTGTTTATCTAAAAGTAGAACTGAAAAATTTGCTGAATATTTTGAGCAAGCACTGTTTCAAATTACAGTGGAACCCGGTTAAGACGCTCACGGTTAATACGCGATCCCGCTTAATACGCGGATTTTTTCCGATCCCTTGAACATCGCCTATAAGGCTAATGTAAAAATATCACGTTTAATACGCGAACGGTTAATACGCGAGAGATTTCCGGTCCTTTAAGTCAAAAAATCACGTTTAAGACGCGAATTCATTGATCAAGATGCGAATTCCTTGTCTCCTTTCCTGTATTGCCAAGTAATCGGATTTTTTATATTAAAATAAAAAACAGCGACTTCAAATAGTAATATTTACTTTATTTAATAACAGATTAATTAAGGCAAACATTACTAATCGGAAATAGCGCTAGATATTTGAATTTTAAAAAACCCGCTAAGTTAGCAACACTGGAATTCTTTGATCCCGCGTCCTAACAGTCTGCATTTCTCGCTTTGTGTATGTTTTCACTGTAGAGAAAGACGAATTCAGGATACTGAGATATGTCATAAAATCCTGATTAAAGATGATTATACCTATTGTTAGTAAGGTTTTAAATGTAAGTTATACACCTAATATGTTTTATAATGCATATTAAACGCAAAAGAAAAAAAAAAAAAAAAAAAAAAAGAATGAAACTCGTAAAGGTTAAATAAATACGACTGAGGTTGTTTAATTCTTTTACGTTTTTTTTCTGTTTGCTATGCTAACAATATTTTTTACAAAAAGATTAATAAGGATAATTTTCTTTTATAATGAAACGAATAGATTATAATGGCACTCATTATTACAAGTACTAAATATGATTTTAACAACTGGATTGTGCTTTCAAAAGTTTAATATTTTTTATTTTTTACCTCCGTTAAAAAAAAAAAAAAAAAAAAAAAAAAAAAAAAATGTCAAGCTTGAAATTATTTTTTTTATTTTTGGTTGTAACGTATTAATCTACAATAAAGTCGTTTAAATTCAATTTTTTATTTTCAGCAGTTATTCTAGTCGTTCCTAAAAACATAATAATGAGTTAAAGTTGAATACAATTAAATTTCAATCTAAATATACCTAAAGATACAATTTTGGACCGTAAACATATAACCGAAAATTCTAAAGTTCATTTAGACGATTAGATGTGTAAATAAGCACAGTTTCTGCAACGTTATTCAAATCACGTTTAATACGCGATCCCGCTTAATACACGACTTTTATCTACTCCCTTGAAACGCGTCTTAACCGGGTTCGACTGTAATTTGGACGATGTAGCAAAAGGCATTGTACAAAAAACCTAAATGTAGACTTTAATTATGTACTAGGACAGCAATAATTTTTCGATGCTGTTGATGTAAAAGGACTATTTAAAAGTATTGAAAAAATGTATGTTTCAGAAGAACAAAATGAGTTTGAAGAACTGCTGATTTCATCGTAATTATATCTGTTACTTTTTTGATTTGAATAAATTTGTATTTGACTTTTTGCAACAATTTTTGTAAATTTATAATCTGAATAAATGTATATTTTCATAGTATTTTTCTTGTCTTTTTTTAGTCTTATTTTTTTCATAAAATTAATAAGAATGTTTCAGGTAAAATAAATTTTTTCCAATTATAAATCATTTTTTTTTCAAACATAATTTTTTTACTGTACTCAAAACTTTTTTACTCACCATAATTTTTTACTGTACTTAAAATAATTTCCTAAACATTTGTTCCCTAAACATAAAGCATTTTTTCCTAAATCATAAATCATTTTTCCAAACACAAAACATTTTTCCCTAAATCATAAGACATTTTTTGCCTAAATCATAAATCACTTTTCCAAACACAAAACATTTTTTCCAAACATAGAACTTTTTTACTAAACATAAACTTTTTTTTTCTGCAACATAACTTTTTCCTAAATTTAAAACTTTTTCCTAACACAAATCTTTTTTCCTAAACACGAAAGATTTTTTCCCTAAATTATAAGACATTTTTCCTAAATTTAAAACTTTTTTCAAACGCATAGTTTTTTATTGCACTTAAACTTTTTTCTTCAACAAAACATTTTTTTACTAAATCATAAGACATTCTTCCTAAATCATAAATCATTTTTCCAAACACAACATATTTTTTCCTAAATCATAAGACTTTTTTCCTAAATTTAAAACTTTTTTAAAAGCATAGTTTTTTATTGTACTTAAACTTTTTTCTTCAGCATAACTTTTTTGCTCAACATGCTTTTTACTGTACTTAAAATAATTTTACTAAACACAAAACTTTTTTTTACTGAACTCAAAACTATTTTTTACTCACCATACTTTTTACTGTACTTAAAATAATTTTCCTAAAGCTTTTTTTTCCAAACATAATTTTATACTGAACATAAACTTTTTCCCAATCACAAAACATTTTTTCCAAACACAAAACATTTTTTTCCCTATCCATAAAACATTTTTCCTAAACATAATTTTCTCTGAACATATTTTTTTTGTTTCGTTGAAACATTATTTCCAAAAAAAAAAAAAAAAAAAATTCTTTTCTCAAGATAAATTTGGAAAAAGCAATCTTAATGATTACATTTTTTTTTGCAATATGAGGAAAAAAACACAATCACACACATAAATATTTTTTAAATATA
Source organism: Maratus speciosus (assembly GCA_963932465.1). NCBI lineage: Eukaryota > Metazoa > Arthropoda > Arachnida > Araneae > Salticidae > Maratus > Maratus speciosus. The sequence continues at coordinate 280,751,677 of OZ010787.1, read as the reverse complement.
AACACTTTTATTTGTTTCATAAAGTACATTATATTTGCAAAACATAATTTTCTACATTTTCAACCATAGTACTGGTGATATTGGTAAAATGACGTGATTAGATGATCTTCTTTTTCTGTGATAGGGTTCAGGTCTTGCATAAATAGTTTTGTGATCATTCTTCAAATACATGTTTTTTTATAAAATCTTGAGGAAAGTTTATTTTATTTAAAAGTTCTTGAAACTGATCGAAAGCAATAGGTTTTTGACTTCTATCTCTCAGCAAAAAACCGACTAGTTGAACAAAATCTGATCCATTAATTACAGTATCATCTATTTTCAATTCTTTATTTTCTGTACAGGAAATTTTATTTTGTTTAAAAAATTTCATAATTTTAACAGCAGTTTTCTTTTGTTTTATAGAAAAGAACCTAGAATTTCATTTTCTATATCAGAAGACATTTCAAAGGGTTTTTGGGGGAGTTGTTCTTCAGGGGGTTTGACCGCATTCATATCTGGGAATGATACAAACTTTTGGAAAATCAGTGTGTAAAGCTTCGCCTTTTCATCATCCTCCATTTTTCTTTTCAAAATAGCCTGAATCTGTCTATCTAAATCACTCAAATGCTCATCGGCAAACTCTTGATCTCTGTCAGCTGGAACAAGTCTGAATTTACGAGCGAACTCCATTGATCAACGTACTGAGCACCGATACTGCAGCAGGAATAAGTGTAGACAAAAACCCTTCTCCTTTTTGAACGAGAAGTCGTCTTTTCTTAAACAGAGGTACTTTCTTTTCTCCCAGATGTCGCAATGTTCTTTTATAAGCTATTAATCTATTTTTCTGACGTTTAGAGACAGGTATGTTACCCTTTAAAAGATTTAAGGCGCATTCACAGACACCTTTTATAATACTATTCGGACACTTTTTAAGAAAGGTTGCTTTTTGCTTTGTCTTGCTTAACAATTTCAGATGTTCCACGGTCGACATCCTGAGTTCAAATGCTGGTTGATGAGCTTAATCTCTCTTTTATATACTTACCGTAAGTAAAAGCTTTCGTTAAAGCACAATGTTTAAATCAGGGTTTGTGACTTGGGCAGTTTACCTTTGAAATATTTAATAAATTAATCTTGGGGCAGTGAAAATCATTCAGATTCAAAATTTTTCGTCCAGACAACCGTTCTAAAAACTTTGCTTTTTCTAGTCGTTTGATGTAAACATTTTTATAAGATATAAACAATGATGAAAGTATAGGTTCTAATGCTGAATAAGGTAAATCACCATTATTCCATTGCAAACCATGGCGGTAATGAGTCAACCATGCAAATGTCTTTCTTTTTAGGAGAGGTAATTTCTCCCAAGAATGCGGGGAGAAAAAATTCCAACGGCAATGGTATCACAATCAACCGCATAAAAAGCGAGTTCTTTAACCCCTTAATTCTCGCTCCCGTCATATTCTCGGGCTGTGTGTTTTACTCAGATTGCTTGATTCCCACCAGTTTTATAAAATAGTGAAATTGGCTATATTTTAGTATCGATTTACCTGTCATTAAATAAGGTGAATATTTCTTTTTTATAAAAGTGGTGTCAATAAGCAATTTGAATTTTTAAACCGTAATTTAATTCGAGCGTTAAGGGGTTAATAACAAAATCGTGCGTGCTTAACTGAAAGCCTTCAAATTCAATGACAGCAGAAGTCATGTTCACCAGATGCCGTTCTCTGGGCAAATGATTTATCGAAGTTCATACACATAATGTTTATCACAAGGAAAAATTTTTGTTCGCACGCGCAAGCTTTCACAGGAATCGGGCCTTAAATCAATGAATAAGTAGCTAAAAGGTAATGCAGTAGCATCATTAAAAATTTCTTGAAAAGCCTTGGATTTACCAGGAAACATTTGTCTGGATAAATGCATTATTTGGCTTTTATCTCGAGGATTCTTCTATAGTACCATGTAATGAGAATTTAAATTAATATTTCTCATTTCTTTGCCGTGATGAAACAAGTTTTGCGTTATAAAGATGACCGAAAGATTTCGGTGATGACTGCCTTTCGTGAAAAATTTGCTCAATCGTACATCAGAAGCTAATTCTGACATCAAATCATCTATAATAATTAAAGCATCACGAAGGGAGTTAACATTAGAGGGTAAATCTTCTTCAAATTGTACACCGTTCATGGAATTGAAAAGGGGTTGATAGCTTCCATAACAGTATATTATACTTGTGGGCATAGGATGAAAATATTTGTAATCAATTAATTTTTTAACAAAACAACTTTTACCCGAACCTGTGGGCCCGCTGATAAGGACAGTAGAAGGATGTACTAACTTGAGTAATTCCATGATTTAAATGACACGAATGAATGAAAACTTCAATTTTTATAGTTTCTTGACTATTTCGGCAAATTATTTTTTGTACATATAAATAACACAATAACTTGTATGATCTTGTTAGAAAAAAATTTATGCATGCATTGTTTTCTAAAAACAAATGAATTTTCATCTAATCCGCTATCCATGATGAATTAAATAAATAAATAAATAAAAACATAAAATAAGATAAATATATTTTTATTTTTTAAAAATCATGTTTACACCATATCGTTTTTTGACAAATTGATACATTCGAAAATCATTCTTCTTTCTGGATAATACATTGGTAATAGAATCCATACAAAGTCCTTGACATCTTTTTACAATAAAGAAAATACAATATTGTCCACAGACATTCGACGTTAAATTTTGAAACATTGCCTTGTTCCAACGAATTCGGTGATTCTTCTTCACAAATCTTGTTATGTCTTCTCCATAGGTTTTAGGGGGAAGTCCGTAAGAATTTAAAAAAAGTCCAGAGTTTTCTTATATTGAACGTAAATTGCTAGCCAATGGGATCCTTTTTCGTCATGTTTATCGGTATTGAGCACTAATGCGCAAGGAAACTTTCGAATTTCAGGTATTTTGTCGGAAGGAAAAACGCCTACAAAGTATCTGGCCGAAACCGGATCACGAGATAAAATTCTATGAATTTGCGATGAATTCATTAGTTTCCAAAATCATACAGAATATTGCGAGATTTGTTGATTTCGATTAAATTTTCAAATTCAGCATACACTAGCAAAGAGACTGTTTGCGCCAAAGTTGTTCCGAACTTAATTTCTAATCTTAAATTGCTATGACGAATGAGATTAAGATGTGAACCATCACATAAATCAGGTGACAGATCAAAACAAAATAATGAATACCCCTGTGAAAATTCTGATCTTGAAAGGTACAAGCCTTTGTTTTCTGCATTCGTAAATAAATTCTCATAAGCTCGAATAAATAAATTTTTTTTCAAAGTCAGGTTGTAGTGGATTGTGAGGAACGGGCTGACCGTCCACATAGACACCAATGAAATTAATATTGCAATGTTTGAACTCAAAAAGGGACTTTTTACAGTCGCCGTTATATGAGTCATTGTCCACACAGGCGATCACGATGCGATTGGGCATCTGCCCTGTAAAAATATTATCTTGAACAAAACTCATATTGCCTGTAGGAATGGAATATGTTTTGCAAATCACTCTGTTAATAGGGTATTTGGCTGTTGTTTTTTCTAAGTTTTTAGCATGTCCTAAGACAACGCCAGGACTTACGCATACTTTACGAACAAATAAGGAAGCATGTTCCAGGGAAACTTTAAACTCCTTTTCACCTGCCAATAAACAACACTCTGGTTTACTACGAATCAGTTTAATTTTCACATCAACATGTTTAGGAGCAGTCTTTCTTGATGAAACATATCCAGATGCAACCGACTAATCATATCCACTGAAGCACTGTGTTTAGTCAATTCTGCACGTTTACTAAATCCTTCATTGGGATTTGCAGCTGCAGGATCTACAACATTCATGCGATCAGCAATATCTTTAAAAAATGATTCTGAGGAAAGTTGAGAAGTTTTTTCATCATACCCGTGATTCATTAATTTCTCTATCATGACTCTGTATGGATAAGCATTATTACTTGAAGAAACGAGTCTATCGTTCAGGCTAATATCAACTTGGGAAAAGATGGAATGCAGAAAAAGATTGACTGGTCCAACTTTACATTTATCTGGAATGGGTTTGCCGTCCTTTTTTAAAATCTTTACTTTGACATATAACTGAGTTTGAGATAAATCAAGATAATCTTTTCCGCTTCCAGAAACATTAAATTCTACAGGACCTCCATCAGAAACATTGGAAAGTGGGTGAAATTCAACCCACTGGCCTCTTTCAATAACTGTTTGAGTAGGAGGGAGATGAAATAATTCTAATTCCGATTTAGCACATTCGGGAGAGTCCTTTAAAAGAAAAGCCATAGTTTAATGCGTATATTAACAGGAAAAAATATCACGTCTTTGCACCTTCCGTGCTTTTGATGAAATGATGTGTTTCGCAGGTTTCCGCTTCCTTTTAAGCTTTCCATGGCCAATCATTTCATCTGCTTTTTCAAATGCTTTTCTAGCTAATTTTTTTCCAACCCCCTTTGATCGTGTTTTAAGAGACGATGTAAAATTTTCACCTGATAACACATCATTCGCAACCATAGTCACTGTTCGTAATTCTTCTTTTGCAATTGTTTTGGCACCACTTATCAAAAATGGCATCGTACTGCGAAACAATTTAGCAAAAAATCCGCCTATACCGTATCCTCTCTGCAAAACCGTTCCTCTATAGTAAGGCAAACTATTTCCTGTTTGTCCTGTATAATAATCTTGGAACTTTTGTGTACAACATGTATAAGGCACCAACATTTTGCTGATCTTTCTTTATCGCAATCAAGAAGGAAAATGAGATTAATTTAAACGTAATGCTCTTTTATATGATCTGTCGTAAACGGAAATGCAAGGTTACAAAAACTTTACCTCTTTCAAAAGGCACTAAGACCAATGTCAGACGGGCGTCTTTTTTGCTGCTTTTTTGCTTATGTATTATCCATTCACAATGCTATAGCATTGTGAATGGATAATACGCAAGCAAAAAAGACGCCCGTCTGACATTGGTCTAAATCTCCAGAATGAAGTCTGACATCAATTTGTACCGTTTGTAAATGCTGACGAATAACTGGTACGTACAATGGTCTTGAATAATGAGCATTAATAATTTCGCCATCGCTTCCTTCAACAGACACAATTTTTAGAAGAGGGGCTTGTACATCAGCTACGATTTGAGGCTCTACGAGATCACAATACACATACATCACGGGAAACGATGACTTTGGGTCAGCCACAAAAGGACTTTGTTGCTATCCTGTATATTCTCCGGGTTCAAACCCTAAAAGTTCTGCTACACCTTCATAAAGAACTACTTTTGATTTTTTATCTGTCTTGATTGTAACTCTTTTCGTAACTGGGTGAAAATGAAATTCAATCTTATTTTTATGCGACGATATCGTCATACTTTTAATGAGATCCTGTATGGTTTCATAACATCCAGGAGGAACTCTCCTACGTTCCAACTTTCCACCACTCAAGTCAAAACCAAACAAATTATTATCATTTCTAACGTTATACCATGAATGCGGATAAATAAAATCGACCAAAGCCATTTCCCATTCACCTTTTAAATTTATGGGGGTGGGCAGTTGAGTTGTAAATTGCGATATCTTATTATTTGGGAAAAAGCTCATAGAGCTGTCACTGATGAGTGTGATTTAGAACGACATCTTTTGAAGAAATGAACGGTAAGTATGATGTCTACTCTATTTATATCATTCGAATATCTTTAACCCATGCATTGAACTTTTCCGGATAGCCTTGAAACTTCACAAAATATTGGACTTTTCCATTACGTTTCTTTTTCTTCAAAACTTTCTCCACAGGATAAAAACCGGAATCCGAAACTTTTTGTAGTTCTTGTTTGTAAAATGTTCCTTTTGTGATTTCTCCTGCTAAATCTTTTAATTTATAGACAACAGGCAGAGAATGCACTCGGTGTATGATTTTATGAATAGTAAAAATTTCTCTCGTCCAATTTTGTTCGTATCCTTTCTCAAAACGTAGTTTCTCTTTACTTATACGAACGGTATCGCCGACACTCAAGTCAGATTTTGTTGGAGAAATTTCGTCGTTTGCATACAATGTTTTCCAAACCTGACTTTGGTTATCGAAGTTTACTGATGCTGTCTCCATTTTAATACTACGATGTCATGTGTGGTTATAACTGTGTACTAATTTATCGATTACATCAATATATCTCTTTGTATTCTTTTCAGTAAAATATTTCCACATTTTCGTTTTAAGTGTACGATTAAAGCGTTTTACTACTGAAGCTTTTGTGGAGTTATTAGTTGTGAAAAAGTGAGCCTTCTGCCTTTTTAAGAAGTCCTGTACAAGCTTATTTGTGTACTCCTTCCCATCGTCGCACTGCAGAGTTTGCGGCTTACGTTCCGAAAATATTTTTTCGAAAGCTCGTTTAATACCTGAAGCTTTTTTATCTTTTAACGGTATAGCCCATGCATATTTCGACAAAATATCAATACATGTCAGTAAATACTTATATCTGTCATTCAAAGAAGATAGAGACTGCATGTCTACTAAATCAGATTGAAACTGCTCGTTTAAGCCGCCTACTATGACACAGTTTCTCGGGAATTTGTGTCGCAAATGCTTGTGTAAAGTATACGAATCGTTCGTCTGAAGCCATTTCTTTATCTGTTGTGTTTTTACACGGCCTTTTAAGGCACGTTGCAAAGCACTGATTCAAAGCTTCCATTACAACAATGGTTATGATCTAAACGAAAGTTAACATTCATTTATATTTTTTCAGCTACAAATACAAAACGATGTTTATCTCATCAATGTTTTACTTAAAATGAAAAGTATTATGATAAAACCTTTAATATATACCTTGTTTGAAAAGTATAAATTTATAATTTAGAATAAATTACGCAATTAAATTCAAATAATTTAAAAGTATTAATATAATTACTTTTAATTGAAAAACAAATCTAAATTTACTAATCAGACATTATCATAGAGAATTATTTCAAAGTCAAAATACATAAGATTTTTTTTGTGTTGCCACCTATCATTTTAATTTTATAACAGTATTTTTATTTTACCGAAAAAGTCAATGTAGGATTTAAACCCTGTAAAATTCTGTCAAGACACAATTGTTTGTCTGTTATTCTAACAATTGTGCAATAACAACACGTTTTTAAAAATAATATTTAAAGGAAAGACTGGGTTCTATTCAGTGTGACGTCATTCGAGAAAACATATAGTTTAAAAGTGTTACATAGACTGTTAAAAATAAAAATGTTTTATGAAAATACTTTTAACAATAAAACTATTTATTAATCATTCAAAACAATGAAAAAAAATCAAATAAGTGTGCTATATTGCATTGTATACAATTCTAATTTCAAAATGTTTCGTAATGTCCAATTAAACACTTGTTCAGAAAAATCTTCAAACGAGTTAAACATTTTTATAAAGGCGTTCTCAACATGTACAGGTACCTTTTGATTCGTCAATTCCAGTATAGTTTTTGAACAAAAAACAGGGGTCGCAGTCTCTAAGTCACTGTACTGCGCTTTACGACATACATCCACTTGAACGGCTGCATACCATTTTATTGACTTTTTCCCTTGCATTTGATAGTTTAATTCATTTATAGTATCCGACCGAACACTGTTAAAGAATGAACGAAAGTCTTTGTGATAAAAATAATTAAGTTTTAGTTATTTCATTCAATGAAATTAAATTGAAATCCTTTGATTAAAAACATTATTAATCCCTCTTATAGCAGAAGAATAAATTCGAAACTAAACTTCCTGCCAACAGTCGTCAAAAAATCTCTAAGAGCACATGTTCTGACACGCCCACCTGTCAATTAACATAAAAAACAACCCTTGCCTCCGACAGTTGAAAAAATTTACCCCTTGTCTTATAGTTCGTGATCGGACACGCCCACCTGTCAATCAACAGAAAAAACAACCCTTGCCTCCAACAGTTGAAAAAATTTACCCCTCGTCTTATAGTTCGTGATCGGACACGCCCACCCGTCAATCAAACGACCCCGCCCCTTTTTGTCCCACACCCGGCTCTATATACTACCCCCCTAGCATATTCAGCAAAAAAAAAAAAAAAAAAAACTCAACATTCTACCCTCGTACTCCTAGACGGCCCAATCACGTGACACCCCCCACTTCCGGTTTCATCCCCATTTTGATTGACAGCTGCCACGCCCCTCGTGACGTCACTTCCGTCACCCAAAATGGGGGGGGGGCTTACTACTGGCGTTGTCTGGGTAATACGCAATGGGGGCATTCCACGTCAAATCAGGCAGTAAAATATCAATATGTAACCCACCATCACAGATTTTAATGAAACTGCATGTGTTTGTTCTTACTATTAAGATATGATCACCAGTAATTTTTTTTGCTCCTTGGTGAAATAGTTTCTGAGAAAAAAATTGTCAAAATTTTGAAAAACTGCCGTCAGTTGGCATTCTTGATAGCTCGGTTTTCAAATGTAGCATGCCATATATATAATCATATTTCAATATCTACTCTACAAATCATCTTCAAATAATTTATGCACAATATTTAGGGTACGCAGCTTATGAAAACAATATATTGTTACGCTTATAACATTTTAAGTGTGTCTAAAAAAATATTTAAACTTTGAAGTCGTGAAATTTTTATGAAAAATAATGCATTAACAAAAAAAGCATTATCAACAAAAGGCGGTATTTTTATTAAATTTATTTTTTATGGGAGATATACTTAAAGGTGTCCTTTACCTGATTCTGAAATAAAAATAGTGGGATTTTGGGTGTTTTTGGTAGTATTTCCTATTTAAAAATATTTTGAGGTGCATTTCATATCAAATCAAGCAGAGTCATTCCATGTCAGTTCCCCTAAGCCATTTAATCACTGTCACAAATTTCAATGAAATTGGGTTTGTTTATAGCTTATTTTAAGACGTAATCACCTTTAATTTTCTTGATCCTAAGTAAAATATTTTTTAAGATAAAAAATATCAAAATTTTGAAAAATTGTTTTAAATTTTTTTAATGACAGTTCGATATCCAAAGACTACATTAAAAAAAAAAAAAAAAAAAAAAAAAAAAAAGTCATTTCAATATAAAATCACTAAATAGGTTTCAAATAATGTATATGTGACAAATAATGTAGGCTGATTATTATTTCTTGTTTTTTATCATGTTTAAACACTAAGAGTGTCTTTTATCTTATGAATTTTTAAAATCAAGAATTTTGTCAAAAATAATGTGTTAATCAAAAATTTATTATTAACCGAAGGCAGGGTGTTATTGCTTTTTTTTAATTGTACGTAAAAATATCTTTTAAATGGTTATAAAATAAAAATAGTGAACATATGAGGAAAAAATATCAAAATTTTGGAAAAATGCCACGAGTTGCCATTAATGATTGTTCAATTTTCAAAGGCCTCATTTTATATATAAAATCATATTTCAATAACTAATAAAGAAATCTTCTTCGAATAATTTAAGCAAGGTAAATAAAGTATGTAGATTATGAAAAAAATATTGCTGTAATGTTAAAAAATATTTAAATGCGTCTAAAAAATTGTATAATCTTTGAAATCAAAAATATTTTACAAAAAATAATGAAATTATTAAAAAATCTTTATCAATCAGAGGCGGAGTTTCTATGACTAATTTTTTAATTTTAAATTGTACATAATCTGAAATAAAAATAGTCTGAAATAAAAATAGTGGGATTTTGGTTGGTTTTAGTAGTATTTAAATCATATTTAAAATTATCAATATTTTCAAATGTAAAACCTATCCAATGTATCATCCCTGGAAATATTTTTATTTATGCATTTATTTTATTTTTCAAACTATCTTTTATGTTCGTTTCTTAAGGAAAAAAATAAACAATATTGTTTTTTAGTAAAACTTCTAGGGCGAAGAGCAATTATCCCTTTCCAAAAAAGAGAAAAATCACTAGCTCCTCACCGCCCAATAGAAATTTTCAAAATGACAGTCCTAATCTTTAAACTCATATTTGGCTGTTAATATTGAAAATTTAGCATTGAGCTGCTAATATTGAAAAAAAAAAAACCAAATTTCACTCTGTTGAAGAAAATTTTGACGTATTGTGCTTTAAATATATGCAAAAAAATGCATAATCCATTATATTTATATCTTTCAAATAACTATATCTAAAAAAATATTTAAAACTTAATGAGTTGCACTTTTGTAACTTTATTCAGTTTCTAATGATATGTACCGTAATTTCGGGTGTATAGCCCGCAGATCAAACAATTCAGTTTGGACCCAGAAATTTTATTCAGTATTTGAAGACCAATATTTACTGTGATCTAAACAGTTACATTTTATTTTTAAAAATTTCTGGGTCGAAACACGATTGTATGATCAGCGGGCTATACACCGGAAATTACGGTAATTTGATTTATTTCATCACAATATTGCTGAAAGATGGATTTTCAACATATATATGTGTGTATATATATCCCTGTTCTGAAATAAATTATTTAAAAATTATTCATTTATGTTTAATAAAGCATATATATATTGTTTATACACTTACAGAAAATACATATAGCAAATTTTATGATATTATGTCAATAATGTCTAAAAGTAAAGAACTTATCTAATAGTATGTAACGAAAAATTTAACATCTGGTGTAATGACAACAAAATTTTATAATTGTTTTACTTAATTTGGATGAATGAAAAAAGCTTACATGTTTATATTTTATTGAAGTACAGGTGAAAATGTCACAAAGACATACCTCAACAACCACTGAGTATGTCACATTCACACTACAGATGATTTTTTTTTTCTTTTTGATCTTTCGGGTTTGATTTCAGATGGTAATGAATTAATTAGTTTTGTTAGAAGTGTCATTGCAGTCAGCATATTAGGCTCACTATTTTTTTTTATATAATTTGTTTTGATTGACTCGATGAACAACAATATTTAAAGGGACCATTTCATGACGTTTCAATTAAAAGGTGATTTATAAATTCATCATGTTGTTTAGTTATTATTATCGTCTTAAGATAATAAGTTGATATTAAAATTTTTAAATGCAGTTTATTTATTATTTGAACAGTTGAAAGTATTTTTCAATAAGAGTGCGGGCTGTTGATTTTAAGTCGGCTGTTGAGCAAGGTAGTGTTGGTAAAGGAACTGGTACTATTTAATTTAATTTTTATTGCTGTAAATAATATTTGTTATTTTATTATTGTATGTATTATATTTAAGCAAGAGTAGAAATACACGATATCGTAGTCATTTTAATACATCTTAGCACGAAAAGCTTCAATATGTATCATTAAACATTCACATTTTATGAAAATTTTGTTAAAATTGCTCATATTTTCACTATTTTTATTTTATAACTATTGAAAAGATATTTTTACGTACAATTAAAAAAAGTAATAACAGCCTGCCTTCGGTTAATAATAAATTTTTGATTAACACATTATTTTCATACAAAATTCTTGATTTTAAGAATTCACAAGATTAAACACACTCTTAGCATTTAAACATGACAAACAACAATAAATAATAATCTGCCTACATTATTTGTCACATATACATTATTTGAAACTTATTTAGTGATTTTATATTGAAATGACTTTTTTTATGCAGTCTTTGAATATAGATCTGCCATTAAAAACATTTTTAAAAAAATTTCAAAATTTAGATCTTTTTTTATCTTAAAAAATATTTTACTTGTAATCACCTTTAATTTCCTTGATCCTGTCTTAAAATAAGCTATAAACATACCCAGTTTCATTGAAATTTGTGACAGTGAATTAAATATCTTAGGCGAACTGACATGGAATGACTCTGCTTGATTTGATTTGAAATACGCCTCAAAATATTTTTAAATATAAAATACTATTAAAAACACCCAAAATCCCACTACTTTTACTTCAGAATCAGGTAAAGGACACCTTTAAGTATATCCCCCACAAAAAATAAATTTAATAAAAAATACCGCCTTTTGTTAATAATGTTATTTTAGGTAATGCATTATTTTTCATAAAAAAATCACGACTTCAAAGATTAAACATTTTTTTAGACACACTTAAAATGTTATATAAGCGTAACAGTATTTTTTTTCATAAAATACGTACCCTATATATTATGCATAAATTATTTGAAGATGATTTGTGGAATAGATATTGAAATATGATCATATTTATGTCATGCTACATTTGAAAATCGAGCAGTCAAGAATGCCAACTGATGGCAGTTTTAAAAAAATTGACAATTTTTTTCTCAGAAACTATTTGACCAAGGAGTAAAAAAAAAATACTGGGAATCATATATTAATAAAAGGAACAAACACACGCAGTTTCATCAAAATCTGTGATGGTGGGTTACATGCCTGCCTGAACTGACATGGAATGACCCAATGGTTAATATATATATATATATATATATATATATAAAGAATGGGGCATTCGATTATCAATTACGTTGCAATAATACATTTTATAATGGACGTTGATTCGGTACTTTTATATGTATAATTGTGTAGTTATATTTATTAATTCAAGTTAAATCTATTTATTTTCTATAATAGTTAATAATGCTAATGCTTAACTTGTATTTAAATTTTAGCCCAATGAGGACAATATAATATTAATTTCTATTACATAGCATATTATATTACATGAGAATAATATGCATGTTTTAATTATAAATTTTATTCTTTGTTCTATCCTCTCCCCCTAAATTAGGTATTTTTAATTATTAAGAAATTTTGTGGACACATTAAATGTAACTAATTATCATAAATAATATCATAAGACATAATTATTATGTAACTAATTATTTTCAAAATTTAATTATTATTATTATTATTATTATTAATTCCTAAGCATAATAATTTTAATAATTTATTTATTTATATTTAATTATATATTTATTTAAGTGATTGTGCAATGTTGTCACTGTAACTAAAATATTGATATGTTATAGTGAGGTACATTTATTTATGTGGAACATTAATTAATGAATGATTAATATCCCTATTTTACATATTATTTTTTTTAATATATCATTTACTTATTTTTTCTAATGTAATGGTATAAATTTATTAACATATTTTTAAATATTGTTTAATTATCATTTATATATCTTTAGACAGTATTTTCTTTAAAGCTTAATCCAATAATAGATATAAATATTTTATATTATGTATTTGTTTTTATTCCAAAACAATATATTTTACTAATAAATTCTAAAGATGGCAGCACTTCATTGATTCCTTGGATAAGAAGATGGTATTCATTTTTAAATGATCTGTAGAGGGTGTTGGTCGCATATATTGAGGTATATACATGGATATACTGTACATTTTTACTCCTTGGTCCATAATCATTTAAAAAAATTTTTTAGCAACGCGTGCAAATAATCTCTTATACTTGATGTTATTGCTGCCTTATTGTTTGGTTAGAAAGGCTTTCAAATTTGTAATGTGCTTTATATTTCTCAATCCTTTTTAATCATGATTTATTTTAAACTTATTTGTTTTTCCACTATTTTAATTATCTATTTATTGCGTGTGGTAGTCCCAAATTCATATTCTTTTGCTTTTATATAGCTATTATTAAGATGAAACCACACACTTTATTTGTGGAACTCAAGGCATTTGGGACCTGATGAACCTGTCTAGGTCCTACAAATTTCCATTATTAATTCTCTCCTTTTTTTTTTCTTTTTTTTTTATTATGTTTTTAAAATCTATGTTGAATATGTTACACTGTAAAAAAAAAAAAAAAAAAAAAAAAAAAAAAAAAAAAATCTGTAAAGTTACTAAAGTTTTTCTAGGAAACTGGGATTCCTAAAGCTTTTTATGTAACGGCAACAACAAAAATTCCTGTAACAGACTCACTTTTGCGCCGAAAATAAAAAAATCTGTAAGAATTTTTTAGGAAACTGGGATGCCTAGAACTTTTCATGTAAATGCAACCAGGGTTACAGGTAAAACTTTAGTAAGATTACTGTAATTTTAGCAGATTCATGTGTAAGTTACGGATTGCTGTAGCTTTACAAAAACTAGTTTTGTAGATTTGCAGTTTTTTTTTTGTACAGTTACAGATGAAAGTTTAGTAAGCATGTAACTTTACATCTGCAGAACTACAGATTTTTTTTTACAGTGTAAGGGAAAAGTTTGATTAATGGTTTTATATTATACATATATATAATCCCTAATTTAACCCAGGATTAAAAAAAAAATAGATTAAAATAATTTATACTTTAATTTTATTTTAAAAACGATAAAAAAAATACTAAATTGAGATTCAGTTATAGAGATCTGCACGGGCCGGAATTTCCAGGCCCGGGCCCGGCCCGGCCCGTTTACATTTTTACCGTTCTCGGCCCGGCCCGTACAAAAATCAGTGAAAACAGGCCCGGCCCGACTAAATTTCTACAAAAAATTCCGTTTTTTCTCGACATACAATTAAGATTCTTTTAATGAATACTACATGCATATTTATGGGAACATTTTACAGTATATTTTAAATTACCACGTGTTCGCAAAATAGAAAACACAGAATAGTAAACATTAACGATTACTTACAGTGTTTTAGTCAACGTCTCTACAGACGTTTCAAAATTTAAATAAGGGTTCATTAAAAGATTATTGTAGTTTAGAATAAAGGGTTAAAAAACATGATAACTTTTGAAGCTTATAATGAAAGGTAGATTTGTGAAAATATTTCTGTCATTTTTAAGGCTTTTCTGAAATCCAAAGGAGCTACATTTTGATACATTTATGAATTCATTTCTTTTCGGAAACGCATGAAATTGGCAGGTATTCTTATTCAGAAACCATGTAAATGCCGTTTTTTTCTTAGATAAAAGTAATATATCTTTCAGAAAATACTGGCAAAGTTAGCGTTTTGAATCCAATTTCCGGAAGCGATAGCACAGGAAAGGAGAAAAACGTACAGTCACGTGACAAGAGTCTCTTATCTCTGTACGTAATTTATGAAAAATGGAACCGCTATTCGATCCCATATGCCTTCAATACTCAGGTCTGTCAATTTTATGCCTTTATAGTTAAAAATGAGTCAGAAAACGTGTCTGAGAGTTTCGCATTGTTGAGCAGTAAATATGAGAACCACCTTAAGGTACATTTCCAAAGATACTGTTAACAGAAGTTCATTATCGCTATTAATAATTTTACAAAACATAATGCCTGTCCTACACATCCTGAGAACGATTAATACCAGTTCCGTCCCGGCATAAGTCTGCCGAAAATTAAACCCGGGATCAGGCATCATGTAACTGTACGATGCCGATCTCTACGATGGACATGTTACATTTCTGTATTGATGTTGTTAAACTCGCATCGGCTCGTAACGCACATTTATACTTCTCGAAAATGTCATATTCATTGGAAATGGCCTCGTATTTTATCTGCTACTCTCAAATTTTTATATCGGGCCGATAGGCCCGATTAATTTTTTTTATCGCCCCGGCCCGTTGAAAAAATTGTCCTAATTCTGCCGGCTCGGCCCGTTTTAAAATTCTCCTCCATTCCGCCGACCCGCGGGCCGGGCCGGGTACGGGCCTCGGGCCAAGCCCGGCCCGTGAAGACCTCTATTCAGTTAACAAACAAATTTTATCTGGAAGATTTTTCTTTAAATTTATTTATATGCGTAAAAATTGAAATTGTGTGATGTTTTAAAGCTAAAAATTTTGCAGTAAACGCGAAATACACTGGCGGAAAAAAAAATCCCAACAGCAAGAAAGACTTGTGTTAGATAAACGAAATTTGGTAGGCGAGTTTATGCATATGAAAGATGACATCGATTGAAATTTCGCGCTTCGCGCATAAGTGTGGCGCTAGTAGCGCCACTCAGAGCTTGCAGATCAGGTTTACTTTAAATGCGTGCTGTAAAGTTCGTAGGCGTTATTTAGCTTCGAAATGTGGCGTATTGAGTTGATGTTAGCCAAGAATGTCTTTAACGAGACGAAGAAGCCACTGTCAACAGCTCACCGAGTTGGAACGAGGTCGCGTATTCGGGCAACGAGAAGCTGGATTTTCTTTCCGCGATATTGCAGAAAGACTTGGCTGGAATTTATCCACTGTGCATGATTGTTGGAAGCAGTGGTCAAGGGATGGTACTACCTCAAGAAGACCAGGTTCCAGGCAGCCACGTGGCACTCCTGAGAGGGAAGATCGCCGTATTCGGCGTACGACTGTGGCGCATCGTACTGCGTCTGCGGCAGAAATTCGAGCTGCAGTTGGTACCACAGTGACACAACGAACTGTCAGAAATCGGTTACTTCAAGGACAGCTCCGAGCCAGGCGCCCTGTAGCGTGCATTCTACTGACTCCAAGCCATTGCTGTTTGCGACGCCCTTGGTGTCAGGCCAGAGCTCATTGGAGGACGGAGTGGAGATCTGTTGTATTTTCTGATAAAAAAGAAACACAACAGATCTCCACTCCGCCCACCAATGAGCTCTGGCTTGAACGAATGGCGTCGCAACCGGCAATGGTTTCGAGTCAGTAGAATGCACGCTACAGGGCGCCTGGCTCGGAGCTGTCCTTGAAGTAATCGATTTCTAACAGTTCGTTGTGTCACTGTGGTACCAACTGCAGCTCGAATTTCTGCCGCAGACGCAGTACGATGCACCACAGTCGTACGCCGAATACGGCGATCTTTACTCTCAGGAGTGCCACGTGGCCGCCTGGAACCTGGTCTTCTTGAGGTAGTACCATCCCTTGGCCACTGCTTCCAACAATCATGCACAGTGGATAAATTCCAGCCAAGTCTTTCTGCAATATCGCGGAAAGAAAATCCAGCTTCTCGTAGCCCGAATATGCGACCTCGTTCCAACTCGGTGAGCTGTTGACAGTGACTTCTTCGTCTCGTTAAAGACATTCTTGGCTAACATCAACTCAATACACCATATTTCGAAGCTAAATAACGCCTACGAACTCTACAGCACGCATTTAAAGTAAACCTGATCTGCAAGTTCTGAGGGGCGCTACTAGCGCCACACTTATGCGCGAAGCGCGAAATTTCAATCGATGTCATCTTTCATATGTATAAACAGGCCTACAAAATTTCGTTTATCTAACACAAGTCTTTCTTGGTGTTGGGATTTTTTTTTCCGCCAGTGTATATTGCTCAAGTGTTGCCACAATCAATATGACGCCAGCGTTACTAACGGACAGGTTTTAGCTGTATAATATAGCTTTTCAAGAATGATTTCTTTTTAGATCTGTCTCTATCCTATAAAAAAAATCAATCCCTTTGCACAAGTTCAGTATTTCTTCCCAGCTAATATTCCATAACGAAATTAAAACTCCATCAATAAATAAATAAAATATGAATTTAATAGATATGTAACTGAACTACGCACTTAAAACACCGAAATTATCAGAATGAAAAATTCTGTTGTAAGAAGCGAAATCTTTGGCGATTTCTTCGACTTTTAATTCCTAGCATGCAGTTGAGACGGAACTATCACTTTTACTGAATTTAAAAGCTTTATTTGAATACATAATTGATCTTTTCATGTAAAAATACCTTTTGATGTTGTTAGTAGGCAATATAGAAATTATATTAAATGTAAAAAATCCATTCGAGTTTTCAATAAGAAAAAGATTTTCACCTATATTCTATAACCCGGAAATTACATATTGGATCCCCAGTATCTAATAAAATGGAATGGAAATCTGTCTTACGGAAGCAAATAAATTCAAATTAGTGCATAAGGTAGAAATTCACTTATTTAATTAAAGAATATTGAATTAAAATTTTATTCAAAGGTGAAGTCGAATTTTAGTTCACAATTTAACAGTGATGAATATATCCTTACTGTATATATTTTCAACAGAGTACTTTTCTTGAGAGTAAGTATAATGACATCTCAATGAGGACTGGAAGTGGGCACCATCCGTGGTCAAGCAAAACTGTGTCAGACGCTGGATATTTTGGAACGTAGATAACAATTTTTACGGTGTCACTGATCGATTTTCTGTGTCTAGCACTTCTAGTAATGCCACCACATCTATCACAAAGCAAAGAGTAACCGTTGAAAATATCTTTACGTCTTCTTTATTCTTAACCTTCCGTCTACCAGACGGGTCCATTGGACCCGACATGTACATTCAAAATATTTATTCAAACCAGAAATTTCTTCAAAACAAACTAAATGTATAAATCAGACAATAATAAGTTAAATAAACAAATTAAATAGTTTTAAGTAAAAATTCTGGTGTAGAATGTTTTTATAAAACTTGAGTAAAATTTCCGGTAGTTCTAGGGTTAATGTTCTGAAGGAAAACTCTAGGTCAGCTTCGAATGACACATACTATATTTTTTACTAAATAAATAAATTTGACGATATTTTCCTATACACTGTAAAAAAAAAAAAAATCTGTAAAGTTACTGTAGTTTTTTCTAGGAAACTGGGATTCCTAGAGCTTTTTATGTAACGGCAACAACAAAAGTCCTGTAACAGCGTCTGTTGCAGGAATTTTTCATGTTGCCGTTACATAAAAAGTTCTAGGAATACCAGTTTCCTAGAAAAACTTTACTAACTTTACAGATTTTGTTTTATGTATGTGATTTTTGTTTGCTTCCGTAAGAATTGTAACCATACGATACTTCTTTGTACTCTAAATTTGTGTCCCATCCCAATAACAAAAACTTGACAAATCAGGATAGTTTAACAGTCGGAATATATTTCTTTAATCCTTTAAGGGGACAGCACACCTTTAACAGTCATAAAACATGCAAAATTTTCTATAAGTTTTTCATAAAAAAGAAAAAAATAACCACTCTAGAAGAACAAAAATTTCAGAGATATTCAGGTGATACTGAACTATGTTTAAAATTTTTTTTATTTGGATATGTTATAATAAAAAAAAAAATTAAGGGGTCGGTTTCAAACTGCTATTTAAAATTTTTAAGGTGAATAACATTTTACTGCGCGCGCGATATCCAATGCTAATTTCACGGTATTTGTATACACTTTATCTTAAATTAAAGATAGTGCCGTGGACTATAATTTGAAATGGAATATTTGTAAGCGGTTAATTAGATAAAGAGTAATTAACTTTTAATTAGAGAAATTAGAAAAACTACAAATTATTACATACATTCAATCTTATAATTTTTTAGGGTTCCGTACTTAAAAAGTAAAAACGGAACCATTATAAGATCACTCCTGTGTCTGTCCGTCTTTCTGTCTGTCTGTCACAGCCATTTTAATCGTAAACTATGGAACGTGGAAAGTTCAAATTCGGGGAAGTAATAAAGACCATTGACCCACATATTTTCAGATTAATAAACATTCATAAATATATTTAGTAAAAAAGTAGAGGGGCTAATTATGCTACTTGAAAAAAAAAAATTCTTTTCTTTGTATATCATGTGGGGTATCCTGTGAAAGCTTTTGTAACGCTGAACTCAAAAATAAATTCCTTTTAATTTTAGGTATCATATTTTCAAAGATATTGTCGAAAATGTAGCGCAAAAATATGTTCCCCCCATCTAATTCCGAATCTACTGAAACGAAAATTATGAAAAAATTAGAGGTAGTAGACGTTAATATAAACCTTGCCGGAAAATTATAACGATTACCCTAGGTCACATAGTTTTTGAGTAATTAGCATTTTTCTGTTATACACAAATTTCGATTTACGGGCATTCAGAAAAATTTTTGAGCATCGCTGAATATACCTATCGTTGCAAAAGAATAAAAGCATTGTTGATAATGATTTTCGAAAAAAAAACATCCGTAATTAGCTGAGATATTAACCCTTAAAGGTACGGTCAGTTTGGACATACACAAGGACAGGGCGGCGTACTCTATGCCTAGTTAACGACTTTTAGTGATATATATGTGTAATGTAATGTCCAGTAACAGTATAAAAGCAATAAACGTCAAATTGTTAAAAACATACTAATTTAAGGGGTCTCGGGACTCTAAAAAGTGGAAAAAATGAAAAAAAGACCATTTTCAACATTTAATGTCTTAAAATGTACATGATTTTAAAACACAATTTTAACTGGAATGAAAGATACAAGTATCTTCTTTCGTTTCATGTATTTAAAAAATTGCAAGATACAGAATTAGTATTTATAGGGGGCTCGAAACTGTTAGACATTTGTCGAACATAAAATTGGCATAACAGTTTACGCGCAGGATCACAAAGTAAATATTGCAACTAGAATGAAAATTTTGGTGCTTACTTATACTTCAGATTGTAACAATTTCCCTGAACTTAACTAAATTTGTATTTAAAGCATTTTTATATTTTTAATGCAATGCTGCATTTAGCTAGTACAAAATTTTGAAAATTTCAACAGTAAAATCACCTAAAAAAATATTTTTTTGAACAATAAAAAGGAAATTTTAGGTTCAGTTTATACAGAATAACATGGGATATATGTTTTGAAAATTTCATGAAAAAATATTCAGAAGTTTTTGAGGTATCCTGCGCGTTATACCCAAAAACGCCATTTGGAAAATAATGACTTTCAAGTTTCGGAAACGCCGCTTCAGCCATTGAGCGGGTATAATTCTAAAAGCCAAAACTTCTGTTTCTAATGGGAATTTCAAGGAAACAATTATATCAAAATATTCAGAAAAGATAGGAGTTTAACATCTAAAAAAAATTATTTTGAAGCTTTAAGAGTCCTGCGACCACTTAATCCTTTCCGGCACGGAGTAATTCTATTTATAAACTTATGAAATAACGAACTGACACCAGAATTTATAAACGAATTTATTAGAAAATGCGAACTTGCTTATTTTCACGTACATGATAAAAGGAAAATTTTAATTAAATATTCTTGATGCCATTTGTCTGTTTTGGAATTAAAATTAGGTGTCCGTTTTTTAAGGGCATCGCTCTCGAAATTTTTAATTAGAATGAATCGCATAAATACTGTGAGATTCGCGATAGTTTGCATTGATATTATCTCTCAATACGCCTCGAGTGACTTTAAAAGTTAATTAAACACCTATCTGGAAAAACGCGGCACTGACCAAGGCGGCGTTGCAATTTGAGACCTCAATTCGAAGCGCGCTTAGCACAATGCCAAATTTAAACTTTGAACAAAGATTTTGTTTTAGATACACTGTAGAAATAGAGGTTGTTACTACGCTGAATTTAGTTTCATGAAATGCCAAATGAAGTTTAACTATGCACTGTCTTTATTGTCAGTACCGAATTAAGTTCATCATAGGATAAGATTGTGTAAGATTAGGATAATATTAAAAAAAGAGTTATACGAATAGCTATATTTGATATTGTTCCATATATCTCTTTGAACTTTCATGGTATACCCGGTTACACTTTTCTAATATATACAGTTATACCCAACCCTACGTTATATAGTCTTTTAAAAAGTCTTAGTATACTTTTAGCAATTTTTTTTTTTTTTTTTTTTTTTTTTTTTTTTTTATAATACAATTACAAATTTATATATTTAGTCTACGGAACCCTCTGTACGCGAGTAATGCTCGCACTTGACCGGTTATTTCAGACTAAACACAGCTTTATAATTCTAGTTCATTTTCATGATAGTATAAACATTTCTGTAGGGCAAAAATTTTAAAGCTGTGCCTCAAATAGCTTTTGATATATCATGTGCGCAAGAATAAAAAATGTCATTTTGAGAAAAAACCGTTTAATCGTTTAATTGTATTTTTTAATTATAAAATATATAATAAAAGAAACAAAGCTACTAATTATATAATTTACTTAGCATTAAAAATTAAGTTAGATGCTAGATTAAAATGATAAATATAAAATTATTTGTAAAATACTGCAGAATATAGGAACATGCGCATAAATTAAATAGATGTCATTTGTACAAATGTAGCATTTACTATTTCAAAAAATTAATTTTAAACATATAATTTAAAATTTTATTTTGAATTAATTGCAAAATAGATTAAATATTCACTTTTTATTAAACTATATTATTTAATGTCAAATATAGGCCATTTTTTAGGGATTCTAACATTTCGATATCTGATTTATATACTTTGCGGCATAAGAATCCGGATAGTTTACTAAAAAATATATATTAATATCAATAAATCCGTATCCTAAACTGTCATTTCAAACAAAAACCTATAAAACAGGGTTCGTACGGGTGCTTGAATTTCATGACTAAGAAATTCTTCGGTACCAGTATTTTCTTATGGAAAATCTCTCCTGAAATAAGGCGAAATTTCGTCCGTTTAAACTAGATTTATTTTTCTATAAAAAATTTCTGATATTGGGCCTTGAAAATAACGGTACCCGTACGAACCCTGTAAAATTGACTACTTTCTTGTTTTCTATAAGGTTAATGAACACCTCAGGATATATTTCTATCATCACATTTTGTATAGTGATTGCTATTAAACTGACTGCTTCTTCGATGCTGTTCTGAAGCAAATTTTGCATTACTATTCATTATAAATGCTAAAAAATACTAAGACGTGGAATACTATTATAAAATCAGGAAAGTATTGCTCTAGGAAAAAAAAAACTTTTTTGTTTCAAATTAAGAAATGAATAGCGAATAAAACTAAACAGCTAAGCAATTTGCGATCACGTTTCAGAGCAAAAACATAAAAGTAAACAAATTTGGCGAAAGTGGAAGTTGAAGTCAATATTTTAAAGCTTTCTTATTCTTATTTAAGGTATTTAACTAAAAACAATTGACGCATTTTAGCACATTTCCAAAGTTGCGATAATTTGAAAGCGCGAAAACAAAAAGAAAACAAGCTGTCGTGACGGTTGTCGCTCGGTTTTTAAATCGGAAATGAAGGAGTGATGTCTACATTTTCCCTACTATCTCAGTAAATAATAATCGCACGGTTAAGAGATTGATATCAACTTATTCAAAATAGAAAATCCTTTCTAAATATGTAAATATTTAGCAATATTTAAAAATCTATTTTTTTGACCATTTAAAAGTGTACTGTCACCTAAACTCCGACGACGGTACTATAAAATATCATTAAATAAACGCTCAAGTGCGAGTATTCCTTGCGCTCAGAGGATTCCGTAGAATAAATATATGAATTATTAACTGTATTATAAAAAAAGCGTTGCTTAAACAATAATAAGACTTTGTAAAAAACTATACAACGTAGGGTTGGGTATAGCTGTATATACTTAGAAAAGTATGAATGGGTATACCACAAAAGTTCAAAGAGATATAAAGCCTGAATAAAATCAAATAATGCTATTCTGTATAACTCTTTTTTTAATTTTATCCTAATCCGTTTATGATGAATTTAATTCGGTACTGACAATAAAAGTAGTGCCAATTCGAAGTTCATTTGGCATTTCATGAAACTAAATTCAGTGTAGTAATCTTTTCTTTTTACAGTGTAGTTAAAACAAAACCCTTGTTCAACGCTTAAACATGGCATTGCGCTAAGCGCGCTTCGAAAGGAGGTCGCAAAGTTGCAACGCCGCCTTGGTTCGTGCTGAGTTTTTACAAATAGATCTTTATTTAACTTTTAAAGACACGAGAGGCGCATTGAGATATCTACTCAATGCAAACTAATCGCGAATCCCATACTATTTATGTGATTAATTCTAATTAATTAGTTTGTTTTTAACAATTTGTCGTTTATTGCTTTTATACGGCTGTTGGACATTGCATTACAGAAAAATATCATTAAAAGTTGTTACCTAGGCTTTAAAAGTCGATGGTACATAGAGTACGCCGCCCTGTTATTATGTATTTCCGAACCGTCCATGTCTTTAAGGGTTGATATCTCGGCTAATTACTGACGATTTTTTTTCAAAAATAATTATCAGCAATGCTTTCATACGTCTGCTACGATAGGTACTTCCAGAGCTCCTCAACACCTTTGCTGAGCGCCGGCAAATCGAAATTTTTGCGTAACGGAAAAAAGCGCTTTTCTCGAAAACTATGTGACTTCGGGTAATCGCTATAATTTTCCATGCAAGTTTTAAATTAACGTCTACTACGTCTAATTTTTTTCATAATTTCAGTTTCAATAGATGTGGAAATAGAGGAGGGGGAGACATATTTTTGTATTACATTTTTGACTATATCACTGAAAATATGTATTTTTTAATTCATCTTTACGAAAGCTTCACACGATATCCCACACGATATACAAAGAAAAGATTTTTTTTTCAAGTAACTTAATTAGCCCCTCTACATTTTTCTTAAACATATTTGTGAATGTTTAATAATCTGTAAATATGTGGGTCAATAGTCTTTATTACTTCCCCCAATTTGAACTTTCCACGTTCCATAGTTTACGAGTAGGCTGTGCCATGACAGACAGACACAGGAGTGATCTTATAATGGTTTCGTTTTTACTTTTTTAGTACGGAACCCTAAAAAAGGATGTTATGAAACTAATTTAACATTGTGTCGTAGTAATACATGTAATACATTTGAGAATGACTTATAGATGTTTTATCATGTTACAAATCATTATTTCTTCTAAAAAACAAAAATATTCTTTAAATGGATAAATTTCTCTTCCAATTATAGCTTTTCAGCTTTCTTAGTGTTGAAAGAGATAGTGAAAAGTTTCAGATCTGAAACATTTCTATATTTATATTGCCAGGCTATTATATTTGTACATTTTCTAGTTCCATGAAGTACTAAAAACAGTAATTAAGAAATGTGTTGAGCAGCATTGTAAATAGAAATGAAACAGCACTGAAAAACTGACGATAACTTATAGTTAAATAATAAAACTTTGTATTAACGATCATGAAATAAAAGCACACTCAGCGTTTCGGGAGAGGTGTTTTAATAGCCCGTCATCAGCCAATGTAAACAAGTGTCCGTAAGGGGACAAGTTCACGAATTAACAGTTAGGCTGCGAACGTACCATCCTTCTAACTGATATCAGTGTCGGCGTCGATTGTTGTGGCCATGCGGTATTTTTGATTTTTAATGACTTTAGCAGGAAAGGGACTGATGTCCTGCAAAAGAGGAACCCTTCCTTCAAGTAGAGTCGAGCTCCTTATTTCCTGACGACCCATTATTGCTTCCCCTCATTCTTTTGTGAATAAACCGCAGAACCATTCAGAATAAAAGATTTTCCACGAAAACTGGAGAATGAAGGCAAAACTCGCATCTGTACGCAGCTTAAGGGCAGAGAGAAGTTTTTACAAAGAATGCGACAGATAGTGCTAGCTGTAAGGTAAACACCAATCACAGAGGACCACATGCAGAAGAGCAAAGTGTTGCCAAAATGACAGAAAAAATTAACAGAAAAGAGTACAGGAAGTAATAAGAAACAAATAAAAAAGTGAATAAATAAATAAAAGAAGAAAATTAAGAATCAAACTAAAAGAGAAAACGCAGGAAAACTTTTTTTTTGTTTTTTGATTCTTTTGTTTAATAATGAAATGAAAAGAGACGAGAAAAGAGGGGAAAGAATTACAAAAATAATTTCCATACTGAAGAGAGAAAAGGAAATGATGGGAGATCATTGACAAGTTTATCGGAATTTTAAAAATAAAAAATACTTCGTGAAAATCCAAGTGATTGGGAGAGACAGAAGAAGTAATTCTGGACATGGAGAAATTGAAACAGTGACTTGAAGTCCAACAGAGAAGCAATCAAAGATTTTGAAATTTATTGATTTGATATATACCTCTGATTCTCGCTTAGTCAGAACTTTAATGCTCTCCAAGTTTGACCAATATAACTTAAATTACAAGAACAATGATTAAAATAAAAGACCCACCGATTTTCAGATCCTGTTCCTACTGAGAATCGGTGAGGCGCTTATTCTATTCCTTGTTCTTGTAATTTAGGTTATACTGGTCAAACTAAGAGAGAATTAAAGTCCAAATTAAGCAAGCATCGGAGGTATATATCAAATCAAGACGTTTAAAAATCTTTGATTGCCTCTCACTGTTGGACTTCAAGTCATTGTTTAAATTTCTCCATGTCCAGAATTATTTCTTCTCCTGTCTCTCCCAATCACTTGGATTTTAACCAAGCATTTTTTATTTTTTAAAACTCCCATAAACTTGTCAATGATCTCTCATCATCTCTTTTTCTCTCTTCAGCGTGGAAATTACTTTTGCAATTCTTTCCTCTCTTTTCTTGTCTCTATTCATTTTATTGTTATTTAAAAGAAAAAGAAAAAATATTTTCTTTCTTATGTTTTAGGTAGCTTTCTTTACAAAAAGCTACCTATTGCAGCCGTTCGAAGGAAAGCGATTTCAAAAAATTTTGGTATATTTTCATCGATCATGACCCCCAGACCCCGAAACCACCCTCCGTTCAAAATTGATATATATATATATATATATATATATATATATCTGACCTATGTCACACTGTAACTCTCGTATTTATGAACCGATTTCGATGTAATTCGGTGTGTACATAGTACGTACCAATGTCTCGACCGAGTTCGTTGGCCAGCTTCATCCGCCATTTTGTTTCAAAATGGCGGCCATTTAAAAAAATTTAAAAATTTTTTAATTTGAAATGTGGTACCAAAAAATTTAAAATGGAAAAATATTTTTTTCTTATGTATTTGACCTTTATATAAAGACTCCGTAGCAGTTTTTGTTTCGTCTATATCTTAAAAAATGGCTGAGTTATAGCATTTTGAATTTCTAGCGAAGCTGACATTTTGAAACGTCCTGAGATTTGTCACGCGGTAAAAGACGTATTTATGAACCGATTTGGATGTAACTTCGTTTATACATAGTACAGACCAATGTCTCGACCGAGTTCGTTGGCCAGCTTCATCCGCCATCTTATTTAAAAATGGCGGCCATTTAAAATTTTAAGAAAAATTTAAATTTGAAATGTGGTGCCAAAAAATTGAAAATTGAAAAAATATTTTTTTCTTATGTGTTTGACCTTGATAAAAAGATTCGGGAGCAGTTTTTGTTTCGTCTATATCTTAAAAAATGGCTGAGTTATAGCATTTTGAATTTCTAGCGTGGCTGACATTTTGAAACGTCCTGATTTTTGCCACGTGATAACAGACGTATTTATGAACCGATTTGGATGTACCTTGGCGTGTACATAGTACATACAAATAACTCAACCGAGTTCGTTGGCCAGCTTCATCCGCCATATTGTTTCAAAATGGCGGCCATTTAAAAAAATTTAAAATTTTTAAATTTATAATGAGATACCAAAAAATTGGAAAATGAAAAAGATTTTTTTTGTATGTGTTTGACCTTAATACAAAAATTCCGGAACAGGTTTTGTTTTGTCTATATCTAAAAAAATGGCTGAGTTATAACATTTTGAATTTCTATTGTGGCTGACATTTTAAAACGACCTGATTTTTGTCACCCGATAACAGGCGTATTTATGAACCGATTTGAATGTAACTTGGTCTGTACATAGTACATACCAATGTCTCGATCGAGTTCGTTGGCTAGTTTCATTCGCCATCGTGTTTCAAAAGGGTTGCCATTTAAAAAAAAAATTGTAATTTAAAATTTAAAATGAGGTATTAAAAAATTGGAAAATGAAAAAGATTTTTTTTATGTGTTTGGCCTTTGCTGGGCAACATATAACTATGATATGTTCCCGCACCATGTTGGTTAAATCAAAGTAAAATTGCGTAATTTGTTATTTCTGTTTGTATAAATATTTTTTATAAAATATAATTATGAGTGTAAAATTATAATGTTTATATATTTAAGTAAAATAAGAGTGTAAGTTCATACAAAAATTATTAAGTTGATTTTAAATAGTAAATATATATTTTTTAAAAAATTGTTGTATTGTAAAATGAATGTATAATGTTGATTAGAGTTCGGATCTCAGACAACAACAATAGCCAGACGCCATGGTGTCGTTTTATGACAAGCCAATGGAAAGTGGTGTATAATTAGAAGTCGTAAAATCATAAAAACGTTGGAATCAATTTATGGCCTCAATAAAAGTGTTGGGATAAATTTATGGCTTTTCAGACCACCCAAACTTTAAGGCAGATAATAATATTAAAGTATATGTAAGGGGCCATTTGCAGACTGTTAGCTAATAGGCCTATCGAAGTATAATAAAAAATCTTCTCACATCCAATAACAGTGGACTAGACAAAAATAGTTCCACCCACTGCAGGAGCTGGTGTGCAAGAAGAATAAGGTTTAAAAAAGATAGTCTGGAAAAAGATGTAGAGGACGCAGGAGCTCTCCCGAAAGCCCGTGCAATGAGTCCCGTAAGCCCTAGTAAAGCCCCGGCGAGATGGACATATCGGAGCGAGCCTAATCGAGCCTAATCGAGCCTAATCAAGCCTAATTGAGGATGTCTTCCTGAGGTACCTATCGGAGTGAGCCTAATCAAGCCAAATTGAGGATGTCTTCCTGATGTACATATCGGAGTGATCCTAATCAAGCCAAATTGAGGATGCGTTCCTGATGACACATTGCCATGATCCTAAGCAACGCAACAACTCGGAATTTGATGTATAAAGGCCACCATCCCGTATATTAAAAGAAGGTACTATTTTAAACATTTTCTTTTACCACTTAAGATCATATGAAAAATCTTAAAAAATACTTTTCTGATATTTTACGGTAGAGAGTTATCTGAGATCCGACAAAACCAATAATTAAATAAGATTAAGGTAATTTTAAAAATGAAAGAGAGTTATTCTTTTAGCAAAAAGAAACAATTATAATAATTAGAGTACGTGAAAATATTGTTTTTTTTTTTTTTAAAGATTAAACATACTTAAAATAATGAGAAGCAAACAAAAGTGTTGCTTTCTATTTTTTGAATTAATATTATGTTTTTTTTGTATATAGTTATGTTCAATGTAAATAAAATATTTAATCAAGTTTTAAAAAGTTTCTGTAATTATTTAATTAATAATATTTAAAGTGTGTCAATTTATTTTTTTACAGCTTAAATTTTAGTTTAATTCATAAGTGGAAGAGTTCGTCTAAATAATTCACAACGCAAACTCTTAATTTTATTAGTAATTATTCAAATTTAATAATTACATTTTGACGCGAATTATAATTTAATATTATTAATGCTTCGCGTTGCTCTTCTACTAGAATTTAGGTAAATACGATCACTTATATTATTTGAATTTATCTAAGGTATATAAAATTATATACCAATTTGCTATGAGGTTGCTTGAAAACAAGGCTTTTTTGGCACGGAATGTACAAAGACATTAAACAATATTGTGCAAATTGTGTGCAGTGCCTCACATCTAAACAACACACAACAATAAAAGTCCCTGTTAAAAAAATGGTGAAAGATCACGAAGTCGGTACAGTCCTGCATGCTGACGTCATTGGACCTTTAAACCTCACGTTAAGGAAAAACAGATACATTTTAATTATAATTGATTCGACATCGAGATTCCTGGAAGCTGTTCCCCTACGAAACGTAGAGTCACAGACTATATTAAATGTACTAAATAAATATTTTGCAAATTATGGGTTGTGTAAAGAAATTATCTTTGATAATGCAAAATATTTAAGAAGCGAAATTATGAAAGAATATTTGGAATCTTTAAACATACGAAGGAAATTTGTGAGTGTATACCGTGCGCAAGGAAATGGACTTTGTGAAGTTACCAATAAAATATTAAAAACATCAATTGTAGCTATGTCGAAACGCACTACGGAATGGGACATAAGACTGGATTTTTTTAAACTAGCGTATAATTCCTCGAAACACCGCGCTACGGGATATAGTCCCTCACTGCTATTTTTCGCAAGGGAAATAAAAAATCCCTTTACAGCCCATATTCCTTCTGAGGAAATATATACCCACTCTTATGTTAAAAGCAGAATACAGCATATGAAGGAAATCAAAATTCAATCCCTTGCAAACCAGGAGAAAATAATGCAAGAATATATAGATGAAGAGGCATACGAAAAAGTAAAGGATTTAAATTTGGGTCAAACAGTATATTTAAAATGTATTGGAAAACCAGGCGCATTAGAGCCAAAATTTCAAGGACCCTACGAAGTTACTAAAAAGTTTAGAAACTTTAATTATTTATTACAATATGTTCCAGATAAATCAATAGAGCCGATCAAACGACATATGGATCAGCTGTACGCTCCGAAATATGCAACAGGTCATACAGAGGCGGAAATTACGAATTTACAAGGGTCTCAGAAAAAAATTAAGGGTGATAAAAATTACAAAAATAAATGTGACATTTGTAAAAGAAAATCGCACTTAACTGAAAATTGTTGGTTCAAATTGAACAAAAATACGAGTCAAAAGGGTGACAAACTTACTAAAACGCATTATAAAAAAAATAATAAATATTCTGAGAATGTAGACCCATATTTAAAGTATCAAATAGATCATTATGATCAAAATATGTCGTTATATGGTTATACACCATATACAAACTTATACGGGGATGGTATACAAGATCATTACCCTTTCCCCCCTCCCCAGTATTATCCATGGTATATGAATTGGTATTAAAAATAAATCAAAATACATAATTAATCGAATTTCAAAATTTAAAAATTTTCAAAATTTAAAAATAAATTTTTTTTCTTTTAGGTAAAAAAAAAATTGAAACAAAATTAATAACTTGCCTTTTTAAAATTCAAAATAATAATAAGAAAGGATAGGAACATGGGAACGCCAATTTGTCTCAGGGTTACAATATTGAGCAAATGTGCAGGGCGCACCCGAAAACATACTTATAAAATTATGTAATGTGCTTCACAAAACTTCAATGGAGCAGTGAAATATTTCTCTCCAGGCAAAAGTTATATATTTTTTTTCTTTTCGAATATGAATTAGAAAGTATAAAATCTTAACAAAGCCAAATAACATTAAAACTTAATTAATTTAATAGTGAATAATGTTGGAGTAATTTTCAAAAAAAAAAAAAAAAAAAAAAAAAAAGAGAATTTTTTCTGTCTTCTATAAGGGTAGCCTTTGCTAATAGCCTTACAATTTAGATGACAAAATTTCAGAATTACTCTTTAAAATGAGTAGGTGTAAGCTATAGGTTCAGGGTAGTTAGAACAGCTTTATAGCATACTCATATATATATATTTTTTCTTATATAAATATATGGTTGACAAGGAATAAATTATTAGTGCACTCTATATTAGGATAGCGGTCAGCTATAAGCCTAAATATAATAAAATATGCAAAAAGTGCTAAGATTTATTCCGGTAGTTCAAGTACAACTTATATGCTAAAGTCTAGAATTTAGACAGCAGGGATAAGTTTTATGAACAAAATTGTTATAAAAAAAAATTTAAAAAAAGGATTTTGGTGTAGCACATTGGTTTTTAAAAAAACATATATATGTATAACAATGGACAAGGCAAGTTATTTCAACATGATTGCACACAAAAATTATAGTAAAAAAAAAAAATACACAAATAAATAATTGAAGTAACATTAAAATTTTCTCACCAAAGGCTTTCTGTATAGGGTGCAATTTTGGCCTACGGCTGGGTATGCACCAACACCAACAAAATATTTGTAGAAAAATTATTCACAGATACATCAATATATAGTCATCACCTAGGCATAAATTTCAGGATTCTTGGCTGAAAAAGGAATCGAAAAAAAAATTAAGTATGGTATAATTACTAGATGTTATGCTCAAACAATAAAATTAGTAATATTATATTGTAAAAAGCAGCATTTTGAGTTTTCTTTAGGAAAACTTTTGATTTTTAGGTTTTACACATTTATGGAGTGTCTAGCTCAGTGTATAGTTCCTAGATTTAATAAAAAAAAAATAATAAATAAAAATATAAGTTCGTGTTGTTTTCAAAATAAATAACAAAAGGTATAGCAATTAGCATTTACAGTTAAAATTTATGGAATTTTCAGCAAAATTAACATTAGACAAACATAGCTTATATTATATTTAACTTGATAAGCTAATTTACTTTTATTAACGGTAGTCAATTAGAATTAAAGTAGGCTTAAATTCAAGTTAAATTAATTAATAACATTGTTGTAGTGTAAAATTTTAGGTAAGACTATTATATTTTTATTGTATATATAAAAATATGCAAATTTAACAATTAATAAAATGTATTAGCAAAATTATTTAATATAAATATTAAATGACATCTTGCTGAAATCAGCTAGAAATTAGATTTTTTCTTTTTTAAATAAAATATTTTATAAATTTATGTTAGTTTAGAATTTAAGCATTTTTTTTTCTCTTTACTTTCCCTTAGAATTAAATGCAATTCTAAATTTAACACATATAAATATACATAGTATTGATAAATTTGAGTGTGTGAGTTCATAAAATTTTTTTTATATAATTTGGCCAATTTAACATAAGAAAACAAAATAAATAAATAAATATATTTATATATATTGGCCTTATTTTTATTAAAATAGGTAGTATGGCTTAATAAATTTATTTACTTAATTTTTTTATAGTACATACAGTAATTATTTTTAAAAAACTTAATCTGTAACAACTGGGTGTAGATATTTATGAGTATACAAAGATTCTTTTCTGCTGGCAGAAATTCTTTGGTTCGGCCGAGTACTCATGGGTTACTACATATGATTTTACGTAGTAATTATCATTTACTTTTGTTTTTTTTTTTAAATTATACAAGTGTATTAAGTACATTTTTTTTATAATTAAATAATAATTATTAATGTTGGATTAATAATAATAATTTATTATCTTTTATTTTTAAACATATCATTAAATTTTAGACAGTAGAATTCACATACGGAATGTTAATGATAAATAAAATTTTGAATAAATAAATTTTTATTTCATTCAGTAAAAAAATAAATAAATAGGAAAATTTAACAATCTTTTAAGATAGAATTGTTGGCTAAATAAATAATAATTTAAGACAAAAAAATTGTTCTCTTCTTCGTCAATGGCATTTTCTGACAACACTATTTAATAGTATTAAATGAAGGTGCATTTTTAAGGTCAGCGTAATGCATATTTTGCATTTTTGAGAGGCCGTAGAGGTCATTTTTCCGTGTTGTTTACATTTTAATAGTAAACAATATCATGAATCAAAATTTGTGTTTGTTAGAAAGGTCTAAAAATATACAAGGTAATCAGTTAAAGAAAATTATATGCATTTTTTTTTAAATCCTGAAAGGCAATTTGGTTTAGATTTAAACCTGAATGCATAAAAAGCCACCCTCGCTTCAGTTCCAGTATGAGGCAGGAGAATTCAGATGCTAGAATCGCCATTTTTCCCCTGCAAAATAATAATAAAAAAAAAAGCAGAAGGTTTACATTAGATACGATACAAATACATACACTGTTTATGCATAGATTATGTTTAAAATTACATACAGGCATGCACAGTGAGTTAAGAAGAAAGTATATCAAGAAATTATACTAATTAATACGGTAATTACAAGCATGAAATGGTTTTAAATACATACCTTTGAGAAGTCGTAAAATTTTGTCACAGCACAATTCACCTCGCAGAAAGGAATTAGTAGCTGGACCAACCCCCACTTTTCGGGAGAATCGGGGACGTTCAATAACTGGTTTTATTCTCCTCTTTCCTTCTTCTTACTTTTTTTTTTTTTCTCGTATCGGGTAAAGTTGGAAAGCATTGCGTAATGATATATTAAAGGAGATGAATTAGCTTGTACATTTTGACAGATCATACATGTTAGAAGTAACAAATAAATAAAATAATGTAACAAGTTTGTATACAATATTTTTCTGATTATAATTTGAATACATCAGATTAATTATGTGAAAATATAACATGTCATATTACAAGCATTGTATTTACTTTTATTCAGTATAAAATGTGTTTTAGATAAAACACTGTGTCATAAGGTTGTATGTGATGAAATAATATGTCAAATGCGTATGCCATTATTTTTCTTATAATGAGGTTTATTTCGGCATATTAGTTTCAGACAAAATTATAGCTTTGAATGTATTTTGGGCACTTAAACTGTAAAGTTACAAAATTATTAAACATGTGTGTGGTAAAGAAAAAAGGCTTCGAGAAAAACGTCTGATTTTCAGTACAGAGGTTTTCTATAAATGTGAATGTCAACAGACAACTATACTATCATGTGTTGAACTTTCTGTTATGAAAAATAGAAGAACTTCTTATAAAATATACCAGAACCATTGATAATTGAACTTTACAGTCTTCGCTCAAAGACTGTGTAGATACACAGTCATATGGACACGGACATTCTTTTAAGCTTTACAAAAAAAATAAAACCAGCAATCAGTTTTTATTTTTTTTTTTTTCTGAAACCGGGAGAGATGCTGGGCAACATATAACTATGATATGTTCCCGCACCATGTTGGTTAAATCAAAGTAAAATTGCGTAATTTGTTATTTCTGTTTGTATAAATATTTTTTATAAAATATAATTATGAGTGTAAAATTATAATGTTTATATATTTAAGTAAAATAAGAGTGTAAGTTCATACAAAAATTATTAAGTTGATTTTAAATAGTAAATATATTTTTTTTAAAAAATTGTTGTATTGTAAAATGAATGTATAATATTGATTAGAGTTCGGATCTCAGACAACAACAATAGCCAGACGCCATGGTGTCGTTTTATGACAAGCCAATGGAAAGTGGTGTATAATTAGAAGTCGTAAAATCATAAAAACGTTGGAATCAATTTATGGCCTCAATAAAAGTGTTGGGATAAATTTATGGCTTTTCAGACCACCCAAACTTTAAGGCAGATAATAATATTAAAGTATATGTAAGGGGCCATTTGCAGACTGTTAGCTAATAGGCCTATCGAAGTATAATAAAAAATCTTCTCACATCCAATAACAGTGGACTAGACAAAAATAGTTCCACCCACTGCAGGAGCTGGTGTGCAAGAAGAATAAGGTTTAAAAAAGATAGTCTGGAAAAAGATGTAGAGGACGCAGGAGCTCTCCCGAAAGCCCGTGCAATGAGTCCCGTAAGCCCTAGTAAAGCCCCGGCGAGATGGACATATCGGAACGAGCCTAATTGAGCCTAATCGAGCCTAATCAAGCCTAATTGAGGATGTCTTCCTGAGGTACCTATCGGAGTGAGCCTAATCAAGCCAAATTGAGGATGTCTTCCTGATGTACATATCGGAGTGATCCTAATCAAGCCAAATTGAGGATGCGTTCCTGATGACACATTGCCATGATCCTAAGCAACGCAATAACTCGGAATTTGATGTATAAAGGCCACCATCCCGTATATTAAAAGAAGGTACTATTTTAAACATTTTCTTTTACCACTTAAGATCATATGAAAAATCTTAAAAAATACTTTTCTGATATTTTACGGTAGAGAGTTATCTGAGATCCGACAAAACCAATAATTAAATAAGATTAAGGTAATTTTAAAAATGAAAGAGAGTTATTCTTTTAGCAAAAAGAAACAATTATAATAATTAGAGTACGTGAAAATATTGTTTTTTTTTTTTTTTTAAAGATTAAACATACTTAAAATAATGAGAAGCAAACAAAAGTGTTGCTTTCTATTTTTTGAATTAATATTATGTTTTTTCTGTATATAGTTATGTTCAATGTAAATAAAATATTTAATCAAGTTTTAAAAAGTTTCTGTAATTATTTAATTAATAATATTTAAAGTGTGTCAATTTATTTTTTTACAGCTTAAATTTTAGTTTAATTCATAAGTGGAAGAGTTCGTCTAAATAATTCACAACGCAAACTCTTAATTTTATTAGTAATTATTCAAATTTAATAATTACATTTTGACGCGAATTATAATTTAATATTATTAATGCTTCGCGTTGCTCTTCTACTAGAATTTAGGTAAATACGATCACTTATATTATTTGAATTTATCTAAGGTATATAAAATTATATACCAATTTGCTATGAGGTTGCTTGGATGATTTGGACCAATTAACAATTTTGACTATATTTGATAGAAAATAAACAGGTGTAATTATCTGTCCAGCAGCCTTGATACAAAGATTCTGGAGCAGTTTTTGTTTCTGAAAATTTGTTCTTTTGTTTATATCTTAAAAAGTGGTTGAATTATAGCACTTTGAATTTCTATCATGGCTAACACTTTGAAACGATCTTGTATTTGTCACGCGATACCACACGTATTCGCCTATTTCGATGGAAGAAGACATGTGGATAGTATGCATCAATATCTTGACCAAGTTCGCTGTCCAGCTTCATCAGCCATCTTGTTTCAAAATGGCGGCCATTAAATTAAAAAAAAATTATATTTAAAGTGAGGTGCAAAAAAATTAGAAATTGAAAAAGGTTTCTTTCTTAAGTATTTGACATTGATATAAGGATTCAGGAGCATTTTTTGTTTGTCTTTATCTTAAAAAATGGCTCAGATATAGCAGTTTCAATTTCTAACGTGGGTGACATTTTGAAAAATATGATTTTTTGCCTGCGACAGCACTCGTATATATCAACCGATTCCGATGTGAGTGAGCATGTGCACAGCAATTACTAAGGTCTCGACCAAGTTCACTGGTTAGCCTCATCCACCATGTTGTCTTAAAATGGCAGGCACTTTAAGAAATCGCCGAATTTGGCAGCTAAATATAAGTTACTTTAAATAAAAGCAGCTTGGATAAAGCTGATTAATTTCGCGAAATTCTCATTCATAATGATTTAGTATTGATAAAAATTTGTATTGAATCTCCTACATTCGGTTTCCACTTAATTGAGCTTCGTGTGTTTGAATAATATAAGTTGGCTTTTTTAAAATAAGGAATATGAAAGCTACCTGTTCCTCCCGGCACTGGCCGGAAGGACTTTTTCTTTTGTTTTCTCTTTTAACTTTATTTTTTATTTTTTCTCTTTTATGTTATTTATTTATTCATTTATTTATTTCTTTTTATTTCCTTTACTCTTTTCTTTTCAGTTAATTATTTCTATCATTTTGACAACACTTTTCTCTTCTGAATGTGCTCCTCTGTGATTGGTGTTTACCTTTCAGATAGCGTCACATCACCTGTCGCATTCTTTGTAAGCCCCCCTCTCTGTCGTTACTGTTCATTCGCGACCTTGTCCTCTTACGGACACATGTTTACATTGGCTTATGACGGACTGTTAAAATTTCCAGCCCCAAAATGAGTGACCTTTTGTATTATGGTGATCAATACAAAGTATTGTTATTTAATTAAGCGTTGTAAATATTCCACAAAACGCCTATCTATATACATATTACACTTACGTGGCACAAAAACAGGTTGAATATATAGCTCGTCATTTGGCAAGAACCACAGCGACGATTTTCAGTGGTTAATTTACGGTCACGTGACCCGGTCCATTCAGCAAATCAAAATTCAGAGAGAATCTCTCTGTAAGCACAGCCTTACTTCTGCTACCGGCAATTAAATGGTAGCTTGAGCCATCCCGAATTGTAGGAGCCTTAGTTTGATCGATGTATGAATAGCAATGCCATTGGTTCGTTTTACGGTGACATGTGCATTCAGCGAATTAGCTTTCTGATCCAGATTGTCTTTTAGACACAGCAGAAAACGATTTGTTTACATTTCGTTAGCGTCATGTTTTCAAAGAGTATCAAATGACTTTAAGCCATGCTGTGCAATATTATAGGCAGAAAAATGCATTTTTATTTTGATTTTCAACGAAATTTTCCATTAATTTTTTATATATTAAAAATATTTGCAAATTTCATATGTTAAAATGATTTATGATAATAGCCATTCTGGCTAGAGTTGATGCAAATAGTGGCGAGCTAGCGAAATGCGCAGGGATCGCGTACCGGTCCTAATGTGAATTCCCTTGCAATTCACGGGGGTTCGCGAGCTTTAACGAGCAAGGGGTTGAGCCCCCTAGTAAATACTTATGTGATTAATTAATTTTAATAGTTGAAATCCTTCTAAAATTTATTTAATGGTTGCATAGATTTTTTTAATGCATTTTTAAAAATCCAGGAAATATGTTTTGAAACACGAAATTTTCATTAATTTTTAATTTGGAACATAAAAGATTAATGGATTTTCAAAATATGAGTAAAAAGAAATCACATTGATTTCTTATGGCAGCAAATGCTGTTTTCACATATGTGTTATCCAATTGTAACGATTCCTTCGAACAACTTATTTTCCCAAATATCTCTAGTCTGATGATTATCTCGTAAACGAATCAAAAATTGTAGAATCAAGAATTGTAGTGTAGAATGCACAAAATCTTTGAATTTAAATATCACTATTTCTGAACAATAATTTTCGCCTTATCTAATGACAGAATTTCAGTGATTAAATGTGGCGAAAAATACTATTCGAAAATAATGGTGCCCCCCCCCCCCAAAAAAAAAAAATGTATACGGACAATTAATCGCGAAGGGATTGATCCATATTACACCACAGAGAAATATTTGACTTATGTCAAGACCGTTGCGAGAGAGATAGCCAAGGGGCAGGGCTCCTATCCTCTCTGAAATAAACTGAAAAGTGTCCATTCATATACTTCAATTAAAAAAGGAATTGTAATTTAAAATCTATAAGGTTATATTCCCCCCTCCCCCACCCTACCTCCCAAAAATAATTCTGACTAGCTACAATATAATTTTAAATTGAAAAAACTAATGGGTTAAGGTACTAAATACAGACTTCCATTTAAGTTTAACGTAAAATCTATTATAAAACAATTTACATATGATATAGATATTTTTATTTATAAAATTTAAATCTCATACAATAAAACTATTGGATATTTTATTCGATGGAAAATACTACTTATTAATAAATTAACTAAGGTTTTAAAATATAATATTTCGGATTTGGTTACGTTTAACACAAAGCATTTTTTCCAGCAAATTACTATATTACAAAAAAAAAAAAGAAAAAAAAAACTACGTCATTACATATGTAGACAAATCTCCTAATAATTATGCAATCATATGTAAATCTTATTATCACCAATTTCTTACATACTGTATTTCTTCTAATAAATCTTCTCAAAAAACTAATGAAAGTGTAATAGTAAACAATCGTAAAATTCAAAGTTATTATAAACTATTAAATATTTCCTCTAGTAACTTTAATTATCCTTATTTAGTTCTTATACCCAAATTTTATATGAAACCAATTAAATTTAGGACTGTAACTATTGGATGCAATACATATAATAATATAGCCAATAAACTTCTATTAAAAATTCTCAATCAAATATATATACTGACAACAACCACTGATAATACACATTGTATAAAAAATAGCTATCAACTGGTCAATATTATGAAAAATCTTAAATGTGTAAACAATATAACGACATATGATTTCAAAGTTCTTTTTAATAATATCGATATTTTAGATCTACATAATATTATAAATGCATTATTTAAAAAGTATCATCATAAATGGATTTACCATTTAATATAGATATAGCTTATTTTAAATCTTTAACAAATTTCATTATCTATAATAATTATATTTTGCAAGATAACACATTATATTTACAGAACGTCGGTATTTCACAAGATGGATTTACATCCAGTTTATTATCTGACTTATATCACTATGAACGTACTTCTACTAATAGTAATCTACATTTATATCGTTATATTGATGACATAATTTTAATTGCCATTGATCAAACTAATATTTAAAAATTTCCAGTAGATTATCCTACTAATTTAGAGTTAACGGAAAACCTCCTATCTAACAATACAATTAACTTTTTATATCTTAAAATTACAATAAAAGAAAACAAAACAATAACTGATCTATATGACAAACTTAATGAATTTAAATTCATAGTTAATACATTTACTAATTTTAAATCTTGTCTTCATAATTCTGTATATCGTAATATAATCCTTAATCATTTATATAGAATAAAGTGTTTATGTTCTTCTCATCTAATTAACAACAATATTAAAAAGCCCTTCCGGCCAGTGCCGGGAGGAAGAGGTAGCTTTCGTGTTCCTTATTTTTAAAAAGGCTATTATTCAAACACACGAAGCTCAATTTAGTGGAAACCGATTATAGGAGATTCAATACTAATTTTTATCAATATTAAATCATTATGAATGAGAATTTCGCGAAATTAGTCAGCTTTATCCAAGCTGCTTTTATTTAAAGTAACTTATATTTAGTTGCCAAATCCGGCGATATCTTGAAGTTCTTGCCATTTTAAGACAACATGGTGGATGAGGCTAACGAGTGAACTTGGTCGAGACCTTAGTAATTCCTGTGAACATGCTCACTCACATCGGAATCGGTTCATATATGCAAGTTCTATACGGGCAAAAAATCAGATTTTTCAAAATGTCACTCACATTAT
This sequence comes from Maratus speciosus, assembly GCA_963932465.1. Taxonomy (NCBI): domain Eukaryota; kingdom Metazoa; phylum Arthropoda; class Arachnida; order Araneae; family Salticidae; genus Maratus; species Maratus speciosus. Next base: position 280,711,489 of record OZ010787.1, on the reverse strand, counting down.
AAATTCAAACTGCTATATCTGTGCCATTTTTAGGGTTCCGTACTTAAAAAGTAAAAACGAAACCATTATAAGATCACTCCTGTGTCTGTCTGTCTGTCACAGCCATTTTACACGTAAACTATGGAACGTGGAAAGTTCAAATTCGGGGGAGTAATAAAGACCATTGACCCACATATTTTCAGATTAATAAACATTCATAAATATATTTAGTAAAAATGTAGAGGGGCTAATTATGCTACTTGAAAAAAAAATTCTTTTCTTTGTATATCATGTGGGGTATCCTCTGAAAGCTTTCTTAACGCTGAACTCAAAAATAAATTCCTTTTAATTTTAGGTATTATATTTTCAAAGATATTGTCGAAAATGTAGCGCAAAAATATGTCCCCCCCCCCCCCCATCTAATTCCAAATCTACTGAAACGAAAATTATGAAAAAATTAGAGGTAGTAGACGTTAATATAAACCTTGCCGGGAAATTATAGCGATTACCTTAGGTCACATAGTTTTTGAGAAATTAGCATTTTTCTGTTATACACAAATATCGATTTACGGGCATTCAGAAAAATTGTTGAGCATCGCTGGATATACCTATCGTTCCAGAAGAATAAAAGCATTGTTGATAATGATTTTCGAAAAAAATCATCGGTAATTAGTCGAGATATTAACCCTTAAAGATACAGCCAGTTTGGACATACAGAAGGACAGGGGCGGCATACTCTATGCCTAGTTAATAACTTTTAATTATATATATGTGTAATGTAATGTCCAGTAACAGTATAAAAGCAATAAACGTCAAATTGATAAAAACATACTAATTTAAGGGATCTCGGGACTCTAAAAATTTGAAAAAATGAAAAAAAAAGACCATTTTCAACATTTAATGTATTAAAATGTATATGATTTTAAAACACAATTTTAATTGGGATGAAAGATATATGTTCTTTCATTTCATGTATTTAAAAAATTGCAAGATACAGAATTAGTATTTATGGGGGCTCGAAACTGTTAGACATTTGTCGAACATAAAATTGGCATAACAGTTTACGCGCAGGATCACAAAGTAAATATTGCAAGTAGAATGAAAATTTTGGTGCTTACTTATACTTCAGATTGTAATAACTTCCCTGAACTTAAATAAATTTTTATTTAAAGCATTTTTATATTTTTAATGCAATGTTGCATTTTGCTAATACAAAATTTTGAAATTTTCAACAGTGAAATCATCTAAAAAAATATTTTTTTGAACAATAAAAAGGAAATTTTAGGTTCAGTTTATGAAATATATGTTTTGAAAATTTCATGAAAAAATATTCAGAAATTTTTTGGGGTATCCTGCGCTTTATGCCTAAAAACACCATTTGGAGAAAAATCACTTCAAAGTTTCGGAAACGCCCCTTCAGCTTTTGAGCGGGTACAATTCTAAAAGCCGTAACTTCTGTTCTAATGGGAATTTCAAGGATACAATTATATCAAAATATTCAGAAACGATAGGAGTTTAACACCTTAAAAAATTTAAATTTCTTAGATTTTGAAGCTTTAAGAGTCCTGCGACCACTTAACCCTTTCCGGCGCGGAGTAATTCTATTTATAAACTTATGACATAATGAACTGATACCAGAATTTATAAATGAATTTATTAGAAAATGCGAACTTGCTTATTTTCACGTACATGATAAAAGAAAAAATTTAATTAAATATTCTTGGTGCCGTTTATCTGTTTTGGAATTAAAATTTTGTGTCCTTTTTTTTAAGGGCACGCCCTCGAAAGGTTTAGTTAGAATGAATTGCATAAATACTGTGGGATTCGCGATAGTTTGCATTGAGTGTATCTCTCAATACGTGACTTTAAAAGTTAATTAAACACCTATCTGGAAAAATGCGGCATTGACCAAGGCGGCGTTGAATCTTTGAGACCTCCTTTCAAAGCGCGCTTACCACAACGCCAAATTTAAACGTTGAACAAAAGTTTTGCTTTAGCTACACTGTAGAAATAAAGGTTATTACTACGCTGAATTTAGTTTTATGAAATGCCAAATGAAGTTTAACTATGCACGGTTTTTATTGTCAGTACCGAATTAAGTTCATCATAAACAGATTATGATAATATTAAATAAAGTGTTATACGAATAGCTATATTTGATATTATTTAGGTTCCATATCATATTGAACTTCCATGGTATACCCATTTACACTTTTCTAATATATACAGTTATACCCAACCGTACGTTGTATAGTTTTTTACAAAATCTTAGTATTCTTTTAGCAACGGCTTTTTAATAACACAATTACAAATTCATATATTTATTCTACGGAACCCTCTATGCGCGAGTATACTCGCACTTGACTGTTTTTTAGGATAAAGACAAAAAAAAAAAAAAAAATGCTCCGGAATCCTTATATCATGGTCAAATACTTTCAATTTCTAATTTTTTGCACCTCACTTTTAATATATATATATTTTTAATTTAACGGCCTCCATTTTGAAACAAGATGGCTGATGAAGCTTGTCAGCGAACTTGGTCGAGACATTACGATATACTATCCACATGCCTCCTTACATCGAAATAGGTTAATAAATACGCGTGTTATCACGTGACAAATATCAGATCGTTTCAAAATATTAGCTATGTTAGAAATTCAAAGTGCTATAATTCAACCATTTTTTAAGATATAGTAGAAACAAATACTGCTCCGGAATCTTTGTATCAAGGTCAAACACACACAAAAATATCTTTTTCATTTTCGAATTTTTTGATACCGCATTTTAAATTTTAAATTTAATTTCTTTTTAATGGCAGCCCTTTTGAAACAAGATGGCGAATGAAGCTGGCCAACGAACTCGGTCGAGACATTGGTATGTACTATGTACACACCAAGTTACATCCAAATCGGTTCATAAATACGTCTGTTATCGCGTGACAAAAATCAGGTCATTTCAAAATGTCAGCCACAATAGAAATTCAAAATGCTATAACTCAGCCATTTTTTTAGATATAGACGAAACAAAAACTGTTCCGGAATCTTTGTATTAAGGCCAAACACATATAAAAAATATTTTTCATTTTCGAATTTTTTGGTACCTTAATTTAAATTTTAAATTTGTACAAAAAATTTAAATGGCCGCCATTTTGAACTAAATGGCGGATGAAGCTGGCGAACGAACTCGGTCTGTACATTGGTACGTATTATGCATACACCAAGGTACATACAAATCGGTTCATAAATACGCCTGTTATCGCGTTACAAAAATCATGTTGTTTCAAAATGTCAGCCACGCTAGAAATTCAACGTGCTATAACTCAGTCCTTTTTTAAGATATAGACAAACAAAAAATACTCCGGAATCTCTGTATCAAGGTCAAACATATAAGAAAAAAATATTTTTCAATTTTCAATTTTTTGGTACTACATTTCAAATTAAAATTTTTTTTTAAAAATTTAAATGACCGCCATTTTGAAACAAGATGGCGGAGGAAGCTGGCCAACGAACTCGGTCGAGACATTGGCACGTAGTATGTATACACCAAGGTACATCCAAATCGGTTCATAAATACGCCTGTTATCGCCTGACAAATATCAGGTCGTTTCAAAATGTCAGTCAAGCTAGAAATTCAAAGTGCTATAATTCAACCATTTTCTAAGATATATACGAAACAAAAAGTTCTCCGGAATCTTTGTATCAAGGTCAAACACATAAAAAAAATCTTTTTCATTTTTCAATTTTTTGATAACTTATTTTAAATTTAAAGTTTAATTTCTTTTTAATGGCAGCCCTTTTGAAACAAGATGGCGAATGAAGCTGGCCTACGAACTCGGTCGGGACATTGGTATGAACTATTTATATACGAAATTTCATCCAAATCGGTTTATAAATACGAGAGGTACAATGTGACATAGATCATATATATATATATATATATATATATATATAAATTTTGAACGGAGGGTGGTTTCGGGGTCTGGGGGTCATGATCAATGAAAATATACCAAAAATTTTTGAAATCGCTTTCCTCCGAACGGCTGCAATAGGTAGATTTTGTAAAGAAAGCTACCTAAAACTAATTTATGATGCATTAAATCATGGTTTTCCAAAAAAATTCATATATCCTTTAATATATAATTAGTACTTAAATGATCTTAAAAACAATTTAACACATGCGAAAAAAAATTACAAAAAAATATATAAAATAAGAAAATAATTATAAAAAATTACAAATTATAAAATAATAATAAAAAAAATATTATAGGACGGTTGGATGGATAGATGACAGAGTACGGAAGTGGGTGGCGTTGTCTGGATAATACGCAATGGTTAATTAAAAAATAAAAAAAAAAGTGCCCAGCTAAACTGATGGCATTGAGCTCACAGGCTATTCACACTAATTGCATATCAAACTCTTATTTTAAAGAATAATGCCCCTCAAAAAAATAAGTGAAGGGGAATTAGCCCCCGTTTCCCCCTTTTATACTTAACCAGTGAACCTCCAAATCTAATCAGGGAAGCTCCTTATCATAATAAACCGGTATACCAAATTTGGAACAAATCGAATAATCCTGCAAAAAAACCATTTATCTAAATTAAGGGGGTGGACTAGCCCCCCCCCCCTTTATCCTTAACCAATGAATTCCCAAAACGAATCAGGGAAGTTCCTTAACATAATAAACCGGTATACCAAATTTGGAGCAAAGCGAATAATTCTGCATGAAAAACCCGTTTATATAAATTAAGGGGGGTGGATTAGACCCCCTTCCCCCTTTATCCTTAACCAATGAACCCCCAAAACTAATCAGGGATGTTCCTTAACATAATAAACCGGTATACCAAATTCGGAGCAAATCGAATCATTCTGCATGAAAAACCCATTTATCTGAATTAAGGGGGTGGACTAGCCCCCCTTTTCCCCCTTTATTCTTAACCAATGAACCCCCAAAACGAATCAGGGAAGTTCCTTAAAATAATAAACCGGTATACCAAATTCGGAGCAAATCCAATCATTCTGCATGAAAAACCCATTTATCTGAATTAAAAGGGGTGGACTAACCCCCCTTTTCCCCCTTTATCCTTAACCAATGAACCCTCAAAACTAATCAGGGAAGTTCCTTAACATAATAAACCGGTATACCAAATTCGGAGCAAATCGAATGATTCTGCATGAAAAACCCATTTATCTGAATTAAGGGGGTGGACTAACCCCCCTTTTCCCCCTTTATCCTTAACCAATGAACCCCCAAAACTAACCAGGGAAGTTTCTTAACATAATAAACCGGTATACCGAATTCGGGGCAAATCGAATGATTCTGCATGAAAAACCCATTTATCTGAATTAAGGAGGTGGACTAACCCCCCTTTTCCCCCTTTATCCTTAACCAATGAACCTCCAAAACTAATCAGGGAAGTTTCTTAACATAATAAACCGGTATACCAAATTCGGAGTAAATCGAATCATTCTGCATGAAAAACCCATTTATCTGAATTAAAAGGGGTGGACTAACCCCCCTTTTCCCGCTTTATCCTTAACCAATGAACCCCCAAAACTAATCAGGGAAGTTTCTTAATATAATAAACCGGTATACCGAATTCGGGGCAAATCGAATGATTCTGCATGAAAAACCCATTTATCTGAATTAAGGAGGTGGACTAACCCCCCCTTTTCCCCCTTTATCCTTAACCAATGAACCTCCAAAACTAACCAGGGAAGTTTCTTAACATAATAAACCGGTATACCAAATTCGGAGTAAATCGAATCATTCTGCATGAAAAACCCATTTATCTGAATTAAAAGGGGTGGCTAACCCCCCTTTTCCCCCTTTATCTTCAACCAATGAACCCCCAAAACTAATCAGGGAAGTTCCTTAACATAATAAACCGGTATACAAAATTCGGAGTAAATCGAATGATTTACTCCGAATGATCGAATGATTTACTGCATGAAAAACCCATTTATCTGAATTAAGGGGGTGGACTAACCCCCCTTTTTCCCCTTTATCCTTAACCAATGAACCTCCAAAACTAATCAGGGAAGTTTCTTAACATAATAAACCGGTATACCAAATTCAGAGTAAATCGAATCATTCTGCATGAAAAACCCATTTATCTGAATTAAGGGGGTGGACTAACCCCGTTTTCCCCCTTTATCCTTAACCAATGAACTCCCAAAACTAATCAGGGAAGTTCCTTAACATAATAAACTGGTATACCAAATTCCGGGCAAATCGAATGATTCTGCATGAAAAACCCATTTATCTGAATTAAGGAGGTGGACTAACCCACCTTTCCCCCCTTTATCCTTAACCAATGAACCTCCAAAACTAATCAGGGAAGTTTCTTAACAGAATAAACCGGTATACCAAATTCGGAGTAAATCGAATCATTCTGCATGAAAAACCCATTTATCTGATTTAAGGGGGTGGACTAACCCCCCTTTTCCCCCTTTATCCTCAACCAATGAACCCCCAAAACTAATCAGGGAAGTTCCTTAACATAATAAATCGGTATACCAAATTCGGAGCAAATCGAATGATTCTGCATGAAAAACCCATTTATCTGAATTAAGGGGGTGGACTAAGCCCATTTTTCCCCCTTTATCCCTAACCAAGGAACTCCCAAAACTAATCAGGGAAGCGCCTTATCACAATGAACCTAGAAATTTTTTTTGAAGCAAATCGGATGTTTCTATCAAGAGTTATCGCGTTACGTACATACATACATACATACATATGTACATACATACAGATCGGGCGGCCACATTAGCTCTCAGGCTTTGATAGCCTGTGAGAATTGATTCGATATTTTTATATGTATAATTGTGTAGTTATATTTATATATTTATATATTTATCAATTCATATTCAATTTATTCATATTCATTAATATTTAATAAAATCAACGATTAACTTGTATTTAAATTTTAGCCTACTCAGGACAATATCATATTAATTTCTAATAGTATACTATCTTAAATGAGAATAAAATGCATAATGAGTGTATTTGTTATACCTAATGCTATGAAAATATTTTAATTTGGTAATTTATTTTTTTATTTTCCTCTATCCTTTTTAATCTTGTTTTATTTTGAACTTAATTGGTGTTCAATGGTTTATTTCTTGGTTTTATGTGTGTGGTAGTCCCAAATTCATATTCTTTAGCTAATTTATGGCTAAGATGAAGATGAAACCACGCATTTTCTTTGTGGAACTTAAGGCATTTGGGACCCGACGATTCTGTCTCTACAAATTTCCATTATTCCATTTCTGTGATTCAATTTCTATTTTTTTTTTTTACTATGTTTTTGGAATCTATGTTAAGTGTGTTGGGAGGAACTGTGTTTGTTAATGTCATTTTATTCATAATTTCACACTTTTGTTGGTGGTCAGTAATGTTTATTTAATGGTTATATATATATATATATATATATATATATATATATATATATAATCTCAAAAAAGTTTAAAAGTAAAACTAAAAATAAAATATAAAAATAAAAATAAAATCCATACGATAAGCACTACAGCTGCAAATAACCACACAGGTTATATATAGCACATTATGTATTAAATGCATTTGTCAGACCCAGAATCCTGCACCATGAATAAACTAAGAATTACTATAAAACATCCAAGAAATTTAACCAGATATAGGGTAAACGCACCGGTAGTGGGCCACGTACCTGTAGTGGTTCACTAACTTTCAAAGTTTAAAAACAAGCTCACAATCCATTTCAGAAAAACGACTGAAAGAAATCTGATTAGTTAGTCCTTAAATGTTAACTTTCCATAAACAGTTTGGAATAATTTTTATTTTCCTGTAGATATATTTGTTTATCTTCTGGAATGTTTTCAAACACAGATTTTTTTGGCAAATTCTTAGTGATTTCATTAAGAGATAAGGTTTTATCTAAAGCGTTGTTTCTTTAATATTATGTTTTATTTTGAATTAAAGTGCCGTTGATATACTCGATTACATTATAAATAATTTGTTAGATTAGCTGAAAACTTAAAAATTGAAAATTATACTGATTTTAAGGGGTGGCCCACTTCTGGATCACAATTTCTTAAATTGTACCAATAGTGGGCATAGTGGCCCACTACTGGAGCACATGCCAAAATTTTTTTTATGTTTAAATTATTTTAATTAAGTATTTTTTGAGGTTCTAAGTCTTTGTATATAATTTATTTAGTATTTTGTTCATCAGAACCAGTAGTGGGCCAGGGGCCCACTACTTGTGCACAAGTGGCCCACTTCTGGAGCAGAGAAAATACAACTTCACTAAGCTATCAGTCATATGATTATTAAAAGAAATTAATATCTAAAATAATTTATACTTCAAAGGTTCAATACTAGAAAAAGGTTCAAATTTTTGAGCCATATTTAAATAAACATTGCATAGAAAAACCTGTAGTGTTATTTATGTATGGACATACTTCTCACATGTCTTTGAATCTAAGAATATTCTGTTCGGCTCATGGAGTTGAAATGGTAGCTTTGCTCCCAAATTCCACATACCTAATGCAACCAATGAACATTTCTGTTTTCCATACTCTTAAAAGTGCTTGGCAACAGGAAGTAGTGTACTTCAGAATAACTCATGAAGGCAAACAGATGCAGAAACATGAGTTTCTACCAGTCCTAAAATCAGCACTAGATCGTTTAACTCCTGCAACCATTGTGAATGGATTCAAAGCAAGTGGACTAGTTCCATGGGATCTAAAGAAAGTAAATGTTGAATCCACACTAACATCGAAGAATGTGATAATATCACCAATAAAGGAGAGAGAAATGGCTTCTTCCTTGGAAGTTCTTGAAGATAAAATTGGAGAAGAAAAATAAAATCTTTCTCAGAAAATAAAGACAAATTGAAAGGTTCTGTGGAGCAAACAGATCTTTACTACTTATGGTTGGAGATGAAGGAGACTTTGAACATGGAACCAATTTCTCAGGTAATCTATCGCAAAACAATTTGGGTGTAAAACACTTGAGTATATATTTTTTACTATTATTTATTCCATTTTTACATTTTACTTGTTATAGGGTACACCAGTCATATCTGTTGAGGCGGCATACACTGAATAGCCTATTGACACTGTTGATACTGAAACTATTGATCAGGAGCAAAGAGCAATTGTTGAAGATGCTGAGGTGAACCTTTTCATTCAAGAAGGATCAACTGAGACTGGGAGCCATTGAGTGCATTCAAATGGTGGGCCATCTAGAAATGTACCATCTCCCTTCAAAAGAGTTCTATTTTGGCCAGAAGGGGAAGATAACACAAAGAAAAAGAGAAAACGAGAGAAAATTCCTGCAGTTGTGGCTTCTCCCTAAATGCTTCAATATTATAAGAATAGAAAAAGCCTTAAAAATGCTAAAGATGCGAAAAATAAAAAATAAAACTGAAAGAGAAAAAAGAAAAATTCAAAAAGAAGAATTTAAAAAATAGCCGATGGGAAAAAAGGGGAGTCAGGAAATTATCGCCCCAGTCTGATGCTTCTCTTTCATTGTAAGTTTCAACCTAAAGTACTCTTTGTAATAAATTGACTATAATCCCCTCTCACATTTTGAGATCTTTTTTCGTTTTTGGATAAATCACATTGTTTTGCAGTCATTTCACTTATAATTATCCTGTTTATTATATTTGTCTTATTATTTATCACCACTGCGAAATAACAAATTGGGCGGATATTTTTTTTAAAGTTAAAAAATACAACAGACTGTTATTTAGAGAAAACAAAAACTAATCATTTTGATTTTTAAAAAAGTTGCTAAATTGTCTACTATTATTGTGAATAAAAACTGATCATTTTTTTTTCTACTATTTGTATCATTCTGGTACAAAACACAGAAAATGAATTTTAATGTCAGAAATCGCTAAAAATTCATAAAATTCATTGTAGCACAAATCAGATAGTCTTGATCACAGAATATGGGAAAATTTACTGTTTAACAAGTGAAAGCATATAAGCAGATTTTCTAAATATAACTTATAGATCACAAAAACTGTACAAAAATTAAATTTCGTAACATTAAGAAAATGCAACTATTTTGATGGGAATGGATTTTCACATGATGGAAAACATGTGAAATAGTTCAGCAATTAAAAATATACCTCTAAAACTAAGCTTCTTGGGAATTAGCTATATTTAAACAATACGAAAGGACACCCTGTATATAATCAAAAAAATTACTTTGCAGCTTGTAGGACATTAGCTTTTATGTAAAGTGAGATAAAACTAAAATTGATTTACAGAACTGAATTTGAGGCCCCTGATCTGCAGATTTACTAGTCGGATTATTTTACGTAATTATCTAAACTTCTATGTATGATTTCATTATTGTGAACATCCAATTCTGGAACTGTAAAAAAAAAGTGTAACTTCAGTATTTTCACACTAAACTCAAAACTCGAGTGGCCCACTTCTGGGGGGCCTACTACTGGTGCATCAAAAATTTACTATGCCCACTACTGGAGCATTGAGGAAGGTGACTTTTTTTATTTTTCATTTTTTCCAAATAATATATTTTGAAACTTTGAATGTTTATTCCGATACATGAAGGTTAGGACTACGCTAAATATATATATATCATTTAGAATTCATAAATACTTTAATAATAATAAGATAAATGTCCTTAAGTGGCCCACTACCGGTGCGTTTACCCTAACCTGAACAAGAAAAAACAACAAAAGGCTGTGGCCTCTTCAGCGGTGGGCATTTTAAAAAGCATAGCAATGTTTCAGATTAATTACAATTACAACAAACTATTATTCAATAGTGGCGGTGGGCTTCGGCCAGAGTGTCGCAAAGCATAAATCAAATGCATAAAAACAGTTGAAAGCATATCGCGAACACTCCCCCACCGGACCCGACGCCACAATAAACAGTGCATCTCGAAGATACAACTGCTTCGAAACGTATGTGTAATGTATACTGAAACAATAAAATTATTTTACCCAAATCCGAGCCACACAGCCAAAAAAAAAAAAAAAAAAAACAATAACCAATTTTCAGTGATCCATAATCTGTCCATGCACGTTCCATGTCTGTTGCCACACAATTGCAGACATCCTTGTAAAACCGTCCAAAAAAGGCTTTAAGTTATACAAATCATTAACTGTCATTCGCATAGCAACTCCTCAAAAATGAAGACTGTCTGTAAAACTATTATATTTATTAATGAAATTCAAAGGTATATTATTTTTATAATACAAAATGCTGGTTAAATTAAAAAGTTCTTTAAAAAATAAATTTTTATTCGAACAGAGTTTATAGTAGCGAAAAATCTGACCTATTATGATATTGACGTAAACGTGTTTATGGACATTTGAACTCCAATTAACTAATTGGTTAACTTCAAAATTAAAGTTATCCCGTTTATTGTAGATTGATATGTGTATACCGTTTGAAATGTTTATTTTCAAATCAAGATAATCAGCAGCACTATTATTTTCATTTGTTTTTTTCAAAACCAGCATATCAGGATAAATGTTACATGATATCCCCAAAAAATCGCGATCACAATTCAAAATTATCAAATCGTCGATATAACTGAAAGCCAGAAAATTAACATCGTTATTGACACTACAAAATTGAAATTCATAAAAAAATAAAAATAAGTTAGCTGCCGTTGAAGAATAACTTGTTCCCATTCCTATTCCATTATTCTGTAAATAAATGTTTGAACCTGTATAAACATAGTTGTTATATAAACAAAATTTGCATAATAATTTAAATAAATTAAAATATAAATCAGTGTCAGCTATAATTAAATCGACAACTTTTAAAAGGACATCATTTAACCCTGAAATAGGAATATTTGTGAAAAGATTCTCAAAATCATATGTCTGGATACTTTGTATATCTTCTTTAAATAATTCATTCCTGATCTCATAACTGTTTAAAATAATCCAATACATATTACTATCTTTATACTTAAACTTTAGGATATTCAAAATTCAGGGTTTAGTAGACCAATTTTGCATTAAGCCTATAGAATGTGAATGCAACCAGAGATATTACGTATTAAAGATTAAGTTTTCTTCAATATTAAAATATATTCTGAGTTTGTCCTTTGTTATTAAAATAAATACGGAAACCCCCTTTTGTTTGAGACGCCTATGTACATAGCCAGGGCTTTCTTGATAATACAGGGCTATGACTGCTAGTCACTGTGGGGAAAGCCACGTGATCAAAGGAGGGAAAATATTTGAAATCTTAACCCTGCTCCAATTTTTTCCTGCGTAAATTTGGCTTGTGTTGTGTATTGTTGCTGTGTTAACACGTGGTTCTACATTACGCATTCTCTTCGTATGGTTCAAATTAATGTACAAAATGGATTTAAAAATTGTTTAGAAGATTTAAAAGTTGACTGTTGTGATAAAGTTACAACAAACTATGGAATTTCTAATATGGATTATCTAATATCAAAGGCAGTATCTAAAATATCAGATGAGGCTTATATGTCTTATTGTCTTCCCAATCTGTCCTAGTCGTTTGAATAAAATGCTACAGTACGAAATGCAACTGTCTTTACAGGTAAGCAAATAATACATTATTTTTATGTCATTTTAACTAATATCTTGAATTGTTTTGGAGTGAATTATAAAATATTTTAATTAGTATTCAAAATTATTAAATTCCTGAATCTCATGAAAATAAAATAAATATCTAAACTATTTTTCGATGAAAATTCTAATGGCGAAATTAATGATTAAATAAAAATTAAATTATATATATATATATAAAAGATCTGTAAGTGGCAGAAATTATAATATTTCCTTATTTATTTATAGTAACATAATATTTCCTTATTTATTTAAAAATTTGCGAAACGTTTTCCTTAGAAGTGTTTTACACAATAAATATAATATTTTTTAATTCATTTAAGTGACTTTAGTTTATTATTAATACTGATAAAAGTCGATTGCATTCGCAATTTAGATTATTTACTTTCTAAACTGAGAAAAAAAGAACTCAAGGTTTAATTTTACATAGTAAACATGTTAGTAGATTTGCAATTTTTTTTCTTTAAATTAAATAATACTGTATTTCATCAATTGAAAAGCAAAGATTTTCCAAAACTTTTTGTTACAGCTGTTTTATTCAATAACTATATCTAAAATACCGGGTAAGTCAAAATGAATATAACGGTTACAAGTGGCTGTAACTATTTAATGGAAAAGAATTTATCAACAAAATTAATACAGAATGTAGACAGAACTTCAAAATTTTGTATACATGCGTCATAGATGGTCTATGTGACTTCCCTTGGTCACACGGACAACATCTAGGCGCGCCATTTCCATCTCACGCCACACATTCTGAAGCATTTGTTCAATCACCGAAATGAACTACCGCCTAGATGTTGTCCATGTGACGAAGGGAAGTCACGTAGAACATCTATGACGTATGTATACAGCATTTTGAAGTTCCGTCTACATTCTGTGTTAATCTTATCGATAAATTCTTTTCCATTAAATAGTTATAGCCGTTTGTAATCGCTATCTTCATTTTGTCTTACCCTATACACTATCTTTTCATCCATTTAATTAATATTTTATTTATTTTTTTTTTAAAGAATTCATGTGAATTTAAGTTTATTCTATTAATAATAATGATAAAATTAATTGTATTCGTATTATAAATTATTAACTCTCTGAACCAAGAAAAAAGAAATTTTATACATTAAACATATTTGTAAATTTATAATTTTTTCTCTCTTCTTTTAATGGAATCATACTGTATTTCGCTATCGCAAAGCAAAGATTTAAAAATTTTTATGTTAGGTATGTTTTATACAGTAAATATATCTGTAATACACTATATCTTTTCATTAATTTAGGTGATCTTTTTCAGTGGTGTAGTCGAGGGGGGGACGCGGTGGGACGGCGTCCCCTCACTTTTTTATTTTATCTAGAAAGTCCCCTTACTTTTTATTTTCAGGGGGGACGCTCAAGACACGGGAGGACGCAGACTTTTCAACGTCATTAATTTTTTTAAAGTATGAGCACACCAATAAGTTGGCAATCTTAAGAAATAGGGCGTTTATTTTTAATATTTTCAACAAAAATGAAAAGTGTTTATGACGTCGTCGGATCGCTTGTCTGCCTCCATCTGTTTCCGTTTTATCGCGACAAAATGTTATGCATATTTTTGAAGTTCACTGTAGTACTATCAAATATTGTAAATGGTCTGTAGACCATCCATATTTCGTTTACGAGAGAACCAAATAAAGAGTTCATTTATATTATCGTTTATCGTTTATGAGGGGAACTTTTTCGAAATACGCGTTAAAGAAATTATAATATACTTTAAATATAACGAAAATGACATATAGTATTGGAATTCGTTACAAAATGTTCCCTACCGAAAATAGCATTTATCGTCCGTTTACCACAACATTAAAAAATATTTGGAAACCCATGATCTATTAATGTTAATTGTTCGAAATACATTTTAATGACTTAACATTTTTTTCAAACTGAAAATAATTCATGTGTACGCCAGTAAGGACCACTTGCTGCATGTTTGCTGTGGAAAACGTCGCGCGAAACATTTATTCAAGACCACGCAAAAGAATACGCAAACATTATCATCTGTGGTTTCAGTAGGTCTTTTAATTAATAACAGTAATTTTAATAAAAAATATGTTTAACATTCTAATGAATGTTATTAAACTGTGACAGAATTGTATAAATTGCCCTTGAATTGAATAATTTTCCCTTTAAGGGGGTTCGGGACAAAAAATTCTTCAAATTTTGCGAAAAAATTTTATTTCATTAAAAATTTCTCTGTTTTTTTTTTCTTTTCTTTTCTTAAAATGACATTGAAATCATGTTTCTATCTGAATTAGAACAAAAAATATTAATTTTTTCGTTTGGTTTGTTTTTAAAATCTAGCTTTCAAGCAATGACTGTCATGGAAACGACTTCTTGTAAAAATGCGTTTTTCTTCATAATAGGTTTTTTCACCATTTCTCGTATTTAAATTCTTATAACTCGAGAACCGTTAAAGATAAAGGGTTAAAACAAAGGGACCATATCTTTTTCAATTGTTTTACTTTAATTTTGATTCAGCATATTTGAAAAAAAATATTTACTTTTGAATATATGATTTTTTTTTTAAAAAGTTGCACCACTTTTTTTTTTTACATTTTTTCGTTAAATATTTTTAATTTTTTTTATAAATTAATATTTTTAAAAATGCCGAATCAAAATTAAAACATATATTACTCTGTTTGTTTAAATGAAAAAAAAATTGAAATTCTATAAATAGTATTTCGAGTTATAACGATTTTAAATTACCCCACTTTTTTAATAAATTTTAAATTTAATTTTTTTTTTTAAATTATGAGGAGTTTTATCATGCGATTTTGTTTACAAATGATAAGGTTAATCATCACCAAAAAATTCCGAATTTACTCAATAAATAAAAAATACTTTAAAATGTGTCCCGGACATCCTTAATTTAAAATTTTACCAATAAAAGAATGTTTCGCTATGTGTGTCTGTGTGTATGCCAGCGATAGCTAGCAAAATCTAGCGCACGTAGAAGGCTGAAAATTTGTGTGCGGGTAGTCGAGGGCAGGTCCTGATGCACCTGAGTCTCACATTTTTAATTTTTTTATAATTAGCCGAGATATTAATTAAAAATCACAACGAACTCTCGTCAAAAACTCGTCTCTTTCATTCCCAGCTTCATTCCACCCAGAACACGATTTACACAGCAGATAGAAAGGAAGAACCGAACGCAGAGATTTTTTTTTTTTTTTTGAAGGGAGGTGTGTTGTCATCTTTATTTTTTTTTACTTCCATCGCCAAAGCGTTTAGTATAGAAAAACGGAAGACATGTTCTGCAATATCATACTTTTGCGTTTTAAACGCTATTAGTTTGAAAAAGTATCGTTATTAAACCTTTGGAAAACAATTTTCAAAAAGACTTGATTTTGCAGTTCTCTTTTTCTTGCGTACGGCACGTTTCCTTAGGGCCCAATTTCAGAGGTAGTGGTTAACAAAAAGTACGTATGCTGAGACCCTGTCTTTGACGATGCAGTCGGTTTAAAAAATTACTCTTCAAAATTCAACCCTTTAAAAAAGTTTGCGACTGCAGATCACTTTGCGCCTTACGGAGACGTTCTTTTTTTCTATGGTAAAAGTGACCAAACGTCCGTATTTTGACACAATTTTTGAGCATCTCTGCAGACCATTTACATCATCTACAAAAGTTCGAAACATTCGGACGACTAGAAGTACGTATTTTTAGAAAACAAAATGTGTAAAAATTTCGACGAAAGTGCTTAAAACTGGGATGTTTCGGCGTGGTTTCGCTCACCTTCTGCTCAAGTTTTCACTTCTAAATGTACATATTATGTCACGAAATTAAAAAAAAAGCCTTGGATATAGTTATATAGTTAAACCTCTCTGTAAGGGCCACATGCCGTTCCATTAAAAATTGGTCCTTATGAGGGGTGGCCCTTGAATAGGGGTGGTCAGATTTTTTATTTAGCTTTTTTTTTATCCCACGATTTTTAAAATCGGCACATTCTTTCAGTAAGTTCTCTTTGTTTTTAACAATATTGTTTATTTGATTTTTGCTGCAGTTATACTGTGACGCCAATTTTCTTACAGATGTTCCTTGATCATGACAATTAAAAACTTTGATTTTGTCATTCAAATCCAAACATACTCTTTGGCTTCATTTAGGTGCTAGAATTTTAAATTTTACATAAGCCTGAGCATAAAATTTCTAGTCTAAAGAATGTGCTTCAATATGCATTCACAGTTTTAGTAAATATGGAATCAATTTTTCTAAATAACCTGTTATCCTTTTTGTCCGCCACAACAAAGGGCCAAGTATCCCCTCCAGCCCAACCCCTACAGGTTCAAAGGTCAAACAAAGTGTGAGGCACACCTGTTTGTCTCACTTGTGGAAAAGTTTGTGGTCCTTCATTGTGTTATTAAATCCTCCTCATCTTCTCTTGCCTTCTTTGTTGCAAGTGCAGTTGTTTGCTACGCTGTTATCTTTTGGTTCAAGAATTCAATACGCCTGTTTAAGATTTAAGGCACGTGTGAAAAAAATGGCATTTATGAGGGGTAGGCGCGACCCCTAATAGAAGTAAATTTAACATTATATCTATGGGGAAAAATTATATTGGCCCTTAATAGAGGTGGCCCTTGAATAGGCGTGGCCTTTAAAAGAAGTTTTACTGTATTTATAATCTATTAAAATTTCAGAGAATTAGGACGATAAGAACTTTTTTTTTTTATGTTAACGGAACCGAGGCGAAAAGAAGAAAAACAGCGAGAAGAAAACGTATCTTTTTTCAACTAGATATAGGCGCATGCATACGCACATGCATAGAAAATCGTTGTAAAAATAGGAAAGCCGATTCAGTGGACCTCAAAAATTAAAGATATGACAAAATTTCACAGTTTTCCTTTACTGTCGTGATTTCAATACATACTTTCTAAAACCATACATATCCTTAAAGTAAAAATACAATAATTTTCAATACTCTCAGGGATAACAATTATTCTACGACTATTTTCAAAATAAATAATTTAAAACAAATTCTAACAAAAATCTCGCTGCATAACGAACTGAATTACTGCGTTACCGAATTACGATTTCTGTTCCAGAAATTTTCAGACACGAAATAAGGTTTTTATTTTTTTAATTCTGTGGCAAGTTATTTAACTACCAACAGAGAAGAAACTTTAATTAAATTAATTTTAATAAAAATTTTATTTTTTAATTTTTCAATTACCGTTCTCAAGAATTCAAAATAAAAAGCAAGATTCAAAATCAAAGTTTGCCCTTATGGGTGATACAGATCCTATTATTTAAGACTATGAGCCTCCCCTCACTTTTTTTCTTAGGACTATACCACTGATCTTTTAAGAATTTATGTGAAATTTTGTTCTATTATTCAAAATGATAAAAATCTATTGTATTCGTAATATAAATTATTGACTCTCTGAGCTGAGAAAAAACAAATCAAGATATGATTTTATACATTAAACATGTTCAGGGGTGGGGAATTTCTAGAAAATCCTACCAGCCAAGAATTTATTTTACCAGCCAGTCAAATGCAAAGTACAGTTGAAAACTGTTACGACAAAATTTACATAACTGCAAAAATAGTTGCTTACTATTACTACAATGTTCTCACGATTTTTTATTTCTATACAATTAAGAAATATATACAAGAAAGGAAAGTTTAATATAGACTAGAACTTGTTTACATCACAGTAATTTGGAAAGTTGCAAAATATGGCTAACTAGTAAAAAAAAAAAAAAAAAAAAAAAAAAGTTTTCTGCATATTTCTATAGTTTGCAGTTTTCGATGACTACCTAAAAATTCACTCGCCAGTGGCGAGTAAAATGATGCATTTCCCCACCCCTGAACATGTTAGTAAATTTATATATATTTTTCTTTAAATTAAATAATACTGTACTTCATCAATTGCAAGGCAAAGATTTACAAACTTTTTTGTTAGAGCTGCTTTATACAATAACTATATCTAGAAAACAGAATATCTTTTCATTCATTTAGATTTTTTCTTCTTCTTCAGAATTCACGCGAAATTTTATTTTATTATTAATAATTGTCAGGTTCTGAGAAACATCTGCTGTTAGAACTATGGTTCTATATTATTATGTCTTAATATATTATATATTGTATGCTTTGTGTACTGGGAATTTCAAAGTAACATTCTTTCCTTGTCTGAAACTTGATCTGAGCAGGTGAATTGTACAGTGTGGGTGAAGAGATAAAGTTAGGGTTGGAGAGGAGTTTACCCTACCTTTTGAGATGTCTGTTGGAGATGGGCAGACAAAAGGAATTGCACGAACGAGGGAAAGATCTGAGAAATGTGGTCAGAGTAAAAACCCCGGATTTATGTTGGGGGAAGAGGAGGAGTCCATTAAAAGCAGAGGGTTGCTAGTAGGCAGTCGCTTTGCTCAGAGGGAGTTGAAGTCTTGAGCCCAAGGTGGAAGGTGGTTCCTGTGTATAGCTCTTGGATAGAGCGTAGGGTTGAGTGAAGCTCGCCGAACTTAGAGCCCATGTGTTGGGAGATGAAGAGTAATCTCCGGTAAAGCTAATTTAACGAGTGTAGAGTGAGAGTGATATAACGTAGTTTAACAGTACACAGCCAGCATTTACTGTATATAATTTAATGTTGAACCGGATCACCTACATCCGAGTTTTTAAGTGTAAATAGTGTTTTGTGATTTGTAAATATTGTGTAAATAAACTGTTAATTTAGTTAATTGAAAGAGTCGGTTTTCATTTAAACAATCCTCTCAGAGCGTGGCCGATATCACGTAATCATATCGGTGGTGGCAGCATATAAATAGCAAAGGATTTTCTTCAAAGTTGTGCGGACTAAGAGGAAACTCCGACAATAATGATAGAAACCAACTGTATTTGTAACATAAATTATTTACTCTTTGAAAAAAGAAATCAAGATATAACTTTATACATTAAGCTGCTAAGTTCTTTTATTTCAAGAAAAAAATCTTCATGTTAGGGAAAATCTTGCATTTGCAATATCCTAGAATTATAAACTTTAATTACGTGTGTATGAGAATAATTCATAATTTAATTAATTAGTTTTTAATATTGTAAATATTAAACTATTCAAAAACTTGTTTAACAAGAAATAAAAGAAATTATCTGTAAGATGAAGCATAGACATTTCATGTTTTTTGTTGCATTTTCAAACATCAACAGCGTATTTCTTTTAATTTTCAATTGTTCTAATTTATCCTATAAGTTTTCATAATTAATTGAAGTTAATTTTTTTAATTTGGTATATTTTCATATGTAAATTAGACTGTAATTTTGATTTGTCTTTTCTATAATATTATGATATTTAGCTATTGTAAAAATTGATGATATTACGGAAATTTTAATTTTCCTAATCTCGGGATTATCCCGGGATCCCGGGATTGAATCTAAGCAATCCCGAAATCCCGGGATTGGAAATTAGTCTCGGGATTGTAATCCCTAATTAAGCATGTCTGTAAATTTATAATATTTTTTAAAAAATTGAAATAATATTGTATTTCATCTATTGTAAAGCAAAGATTTAAAGATACTCCTGTTACAGCTGTTTTATACAATTAATATACCTAGAATACCCAATAATTTTTCATTCGTTTAGTTGTTTTTTTTATAATTACTGTGAAATTTTGTTTTATAATAATAACTTACTAATAATGATAAAATGTAGTTGAATTCGTTATACAATTTTACTCTCTGAACTGAGAAAAAAACAAATAATCACCTCAAGAATTAATTTTATATAACTGACTAATTCCATAACCTATTATTTGTAATATATTTTGATAGACATTAAATATACATGTAAATAAAAAAAATTAAAAGTATAATAATTATCATGAGATTTAATTTCAAATTTATTGAAAAGCGAAGATTTAAGTTTTTGTTTGAGTTTTGTTACACAAATATTAAATAAATAAATGCCTTTTTCATTCATTCAGTTAGTTTTTAAACATTAATGTGAATTATTTAAAAATATATATATACCATATTAATAACTTACAAAAATGAGTTCTATTTGTTTTTTAAATTAACTGAGCTTAGTTTAAATGTGTAAAGATGAAGATAGCTTAATATTTGTATGGTATCATTCGAATTATTATTATTATTATTATTTTAAATGACAGGAGTGATATTTAATATCTTCGAACTTTGAAGTTGTATACTTTACAATAATTATACAGTAAATTTTAAATATTTTTCTATTGAAATTTGCACTTATTTATTGTGTAATAATTCCTGCAAATTGATTTCCTATATGTTATGAAGGGAAGTAAATATATATTTTTCTGTATTTTTCTTAGATAAGAACAACAAAAACAAATAAGTATTGAGAAAAACAATCATTTTTATTTATGAAATAAACGGCAGTAAAAAAATATGCACGTTATTTTATATATAAACTTCATATTGTAGCATTGTACGCATTGGATTTTAACCTTCTCTCCATTCCCCTAGTGGCGAAAACGCTGTGCCGGCCTATTATATCAAGATGACCTTGGCATAGCACACTTTGTATATGTCACATACCGGGCCTCTCACAAATACTTTTACTATCTAACAACCTGTCTATATACATATATATATATATTCTATTTTTTCCATTTTTTCCCATTTTGTACATACAACACATGAATTTTTATTATAACAAATTTTAATTGTCGTATGCATTTTTGTACATATAGTACAGTTTTTTTTTAAATTAATTATATGTTTTTTTTTAATTATAAAAAGTAATGTCAAAAGGTTTATATATATATATATATATATACTGGCTGATCCGTCCAACGTTGTTCGGGCTAACAACCTTAAATATACCTGAAACAAGGGTTGAATTCAGACATATTTTCCGTGAGACATTTGTGGATTTTGGAGCATTTGACATTTTATTGTTAGAGGTCTCACTGGCTTCGACAGCGTACATTCTCGCATTTGTATAATTTTATATTTTTAAACGATATTGTGCAAAAGAACCATCATGCAAAAAAACGCATATAAAGTTTTAAATAAAGATTGGCTCCTAATAAAATGTTTAAATGCTTTTTAAAAAATTTCAGACGAGTAAGTAACTCCTTCCTGTCGCTTAAAGTTCCGATTCAGTTTAAATATACCCTTTCCACCTTCTTTCTGTACTATTTAAATGTCCGTCAGTTGATTTAAAGCAAGGCTTTTTCTAACATGCCGATTAAAAGTTTTTTCATAATTTTATCCCTCACAACTTCAGTTTTTATATCGTTTCGGCGAGGCCGTTAAAAAAGTCTGTATTCTGGGGCCAGGCCAGGCCCGGACCTTAATTTTTTCTGAAGGCTCGGCCGGGCAGGGCCTAACGTATTTTTTCATACCGAACCGGGACTGGCTTCCTTCTAAGGTCTGCACGGGGCGAAATTTTCAGTCCCAGTCTCGACCCAACACGTATTAAAATCATTGTCTCTGACTCACCTCATCCGTGCAATAATCAGTAAAATTTGGCTCTGCACAAAAAGTTTTACAAAAAATGCATATACTTTTAAATCACCGTTATTGTACAATTAAACTTTAAAATTCTTTTTTTCAAAGGACGGTAGGTTTAAAAGCAAAAAAAAAAAATTAAATACAGTAAAACCAGCGAAAAAAAACCTGCCTATGACGGAATTCTGTTTTAAACGGAAAAATGTGTTGATCCATGCAAAATGAATATACTAATAACTAAGAAAAGAATAGACTGTATTTACACTTCCTAAGAAGGAAACT
Organism: Maratus speciosus; assembly: GCA_963932465.1. Lineage (NCBI taxonomy): Eukaryota > Metazoa > Arthropoda > Arachnida > Araneae > Salticidae > Maratus > Maratus speciosus. Next base: position 280,689,207 of record OZ010787.1, on the reverse strand, counting down.
TTTCTATAACTCACTTTTTTTTCTTTCCTATGTCATTATGTGGAAGATTTAATGTATAGCATTTTTCGAAGACTCCAATACATGGAGCATAGATTAACATTATTAAGTGATAAGTGAAACCTTTACATACGAATAGAGATTCATTAAAATAAAAATAATTATCACAGCTTTTGGCGTTTCTTTAAAAATGAAGATTATAAACATGAAAAAAGAAAAGCTATAATAAGTATTTTTGGTCAGAGCTCCTCCATACGAAACAATTTTTAACCATATCGAAGTAAAAAACTATGTTTTGCAGAGACACAGTCAGGCGGGGCCGGGATCCGGATAAGGTATTAACCTTTTTCCAGGACTGGCCGATTTTTTTTTCTATGGATCGGCTCGAGACCGGGCCTATATATTTCGACCCGTGCAGCAGACATCTAGTGCAGACCTCCAGCATATTTTGAAAGCAGGTTTAACGTAAAATCTTTACGCTGTTTTATTTTATGGCCAAAAGAGAGGCACTTTCTTTTTCTTAAATCGACTTTAAATAACGTACAATTTGCGGATAATCCCTATCTTGCATTCAAAGTGAGTCAATAACTCGTCGCTCAGAGGCATGGGTAAATGGTGTAAGTCACGAATTTTGCATTTTAATCACTGTGCTTGTTTTGAAAATATCGAGATGAATTTTTTTGTGTTTAATTCAGGAATGGATATGGAACATTTTCCTACTTGGAAATTTTACTCTACGGGGGCTGTATAAAAATTAATTTTTTGTATTTTATCAAATAGACCCCCACCCTCACCCCATGGAGTTGCAACTTATGTCATTAAATTTAGCACCTTTTTTATGAAACTTTGCAATTGGAAGTATATGTCTAGGAGCAATATTTAAGGAAATAGCATATTGTTTCGATCTTTATGAATCACCCTCTATACGTATACCGGTTAAATGTATAACTGCAATATGTATCGGGTCGGGAGCATTAGTTTAAAATTGCTGGAAAAATGGCAAAAGTGATAACTTACACGTAGTCGAGCGCCAGAAAAATGTGTTTTTGGAATAGTAAATTTTGATTTTTTTTTCAAACAAAAGATACCGTTAGTACCGGAAAGGTACAGAAATTTTTTTTTGTTTTTTTCTTGTAATTTACGAGGAACCCGGTAATTTTTATTTTAAAATACAGAAAAAACTGAACCGTTTTCCTTCGCCTTGCTCGAAGGGACGAGAAGCGCCGGGATAGGCGCAGACACAATCGGCGGCACGATGGAAGTTCGCGATTTTGTAATTTAAGTTAATTTTATTTAATATTGCGGCTAATTATCTATAAAAATCTGAGCTTTAGGTGCATTCGAACTTTTCTTCGTCTATCCCTAACCACATTTGCAGACCTCTACGTACGCTAGATTCCCCTAGTCATTGCTAACAGACAGGTACATACACACAGAGACAAACATATTTTGTTATTAATATAGATATATGTACTTACACGGTTCCCAAATGTTTAGACAATCAATAAAATTTGATTGACATAAAAAGTAATAAGGTACAGTTAAAATTCGTGAGATAGGTAATAAATAAAAGCAGTTTTGCTGATATACACATATAAATTATGATAAAAGGTTTAAAATTATAAAATATACATTAAATTACATAAAAATGTGCTGTCCCAAAAGTATAGACACATGTATTACATTTATAAAAGTAACTAAAAACTTACTTTTAATATTTAATTGCATTGCCACGATACTTTATAACATCAAATACACGTTGTTTCATAGAATTAACTAAGCACTGCATTACAGAAGGAAATATTTCATACCACGCTTTGTCAATTGCAATTTTTAAGCCATTTACACATGTATATTGCTTTCTATTTTCATTTATTTTACGCGATAAGATCCCCCATATGTTCTCCATGGTATTCAAATCTGGACTAAGTGCTGGCCAGTCTAATAGTGTGATATTGTTTTGCCTAAACCATGATTTCGATGATTTGAAGGTATGGATGGATGCCCCATCTTGTTGGAAAACATAGTTCGGTCCTGCTACCAAATCCATAATTGGCAGTAACTAGGTACGTAAACTATCCTGATAATCCTCTGATTTAATTTTTCTGTCCTAGAAATGTTTGGTCGTTGAAAGAAAACCCTCCCCAGGTCATTACAGATCATCCGCCTTGTGGCCTGCTAAAACAGTTCTTGTGTTCTTTTCTTAGGTCATGACAGTAAAATTTATGATCATCAGGGCCGTCTAATTTCCATTTCTTTTCATCACTGGAGGTCACAGAAATCCATTTTTCACCGTATGACATATGTTTTCTAGCCCACTTTAGACGTGCATCTTTATGTCTTTGCTTTAAGCAAGGTTTTGCGTTCATTCTCCGGTAAACAATATTTGTTAAAGCTTTAATTCTTCTGTGTACCGTACTTTTTGAAATTCTGGAAATTGATGCGATTTTACGCACAGTTACATTACCAACTGAAGCCATTTTTAAGAACATTCTATCATCACGTAACATTGTTTCCTTTGGTCTTCCGACTCGCTTTCTAGTATACCATGTTCCACCTGATCTCAAAACTCTATGAATACTGCTGAAGGATCTCTTTATTCTTCACGATATTTGTACAGGATTTTGTCCTTGCGCTTTTAAATGTAAAATCTTAATAATTTCAGCTTCAGAAATTTCTTTAGAACGTGGCATTTTTATCAGAATATGCAGGAATTATCGTTTCCGAATCACAAACAAAACAATGCTCATTTGATTCCACAAAATTTCAATAAATTATTATACTAAAAATACAGCAGCGGATATTTCAGATAAAGGGAAAAAGTATTCTGCATTTATAGAAGCACTCATTCTGCATTTATAAAAATATTTTATTTTGTGATTAAAAATGTAAAAGAAAACATGTACTGCTGTATTGTGTCTATACTTTTGGGACAGCACATTTTTATATAGTTTAATGTATATTTTATAATTTCAAACCTTTGATCATAATTTATATGTGTATATCAGCAAAACTGCTTTTATTTATTACCTACCTCACGAAATTTAATTGTACAGTAGTGGAAAAAAAAGTAAACAGCCCCTACTAACTCTGCAAACAATTATCGTAGAAGAAAGTTACTTGTACCATACGATTAGTAATAAAGTCTACTTTTAAATTATATATATAAAATTTGCTTAGGAGGACATCTACATATTAAAACGAACCATAACTTTGTTTTTTCAATATCAGTACACAATTCTGACAGCATAAATGAACTCTACACACTTCAATTAGTCTAAAAACAAATTTTTATGCAATTCGTACCATAAGTTCCCGAGAAATTAATTGCCGAAACGTCAGTGAAGTCTTACTGTGGAGACACGAAATGTTTTGGTTTCTGTTAGTCTGTCTGTTAGTCTTTCTGTTTGTCTGTTAGTCTGTCTGTCTGTTCCGCGATAACTGTCGCAAAAAACATCCGATGAGCTTGAAATTAAATAAGCATGTTGGTGAGATGCCCGGAATTAGCTCTATTGTTTTTGGTTACATTTGTCCCATCTGTTCGGTAAATATGGAACATTTGATTTTGCATTATAATGCATTTCAGACGATTTCTATGGCATTTCAGACGATTTTCAAATTTTCATTTCTCGAAAGAAAATGACTCATTTGATTAAAGGATTTAAATGGCAAATTACAGATGCGGAAATTTCCCAATAATGGTCTTTAATTATTCCTATTATTTCGAAATTTTGTCAAGACATTTGTAAGATTTTTTTTAAATTAGTAGTATATCTTTTGGTAAAATTTTATACATGTGTTTCAATAATATAAACCATCTTGTTTAAAAATTTACTTATTTGAAATAAACGTTTTTATTTTTTTCCTGTTCTTTCATTAGTTACCTAGAAACTGTATATTTCAAGATTTATCGTTTGCGTACGGCTAACGTAAATATTTGATTTTTAATTTAAAATTTATTATTTTTTTTAAACTTTTGAAAAGCAAATAGATAGCAAATGTCGCCAATATCGCAACATTACCAATATCGAAAATGACATTATAATTAGCGGAAAATAATTAGTTCCATTCTTAAAAACTAAAACAATAACTAGACCGCATGAATAAGGACATTTTTGTCAAGTGTTAATTTTTAAAGCCGCTACACTTCAGAAAATATTAATTAAAATTACTTTCCTTTTAAACAGAAAATAGCACTTTAGTTCATAAAACCTAAATGTTTTAGATGATATCATTAAAGTAAAATCATATTCTTCTATCAGTATCGAAATGAAAGCTCGGGAACTCGAAGTATATTGAATATACGTTTTTTAATCGTAGTTTGGCAACAGGATTTTAATTCCACATTTCTTTTAGCTTTAAAGTTGTACAATTATTTTGTCATTTAAAAAAAAAAAGCTTTTTTAAATAGTTTTTTAACAACGTATTCTTGTAAAGTCTGGTAAGAGATCCATATCCTATTCTGTTTGCTGGCGATAAATATTTCAATCTGGTTGTTGCGATCATCAGCATTTGGGGTTGCTTTTTTAACTATTTGGAAAAATGGTTATTGTCCTCGGTCAGGGTAGGAAATCAAAAACATATCTGAAGCGTTTTATTAGTTGGATCCCGCATTTTATTCGTTTTCTGATTGGTCTATACAGTAATCTGTATTTTCCCTTTACTTTCAACAGAGATGGCTACTTCTGTTGCCACTATGACAAAAAAGTAATAAAAACTACAAAAAAAAATTAATAACTCAGAAACAAATTGAGATACAGCTTTCAAACAATTGCATTTAGTTTAATCCATGGCGTACGTAATGTATGACCAGATCCATAGAAGTTTAAAAATTTACGGTACGGAAAATTGTAAAACTAAAATTTCTTTTAAAATTTGTTCATGATGTGTACAGGAATGTTAATGCTTAATCAATGGCGTACGTAATGTATGATCAACTCCGTGCGATTTTTTATGTCTTAAATTTTAGTCTTTGAAAAAATCATTTTCAAAATGGTCGTTGTAATTTGTTAAATTGCTTTTTTATTACTTGAATGCTACTGATGGAAAAGTAATAATTTTAGATACATATTTTTTGACCACTTGGAAAAATGGTTATTGCCCTCGGTCAGGGTAGGAAATCAAAAACATCTGAAGCGTTTTATTAGTTGAATCCCGCATTTTATTCGTTTTCTGATTGGTCTATACAGTAATCTGTATTTTCCCTCTACTTTCAACAGAGATGGATATTTCTGTTGCCACTATGACAAAAAAGTAGTAAAAACTACAAAAAAAATTAATAACTCAGAAACAAATTGAGATACAGCTTTCAAACAAATTGCAATTAAAAATGCATTTTTTTTTCTATACGACGATATAAAAAGTAATATTGTGGGTTATTTAGAAGTTTAAGAATGAAATTTCATTTAAAATTGGTCCAGTAATATTAATGTTTAATCCATGGCATACGTAATATATGACCAGCTCCGTAGAAGTTTAAAAATTGACAGTACCGAAAATTGTAAAACTGAAATTTCTTTTAAAATTTGTTCATGATGGGTCCAGGAATGTTAATGTTTAATCCATGGCGTACGTAATGTATGATCAACTCCGTGCGAGTTTTTATGTCTTAAATTTTAGTCTTTGAAAAAATCATTTTCCAAATGGTCGTTGTAATTTGTTAAATTGCTTTTTTTTTATAATTCATTTTTTTTTAAATTTATAATTTTCTGGGGTGTTTTTAAACGATATCTTTGTGTAGATGGAATTTTGCGTAAATATATTTTTTATGCATTTTTGCATATTTTAAGATGCGTATAACATTAATGTTTATAATATAATATTATGTTTTATTTTCACATTTAGAATAAATATATAGAATAGGAAATATATGAAATTATTAAAATATGCATAGGTATATAAAGTACTTATACTTATATATAATATGTATTTATGTTATTATATGTTCATCTACATAAATCATTACATACATAATAGATATATAAATACAGTCACCTCTCACTTATACGTGTTTTAAGGAATTGATTTAAAATCGCGCATAACTGAGAGAATGTTGATGTAGTACTTCTTTATACACATTATGGGGAAAAAAGCATTTTGCAATATAAGAATTATGATTAATAACATTTTATGAAATAAAAAAGGTTTAATATTAGTATATCGTACTTTAAAAAAAATTCTTACACTTTCACTATAAAAATTAGTTTAAAAAAATACAATAAACGTAAAATTTAATTTTACGTAGAAAGAGATATAGTACTTACAAATGAAAAAAAATGCTAATTAGTCCTCTTTAAAGAAGTCATCAATGGTCGTTTGTTTTTGCTTAGGTCGTGTTTGTACAACGACGTTTTCTAATGCATTAAAGTGCGTCATTGTATTTGATGCTACATCAGCATTTTGAAGGTAACATCTCAAAGTGTCCAGGGCTCCTAAAGCAGCAGCATAAGATGGGACAATCACAGTATCAGTTTCATCATTCTCATCCTCTTCTACTTCTTTTTCAGCATTCACGTCATCAAAAACAGTTTCAATATCTCTTATTGCCGTTGATGTTAAGTTTTCATCAACATTGACGAAATCTTGAAAAGAAAGAGAATCTTGGCTTATGCTGTTCCATTCTTCCACGTCTACGTTAAAATCATTGCTGTCGTTTTCATTTTCCTGTAATGGAATAATTTCAACATCATTTGAAGGAAAAAAGCCCGCTTTTCTAAAGCAGTTAGAAATTGTTGTGGCTGTTACGTTGTTAAAAGAGGAAACGAACATATGCATAGCATCCAGAATCCAAATTTTCTTGAATTCCTTTTTCTGCTCTAGTGATATGAACATTCTTCTCACCAAATCTTTCCTATATTGCGCTTTAACTGACCTTATTATACCGAGATCTAATGGCTGAAGTCTGCTAGTACAATTTGCAGGGGAAAATATAACTCGTGTATGTGTCAGCAATGGGAGATCTGGAGGATGGGCGGGACACTGGTCCGTAAATAGCAGAACGTTTCTTTCTTTTTTTGCCATCTTCATATCAAATTCTTTCAAAAAGTCTAAAAAAATTTTCGATGTCATCCAGGCTTTGATGCTACTTGCATAAGAACATGGCAATTTCTTCACATTTTTTAAACACTGTGCTTTCTTCGATTTACCAATCACTATTGGCAGTAACTTTTCTGATCCGTCCGCATTGCAACATAAAAGCACAGTCACTCTTTCTTTGCTGTGTTTGCCACCATGACATGTTTCTCCCATAAAATCCAGGGTTTTGTTTGGTAAAAGACGGTAAAATAAACCTGTTTCGTCGCAGTTAAAAATATTCTTAACATCAAAGTTTTGAATTAAATTTGGAAGATCTGCAATCCATTCATTAACAGTTGAATCTGAAAACAGCTGCGCTTTCACCACTCAGGCAATGATTTGTTAAACCGTGTCTTTTCTTAAGTTTTTCTAGCCATACCCAAGAAGCAGAAAAATTTTCGATTCCCAATTTTGTTGACAAAGTGAGTGCCTTTTCTTTGAATAACTCACCACTAATGGGTAAATTAGAAGCTCTCATTTCTCTAAACCACTGAATTAAAGTGGTTTCTAAAATCTCAAATTTTCCTTTCTGAATTCTTGTTCGTTTCTTCGCTTGTGTAGAATACTCGCTGTTTATTTTTTTGATCGAGTCCTTGTTCTTTAAAATCTCTCTGAGCGTTGATTCTGGTAAATCGAATTTTCGAGCTAAACTTATTTTTGACAGTTTAGGATAATTTTCTGCTGCTCGTATAATCTCCATTTTGAACGATATTGTTAACTTTCTTTTACTCATTTTTATTGCACGAAGAAAACTAAAATAAAATCCAGGTGCTACCGTAATAGCAAAGACGGAAAGAAACACGCAAGTAGATTGATAAAAATAAAAGAGAAAAAAAGAAAAGAAGAAACCATTAGAACTGCGGGGAGAGGGTGAAAAAATGTCTAATTGTAACAACCTATCCACCCTTTCAGGCGCCGCGGAACGGTCTTTTGGAATTCACACCTGCAGAAAAATTTTTATAGATAAAAAAAAAAAAAAAACTTTCTAATGTCATTCATAGTTTGTGAAATGCGTTTTATTTTCGCGTATAACTGAGAGAGACAATTCAAAGTTCCGCTTATAAGTGAGAGATGTATTAGCATTATTTTCCTATTCCTCGTGACGGGACCTTACGAAATTCGCGTATAACTGAGATACGCGTATAACTGAGAGGCGCATAAGTGAGAGGTCACTGTAATACATATGGAATGTTTGTAATACAAAAATAGATGTTTACAAAAATTTAAAAAACATTTTTTTCTGTCATCTTGAAAAATATAAGATGCTAAAACGACCTTTTGTCGCCATTTCAGATTCCTTCGCCAACTGTGCCGACCAGAACAGGATACGGAACTTCTCCCAGCCTCGGTTTTTTCATTTTACGAAGAAGATTCGTCGATATCCACGATTTTACTTTGCCCGCCTTTTTTCATTGGTTGCAATTTCATTTTGGCAAATGTTTATATTATTTAGCACAAATTTGTCACTTTTTATGGCTGTGTTATGCCAAAACCCCTATAAATAACAAATTCCTTATTGTTTCCTATAAAACGTGACAAAGAGTTGCTAAATTTTGATTTTAATTATTGGGAGTGAAATGTTTTGCTTAATTAATGCATGTAGCTTTCTTTTAAAGCTACGTGAACGAAGTCAATGATAACAGCTGGTGGTCTATATATATGGCGTGGCGTCCGGTCATCGCTGGATGCGGCGATGACCAAGCAATATTTTAAAACTCTTAATAAGCTTTTAAAACTCTACGATCCAGTTTTAGCAGAACATTTGGAGTTCATGTATAAGTGAAGGTAAGATTTAAAGTTTCTTTTTTGAACATTCAACCATTGAATTTTAGAGTTAATAATTTTTCACCACAAACTTAAATAATTGCGATGACCACCGAAAATTTTCACGCCACGCCACTGATATATATATATATATATATATATATATATATAAACATTCAAATAATCCCGATTACGAAAGTTTAAGCAGAAGTCCTGCTTGGAGAAATAAAGGATTAATTAATCTTTCGCAATTTGGTCTGAAACGTAGGTTTGCGTCAAAAATGAACAATGTTAGTAAAATTGTGGTTTTAATTTGAATGTGAATACTATTAAAAGGCTATCACAAAAAGTACTTCATAGCGCTAAATCACGTTTGTCATTTAGTCAAATGACACTGACACGATGATGAATGATTACACATTAGGTTTAAAATTCTCCAAACATGCCTATTTTTGCGTGATTTTAGTAATCTTATGCTATCGAGTAGATTAAGATGTATTTAAATAAGATCTTAGATATAAATATTACAGAACAACAACGGAAACTATATTTCGGAGAAAAAATTGTAAAAAACATTAGAGTTCTAAATTAGATGATTCAGTTTACATTTCCATAAGTTCCTTATCCATCAGATGCAGGTATTTGTGGTTGGCAGGTAAGTAAATATTGCTTTTTGGATGTTAGGATAACATGAAATATTTGTCCAAACTGTTGCTTATCGTTAAAAATCACTGTCTAAACAGAAATCTAAGATATACTATAACCGTTTGCACAATCAATAGAAAATTACGAATGTAAATTTAAATAAACTAGGAGGGTTCAGGTGGGCAGCCCCCCCCCCCCCTGAAGAAATGCACTTTTTTATCTAAAAATTTACCAGAATAAGCAGCTTATCAGAATATCATTGCATAACAACATGTTTAATTTAACACTTTTAACCCTTACCACTCCCTGGCTCCGCTGCGGAGACATCATCTTTCTTTGCAAAATTTGTTTTTGGCACCAGTAATAAAGAAAAATAAAAGTTACCTCATTTAATCAGAGCATTTTTGAAATTGTGTACTTGAAGGAAACTTCTTTTAAAAAAGTGGTGCCGCTCGAATAAAATTTGTGTAAGTGACGCCGGAGCTTTATGGGTTAATTTCTGAAACTTTTCGAAGTATTTGTTATTCTTATAAATATTTATGTAATTTGAAAAAAAAAATAAATTGCGATTTAGAGGAAGGTGAATAATACGCAAAGTGTATTAAAAAGAAAAAGTTGCAAATCTGACGTTGAGGCTCCTGATCTGCAGATTTACTAGTTATTTAAAAACGAACGTATTTTAGGGTCTGTATCCGAATTGAAGTTCGGTACTCAATTGTTGACTGAGAGAGCCTCCTTCTTGATCAAGGCATCTTAAGCGCCACTCAAGTAGTCATTGAAGTGTGGCTAGGTTACAGGATAGCATAAGAAATTTCAAAATATCTGGTCACTGTTATCATAGACGACCCCTTAAACAATCATTTTGCCGTATTTTTAGCATAATTTGAAAACTACTTGGAAGAAAAATATAAAATTTTGGATTCCCATAAAGCAGGAATTAATAAATCTAAATCCATCAAAAAAATTGTAGTTTGCAATTCATAAATTTTTCGAATATTAATTTCATAATTCATATCATAAAATTATAAAAACTGCAAATTCAACGTATTTATGTTTGGGTACTTTAGTATTATTGCTACACAAAAAATTAGCACATTAGGAGTATAATTTCAGGAGATATTAATGAAAATATGAAAATGTAATTTAACATTAGAAGTACTCAATTTTGAATGTTTATAATTCAAAAACTTATCATACAAATGACTGGCAAATTGGTGTCTAGGCATAGTTTGAAACGAAGATTTGAAATATCTTGTTAAAAGTGGGTATTTCCATTGAAAAAAACTGAAGTTTGGGTTCGTTTTAATATGTAGATGGCCCCCTAAGCAAATTTTATATACATCATTTAAAAATAGACTTTATTACCCATCGTTCGGTACCAGTAACTTTCTTCTACGATAACTTGTTGAGGAGTTAGTAGGGGGTGTTTACTTTTTTTCCCCACGACTGTACCTTATTACTTTTTATGTTAATGCAAATTTTATTGATTGTCTAAACTTTTGGAACACGGTGTATAACTCTGATTTATTTTAAGCAATCAATGAAAAAAAGAAATTTCAGAGTAATTTTTAATTGGTATTTTGTGAACAGTTAGTAAGCATAAAATAATATAAGTAGGGTATGTAATAAGACTAGCAAAAGCCATGCTTTGTTTGGATTCGCGAAGCATTATTTAATAAGATAAATATTTGAAAGTAACGATATTTTTTTAATATTATTTTTGCATCTTTATTAAGCAAAATCGTTATTTTATGTTTTGGCGCATTTTAATTTTAGAAATGTATATTCAGCCAAATAACTAAGAATTTCCTCGGAATTTTTATTTATAAGACTGGTATAAATAAAAATATTTTCGAAGCAAAATTTTGCAAAATATTTTTTAATTTTCAACTAAAAGCTCTTTTAAAGATGTTTTTACATTTTCCAATAGCCTCTGATGTTTTCTCAAATGGTTTAAAATAGGTATGTTTCCAATCTTTGTAATTAACATCAAATAATCTTTTATAGCAATCTTAGAATAATGTATTCGAAGAGAGCTTGAAGAAAGTTTCTTCTTCAAAATCCTATTTTCTGGAAAAAAACATTTGAAATCTGCTCTCGTTGATACTAAAAATTATTAACTTATTATATAATTGTTATTATTCAACTTTCGAATTCGAATAACACTTTATATAACGAATTTAACAATTAATTTTATTTTTTACAATTCTTTTGTTGCCACTTAAAAAAAATCATAATATAATTCTTTTAAAAGGCGTAAGGATCGTCTGCGTAAATGATTGCACATAATAAGAACAAATTGTGTATTGGAATTCTTAACACTGTAAAATACTTTTATAATTGAATGTAAATAATTGAATTTTCACATATTTTAATTCATTAAAAATATGCTGTAATTTTCATAAAAAAGGTATTTTAAAGATTTCATATCGTGAAACTATTTAATTAATCATGATTCTCTCTATAATTACTAACTCCATGATTTATTTTTTCTTCTGAAAATATACATGTTTCCTTTTTAATTTACAAAAATGCGTCCGTAATGGAAAAACATGTAAAATAAATTAATTAAAATAATAAAAATGTTTAAGGTTATTCTGTAAAAAAAAATAATATTGGGCAAATCTGCAAATCATAATTTATTTTTATGTTTAATTTCAAATCAAAATACCGAATAGTTTTCTTGCAAAGTGTACGACAAAATGTAATTTGTGTAGCCTAGTAGGGTATTCGCTTCGCTCATCCTAATAAAATAATATAAGCTAAGAAGTGATTATCCGCTTTTCAGGTTCAACTTTATATAGGACTTGTAATTAAATCTTCCATGACAAAATTTTAAATTCTTATTCACGGTGTACTACTAGCATTGTTTTCGTTTAATAATAAATATTAAAATTAAAATATGATTTAAAGCAAAAACAGAAACATTACAAAAGAAAAAAAAATCAAGGAAAAACAAACACAGTCCTTTCCGATTGACTTCAAGATTCAACAATATATACACGTGATGATGGAACTTGTGCTCTTATAGTCTATTAAAAGGTGAAAAAGTAAAATATTACGGAAGACCTACACGTGTCTTATAAGAATGCTTGACAGCAACAGGAAAATAGTAAAGATGAAGACAAGCTATCGGAAACTTATTAAACATGTAGGCTGCATGAACTCAGAATTTCGCAACGAATTATTTATGCTCAAGCGCAATCGTTCATTATATATTTCAAGTTCGCAGTTAACAAACTGGAAACTTTATGAGAAATGACCTTCACTTTAAATACAAAATATAAGTACCAAAATCTTCGTTTACATGCTGGAGATACATAAAATATTATAGAGGTGACAGTTACTGTTCAATATACAGGGTGTCCCGGAAAATACTGAAGAGCGCTTTAATCTTTTATCTGTTGGAGATATATTTCAGAAGTGTTCAAAGTGAAGTAGGAATTAAGATTATGTTGACGAAATAGCCTTGCTATTAATATTCAAAGTTTTACGCCGTCTTTGGATCCTATAAGTTTATATCTAGAAACATTTTCATCATAGCAAGCAAAATACTAAAAATTCCATTCTTCTACTACCAAAACTCACGGAGTTATGATACTTAAAATTTAATGAAAATTCAAAGATATCCGGCGCTTTAAGTTCCAAGACCATATATCAGAAGGTATGAAGGCTTATGGAAAACATTTTTTATGATGGTGGTTCTCAGAAGTTAGGTAAGTCCTATGCGGGGATCGTGTTATATCCCACCCGAACCCAAAAATTCTATTTAAAGTCAGTCAGAACCCGATACAGTTGTACTCGAAACCTGAAAGGGAGAAAATTATTTTTTTATACATAATTATGGAAAAATAGTCAATAATACCATATATAATATGAATTTATCTTTTATATAATATAATATATTTATATACACGCACACAGTAAACTTGTCCAAATCGGAACGTGTATAAAGCGGAAACTTGTCTAATTTGGACTAATTTAATGGTCCCAGCCGAGAAAATAGAAAATTTATTGTTACTTTTTTTTTTTTTTTTTTTTTTTTTTTACATAAAACGGAATCTGTCTAACTCAGAAACGGAAAGCAATAATTAAATAATTCACCAAAAAACTTCTCAATAATGTGGAGATGTGATAAAATATTAAGGTGTCTCAGGACTCTTAAAATTGGAAAAAATGAAAAAAAAAAGACCATTTTCAACATTTATTATCTTAAAATGTATTTGATGTTACACTGTAAAAAAAATTCCGCAACGTTCCTGGGAAAAAATGGGCAGCTGAGTTGCCCATTTTTTCCAAGAAACATTTTTTGAAAATGACTGGAACTTTACTGTATATGTTAAAAACTTTCTACAGAAATGCCAGTAAGTTTCCTGCGAAATACCAGGAATATTTCTGTTGACAGCAAAACATTACTGACATTTCACAGCATGCGGGATCCGCAGACGATTTTTACATTTCCAGTTGACAATTTTCGCTTTATTATCATTATTTGTTAGAATGAAAAAATATTTTGAAATTGACATCAAAATTATTATTTATAATTTACACGAAAAAATAAATTTTCAGTTAAAATCCAATAAAGTAAATATATATATGATATATTGTTTCTGAACTTTGCTTAAAATATAAAAATATATAAATGTAAATAATAATTAGAAAAAAAATCTAGACATAAAATATTTTGGATTTTCGTCAGTAATTATGTTAGTTTACAAGTTAGATAAAATACATATAAATTTTCATGAAAAAAAAAACCTAAACGTAATTGTATATTTTTTCCGAAAAAAAAAAAATCAAATTTGCAGCAATTCAAAGTGTCAAATATATATCAAATTTAAATCAAATTGTAATAAAGTGTTAAAATATAAAATTAATTAAAAAAGAAAAAAAAAGTCAAGAGGTAGCATCGAACTCGGGCCGTACGGGTGGCGTGCGAGCCTTCTGCGTCCACACCACGAAAGACACGTTGAGAGCTGCAAACTAATGGGTATTTGAAACGTATGCTAAACCTCGGCATCTAATTTCTGAAAATCTAAGGCCCATTTGAAGAAATCCTTTCACAAGAATAATTAGAGATAAGAACTCTAAAACATACTTTAAATTAATCAAAATCGGTGAGAATCATGTTTGATGGTCCCTGGTTAATGGAGATTCAAATAATAGGTGTATTTTTTTTACACGGTCTGCTCGTTAAACATTCCACAGATAAGTACGAGAGATAATCTCTTAGCGATATCACAGAGGTATTGTATTTTCATCTGAATTGTCTTAGCAATAGAGACGTAAAGGATTATGTCGTCTATTGATTTATTTGTATTCCATATTGATTTTTTTACATTCATTTAATGAATTCGTTTTCGACACTCGCGCGCGAGCAACGGATTATAGCAAAAAAAAAAAAAAAAAAAAAAAAAATGGCGGCCGCAGCGTTTTGCTGTTTCCAACTTTTGTTCAGGAACGTTTCAGATAAGAAAACCAGAATTTCACAAGAAAGAGCTAAATTATTCTGAAAACCTGAGAAAAGGCGAAACGTTCCTGGATTTTACATGGAACGTTACCATTTTTTTTTACTGTGTAAGACACAATTTTTATTGGGATGAAACATATAAGAATGTTCTTTTTGAAATAATTACCCTGAATCTAAATAAATTTGCATTTAAAGTATTTTTATATTTTTAATACAAAGTTGTATTTAGCTAATGCAAAATTTAGAAAATTTCAACAGTATAATCACCTAGAAAAATATTTTTTTAAACAATGAAAAGTAAAATTTAGATTCAGTTTACACAGACTAGCATGAAACGCATGTTTTGAAAGTTTCATGAAAAAATATTCGGAAGTTTGAGATGTCGTGCGCGTTATGCCCCAAAACGTTACTTGGAGAAAAATGACTTCAAAGCTTCAGAAACGCCGCTTCAGTTATTGAGCGGGTATAATTCTAAAAGCCATAACTTCTGTTCTTGTGGGAATTTGAAGGCACCAATTATATCAAAATGTTCAGAAAAGAGAGAAGTTTAACATCTAAAAAAATTAAAATTTCAAAATTTTTAAAGCTTTAAAAGCGCTCAGACCCCTTAATGCAGAAATAATAAATTTATCATTGAAATCGTCTATTCTCCAATCATCTGGGGAATACATGATTAAAAAAGTATAAATTCTCAATAAAAAAGGAATAAAACACGACCTATAAGAAAATAACAGATGCTAGGTATGAACAGATTTCTTTTGCGGTCAAACCTTAGAATGCGCCTCTCTTCTCTAAAATCGATAGGAATTACAAATGTGTTCAAGTTATTAGCATATAATCCGTAAATTTTTTAGATTGTTTTTACACTTACAAAATTCGCTAATATAGCTGTACCTTAATTTGCAAGTCAGCGCTGAATACTGATACACTAAAAGTAAAAATAAACACTTACGAGTATCTATTAACACTTATAAGGACTGTATTAAAAAAGAACCCCTCCCCCCCCCCCCCGCCTCCAAAAAAAAAAAAAAAAAAAGAGTAGAAACAAATTTCTTTGTTAGGTCTTTCTAAAAATGATTAATAAGCCAACTTTGTAATTTTTTGCCTTGCTTTGTGAAGCCTTTTCAGAAATACTTTCTTCAATTCACGGAAATATATCTGGCAGCACTGCTACCGGTTTATATGCGAGAATTGAAAAAAATTCCCGTTCTCTTTTTGCCCGTTCTAGGACAGAAAATTTCTGTAATCTGAAAAAAGGAGTTTTTAAAAAGTCCTTCCGGCCAGTGCCGGGAGGAAGAGGTAGCTTTCATATTCCTTATTTTAAAAAACCCAACTTATATTATTCAAACACACGAAGCTCAATTAAGTGGAAACCGAATGTAGGAGATTCAATACAAATTTTTATCAATACTAAATCATTATGAATGAGAATTTTGCGAAATTAGTCAGCTTTATCCAAGCTGCTTTTATTTAAAGTAACTTATATTTAGCTGCCAAATTCGGCGATTTCTTAAAGTGCCTACAATTTTAAGACAACATGGTGGATGAGGCTAACCAGTGAACTTGGTTGAGACCTTAGTAATTGCTGTGCACATGCTCACTCACATCGGAATCGGTTGATATATACGAGTGCTGTCGCAGGCAAAAAATCAGATTTTTCAAAATGTCACCCACGTTAGAAATTGAAACTGCTATATCTGAGCCATTTTTTAAGATAAAGACAAACAAAAAATGCTCCTGAATCCTTATATCAAGGTCAAATACTTAAGAAAGAAACCTTTTTCAATTTCTAATTTTTTTTCACCTCACTTTAAATATAATTTTTTTTTAATTTAATGGCCGCCATTTTGAAACAAGATGGCTGATGAAGCTGGACAGCGAACTTGGTCGAGATATTGATGCATACTATCCACATGTCTTCTTCCATCGAAATAGGCGAATACGTGTGGTATCACGGACAAATACAAGATCGTTTCAAAGTGTTAGAAATTCAAGGTGCTATAATTCAACCACTTTTTAAGATATAAACAAAAGAACAAATTTTCAGAAACAAAAACTGCTCCAGAATCTTTGTATCAAGGCCAAACACATAAAAAAAAATCTTTTTCATTTTCCAATTTTTTAATACCTCATTTTAAATTTTAAATTACATTTTTTTAAAAATGGCAACCCTTTTGAAACATGATGGCGAATGAAACTGGCCAACGAACTCGGTTGAGACATTGGTATGTACTATGTACAGACCAAGTTACATTCAAATCGGTTCATAAATACGCCTGTTATCGCGTGACAAAAATCAGGTCGTTTTAAAATGTCAGCCACAATAGAAATTCAAAATGTTATAACTCAGCCATTTTTTTAGATATAGACAAAACAAAACCTGTTCCGGAATTTTTGTATTAAGGTCAAACACATACGAAAAAAATCTTTTTCATTTTCCAATTTTTTGGTATCTCATTTTAAATTTAAAATTTTTAAAATTTTTTTAAATGGCCGCCATTTTGAAACAAGATGGCGGATGAAGCTGGCCAACGAACTCGGTTGAGTTATTTGTATGTACTATGTACTATGTACACCAAGGTACATCCAAATCGGTTCATAAATACGTCTGTTATCACGTGGCAAAAATCAGGACGTTTCAAAATGTCAGCCACGCTAGAAATTCAAAATGCTATAACTCAGCCATTTTTTAAGATATAGACGAAACAAAAACTGCTCCCGAATCTTTTTGTCAAGGTCAAACACATAAGAAAAAAATATTTTTTCAATTTTCAATTTTTTGGCACCACATTTCAAATTTAAATTTTTCTTAAAATTTTTTTTGGCCGCCATTTTTAAACAAGATGGCGGATGAAGCTGGCCAACGAACTCGGTCGAGACATTGATCTGTACTATGTATAAACGAAGTTACATCCAAATCGGTTCATAAATACGCCTTTTATCGCGTGACAAAATTCAGAACGTTTCAAAATGTCAGCTTCGCTAGAAATTCAAAATGCTATAACTCAGCCATTTTTTAAGATATAGACGAAACAAAAACTGCTACGGAGTCTTTGTATAAAGGTCAAATACATAAGAAAAAAATATTTTTCCATTTTCAATTTTTTGGTACCACATTTCAAATTTCAAAATTTTTAAAATTTTTTAAATGGCCGCCATTTTGAAACAAAATGGCGGATGAAGCTGGCCAACGAACTCGGTTGAGACATTGGTAGGTACTATGTACACACCGAATTACATCGAAATCGGTTCATAAATGCGAGAGGTACAGTGTGACATAGGTCAGATATATATATATATATATATATATATATATATATATATATATAACCATTAATTAAACATAACCTTCCACCGTCAAATATTATGAATTAAAGCTGTAAGTATTAAAAAAAAATAATAATAATATAAGAATTATTATGGAAGAAAAAGAAAAAAGTGGACACCGACAAAAATTGAAAAGCTTATACATTGAATTACGTTATCAAGGGCACAGAATTCAATGATATAAGTAAAATGGTTGTTTTCTGTGGGAAAAATAAGCTAAAGCTAAAAGTTATTTTCCCCTGTGCCCAAACAACCATAAAATCAAGTGAATTGATTAAAAATGAAAGCAGAATAGAAACAAATAATATGAAATGGAAGAATCAATAAAATGTTTTTAAATATTTATAGGATATAAAATATAAATAATAAACACCATACCGATTAATATTTCAGTATTTTACAAAAATCCACGCGCACATGGCTGCCAGTATATCAAAAAGAATAAGGTGAATAAAACAGTTAAGAAATCACAGTAAATGATACCAAAGGATGCAGTTAATACATTTTGAAATAAAATTTGAAATACCTTGTTAAACAGATTTAATCTAATATAAAATAAATAGATATTAATTACATTATTTAAAATGCACTATTAAATTAATTAATAACAGTTTAACAATATCGTCAAAATTTAGCTAAAAATACCCCCTGGTGTATTAAATTATAACTGAAATGGAGCTAGAAAAATTAACAATTAGAGCTATCTTAAAGAGACAAATTTAGTGCTGCCATCTAGTATTACTTCTATTAAACAACTAACGCAAGATAAATATTTGTAATCATTTGAATGTAAATAACTGTATAAATAATTGTAAGCATTTGAATGTAAATAACTGTATAAACAGCAAAACCAAACATATCCTTATATATAGAGAATTATAAACCGAATATAAACCACATAATGTATTTAAAAACTATTGTAAATAAAATTTAAAAGCATACAATATATTCTATTAGCTAACTTATTTAAACTAAACTAAGAAATAAATAATTCTAGAACATTGATAATATATCGCATATAGCTATATGCTATAAAACAAAATAAAATTCAGTAATAATTGATATAAATAATTATTAAATATAAAAATTATTTTTTATGAATTATATATCAGATAATTATAAAATGAACAGGAAATAAAAAACATGTGGAAGTAAATAGAAGGTTAAATGATACTTAAATACCCATTACTTAAAAAGCACAAATATAGAGTGTGGATTATCTTTAGACATCCATAAAAAACCATAAAGTATGAATGTGGGACATTCAAAAACATTAAACCGATAATAAATATTAAAAAGATTAGAGTAATAATAATAAAAATAATTACCCAATTTTAATGCATACAGTATAACTATATTTATATAATACATACTTATATGTATATTATTCACTATAAGAATGGCATACTATTAGTAATTAATATGATACTGTCCTTAGTAAATTTAAAATTTAATAACAAATAATTGTAAATTAGATTAATCCATAATTAGGCTAATTATAATATTAATGAAATTCTCCAATTACATATAAAATATCAAATCAACATCCATATAAAATACGTAACAAAAATATAGTAATAATACAAGAGCCCCCATTTTTTTAAATATATATATAATTAACCATTGCGTATTATCCAGACAACACCACCCTCCTCCGTACTCTAACATCTACCCACCCAACCAACCTATAATATTTTTTTATATTATTTTACAATTTTTAATTTTTTATAGATATTTTTTTATTTTATAATTTTTTTGTAATTTTGTTTACGCATGTGTTAATTTGTTTTAATAGATCATGTAAGAAAAGTACTAATTGTATATTAATGAATATATGAATTTTTTTGGAAAACCATGATTTAATGCATCATAAATTAGTTTTTTAATATTATTGTTAATTAGAGGAGAAGAACATAAACATTTTATTCTATATAAATGATTAAGTATTATATTCCGAAATACAGAATGATGTAGACAAGATTTAAAATTTGTAAAGGTATTAACTTTGAATTTAAATTCTTTACGTTTGTCATATAAATCTGTGATTGTTTTATTGTTTTTGATTGTAATTTTAAGATCTAAGAAGTTAATTGTATTGTTAGATAAAAGGTTTTCCGTTAATTCCAAATTAGTGGGATAATCAACTGGAAATCGAGTAATTGCAGATTGATCAGTATCAATTAAAATGATGTCATCAATATAACGATATAAATGTAGATTATTATTAGTAAAATTACGTTCATAATGATATAAGTATAAGTCAGAGAGTAAACTGGAAGTACAACCGCCTTGTGGTATACCGACATGCTGTATATATAAAGTATTATCTTGCAATATATAATTATTATAGATAATGAAGTTAGTTAAAGATTTAAAATATGCAATATCTATATTAGATGGTAATTCCAGTTTTTTATAATATTATATATATATATTGATATATATATATATATATATATATATATATATATATATATATATCAATTTTGAACGGAGGGTGGTTTCGGGGTCTGGGGGTCATGATCGATGAAAATATACCAAAATTTTTTGAAATCGCTTTCCTCCGAACAGCTGCAATAGGTAGCTTTTTGTAAAGAAAGCTACCTAAAAGATACTTCTCCTGTTCTTCCGTGGTTGACCTTGGCTTTGAACCTGGGACTGCGCGTTTCGAATCGAGCATCTTAACCACTAGGTTACCGAGCACTTGATAGAGGAATAGTTTAAAATGAAGATAGGGTTTTTTTCAAATGGGGGATTGGTAAGGCTTGTTAAAGTTCTTGTTCAAAAAGCTCGGAAATTTAAACTTAATTGAAGGGACATTTCGTCGTTATGAAATGGTGTTTTAACACTTATAGAATAATAGAGGATAAAAATTATTACATGTTAGACGAATTTTTAATAATACATAATTTGATTCTTAGATGTGAAATATGAATATTGTATTTTTAATTAAATTCGAGAAGAAATTTTTACTTTTTTGAATACAATCGATTTTTTTAAGTTGATTGAACTACTATATATATATTTTTTAACGTTTAGAATATATTTTACGTACGAATATTTTTTTAATACTTTAAAAAATAAATTGCCAATATGTTTAAATGAATGAGAAAATTGATACCTTATTAAATTCGAAAGAATTATTTTTGTTTGTTTGTTTTAAAATAAATTAGAAATTTTAATTTATTGAGTTTTCGGTTTATCATTTTGAAAATAAATTTAAACTTTGGTATTAATACAGCCAATACGCATGCGTGTAAGGAATAAACGGAATTTTCCCCTTTTATCGGACTTTCGGGAAGAATTAACGGGAAAAAGCATGTTTTCTAGGAGCACGGAAATTTGTTTAAAAATGACGAATAATTTAGTATATATTGACGAATTTTTTTGACAGTGAAGCCTAAACATTGATAAAGATAATACATTGACAACAAATAATGGTATCGATATTAAAAATTAAGAGAGGTACGCATAAAAATTTTACAAGGGACATCATTGCAAGAATGCCATCAATGTCCCCACTTTTTGATAAAGTATAAAATAATATTACCGTAATTTACTACTACTATACTATAATATAATATTATGCACAATTATAATTATATATAGTACAGTATTATTGTGCGTTATCTAATATTATATGATGTACTATAATGTGGCGATCCCAGCACCTCCCGTCTACCAGCTTCGAGAGCAGAAATGGGGAAGTTCGGAGCAACAATACATATTATAGCTTTTCTTTTTTCATGTTTACAATCTTCATTTTTGAAGAAGCGCCAAAGACTGTGATATTTATATATTTTAATTAATCTCTATTTGTATGTAAAAGTTTCACTTATTATTTCATATCGTTAATAATGTTTTCAGTGAGGACACTTTCATTTTCGGAATCGGATTCTAAAGTGAAAACAACCCATTAAAAAAATTCTGCATTCAAAATTGAAAAAGTAAAAAACGGCCTTTGTACAGATTGGTCTTAGCTATCCAATGCAAAAAACATCATTTAAAAATATTGAAATGCAACCGAGATATCTTTATAAATTTCTTCTATAGGATTATCATTAACGAACGGGTCTTTCCGGTAGACTAAAGTAGACTCTTCTCGGTTGCATTTCAATATTTTTAAATGATTATTATTATTATTATTATTTTGGCATTGGATAGCTGAGATCGATCTGTACAAAGGCCGTTTTTTGTTTTTTCGATTTTGTTTACAAATATTTTTAATGAGAACACTTTCATTTTCGGAACAGGTGCGAAAGTGAAAACACCCCCATGAAAAATTCTACAATCAAGATCAAAAAAGTAAAAAACGGCCTTTGTACAGATCGATCTCAGCTATCCAATGGAAAAAAATCATTTAAAAATATTAAAATGCAACCGAGATATCTTTATAAATTTCCATGGGACTAGCTTTAGCGAGTGGCAGTGTTGCCAGATTGGGGACTTTTTTAATTCAGATTATTTGACTGTCACCACTTTTTTAAAATAGTATGATTCGTCTTATTTTTCAGAATGTTTAATCTATTTCTAAATAGTCTGAATATTTCTATTTCAAAAAAGCGGTAAAAATCAACAATCTGGGGACAAAAATCTGGCAACACTGGCGAGGGGGTCTTTTCGTGTGACTGACGTAGCCTGTTCTCTGTTGCATTTCAATATTTTTAAATGTATTTTTTTGCATTGGATAGCTGAGATTGATCTGTAGAAAGACCGTTTTTTGCTTTGTCGATTTTGTTTACAGATATTTTTAGTGAGGACACTTTAATTTTCGGAACCGGTTTCGAAAGTAAAAGCATCCCTATAGTAAATTCTGCAATCAAGATCGAAAAAGTAAAAAAATGGCCTTTGTATTATAGATTGATCTCAGCTATCTAATGCAAAAAAAAAAAAAAATCATTTAAAAATATTGAAATGCAACCGAGATATCTTTATAAATTTCTTCTATAGGATTATCATTAGCGAACGGGTCTTTAGTAGCCTCTTCTCGGTTGCATTTCAATATTTTTAAATGATTTTTTTTTATCGCATTGGATAGCTGAGATCGATCTGTACAAAGGCCATTTATTGCTTTTTCGATTTTCCTTACAAATGTTCTTAGTGAAACACTTTCATTTTCGGAACCAGTTTCGAAAGTGAAAGCATCCTCATAAAAAAATTCTGCATTCAAAATCGAAAAAGTTAAAAACGAGCTTTGTACAGATAGATCTTAGCTATCCAATGAAAAAAAAAAAAAAAAAAAAAAAGAAATTGAAAATATTGAAATGCAACCGAGATATCTTTATAAATCTCTTCCATAGGATTGGCATAAGCGAACGGGTTTTTTCGCTTGACTAAAGTAGCCTCCCCCTAAAAAAAAATTCTGCAATCAAGATCGAAAATGTAAAAGAAACGGTATTTGTACAGTTTGCTCTCAGCTACCCAATGAAAAAAAAATCATTTAAAAATAGTGAAATGCAACCGAGATATCTTTATAAATTTCCTCCATGGGATTAGCTTTAGTGTGTAGGTCTATTCTCATGACTGAAGTAGCCCCTTAGTACTGCTGATTTGAATTGCAACAAAATATGCTTATTATTTAATCAAAATGTTTATAAATTTATAAAATTATTCGATTGCCTTTCAGAAGAGAAAAAATAAAATAAAAACAAAACAACATATACACAAAGCAGAAATATATCATCTGTGTATGCTTATTTCACCGCAACAAAATTTGCTAAGCATTTGTAAATCAGCCGAAATTTTCGGGTTGGGTTGGGTTGATTTTTGACGGCCGATTATTTACTCGAGGGATATGGACCCGAAGAAGGATTGCCCTTCGTGGGGGGTCTTTCTAAGGGAACCGAACCCACATGGAAATCCAAGGTTCATAGAAAACCACGAAAACCCCGAACGATTAGGCCGACGAATGCGATTGAAGTCGAAGACAGCACCTCCCTTCTACCAGCTTCGACAGCACAACCTCTCCGCCACTGGTGGGGTCCGAAATTCTCGGTAAAACACTCAAAGAAATCTTTCTTAAAAGTTTCAGAAACACATTTCTCAGTTTTAAACTAGTGCAATTTAATAACGAAACTGTACTGTAGTTATTTTTTAGTTTACTATATAAAACAAATGTTTAATATTTGTGAAAGAAACAAGTTCCGCAAAAATTACCTTATCAATTATAAAAATAAAAAGATAAAGAAAATTTAAATACAAATATATTTTTCGCCGCACATATCTATTCATTTTTAATGACACTAGTCAATTATTATTATTTTCTTTCTCTCCCCTTTCCCTGCCGAGTGCGAATGGACATATTTCTATTGAATGAGAGACTTTTGCCTTTTGACGTTTACGGAATAAAAAAATTCTATCCGGCATTATACTCCAGAAGTGGGAAAGAAAAAAAAAGATTATAAATCTGTTTTAATTCCAAATCAATAATACTTTTAAAATTCATTTTTGGAACAGGTTTGGAAAGTGAAAACACCCCATAAAATATTCTATAGTCAGGATCGAAAACGTAAAAAGCAGTCTTTTTACAGATTGATCTCAGCTATCCAATGCCAAAAAAAAAAAAACAACAAAAAAAAAAAACAAAAAAAAAAAACAAAAAAAAACATTTAAAAATATTAAAATGCAACCGATATATCTTTATAAATTTCTTAGACAGGATTAGCATTAGCAAACGGGTCTTTTCGGTAAACTAAAGTAGCCTCTTCTCTGTTGCATTTCAATATTTTTAAATGATTTTTTTTTAATTGGATAGCTGAGATCGATCTGTGTACAAAGGCCGTTTTTTTGTTTTTTCAATTTTGTTTACAGATATTTTTAGTGAGGACACTTTTCATTTTCGGAACAGGTGTGAAAGTGAAAACACCCCCACATAAAAAATTCTGCAAACAAGATCGAAAAAGTAAAAAAACGGCCTTTGTACAGATCGATCTCAGCTATCTAATGGAAAAAAAATCATTTAAAAATATTAAAATGCAACCGAGATATCTTTATAAATTTCTTCCATGGGACTAGCTTTAGCGAGCAGGTCTTTTCGCGTGACTGACGTAGCCTGTACCCGGTTGCATTTCAATATTTTCAAATGATTTTTTTTTTGCATTGGATAGCTGAGATTGATTTGCAGAAAGGCCGTTTTTTGCTTTGTCGATTTTGTTTAAAGATATTTTTAGTGAGGACACTTTCATTTTCGGAACAAGTTTCGAAAGTGAAAACACCCCCATAAAAAATTCTGCAATCAAGATCGAAAAAGTAAAAAATGGCCTTTGTACAGATAGATCTCAGCTATCCAATACAAAAAAAAATCATTTGAAAATATTGAAATGCAACCAAGATATCTTTATAAATTTCTTCCATAGGATTAGCATAAGCAAACGGGCTTTTTCTCTTGACAAATGTAGCTTCCCCATAAAAAATTCTGCAATCAAGATCGAAAAAGTAAAAAATGGTCTTTGTACAGATCGGTCTCAGCTATCCAATGCAAAAAAAAAAAAAAAAAAAAAAAAATCATTTAAAAATATTGAAATGAAACCGAGATATCTTTATAAATTTCCTCCATGGGATGGGATTAGCTTTAGCGAGCGGGTCTATTCTCATGACTGAAGTAGCCCTTAGCTCTTCTGATTTGAATTGCAACAAAATATGCTTATTATTTAATCAAAATGTTTATAATAAATTTAAAAATTATTCGATTGCCTTTCAGAAGGGAAAAAATAAAATAAATGCAAAACAACACATACAGTAAGCAGAAATATATCATCTGTGTATGCTGATTTCACCGCAACAGAATTTGGTAAGTACATATTTGTAAATTAGCCGAAATTTTCGGTTTGGGTTGGATTGATTTTTGACGGTTGATTATCTACTCGAGCGATATGGACCCGAAGGGGGAGTGCCCTTCGTGGTGGTCTTTCTAAGGGAACATAACCCGTATTAAAGCAAGGAAATCCAAGATTCGAAGAAAAACCACGAAAACTCCGAACGATTACGCCGACGGGTGCAATTGGGGTCGAACCCAGCACATCCCGTCTACCAGCTTCGACAGCACAATATCTCGGCTACTGGTGGGGCCCTAAATTTTCGGTAAAACACTCAAAGAAATCTTTCTTAAAAGTTTTAGAGACACACTTCTCAGTTTTAAACTAGTGCAATTTAATAATGAAACTGTACTGTAGTTATCTTTTAGTTTACTATATAAAACAAATGTTTAATATTTGTGAAAGAAACAAATTCCGCAAAAATTACCTTATCAATTTTAAAAATAAAAAGATAAAGAAAATTTAAATACAAATATATTTTTTCGCAGTATAATCAGTAGTGTGTGGATCTGATGAAGAAGATGAAATAGAGATGAAGCCTCTAACGTTCAAAAAAGCAATTAGCAGTTTTAGTACTTTGAAACGGTAGTTGATAGCTCATGATATTGAATGACACTGTTTTCACAGCTTCAGAAAAAAATCAATAAAAAAGTTCGGAATACAAAATCAAAACAAAGCAAAGAACTATCTTTAAAAGATGTCTTATAATTTATCGATAAAATTTGAATAAATGATTTTTTTTCTTAATTACAATGCTTTTGATTTATAGTGGTATATATAAAAAAAAAGAATTTTTTTTTTTTTATACAGAGTGTTTTCTTAAAGCAACAAATGTTTAACATCAAGTGAGCATTATTCTTCTTATTTATTGCCATTTTTTTTAACTTGTTCTGTTGCATAAAAATATTCCTTTGATTATCCCGATTTAACGAATATTATCGATTTAACGAACAAAGTTGATAGCCCCGAACGATTCGTTAAATCGGGGTTCGACTGTATAACCGAAGATTTCCAAAACCCCTTAATTAACACATTGCCGTCGGGCAATTTTTATCAAATCTGAATTTTAAAACAGTAGAAGTTCCTCCCTGTTCTGAAAGTCTTTTGTAAACTGGTTTTCTAGATAAGTTTCCGAAGCTTATGCACCGGTAAATATCTTTCAATGTACGAATTTAATATAAAATGTCTTACAATCTAAAAAAATATGAACAACATGATATAAATGCATTTTCTGTAAGGTAGAAGCCACGCCCTTAGTCAATGATGTTTTTCGAATGAAAACCGGAATTCTCGTTTTATGTCGTCGTGAATGTGTTACGGGAGCCTTGAACATCTGGTAATTCCTCCCTCACATTAACTGGGTCAAGCTTCCTTACATAGTCGTTTTCTAAAGAATAGCATATTGTTATGTTAAGCCTAACTTACTGTACAATCTTTATGCCTGGATTGAAAGCTCGATATTTCTGCATTACTTAAAACCTACCTACTTAAATTTCTATAATATATTTTATCTGAAAAAAAGCTTACAAAATATTTCTAAAAAACTCAACTTTTAGGTTGAAAACTTTTCACAACTGATTTTTTACACAACTATTTCGATTATCAGTATGAAACAGAGACTGATGTTTGAGCATTGCAGTAGCTTTGGTTGACACCTATTGATAAAACTCTGAAATTCTTTTAAATATGAAAACTGATGGGTGGGTGAAGCCTAGCGTATGATCAACCCTCCCTAGTCTCCCCTAGAAATTAATATATGCTTTTGAAAATGGTAAATTTTTTTACGGTCCCTGGATCCAATAAATTATATATTAATAAATTGGCTCCGATAAGTAAAATTTACGACTAAACTTACTGAGTTACGATACTTCGAATTTTATAAAATTTCGATGCTTTCCGACAAAAAATCATCTGTCTGTTTTTCATTTTCAAAGTTGTCCATGCATTTTCATACGTTTGCTCCTTGAAAATGCGTGCTAAAACAATTTAAAACTCATTTCTATACCTAATATATACATGTATAGATGAAAGTTAAGCTCAACTAGCAATTACTGTAAACCTTTTCTAAACAAAGCGACTCCAAGAATTTGGCATCGTTGTTTTATTTTATTGTACTAAATACATCGAAGATTTTCCAAGGGAAATTGTAATGCAGTTTTCTCTAATAACGTTTCATATTTTTGTAAACATATGACTATTAAGCATAAGCATTTTTTCCAAAGTAAAAATAGTATGACGTGACCATGACAAAATTTTCTTTTACTATCTACAAAATTCTAATATATTAATTTAAATAGCTCTGTTAAACCTGGCCCGTTGCTAGATCATGATTCCAGTTGGGGTAAACAATTTCCAGGTCGGGCCAAGTTAGTTTTCGTTTTTTCAACCCTTTTATAATGTCCTGAAATTCATGTAAAATACTTTTTGTTTTAAAATTTTATCAGTTGAAAAATAAGGTATTTTTAAATTCCGAATTACTTTTTAAGGTCACCCACCCCCCCCAAGACACAATCAAAAATATATCGAAGATAAATAAAAATATTTGACTTAACATTTTAAGTTGAATGATGATGCATTTTTATCACAATCACTTACACATGATTATGGAGTAGGCTTATCCAATTTCTGTTCCAGTCCAAGTTTCTTATTAAAAATGATCCAAATTTTTCAAATTAATTTGAAGTCTAATTTTAAGCACAGATACAGTAATCCTTTCTTACACACACTATTATCACAAATAAAACCAAAAATGTCAAAATCAAAAGAGTCATTTTTTTTCTTTAAATAAAAGAATACTCAAAGCGTGCATCTTTGTTTCATTTGAAAATCCAATAGGAAAAACCGGGGCACGTTTACGCAGTGCACTTTTTCCGAAACGAGTTATAGCTGGCGCACCATCAGTCATGACAGATTGATGCTGCTCCCTAGTGGGTATTCTCACAGGATTTTGAGCGTCAGTCGAGCTTCGATCTTGCAGGAGGAAATGATAATCTGTTTTCTGTCAAGGTGGGTAAATTTTGTGTTGAACTTATTGAAAGTTGATGTGAACTAATAATACTTAGTTAAGGATAAACAAATATATAAACATCAGCAGAATTTTATACTTTTTTGAAAACTTTATTTGTATGAACAGAATTGTTATTAATTTTCGTTGCACGTTAAAAATAAATACAAACAGGGCGGGGCGGCACGCTTACGCATTGACATTGGGACACGTTTACGCACGTTCAAATAGAAGAAATTACGCAAAAACTTACTAGTTTCTATGGAAGCTGAACAAGAAGACAGCAAAGGAAGAAGTATGAAACCAAAAACTGCAAAAAGGAAAAAGTTAGTACACTTTGGAATAAAGAAAATAGTGAATGAATCGGATGACGAAGATGAAAACTGTGTATGTATTTATTGTTTGAAATCATAGAACCAATCCAAAAAAGGTCAAGAGTGGGTTCAATGTCTTAGATGCAAAAGATGGTCCCATGACAAGTGTGCAAAAGGAAATACTTTATTTTATGTTTGTAAAAACTGTAACAGTGATGATGAAGATGACTAAATAGTTTCTGTTTTCAATTAGAAATAAGCTCTATGTTTTCAGTTTAGCCTATAAAATGTTCTTTAATTAATTCTCTTATTTTTTTTTTTTTTAAACAGTGTTTTAAGTTATAAATAAAACATTTCAGTTTGATTAAATATTTATTTCACTTATTACCTGGTATCACTTATAATATGCGTAAACGTGCCCTACTTGTTGCGTAAACTTGTCCCGGGAATGAGGTAAGTTTACGCAAAGGGCTTGGACCTAAAAAAAAAAATTTATTTTTACGGTTAAAAACACAAATGGGGCAACAACTGAATACACAAATTTTGACTTTATTAACTGTTTTATAGAACCACAGTGTCTAAAATTTCCTAAGGGGTCATTCCACGTAAAATGAGCAAAAATTAAAAAAAAGTCGTGGCCACATACTTACCAATTTTAATAAAATTCGATGCACAGGTTCAATTCATATTCAAAGTAATGCTCTGCAAAATATCTTGACAAAAAATAAATTTTTTTAGCAGTTTTGGACATTTAAAAAACTTGTGATATAGAATGGCATGTGCGCAATCGTCCAAAGTTGCAAGTTTGAAGTTCTGTATCTTGAAAGCTGTTTAACAGAAAGGAATTTTTTTTTGTAATTTTGTAAACTCTGAAAAATTATCTTCTTATTTACTGAGTAATAATAATCTAGTAACACCATGATTATTTATAAATTGGTTGCAAAAATTGAAAATTTGTGAATTTTGAGAAAATTAGAATCGTTATAAAAATCAAAGGAATTAAAAAACCTCTGTGAAATTTATGCCTGATGTAGTATGTCATGTGTAGATCGAATTCCCCAAGTTTTAAAGTGGCCATTTATTTCCTTCATCTTCAAAAAAAGTTAGAAACTTTAAAAAAAATTACAAAATCATGATTTTTCCTCTTCTGTATAAGTCAAAAATAAAAAAGGGACAGGCCCGACAGTAACAATATTGCACAGACATAAAGATTAATAACTCCATAATACGTTAAAAAAAATTCAAGATTGCCTTTTGATTCCTAACATAAGAAAAAGGGGTTCAAAATAGTAATGTTTTCTAGATTCCATTCGCTATACCTCTTTGAATTCGCCCGCGTATCTTAAAATATTGCACGATTTCATGGGAAAACATATTTAGTGCTGCCATCTAGTTGTTTTATTTGAATTTAGAATTGATATATAGTTTTTCGTTTAGCTTAGCCAGTTCTTTCTACTCTAATTTAAAATTCTCTTGAGGCAAAAATAAACTGAAAGCAAGAATAAAAGGTTCTGTATTTAAAGTATATACATTTATTTGTAATATCAAATATTTTAAAAGTTTAATAAAGCTTTCCTTGACTTAAAAAAAAGTGATTGACATATTGCATTTTACCCTCAACATTTTTTACTATTTATTTTTTTTCTCATTAAGGAATGAAAAGGCATGAATGAAACTTTCGATATTTCAAATATATACTTTTAGCTATAAGGTGTAGCAATTTGCAGCTTGTCAAGGCTGTCCTTCGTGTGTAAAGGGTTAATAGAAATATTGCTTTTTTCCCTCAAAAATTTTCAAAAATAATTTTTTTCACGATACGAAATAAAAATACAATTACTAACTTATGCCAGTCTGTTAATTATCATTCACTCCTAATTATAAATAATTTTTAATATATTCTTTCCATTCCTAAGGCTAATAATCGAAATTGAAATTTTAAGCACATAGACAATACCTCGATTTTACATTCACTTTTAATATAAATTTTAATACTTAAATTAACAATCCAGAAATCTATTATTTTACATTTACTCATAAATAGATATGATCTACTTATAGACTGATTTTGATTAAAATCTGTGACATGTGTGCCACAGCTCATTTGCTCATTTTGCATGGAATGACCCTAAGTTGAAACATAAAATTTAGAAAATTCATTGAAAAGAATCCGCATAAATGTGCCCCGGTCTACCCTATAAACCGCGAAATGGAAAGAATAAAGAACTTTATTTCCTGCAAAGCCAGTTATTTCCAAAAGCAGAAGCGAAAAAGAATACCCTTATCCGATATTCTAAACACAGATCGGTATTCACAGCACGACAAATGATAAACTTTGACTGAGTTACAAACGAGTGACGTCACTCCATAGGCCTATTACGAAATAGGCTGAGTAAGCTGAAGCCTAGGGTTCTTGAAAGGAATGGGCCCTGCGTTGAGAATTTTTTTGTCTGTTTTTTTTTTTTTTTTTTCATTGTCGTGTTAATATTTTATCCATAGAAGAGTGTGCAAATTTGCCAATAATTTTTGCAAATTTGCCCGGATTTTTCCTCCCTTATACAGAATAATTTTCTTAGGTCAATATTTCTTGCTGCATCGTATATAATGAATAAAGGAAAAAGAAAAGCTTTAAAATGACACTATATGATCAGTGCTCGGTCGCCGACCCATCCGAGAACAGATGCGCCCTAGTTCAGGGAAAGCTTCGTGTCCTTAAACCAGGGTTGGCAAAAAACGAGGTTTTTTTACCCCCCCCCCCAAAAAAAAAACCGGTTTATTTGGTGTAAACAGGGTTTTTTTTAAATGTTTCTTATTACATATACATGTATATTTATTGATAAAAATAGACATTTTTGGATAATAAGTAATATAACTTCATTTGAAAATAATTTAAATTAAATAATTACTGTCAATTTATGCATAAAATGAAAAAATTCATATTTTAATTTAAACAGTATCAGTAAACAGTTAGGTTCAAAGAACAAACTGCTCTACACAGTAGAACATACCCTGATAATCTTTATAAACAATCTTTTGATAACTAGTAATAAACATTTGATGTAGTTTGGTGAATATAATGTTATTTTTCACAGTTATTCAAAAAATAAATTTCAAATACTTCTTGGGGTTGACAATTTCAGTGACAATTCGGTGTCAACATTTTTGGTCATAAGATTCAGCAGATAACAGAATATATATATAGACTGGTATTATTAAAATGCTATAACTAGCATCCAATTTTTGAATGCTCCCTCATATCACTTCATATTTTGATTTTAATTCTTAAAGATAATTTCCCCAATAAACAAAAATTTCTTTTACAGCTTGACCAAAATCTTAAAGATCATCGTGCTATGTGCAATTATGTGGTTCCATATTCAAAATCACCATGCGTGTTATAACAGATTGCTTTAAATAATCTCCACTTTTTAAAAATGAAAGTATTTTATACTAAATATTGAATATTTCAAATCTATTTTATCTTAGAAAAATTAACATGTTTTAAATTTTTTTTCTTTAGAACAATAGGTATGTTCGTCAACACATACTACTTTTTATCCTATACATGTAAACATGACCTAGACCTACTATATCTAATGCTTATTGCTGAAATAAAGTGTTAAAAGTAGAAATTTTTATATATCTGATAATTTGAAACATTTAAATTATAAAGAAAAAAGAGAAAATGTTATTAGATTTCTTCTAAAAAAACCAATTGGTTTTTTTGAGAAAAAAACCAGTTGGTTTAAACCGTGGTTTAAACCATGGTTAAAACCAATTGGTTTAAACCATGCCAACCCTGCCTTAAACCGATCTAATATTTTTTACTTGGCTATGCATTCCGATTCGTGTATTAAGTTTCGAGTATTCACTTATGGGTCATCATCAATTAATAGACAGATAGCACAAGAGAAAAAATTTCACAATTACAAATAAATTGAGGATATATCGAAGGAATTCGCAGAATCAAAAATGTTTACAAACAATTGAGGAAGAAACCATACACTAGCAACTAAAACCTTGTTTTTTTTAAAAATAGCTTGAGAAAAGAATGAAAGAAATAATCGAAGGAAAAAATATTTTGCGTGCATTTTGTTGTAAATTGGAAAACATGATTTTTCTTTTCGAGAAATTTCCTTTAAAATAAAAAGACATCTACATTATAGGTATCTACTTTGATGACACTTCTCTCAATTATGGAACTTAAATGTTTCTCTTTCTTTCTAATTATGTTAAGTATTTTGAAAATCATGAAAAGACGGAGCTGAGAAAAGTAAAATATTTTAGTGATTTTTAAGCTAAAAAGCGACTACTTTTGTTGTACTTTTTCCCTAGAAACCTTTTATAGTGCAAATTCAACTCAGCATCTTGAGATATGTGTAAAACCAATTTTCTTAAAGAGACAAAATACCCCCCTAATAGTATGAACTCTTAGCACTCATATTCTTTCATCTGAATAGTCATAAAAATGAAATACATTTACACAATTATTTGTTAAAATAAAATCAATGAGGGGTGAAACATTTTTTAAACAAAAGAAACATATAATTAATTAGCAAAACTAATTGCTGTTGTTTTACATTCTACTTACCTACATATCCAAACATGAAAAGATTCGGTGAAGTACGAGGGTGGTTCAATAATTATTCTCCCGAGTGTGTATAAAATATTTGTACAGCGATGGTTGATGTGGACTAGTGAAGCCTAATGTCTTAGATGCCTATATGCTCAATATCAGAACCGTAGCTGCTATATTAACATACTTTTTTTCGTTTTAGGTGCGAGAGGTGGCACCTAGCTTGAAAGGGGGGCGGGGCTGGGGAAAAAGGCTGGTTAGGAGCTTATGGGGCCAGACCTGAAGCCGTTCTGTGACAGATTTGTGACAGCGGATGCGACGTGGCTACAGCACTATGATCCCAAGTCCAAACGACAGTATCCACGTCTCATTCACTGTCACCCCCAACCCCACCCCCCTTTCAAGCTGGGTGCGACCTCTCACACCAAACACGAAAAAACATATGTTAATATAGCAGCTACAGTTCTAAAACTGAGCATATAGGCATCTAAGACATTAGGCTCCAATATTCCACATCAACCATAGCAGTACAAATATTTTATACACACTCGGGACAATAATTATTGAACCACCCTCGTAGTTTAGGAATTATGCAACTATAAAATATTGAACTCCTAATATTAAATTTCCTTTTTAACAGTTGAAAAAAAAAGGCCTGTAGATGTAGATTTTTAAACATCACTCAGAACTACTTGGCAGAATGAGGTTAATTTTGGATTCGCATATTTAAGCTTCTAAAAATCGCTTTTTGCTAAACTTTTTATAGGATACAATATATATATATTTTTCCAATATTTATTTTATAATATGTATCTTTAAAGTTATATA
Source organism: Maratus speciosus (assembly GCA_963932465.1). NCBI lineage: Eukaryota > Metazoa > Arthropoda > Arachnida > Araneae > Salticidae > Maratus > Maratus speciosus. Next base: position 280,654,397 of record OZ010787.1, on the reverse strand, counting down.
ACTAGAAAACTTGACAGAATAGCATATATGTTATTACATTTCCGATTTCGGCATTATACATACTTTATAAAACACCCATTGACTTAAAATTTATGTAGAGTTATCGTTTGTTTAAGATCAATTGAAGTGACTGGGAGTATATTATATACCAGTTTCAAAGCCGACTACCACTAATCATAATAATATATTTTATTATTATTACCGTTATTATTATTTACAAATGATAACTGCATCGCTTCCAAAGTCGCGCATATTTTGAGACTGTAAAAGTGTGCTCAGAAAACCAGAGTTTTCCATTCCAAATTTTGCCACGACACGTAATTTTTTTTTCTGATGGTGTATTTTATGGATAAATAAAGGATTTATATTATTCCGAAGTAATGGTAATTCCGGGTGTTGAATGTTCAATCTTCTGTGAAAAAACATTCATCAGTCCATAGACTGTTCTTACAGTTCGAATCTACAGAGTGATTATTATTAAAGTTGCACTTTAAAACGTTGTAAAAAAAGAACCACTGGTCAGAATGACCTGATATTTCATCTGCGTATACGTGAATCAAAGGTAATTTGTTTTGCGAAAGAAAAAAATAGTTCAAAAGTTGACCGGTTGATGGAGCTGTACTCGTCATAAGATGCTAATTAAAAAACGTGACATGCGCACCGCACATTACACTTATGATAAAAAGCGGGAAGCATGCAGTTCCTGTTATTCTGTGTCTGAAAAGGTAGTCATGACTCTATTATTGTAGGATCGGACTCTGCTTATCAAGCTTTTTTACAAGAACGATGAGTGTGCGGCAATTGTATTGAAGAAATTCCGGACATTAAATGGTTTAAGAAGTGGCTCTGGAGCGATGACTGCATTCGGCCTGAAGAAGATATCGGATAAATTCGAAGAGACGGGCTCATTTGACGTGAAATGTGGCAAAGGGAGGAAAGCAATTGTTTCGACGTCAGTAGAGGAAATGACTACAGCATTGCAGGAAGCGTCAAGTAGTGCTTTCTGAATGTGCAGTGCACGGGGAATTTCCCGAACTTTAGGCATGCCTGTGAGCACGGTTTGTAAAATTTACCAGTAATGTTATCCATACAAAATTACGCATGTTCAGGAGTTGCTCCCTGCTGAACTGCCAAAACGGGAAGCTTTCGTCCTGAAATTTATTGCTCGAATGGAAGGGGACAGTATTTTTTTGGACAGACGAAGCCCATTTCCATCTCCAAAGTCCTATCAATACTCGAAATTGCAGAATATGGGCAAGTGTGAAACCATTCCAAATGCAACCATTGCCTCTTCATTCTGCAAAGGTCACTATGTGGTGCGGGTTTACGGAAGCATTTATCGCTGGCCCTTTTTTTCTAGGAAATTGGTTCTTCGGGTCCTGTCACATGTACAGTCAATGGGACACGTTAAGAATCAGTTTTGCGCAATCAGTTCATTCCAGCACTGTAAAAGCGCAGATGTGTGGATAGCACAATTTTTATGCAAGATGGCGCTCTTCTGCACATTGCAATACCAGTGAAGCAGCTGTTGAATCTGTATTTTGAAAATGACAGAATTGTCAGTCGCCATTTCCCCACAGCCTGGCGCCACGATCACTTGACCTGAATCCTTGCGCTTCTGACTGTGGGGTTACCTAAAACATGAATTGCGAACTTAGGTGAATTAGCATTACGCAATACATTCACAATATCACCCCTGAAACACTTCGATCTGTTGTGGAACATGCTGTTTTGCGCTTTCAGCTCATAGGAAAAAACGGTGAACAGCATATTGAACATTTCTTAACCTTTAAATGCCTGATTTCTCAAAAATCATTTTAATAATGTTTTTCGGCTTTCATTTTTTAAATAAATCATGGGAAAAATACTTAAAAAAATAATATTTTTTTTAAGTATGGTTTACGGCAAAAGAATTGTTTGTTACTAATCAGCAATACTGGTCTTTAATTGAAAAAATAATTTTCCTCCATAAAATTCTATAACATTAAACACGCAAGAATTTTAGGAACTATGATAAGTAATAAATTTGGTTGCTCACTGCAGATCAAAATAAGGTATTTCGCAAGCTTCCAAACAAAACCAAAAGAACATGTAACAACAATTGAAAAAATAAATTTATCTTTATTCTTAAACAGCACAAGTGTTTCCATCTACATGTTGAAAATCGATTTAATAATATTTTCAGAATGTATTTTATTAGCAACATTAGACATTATAGCTTCAAAATTATTCTAATAGTATTTTAGAAGCCTAAATTGGGTATGTTGCCGAAAAGCAACACCCGGCATTTAAGGGTTAAGCAAGTCGTATCCGACGTCCTTTTCTTGGTGGTTTCATCAGTTTTTGCTTTTTCTATGGTTTTTGGCCTAGGGAAAATTAAACCGATTTCGTTTTTGCTCGTTCTACGGTTTTTGGTCTAGAGACAATAAAAACCGGATTTTTCCTATCCGCAGTGGGCACCACCTTGTCGTGGTGGATAGGCTTTGAACAAAGAGTGCAACAACAGCATGTCACGTTTTTTAATTAGCATCTTATGACGAGTACAGCGCCATCTATCGTTCAACTTTTGAACTTTTTTTCCTTCGGAAAACAAATTACCATTTCTTCACGTATGCTCAGATGAAATATCTGGTCAATCTAATCAGTGGTTCTTTATTTACAACCTTTTTAAAGTGCAACTTTAATTATAATCACCCTGTGTGTATCTTGTTGGGTATAAATTTGAACTAATGTGGCTTATATTCTCACCCGCCGGACATCTCGTATGGGCAAGCCCTTGTATACCTTCGGATCAAACTTTAACCCTCTAATACCCATGGTAGCATTTCTGCTACCATAAGTTCAGCTTTAATTTTTAGCACCAAATTTCATAAATAATGTATACTTAAGTCATTACAGCAATAATTGCACCTTTAGGTAATATTAGTTAGGAAATTTGATTCGGATGGAGAACTAAATAAGAAAAAAAAAAATAGTTTGAAGCAGCATGTCTAACAAAAATTTCAAAATGGCATTTACAGTGGTAAGTTTTTGCTCGATTTTTCAAATGTTTTATTGAAATAAAACTAAATATATATGATATACAGGTTTAAAAAGAGTTACTTCTGCTGCACAAAAAGTTCAATGCAAAATTTGTATTTTAATGGTAAAATGAGTAATTAAAATCAAGGTAGCAGATCTGCTACCACGGGCATTAGCAATCACGAGCCCATGGTAGCATTTTTGCTACCATGTTATTTTCAAAGTAAATTTGTACTTCTTAGTGTTAGATTTGTACTTAAGATCTTATTTTACTTTTAATTCACATGCGCATGTTATTGAATAAATCCGAATAAATTGATTGAAATTTATAAACGTGCATGATAAAATCAACATGATTCTCTAAAATTTATTATTATCTACGATTTGACCGCATGAGATATAAAAGCAAAATTCACAGACAATGAGAACAACGACTTTAAATTTTGAAAATGAGAGAAGAGTCAGTCTTTTTTTTTCATTATTCATGAAGCATTCACATGGGAGATATCAATAAAGCAATTGGCCATATTAGGACTAACTAGAATATTCTACAGATTATATCTTTTAAGTATTAACAATAGTATGTCTGAAGTAACTAGTTATAAAGCATTGTAAAATTGTATTTAAGGAATTAAATCAAAGTTTCTATGATTTCAGCATTCTGTTATCATTTGAAGATTTCAATAAAAAAACGTTTTGCGTATCACCTTCCTACAGTTATGCTTTATGCATAGTTTAAAAATTACCTACAAACATTTAAAACCTAAAAAACTGAATCTTTGAAATACATTTTACTTTAGCTTAATTTTTCATTCATTAAAATATTTTATTTATGTTATCGATAGTCCTTTCTCTTTTTTTAATTCAAAGTTGTTCTTCAATAAAAGTGAATACCCATGAAAAACCTCGCGTTCTTTTCGCACACCCTTATTTTTAGAACCACAGAAATGGCGAAGAAAGTGCGCTAAATACGCAAGTAAATACGATAAATAAATAATAAATAACGAAAAACGTTTTTAGTTAATTAAATTAATTCGTTTTCTCACTTTTTTGTTTAATATAACGTATGTTTTTATTGTAAAATTTGAAACTTATTGTTGGATAATAAAATTTGTATCATCTTTGTAAAGCTCAAGTGTTTATATAGGGTAACTCTAGGATAGATGGCCATAGTTTTTAAAGATTGAAATAAAAATTCTTAGAATGCAAATACAAGAAATATTGATGCATATTTAAAATTCTTATATACTTACTCATATTATTACTTACTCTCTTACTTACTTATATACTCTCATTCTTATTACTTACTCATAATATTTTATGCAAAAAATAATTAAATATTGAAAACAAAAAGTGTTAAACAAAATTGAAATTTAAATGGCAGATGACCATCTCTCCTTAAAGCCGAGGAGAGATGGTCATCCAATACAAGAAAGAAAAAGTGAAGTTAAATAGCAAAAAAATAACACATTTCATATAGTTAATCAAGAAAAACATATAGCAATTTGTAAAGATGCAGTTATATGATGGAAAATGAGTGAAGAAAACTCGAATAAACAAAATTTGATGTATAATTTCAATACTTCACTTTTCGTAAAATCTTACCACGTGCTTGGTACTGGTCTAGATAATTTGTACACGTTTCATGGAACCACTTCAGGCACCTTATGCATTGTATCCAGACATTCTTTTTGGATTTGATATTATATTGTTTTGCACAACCAACACAGTGATCCTAATCCAATTCTATTTACTCGTGATCTGTAGAATGTGATAATTTAAAAGTATTTCGTTTTCTTCGCTACTGGAATTGTCGTGTTTTTTTTTTTCTCGCGTTAATTGTAGGTTTATTATGTTTATTTAGTTTATTTATCAACTTTAACAATTTCTGCTATGAAAGTTTCGACTTTTTCAGTATTTTGTGAAACAAATCAATCGTTAGGTATATTATTATTATTATTATTATTAAAATATTTATATTAGTTAAAATTTAAATAAGTATATCAATTAATATATTAAACGTAAACGTTATACATTTATTTTAAATTTAATTATATTTAGTTAAAATCATCACTAAGTATAATTTTGAAAAATTGGTTAAAGGTGGTCATCTCTCCTCGGTTTCATGTGGCCATCTCTTCCTGAAATTGGAGGACTGATTGTCGCCCAATTTAAAGCATGAATAGCCATTCTATGTCTTTGTTTTAGTTTTCGAAGTAAAGATTAAATTATATACGTGCCTTAAAAATCATATAGTAAAAATTATGTATAACGTACGTACTGCAAAACATTCAGATAAATAAGTCAAAAAAAATATTCAACCACCTACTTAATTTACATTAAAATTACACTTACTTTTTGTAATCGAAAAACACAATTGCACGTCGCAATAAATAAACTAGTTGAACTATTTCATACGAACAATGTTTATGTTGCAATCTATGTACAGTCGTGGAAAAAAAAAGTAAACACCCCTACTAACTCCTCAACAAATTATTGTAGACGAAAGTTAGTGGTACCGAACGATTGGAAATAAAGTCTACTTTTAAATGACGTATATAAAACTTGCTTAGGGGGCCATCTACATATTAAAACGAATCCAAACTTCATTTTTTTCAATAGCAATACCCAATTTTAACGAGATAATTCAAATCATTGGTTCAAACTATGCCTATACCCCAAATTTCAAGTCATTTGAATGATAAGTTTTTGAATTATAAACATTAAAAATTTAGTGCTTCTAATGTTAAATTACATTTTCATATTTTTATTTATAACTTCTGAAATAATGATCCTAATGTTCTAATTTTTTGTATAGCAATAATACTAATATACCGAAACATAAATACGTTGAATTTGCAATTTTTATAATTTTTTGATATGACTTATGAAGTATGAAATTAATATTCGAAAAAATTATGAATTGCAACCTATAATTTTTTTGATGGATTCAGATTTATTAAGTACTGCTTTATGGAAATCCAAAATTTCACATTTTTCTTCCAAGTAGTTTTTAAATTCTGCTTAAAAAACGGCAAAATGATGGTTTAAGTGATATGATAGAAGTGATGGAAGTGACTAAATATTTTGAAATTTCTTAAGCTATCCTGTAATCTAACAGGCTTAATTGACTGCTTAAGGTGCCTTGATCAAGAAGGGAGCTCTCTCAGTTAACAATCGAGTACAGAACTTCAATTTGGATACAGCCCATAAAATACGCTCGTTTTTAAATAATTAATTTCTCGGGAACTTATGGTACGAATTGCATAAAAACTTGTTTTTAGACTAATTGAAGTGTGTAGAGTTCATTTATGCTGTCAGAATTGTGTACTGCTATTGAAAAAACAAAGTTATGGTTCGTTTTAACATGTAGATGGCCTCCAAAGCAAATTTTATATACATAATTTAAAAGTATACTTTATTTCCAGGTACCAGTAACTTTCTTCTACTATAATTTGTTGAGGAGTTAGTAGGAGGTATTTACTTTTTTTTTTTCCCACGACTGTACATGTTTTCGAGATATTTAGACTGGCCATCTCTCCTCTATGGCCATCTATCCTAGAGTTACCCTATTTAAAAAGTTTATTTATAAATATATTTTCATTTCATTCTGTTAGCTATTTAAGCAAAAATGAATAAATAAAGCAATAACCATCTTTTATTCGTCAATAAATAGAAATAAGAAGCTGCTATGAAAGGCACGTTTTTATTTCTCATAACTTAGATTACGATTATGGCGCTATATACGAAAATACGGTGTCGTTAATACCAGGTGTCCCAAAAATGACTGATGGATTTTAAAATTCAATAACTTGCAAACGTTGACAGATATTTAAAAAATTCTTGCAGGAGTGTTATGTAAGATGTCAGGAGTTTTTTTACTGTGATTCTTAATTTTAGTTCGAATTTCAAACAGTAGATGGCGCTGACAGCAATCGACGCTCAGTCGAGGCCGAAACTGTCGTCAATCAACACTGATGAGAAGGAAGGAGATTAAGGCTATGGAGTGGGTCTCATTCGCCAGTAGAATCTTGCTCTTAGGGCCCGATTCTGAACTCATTCGATATGATTTCAATGGAGTGCGTTGTTGCCATGGAGACAACAAATTCTTTGATAGTGGAAATACAGCGTTAAGAACTGGACATGAATTTAAGAAGTAGTATTCGAGTTTGCAGGCGATTTTACATTGATGAAGTTTTATTTTCCGCGCCATTTCTATTTCCACTAGACTTCTGTTCTAGTGCACTTCAGAACCTGTTCTAGCGTCCTTAGAGCCATTCTGATTGGCTGGTCCGATTCAGATGAAGTGGCTAGACGTCCGAGCATCGTTTTGCCCATATTCGGATATTTGTTTTCAGCTGTTTCGTTTCTGATAATACATGAGTTTGATTTGAATATTTTTTTCTCCATTTTTAGATGATGAAACTGCTATTTTCTACTTGAAAATATTCAAAAATACCTGTATAAAACAAACCTCCATCATTTCCATACTAAAACTGTTTTTTACCCAAACATTTTAAGTTAAAGACCGTTTCATAAATTTTAAATGTTATTTATATTAAAAATTATAAAAAAAAATACATATATAATTTCTATTAAAAATGCATTGTCACTTTAAAACGCTGTAATTGCAGGGGGAATATTCATATCTAAACCATGAAAAAAAATATAAAACCAGGGTTATTTTTGAACTATATATTTTTGTAACCCTGATAACACTGGTTATAAAAATAACCCTGAAAAGTATTCTTTTTTTAGCACTAAATATGGAATTTTTGAATATGTTTCATGGAGGTATTGGAGGATTCAGTTGCAAATTCAGGGGACAGTTAGGTGGTATTCCCCCTACCTCTCTCCCCCCCCCCCACCAAAAAAAAAGAAAAAAGTTTCTGATTTTATATCTTTTGATGATTTAGATATGCAAATTCTCACTGCAACTGCGGCGTTTTATAAGTGAAAATGCGTTTTTAATATAAATTATATATTTTTTAATAATTTTTAATACAAATAACATTTAAAATTTATGAAACAATCTTTATGACTTTATCTTAAACGATTAAAAAAAAAAAAACTGTTTTAGTATGGAAATGACGGAGGTGCGTTTTATGCAGTTATTTTTGAATACTTTCAAGTAGGAAACAGCAGTTTCATCATCTAAAAATGGAAAATAATTTATTCTAATCAAACTTATGTAGCATTAGAGACGAAATAGTAGCTGAAAACAAATATTCGAATATGTGCAAACGATGCTCGGACGGCTGGCCACTTTATCTGGAGCGTGCTAACCAAACGGCTCTGAAGGACGCTAGAACAGAAGTCTAGTGGAATTAGAAATGCCGCTTATTTTCCCGGATTAACTTACTTTTTACGGTCCAAGTTAAAGAATATTTTATGCATCGTATTTTAAAACTAGGTGAAGAGATTTAGTATTTTTTGTTGTTGTTAAAAATTTTATAACATTTGTTACATTCTAATAAATTTTAGATCTTATAAGGGGTCTCAGGACAGGACTCAAAATTGGGAAAAATGAAAAAAAAAAAGATAATTTTCAACATTTAATATTTTAAAATGCATATGAGTTAAAAACACAAATTTAATTGGAATGAAAGATACAAGTATGTTATTTCCTTTCATCTATTTAAAAAAAATTCAAGTTGCAGAATTAGTATTTATAGGGAGCTCCAAACTGTCAGATATTTGTCGAGCAGAAAATTGGTATGACAGTTTACGCGCAGGATTACAAAATAAATTTTGCCACTAAAAATAATTTTTTTGTACCGAATTATACTTTAGATTACAATAATTACCCTGAACCTAAATAAATTTTTATTTAAAGCATTTTTCTATTTTTAATACAAAGTTGTATTTAGCTAATACAAAATTTTGAAAATTTCAACAGTATAATCACCTAAAAAATATTTTTATGAACAATAAAAAGGAAAATTTAGGTTCAGTTTATACAGACTGAAACATATATTTTTTTAATTTCATGAAAAAATATTCATTAGTTTTTGAGATATCCTGCGCGTTATGCCCAAAAACGTCATTTGGAGAAAAATGAGTTCAAATCTTCGGAAATGCCGCTTCAGCTATTGCGAGGGTATAATTCTAAAAATCACTGCCGGCCCGGCCTACAGGCGGAGGTAGGTTTCGAAGTTAAGTATACTAATTTCACAAGAAAAAAAAAAAAAAAAAAAAAAAAAAAAACTAAATCTTGATTAGAGATAAACCTACTTTAACAATTTTATCTGGTCGCTTTTGACGAGTTTTTATTTCATTTTTATGTAATAGCTGGTTTTATCAGAATCATGTTAAGGCGGTATTCAACAAAATACTTTTCCATGCTCAACATCTCGAAATTTTCTGGCACATTTTCAGATTCATTTTTAATAGAAAAAATATGAAACTTGCTGACGTGATTTTTAAAGAGATTTATAAGCGACCTGTGTTTTTATTTTTCGTTCAATTAATTAAAACTTGATTTATAAACAATTATTTTCTCAGTAGGGCAATATTTTTCGTTTCTAACACAATCGCTTCGGGAAATTCTGTTCAAAATGCCTACTTTGACATCATTTTTTGAAATATATTCTGTCTTTATCTAAAAATCGATTATTACGGTACATTATATAGTTTCTGACTAAGAGAATTTACCAATTGGATGCGTCTGAGAGCAAAAATGAATTTAAAAATGAGTAAGAAAATAAGCAGTTTGGATTTGACAGCACCCTTAAGATTATTTTTTTTCTTCAACCGCTGTGTATTTTTAATTTGTTTTTGCTGTAAGAATTGGTCCTATCAAAAACTTGTCTGTATAAATGTTGCGGACAATGTTAAGAAAATATATGATAAAATCATGGGATTTTATATCTTGTGAATTGACGGATTTATGAATTTTTTTCTTCTTCAACCCCCCTTTTTGTTTTCGTTTTTTTTCGGTACGAATTGATGTTATCAAAAACTTGTGAATATAAAAGTTGTAGATAATATTAAGGAGATTTATAATAAAATTAATTGGATTTGATATCCGGAGAATTGACGAAGTTATGAATTTTTTTCTCCCCAAAACGCTATTTTCGCGCCCCTTGAGCCCATTTTTAATTTTATCAAAAATCTATGATACATAAATTTTTGGCCCTGTTTTTAGAAGTAATAAAAACTTTAAACTGATATGATATGTACAAAAATTAAGAAGTAATGAGGTTTTTTTCGGTTTTCACAAAACCCCTTCCTATTTCAATCCCCTTGCTCCGATTTTGCCCATTAACAAACTTGACCGAGATTTTATGACCCTTGATTTTATGTATTAGTTTGGAAGAGATTTGTGCAGAATTGTGAAAGTTATCGTGTCCAAAAGAAAGTGATATATATATATGTGTGTGTGTGTGTGTTGCATTCTAGCAACATTGGATTGACTTTATCGTTGAAAATGCCGTACTGGCTGTCACGATAGTAGCTGTGGATCACATGCAGGGATAATGGCGTAAAAGAAGTGGTCAGAACAGATAATTCAAATCTGTTATGTTAGTAGAACAAATTGCTGAAATGCAGTTGTCGAGTGAAAACAATGGAATGCATCGTTCCGTGAAGTTTCCCCAGAAGAAATTGAAACAACTCATAATATCAGCTAAGCATTTTATTAGAATATCTTGCAAAAAGTGCAGTTTCCACCAAGATATTTAGCCATAGCTCCGTAGTAGTAAGTAGGTGTAAACAAAGTTACAGATAATCGAATAACAGGACGGTGACCAAGGGATAGATGAAAACTGGAAATACGACTCAAATCTGCTGAAACACAGCGAGTATCAACTTTTTGTTCCTCACCTGTAAGGATACAAATATGACGTAGATCGCGCTCTCAACCAATGAATAATTAAGAATGTCACGTCATATAAAGAGTGCGAACAGAGCTAGTGGATGAATTTGAAGGAAAAAAGGATAACATCAGAAATGCGCGGGAAAGTAAAAATGGAAGCTAAAAGAATAACCTCGAAAGAAAAAAGCGCGGGAATGGGACATTTAATTTAAGAATACTAAAAGCGTAATATTTAAGCGATTAAGACAAGTGAGACATTAAATTAAAGGGAATTTAACAGAGTTAACGATAGAGATTATTTAAGGATAAGGATTTAGTGAATATAAAGTAGTAATTTAGAATAAGATAAAGAAATCGCGGAATTAGATCTAATAATGTAACAAAATCCCTCCCCCCTAAAAATGAATGAACTATAAGGTCCCGATGACCTGCGAGTTCACTGAGAGAAAGCAGATACTCGTTTTACAATTTTTGTTTCTTTGTTTTACAATCATCTTTAAAATGATACCATCACTTGGTCCCCAAATCGCTTTGGGCACGGGAGGCAATGACACATATTCCCCCCCCTTTTTTTGGCAAATTTTTTCCTGCTTTCATTTTTTTTTTTTTTTTTTTTTTTTTTTTTTATTATTCAAAAATTTTCCCCCTTTTAGGCAATAAAATTTTTTCTTAGTCATTTTCGGTAGTTACGACTACCGGTTTTTGCTATTTACTTTCTATGTACCTTTCTTTCAAAAATGTAAGACAGAGGCCTAGTGATCCCCCGTCCAGTTACCCTGTAAATTACTCTATAAATTTAACAAAGTCTTTCAACTGTAAATATTTTAAATTTTATTTTTAACCTGTACATATTATTTTGATTGGTAGAAATATGGAAATATAAATTGAGCTTTAACTTATATTCTACTAAACTATAATTTTTTGTTATTGATCGTGAGAAATGTTAACACACTCTATTGATTCAGTGGTCAGTCCCAAATCCCAGAGGCTACAGCCAACAACAACAAGTTCACAGCCTGTACATCAAGTGCACATACTAAATAGTAATCGCTTACCAATAGATAAAAAATTTCACTATCCAATACATGAAAAATTTCAATCACCAGAAGCTATTAAAAGAGAAAAAGAAAAGATACTAAAAAGACGACAAATAAAACTAATGCATAGTTATAAAGAAAAAGACATGGAACAAAAGAACAAGAAAACTAATGAGAGACCTCCATCCCCCTCCAAGGGAAAAAGCTAATAGATTCTGAAACAGCGCAAGATGATAATATGCCATTGGAAGAGCAATTTGAACAATTATTCAGACATCTCAAGAAACACAGGCCCCATAATGATGAACAGGCATTAAAGTATCGACAAAATATCCTTAACAGAATAAAAGATCTAGACAAGCAACAAATTAACACACAAAGCCAAGAAAAGTCAATGAATGATGTAATACAAGAACTGAAAAGAGAGAATGAGGAACAAAAAACACAAATATTAAAGCAAGAGGAACAACTTAATACCCTATCAACTGAAGTTCAAGACCTCACGGAAAATTTAATAGATAAAGACGAAAAAGTCAAAGAACTCGAAAGAAAATTAAGAATTGAATCTCCAGCAAAACTAGCACAAAAATTCGAAAATCATTTTAATTTACTAAAACAATTTGAAACGGAAGAACATTTGATCAAAATACCCACTCAGAAATTTCAAGAAGATATACAACAACTTCTACAGCTTTTAGAAAATCAGATAGAGCATATACGCGACTTAAATAGCGAATTGCAAAGACAACAGGATTACATAGAAAATATCCATTGTAAAATATCGAGGGAAATGGATTTAAAAACTGAGCTGAGAAACATGCTTAAAGAACACGAATAAAAAATAGAGAGATTCATTAAAGTAAGACAAGCACAAACAGCAGGAGAAGAATTTCCTCAACAAAAAATTGCAACACATACCAATGAACTAGTATCTCCAGTTCCTCTATGTAAACCATCATATGCCACAACTCTAAACTCCCCAGCACCACAACAATCAAAGTCTGCTATATTGTTAACAAGAAAATCCACAACCAATATGTCCCTATTCAACATCCGTGATTTTATAAATAGAGAACTTAAGACAACAGTAAATCTTGCGAAAATATACTGCACTATTTCCAGAGATAAACGAACTATTATAGTACGCTCAAACACAGACGAAGATGTGAATAACATAGCAGACAAGATCCAGGAACACAGTAACATACTTGACCTCGTAGATTTAAATCTCGCAGTGGAAAAAAGGAAAAAAATAATCATTTTGGGAATCCCCCAAAACATAACAGTAGAAGAAATAAAAGAGAAATTAAGCGAAGATCTTGAATATGACATAAAAGCTAATGAACATAAAGAATTACAAAGAAAATCTCTAAAGACCTATCAACTTATGCTAGATTTGGAGGATAGATTGGCAACCAGATTGCTACGCCAAGGTCGATTGCTGATTGGTTTTCTATCGTGTAAAATCGCTCAGTACGCCCCCATAATAAGGTGCAGTCACTGTCAAATCTATGGACATACAAAAGAGAGATGCAGAAGAAAAGAAACCTGCGCATATTGCATGAAGAACCATGAAACCTCAACATGTCCGAATAAAAATGATCCAAGGAAGCACAAATGCTATAATTGCTATAATTATGTGAACCCCGAAGGTCGCCAATACAAGTTCGATCATAGCGCAAATTCAAGCGAATGTAATATCTTTCAAAACCACTTCTATAATAGACATCGTATAATTAACTACCGACAGCAACGTTCTCGACCCTAAATAACCTTTCAAATATCGTTACCCAAAATAACAATGTTCTTACTATGGCTTCCAACCCTGCTAATGTAGCAGTTCCAACTAAAGTAATTCATAACAAAGCAACTCTTTCCAAAATTAGATGTGTCCAAATTAATCTGAATAACTGTCGCGCAGCGAATCTAGAACTAATCAAATATATAAATAATCAACAAATTGACATAGCTATAATCCAAGATTACCATAGAACAAATAATTCATTTACAAGCCTCCCAATTGGATGGTCTCTTTATGCCTCAAAAAATGAAACAGCTGGAATTATCATAGCAAACTCTCAACTATATCACCTAAAAACCTTATCTTTTGACAACAGCATTTTTATTAACATTAGCACTAAATACCATGAATTAACACTTGGCTCGCAGTATTCCCGTCCTCGTTCCACAAGAGACCTTGAAGAAGACCTACAAGCCTGGACCAACACTATCAGAGACTGTAAAAATATCATTTTAGCAGGCGATTTTAATGCTCACTTAAAGGACTGGGGATATAAATGCAATAATGCAAGAGGAGACATTCTTCTAGATTACCTCGCTTTAAATAACGTATCCATAGTTGATGATCCCAATGCACCATATACATTCAAACAGAACAAAAGGAAAGGTACTCCAGATCTAACTTTAAGTGGAAACCAAGCACGCAACTATCTCAATTCTTGGTACGTAGACGACATCAATGATTCCCTCAGCGACCATCTGTACATAAGATACGATTTATCCATAGATCCAGTTCTAAGAAATGAATACAGATTTAAAACTAAATTTGAGAATTTCAAAAAATTTAACAACCAACTCTCTCCTAATGTTGACAATCTACAGACAACTCTCAGCGAGGTCAAAAGTCCTAATGACTTGAATTAATGGACCCACAAATTTGAAGAGCTTCTACAAGAAATCATGGAATCTTCTCTCAAAAAGAAAAAACAGTCATATGAAGTAAATACAAAGTGGTACACAGATAATCTCAAAATACAAAGAAATCGATTAAACGCTTTACGGAAAAGATCAAATAAAAATCCTGAAAACGTACAATACCAAGTTAGCTACAAGAAAGAGAGAGCTAAATACAAATTAAACATCAAAAACGCAAAATTAAATTCGTGGAAATCCTTCTGTGAGACAACATCCACAACATACGGAACCGCTTTCAAAATTGTAAAGGGCAAATACCTCAAAAATACCGACTTAATACATTCAATACTTGACACATCAAATTCAACTGACATGTTTAGAGGCATTCAACACCAACTCTTAAGCCATCATTTTGGAAAAGAAATCCCTGAAAATCTACATTCATTTGAAAATTTGGAGCCACTATCAGAAAGTGATATAAATGAATATCTAATCAGCTATAGAGAACTAAAATATTGCGCATCAAGACAGTCGAACAACAAAGCCCCTGGCTTCGATAAGATCGATGCAAGGGTTACTAAAAACTTGATCAAAACTTTCCCACAATTAATGCTTCAACTATACAACAAATGCTTTTCCCTTGCCCATTTCCCAGACATATGGAAGAAGGGCATTGTCATTTATTTTCGAAAGAAGAATAAAGATCCTCGGCAATTAAAATCTTACCGACCGATAGTCCTTCTCCCTATGCTGGGAAAAGTTCTTGAACGATTAATCAAGATGCGTGCAATGACATTTTTAGAAGATATTTCCTTTCTCCATGAAATGCAATTTGGATTTCGCGAATCAAGAAGCACAATAGATGCCTTAAATGAACTGAAATCCTCTATCACAAATACATTAGAAAATAAGAAATACTGTGGTATTCTTTCCTTCGATATAGAGGGAGCGTTTGATTCGATAGATTGGAATACTATCTCCCAAATAATCGATAATTCTCCTCTCCCTCTATATCTAAAACATTTACTAAAAAATTACATCTCCAATCGATATATTGGTTTAAAAGAAGGAAGCGTTGTAGAATGGTTCATTTCATTTAAAGGGTGCCCTCAGGGCTCATGCTTAGGTCCCCTTCTTTGGTTGCTAATTGCAGATTTTATTATAAAGGAGTTCTACAAAATAGAATCAGACATGATAGTTTATGCTGACGATTTCGTAATTAAGGTTGCGGGAGACTCCAGACCTGAGTTGGAGCAAGTTGCTAATAGACGCATCGAAATTTTTTCAACTTTATGCAGGAATTTCAACCTTACAATATCGGAAACTAAAACAAAGGCCATGCTTTTTGGCCGCTTTCTTCTTAACAGACGTCGACCAATTTTCAAATTGAATAACAAAACTATCAAGTTTGAAAATACTATTCCCTATCTTGGCGTTATACTAGATCCAAAATTTAATTTTCAAGAGCATCTAACTCATACTAAAACAAAGGTAACTCAATTTTTAAACGGATTCAAAAGCCTAAAATCTCATAAAGGAGGAATATCTTCAAGTATACTGAAATTTTGGTACAACACCGTCATATTAAAACAAATTAGCTACGCTTATGAAATTTGGTTTCCAAGCCTCAACTCGCATGGGATAAGAAAATTAAAGTCAGTACAGCGTACAGCTCTCTTAAGCATTATCAAGACCTATCGAAGTACTTCCTCTGACGCTCTCTGTGTCCTTACTGGTTCTCCCCCAATCGATACTTTGCTCAAGAACGATTATCATTATTACGAACTAATTAAAGGAAGAAGATCACATAACCATAATGGCAAAATCATTAACAGCAACCACATTATGTCAAAACTAAACACCTTCGACTTTTCTCAATATTACAAGATAAACAACCTCTTCTTTTTGGAGGAAAAATACGAAAAATTACTCCAAATCTATGACCCATCCATATATACCGATGGTTCTGTCATGAGCGACGGAGCAGCATGTGCATTTACAGTCTGTCTTAAAAACTCATTCGTATATGATTATGCAGTTAAACTTCATGTAGATAACTCGATCTACCAAGCTGAATTATTCGCAATTTACAAAGCAATGGAATGGTCCATTAACTCTTCTCATCATGAAATTCTTATCCTTACAGACAGCCACTCATCCTATGACGCCTTCAAATTGCATTTCCACGCAATTACATAATTTATAATATCTACAATCTTTTACTACATTTCCCTAACAAAAAGTTCTATATCTCATGGATTAAATCTCACATAGGTATCCCGGGAAACGAAAGAGCCGATTCTCTGGCGAAGGCGGTTATAGATAACAACCAATACAACGATTGCCAGGAATTGCTTCTTCCACAATCCAAATTCAAGTATGTATTTAGGCAAAAAACTCTGGATGAATGGCAACTCTCATGGACTCAGTCGACAAAGGGTCGCGATACTTACAGTATAATTAATAAAGTTGACATACAGTTCATCTGTGATCGCCCTACGTTACCTAACTATATCACTGGTAATGGAAGTTTCCCATCATTTCTACATAAAATTAAAAAAAAGAGACTCACCACTTTGTTTATGCAGAAAGAGTATTGGAAACGCTACACACTATATCTTTGGAAACTGTCCCATAATGAAACATCATTTCCATTTTGACAGAAACAAAACATTGAGAGAAAATTTGAATAACACTCTTTTCAACGCAGGCAACTTCCAGAGACTTCTAGAAAATTACGACATTTTAAACAAACATTTTTCTTTTATTTCTAAGACAATAGCTAAACCTTAATCCTTTTTTTTTTTTTTTTTTTTTTTTTTTTTTTTTTTTTTTTTTTTTTTTACATTCTATTTAACCTGTAAATATTTTTCAATATTTATTTATACATATGTGTCCGCACTGCCTTCAATAATAAGGCAGTATTTGTAACAAGCTTTTTATGTTGTAATAAATGTGCGCCACCCTGCTTGCGCTGCCTGGCAGCCCCTTTTTCCCCTCGTGGACTTATTGTCCCTATACCTCACGGTAGGCTGTCCACGAGTGGGCGATTTCGGTCCCCAAATCGCGTTGCTCAAAGCTTTAATTTCATTTTGAAAGGAAGAAAAAAATTATAATTAAAAATTTAAAAAAAAAAATTCACGTCTTAGTGGAAACTGCTGTAATAAGTACAGATCCAATAATAAAAACAATTATAATAATATTTGGTTAAAATTCAAAATTAGCAACAGTTTTGCTTTCTGTGAATTAATACAGCAATATTAATATCAGTTTATTAGTTAGCAACAGTGACACAATTTTCAAAACCATACCATATTTATTCAGTATATTCACTAAATTATATGTCCTCTAGTGATTTTTAGTCCGTACTGAAATATGGATTTGTAGAGTTCATAAGAGTTTTTGGTCGCTTAAATTTTATATCACAGACTTTGTTGCACTAATAATATTAAATACTAACAACAATAAATTATAAATTATAACAATAATAAATAAATAAATAATCTTAGAATAACCTTGTATAATAATAATACATCAAAACAATTAATAAACAATAGTAAATAAAATTTTTGTCAACTATAATGTAATTTACAACTGTACAATCTTTGATAGTTTTTGCCATTGTCTTTTCATTATTACAGATCTGTATTCTCTCAGTATAATAACAGTATCAATCACAACTGCTGTTAAATCTTACGTAATTTTATTCCTCGTATTATATTAAATCTTAGATAAGTTTTCGAGAAAAAAAGGAATGATTTGTGACCAGAAACGAAGAATTATGAGGTGCATTGCCTCACAGGTCTTTCCAAGGGTTAAATCATCATCACTGTTTTCAGTAACTTATATCTTTTGTTTCCACGTAATAAAACTACAGTATCTAACTTTACTTCCAGATCGTAAAAGCATTACAAATATACCTCAAAATCTCTATCATATTCCTTAACAAAAATATAAAACTTATAATAAAAATCTCATAATAAATAATAAATTAACGCAACATTAATAAATCTCAAAATATTAAAATATTTGTATTTTAAATACTCGTAATCTTTGAAAATATGTATAAATAAACATAGTTGGTTACGATTACGTAAGTAAAATGAAACACCTGTCACTTTAATGTTCATATACTTTGTCAGTAAAAATAAACACAACTTATTTCGAATAAATAATCAAATAAAATAAAATAAAATAAGTTATGCAATAACTAAGAATAAACATAAAATTTTTTCATCACAAAACAGAGATCATTTTTTAAAATGACTTACGTAAAGCTGAATGCTGTCTTTATTGAGGCTGGAACAACTTTTTGTTGTTCTTTTTTATTTTAATAATGTTAAAAGATATCTGAACTTTGTTTCTTCCTGGAGACAGTCGAGTGAAGTCGAGGCTTTTTTGGACATTTTAATTGACATTCGATGATTCGAATTTGCGCTGGTTAGATGTTTAATATGGCGTTCATGCTGCATAAATTCTGGAGTGGCGTTGAAGTCTCAAATCCTTACCGGCTAAATGTTGCATTCTAGTAACATTGGATTGGCTTTATCGTTGAAAAGGCCATAATGGCTGTCACGATAGTAGCTGTGGATCACATGCAGCGATAATGGCGTAAAAGAAGAGGTCAGAACAGATAATTCGAATCTGTTATGTTAGTAGAACCAATTGCTGAAATCCAGTTGTCGAGTGAAAACAATGGAATGCATCGTTCCGTGAAGTTTCTCCAGAAGAAATTGAAACAACTCATAATATCAGCTAAGCACTTTATTAGAATATCTAGCAAAAAGTGCAGTTTCCACCAAGATAATTAGCCATAGCTCGGTAGTAGTAATTAGGTTTAAACAAAGTTCCAGATAATCGAATAACAGGACGGTGACCAGGGGATGGATGAAAACTGAAAATACGACTCAAATCTGCTGAAACACAGCGAGTATCAACTTTTTGTTCCTCACATGTAAGAATACAAATATGACGTAGATCGCGCTCTCAACCAATGAATAATTAAGAATGTTACGTCATACAAAGAGTGCGAACAGAGCTAGCGGATGAATTTGAAGGAAAAAAGGATAACATCAGAAATGCGCGGGAAAGTTAAAATGGAAGCTAAAAGAATAATCTCGAAAGAAAAAAGCGCGGGAATGGGTCATTTAATTTAAGAATACTAAAAGCGTAATATTTAATCGATTAAGACAAGTGAGACATTAAATTAAAGGGAATTTAACAGAGTTAACGATAGAGATTATTTAAGGATAAGGATTTAGTGAATACAAAGTAGTAATTTAGAATAAGATAAGGAAATCGCGGAATTAGATCTAATAATGCAACATATATATATATAGATATATAGATACATAAAGTTTTTTACTTAGGTTGGTTTTGGGTTCTAGGGGTCACGATCGGTGTAGATCTGCAAAAATTTTCAGAAATTCCAACATAGGGGAGAATGTAATAGGTAGTATTTAATACGAAATCAACGTAAAAACTATAACTTCCGTTCTAATCGAAATTTCAAGGATATAATTATATCAAAATGTCAAAAAAAGACAGTAGATTAACATCTAAAAAAATTAAAATTTCGAAAATCTGAAGCTTTAAAAGTCCTGAGACCCCTTAAGGAAATTCGTCAGTAGGTTTTTATGAATGTTGGATAATAATCGTGAAAATGGTTAACAGTATATTTTTGTTCAAAATAACTATTTAAAAACAAATATTAGAAGTTACCTTTTTGAATAGGGTATTATATCGTTACATTAAAATTAAAAAAATAAGATAAATGCTAGTTAATTAAAAATTTTGTTTGACAGTTTGATATTAAAATATTGTACTACATGCAGCTTCATCTTGGTGTTTGATAAAATAAAACTAGTAAATATTTTTTATCTACATCCGTTTTAAATTGTAAAAATGTGTTAAAAGAATTCTTGGAGTTTGAATTTTTACGCTTTGGCAACTCTTTCTACACACAAATGCTAATATGCATATATTTTTAATAATAAAGATATCAATGATATAGTATAATGTGATAAACTAAGTTCAAATTAAATTTGACAAGTGCCTAAAACTTAGTAGTTCTTAAATTATTGAAGGCCACAAACAAATTTTTATTGAAATTTTTATCTTGATATAAATTAAGACCGTATTTCTAATAGCACATTTATTGGATTGCAATTGTAATTTTAAAGCTCTTTAGTTTATATATAGTTTTAAAAAATTCATGAATCGTAATAATCAGGACTTGGCAAATGCGATCGCCACTTGCAACCAACATTTTTTAGTCGAAGGCCAAGATTTTTAATCTGGCGGTTTTTGTAGTGTTAACGAAAGAAAAAACTGTAAACGGCATTTTCCATATCATAAACAGAAAACGACATTCTCTGCTGCTCTAGCCAGCTAGTATGTCATGTCATGCGATTAGAATGTGGGGAGACGGTGGGTCGTTCTTACGGGTTGATACAACAATAAAAATATTGATTTAATGCAACAATCTAATGATTGATTTATTAAAATAATCTAAGGATTGATTTAATGCAACAATGAAATCGCTAAGGATAAGTACCTCCCCTCCAAAAAAATGTCCTTCTGATTTTCAGTGGAAATTTTTTCCATTTACTATGGATGATAATTCAAACACTAAACACGTATAATTATAGAATATTCTTCATTAAATAAAGTTATTATTCTAATATTTAAAATTCTCTCTCAATCCCACCCCCCCCCCTCCCCTGGGCCACTACTACCAAATTTCTCTGAAAAACTGTAAACAAAATCCTCTTGCAAAAAATATTGGTAAACTACCCGTAAGAACGACCCACCCTCTCCCCACATTCTAATCGCATGACATGACATGCTAGCTGGCTAGAGCAGCAAAGAATGTCGTTTTCTGTGCATGATATGGAAAATGTCGTTTACACTTTGTTCTTTCGTTAACACTACAAAAACCGCCAGATTAAAAATCCTGGTCGTCGAGTAAAAAATATTAGTTGCAAGTGGCGACCGAATTTGCCAAGCCCTGATTATTACGATTCATGATTTAAAAAAAATATATATATAAACTAAAACGTTTAAAATTACAATTGCAGTCCAACAAAAAGTGCTATTAGAAATACGGTCATAATTTATATGAAGATAAAAATTTCAATAAAAATTTGTTTGTGGCCTTCAATAATTTAAGTACTATTAAGTTTTAGACTCTTGTCAAGTTTAATTTGAACTTAGTTTATCACATTAGATATCATTGATATCTTTATTATTAAAAAATATATGCATATTATCATTTGTGTGTAGAAAGAGTTGCCAAACTGTAAAAATTCAAAGTCCAAGAATTCTTTTAACACATTTTTACAATTTAAATAGTAGATGTAGATAAAAAATATTTACTAGTTTTATTTTATCAAACATCAAGCTGCATGTAGTACAATATTTTAATATCGAACTGTCAAACAACAGTTTTAATTAACTAGCATTCATTTTATTTTTTAATTTTAATGCAACGATATAATACCCCCTATTCAAAAGAGTTAAACAAGGTAAATTCTAATATTTGTTTTTAAGTAGTTATTTTGAACAATAATATACTATTAACCATTTTCACGATTATTACATTCATAAAAACCTACTGATGAACTTCCTTAAAAGATCTAAAATTTATGAGAATGTAATAAAATTTATGAAATTTTTAACAACAAAAAATTCTAAGTCTCTTCACCTAGTTTTAAAATACGATGCATAAAATATTCTTTTAATCCGACCATAAAAAGTAATTTAATCCGAAAAATAAAATTTCATCAATGTAAAATCGCCTGCAAACTCGAATACTACTTCTTAAATTCATGCCCAGTTCTTAACGCTGCATTTCCACTATCGAAGAATTTGTTGTTTCCATGGCAACAACGCACTCTATTGAAATCATATCAAATGACTTCAGAATCGGGCCCTAAAAGCAAATTGTGCTGGCGAATGAGAAACACTCCATAGCCTTAATCTCCTTCCTTCGCATCAATGCGGAGTGGCGTCAGTTTAGGCTTCGACCGAGCGTCAATCGCTGTCAGCGACATCTATTGTTTTAAATTCGAACTAAAATTAAGAATCACAGTAAAAAAACTCCTGACATCATACATAACCCTCCTGCAAGAATTGTTTAAATATCTGTCACCGTTTGCGAGTTATTGAATTTTAAAATCCATCAGTCATTTTTGGGACACCCGGTATGTGCAAAATAATGTTTGAACTATTAATTTTTCATATCAGAGAGGCAGTATTTATAACTGGAAATATATTAATAAATAAATAAATAAATAAATAAATAAAAATATTTTTGGGGCTCAAACTTCCCCTAGTTCATCCTAATTCAAGAAAGATTTTTTTTAACTTTTTGCCTTCATTACAATATGATAAAATACAAGCTGATAAAAATAAAGAGAGTCTACTCAATAGCGTGAATCATAACAACACATTCACGAAGTCATTCGTTTACATAAAAACTTCAAATTTACTGACAGTAGTATTGAATCACTTATGTCTGTCTGAAACGGATTCAAAACATCAACCGAAATATAGTTTTCTCATTAAAAAAAATATGTATAACTGACAAAAATGAATAAAGATAAATAAATAAATAAAACAATAATAATAATAATAATAATAATAATAATAATATATAATAATAAAACAATATTAAATAATAATAACTAAAATAATGAATAACTAATAATGATATATGATAAATGTTAAAATGATAAAAATTTTAAAATGAGATAATTTTTACCAGATTTTTCATTTTCTTCGTTTCTTCCATAGGAGAAAGAGAAACGATATTCAATTTATTAGTAACTGAATAAGAATATCTGTAAATTAAAGCATTTAAATATATATATATATACGTTTTTGGAAATGTGTAAGAAAATAAAAAGTTTGGATTTGAGAACAGCTTTCTCAGAGAAAGTGCATTTGGAAGCGATAACGCCTCCTTGCCAAATTCTTTTTTCCCGGCGCTTTTTTACTTCCAGGCAGCGATATAAAAGATGGGGCCTGTTTCATTTTGTGGGGTGACCATTCTGTTGTCAACTGCTAGATTAGTAAATATCGCTGGACTTTTAAAGTGCCAATCTTTGCGATTGGGTCTTACCGCTGTTAGCATTATGCTCCTTTTAGTCAGATTTTGATCTTTAAATTGAATAAAGTAGCCTCTTAAGAGCCTACGCTAGCCACGCTCGAATTTCTTATTCAATATTTCTTATTTCAATATTTTAAATGATTTATTTTGCATAGGATAACTAAGGTAGATGTCTAACTGGGAATCTTTTCACTTAAAAAAAAAATTGGTGGCAGTATTTTTTCTGACGATACTTTCATTTTTGAAACCGTTTAAAAATATACATATTATATATATATTAATAATATAGATTTATTAGATCTACATAATATAATAAATGCATCGTTTAAAAAGTATCACCATAAATTGAATTTACCACCGAATATAGATACAGCTTATTTTCAAACTCTAACAAATTTCATTATCTATAACAATTTTATTTTACAAGATAACACAATATATCTACAGAAAGTCGGCATACCACAATGTGGTTGTACTTCCAGTTTATTATCAGACTTATATCACTATGAACGTGATTTTATTAATAGTAAAATACATTTATATCGTTATATTGATGACATAATTTTAATTGCTACTGATAAGACTAATATTTCTCAATTTACAGTAGATTATCCTACTAATTTAGAATTAATGGAAAACATCCTATGTAACAATACAATTAACTTTTTAGATCTTAAAATTACACTAAGAGAAAACAAAACAATAACTGATCCATATGACAAACGTAAAGAATTTAAATTCAAAGTTACTACATTTACTAATTTTAAATCTTGTCTTCATAATTCTGTATATCATAATATACTCCTTAATCATTTATCTATACTAATATTATAAAGAAGTAAAAATTGTGTGTTTGTTAGAGGTAATCACTGGAGCTACAGAACCGATTTCGAAAGTAATGGTATCAAAAGGAAGGTGTTAGTCCAACTTAGAACATAGGCTATATTTTATGTCGGTGCCACTACCTCAAAGGGGGTGCAGGAGCAAAAAACGTTCTAAAAATGCAATTTTTGTGTTATGGACGGACCTAGAATCATGAAATTTGGAATGGTAGTTACTTATAACATATAAATGATATCTAAGAACATTTTCTAAACAATTTGAAATTTAAAAGGGGTGAAAATGCACAAAAAGCGTTCTAAAAAACGTTCAAAATGGTGGTTTCTGTACAATCTCAGGAAATACCAAACCCATTTAAAAAATAAGGGTGACAACCCTTGCTCCAAGATAGGTTATATTTTATGTAGGTGCCACTACCCCAAAGGTGGCGCCGGAGCAAAAAAAGTTCTAAATTACGGTTTTTGCGTTACTGAAGGGCCTAGAAATATGAAATTTGAAATATTAGTTACTTATTAGTTATAAAGGATTTCTAAGAACAGTTCTTAAAAAATTCGAAATTTAAAAGGGGTGAAAATGCGCGAAAAGCGTTCTAAATGGGTTTTTTTTACACAATCTTAGGAAATAGCAAACCGATTTAAAAAATAATGGTGTCAAAATGATGGTGACAACCCTTGCTCTAACATAAGCTATGTTTTATATCGGTGCCACTACCCCAGAGGGGGTGCAGGAGCAAAAAACGTTCTAAATTACGGTTTTTGCGTTACTGAAGGGCGTATAAATATGAAATTTGAAATATTAGTTACTTATTAGATATAAAGGATTCCTAAGAACAGTTCTTAAAAAATTCGAAATTTAAAAAAGGTCATAATGCACAAAAAGCGTTCTAAAAAATGTTCTAAATGGTGGTTTCTACACAATCTCAGGAAAAACCAAACCGATTTAAAAAATAATGATGTCAAAATAATGGTGGCAACCCTTGCTCCAAGTTAGGTTATATTTCATGTCAGTTCCCCTACCCCAAAAGGGGTGCAGGAGCAAAAGAAGTTCTAAAATGGAATTTTTGCGTTACTGAAAGGCCTAGAAATATGAAATTTGAAATATTAGCTACTTATTAGATATAGAGGATTTCTAAGAACAGTTTTTAAACAATTCGAAATTTAAAAGGGGTGATAATTGCGAAGAAGTTTCTAAAAATCATTCTAAATGGTGATTCCTTCTCAGTTTTGGGAAGTATCGAATCGATTTCAAAAGTAATGGTTGTAAATTGATGGTGACAGACCTTGCTCTAACATGGCTCTGTTAGGTAGCTTTCTTTACAAAAAGCTACCTATTGCAGCCGTTCGGAGGAAAGCGATTTCAAAAAATTTTGGTATATTTTCATCGATCATGACCCCCAGACTCCGAAACCACCCTCCGTTCAAAATTGATATACATATATATATATATATATATATATATATCAATATCAATATATATATATATATATATATATATATATATATATATATATATATATATATATCTGACCTATGTCACACTGTAACTCTCGTATTTATGAACCGATTTGGATGTAATTCGGTGTGTACATAGTACATACCAATGCCTCGACCGAGTTCGTTGGCCAGCTTCATCCGCCATTTTGTTTCAAAATGGCGGCCATTTAAAATTTTTTTAAAAATTTAAAATTTGAAATGTGGTACCAAAAAATTGAAAATGGAAAAATATTTTTTTCTTATGTATTTGACCTTTATACAAAGACTCCGTAGCAGTTTTTGTTTCGTCTATGTCTTAAAAAATGGCTGAGTTATAGCATTTTGAATTTCTAGCGAAGCTGACATTTTGAAACGTCCTGAATTTTGTCACGCGATAAAAGGCGTATTTATGAACCGATTTGGATGTAACTCCGTTTATACATAGTACAGACCAATGTCTCGAACGAGTTCGTTGGCCAGCTTCATCCGCCATCTTGTTTAAAAATGGCGGCCATTTAAAATTTTAAGAAAAATTTAAATTTGAAATGTGGTAGCAAAAAATTGAAAATTGAAAAAATATTTTTTTTTATGTGTTTGACCTTGATGAAAAAATTCGAGAGCAGTTTTTGTTTTGTCTATATCTTAAAAAATGGCTGAGTTATAGCATTTTGAATTTCTAGCGTGGCTGACATTTTGAAACGTCCTGATTTTTGCCACGTGATAACAGACGTATTTATGAACCGATTTGGATGTACCTTGGTGTGTACATAGTACATACAAATAACTCAACCGAGTTCGTTGACCAGCTTCATTCGCCATCCTGTTTCAAAATGGTGGCCATTTAAAAAAATTTAAAAAAAATTAAATTTAAAATGAGATACCAAAAAAATTGGAAAATGAAAAAGATTTTTTTGTATGTGTTTTATCTTAATACAAAGATTCCGGAACAGGTTTTATTTCGTCTACATCTAAAAAAATGGCTGAGTTATAATATTTTGAATTTCTATTGTGGCTGACATTTTAAAACGACCTGATTTTTGTCACGCGATAACAGGCGTATTTATGAACCGATTTGAATGTAACTTGGTCTGTACATAGTACATACCAATGTCTCGACCGAGTTCGTTGGCCAGCATCATTCGCCATCTTGTTTCAAAAGTGTTGCCATTTAAAAAAAAATGTAATTTAAAATTTAAAATGAGGTATTAAAAAATTGGAAAATGCAAAAGATTTTTTTTTATGTGTTTGGCCTTGATACAAAGATTCTGGAGCAGTTTTTGTTTCTGAAAATTTGTTCTTTTGTTTATATCTTAAAAAGTGGTTGAATTATAGCACTTTGAATTTCTAACACTTTGAAACGATCTTGTATTTGTCACGCGATACCACACGTATTCGCCTATTTCGATGGAAGAAGGCATGTGGATAGTATACATCAATATCTCGACCAAGTTCTCTGGCCAGCTTCATCAGCCATCTTGTTTCAAAATGGCGGCCATTAAATTAAAAATATTATATTTAAAGTGAGGTGCAAAAAAATTAGAAATTGAAAAAGGTTTCTTTTTTAAGTATTTGACCTTGATATAAGGATTCAGGAGCATTTCTTGTTTGTCTTTATCTTAAAAAATGGCTCAGATAAGACAGTTTCAATTTCTAAAGTGGGTGACATTTTGAAAAATCTGATTTTTTGCCTGCGACAGCACTCGTATATATCAACCGATTCCGATATGAGTGAGCATGTGAACAGCAATTACTAAGGTCTCGACCAAGTTCACTGGCTAGCCTCATCTACCATGTTGTCTTAAAATGGCAGGCACTTTAAGAAATCGCCGAATTTGGCAGCCAAATATATGTGACTTTAAATAAAAGCAGCTTGGATAAAGCTGACTAATTTCGCGAAATTCTCATTCATAATGATTTAGTATTGATAAAAATTAGTATTGAATATCCTACATTCGGTTTCCACTTAATTGAGCTTCGTGTGTTTGAATAATATAAGTTGGCTTTTTAAAAATAAGGAATATGAAAGCTACCTCTTCCTCCCGGCACTGGCCGGAAGGACTTTTTTATGTTTGTATCACTGCCACCTTGGTGTTGCACTGGGAAAAAACGTTCTAAATTGCGGTTTTGTGTTATAGAAGGGCCTAGAATCATGAAATTTGGAATGGTAGTTACTTATAAGGTATCAATGATCTTTAAGAACATTTCCTAAAAAAAAAAAAAAAAAAATCGAAATTTAAAAAGGGTGAAAATGCGAATAAAGCGTTGTAAAAAACATTCTAAATTGCGATTCCTATGCAACCGCAGGAAGTATTGAACCAATTTCAAATATAATGGTGTAAAAATGATGGCGTCAGCTCTTGCTCCAAGATAGACTATATTTTATGTCTGTTTCCACTACCCCAGAGGAGATGCAGGAACTAAAAACGCTTTAAAAATGCGATTTTTGATTTATGGAAGGATGTAGATTCGTGAAATTTTGCATGGTATATATTTATTAGATATAAATTATCTCTAAGAACATTTCTTTAAAAATTTGAAATTTAAAAGGGGTGAAAATGCACGAAAAGCGTTCTAAAACCGTTCTAAATGCCGATTTTTGAGCAATCTCAGGAAGAATGAAACTGATTTCAAAATAATGGTAGGTAAATTGATGCTGACAGCCTCTGCTCTAACATAGACGCTATTTCATGTCGGTGTCACTATCACTTGGAGGTTGCAGGAGCAAAATCATTCTAAATTTTGATTTTTGTGATCAGTAGGGGCTAGCAAATTAAAATTAGGCAAGGTACATATTTATTAGACATAAATGATCTTTAAGAACAGTTTTTAAAAAATTGTAAATTTAAAAGGGATGAAAATGCGCGAAAAGCGTTCAAAAAACGTTGTAAAAACGTCCTAAATAAATTGCGAATTCTACTCTATCTCAGGAAATACCAAACCCATTTCAAAAGTGATGGTTGCAAATTGATGGTGGCAGACCCTATTCCAACATAGGCTATATTTTATGTTGCTGTTACTACCATCTGGGGTGCAAGAGCAAAACATATTCTAATTTGCGTTTTTTGCACAACTGAGAGGTCTAACATTTTGTAATATGGCATGGTATTTACTTACAAGATGCAACTGCTTTCTAAGAACAGTTGAAAAATTTCCAAATTTAAAAGGATGAAGTGAGCGAAAAGCGTTCTAAAACGTTCTAAATTAGAATTTTTATGCAATCTTATCAAATGCTAAACCGATTAAAAATATAATGGTGACAAATTGTTGATGATAGGACCTGCTCAAACATAAGCTATATTTTATGTCTATGCCACTACCACCAGAGGGTTGCAGGAGCAAAAAACTTTCTAAATTGCGATTTCTGTGATACTGAAGAGGCTAGAAACTTTAAACATGGCATGGTAGTTACTTATAAAATATAAATGCCCTTGAAGGACTTTTCGAAAATAAATTCGAATTAAAAAGAAGCGAAAGGGAGGTGCGAAAAGCGTTCTAAAAAAGTCCTAAATTACGATTTTTATGTAATTTCAGGGAATATAAACCGATTATAAAAGTAATAATTTCGAATCAATGGTAACAGTCTCTGATCCTACGCAAGCTATATTTTATGCGGATGATTCTACCACCTGGGGTTCACAGGAACAGCAAACGTTCTAAAAAAGGTCTTTAAAATCTTTCTAAATTACGTTTCTGTGGAATACTAGGAAATAACAAACCGATTTCAAAGTTAATGTTGGCAAATTAATGGAGACAGTTCCTATTTCAACATAGACCTTTATGTTGAGAGAGGTGGTAGGACTTGGAATTTGACATGATGGTTAATTTTAAGATGTAAGAAGATGGTTTCTGAAAAAATCAAAACTTCAAATGAATACTGAAATAAGCGTATTAATTGAGCATAAAAGTTTCAAAATATTTTATAAATTATCATTTATTTAGTTATATTTCTTTTTATTAATTTAAGTCCAATTTCTGCCTAGTGCAGTGTAATAATGAAGTTTTGTCAAACTATGTTTTAAATAGTAATTTTTTGATTATTCCTAAAAGTATCATTTCTTTTAATAAAAATTAGACATATAAATATCACTTGGCATATTTCAAATATTACGCGAGCAAAGCCGCGGGGTTCGCTAGTAGTAGAATAAAGTGCTTATGTTCTTCTCATCTAATTAACAACAATACTAAAAAACTAATTTATGATGTTTTTAATCTTCGTTTTCCTAAAAAAAAAAACATATATTCTTTAACATACAATAACATACATGATCTTAAAAACTAAATTAATACATGCGTAAAATTTTTTATTAAAAATAAAATAATAATAAAAAATGCAAAATTATAATAAAAAATTATAACAGGACGGATGGGTGGGTAGATGTTAGAGTACGGAGGAGGGTGGCGTTGTCTGAATAATACGCAATGGTTAATTTAAAAGAAAAAAATGGGTCATTTGATTAATAATTACGTTGCAAGAATACATTTTTATAATGGATGTTGATTCGGTACTTTTATGTGTATAATTCTGCAGTTATATTTATAGATTTATTAATTTAAGTAAAATCTATTTATTTTCTTTGATAATTAATAATGGTTATGATCAATTTGTAATTAATTTTAGCCCAATGAGGACAGCGTCATATTAATTTCTAATACAAAGTGTATTATTTTTCATGAGAATTAAGTCATGTTTTAATTATAAATTTTATTCCTTGTTCCATCCTCTCCCCCTAAATTAGATATTTTTAATTATTAAGAAAATTTGCGGACACATTAAATGTAACTAATTCATTTCAAAATTTAATAATAATAATAATTATTATTATTAATTCCTAAACATCATAATTTTAATAATTTATTTATTTTATTTAATTATAAATATATTTAAGTGATTATGCAATGTTGTCACAGTAATTTAAATATTGATATGTTATAGTGAGGTACATTTATGTTTGTGAAACATTATTTAATGAATCATCAATATCACCATTTTACATATTATTTTTAATTAATATATCATTTACTTACTTTTCTAATATAATGGTATAAATTTATTAACGTATTTTTAAATTATATAATTATTATCATATTTAATTATTATCATTTATATATCTTCAGACAGTATTTACTTTAAAGCTTAATCCCATAATATATATAAATATTTTTTATTAAATATTAGTTTTTATTCCAAAACAATATAGTTTACTCATAAATTCTAAAGATGGCAGCATTTCATAGATTATATGGTGGTATTCATTTTTAAATGATTTATTGAGGACGCTGGTCACATATATTGAGGTATGTACAGAGTGGTGGAAAAAAAACAGGTAACACCCCCTACTAACTCTGCAACAAATTATCGTAGAATAAAGTTACTCCTGCCAAACGATTCGAAATAAAGTCTACTTTTAAATGATGTATATAAACTTTGCTTAGGGGGGCATCTACATATCAAAACAAACCAAAAGTTTGTTTTTTTAATAGCAAGACCAAAATTCTACACCTTTCAATCAGCCTAAATATAAATTTGCATGAAATTCGAACGGTTAGTTTACTAGGAATTAATTATTTTGAAAACGGAATTATTTTAGGGTTTGTATTCATATTGAAGTTCGGTACTCGAAGGTCGTTGAAAAGCTAGAGATTGACTAAGTCACTTCTACTAATGTATTATTTCTTGCCAATATGACCATTTCGCTCACTTAGTTCGGCTATTGTTATGTACCGTAAAATCCTCTTCAATATTCATTTTATAAAGCTTACAAGTAGGGTTTGGTAATATATATCAATAGATATGTATCTTGATATATATCATGATATATATCCGATATTTATTTTCAAACTATCATGAAGTTTGATATTTTCGATATTTTCATATATTTGATACCAATTTTCAAAATATTGCGTATAATATTTTGATATGTTCAGTCAAAACTAGAGCAAATGAATTTTTAAATTGTTATTGGTTGTGTCGCTCTGTAGATCTTTTGTTTCAGCTGGCCGTTTATTGCTTCCCAAACGCCCCCCCCCCCCCCTCCCCCCATAAAAATATACCATAAAAATATTTTCCAAGTTTTACATTTAAAGCTGAATTTTTAAAAGTAAAATGTAGAACCAATAAATATTTACTTAAAGCAGCTATTGAAAGATAAGCTGTCTCACTTAGAGAAGTTATTTACTGCTTCATTATAATCTTTTATGGTTTTGGATTTCTTAAACTACACAACAGGCTAGAGATGTTCAAAATTTTCAATAAAAACAAAGTATTTTGTTGTATATTTAGTACAAATAATTCTGTTGTATAAAACACAAAATTTGGAAACTTGATAATTAATCCCATAATTTGTTTTTTGTGAGTGTATAAAGCAAATTGTATCTGTTTTCAATTAGTCTACCTTCAATTTTGTTACATAAGTGGGAAAAAATACATTTTGGACTATTTTGAAAATATTGAATACATATCGAAAATATTGGATATACCTTGAAATATGGGATATTTTTATGTTTTCGAAAATATCGTGATATTTACGAACCTTGCTTACAAGTGTAGAATTATCAGATTACAAAATATATATAAGATATCTGTAATTATAATAGTTTTTGAATATGCGAATGTGATTGGAATTTTATATTTTTATAATGCTTTTTCTCAGATTTTGAATTTATTTAATTCAAAATTTTTTATTATTATTTATTCACAGGAATGTAAAGAATATTGGCCAATGCAAAATTTAGAATAAAAAATTGTATAAAGCAGTATAAGAAATCAATGTAGAAAGAAAAACAGACAAATTGCTCTTGCCTCAAAATAAATCCCAAGGCGGTTAATAATGCCATATTTTTTTTTTAAAAAGAAGATTTCGAAGAGTGGGTGGTAAGGATTGACTCTTGTTGCATCTTTTCAGATATGCTAACATGGTTTATATTCAGATTTATTTGAAGAACTAAAATTAATATACAGGGTGTCCATAATTAAACGACCCTACTTTAAAGTTGTCTACAGACGAAACTATTGGTCAGAAAATTGTGAAATTTTGTGACTGACATAATAAAAGAATGGGAAATTGTTTGAGCGAAGAAAAAAATAGTTCAAAATTTTGCCGCCAGGGTTTTTGTTTAGTGAATTACACATTTTTAAAAATATTTACGCTTTATTTTTCCCAGATCAAATAAGACAAATATACAGACCGCCCCATGAAAAAATAAAGCGTAAAAACTTTTACAGATTATTGGTGTTCGAATTGAACGGACCGTACAAACTTTCAAAAAAAAAAAAAAAAAGAAAAAAAATCCGCCTACAACAGCGGCCATTTTTTTCTCAGAGCTCAGGTCTAATATTCAGTGGACGGTGGCTAAATGTGTAATTATTAAAAAACGCCTTCTGGTGGCGAAATTTTGAACAAATTTTTCTTTTCGCGCAAACTAATTCTCATTCCTTCTTTATGTCCTACATAAAATTTCATAACTTTCTGACCAATAGTTTCGTGTTTAGACAATTTTAAAGTAGGGTCGTTCAATTATGGACACCCTTATTATTATCAAGAAGGAGCTTGGTGAAATATAATAGGAGCGTAAAAATAACAACGTTAAATTACCAAAAATTTTAAATTTAAACATACCGGTTTCGGTAGCATATAGCATACCTTCTTAAGTGCTATACCTTTCTCAGTGCTCAGCACTGAAGAAGGTATGCTATATGTTACCGAAACCGGTATGTTTAAATTTAAAATTCTTGGTGATTTAACGTTGTTATTTTTACGCTTCTATTATGGACACCCTGTACTTAAAAAAGTCATCAGAATAAATTTACATTCATTATTCTCATTTGAAATAGGGTTATAATTCTATGATAAACTTATTCTGATATTTCTTTTGAAATTTTGTAATTAACTCATTAATTCCGGTTGGCAAAAAGTACTTGCTATTCGAAATTTCTTTTCTACATATTTTAGATTTTTTTTTCACACTACTTCCGATTGGCAAGAAAACTTTCTTATTGAAAGACATAAAAAAAACTTTAATTTTTTTTTTTAATTAGCCTGTGTACACGGATAGATCTAAATTTCAAGCTATGGAAGAAAAGATTTAATTACTTAAAGCTCTTTTTTAATGGGTTAATAACATATTTGTAAAGATTACAATTTTTGATTGATATACAAAAATTAGTAAGAGACTGAATTACCAGTTTTAAATAACAATAAAATATTTTCGTGAGAATATTTTATCTAGTAGATATTCAGTGTAATACGGGGAACATTTTAACAAGATTTGAGTAAATTAAATTAATAAGTATAAATATCTCAATGACTTTATTATGGATATAATAATGGTTTAAATGATGTAAAATCTTTGAAGTTTTGTAGATATCGAATACTAGAATTAGATTAATCATCTGCCGTAAATACATTGGCATCTATTTAAAAAGAAAAAAAAAATATTTCACGTGCTCTTTCATTTTCTGGAAAGCGTTGAAATGAATAATTTCGTATTTATACTAAAAATTAAGCTTTGCTCTGTGAAATTTCATGTTAATGTGGTCATCACAGTTTCTTTTATGAAAATTAAACATCAATCAAAAGCAAACTGGAATACAAGGACAAACTGGTCCGCATAATGAAACTTAAAATGTAATAGTTGCAGCAACTTGCTCCTAAAAATTTAAAATACTGAAATTTATATAAATAAAAAAATTACGATAACGTAAAATAAGAAAATTTATTTTATATGATAGAACTTTAACAAAAGAAGAGCAAAAAATTATGGGTAGATTACCACTAAAAAATGAGAAGGCGAAAATCCTCCATACACCCCCCCCCCCCCCTCAAAAAAAGTCACATGTTTTGCTTACATTTAAAAGCGAGGATCTGTTAATATGGTGTATAGAAACCTTTTTTATCAAGAGTTTCTTGTAATCTCTATGTCATTGATTCATTGAGACTGTTAGCAATATCAGGATAGCTTATGAAAATTTGCTTATCACATGAACGTAAAAAAGATTCAGGTTAACGTAAGATCGTGAGATAATGAAATAAGTTTTACGCTTTGTTTACATTGTAAGACAGACTTACGCTCCAAGTTGATCTTAAGTGAGGTACCGTAATTCCAGCCCAAATGGTTGAATAACATGAATAAAAAATATTTTTTTTTTTCAAATTATTCTTTTCTGCACACCATAGACGGCCCCTTAAACCAGTACTTTGAAGTTTTTTAAGCATAACTTAAAAACTACTTGCCAGAAAAATTTGAAATTTTGGATTTCCATAAAGAAGGACATAACAAATATAAATCCATAAAAAAAATTGTAAGTTGCAATTCATATTTTTCGAATGTTAATTTCATAATTCCTAATTCATATCATAAAATTTTTAAATTTAAAAACTCAATGTATTTATGTTTGGGATTTTTAGGGCTATAACCACATAAAATTTTTTTCACATTAGGATTATAATTTCAGGAGATATTAATAAAAATATGGAAATGTAAATTAACATTAGAAGCTCTAAATTTTGAATGTTTATAATTCAAAAATTTATTATCCAAATGACATGAAATTATGTTTTTAGGAATAGTTTGAACCGAAGATTTAAATTGTCTTGTCAAAATTGGGTGTTGTCATTGAAAAAAAAGCTTGGGCTAGTTTTAATTTGTAGATGGCCCTCTGAACAAATTTTGTATACATCATTCAAAAGTAGACTTAATTTCTAATCGTTTGGTACTAGTAACTTACTTCTACGATTATTTGTTGCAGAGTTAGTAGGGGTGTTTACATTTTTTCCACGACTGTACATGAATATATATACTCTACATGATCACTCCCTAGTCCATCATCATTGAAAAAAACTTTTTTGGCGACATGTACAAATAATCTCTTCTACTTGATTTTAATGCCGTCTCATTTCCTGGTAAGAAAGGCTTTCAAATTGGTAATCTGCTTTTTATTTCTCAATCCTTTTTAATCATGTTTTAATTTAAACTTATCTATTTACCCAATATTTTATTCCTATTTACTGGATGTGGTAGTCCCAAAATTATATTCTTTAGCTTTTTATATGGCTAATATGAAGATGAAACCACACACTTTATTTGTGGAATCAAGGCATTTGGGGCCTGGTAATCTGTCTAGGTTCCACAAATTTCCATTATTCTTTTTCCCGTATTTTTAATATCTTTTAATATCTAAATTCAATTTGTTAACGGGAAAAGTTTGATTGTCAATATATAAATTTATTTTTATTTATAATTTCACAATTTTTGTTATATATATAATATATATATAAGGAAGAATCTCTTTGCTGACACAATAAAATGCTACTTTGATACCAGAAATAAGAGACACTTTCTCTTAAAAACAATTATATTGAAGAATACTTATTTATACGATATATACAAGAAGATACTATTTACATAATTATTAATACATCTTAATTTTGTCTTCGTGCACACATCTATCTCACATTTTATACGTCTCTTTCCAACATTCTTCAGCATACCTCTCATTCAATGCCAAAAACCTATTCTAATGTTCTTTTTTCTTCACAACTCACTTCAGTTCCCACTTGCAATGAGCGTCTGTCGTACTGAAGGTTAGCTCTAACGCGCATGTGTTGTCATAAATCGCTAGAATATCTTTAAGGCGGAGTTACGATTCAAGAATGAAATAGACAGGACTTACTTCCTACATATATATATTATTGAAGCAGATTTTGATATGTGATATTAATTTGGTCAATTAATTATGAAAATAAAACACCCGCGTTACTGCTATTGTATTTCTTTTACATAATGATTCATTTTAAAACACTTTTTGTTGTTATTAAATTTATTGTTTTCATGTGTTAATATTTACTTTAAAATCGGATTTATGTATAATTATTAAAAACTAAATTAATACCAAATTTTCTTTTAATATAATTATTTATGAGAATTCGATACAAGTTAAAAGTTATGTAATTTAATTACAATTATAATATAGGTAAATTGGTTAATTATTTGGGACAAATGAATATTAAAAATGTAAGATATTTATTATTATTTGTATGTAAATTCACCCATGGAAATTACTATTATTAATAATTAAAAATAAATTTGCTGACTAAGGTGGTATAACATCGAATTTAAATATAATTAAAATTTATTATTAATATACGAAAATTATAATCAAGTAACTCATAATTATTAAAGTAAATATACGAATTCGTTAATAGATATAAGAATTAAAAAGTTTGGCAGAATTCATGATCATATACTTGTAAAGTTCACAATTAATATTCAAATACTTGTAATGTTCACGACAATTCTTAATTCTCACAATGATATGCTTGTAATGCCAAACAGAATACTATTAATTAATTACTATTATCATTATAATGGAATTAAGCTTATTAGATTTTTTTTAATGCTTAGAATGAATCCATTAACTTAAATTACTCTTACTTTAGTCTGTTGTTTTTCATCAGATAATTTATCAGAAGAATTACAAAGACGTCATTTGGAAACATGTGCTATCTCAGATTTATTTCCTGTATGGTGATTTGGGAGATTTATCTCATAAATTACATCAGATAACTTACTAACAATTGTACAAGGACCATTAGGCGCTAACTTCTTAATATTCGGATATTTAAACTTTTCATAAATAAATAATTTTACTACTACAAATTGTGGTTCTTCATTATGTTGATCGGCCCCACCAGTGGCCGAGAGGTTCTGCTCTCGAAGCTGGTAAACGGGAGGTGCTGGGTTCGATCCCAATCGCGCCCGTCGGCCTAATCGTTCGGAGTTTTCGTGGTTTTCTTCGAACC
This sequence comes from Maratus speciosus, assembly GCA_963932465.1. Lineage (NCBI taxonomy): Eukaryota > Metazoa > Arthropoda > Arachnida > Araneae > Salticidae > Maratus > Maratus speciosus. Next base: position 280,616,646 of record OZ010787.1, on the reverse strand, counting down.
TTGGTTCTCCAAGCGTTAATACGGGTTAGGTTCCCTTAGAAAGACCTCCACGGTAGGCACCCCCCCCCTTAGGGCCTATATCCCACGTGCTGATAATTGGCCGACATAAATACAACCAACCAACCAATCATTATGTTGATCATCTAATCTTTTATTTTTAAAATGATATTCAATAATACGCGTTTTTGCTAATTTAAGAGCTTCATTAACAGGAGTATAAAAATTTTGTTTAAGGACAGAATGTAGAGTAATTGACCAATAAGTAGGTAAGCATGGGAGAAGTTTATTACTGTACAGGGGAGGAGGATTATTATACTCTTGAATGACTTTCCCTAATAATTTAGTTCAGGGACATGTTGAAGTGGTAGAATTAACTTTGCATTTTAATCTAGTAACTATCGGCTGGATTAGGTTGTGGATGGTGGGCTGAAGTCAAAAGCTGTTTAATTTTATAGTTACGAAGGAATTTCTTAAGTCTAGCGCAGCCATACTCAACCTTTTTTTCTCGCGGGCCGCATACATGCGTTTGCGAAGTTAGGCGGGCCGCGATGCACTTATATATTAATGTAAATAACGGTAATTAAAATAGCAACATAAAAATAATTGTAAAAAAGTTAATATTATTAGTAGTGTTGAAAGTTTGCCAGGAAGAAATGTTACAAAAAAAAAGTAACACCACTATTTCCAAACAATATACTTCGTGATAGTTACTATTGCAAATGCTGTAGAAATATTCCGAGAATATTTTTATTTGGAAATAGCGGTGCAAAAAGTGTTTGGAATAACGTTAAATTGAAATATTAAAAAATGTGTACACCACCGTATAACAAACAGCATTAGAAATAGAAACAACTTTTGAGTAAGCAAACGGCATTTAAGAACTTTTAACAATTTTAAATTAATTACAAATGTCAGGGCAATTTTGTCTTACCATGAAAAAACATAAAAGAACACACTGTAAAAAAAATCGACCAGTTTTCCTGTAGGAATCGGAAAAATAGTTGCCTTTATCGAACCGGAAAAATTTCCGACCCAGCTCGGAATAAAATCCGTAAAAAAAAGGAAATAGTCAATAAAACGGTATTTTACGGATTTTATTCCGATTTTACGGATTTTACTCCGAGCTGAGTCGTAAATTTTTCCAGTACGATAAGGTCAACTGTTTTTCCGATTCTTTCAGGAAAACTGGTCGTCTTTTTTTTACAGTGCACAAAAGTGCAGATCTTAACTGCACATCAATTAATTTTATAAATATGGATTGATTATATGTCTCGGGCCGCACATAAAAGGTCGTTGAGCCACATGCGGCCCGCGGGCCGCAGGTTGAGTATGGCTGGTCTAGAGCAAGAAAAGGCTTCGTTCCCATCGCTAAGCAATTTCTGAGGAGTTTTTATATTAAAAATTTTCTTTACACAATTAACATAGATCTCATTTGTAAAAAAAAAATATATATATATATATATTTATAAGCCCAAACATATGTAGTAGCATGGTCTATTATGTAGTTGTTTCTTGGTAGAATTACAGTAATTAAATTTACCCACAGTATCAATAGAAAGACATTTAAAAGTTTGATCTGTGGCTGGCACAGCTTGTAATAAGCCAAATCTTCCTTGCTTAGATTAAAAGAACAAAACAAATATCACAATGTCTTACATATTGAGTTATATTCTGAGTCATATTAGGCAGATAATAAGTAAGGGAAGTGATATTTAACATTTTTTGAATACCAGGGTGACCAAAATTTTTATGAGCAAGATCGAATAATTTTTTCCTTAAACATATGGTAACTACTATTTTTCGAAATCCTTTCTTTTTTTATAATAGGGTAGACCAGGGCACATTTACGCATGGGACACGTTTACGCAGTGCACATTTTCCGAAACGAGTTATAACTGGCGCGCCACCAGTCATGACAGATTGATGCTGCTCCCTAGTGGGTATTCTCACAAGTTTTTGAGCGTCAGTCGAGCTTCGGTTTAGCATGAGGAAAGGATAATCTGTTTTCTCTCAAGGGGAGTAAATTTTGCGTTGAACTTATTGAAACTTATTGGGAACTAAAAATACTTAGTTAAGGATAAACAAATATATGAACATTAGCAGAATTTTATCCTTTAATGAGAACTGTATTTGTATGAACAGAAATGCTATTAATTTTCGTTGCACGTTAAAAATAAATCCAAACATGGCGACGGGGCACGTTTACGCATTGACATCGGGGCACCTTTACGCACGTTCAAAAAGAAGAAATTACGTAAAAATTTACTAGTTTCTATGGAAGCAGAACAAGAAGACAGCAAAGGAAGAAATATGAAACCAAAAACTGCAAAAAGGAAAAAGTTAGTACACTTTGGAATAAAGAAAATAGTGAATGAATCTGATGACGAAGATGAAAACTGTGTATGTATTTATTGTTTGAAATCATAGAACCAATCCAAAAAAGGTCGAGACTGGGTTCAATGTCTTAGATGCAAAAGATGGTCCTATGACAAGTGTGCAAAAGGAAATACTTTATTTTTTGTTTGTAAAAACTGTAGCAGTGATGATGAAGATGACTAAATAGTTTCTGTTTTTAATTAGCAATAAGCCCTATGTTTTCAGTTTAGCCTATAAAATGTTCTTTAATTAATTCTCTTTATTTTTTAAACAGTGTTTTAAGTTATAAATAAAACATTTCATTTTGATTAAATATTTATTTCACTTACTCCTTGGTATCAGCTATAATATGCTTAAACGTGCCCTACTTGATGCGTAAACTTACGCAAAGACTTGGACCTAAAAAAAAAAATTTTTTTACGGTTAAAAACACAAATAAGGCTACAACTGAATACACAAATTTTGACTTTATTAACTGCTTTATAAAACCACATTGTCTAAAATTTCCTAAGTTAAAGCATAAAAATTAGAAAATTCATTGAAAAAAAATCCGCGTAAATGTGCCCCCGTCTACCCTAATGATTCCATTCTCAGTTTTATAATTTTTTCTACACACATTATCTTTACTTGCATCTCTATAATTTTACTATCATTCAAAAGTAAATTAACATGTCTAATAAAATAATGAGATGTAGAATTTCTAGACATGTCTGCTTCAACATTTATGGAACCTCTTTCATATTTTATCTCATAATCAAATGCGCTAAGTGTTAATGACCATATGAACAATCTATATCTAAGATTCTTAACATTCTTAAACCAAATTTGGAATGCATAATCAGTATGAACAGTAAATTTTAAACCATGTAAGTAATGATAAAACTTATCGAAAGTATCAACAATGGAAAGACATTCCAATTCGGTAATAAAATAATTTTGTTCATAACTTCTCAAAGCTCTGGAATACAAAGCAAGAGGATGTAAAAAGTTATGTTCACCTGATCGTTTTAACACTACACCTGATGCCACCTTTGAAGTATTAACAAAAATATGGAGGGGTAATTTAGGCCCATAAATTTTAAGAATTTCTTTAACAATTAGAATATCTTTTAATTTTTTAAAAGAATTTTGGCAATCTGAATTTCATTTGCAAAGAGTATTTTTCTTTAGCAATCTATTGAGAGGTTGTCTAATTTCTGCATCTTTATCTATGAATTTATGATGAACATTACTAAAATCTTTACGATTATTTTACATTAGAAGAAAGTTTCAATTTTTTTTATATAATTTCAATATTAACTTTGGTAGTTGTTATGGTCCTATTTTGAATTTCATATCCTAAAAATATATTTTTTTCTTCAGCAAAATGATATTTTGAAAACTTCAATTTATTATTTTCTAGTCTCCATAATTCAAAAATTTGCGTTAAGTGCTGAATATGTTTTTTCTAAAGAAGAAGAAAAAATAATTATGTCATCAAAATAATGAGAGGCTAAGTCTGTTTTTATATTCTGCAAGGATTTTTCTATGAGTTCTGTTGAAAATTGAAGGTCGCGACTGTCATGTCAACAGGTAAAACTGATCACTCAAATAAACCAAAAATAGTAGTACATGCTATTTTTTTCAGTATCTAAGGGGTGTATTATTATATGGCAGTAACCCAAGGCTAAATCCAAAGCTTAAAAATATTTGACATTACTCAATTTATCAAGGATAATGTTGTGTAACGTTTCAGCATCATTTTTAATTATTGGATTTAATTTTCTATAATCAACACATAATCTACTTTTTTTTAAGTTCATCTGTTTCATAGCTGAAGTATCAGGTGCAGAATATGGACTATTATTTTCTATAATTAATTCAGATGCTAATAAAGATTTAATCTGACTACTGATTTCGTTTTCCTATAGGGCCCTATAGGCCTCAAATATATTGGTAGATCATAGTTAAAAAAGAATGCGCTGTTGCCCAATTCTAATTTTATCGACATTATATTCATGTTTAAGCAAAATTATCAAAATATCCCCTTAAACTATCCTTTAAAATCTCACTCTAAATTAAATTAATTTTTTCATTTAAATTGTAATCACAAAAAATTTCCTTGCAAAAATTTTGAGGAGCAGATTTTCCATAATCAGGGTTGAAATCATTACAAACATTGTTTATATTATCAGGCATGCGATTTCCGCGTTTTTGCACACCAGTATATTCTTAGAGAAAATGTTGTTCTCTTAAATCGCAAAAATGTTTCGATTAAATGAAATATCATTTTCTCTAAGAATATACTGGTGTGCAAAAACGCGGAAATCACATGCCTGATTATAATCAAAATAAAGAGATCTTAGTATATTGATTGAGATATTAAAATTGGTTGGAATAATTGATTTCAACACAAAATTTCCTTGAGACACAACACAATCTTTACAATTTATATTTAAATTGACTACATTCGTTTAAACCTATAATACCATATTCTAAATCACTGTAGAAAACTAGGAATTTAACAGATTATCTAATGTTACCCATTTTCATACAAACTTTACACATTTGATTTATTTGCAGGTTACCTTTAGCTTGAATAATATTAATGTGATTGATGTGTTTATTTTTAGCATGGATAATTTTAGCAAATCTTAGGGGAAATCAAAACACTGTAGATCCGGTGTCAATGACATAAGGAAAACTCTGTTGTTGTTAATTAATCAGTAACAATTATTCAGTTATTACCAATTACTTTGTGAAGATGACGCATTATTTAGAACATTGTAATTAGGATTAAAAATACAGTCTCTTTTCCAATGAAAAGCGTTTAATGTACCTCTTTTAATACAAATTCGACATGGTCGGTTAGGGTATCTTTTCTGATTACATACAGTGGGTTTGAAAATGAGGGTTTGGTGGTCTGACCCAATATCTAGGTGCATTATTTGAATGAACAGATTCAGATGCATTTTTTTTAAATAGAAAACCCAACAGATGATGGAACCGGCATTAACATACTTTCTACTCTATACCATTCAGTAGCAGTGTAAGGAGGTTTAACAATAATTATACTCTTGTACGTAGCTTTTAATTCATGTGTTAGATCCTGTACAGTTAAATTTCCCCTTAGCCTCAGTTTTCTACCAATATCCATCTTCTTGTCGAAGTAATCTTCCAAATTGCACATCTTTTCTAGTTTTAAGTTGGAAAAATCAGCAATGTTTGGTACACTAACTTTTGCAAATTTCTCAGTAAGGATTTTTGTAATCTGTGCATAATCCTCACAATTTAAAAAATCATCCACAAAAACAGTTAAAGCACTACTTTTAAGATACATAGATGAACTATTAAATTTCCGCTCGTCATCTTTTTTCTTTTTTCTTTTTTTTAAATATATACATATACAGAGAATATCAAAATAGGATAACCAATTTTGAATCTGCATATCCAAATTCTGCGTTAAATGATACACATTCAACTTCCTCCATTTTTTAATTAGAAAAAGACTTATTCTAGACCAGATCTTAATTAGATAGCATTTAAAAATAAACTATAAAATCAATAAGTTTAAATAAAATAAACTCTTAAAATAAAAACAATAATAATATAAAACAACCATAAGAAATAATTTCAGAAGAGATAACAATTTTCATCTCTCTTTATTATTTACAATTGTTTGGTGATAAAAAGAAAATTCTCATATTTTTTTAAAGCTTAACAATAAATAACATTCAATAAAATAATAAAATTCAATTTCAACAACTTTTTGAACATGCTTAATCAATTTACATATAGTGGAAGACACAATTATACGGAAAAATTTAATTCTCATTTTGCTAAATTTTAGTGAAGTAGACATTTGAAGAAAATTATCAATTTTCTTGGCCGGTATTACTTTTTTACAAGCATTCCACAATCTTGGCGGATTTTCGATTTATATAATACCACATTAGATGGCATAGATCTTTTACGCTAATGTACTTATCTTGTCGCACTTTTTACTGAAGCATTTCTACACTTCGTTACAAAATCTTCTAGTTTCATTAAAGATGAGATGATTGTAAAGTTTTAATATAACTAAGGTATGCACAACATCAACCAATACGATTTTACTCTTAATGAGATTGCATGCTAGAACACATTTAGCAGTCATAGAGGCGAGCAAAAAGCAGCGAAGGTCTTATAATCCATGAGTGTTTCTCGTAAAGACAGTCAGGGCTGCCACAGACGACTATTTTTATATTCTGCTCGCACTAGTATTTTTCTAATATAAATTTTTAAGTGTATTTCACATGCAGAAGTTGACAAAGTGTGTGTTAAGGATTTCTGTTTCGAGAAAGTTGTGCCAGTTAGAATTAAAAAGTAGTCTCCTGTGGCACCCCTGCACAGTAAATCATCCATCATTTAGCGAAAATTATTTTTATTTTTCCGTTCTTGTCATTACTACGTAGGAGTTTCATGCCATTTGATATTCATCCATCCGGTCCAACTATGATACACGACATCATACTACTAATTTGACTAAGTATCTTTAGCAAAATTTTAGCATGTCACAGGTCTTCACTGATGCCTACATTCTATTTGGACGCTGACACAAACAGAAAAAGTTAAGCTGTTATTTTTAGCACAATCATTCTGATTGGTAAAGTTGTCATACGAATTGAATTTTTTCTAACAGAGCGAAAAAATGCCCAACTCGGGACTCGAACCCAGATCCTAGGCTTACATTGCCAATGCTCTACCGTTTAAGCTACCTGGGCCGACAACGGGTCAGCATATTTCGCTAAGATAAACTTATTAGTAAATAACATCGGATCTACCATGTAGACAGCTAAACAGAATAAACCGCAAGTAAAGGAAATCCATATAAACGATGGATACGTAGATATAGTATTATTTTTAACACAATCATACTGATTGGTAAAGTTATCATACGAATTGAATTTTTCTCATCTGAGCGAAAACTGTTTTTCGCTCAGTTGAAAAAAAAATCAATAAATTTTGGCAGTCGAAATAATTTTAAATTACTAATGGGTTCGAATAAAAAATAAATTTTAAACATTTTCGTAAGAGGTGTGAAAAAACATCACAACGTAAGAGGTAAACATACGAAAAAATTATTTTAAGGAGTAAAAATTATTAAATATGATACTCGACTAAAAGTGAAAATTGCCCAAAATAGACTTAGCACAGTTTGATCTGTGTAAGAAAAAAAAATATTTAAGGTGAGTCTGAACAAAAATAATGGCAGCAAAATGTGGTGTTTGACCTTTTATTTCTCCGGTTTTTAAGCATGTTTTTGACCTAGCTTCTTAAGTCTAATGAAAATTTTATAATTACGTAGAATGTCGACAATTTTATGTGGAACATTTTGGGTTTTGAGTCATCTTGATAGGTATAAAAATAAAGCAGTTACAGCATTTTCCGTAAAACACGTATTTCACCCCAAAATGACTGTGTAGCTTGTTAGAAATGGTCAACTCCAAAAAAAACTATATGATGAAAAAAAATTTAATCATGTTTTTAAACTCAAAAAACTATGAAGAAAACTTGGTTAAAAGAATAGGAAAATTAAAAAAGTCGAGCGACACCACCTTGGTGATTTGAAATGGATTGACTCAGATATGATATAACAGAATCTCCAAATATTGGAATGAGGTTTCACTATCTAATAATTGCAGTTACTGCAGCACCAAAAGTTGGTTCAATTTTAAATGTGTAGAAGCGACTCGAAAATAATATTTAATCGAAATAGAGAAATAGAACGCTCAAATTCGAAGACATTGGAAAGAGAAATATTATTAGCGCAATGCGAGAATAAAAAATAAAAGATTTACGCCTAGGATCAATTAAATTTTTAAAAAGGGTAAACGGAAGAAAAGTATTTTACGACGAAATATAGCAATTAATTTGGGAAATTTAGAATAAGTTTAAGATAGGTTACTAATTTAAAATATGTTATACGAGGGTAATTTAGAAACTAACCTCCGTTGTGGCGTGGCGCTAGTAGTAGTGGGGGAGCGCAGCCACTGGCAATCACCAGCAATCTGTGATTCAGTAAGTTTCTAGCTATTCTAGTGAGAATGTCGTACTACAATGCATTTGCTTGTTATAACGTCACAAAATGTGCGCTGCCATTGAAAATCCCGCCAAATGCGTGGTACAAGGAGTGATAACATTTCTTTGGGCAAAAAAAAAAAAAAAAAATGTCAGCAACAGACATTCATCGTGAAAGGTGTGTCGTATACGTTCCGAATATTATGAGTGAAGGTGTAATGCTCGGCGAATACAAGATCTTTTGCGTCAATTCAAATGGGACGTGTTTAATCATCCCCCTACAGCCCGGAATTGGCTCCTTCTGATTACCTTCTGTTCACTGAAATGAAGAAGTAGCTTTGGCACAGCACTTTGCTGATGATGGGAACTTCAAACCACTGTGACAAGTTGTTTGAATTCTCAGGCAGCTGAATTTTATGAAGAAGGGATTGGTAAGTTGGTAAAGCGCTATGAAAAGTGCTTGAATGCATATGGTAAATATGCTGGAAAATAGAGGACAATTGTACTTTTCAGATGTAATTAAAAAATTTGTTGAATGTATGCGGGTTTCTTATTTACAGCGAAACGGAGGTTATTTTCCGAATTGCCCTCTTATATATATATATATATATATATATATATATATATATATTATATGTATAGTATATATATGTTACGATCAATTTGATGAATTGATTGTTATTAATAATGACCAGTTATTATTAATAATTACTAAATAATATCCAAATAAACCGGTTAATACGATTAATTTGTGAAAATTATAAAATTTACTTGTTATTATTAATAATTACCAATCAAGTTCGGTCAATATAATAATTCCCAACTCGTTTAGTTGAGATCTTCATTACGTATGCGCATACAGTGCGTTAAAAAATTATAAGACCACTTTGATTTTGAAAATTATGAAGTAAATAAAGGTTCTAATTACAGTTTAAACACATGAGATATCAAAATGCAACATATTTATTAAAATTAGTTTGCAATAATTTTGAATAATTCAATAAATAAGTATGCTAACAAAAATATAAGCAATTATTGAAAAATACACTGTTAACAAATTATAAGACCATTTATCTAAAAACAAAAATAATATGTAAATTAATACGATATTGGTCCTCCATTTTTCCTTATAATCTCAAACACTCTGTTTTCATAGAGTTGACCAGGTGATTAAGTATAGATTCAGAAATATTGTGCCATTCTTTTACAGTAGCTGCTTGTAGTTCATTGGCAGAGAAAAACTGTTTATTATTAGTATAAACTTTGCGACTTAATACGACCAAAGATTTTCCATAGGATTTAAGTCTGGATTTCGACTTGGTCATGATTAAACATGATTCTTTTCTTTTTTAAACCATTGCTGGGTGGATTTAGACACATCGCAAGAAGCATTGTCCTGCTGAAACATCCAGTTAGCGCAACCTAAAAAAGATCCAAACGGTATCAAATGATCACATAACATAGCCTGATATTGCGCAGAGTTCATACGTCACAAAATTCGGGTTAAATCACATAATACATCATGACTAAATACTCCCCAAACCATTACTGATCCTCCTCTCATTTGTCGACTGAAGCATTGTTTCGGCTCCTTCCTCAAATCGTGGCAATAGTGTTTATAACCAACCGAACCGTCAAGATTAATTTTTTTTTCATCTGAAAATATCACCTGTTTTCATTTCTTGTCTTATGACATGACATTTTTAGCCCATTTCACTCCTTTTTCTTTATGATGTTTCATTAGCCTCGGTTTTTTCAACAGTTTCATACATTTTGCATTACTATTTGATTTCAGACTGTTCCAAACTGTTACGTGTCAGGCTCTTTTGCTGAAATGGTTCGAAATTTCCCAAGTTGAAAGACCTTTTTGAGTTGATAATCGAAATATTTGTCGATCATCCCGTGCTGTCAAAATCCTTTTTCTTCCAGATCTTTTAATTTTATTTGAATCCTTTTTTCTATTTCATTGCGAATGGCAGTTTTAGAACGCTTCATTAACCGAGCTATTTCTCGTTCAGATTTACCAGCACCCTTATAAAACTAACTTTGTCTTACTTTGGTCTCAGACAACTCTTTAACCCGCGGCATCTTCAAATATATCGTAAATAACAGTACCTAAACCTGCACCTTTGCTTCTCGGGAATACTTTCACGATATACAAACGCGTACTTTTTATAATGATTCTGATGTGAAGTATAATATGCTAATTTCCTCAGGTAGTCTTATAATTTCTTAACAGTCACCTCGTTTACGTTTTAAAAAAATTAGAAGATTTTAATAAGATGTATTTTAAATTTTAATGTAGCAATTATAACAGAAAATGTCCAACGATCAATTTTAAATACGCACGCTACGTCTTCTTCTTCAGAAATGCACCAATTCATTAATGGTCTTAGAATTTTTTAACGCACTGTATTTATTCCGTGTTTGAGCCTTACTATTGTGCAATAGTATGACAGCTTTTGTTAATTCGCAATTTTGTTTTTGTCTGTTGGCAACAACTTGACGGTATCAGTTGATTGTATATTTTAGATGCATCTTTCGGGGTGCTCACTAACATTTATTTTTTGCCAGTTTCGATTGTTTTGTGTGACAAATATTGACAATTTCATCTTATTTTAGTTGTAAGTTCGAAATTTATTTAATTAAGAGGGTTAAAATTAAGACGATCAAAGGAGGTTGCTTATCACCTAATGAATGTGTTCACAATATTTAGAGCACCGTGGACCTTGCAAAGTGACAATGGCGGACAATTTGCTAATAAAGTTATTGAAGAAGTTTGTGGAATGTGGATTCTACTCAAACTTTTTCATGAAAAATCAAGAGATAGACATTCGCAAGGCTCATTTGAAAGAGGAAACCAAGACAATGAAAAGATGTTATCCACTGGGCTTGAATCTAACAATACAACAAAGCGCTTAGAAGGAATAAATTCATTCAATTTATGAAATATAGAGCACATTACTCTGGAATAGATCAGAATTCACATGAAACTTTATTTGGCTATAAAGCTAATGTAGGTTTAATAACCTATTTGCCAGTCGATATTTTGTCAGGAATGACAAGTGAACAAACTCTTGTATAAGAAATACATCTAGTAATGATATCCAACTTCAGACAACAATCTCAACCGAGGATGAGGATATAGGCGCAATGAATCGTGATAATATGGACGTGAAACGGAATAATTTGAAAGAAAAGACTTGGAGGAAACTGTTCCATGTTCAGTCAAAATCGGTAATAAGAGTGTTAGCCAAATCGAAGGGTAACAACATAATTCTGAAAAAGCAAACAGAAAACTAAATTTCGGTGATGTTGAAATAGAATATTTTTTAGAAAACAAGGAAGACTCTTCTTTTTCACTAGATGAAGTTTCGGAAAACATTCAAGAAGCTCGACGCTGAGGTAGCTATGGGTGAAGCTGATAGCTGAAATATTATAGCTCTTATAATTTCTAAGGAAAGTGTAAACTTGAAAAAAATTGTACAAAACGTGGCATTTTAAATCAACTGTATAGAAGGAACGATTTTACTATATGCAAGGAAGCTTTAATTTCAATTAATGAAGTCCCAGTGAATGAAATAAATCTAAGAGAATGTGTTCGTAAACCTAGGTGATCATGAATTTCAATATTACAATTGTAAAGACAATTATAACTGAAGTTGCTGCAAATGTAAAAAAATCAAAAGCCCTTTTTAACTTCAAATGCCAGAATAGCTCTTCCTGCCAAAATAAATAATTTGTTAAAAATGTAATAAAAAATCAAAACCTCTTTGTAACTCCAAATGCCACAAGAACTTTTCCTGCCAAAATTAATAATTTGTTTAAAATGTAATGAAAAAAACAAAATATTTGTAATTCCAAATACCACAATATCCCTTCCTGGCAAAATAAATAATTTGTTAGAAATGTAATACTATTGTTCTTTGAATGTAATTTGTTTGCAATTTGTTGCAATTTGTTTGAAATTTGTTATAAAAATAACAATATTGTATTTGGAACCCTTAATTCATCTTTCATATTGACAAGATGTATTGTCTTCGACTCTTCGATGGCCGTCTAATTTGGCACCTCTGGTCGGGTGAGGGACATATGACCTACCTCTTTTTTTTCTTTTTTCTTCTATTAGATTGGTGTAAGAATTGCCTCATTCCAACAACAATTTCTCTTAATATATTTGCTATATGTTAAAATCAATTTAATAAATGTCTAAGTTTAAAAATTTCTATTTATGCTACATTTTTCTTAATATTCATTGCACTTTATCATTTATATTTACTTTATATTTGCTCATATGCACTTTAAAATTGAATAATTTATTCTTTCATTATTTTTGTGTTTAGAATTTTTTCCTAATTAACTCAGTAATTATAAAATAATTATGTTTGACCCCTTAGGCCTTGGCGTATAATTAATAGGACACATTTTTTAATTGAGTATTATTGTCTCTTAACAATTATTTTTGCTATTATCTTCATACAGTTATGATAGTACATATTCCAGTAAAGTACATATTCCAGTAAAGGACATATTCGTTACTAAACTTAATTAATCATATTGAACGAACTTCACTGGTAATTATTAATAATAACCAGTAAATAAGGTTACTATGCAATACTTATCAAATTTACCAAACGACATGGTTATTATTAATAATAACCCGAATTTATCAAATTAATCTAACATTTATTGTAACATATTGTTACATACCATATTTAAATTAGATATTCAGCTATTTCTGTTATACAAACGTGGGAAATCAGTTAATAAAAAAATGATAGTTTGTGAAAATATCTTATCATCCAGCTTTTTAGAAAATAACTGAAATTCAGCTCATTTTATCACTGATATCTTCCACCACATTCGACTGGCCTTTATACCGGGTGTTTCTAAACTCATGGTACAAACTTTAAGGGTAGGTAGTAACAATCATTTATTGTATAGGAATGTATGGGACCAAGTGACGCATAAAGGTAAAAACACCGGGGGGCAATTAGGGCCCTTTTTTAATTATCAGAATTTCTCATTCATACCAGAAAATTTTTATGCTATCCTTCTCTTGACATTTCATAATTACTTAACAATAAAATTCTTCTTTGAAAATTTTTGGTATGAAATCGAAATTTTTGAATTAAAAAAAAAGCGCAAAACTGGCAAAGTTACCAAAGGAAATACATGAATAAAAAAGATAAAATGTTTATTTACATTGTAGTTTACAAGTAAATAATAATGCATACAATAATATTACAATAAGTGTTCAAAATTGCGCCCACCAACTGTGATACATGCTTGGCAGCGTCGGTGGAATGATTGGCGTACACTTCTAACTAAAACCTGTTGCAAACAAATAAGGTAACAGCGACCACACAGCCTCTTAGGTAGTAGATATGGGCCAATCAAATAATTATTAACAATACCCGCCCACAAATTCACAGAAAATCGTTGTTGATAAGCATGTGGATTATTGGTTGCCCAAAGATGGAAATTGTGCGCATTAAATACACTCTCGCGTGTAAATACTGCCTCATCTGTAAATAGAATATGAGCAGTAAAGTCTGGCTGCAATACATGATGCTGCAAAACCCACTGGCAAAAGTTCAACCGCAGAAGATGGTCTTCCGGATTCAAAGTTTGTACACGTTGAAAACGGAAGGGATGAAATCGATTTTCATTTAACACTCTCCAAACGCTTTGATGACTCACACCTAAATTCTATGCAACAGCTCTTGTACTTGATTCGGGTCTTTCACTAACAAAATTCAAAATAATTTCTTCCTTGTACTACAGCTCTTTCTCGCCCAGTTTCGTGTCTGGTGACGTGGAAAGAACCTGTTTCAGAAAGCTGACGGTGTAAGCGCTGAAACATTCTATGATCAGGCATTCTTCTGCGAGGAAACTGCTCCTGATACATTCGTAGGGCAGCTCTGGCGTTGCCATTTGCACGACCATACATGAAATGCATGTCGGCTTTTTCGGCATATGTAAAGTCTTCCATGACGAACGATAGCACAATTAAAAATGGCGATTTCTTCTACTTGAATGCATGGTACTGAACGGCGACCAGTCACTTATTGCCCTCTACCGCCAGTAGAATCAACCAAAAATTCCATTTCTATTTCAAACAATTTCTATTTCTATTTTCAATTTTAAAAATTTCGATTTCATACCAAAAATTTTCAAAGAAGAATTTTATTATTAAGTAAATATGAAATGTCAAGAAAAGGAAAGCATAAAAATTTTCTGGTATGAATGAGAAATTTTGGAAAATTAAAAAAGGGGCCTAATTGCCCCCCTGGTGTTTTTACCTTAATGCGTCACTTGGCCCCATACATTCCTATACAATAAATGATTGTTACTGTGTGCTCTACCTACCCTTAAAGTTTGTACCATGAGTTTAGAAACACCCTGCATATGAGTTGCCGTATATAGTTGGCTACTAATATATGAAAAAGATTTTTTGATTGCGCGACGAAGTTAAAAATTATTTCATACAAATGCTCACATTTCATCAAATATTTAATATATTTTTTAGTGTAATTTTAATATGCTGTTTTAACGATTATTTTTCAAGTTTCTTGAAAGTGGCCTTAAATTTTGTTTGGAATATCTGGATGCTATATACAAAAAACATGCGAGAGTTTGTTTAATTTTTAAAGTAAATCTTTATATTTCCATGAGTATACGTGCTATTCCTATACAAAAGTTGTATAGGATCCACATAAACATGTGCTACAATTCAGGGCCGCACAAAGAGGCGGCGGGCCCCGGTAATAATTCCAGTACCCCCCCCCCCCTTCCCAACCATAAGTATTATTCAATAAAACCTGCTCCGACGGAAACGTAAACGGGTCAGTGAAAAATTCCGTTTTATAGTGGTTACTTACCCCTTAGAAGGTATATTTGTAATTTTTTAGGCTGGGGTGGGGTGGAGGGAGGGGGTGCAGGGTGATCGTAATTATTATTCTTTTTTTCTTTCAATTTATTGTTGGTCCTATAATTGCCTTTGTGATTAAACTTTCGATGAAAAATATGATATCAAACACCTTCTTTATATCTGTGTATCTGAAGTTCCAGAAGCATTCGTCTTGTACTTCTCTAGATATTCAACAAAATGTCTAAAATCGAAAATTTACGCTCACTTTTGGCCATACAGAGTATGCATTCCGAGGTGGTCTTTACTGACTCTTTACTGTAATATACGAAATTTTCGAATTAAAAAATTAAAATATTCCTCCAATCATCATTATCATTTTGGGTCTTTAAGTGCATTATACTGTAGCGTTTATATAAGTAATAGATCATTAGTTATCATATACATTCCTTAAAACAAACTTTACTTGAAGAAGCGTATTCCTTTTTTAATACAAATTTATATAAAATAAAAAAATAAGGAGCTGAGGAAAGTTAGATATAGTTAAGCAATATTAAGCAGTATAGTTATATATAGTTAAGCAATAGTTAATCTGTATTCATATTATTAAAGCAATGTCAATAAATTGTTTGTCTTTATGTATCTTATATTTATTGTAAATGCATTCCTAAAAAGTCAAACTATGCATTAAGCTTATAATACGATTGCGAATGAAACATTTTCATTATTTTAAATATTTTTTCCCTTTCATACGCTAGTGTCATCCACTATTTTGAGTTTACACGCCCATTTTCCTTTCGAAGTTTTATTTTATAAATTCAGATATGTCTACTTATGGATTCAGGTATGAATTTACTTATCAGAAAGCTACAAGAGATAATTTATTATTTTTAGATGGTAATAAAAAAAAACCCCTTCTTTTAGAGGTTAAATTTACCATTATACAAAGTTCACACTGATATCCGTTTGTTTTCTCAATACTGTGATAATTCTCGTTTTTGGTGTCGAAACTTTAACAATGTATGAAAACAGTGATCGATAGGCTGCTAAAATATTTGACAGGGAAAAATGGTCTGATGTTTGTTATAAAAATAATGTTTATTATAGTATGCCACTGTATTAAATAAATATTTTCACATGTTGCGTAAATGCTATATTTTTTGTGGTTGAATAATAGATACTTCTCATTTACTGAATTTAAAGAATATAGTCATTTTTTCATTTTCGAGGAAAAACTTATACTGAAAATATTGATATGCTTTATTTAGTTGTAGACGTAACAAAAATCTACTTATTCATAAGTGAAAAGAAATCCTTGTGGATTTTCAAGCTGTTTGATACTAGTCTTATGTATTAAAGAAACAGGGGTATAAGCTATAAGCATTTTATTTAGACATATTTGGTAACCCACGTTTTTTAAAGGAAATTCTTAGCTAATTCAGTAATCATTTTGTTAGAAATGCTTGTTTCCTTTCTGACAAGGAAGGTCTCTCCCTCCATAATTAGATTCATTGGAAGTAAATACAAATAAAACAGCTTATCAAGAAAACGAGGCAGTATTTGTCAAAATTAACTGCTGAATCCTAAGGAGCTAATAATAAAAAGAAAAAAACGACAAATTCTGATATGTTTGAATCTACTAGGATATTTGCAATGACTGACATTATCTGATAACGCGTATGTTTTCTTTTTTTCCTAATGAAAAAAAAAATAATAATGCGCATAAAACAACAAAAAAAGCTCCTCCTAAATAGTTGGTTGATCGTTTTTTTTTTTTTTTTTTTTTTTTTTTTTTGTTATTAAATCGAGACCTTGATGAGTTGGTTATGATACTTTTTGCATACAAAAATGAAAGAGTGAATAATTATGATTAACCGAAAGAAAACCTTGAATGAAAAAGACGGCAATTTTATTTGAATGTAATCGAAAGCTTTGAGTTTTTTAAGCTGTACAAGATGCCCCAAAGAAAGGTTGAAACGCGATTAAATTTATTTACCTGCTAGGAATAAGGAATCTATGTAAAGTAAAAAAAAAAAAAAAATAATAATATGATAGGAAACGCGGTTATGTTAATGAAATTCTCCTCTCAATTATTTTTTTTAAGTTACACTTTTTAAATTTTTATTCGACACCTTCCTCCTCACACTAAACAAAATCGGTGAATTAGAAAATGTTTTCTTTGCTCATACAAGATCATTACAAAGAACTACATACCCATATTTCTGAAGTTAACTGAATTACAATATAGAAAAAAATGTGTCTTACACCACTTTTTCGTACCATTTAAAATCCTATTTCATCAGGAAAAATAGGAGCATTCACAATTTGAAGATGGCGTTCTATAGATCAAATATATATTAACAAGTGTGAAAAAGCTACATCACAAATGCATTTAAATAATGTAATGTGTAATCTAAATGCTTGAATAAAGCATTATCTGGCAGAGATGATGTAAGGAGACAAATGTAGTTTTAAATCCTAGAAATGTAATACAGAAAAAAAAAATGAGCAATCCACAAAGCATTATCAAAGTGTTTTCTCCTCTTTCTAATAAAAATATGAACTTTACTTTTAATATTTCTGTAAATACTTTTGAGTGCTTCACAACTAATATTTTTTCAGCATAGATAACCTTTTGTTTAAGATCAACTGCATGTATTATTGTCCGCGTTTTCTTTTAGAGTATCTTAGAGATATTTCTAATTTAGTATTTTGTTACCATTCACAATGGTCAATTTTTAATTAAATATAACCCATTAAATTTTAAACATACAAACATGCAATTTTCCATATCTTCACCGAAAAAAAAATCTTCCACTGGTATCTAGAAAATTGTGGCTGTAGAAAAATTATTTCCATGACATCCTTATAAATTCTAGTTCCCTTTACTAGAGAGTTCTAGGTATCCCTATTAAAATTCAAGGGTGTTTCCTATATTATCGTCGTCAAACTTATTTAAAGATCTCTGCAAATAATTGCGAACACAAGAAGTGAGTTTTAGTAACTGTACTTCTAGTTTATGAATTAATTCTAGAAATCAAGTGATAATTTCTACAATTCAAACGATTCATATTATAATGTATCGTTTTATCCCCTAAAAAAACTATAGACTAGAAATTCTGGATCATTTCTTCTATTCAGTTTATTTGTTTACCTTATTCGCATAACTCAGAAATCTATATTTCTAGTTCAGGGATTTAGAAAATGACTAACTGTTCGTTCTAGATGAAGACGGTATATTTTTTCTTTCAGTGTTATTTCTGTAAAAAGAAGAAAAAAAAATTCTGACTGTACAATTTTGTCTAGAGAAGTCGTATTAAAATTTTAAAATGTATACATTTTTTTAAATTAATTCCACGGCTATTTCATTAACATATTACATATTCTTATTCCCTATTTTTTTAATAATTTTGCAATCTCCGCAGGGTAAAAATAAAAACGCGTTTCAATCTTTTTGTCATATACATATTATAAAAAGATTACACACACGCACACACACACACACACACACACACACACACACACACACACACACACACACACACACACACACACACACACATATATATATATATATATACATACAGTGTCCACGTATAACCTGACCGACCTTTATTTTCGCAACCGTTGGTCATAGATGCATACTTCCAATTACAAAAATGGCCAAAATTAGGTGCAGGGTTAAAATAAAAAAAATGTTTGAAGAAAAAATCCAATTAGTGAAAAATTGCAGAATCTAAATTTTTATACGGTCCCCCGGAATTATAAGTTATATTTAGTAAAATTTCCCTGTTACACTGACAAGTAAGGCAAAAAAAGTCCCGTTATTCTACGATTAAAATTGACCGAGTAATAGCTGTTTAAAGTTGGAGTATATTTTTTGCCACATATTAGGGGTCATTCACAAATTTAGTAGAAATATAATTTCGTCAGATATATTAAAGAAATGGTTGAGAGTAAAATTAGCATTGCAATATAAATTTGAAATCTTTAATCATTCTGGCATATTACTGAAAAATTTAAATCGAAAATCATAATAATATTGCATTGTCATCGGGTTTAAATCAGTTTGTAAAATTTAACTTCGATCGGACATTTGAAAGTAAATTAAAGTTCGAGTACAAATTTTAAACTGGAAAGACGATCATTGTAAGTTAACCCTCTAGTTCATATTGTTGCCAATTGACAACATATTCATTTTTCCATCCTTATTGTTTATTTACCGTTGTCTCTTGTCAATTTTATGCTTTAGGTATTCATGTTGGTCCTATATTTAGGTTTAGTTCATAAAAAGTATCATAGTTGGCAATAACTGTTTATAATTTACAAATAAGAAGCAACTTTTTATACCTTCCATTTTGCTAGCCATTGTTGGATTTCTAACTCATATAAAAAATATTTAGCATGCAAAATTTCATTTGAAAAAATATTTCTGAAAAGAATATACTTTTAAAAGTTATTTTAAATAATTTTCAGTAATGTTTATTGGAACAAAAATTGCATGCATATGAATATACATTTCTTGCTATTTGGAAACACCATGAATTGAGTTCGAGTTCCGCTTTTGTAAACATTTTGAGCATTGTTTGTTTTACAACTGGTTCGCATGTTATTTAATTTTTTTTCACTTTTATCACCATATGTCACCCTTACTCATTAAACGACTCTTATTAAATACAAAATCTTCTCAGTTTACTGTAAAACTAGGGCCTGACTAATGCAGGGGCATGCGGGCAGCTGCCCCGGGACTCCCGATTTGAGGGACCCCCCCCCCCCCTTAATGGCAGATATAAGTTTTTTGTTAAACGGGGGCCAAATGATAAAAAATTGCCAAAATACTTCTTTTTCAGATTTAAAGGGGCTCTATTCTCCTTCCCTAGTGCTTCCGTGTCCATGCCCCCCTGAAGGTACCACTTACATCTTCAAAAAAGCCAATGTTTAAAATTTAATAGTAACAACTAATTAGTCCACTGTTTTCAGCTGTCTGAAACTTCTAAAGATGTCAGGAAGGATAAAATTGATCACTGGCCACAAAACTTACATAAAAAACAACGGTGTAAAGTTCTGGGCTGTATAGGTTACACTAGAGTAAAATGCATTATGTGTTTGGTACCTCTATGTTTAAACAAAAACAATAAATGTTCTATTGGTTACCATTCATATCTTTGATAAATATTATTTATATAAAACTCTATAGTATTCTGCTGCATTAGCCGTATATTTATGGAGTATATTTTATTAGCCTATGATTTTTTCATTGTATTTTGCATGTGATATTACACTTTAAGAGCCCATTTCGGTTTTTAAATTTTAAATGGTTTCAATTGGTTTAAAATACAGGATAAATATGGCTGCTTTTCCGCATTTTATTATGGATTTCTTTAATTATATTTTTTACAATACTTCTATTGTGTTCTGTATCAGTACAGCATATCTTCTTATTCATTTATAAATTAAAAATGATTCTATTGTAGCATCTAACTTCATATGTTCATTTAATATCTTAGAACTATAATTTGCACCATTATTATTTTGTTGATAGATAACAATTAATGTATAGTATTATTATATGCCGTCATTATTTAGAATTTTGATTAATATTGTTATATGGCTTCTAAGTTAAATTTTGATTTAAAATTATTATACAGGGTGTCCGGTCTCAACGGTGTCCAATGGCTAATTCCTAAACCGTTAGTCATAGACACATAGTTCCAATTACAAAAATGTTTTAAATCAGGTAAAGAAATATTTTAAAAGTAATTTGGGTCAATAAAAACATTTCTTAAAAAATTACGAAATTTAAATTTTTATACGGTCCCCCGGTCCGTATAAGTTATATTTAGTGAAATTTTCCTTTTACACTGACAAGTAATACGAAAAAAGTCCCGTCATTCTACGATTAAAATTGACCGAGTAATAGCCGTTTAAAGTTGGAGCATATTTTTTGCTGCAAATTGGGGGTCATTCACAAATTTAGTCGAAATATAATTTCATCAGATATAAAAAAAAAAATGTTTGGGAGTAAAATTAACTTTGCAATATAAATTTGAAATCTTTAATCATTCTGTCATATTAATGGAAAATATACAATTTGTAATAAACATGTAAGAAGAAAGAAAAAAAAGAATTTTTGTTAAATAAAATGATTCTAAATTAACAGCCTCAATTCTTTACAAAATGATACGTATTTTAAAATATTCTTAGATTGCACAAGCCTGCAAAAGTTGGGTTATGTCATGTTTTTTAGCTTTTGATAATTGATTCTTATATATTCTGTACCGCTGAATCCGAAATTGACTTTCATTTTTAACTATCATATCAGGATTTTTCGCAAATTGCAAATTTCAAAGTTAAGAAGTTCAATGTTAAAAATGAATTTCCTCCCCCATCTCATCGGACCACTCAGCTATTTAGCTGTAAGAATACCAGGATAAGCAAAAATATCGAATAATTTTTTTAATAAAATAAAATAAAATAAAATAAAATAAAAAATGTTTTACATATGTTTTATAGTATGAGATTTTCGCTATATTTTAACTTACACATTTGCGATGTGCAAAAAAAATCTAACGTAACGGTTAAAAATGAAGGTCATTTTCAGATTCAGTGCTAAAAAGTGCGTAAAAATCAATTATCAAAAGTTAAAAACACAACCATCTCCTCTACTTTATAGTATTCGATTTTTGTTATTCTTTAAATTTGAAAATTTATGATTTGCGAAATATCCTGACATGATGGTTAAAAATTAAGGTAATTTTCGGATTCAGCGCTAAAAAATACTTAAAAGTTAAAAAATTCAACAATCGCAGTCTTGTATTATCTAATCTAAAACTTTTTCTTAAACTCCTTGGCAGAAATCTATCCGAAATTTTTTGTGTTATCCTGTAAAATAAGTATAAATGGTAACCACCGAAAATCTTAATAATGTTAGATTGCTATCGGATTTGCGCCAGTATGTAAAAAGCAATCTCGATCGGATATTTAAAAGTGGGTTAAAGTTCGAGTACAAATTTTGAACTGGAAAAACATACATACGATTGTTGAAGTAACATAAAAACTTATAAAAAAACATAATTTTTGTCAAAAGAAATCATAAGAGAAACAGTCTCAAATCCTGACAAAATAAAACATATGCTATTTTAACCAATTTGAGACTTAATCATAATACTTGTAGGATTTTTTTTCAAAGCGCAGATACACATGAAGTAAGATCTTCGAATACTTTAAACACTTGGTATATGATCCCTCAAAGCCAAGCCGAACTCATTTGTTTTCAGAGTAGAAAAGTGGCATAAGTCATGCATTTTTAAAGTTTCATAACTCGCACAATTTTAGCGTTATATGAATGGGACTTTTTTTGTCTTACTTGTCAGTGTAATAGGAAAAAATTACTAAATATAACTTATAGGACCGGGGGACCGTATAAAAATTTAAATTTCGTATTTTTTTAAGAAATATTTTTATTGACCCAAATCGCTTGTAAAATGTTTCTTTACCTGATTTTAAACATTTTTGTAACTGGAACTATATGCCTATGACTAACGGTTTAGGAATTAGCCATTGGACACCGTTGAGACCGGACACCCTGTATATATGTAGTATACACTATGACGCAAAAGTTTAGACAATGACGTCATTCAGCTTTAAAATGTAGAATTATGATGTCAGAATTACAAAAACCTGTAAATATATTCAAAAACTGATTTAAAATGCTATGTACAAAAGACAGTCGTTTTATTTGCTATAATACTAATTTTTTTCATAAAAATTCAAATGTGCTTGTCGCAAAAGTTTAGACACTATTCTAAATTTCTTTGAATATTCGCTGGCATATGCAAATTTAGAATCGATGATGTCACAAATTTGGAGTACTTAAGTTCTGCAAACGATTGCGCTTCATAGTCGACATGCCGAGAGCTAAAGAAATTCAAGTGAATGAGGTTTCAAGGATTTGGCAGTTGAAAGGTGAAGGGAAGAGCGTTTCTGAAATTTCTGCTATTATTAATAGGTCAAAAAAATCTATTTATCGAGTTTTATCGAGTGGTTCCGAATATAAAGCAAAATGTCGGTCTGGGAGGCCACGTGTGACAAATGTACGAGAGGATCGCCTAATACAAAGACTAGCGAGTACTCAACAAATGAGCGTACGTGGAGTTCAAAGCTCATCAGGACTCTCTGTATCAAAGGATACGATTCGTAGACGAATTTTGGAAAAAGGAACAATCGTTTATAGCAAAATGCAGAAGAAACCAGCTCTGAAACCATATCATAAGTTACAAAGACTTATGTGGGTCGAAAGCATATGTCATATGGAGAGAAATGGCAGTCAGTCATATTTAGCGATGAAAAAAAGTGGAATATGGATGCTCCAGATGGTTGTTTATCGTATTGGCATGACTTGCGGAAGGAACCTCGACGTTTTTTTAGTCGCAGACAAGGAGGGGGCTCGGTGATGGTTTGGGCAGCCTTTTGCTATAATGGACAAGTATCTCTGACCTTCACCAGTGGTCGTCAAACTTCACAGCATTATACACAGACATTAGAAGAAAACCTACTGCCATTTGCTGAGCTTCTAGGGGGTCCTCAGTGGGAATTTCAGCAAGACAATGCTTCAATTCACACTGCAAAACATTCAAAATCTTGGTTTAATTCCCATAATATAAGAGTTCTCGACTGGCCAGCATGTAGCCCAGATCTTAACCCTATAGAAAACCTTTGGAGCATCATGTGTCGCAAAGTTTATAGCAACGCTAGACAATACTCTTCTGAAAAGGAACTTAAGACATCTATTGAGAATGCATGGTACGATATCGATCCACAAACTATGCAAGATTTAGTTTCTTCCATGCAATCTCGTGTATATGACGTAATACATAAGCATGGATGCGCAACCAGGTTTTAAAAATTGTTTATTTCGATTTTATTTAATTTGTGTCTAAACTTTTGAGACAGCAGTTTATTTTTGTTACCATTTAATTTATTGCAATATGCACAATTCCACTTTTCTTTGTTATAAATATTGTTTATATGTACAGCACATTAATTTCAAGCAGTGATTTGAAAATTGAATAAATATTTTTCAAAGTATGTAAGAATTTCTTCATTGTCTAAACTTTTGCGTCATAGTGTATGTATGTGTGTATATATATATATATATATATATATATATATAATATTATTTTTCTAAGTGCATGTAAAGTATTATATGCATTTAAAATCTTATAATTTACAAAAAAAAAAAAAAAAATAACAATAATGCAATAAAATAGCACAGTGTTGCTAGCTGGCAAAGATTTAAAAAAATTGTGTTAATGCATGGTGTTGCCATTTGGCAACAATTTAAAAAACCTCAAAATACTAAAAAATATAAGAGTGAAAATTTTTTCAGTATTTTTCCTGTTATTTATGGCCGTCAAGGAAGCAAATATATTTTTTTATAGAAAAAAATAAAAAATCACGCACTAGAAGGTTAAATAAAGCCTTATGAAAATAACATAATTTTAGTTAAAAGAAATCATAGCCTCAGATTATTACAAAATAAAACATATGTTAAAATACAATTATTTTAACTAATCTGAAACTTAACTAATAAAAGTTAATCGTAATAGTTTTACGATTTCTTTCAAAGCGCAGATACCTTGAAATAAGTTTAAGTACTTTATACACGACCCCTGAAAGCATGGTCGAAATCTGTTTTGATATGCAAAAAAAGTGGCATAAGTCATGCATTTCAAAGTTTCATAACTCGCTCAATTTTAATGTAAGTTGAAGGGACTTTTTTTGTCTTACTTGTTAGTGTCACACTAAATTTTTAGTAAATATCACTCATAGGACCGGGGGACCGTATAAAAATTTACATTTTGTAATTTTTAAGAAATGTTTTTCTTGACCCAAGTCGCTTTAAAAATAATTCTTTACCTTATTTAAACCATTTTTGTAATTGGAATTATGCATCTAGAACCAACGGTTGCGAAAATAAAGGTCGGTCAGGTTATAGTAAGTAAGTAAGTAAGCACCCACCCTGGGAACCCGCTTTTGGCTTATGGTTAGGTGTAACCCCCAAGCCCAGGGCAGGGAAAAGTTTTACTAGCTGCGGAAACAAGCCCAGAACCCCAGTCTCCGGGAAAGAAGACTTCAGAACGACCCGCCTGACACGCCGAAGAGAGCACAAGAGGCAAGTGCCGTGTCCCCGGACCGCCTGTGAAAATTTATTATTATTTAAGATGGCGATTCTTTACCAATCACAATTGGCTACCCTATTGTTTCAGGGCGAGCCTAGAAATATATTACGATTATGATTTATATGTTTTGGAATTTACGTACTATTTGAAAAAAAAATTTAAGTATTTACATTCATCTTTTCATTTTATAAGAAATATTTTTTCCCCTTTTTTTCACCCTTTTAAACAAAAATATTTATACATATTTACAATATTTCTAGTGGTATTTAAGTTCTTAAAAATAAAACAATCTCAAAAACACCCTTCCATACACCACGTGGACCCATGACATGTCCACCACAGGCAATCAGAAGAGGTAATTATTGAATGTATTTATATTGAATAAAAGAATAATGGCTATTGAGAATATCGTAGTTAGCATAAAGTTTTTTAAGTTGTGCCGGGTCATTAATTATTTTTAGGACGTCCTGAAGGATTGTCGTTTCTGTTCTGTGAAATTTAAACTTCATGAATTTGCAGTTGCCGAAAATGTAATGCATCGGGTCTCCTCGACCACCACATTTACAAAGGTCGTCATCTTTTTTGCCGATATTATAAAGGAAAGACGGGAAGCTGCCGCGGCCTGTTAAAAAGTAAATAGATACTTTATCTTTTGAAATTATTTGGTTCTGAACTTTTGGTACCAGCCCGTGCGTATATCTGCCACCCCCTGAGTGATCCCAGTTGTACTGCCACCTGTCCAGTAATTGGGTTCGAATACATTTTATAAGATAGGACCGAGGCAATTTAACTCCTCGATCCACTGGTAGGTCGCAGTACTGGGCGGCATCATTCGCCAGCTCATCCGCCAGTTCATTACCCGCTATGCCAATGTGGCCTTTTATCCAAGTAATGTAAAGAATTTTATTTTGATTTTGTTTAATTAAATTATGGATGTAATAAATTGAGGGGTTAGTTGGAAATAAATTGTCTAAGGCTTTAATAGTAGACTGACTGTCACTTAATATTTGGAATTTTGTATAAGGGGAGTTAATGGCCCAATTAATTGCCGAAATTATTGCGTGCAGCTCCGCCTGAAAGATTGAATTTTCTGCTCTCAGTTTGACTGTTTTTTCATAAATTTTAATGTTATGATTGTAGGCTACCATTGCATATGCTGTGCCAGAGTCCACCTTAGAACCATCTGTGTAAATCGAAATAAGATTAGTTTTTGTGATAATTTTGTCTGTAACTATTAAGTTATTTAAATGAATTTCCGGATTTATTTCATATTTTAGGATTTTATTTTCTATATCATCTTTACATATTGGTTTGGGTTCTTTAAGTAATAAGTTTTTATTGTGTAAAATATTGTATTTTAGATTTTTATATTCCAGTGTTAATAAAATTGGTGGTATTCCTAATAGGACCTGTAACGTATGTGTTGCAACATTTTTATATGTTTTGGTTATTGACGTGAGACAAGTTCTTTGGATGGATTGGAGAGCGCGTTTATCTTTTATCCTGAGGTCTCCAAACCACACCTCCGAACCATAATCTATAATTTTTTCTAGTACTGCTATGTACCAGGTTCTAAGATAGCCTCTGTCCACCCCCCAAGTAGCCGAGAAGACCCGTTTAATGGATGAGGTTAGCTGTAAAATTTTGTTTTTTATGCTAGTTATGTGCTTGTCCCATTTTAAAGTACTCTGGAAAATTATCCCTAAAATTTTTATTTCCTTTAATGGCTTGATGGTATAGTTACCCAATTTAAAGGTTGGTGGACGTTTATCCAAAGTGTTTTTCCCCAACATAATAAAAGTCGTTTTTTCCTTTGAAATCTGTAAATTTAAGTTATTGCAAATATTATAAAAAAGTTTTATTTTTTGGTTGGTTTCGGTCTCTAAGATGAGTCTGCTCCTCGCTTTGACAACCATATTGAAGTCATCGCAAAAAACATACAGGTCTTCGAATTTACTGTAAAAGTTTATTAAGATTATATTTGCTATGATTAGCCACAGAAGCGGCCCAAGGCACGACCCCTGTGGACAGCCTTGATAAGTTGGTCTTTTAATGTTATTTGATAAATAATTTGTTATTAGTTCTCGTTCGGATAAGAAGCTAAGAAGGATACATTTTAAATATTGCGGAATTGGTAATTCGTTAATTTGTTGACCCAAAGTGACCCAATCGATATTGTCAAACGCCCCTACAATGTCGAATGAGATAATGCTGCAGTATTTATATTTTTCAAGATACGTTTTTGCTTTATGTTTTAATTTGTTTAACAGTTGAATTGTGCTTCTGTTCTCACGGAAGCCATACTGGGCCCCGTGAAGAACATTTAATTTTTCTAAGTAGTGATTAATTCTTCGTTTTAGGATCCTCTCATAGATTTTTCCCAGCATGGGAAGGAGACAAATGGGTCTATAGGAGGAAGGTTGGCGTGGATTTTTATTACGTTTTGCGAAGAAGATCACATTTGCTATTTTCCATGATTTAGGAAAGTAGTTAAGAGTAAGACATTTGTTATATAAGTCACGTATTAGATGTTTAAAATTATTGTATATGTTTTTAATAATAAATGCATCAATTTTATCAAATCCAGGGGCTTTTAAATTATTTTGCTCATTAAGTGCTGATTTTATTTCTTTAAAAGATATTAGGGGGGGAGGGGGGGGGAAGATCTTCCTCTGCCGCTGGGTCCATGAGAGGTGGATGCGGGTTTTGATGTATTGGGAAATGGTGGTTAAGTAATATGTTGAAAGTGTCTAATTTTGCAGTATATGGGGTTGAACCCTGTAGTGTTGTGTGTATGAAATGATTATTTTTGAGTCTTTTATTCATTGCTATTTTAAAGGCTTGGCCAAATTTGTCTTTTGTTTTAGAGCAGAAACTCTGCCATGATTTAGTTTTTTGTTGTTTTATACGTTTTTTGTATATTGCTCTTTCTCTTTGTAGGAGGGTTCTCCACTTTGGGTCATTTGTTGATTTAAATCTTTTCCGTAATGCTGAGATTTTATTTCGCTGGACCTTCAGCTCTGCTGTCCACCAGTCAAATGTTGGATATAATTTGAAACTTTTTGTTTTTAGTGAGGATTTACAGGTGTCTAGAATTACTTGGTTAAAACCATCAAGCCATTCATCCAGTTCTAGTCGAGTTTTAGTATCAGATAAGGATTTAAGTAAATTATTAATTTTCGGTTTCAAGATGTAATTAAATTTTTTAAAATTTGAGTATCTTGTTTTAAATCTTTTAAGGTCTAGAATAACTGGTTTAAGATTTAATGAGAATCTGATATACCTGTGGTCCGACGTGCTCTCTACTGTGTCATCTACATACCATGAGTCCACGCAGTCCACCAGGTCTTGTGTACAAAGGGTTACATCTGGATTCCCCTTCATGGGACGATTCGGCTGTCCTATAAATGAATGAGGTGCCTCTATATCATTGATCAGAGTTAAGTTATTAGATAATAGTAAGTATGTCAAAATTTTTCCCCGTTCTTCTTCTTTCTGATATCCTAAAAGTGACAAGTGGACATTGAGGTCTCCTCCCATTATGATGTGATTCAATGGTTCGAAGAAGTCCAGCCACTTCATATCACCTCTGAAATCACCTTTTGGTCTGGCATACACAGAGCCTATTGTGATCTTGCCGGATTCAGTAGTAAGATTGACGAATACTGCATTATCGTCTTTATATGTCTCTATCACTTCCACGTCCTTTCGAGTTACCACAACTGCCGCTGTTTTATTTTTTGAGATAAATGCTTGCCAATTTGACGGAATTGACCATATGGCTTCGTTAAAGTAGTAAAAGTCCTGTAATAGAAGAACTAGTATTTTATGCTGATTTGCAAATCCCATTAGGGTTGATGTTGCAGAACTTGATCCCTGTAGATTAATTTGAATAAAGGTTAGTTCATTTGGAATATATATTTTCTGTGGTTTTGCAGGGTTATTCAGAATTTCTGTTATTATTTGTTCTTGGTTTACTGTTAAATTTCCATTTTGAGTATTGGAGTTGTTTGAGTTTGTTGAGTTATTAGAATTATTTATTTCTTCATTTATCGGATTGAACTTTCTTGATTAATTTGTATATTTTTATTTCTCTGTGACAGGTAGTACTGTAGTGTTGGACAGTCTGATGAACTCGATCTATGCGGGAAGTCGCTATTTGGTCCAGCACAGTTTCTGCCTATATCGAATTTATTTTATTTATTTGTGCTAGATTGCTTCGCTGTAGTATTAAATATTGTAAAGTCGGACATTCACTAGAACTAGCTGCATGCGGGAAGTCACTCGCACTCCCCATGCAGTTTCTGCATCTGTGTTGTTGTGGTTTATTTCTGTAATAACAATATTTTTGATCATGGCGTCCTGCACAGTATTCACACGTTGGAGATTGTCGGCAATTCTGATCCACGTGTCCGAAAGATTGACAGTTCTTACATCTTAATATAGGTTGGTAAGGTGCAATCCTGACCGATGTAAATCCCATGACGATCTTTCGTTGTCTCAGTAGATGAATCGCAACTGGAGCTTCTGCTTCAAAAATTAGTTGGTATGTTGAAGCTTTTTCTCTTTGTTTTCTATTAATGTAGTTTATTGGAATATCTGAATCATAAAGATTTTTTAGATTGGTTATTATTTCTTGTGGATCCATATATGTCGGGATCCCTAAAAGAATCAGTTTTCGGAGATCCGCAGCCTTATATTCTATATCCACAATGTCTTTTAGGGTTTCTATCTTCTCAATCGTCTCAAGCAGCTTATTCGTGTTTTCATCACTAAACGTTTTAATTATTAGTGTATTTTTGTTTTTGGCAAGTTCACAATATATTTGTTTATATTCAATTGTGTTTCTAGTTTCTCTTGTTAGCATGATTTTTATGTCATTGAGCGACATATTCGTGTTTTTCTGCCGAGTTATCAGGATAGCTGCTTTTGAATACTGTGCATGTACCGTTGGAATTGTTGTCTTCTTAGGTATTGCAGCCACCTCCGAATATAGTGAATTATCTGTATTTGCCTGTATGTTTTCTTCTATATTATTGCATTTTATGATTGGTTGTTGTTCCTCTACTGTTTCTATTTTTTCTCTTATCTTTTTAAGTTCTTCCAAGATGATTCTAGTATAAGGTATGTGGACACACTGTATATGCGTACGTATGTAATGTATTAATATATTTCTTTAAAAATAGAGTTCAAAATCTATAATTCACCATTATGCCAAGGTTATTTTTGTCTTTTATGAAACTGATAGAATTGATACAATTTTTACAAGAAGATGGGATCAGTATTTTTTGTTTTTCTTAATCTTTTTTTCTTTTTATTTACTCAAGACAATTCTCAAAATATACCGGTAAATATTGCCGAAAAAGAAGTTCTGAAAATTTAATAGAATCATCTATTATTTTGAATATTCCTTAAAATACCTTACCTTCGAAATATTATTTAAAATATTATACCTACGAAACAAAATTACAGTAGTAACGGATGCAATTATACAAAATTGCATGGGTCATTCTCAGGTAATGGTAATTTTATTGCGTTGGATAAAATAATAATAATAATAAAGAATCAAGTAAGTCAATTATGAATGTCAACATTTCTTTTACAGCTGCTGGTTGTGCATTAGTTTAAATTTGAAAAAGTTTAAATTTTGATATTTAAAAAAAATAATAACAAAAAGTGTAAATGCCATTACCATAGCTTGTCTTAGACCTCCAATTCATTAATTATAAACTATATTTTCAAATAAACGGTCAAGTGCGAGTATTACTCGCGCACAGAGGGTTCCGTACAATAATATATGAATTAGTAAGTGCATTATTTAAAAAATACCGTTGCTAAAAGAATACTAAGGCTTTGTAAAAACTATACAACGTAGAGTTGGGTATAACTGTATAGTATACAGGGTGCAAAGGAAAGTCCCTTTAACCTGAAAATACTTGCGAATGGAGAGGGAGCTACAGCTATACAAGTGAGGTAACGGTACAATAAAGCGACTACGCCCGACCTAATGCCAACGACAGCAGAACCCCTAGTGGCAAAAATTTGGATAATAGCCATTGCAAATCGAAAACGAAAAGAGGTAGAGCAAATTTTCAATTAAAAAATTTTAGAGCATCAATTAATTAGTACTGTTCCATGTAGCGAGACATGCCGCGCCACCTATAATTAAAATCTCAGTGACTAACATCTGAAGTGAAGTGAAGTAAGCTTAAGTATTGTGTTGAGATGTGAGTGTCGGAGAAAGCGTCGGTGCGCTGCTTCTGTGTTAAATAAAGTGTTACATAAAGAAACCAGCGCCTTTAAATTATTTGTGTTAAAGTGTGAGTTATTCTTCATGGTCCGTCGACCCAACGGAGGAGTATAATTAAAATAATTCGTGTGCTTTCCATAACAAGAACAAATTCGAACAGTATGCGATTTAGTTTCTGTTTGTGCTTAAAGATGTTTAGTTCACCTTTGTTGTGAGAGTGTCGTGATAATTTGTGCCTAATAAGAGAAGTTTGCGACTAAGAAGATTTCAGTATGGAGATATTATTTTTATAAATGTGACCGTGGAGTTATACAGCGAAATCTACTTCGTGATTGCCGCAGCGACTGACGGTAAGAGCAATTTTCCTAGTTTTGATTTAGTTAAATTATGTCTATTATTGATAATTTAAATAAAGACGAGCTTAAGCTTGTTGTTGAGGAATTAGGTTTAACTGCTCCTGAAAGCAGTAAAATTATAGAGTTGAGAGATATTATAGAGAAAAGTGAGCACTACTCAAATGAGCAATTAATGAAAGACGTAGTCAATTCCGTTGTTGAGGAGTATAAGTCGCGAAAAGAAACTGAGAAATCTAAACTAGAATTAGAGAAAATTAAATTAGCGCAATTAGAAAAAAGAGTTAGAAATAGCAAATATTCGCAAAGAACCTTCCCAAAATTCTGAATTTGAAAAAATTAAATTAGCTCAGTTAGAAAAATAATTAGAATTGGCCAAAGTGCGTAGAGGTTCCCGCGAAAATTTGTCGTCCTTAACAAAAAAATCGGAAACGGAAATAGTGAGCAATAAACTAGAAAGTTTTATTAAAAGTGTTAAAACATTAACTATTCGTGTACCGACGAGAGCTGAGTCATTTAATCTTTTCTTTCAATCACTTAAAAAAGCGTTCAAAACTAAAAATGTACCCGAAGAGTTTAAGGCAGAAATTCTTCTAAACATTCTCGGGGAAAAAGCGAGTAATTTAATGATTTATTTGTCAGAGGAGGAGTTGATTAGTTGTGATAAATTGAAAACTATAGTCTTAAAGGAATTTCAACCTACAGCGCAAGAGTGTTTAAATAATTTCCGGAAAACGCAAAAAATTACCGTCAGAAAATTACGTTCAATTTGCATCTAGGTTGAAATCAATTTTTCTATATTACTGTAGTCTGCGTGAAGTAAATGATTTTAAATCATTATGTGATCTGATTATTTCAGACAGAATTTTCAATTCGTTAGATCGCGAATTAATGAGTCATATTGCAATTAAACAGGCAGAATCATATTTTAAACCACAGCAACTTGGCAGAGAATGCGATATTTTCTTAAACAGAAATGAATCAAATTCGAGAAATTTCATAAATGAAAATAAACAAATAGCGGGAAATAAATTGCGAAATGCACGCCCTGAAAGGGGGGTCTCAAATGTTTTCCTTTCGGAAACAAAAAATAATAAATGTATTTTGTGTAAACCTACTGCGTATCATGCATTACATTCTTGTCCGCAATTCAAAAAACTTTCGACAAAAGAAAGAGTTGAAGTTGTGAAATTAAATAAAGCATGTTTCAAATGTTTAAATTATAATTGTTGCGTACAGAAATGTAATTATAAGAACTGCGATTGTGGACTACCCCATAACAAACTGATTCATTTTCCGAGGGAAGAAAATGATTTGAGTAATAATCAAAATAAATTTCGAGGTCATGTGTCTCAGGCAGGTGCAGAAATAAAAAGTTCAGGAGAAGAAAAATTTTCCTTCCCCCCAAGCCAGACTGTCGCCACTAGTTTCGAAAAAAAAAAAAACTGTGTTATTGAGTACGGCTCGCATTTTCATGAAAGATAAATTTTCGGAATGGCAGGAAGTTAGATATTTATTGGATATCGGCTCGCAATCGTGTTTGATAACTTCTCAGTGTGCTAATCGACTGTAACTTAAAATTAATAAAACAAACACTTTAATTTCGTGTTTAGATGATTCTTCTACCACAGTAAAGGGTTGTGTAAAGACAAAAATCGGGAATAGAGATAAAAGTTTTGAAAGGGAATTGAATATGCTAGTAGTAAAGAAAATTACAGATTTAATTCCGCAAAGAGTGATTAATGTAAATGTTGAGGTTCCAGGTTTAAATATGTTAGCAGACTACCGATTTAACTGTCCTGATAAAATTGATCTGTTGATAGGTGTGGAAATATTCTATGAAGTATTAAGACCAGGACAAATATATTCTAAGAGTTCGAAATTACTTTTTCAAAATACTGTATTTGGATACATGGCTAGTGGAAGCATAGAACAGGGAGATGAGGTTAAAGTTCATTGTGGACTAATTCGGGAGGAGGATTTAAACAAAACATTAAAAAAGTTTTGGGAAGTCGAAGACATTGAGGTAGAGTTACCAAAAAGTAAGGAATTTGAGATATGCGAGAAACATTTTGCGCGTACGCATTCAAGAAATGCTGAAGGTAGATACGTAGTGAAAATGCCTTTAAAGGAAAATCCTTCGTGTTTTAGGCCGATCTAGGGATCTTGCTCTCAAAAAACTCAGGTCGCTGTGGACTCGCTTATCAAAGGATGAGCAATATTTTAAGCTGTATAAAGAATTCTTAAAGGAATACGAAGATTTAGGGTATATGAAACAGGTGAAAGAAACAAAAGAACCTGATATTGTGTACTATGCTCCACATCATGGTATATTTCGTCCAGAAAAATCGAAAACTAAACTCAGAGTTGTTTTTAATTGTTCTGCCGCGACAGCAAATGGGACATCCCTAAATTCATTACAATAAAATGGCGGAGTCATCCAAAACGACTTATTTACAATTATGATTAGCTTCCGAGAACATGTTTATGCTTTAACTGCAGATGTCAAGATGATGTATAGAATGATTAACATTGACCCTAGTCAGCATTCGTTGCAGAGAATTTTATGGAACGATAATTTTGAAGAAGAACCAAAAATTTTCGAATTACAAACAGTGACTTATGGAACGGTCAGCGCGCCCTATTTAGCAATGAAAACGCTCAATCAACTATCAATTGATGAAGGAAATAATTTTCCAATTGCGGCACCAGTTCTTCGTGAAAACATGTATATGGATGACATTTTGTGTGGTGCACCTACGCTTGAGGAAGCCAAAGAGTTGCAGCGGCAACTCATAGCGATTTTGCATAAGGCAGGTATGCAACTTCATAAATGGTGCACAATTCATAAAAATCTTTCGCTGACACCTGGAGAAGGGTATCATTTTGAAAACAACATTGAGACTAAAACGTTAGGGGTTTCGTGGAACCCAAGGGATGACTGTTTCGTATTTAGAGTTAAAGTAGAATTGAGTGGTTCCTATACAAAGCGACAAGTATTGTCGACAATTGCCAGAATTTTTGATCCGCTAGGATTTCTTGGCCCAGTTATAGCGAAAACCAAAATATTTATGCAGAGATTGTGGAGAGTTAATATTGACTGGAATGACGAGCTCCCTGAGTCAGAATATCACGAGTGGCACCAATTTCTTATATCGCTTAAAAGTGTTAATAATATACATTGCGCATTATAATTGAAAACCCGGAAATTGTTGAAATACATGGCTTCGCAGATGCCTCAGAACGTTGTTATGGAGCAGCCGTTTATTGTAAATCTTATGATTCTCTAGGAAATGTGATGGTGAATTTAATAGCTAGCAAATCACGTGTTACACCAATAAAGAGTCTAACTATTCCCAGACTTGAACTATGCGCCGCAGTTTTGCTAACCAAGCTGGTAAAAAGAGTCTTACCATCCATGAAAGTAATAGTTACTAATGTTTTCCTGTGGTCCGATTCAACTATTGTGTTAGCGTGGATTCAAAAGGAACCTATTGATCTCAAACAATTTGTGCAGAACAGGGTGGCTAAAATTCAAGAAAACTCTAGTCCTGAGCAGTGGTGTCATATCTGCTCTGAACATAATCCGACTGATAAACTTTCACGAGGTATGGATCCAGATAAACTCATTGATTGTGACTTGTGGCGGCGTGGACCCATTTTTCTTAATAACACTGACTATCACCAAAATTCAGTAATAATACCAGAAGCTAATGAAGAGTTTAAAAAAGAGCTCAAAACAAATTCAAATCCTTTTAATGAAGTTAGTGTAATGAACTGTAATGTTACAAATAACTGTTTTGTTAATGACTTAATTAATCTTAGTAATAATTATATAACTATTTTACGTATTCTTAGTTACATTTTCAGGTTTGTCATGAATGCAAGAAACCCACTTTATAAGTGTGGTGGGCCTCTGTCAACTTCAGATTTGGAGCATGCAGAGATTTATTTAATTAAATCTGTTCAAAGGGCAGAATTCAATGCAGACATACGTAGTCTGCAAACCAAAGGTTCGATAAACCCATACTTAGATGAATTTGGAATTTTAAGGGTTGGAGGCCGGTTAGATAACAGTGATTTAAATTTTGCGAGAAAGCACCCAGCGATTTTGCCTAAGTCTAATAATTTTACTGTAATTGTTATAAATTAT
This sequence comes from Maratus speciosus, assembly GCA_963932465.1. NCBI lineage: Eukaryota > Metazoa > Arthropoda > Arachnida > Araneae > Salticidae > Maratus > Maratus speciosus. The sequence continues at coordinate 280,580,423 of OZ010787.1, read as the reverse complement.
TATCATAAAAAATACCTTCATGTCGGTGCTTCAACATTACTTTCTTTGGTACGAGAAAAATTTTGGCCAATAAATGGTCGTGCAACATGTCGAAAGGTAGTTCATCAGTGCATCCCATGTTTTAAAGCTAAACCAGTTATTGCAAATCAATTGATGGGCGATTTGCCCAGGAATAGAGTTCAATTGGACTACTGCTTTAATATTTCGGGAGTAGATCTGTGTGGCCCATTTATGGTCAAAGTGGGGTATGCACGTAGAACTATCTTGCAAAAAAATTATGTTTGTATTTTTGTTTTGTATTTAAAGCTGTACATATAGAAATTGTTTCAGACTTAACCTCCGAATCCTTTATTGCTGCATTGAAAAGATTCATTGCACGCAGAGGTAAATATGCCAAATTGTATTCGGATAATGCGAAAAATTTTATTGGTGCAAATAAGATTCTTAAGGCTTTTTATGAGTTATTAAAAACCTGATGAGAAATTAGCAGCATATTTATCCACGGAAGGCATTGAGTGTAAATTTATCCCTCCCAGGGCACCCAATTTCGGGGGTCTTTGGGAGGCCGCTATAAAATCATTTAAGTATCACTTTAAGAGAGTTGTGGGAGGTGCTAATCTCACTTATGAGGAACTTCTTACAGTAGTCATACAAATTGAGGGAATTCTAAATTCCAGTCCTTTGAGTCCATTATCAGATGATGAGAATGATTTTGGAGTCTTAACTCCGGCCCATTTTCTGATAAACAGGCCGTTAAATTCCATTATTGAGCCTGATTTAACCAATATAAGAGAAAATCGCCTCAAAAATGGCAACAAATAACTAAAATTCTACAACTTTTTTGGCGTAAATGGCATCATAATTATTTAAGTGAATTACAAGAAAGGGGTAAATGGAGATTTGAAAAAGATAATGTAAAAATTGGAGATTTAGTAGTGTTAGTAGAGGAAAATTTACCGACAAATAAGTGGCCATTAGGCAGAATTATTGAGGTGTATCACGGTAACGATAACGAAATTCGAGTAGTTAAAGTAAACACTCAAAATGGAACTTTTAAAAGGTCGATAAGTAAATTATGTATTTTACCCATACCTGATCCCCTTGACAATTCAAACTGAAAGAAAAAAAAAAGTAATTGTGTATATGTGTGTGTTGTATTGATATTTTTTCAAAGGATTGTATTTAATTAACGTATAAGTGAATTTTTGTATTAATTTGTGTAAATTAGAGTACTTGGTAAAACGTGTTATTGAATGTTATAAACATGTCAATGGGGGCCGGTATGTTCCATGTAGCGAGACATGCCGCGCCACCTATAATTAAAATCTCAGTGACTAACATCTAAAGTGAAGTGAAGTAAGCTTAAGTATTGTGTTGAGATGTGAGTGTCGGAGAAAGCGGCGGTGCGCTGCTTCTGTTTTAAATAAAGTGTTACATAAAGAAACCAGCGCCTTTAAATAATTTGTGTTAAAGTGTGAGTTATTCTTCATGCAAACGAAAGTCCCTTTAACCTGAAAATATTTGCGAATGGAGAGAGAGCTACAGCTATACAAGTGAGGTAACGGTACAATAAAGCGACTACGCTCGACCTAATGCCAACGACAGCAGCACTCCTAGTGACAAAAATTTGGAAAATAGCCATTGCAAATCGAAAACGAAAAGAGGTAGAGCAAATTTTCCAATTAAAAAGTTTTAGAGCATCAATTAATTAGTACGAAACGACATTTGGTTCACAAGGATAAGATAAATCGTCGCCAGCATACCAAAAAATGTCCGAAATGGATGAGCGACGATTCTACTTTGCCTATTCACATTCCAGAATTGTAGCCCTGCAAAACTGCAGATTGTGACGTTGTATTGTGCTGTAATGTCTGTAAAGATTTAATTTCTAGCGACCGCCTTTGAAAGGGGGAAATCTATGTCATCGTATTGAAGAAGCTTGCAATAGACGTTCCATGCTGAGAAATGTGCATGCAGAATTACTCTCACGCAGCGCCGGATCCAGAGAATCGTTTTGGGGGGGGCGATACCAAGTGACATATAATCAACGTAGTTATAATTTCTGTTGCTCAAATCCTTCCATGCAGTTAATTATTAAATGAATATAAAATTAATGCGATTTAAAAATATTACAGACTCTCGATTATCCGACATCTGATTAACCGAAACACTCGGTTATCCAGCACTCTTATTTTATAATCCGCCCTCTCCTCAAAATATCGTTTATTGTTACTTATTAGGTCGTAAAATTAAAAACGTTATAACAGAATTTATTTATTAAATGTCTTTTTTTTTCTTTTTCTGTTTACTCTTATACTATGGTAATTATTTATCTTATTTTTTGTTCTTTTAGTTATGGTGAACAACGTTAATAACACAAGCCTGCGATGATTATCTTTTTTTACTTTTGATAATTGATTTTGATGTAAGACTTTTTAAAAATTTGCGATTTATGGAAAATCCTAACGTGATGACATGGTAAAAAATGAAGATCATTTTTGGATTCAGCACTAAAAAATACATAAGAACCAATTATCGAAAGCTGAAAAACATAACCATCACATCCATTTTTTAATATCAGATTTTTGAAGGAGGATAATCTCTGAAAAAGGATCCCCTTCAGAAATCTGACGGACCTTTAACATCCTAGAAAGTCAAAATGTGTCATCTAAGTGGTGTGTATACCTCTTCACTGGCGCGGATCCAAGGAAGGGGGGGGGGAGATCCCCCCTTTGGATAAAAAATATAAATCCACTGATTATCGCGAATTTCGACAAATGGTCGCCGAAAGAAATTAATTTCGTCAATCGTTCACAAGTCAAAAAATCGCGCAAAAAACGCGAATTTCGTCAAAGGATCACGCAAAAAACGCGAATTTCGTCAAAGGATCGAGCATAAACGTGAATTTCATTAAAGAAGCGCGGAAAAAACGTGAATTTCGCCAAAAAATCGGACATTTCATCAAAGGACCACAAAAAAAACGTGAATTTCGTAAAGAACCACGAAAAAAAAAACGCGAATTTAGTCAAAGGCTCGCAGAAAAAACGCGAATTTCGCGAAAGAATCCCACAAAAAATGCGAATTTCGTCAAAGAATCGCGAAAAAAATACGCAAATTTCGTCATAGGTCCGCGGAAAAAACGCACAAGTAGCACCAGGAGGAGATTCCTCTAGCCGCGCATCCACGGGGGGGGGGGGGGGGGGGGGGGATCGATAGGGGCGGTCGCTCAAACCAAGATATAAATCCAATGTTTTTATCGGCAGTTTTCGCGGAACAGACAGACAAACAAACGAAAATACTTTTCAGGTGTCAATGGTAAACCTCACTGACGTTTCGGCAGTTAGTGAACAAAATAGGATTATATCCTGTCAAAAGTCATATGGCGCCATAATTTTTGACACTAATGGGTTGAGGTTGGGACGATGCCATTTCGTGTACCTTTTGTTGAATCTCTACAACAGAAATTGACAACGTTATGCGGATCCCTTTAAAGTGTTGAAACTTTTTCGTTCTTTCAAAGAAGCTGCAATTCTAATTTCTGTATAACGATATTCTTGAGGAGTGCTTTATTGTTTGAGAAAAGAATGGGATTCATAGCAATTTCCAAAGAAAGAAAGAAACAAAAAAAGAAAGGTCCTTTGAAAAATTCAAGCATCTTAATGTTTTCTCAAGAAAACCAATAATGTGTTAAAAATATACTGTTATTTCCACCCACATTGGTGAATTTCAAGGGTATTTCATGAATGAAAAAAAAAGGATTATGTCTTAATCCTAGTCAGTTAAAAGCTAAAATGAGTATGGTGTGTTGATTTCTTAAAAACCAACTAGGTAATTTAAATTAAAATAATAAAAGTTTGTAAAAAATCACCATAAAATAAAAGCAAAACATAGGACGCGTTTCGAGCTAAAAATATAACAGCTCGTCATCATCTACAGTAAACACGTGTCCGTAAGCGGACAAGGTCAAAAATGAACTGAAAGGGAGAGAATGTTGCAAAGAATGCGACAGATGGCGCTAGCTGAAAGGGGTACATACAGAAGAGAAAAGTATTGCCAAAAAATAGAAGAAAAATTGATAGGAAAAAATGGAAATAAAAGAAATAAACAAAATTAAAATAAAATAAAAGAAGTAAATCAAAAAATGTAAATAATAATAATAAATAAAGAAATGTAAAAGAATAAAACAAGAAAAAACCAAAAGATCCTTTTTTTTTTACAAAATAAAAAGAAAAGAAGCAAGAGAAGAGGGAAAAGAATTACAAAAGTAATTTCCACGCTGGAGACAGGAAAGGAGATGATGGGAGATCATTGACAAGATTAGCAGAATTTTTAGAAATAAAATATGCTTCATGAAAATCCAAGTGAGAGGGAGAGGCAGGGGAAGAAATAATTTGGCCATGGAGAAATTCAAACAATGACTGGAAGACCAACAGTGAGAAGCAATCGAAGATTTAGAGATTTCTTGATTTGCAATATACCTCTGATGCTCGCCTAATCTGAATTTTAAAGCTCTCTTTGTTTGACCAATATAACCTAAATTGCAAGAGCAAGGAATAACATAAACAGCCCATTGGTTCTCAACAGGAATAGGATCTTTTAGAAAAGAGAATTTAATTTTATTCATAGGTTTGACGATAACTTTAAAATTAAAACGAGAAAGGATTTTAGCAATTTTAAAACAGAGAAGAGGATAAAAGGGCAGAACTATTATAGAGTTAAAATTAGGAGGATTGTTTGAATCAGAAAAAGGACGTTTAGGCTTATTAAATTTATACAAAGCTTTATCAATCAAAGAGGGATTATAACCACGAGCAAGGGCAAGAGATTTGAGATAATTAATTTCATTATTCAGAGTAGAAGAGTCAGAACAAATGCGTAACGCCCTAAAAACAAAAGTGTAAAAGGAAGCCACTTTTTGTTGAGGAGGATGATTTGAAAAAGCACGAGGAGGAAGAGATACAGCGAAAGGTTTTCTATAAACGGAGGTAGAGAACCGATCTGGGTGTTTCGAAACCAAGACGTCAAGATAAGGAAGAGAATTGTTCTCTTCGACTTCGAGAGTAAATTGAATACAAGGATCAACAGAATTAACAAGAGAAAGGAGATTAGAAAGATCCAGGTCAGAGGGAATTAAAATGAAAGTATCATCAACATACCTAAACCAGACAGGAAATTTACATAAACTGATGAGTTTTTCTTCAATAAAATGCATATAAATTATCACATAAAAGAGGAGACAGTGGATTACCCATAACCAAACCCTCAGTTTGAGAATAGAAAGAATTATTAAACTGAAAAAACAGTTTGCCTGACACAAATACTAACTAAATGCAGGATTTCATCAATCTCCATGGAAGAGTAATGAAATTCGCGCAACCTTCTTTCCAAACAATCAATTGCCCCTTGAACAGGCACGTTAGTGAAAAGGGAATCACATCTAAGGAAACCATCTAAGGAAACCATTATATAATTGCAAAGAGAAAGGCGTTTATTTTTATCAACAAAGTCAAAAGAGTTTTTCACAGTGTGAAAGTTAGTGGAAGATAAAGGGGCGAGTAACTTAGAAAGGAACTTGGCAAGTTTATAAGAAGCAGTACCAATATTGGAAACGATAGGGCGAAAGGAAAGAGTAGGTTTATGGACCTTAGGAAGAGCATAATAGAAACCAGCACAATTAGCGATAGAAGGCGTGACCAAACGTATGGTGTTATCATTAAGAAAGACAAAATTTTTAATGACATGCTTGATATCAGATAAATGCTTAGTAGAAGGATCCTTCTTTAATTTGAAATATGGACCAGAGTTTAACATAGATTCAACGTGGGAAATATAATCAGATTTATTGAGAACTGTTTGACCGCCTTTATCAGCCTTAGTAATAAAAAGGTTAGGAACGGAATTAAGTTCCTCATGCTTTTTCAAATCATCCTCCTCAATAAAAAGTGGCGTCCTTTTATACTTTTGTTTTTAGGGCGTTACGCATTTGTTCTGACTCTTCTACTCTGAATAATGAAATTAATTATCTCAAATCTCTTGCCCTTGCTCGTGGTTATAATCCCTCTTTGATTGATAAAGCTTTGTATAAATTTAATAAGCCTAAACGTCCTTTTTCTGATTTAAATAATCCTCCTAATTTTAACTCTAAAATAGTTCTGCCCTTTTATTCTCTTCTCTGTTTTAAAATTGCTAAAATCCTTTCTCGTTTTAATTTTAAAGTTATCTTCAAACCTATGAATAAAATTAAATTCTCTTCTCTAAAAGATCCTATTCCTATTGAGAACCGGTGTTTATTTTATTCCTTGCTCTTGCAATTTAGGTTATATTGGTCAAACAAAGAGAGCTTTAAAATTCAGATTAGGCGAGCATCAGAGGTATATTGCAAATCAAGAAATCTCTAAATCTTCGATTACTTCTCACTGTTGATCTTCCAGTCATTGTTTGAATTTCTCCATGGCCAAAATTATTTCTTTCCCTTACCTCTCCCTCTCACTTTGATTTTCATGAAGCATATTTTATTTCTAAAAATTCTGCTAATATTGTCAATGATCTCCCATCATCGCCTTTCCTATCTCCAGCGTGGAAATTACTTTTGTAATTCTTTTCCCTCTCCTCTTGTTTCCTTTCTTTTTATTTTGCAAAAAAAGGGGGATCTTTTGGTTTTTTCTTGTTTTATTCTTTTATATTTCTTTCTTTATTATTATTATTTATATTTTTTAATTTACTTCTTTTATTTTATTTTAATTTTGTTTATTTCTTTTATTTCCATTTTTCTCCTATCAATTTCTCTTCTATTTTTTGGCAACACATTTCCCTTCTGTATGTGCTCCTTTCAGCTAGCGCCATCTGTCGCATTCTTTGCAACATTCTCTCCCTTTCAGTTCATTTTTAACCTTGTCCGCTTACGGACACGTTTTTACTGTAGCTGATGACGAGCTGTTATATTTTTAGCTCGAAACGCGTCCTATGTTTTGCTTTTACTTTATGGTGATTTTTTACGAAGTTTTGTTATTTTAATTGCTTCATATCGCTAGTTTTCGGTGCTGTTTCGCTATCAACTTGGTAATTTGTTCTTCCCTTCTTTGCCCCGATCTAACCCCCCCCCCCCCCGGTAGATGCGCGCCTAGGGGAATCTCCTCCCAATGCTAATTGTACGTTAATTTTGGCGACCCTTTAACGAAATTCGCATTTTTTCAGTGATTCTTTCGCGAAATTCGCGCATTTTTTTCGCAATTCTTTGAAGAAATTTGCACTTTTTTAGAGATCTGTTGACGAAATTAGCGTTTTTTGCGTGATTCTTTCGCGAAATTAGTATTTTTTACGCAATTCTTTGACGAAATTCACGATTTTTCGCAATCCTTTGACGAAATTGGCGTTTTTTGCGCGATCCTTTGACGAAATTTGCGTTCCTTTTGCGATCCTTTGACCTGCGAACGATTGACGAAATTGATTTTTTTCGGCGACCATTTGTTGAAATTCGCGACAATCAGTGGATTTTTTGGGGCGATTTTTTGGGGCGATTTTTTGGGGGCGATCGGGGCGATCGCCCCCCCCCCCCCCCGTGGATCCGCGCCTGCTCTCACGAATACAAACGTGTATCGTGAGCAATGGTGAACTTTTCGAACATACTGAATAATAACTTTTTATCACTGTGTGACAGTTTTGGTTTTTTTTTGGGTGATGTTATATGAACTAGTAAGTGTATTATTAAAAAAATACCGTTGCTAAAAAAATACTAAGACTTTGTAAAAACTATACAACGTAGGGTTGGGTATAGCTGTATCGTATACAGGGTGCAAAGGAAAGTCCCTTAACCTGAAAATACTTGCGAACGGAGAGAGCTATACAAGTCAGGTAACAGTACAGTAAAGCAACTACGTCGGATCTAATGCAAACGACAGCAGCACCCCCCAGTGGCGAAATTTGGAAGATAGCCATTGCAAATCGAAAACGAAAAGAGGTAGAGCAAATTTTCCAATTAGAAAGTTTTAGAGCATCAATTAATTAGTACGAAACGACATTTGGTTCACACAGATAAGATAAATCGTCGCCTGCATACCCAAAAATGTCCGAAATCGATGAGCGACGATTCTACTTTGCCTATTCACATTCAGGAAATGTAGAAGTGCACAATTGCAGATTGTGACGTTGTACTGTGCTGTAATGTCTGTAAAGATTTAATTTCCAACGCATTTAAAATTTTAGAATAACCCTTTCAGGGCCAGAAGAATTCTGTTCGTAAACTGATGAAATAATTCACTAACATCAGAATATTCAAACGAATTTCTCAGAAAACAAAAGCTGCTAATTTGCACTTTCATTACAAAAGCAAAATTTTATTAAAATATTCTTGGTGTAGGTGTCATTTGTAAGTTTTGGATTAGATGGCTAGACCGTCTAGCCACCGCCCTTGAAAGGGTTAAATCTATGTCGTCGTATTGAAGAGGCTTGAAATAGACGTTCCATGCTGAGAAATGTGCATGCAGAATTACTCTCACGAATACAAACGTGTATCGTGAGCGATGGCGAACTTTTTGAACATACTGAATATTAGTTTTTTATCACTGTCAGACAGTTTGTCTTTTTTTTTTGTGTGATGTTATCAAAATGTATTGAGATAAGTACGTATTTATAGCATAAATTGTGTGTATTTCTTCATACTTCTGGCTATTCCATTCAAACGTTTACACAAAATGGAGTGCATCGATTTCGCACATTTTTGGGTAAAAAGGAGATTTATCTTATCCATGTAAACCACATGTCGTATTCTACTAATTAATTGATGCTCTAGAACATTCTAAATGGAAATTTTGCTCTATCTCTTTTCATTTTCGATTATCAATGGCTATTTTCCAAATTTCGCCACTAGGGGTGCTGCTGCGTTTGCATTAGTTCGGGCGTAGTCGCTTTATTGTACCGTTACCTCACTTGTATAGCTGTAGCTCTCTCCATTCGGAAGTATTTTCAGGTTAAAGGGACCTTTCCTTTGCACCCTGTATACTATAAAGCTATACCCAACCCTGCGTTGTATAGTTTTTACAAAGTCTTAGTATTCTTTTAGCAACGGTATTTTTTAATAATGCACTTACTAATTCATATATTATTGTACGGAACCCTTTGTGCGCGAGTAATACTCGCACTTGACCATTTATTTGAAAATACAGTTTATAATTAATGAATTGGAGGTCTAAGACAAGCTATGATAATGACATTTACACTTTTTATTGCATATTTTAAATGTATTGGAAATTAAATCTTTACAGACATTACAGCACAATACAACGTCACAATTTGAAATTGTGCCCTGCTACATTTCTGGAATGTGAATAGGCAAAGTATAATCGTCGCTCATCGATTTCGGACATTTTTTGGTATGCAAGCGACGATTTATCTTAACCTTGTGAACCAAATGTCGTTTTGTACTAATTAATTAATGCTCTAAAACTTTCTAATTGGAAAATTTGCTCTACCTGTTTTCGTTTTCGATTTGCAGTGGCTATATTCCAAATTTCACCACTAGGGGGCGCTGTTGTCGTTTTCATTAATTCGCTTTACTATACCGTTACCTCACTTGCATAGCTGTAGCTCTCTCCGTTCACAAGTATTTTCAGGTTAAAGGGACTTTCCTTTGCACGCTGTATATTAGAAAAGTATAAATGGATATACCATGAAAGTTCAAAATATATGGGACATAAATAATAGCAAATACAGCTAATCTGTGTATTTGTTATTCCATATAGGTTTTAGTTAACCATTAAAGACATAGTAGGTGTATTGATAGAGTCATAATGGAAACGAGTTGCGAATCCCATAGTATTTATGTGATTAATTCTCATTAAATTAGTCTGTTTTAACAATTTGACATTTATTGCTTTTATACTGCTACGGCCACTGAATTACATAAATATATCCTTGAGATTTGTTATTTAAGCTTTAAAAGCCGATGGAGCATAGAGTACGCTGTCCCTGTCATTATGTATGTACAAACCGCCCCTGTCTTTAAGGGTTAATATCTCGGATAATTACCAACGATTTTTTTCGGAAATTCATGATCAACAATGCTTCTATACTTCTGCTACGATAGGTACCTCCAGCTCTGCTCAACACTTTTGTTGAAGCCCGTAAATCGAAATTAGGGTGTAACGGAAAAATGCGATTTTCTCAAAAACTATGTGACCTAGGTTAATCGCTATAATTTTCCTGCAAGGTTTAAATTAATGTCTACTACCTCTAATTTTTTTTCATAGTTTTAGTTTCAATAGATTCAGAATTAGGTGGGGGGAACATATTTTTTGCACTACATTTTCCACCATAACTTTGAAAATATAATACCTAAAATTAAATGAAATATATTTTTGATTTCAGCGTTACGAAAGTTTTCACACGATATACAAAGAAAATAATTTTTTTTCAAGTAACTTAATTAGCCCCTCTATATTTTTCCTAAATATATTTATGAATATTTATTAATCTGTAAATATATGGGTAAGTAATCTTTATTACTTCCCCCAATTTGAACTTTTCATGTTGCATATATAGTTTACGAGTAAAAGGGCTGTGGCAGACAGACAGACAGACACAGGAGTGATCTTATAATGGTTCTGTTTTTACTTTTTAAGTACGGAACCCTAAAAATGGAAAGCTTTATAACAAAGTTAACGGTTATCTATTTCGTTTCTTTATTTGGTATATAATTTGGCATTTAAGACAAAATAGAAAGCATTTTTATTAATTATCCTCACGCGATTTAATGAAAACGACAGCAGCGCCTCCTAGTGGTGAAATTTGGAATATAGCCACTGCAAATCGAAAACGAAAAGAGGTAGAGCAAATTTTCTCAGGGGAGAAAGGCTGTAAAACTATTAAATTCTATTTGGTGGAATAAGGAGATCTGTGGGAAAAGAAAGTATAATATATACAACTCTATTGTAAAGAGCATATTGTTATATGGAGCAGAAGGATGGAGAATTATGGAGACAGAACGAAAGAAATTAGCGGCAGTAGAAACGGACGCCCTAAGAAGATCATGCAGGATATCAAGAATAGAAAAAATAAGAAATGACAGAATCAAGGAATGATGAAAATAAAGGAAACCATATTAGATGATATTAAAAAAAAAGCAATTAATCTGGTATGGTCATGTCAAAAGAATGAATCAGGAAAGACTACCCAAAATAACATTCAGTTATGAAACAAACAAAAAAAGGAAACGGGGAAGACCACGAAAGAACTGGATGGATGATATTTCAAAGGCAATAAGCGATAGAGGTCTGGAAGAGGAATGGACCCTTGACCGGAAGAAATGGAAAAAGACTCTTGTAGATTCTTCGGATGGCGGCATCTGACGCCATACACCGAGTTTATATATATATATATATATATCCTCACTTAAAATTCATCCTTAGATGTAGGGGAGACTAAGGAGGGTTGACCATACGAGAGGCTTAGCCCATCCATCAGTTTTCATATTTAAAATAATAATCAGAGTTTTATCAATAGGTGTCAACCAAAGCTTACTGGATTGCTCAAACAACAGTCTTTGTTTCATACAGATAATCGAAATAAGTGTGGAAAAAATCAATTGTGATGCGTTTTCAACCTAAAAGTTGTGTTTTTTAGAAATGCTTTGTAAGCTTTTTTCATATAAAATATATCGTAGAAATTTAAGTAAGTAGGTTTTAATTAATGTCGAAATATCGCGCTCTCATTCCAGGCATAAAGATTGTACAGTAAATTAGGCTTAACATAATAATGTTCTATTCTTTAGAAAAAGGCTATGTGGGGAGGCTTGACCCAATCAATGTGATTGAGGGTTGACCAGTTGCTCAAGGCTCCCTTAATAAGATTGTTTTGAAAATCTTTTTTATAAAACACTGTGTATAATGAAGGGTTAATGGTTATATATAAAAAAGAATGTAAATTTATTCTGTAAAGCTACAATAAAATGGAGTGATGGTAAAAAAAAAGTTTAAAACTGATTAAAGAAAGATGTGAAAAATTGCTATAGTATCCACTGTATGCAACAATTTAATGAAATATAAATAGAAAAGTTGATAGGAACTTTTTTTCATTTAAATGTTACTTACAATAGATAATTAGAAGCGGTGGAAAAGACGAGAAAAGACCAGAAATTATGAAAGCAGCAGTCTTAACCCTCTACTGCCCACTACAAGAAATTGCTATGGAAAAAATTATTTGTTTGTCATATTTATGCTGTTGTGGGTCAAATAAAATAAAAATGTTAAAAAAATTGAGATTTTATTATGTTTTAAAGGATTTCTGTATGGTATCATACATGCTACCATGGGCAGATTAGGATGAAAAATGAAGAATTTTACCATATTTCAAATTAATTTTATTTTTTGAAAAAACTGTTATTTTTACTTGTGGTAGGCCTTAAAACAAATTCTTTCTTTGTTTATACATAGGAATATGTCGCATTTTTGACATCTTATTGAAGAAAATGTTTCCTTTGAACAAATATGGCATCTTTGGCGCTTTTGTTCATACGTAGGCCAATGATGTACGCCATCAGTCCTTGTTTCCTAAAAGTGAAAAAATATATACTTCCAATATTCACATTTAAACTAAGATATACATATTAGGAGAATATACATTTTAGTTGTAAAAATATTTTTCAGTAAGTAAATTTTACCTTTGGTAATTCCTCTTTTCGAGCTTTTTTCTTAGGCTGCTGAACTTTTGGACTCTCAAGAGATGGTCTACTTATCTTCTTCTTACCAACAGCTAATTCGTTGAAAAAAGAGCGAAGGCAAGAGTGTTTAATTTTGAATTGTCTACAATGTCTCTGATAAAGACACTATGTATTGACGGTTGCCATTGTGACTGCGTACCGAAATATGTACAAGCACCATCTATTTTATTTGAACGTGTACTTACATTTAAATGACATCATATCATTCATGTCAGTCCCTCCCATATTTTGATTGTACAGAAGAATGACTGCCGGGCAAGGTACTAGTACTTCTTTTTTTGACATTTTATTCTCCTATTTACAGAATCTAAAGGATTAACTCCTACAGTGTTCGATAATAAAATACAACATCTGTTGTCGAACGATTTCACTGCTATAACATCAAAATTGTCTATAGATGCTACCGAATAGTCAATGGATCCTCTTCCTTATTTCTTCATTTCTTTCTCCTTTCTTAATTTACACTTCATCAATCTGTTTTTTTTTTTACAGTTCCTATAAAGCCTATTTTTTTTCGGCAGTTCTCTTACCAGGTTAATTCCGGTGAAGAAATTGTCCGCAAAAATTGTAGTTTACTCTGGGGCTTTCAGTGTGCTGCATAGTTGTAAAACAACACCTGCCCCTAATCCTAATTCATAACCAGTTTGTTCCCCACAATGTCCTTTACACTGTAAAAAAAAACTGACCAGTTTTCCTGTAGGAATCGGAAAAATAGTTGCCCTTATCGTACCGGAAAAATTTCCGACCCAGCTCGGAATAAAATCCGTAAAAAAAAAGGAAATAGTCAATAAAACGGTATTTTACGGATTTTATTCCGGTTTTACGGAATTTATTCCGAGCTGGGTCGGAAATTTTTCCGGTACGATAAGGGCAACTATTTTTCCGATTCCTACAGGAAAACTGGTCGCATTTTTTTTACAGTGTAGACTGTCCAATGTAGCCGACAAAATCGTAGCAAATACCGGATTGTCCACACCTAGCCCATAATTTCATTCCCCATTTACAACGAGGCTTTTTTTGGCATGTATTGTTTCATGTGGACTCTCTAACGAAATGGGACCATTATTTCATCAATCGGCTGCTTATATTCTTCTGGTATTGATAGCATGTTATTCCTCAACATAAATAACCATGGGCGCATTTTCCAACATTTATCAAGTCGCACAGTATCATCAACACTTAAATTATCAACAAAATGTATATATCTTAAAATCTTTTCAAATCTGTTTCAAGACATGACTCCTCCAACTTGTTCATACCTTAATCCATCTTCCCAGTATCCTCTAATATGTGGTATTCAGACAAATCCCATTCAAATGTACATACATAAAAATTGCTCCATTTCATATTCCGTCAACATAATTGAAGAATTCCCTGTTATTTGAACACTGCACAAATCTGTTAATGAGACCAATAACTTGATCATCTAGGGTGATATAAACATTTTAAAACAATGTATTGGAGATGGAAGAGACTCTATTGGATCCGGAAAGTCGTCGTCATCGGTAAGAGCCAAAAGATTTGGTTCTTTTTTCTTCCATACGATCCTTTCATTAAGATTCTTATATTCTTTCTTTAGGGTACTTTTGCCAATATTTAACAAATTTCTATTTTTTTCTTCAATTAAGTTATCCGCCTCTTCAGATTCTTCATCATCTGATGTTTCCTTATAGCCAGCATCGTGTCTTTGAGGGGGCAAATACTCATCGTCACTATCACTTTCAGATAAGCCCTGGCAAGTCACTTTCCAATTTATCTACAAAAGCTATATAGCATCTTTTTACTTTAGTAAATATTTGTTTCCCTCTGCGTTTTTGAAAAAGCTGACCCGAAGCAGATGACTGCAATATTAATAGTAATAATTATATACAGCCAACTTGTAGATATATTTAATTTTACATATAAAAAACATGCAATTTTATATTTCAACTAATTTATTTCGAAATTAGTTAATAATATGCAGGACCGGCGCAATCATCGGACAAATGGGGCGACTGCCCCCAAGCGTCTCAACAAATTCAAGATAACATTATCTCTGTATAAAATAACAATATTATGGCTGTAAATTCGACTTTCATTTTTTTTTTTTTGAAAAATATTAGCATTAACTTTATTTCTTACAGCCTAAGTTCATATAATTGTCGAAGGATGAATGTATCTGAGGATCGTGAAATCAACAGTAAAAGGTAAACGCAAAAAATAAATATTTAAAATTTTCTAAAGGATGGAAGATTTTTAGAAATTAAAAATAATTATGCATATTACCAGTGAGATAAACGGCATGTTACTTTTCATACATTTTATACTCTATATTATAAATTATTCTATGAAATATGCAACTTTTAAAAATGATTTTTATTATTCAAATATTACACTCAAAGATGTTGGATCCCGCTAAGTGTTTTGTCAAGGCCCCGTGTGACATTGCGCCGGCCCTTATAACATGGTTATGTGAATAAAAATTAAAACAAGTAACTAAAGTACAAAGCTAACAATAAGAAATACAAATTTCTATGAAAATAATATGGTAGCAAAAATTCTACCACGGTCTCATGATCACTAATACCCGTGGTAGCAGATTTGCTACCTTCATTTTAATTACTCATTTTACAATTAAAAACAAACCTACATTGAAATTTTTTGTGCAGAGAATAGCAGTAGGTTTTTTTATAACTATATATCAGGTATATTTAGTTTTATCGCAATAAAATATTTGAAAAAAAAATAGCAAAAACTTACCATTATAAATGCCATTTTACCTTTTTTATCAGATATGCTTCTTCAAACTAATTTTTTTTTATTTAGTGCTGTCATTTGCATTTAAATGCCTTACCTAATATTACCTAAAGGTGCAGTTATTGCTGTAATGACTTAAAATATATATTATTTATGAAATTTCGTGCTAAAAATTAAAGCTAAACTTATGGTAACAAATATGCTACCATGGGCAGTAGAGGGTTAAACCTTTCAGGGACACTGGTATGCTTATGAAACCACTTAATTTTAATTTCCAAACGCCACAATGGCACGAGAATTTTGCTAAATTCTTTTCCATTTAATATGTATTTAAAATATAGCTTTTTTTCTTATTTCCAAATACTTTTTTTCGTAAATTCCGGTGCCAGTCATTTATTTCAACGTTTTAGTACTGAAAGTATTTTGCCCTTGAAAGGGTTAAAAAATGTTAATGATAAGTTAAGTATTCATGCGGCTGCAAAAGAAGAATTGATCGAAAACCTTTAGGTATATTATACCTGCTCAGACAAAATTCTGTTTAAAACAAAAAATTTCTCCCCTGACTTGCGATTGCGGCTAAAAAGGTTTGTTTAAGCATTATATTTTCAAAAATATTTTTTTATAATAAGTAAAGCATTTAGCATAAAGTTATTATCCTTTTTTTAATTGATTTTATTTCCCTTGGCAAATATTTCAATATAAAACAAAGTGGGTCAAGCCTCCCATATAGTGGTTCAACCCTCCCATATGTGGGGAGCCTTGACCCATTATTTTCTCATGATTAAAATCAATCATTTCTCACATTTCTTATCTATTACATTTATGTAGCAATTTTATTTTGATAACTGTTTGCACAATGAATAAAATGACATATAAAACTCTAATCTACGTTCAATATTTAAAAAATAAAAAATCATTTAGTAAAAAGTGGGTCAACCCTCCCTAGTCTCCCCTAATTGAAATGTGCATGGTTTACGGTAATTTTTCTTTCAGCTCTCCATTAGATGGCGTTTTCATGAGGCAACGCTCTTATATATTATCCCCATATTCTTACAAGCAGTAATGTCTATTTTAGATTTTAACTATGAAAGTGTCATTTTGTTGCTCTTATCCCAAAGTTTTAGCCACTGTACTTGTTATGTGCTATTACCAAGTTTATTATTGCTTATTTAAATTTTCTGAATAAATGTTAAAAGAAAGTTTGCGATTGCTTTCAGGATAGCTATACCATAAGCTTTCAATTGTTATAATTTAGCCCTAAAATAGTTTCAATATTAAAAATGTCATTACCGTTTTTATTACCAAGACTTTTTAGAGTTATAGTTTCAGGAACATGGTAATGACACTTTTAGAAATTCAGTACTATACCTTAGCAAAAATTGGCATTATTTTATTACATGGAGTAATTTGAGTTAAAAACCAAGAATTAAAACAGTAAAATTCAATAATTTTTTTAAACAAAAATTTCTATTATCTGAGAATGATCTTCATAGCACAGAAATCATCGGCTTGCATGTTTTCTCTTGCACACACAGTATTTGATTATAATTATTCAAACGATTTAATGCACTGGAATTTGATTGCGCTAAATAAAAAATCTCAAAGTAGTAACCAAGAGTAATTGACTCTGCATAGCAGTCCATGTTTATATTTTAGGGAGATCTTTTCGGCTCATAGACGCACAAATTCAACCTACAAATGGAGCGAAAATTTGAGAAGGTAGTATTATTTGGGGGAACTGTCCAGCTCATCCAAAGATACATTCCGGGTTTCGGAAACGTCCACGTTGAGTTTTTGACATCAGATTCGAGAGGTGTGTCCACTGTCCAAGTTGATGGATCAGGCCTTAATTAAGACAATAAAACAAAACTGCCAAAAGTATCTCTCAGCCAAAAGTATCTCTCCAAAAGTGTCAGCTCTAAGAAGAATGATCGCTCGATTCTAGAAAATTGAAAATTCTAGAAACATATATGGAGTTTAGCCGGGGCGATGACGCAAACCGGTTCGTTCAGATGTCGTTGAAGATGTTGCCACCGCTAATGTTGAACATTCAATAGACAATGTTCTAGGCTGTAGTAGTACACGTGCAGTGTCACGACACTTGGGTGTTCCCATTAGCACAGTGTAGAACATACAGTCGTGGAAAAAAAAGTAAACATCCCCCACTAACACCTCAACAAATTATCGTAGACGAAAGTTACTGGTACCCAACGATTGGAAATAAAGTCTACTATAAAATGACGTATATAAAATTTGCTTAGGGGGCCATCTACATATTAACGCTTAAATGCCTGATTTTTCAAAAAACCTTGTAATAATTTTTTCGGCTTTCATTTTTTAAGTAAATCACGGGAAAAATACTTTTAAAAATCATATTTTGTTTTAAGTATGGTTTACGGCTAAAATACAGTTTGTTACTAATCGGCAATACTGGTCTTTAATTGAAAAAATAATTTTCCTTGATAAAACTCTATAATATTAAACACACAAGAATTTTAGGAACTATAATAAGAAACAAATTTTACTTGATCACTGCAGAACAAAATAGGGTATTTCGCAAGCTTCCAAACAAAACAAAAAAAAAACAAGTAGCAACAATTGAAACAATAAATCTATCTTTATTCTTAAACAGCACAAGTGTTGCCATCTACAAGTTGAAAATCGATTTAATAATATTTCCAGAATATAGCTTCAATATTATTCTAATAGTATTTTAGAAGCCTAAATTGGGTATGTTGCCGAAAAGCAACACCCGGCATTTAAGGGTTAAAACGAATCCAAACTTCTTTTTTTTCAATGGGACTACCCAATTTTAACGATATATTTCAAATCTTCGGTTCAAACTATGCCTAGACACCAAATTTCAAGTCATTTGAATGATAAGTTTTTGAATTATATACATTCAAAATTTAGTGCTTCTAATGTTAAATTACATTTTCATATTTTAATTTATAACTTCTGAAATTATGATCCTATTGTTTTAATTTTTTGTGTAACAATAATAATATTAAAATACCCAAACATAAATACGTTCAATTTGCAATTTTTATAATTTTCTGATATGAATTATGAAATTAATATTAAAAAAAATTATGACTTGCAACATACAATTTTTTTGATAGATTCAGATTTATCAAGTCCTTCTTTATGGAAATAACAGCAAAATGATGGTTTAAGTAAACCGTATTGTCTATGATAGAAGTGGCTAAATATTTTGAAATTTCTTATGTTATCCTGTAATCTAACAGGCTTAATTGACTGCTTAAGATGCCTTGATCAAGAAGAGAGCTCGCTCGGTTAACAATGGAGTACCGAACTTCAATTTGGATACAGCCCTTAAAATACGCTTTTTTTAAATAATTAATTTCTCTGAAACTTATGGTACGAATTGCATAAAAATTTGTTTTTAGACTAATTGAAGGGTGTGGAGTTCATTTATGCTGTCAGAAATGTGTACTGCTATTGAAAAAAAAGAAAGTTATGGTTCGTTTTAATATGTAGATGGCCCCTTAAGCAAATTTTATATACATCATTTAAAAGTAGACTTTATTTCCAATCGTTCGGTTCCAGTAACTTTCTTCTACGATAATTTGTTGAGGAGTTAGAAGGGGGTGTTTACTTTTTTTTTCCACGACTGTACTGAGAAAAATGGTAAGGTTAGTTGGGGTAACTGGAACTACGAGTTAACTAGGACATAGGCTATTTTATAAAAAACTGTTGGTGTTTTTTAGGTTTTAGCTTTTGTGAACAATGCCCCTTATTCTCTACTTCCTAAAACAGCGAGTATCAACTCAATCATAACTCTCACTTTGCTGTGATAAGTTGTCAAAAATTTACGTTTCTTTTTTAAAAAACAACGTCTATATGGTTGAACTTCCTCGGCTGATTATTAAAATACTGTAAGCACTTTTATTAAACAATCATTTTTTTTAAAGATTAGACATATAACTACATTAATATTAATAGATATCTATACATATTTACTTCATATTTCAAATGTAAGCCCGGTGTCCCAGTTACCTCATAAAATTTTCAAAAATGGGGTAACTGGGACATGTATCCTGGGTAACTGGACCATGCTGGATGCAGTTACCCCAATAGTTATAAATAATTTTTTTGTGTTTCTCTTACTACGGGAAGTAAATTTCTCCATTGTTTTTTGCGCACAATAAAGAAAATGATAGAATACCTTATTAAAATTATGTAATGAAATTAAAAAAAAGCATATTGAGTGGTATCAAACCAAATTTCTTGGCCCCTTGAGAGGCGGTGATGCCGTTATGGCATCACTTAATATTAATTGCTAATTACCACATTGGCACCTGAATTTTATAATGAAAATTTCACCTTTATTAAGTACGCGAAAATATACTTTTACTTGTTTTCAGATAGATTCTCTTGTAAATGTTGGTGTCATTAAATTATTTCAACATTTTACGAATACAAGTACCTTGCCCCTGAAAGCGAGATAGCCAGACCTTGAAATTGTGCTATACTCAGGGGTCGCATTCTATAGGGAATCTTTTATCGTCCCTACCACTATTTTGAAAATAATATCTTCATCGCACCTTTCTTTAAGGAACAATAAAATTTTCCCTATATAATGCGACCCATGGATAAACATAAAGTACTTAAGTACATACGTAGCCTTTTGTTCAGAGATTTACCTTGCTATTTTTTTCTTAAAATACCCATGTGACTTTTATACTTATTATGTATTCTAAAGTACATAAGTACTTCCTTAAGTTTTATGTTTTTGGTATAAATAAATCTAATATTCTCACTTTTAGTGTTTTTTTTAGACACATTGACAGCAAAGGTTTCCCTTACAACGCTGTTTATTGACATATAATTTACATGATCTGCCTGGTTTAAATTTTTTTAAGTTGTTTACACTTTTTCAAACAGGACCTGATATCCGATATGAAAAAATATGAACTCTTGTGGAACATAGATCCCCCCCCCCCCGGTCCAGTTACCCCATTTTTTGGGGCAACTGGACCCATGAGGAAAGAAAGATGAAATATGCATATTTTTATATTTTTAAATATTAAAATGTAAATTTGAGCATTTCTGTCTGATAGAGGGAACCTAACTGAACACATTTACAGAAGTTCAGACTTTAATTCAAATGAACATTAGTTTTTGAAGCTGAATTGTCAGAAGCTCCAGACTCGCATTGTAAAATCATGTCCCAGTTGCCCCAACTAACCTTACTTGTTTCCCGTACAAAATCACTCATAATCAACAACTGCTAGCCATCGACAGGGAGAAGCGACTGACCTTTGTATTGTCGTTTCTTGCTAGAATTGAGGAGGCTGCATCATGGCCATGGCAGATTCTGTGGAGCGATGAGGCACATTTTCACCACAGTGAACAGTGAACATCCATAACTTTCGCAACTGGAAGAGGAAAACCCTCGTACCTTCCAAGAGATTCCACTCCACTCACCGAACGTTACAGTCTGGTGTGAATTCACAGCCACATTCAGTCTTGAACCTCTCTTTTTTTAAGAGATTTCTCACAATGGCCGTGTGATATGCATCGTAACGGCCAATAGGTACAAAAGGATGGTCGAAACTTTTGTTGTACCCCATTTGCAAAGGCCGCTCAATTATCTTTACTCAATATACCTCCAAACATTGGAATCTGTGTACAACAGTTTCTTCAGAAACTTTTCACTAATGACAGAGTAATCAGTCGCGTGTTTCCAACAACCTGACCATTTTGTTCTCCCGATCTTAATCCGTGTGATTTTTGGCTGTGGGCATACCTAAAAAATCTGGTTTGTCAAGGATTGTCTGGTAACTTTGGCAGACTTGAAAGAAGGTATCACTCTGTATGTGAGAAACATCTCAGTCGATCAATTACGATCCACAGTAGAGCAAGCTGTCAACAGACAGTAGATTTTACATCTTTAACCCATATTGGACCGCTGTCCTATAAATAGGACAGGTAATAAAACATTTTTTAAAATAAAATAGGTAAGGAGTTTTTGGATGCATTTTGTTATGACGTTTTTAAAATACATAAAAGTATAACATATAAACAAAAAAACAAGTAACCAATTAAAATTTAATTGAAAAAAATCTACTTAAATTTTTTTTTTAAGAATTGTGATCTTATAATCTAGAATTTTACCGTTATTATTATCTTTTTATTGGAGAAATCATAGAGTATTTTTGTACAACATAAACAGTATTTTTAAAGTAAAATAAAATATTTGCTCATAAAATTATTTTATGTATGCATTTTATGTATCCTTACTATGTGTCCTACTAATATATCCTGTTTATAGGACAACTAGTTACTTAACAAATTAAAAACTTTTTTTCAAAATTTTGCTAGTATCTACTTAATTACACCATATTGATGATATAATTGAAGTTTTAAAATTTTTCAAAAATATTTAATCGGTGTGGTCGAATATGGGTTAAAAAGGGAACCATATAGAGCAGCATTCCCTACGTCGCGGTACCCCTTGTCACAGTGGCGTAGCCAGGATTTCGTTTCGGGGGGAGGGGGGTCCAAAATTTTTTCTTCAGGTTATATATAGTAAAACTTGTCAAGATGAAATCGCAAACATTGGTGAAAAATTTCATTTTACACAGGTTTTCGTGTTTGCAGGTGTAATTGTATAGTATTCTTTTCGATAGCACCGTGGAACATTTCCGTTATAGACAGGTTCCATTTTTACAAGTTTTTTGTATTTATATAAATATACTTATGTATATTATATGAATAGTAAAACCTGTCAAAATAGTAATTATCTCTAACAGAATCCTGCCTTAAACGGAAGCGTTACATGGTCTTAATTTGTATTGCCATACAATTAAATTTTCTAAAAACTTGTCTGAAAGGGGATTTTCACCGCACATTAAAACCTCTGAAAGCAGAATCTTTCTATAGCGAGATCATGTCTCAAACGGAAGAGTTTCAGGATCCCGACGAAACGAGCAATAGATCTTATTGAGGTAGGGTACCTTAGAAGTATACTTCATTACACTTCTTTAAACGGAAGCCTGTCTAAAATGGAACTCTTTCCAGTCCCTTCCGATCACGTCTTGACAAGATTGACTGTGTATGTATAATAGAAGTATTTCGAGTAACTTTAAGAATTTAGGTATATCCTTATTTAATTTCTTAATTTAAAAAAAGAGCACGGATAAAAATATGTAAGATCAATCTCTGTAACTGCAGCTAATAATACATTGAAGTTACATTAATATTTATCAGTGAAAAAAATTTTGCAAACAATATGATGTAAAAAACTGGGCGCATATGAAGAGTATTAATTTATTTAGCAATTATTAGTAATTTATTTAAATCAGGTTTCATATTACATAACATTTGCCTACAATAAAGTTAAGATCAAGTGGTTAAGCGTAGCCGCCAACTTTTACGCTTTTTTCTTACCACTAAAATTTTATAGTAAATACTGTCTTATTTAATGGTCGAAATGTCACGATTAAACAAGGGGAAAATCTCTATTAAATTTTAGTGGTAGCAAAAAAGCGTAAAAGTTGGCAGCTATGGGTTAAGTTTAAAACAGCAATTTCCATGTTTAATTATTTGCCATTGAATTAAGAACTTGCGCTGTAATAAACATCGGATAATGATTTCACATAAGTGTCAGTGAGCCGTTAGTTGCGAGTTTTTGAGATAAGCTTTTAATCTTTAAGAAAAAGATCTTGCATTTCAGCTACAGAAACTAGTAATGTAAGAAGCACACGCATCAAATATAGTTCATGCCAGTGTTATCAGTTTAGCCTCCACTTTTAATTCGAAATTTCAAATTCACATAGGAAATTTTGAAAGAAGAATCTTTAACTTTTTGTAATCACAAAATTTCTCTCATAAAGCAAAAAAAAAAGCTATTTTTATTTTCTAGTGCGAATTTGGATTTTCTTAATAAAAATGGAGGCCAAACTGGCAACCCTGGTTCTTGCTGGAAAAAATAGTTTTGTTACAATTGTCTAAAGCAGCCATTATTCTTTTTGGTTTCTATGTTTCGCCATTTTTGATACCATATTCGATCTAATAGTTGCTTCCGATATCTGGTCATCTTTAGAAGTTAAATGTTTGATGCTATTTTTATTTTCTAGTGTGAATTTGGATTTTCTTAATAAAAATGGGGGCCAAACTGGCAACCCTGGTTCTTGCTGGAAAAAATAGTTTTGTTACAAAGGTCTAAAACAGCCATTATTCTTTTTGGTTTCTATGTTTCGCCATTTTTGATACCATATTCGATCCAATAGTTGCTTCCGATATCTGGTCATCTTTAGAAGTTAAATTTTTGAAACTAATTTATTTGTGATGGATTAGCACGCTTTTGGGAGTATTAGGATGCGTAAAAATAATAGTGGTTTCTGTTATTGTACTTCCCAACCAATTTATTTTAGATGGTTCGAAACAGTTTTAGAGCCTTCTCCAAGTTCAGCAGTAAGCTCCGAACTTTGGTATGCGGATTAGCTTCAATTCGATTTATTATTGTTAAAGACAAAATATCACTCAAGACCTTCTCCATACACAAAATTGTTATTGCCACCATGAAATTTCTTGAAGCAATGTTAAACTGGGGGTTCACAATTAGTAAATGGGGTCAAACGAAATGTTGAATCCAGACATTTTTTTCATGTGGGATTTCTGCAGTTTTGGAAGGGACACTACGGAGTTCCGTGGAGGGGTAGCACTTCTAGACAATTAATAAGCATAAAATCCCGAATCTTTCGTTTGCACCCGTAACCCTTTCGGGACCAGCATCTTTTACATGAATTTTATTCCTTTGACACCACTTTTTGTCAAATAATTAAATTTAGCTTATGAATCGAGAAAATGTCTTAATTAAATTTAACCAATTTTTACTTTTAATTTTTAGTGGTATCAAAAACAAGTTCTATAAGCACCTTTTGAAGATGCATATATGCACCCATGGTCCCGGAGGGGTTAAACAACTCGACATGAGGATCGAAAACCTCATCTCTATATATTTCATCATTCACACACAGCAAATAGAAGCGTCTTAAATTTAGACACATATGTGACTGAAAAAGAATTTTAGACACTTAAGTGTCTTAATCTGAAAATTAAGACATTATAGATGTCTTAATTTAAGATACATAAGCGTCTTACTATGACCATGGTGTAAACGAACTGAGAATAATGTCTAAAATATCCGCAAACGTCTTATTTTAAGACACTTCATTGCTTTAAACGTGTCTTAATTTAAGACGTTTTGATTCTTCCAACGCAATAACCACCAGGGGGCACTGCCAGTCGCGCATGCGTTTTAGATGTCTTCGTTCAAAGTTGGTATACGTTGTAATTCAAACAAAGTTTGTTTTTATGTACGCGTGTATTTTAATTCGTTTTTCGCGGAATGTGAAGTTCTGTGATTTAAATTCGTATTCACTTGGATTATTTATTTATTGAATACATACATCTGATGTGTGTGCTTGACATCAAATGTCTCTTAGAAGCTGTCGTCGATACAAGGGCGGGATATACACAGAACAGAAGTAGACGACGCTTGAAGATTACACCCGGAAATTCTACAAAGCGTGTGCAATGGACTTAGTGTTAATTCGTATTAATTTATATCAATAATATTGTGTTATTCATCTTCGTCCTGTCGAAGCTAGCAAAAAAAAAAGAAACTTTTGTCTGGCGGGTCCTATTTTGAGGATGAAATATTTCATTCTTTAAATATGGCTAGTCGGATATATCATGGGATTTCGTACTAAAATGATGCAAGCTTTTTTCCTTCACTGGGGTAGTTTTTGAAATTTCAAATCGAGGAATTTTTCTTACCTCTTTCAGCAACGGAAGTAAGAGCCATAATTTCTTTATAGTACTAAAATTAGTGTATTTTATGATTTTATTTATTGTACTAAACAAAATTCTGCATGAAATTTAATTAGTTTTGAATCTGTTCGCAAAAAACCCCACTAATTCTAGAAGTATATATTTTTAAACTTATGACGTTGTTTTTTATTACGAATTATATATTCAATGTCAGTTCTTAGTTTCAATGGATAATTCTTATCTCACAGTAAACGACGGCCACAAGGAAGTAAAGGAAAAAAAAACTTTGAAAGATGACTAATGCTTTCTTACTTCCTGGCATAAAACCGCAGATTAAAAATAAATAAATAAAGTACATGAGACTCGTCTATTATGTGAAGCTGCCTGTAAAAATATACATATGTATTTGACTTGCAATCAACTCTAATACTGAGTTTTTGATTATTTTTAATAAAAATGTGATTTGAAATTTATAATGGGAAAAAGTAAAAACCTATAACTAGATTTCTTATTTAAAATTGTGGTAACTTTATTTATATGCACTTATACGAAAAATACAAAAATGGCAGATGTTACTGTATATATTTAAGACGAAAGAAGTTTGGAAACTATAAGTTATTTTTTCCTCATGTTTTTAATATAGAATATGTACTTATTTGTTTTTATTGATAGTTGAATAGCTTTTGTGATTACCCTCTGATCTACATAAAAACTTGCCCATGTGGAAATATAAATTTTTTAAAAACGTAATTTTTAAATAAGTATTTTCATTTTTTTTTTTTTGGGGGGGGGGGGGGTAGGGAGGGATTTTGCATGAAATTTTCGTAAAGCTAATATCTTAAATCTTGCACTGATTATAATGAAAGTTTTGAACTTTTAGAGTAGGACAAGATTAAGAACGCAAATACATTTAACAAAATACCAAAGTAATTTTTCCCCAATGTTATTAAAGTAGAATATTTATTTATTTATTTTCATTATTCATAGTTAAATGGCTGTTGTGATTATCAAGTGATGTATAAGTAAAATTGCCTATGTGGCAATATATTTTTTAAAAAATCTAATTTTTAAATTATGAATTTTCATTTTTTTTTGTGTGTAGGGGGGGGGGGGGATTTTTGCAATTTTCGTACATCTGATATTTTAAATCTTTTTTGACATTCAACCGAGTATAATAAATATTTTGAACTTTTAGAGTAGGACAAGATTATAAAATATATATATATTTATCTATGTACCTTAAAAGCCCTTAAAAAGCCCACTTCGGGACCGCAGAATTTTTCAGACATTTTAAAATGTCTGAAAATTGAACACTCCATTTCAGACATTTTAATTTACAGTGCAGTTGCACTGGTAAAAATGTGTAGGCCAGTATAGCCATTCAAAATTATGCCCACCCATACCATGATTCCACGACCTTGTATCGATGCCTTTCACGGGTGTTTGCAGCTTTATTGCATGTGTTTTCTCCTCCATATGATAACACGCCAGCAATAATTCTTCAAACGAAATAAGGATTCACCGGTAAAGAGAACCAGGCTCCAGCCCGTGGTACTCCAATGACTATGATCTCTGCACAACTTTAACCGGGCGCTTTGCGCTGCCGGAGTTAATGGAATACAAATAATGGTTTTCATTGTATGCATTCCTTTTTTATACAGCCTGTTACTCACTGTAAATCTGGATAGCCGCGTTCCTGTTGTTGCAGCGAACTCTCTTGTATTCTGAACATACGTCAATGGCCTGTTTCTTTTAGCAATCGTTGCCAAATAACGGCCCTGAGAATCTATTGTGGCATGTTTTTTACCTTGACCTGGTTGACTGTGCACATTACCAGTGTCTGTTAACCGTTTCCATACTCTTGACATGACGCTTTTGGCTATTTTTAAGTATTTACAGACCACTGAGTGTGTCTGTCCTGCTTCCAATCTACCTATCGCACACCATTTCTGGCAATCAGTCAAATGACATATTCCACCTACTACAAGCGAAAATTTTATCCAACTATACGTACAATCCTTGAAATTAGACTTCAAGTCACCCACATGCAATCCTTGAAATTAGACTTCAAATCACCAACATGCAATCCTTTTCACACGTGAAAAGAAGGAACGGGCTGAAAATTTTGCATATTTTTCTGTAGAGAATGTTAATCTCATTGGACTATGTGATAACGTTCACATTGAGTTACCAATCGATCACCTTTCATTGAAGTTCCCTTAATATAATTAAAACAAAGCACCTTTTTATGGCTATTCCTTTAATTTTTGTCGCCAGTGTATTTTGAAAGTTGTAAAAAATAACCAGTCCAAAAATAAAGTTACTTTTATTAATTGCTTGCAGAATATTTAATTTAATTGATAATATTGACCGTTATAAAGTAAACAAAGATAAGTATCGCGAAACTCAACAAATGTGCCATTATTGCATTCGTGTAATCTCGTCTTTTCCCATACGTGTCGGTAACAGTTGGTCCCATCGAAGCCCAAGATAAAGAAGTTTTACGTTTAATCTAGTTACACAAAATTTATGTTAATGGAATAGCAGGTATACTTGCATAGTTAGCCTTTCGTCTCGGGACATTAAAATGTTTCCGTTTACGAGAGGATTCTGTGCTCGCAAAAAACTGCCAAGAGGGAATCACAATTGGAACAAGTTTCATTTCAGATGGGTTTCAAACGTTAGGAAGCATAAATATATAGTGTTGTTTTCGTCGAATCTTGAATTGTTTTCGTTTGAGATAGGTCATCTTCACAGATTTTACTGTAATACATTTATGCTCAGAGGTGTACTATAGAGTGAGTACGTTTTAGCAGTTTTAATGGATAATGTGAAAACGGAAAGTGTTTATAACGGGAACCTGTCTAAAACGGAAATGTTCATAAACCCGGCGAAGACATACCTATAAATTATACCTTCTAAGACGAACACCTGTTTAAAGCGGATTTTTTCATAGGTTCTTTGTGATTACGTCTTAGCCGTTTTTACTGTTGTATCAACCATGATTCAGTAAACTAGTTCTGCGTTAGGATGGGGGGGGGGAGTCTGGACCGCCTGCCCCCCCCCCCCACGCCACTGCCTTGTCACTTGAATGTTTGGTACGTTCAAATAAAATGGCTTTAAAATTTGTTTTTGTGTCTTTGCAGCATGCGAAATTTGACTTTCCATAAGACTTTTAGCATTAGTGCAAAATCCTGCAGTTTGATTGGCTATCGGTGAACTGAACTTCTTTGCCAGAAAGAAAAAAAACTGTTTTACGAGTAACAACGCTGCTACTGATTTCATCAGTTGTTTTTCTTGAGAATAATAACTTGATAAGCATCCTAAAAAAGCGTATATATTTCTTATACTTAATACAAAATCAACAGTTATAGAGTTAATAACATAATATAAATTAATTATTAAATTTGATTTAATTTTCTAGTTAAAAAACTATCAATAACTCAAAAACAATATTCACTTTGTTAAATTATAAGAAAATAATGAGATTGAGATGATTGCATGTAACTTTTTTATTGGTTGGTCAGATGTGTGCAATCAATATTAAAGTTTTAGCAGCGTAACTAAGAATAAGTTATTGGGGTTCTAATATGAAAATATCTTTGTATGTCAGTTTAAGATATATGTCAATTCCACTGTAACTGACGTAACACTTGATCGTTGAATTTTGTTTTCAAAACTGTGTAGAAAATTTACTAATAAAGCTAGAACAAATTTTTACAATGTAAAATGTTTCTTACTAAGAACTTAATACCCAAATACCTCCAAATTATTTCAATCTGTCTTTTAGTCCCAAAATTTGCAATTCAAAATTCTGTAACTGTTGTAACATAAAATAGACAAATATTTTTTCTGCCTTCATTGAATCGCAAAAAATTATCAAAACTATCCCGTTAAAAAAAGTTATTTAATGTTCTCAACAACACTAAGTAATGACAAATTATAACAGTAACTTGTTTAATTAATTTTTGAAAAAGAAAATTCATTTATGCATGTAACTGATGCAACTTTTACCCAACTTTTGCAGGCTAGTGTAATCTAATATTTTAAAATGTGTATCATTTTGTAAAGAATTGAGGCTATTGTTTTTCATCCTTTAATTTAACAAAAATTCTGTTATTTTTATCCTCTTATATGTTCAGTACAAATTGTATATTTCGCATTAATATGTCAGAATGATTAAAGATCTCAAATTTATATTTCAATGCTAGTTTTACTCTCAACCATTTCTTTAATATATCTGACGAAATTATATTTCTACAAAATTTGTGAATGACCCCTAATTTGCAGAAAAAGTATGCTCCAACTTCAAACAGCTATTGCTCGGTCAATTTTAATCGTAGAATAACGGGACTTTTTTTGCCTTACTTGTCAGTGTAACAGAAAAATTTTACTAAATATAACTTATAGGACCGGGGGACCGTATACAAATTTAGATTCTGTAATTCTTCGCTAAATTGTTTTTTCGCTTCAAACTTTTTCTATCTTAACTCTGCACCTAATGTTGACCATTTTTGTAATTGGAAGTATGCATCTAGGACCAACGGTTGAGAAAATAAAGGTCGGTCAGGTTATACGTGGACACACTGTATGTATATCGCAAATAATATCATATAATTTTTCATTGATCATGTTTGTATGATGCATATTACACTTTTATTGCAACATATATGTAATAAAACTTAAAAAGAAAAAAAAAATTAAATAACACACACACACACACGCGCTTATATATATATATATATATATATATATATATATATTTAATTTTACCTTACCTTGAATTATTAAAGCATGGTAATTTAGTGTATACAATGTTTAAATTACCATTGCACCATATATTATTAATGTAATTTAGGTATAAAGGAAAATAATTAATTTTTAAAGATGAATATTTAATAAATTAATTCTGCTATTTATTATTTATATATTGCTAAAGCTCTAACATAAAAACACTTTTCATGTAAGTTTAGAAGCTATTACAATTAAATTTTAATAAATATTCATTTTAAACATTTAAAAAATAGCTTTTAAGTGATAAGAATTTTAAATTGTTATTCCATTAATAGTATTGAATTTACAATAAAAAGTTATAAAGCTTTATAAATTGATAAATATTTTTTAGATGAAAGATAATACTTAATTTTAAAAGATGAACACTTTAATAAATTACTTGTGCTAATTATATATATATATATATATATATATATATATACCAGGTGTCCCAAAAATGACTGATGGATTTTAAAATTCAATAACTCGCAAACGGTGACAGATATTTAAAAAATTCTTGCAGGAGGGTTATGTATGATGTCAGGAGTTTTTTTACTGTGATTGATTTACAGGCGATTTTACATTGATGAAACTTAATTTTCCGGATTAAATTACTTTTTATGGTCGGATTAAAAGAATATTTTATGCATCGTATTTTAAAACTAGGTGAAGAGATTTAGAATTTTTTGTTGTTGTTAAAAATTTCATAAATTTTATTACATTCTAATAAATTTTAGATCTTTTAAGGAAGTTCATCAGTAGGGTTTTATGAATGTAATAATCGTGAAAATGGTTAATAGTATATTATTGTTCAAAATAACTACTTAAAAACAAATATTAGAATTTACCTTGTTTAACCCTTTTGAATAGGGGGTATTATATCGTTGCATTAAAATTTAAAAAATAAAATGAATGCTAGTTAATTAAAAATGTTGTTTGACAGTTCGATATTAAAATATTGTACTACATGCAGCTTCATCTTGATGTTAGATAAAATAAAACTAGTAAATATTCTTTATCTACATCTACTATTTAAATTGTAAAAATGTGTTAAAAGAATTCTTGGAGTTTGAATTTTTACAGTTTGGCAACTCTTTCTACACACAAATGATAATATGCATATATTTTTTTATAATAAAGGTATCGATGATATCTAATGTGATAAACTAAGTTCAAATTAAAGTTGACAAGAGTCTAAAACTTAATAGTACTTAAATTATTGAAGGCCACAAACAAATTTTTATTGAAATTTTTATCTTCATATAAATTATGACCGTATTTCTAATAGCACTTTTTGTTGGACTGCAATTGTAATTTTAAACTTTTTAGTTTATATATATATTTTTTAAAAATCATGAATCGTAATAATCAGGGCTTGGCAAATTCGGTCGCCACTTGCAACTAATATTTTTTACTCGACGACCAGGATTTTTAATCTGGCGGTTTTTGTAGTGTTAACGAAAGAACAAAGTGTAAACGGCATTTTCCATATCATGCACAGAAAACGACATTCTTTGCTGCTCTAGCCAGCTAGCATGTCATGTCATGCGATTAGAATGTGGGGAGAGGGTGGGTCGTTTTTACGGGTAGTTTACCAATGTTTTTTGCAAGAAGATTTTGTTTAAAGTTTTCCAGAGAAATTTGGTAGTAGTGGCCAGGGGAGGGGGGGGGGGATTGAGAGAGAATTTTAAATATTAGAATAATAACTTTATTTAATGCAGAACATTCTATAATTATACGTGTTTAGTGTTTGAATTATCATCCATAGTAAATGGAAAAAAATTCCACTGAAAATCAGAAGGACATTATTTTGGAGGGGAGGTACTTATCCTTAGCGATTTCATTGTTGTATTAAATCAATCCTTAGATTATTTTAATAAATCAATCATTAGATTGTTGTATTAAATCAATATTTTTATTGTTGTATCAACCCGTAAGAACGACCCACCGTCTCCCCACATTCTAATCGCATGACATGACATACTAGCTGGCTAGAGCAGCAGAGAATGTCGTTTTCTGTTTATGATATGGAAAATGCCGTTTACAGTTTTTTCTTTCGTTAACACTACAAAAACCGCCAGATTAAAAATCTTGGCCGTCGAGTAAAAAATATTGGTTGCAAGTGGCGATCGCATTTGCCAAGTCCTGATTATTACGATTCATGAATTTTTTAAAAATATATATAAAGTAAAGATCTTTAAAATTACAATTGCAATCCAATAAATGTGCTATTAGAAATACGGTCTTAATTTATATCAAGATAAAAATTTCAATAAAAATTTGTTTGTGGCCTTCAATAATTTAAGAACTACTAAGTTTTAGGCACTTGTCAAATTTAATTTGAACTTAGTTTATCACATTATACTATATCATTGATATCTTTATTATTAAAAATATATGCATATTAGCATTTGTGTGTAGAAAGAGTTGCCAAAGCGTAAAAATTCAAACTCCAAAACACCAAGATGAAGCTGCATGTAGTACAATATTTTAATATCAAACTGTCAAACAAAATTTTTAATTAACTAGCACTTATCTTATTTTTTTTTTATTTTAATGTAACGATATAACACCCTATTCAAAAAGGTAACTTCTAATATTTGTTTTTAAATAGTTATTTTGAACAAAAATATACTGTTAACCATTTTCACGATTATTATCCAACATTCATAAAAACCTACTGACGAAATTCCTTAAGGGGTCTCAGGACTTTTAAAGCTTCAGATTTTCGAAATTTTAATTTTTTTAGATGTTAAACTACTGTCTTTTTTGAACATTTTGATATAATTATATCCTTGAAATTTCGATTAGAACGGAAGTTATGGTTTTTACGTAGATTTCGTATTAAATACTACCTATTACATTCTCCCCTATGTTGGAATTTCTGAAAATTTTTGCAGATCTACACCGATCGTGACCCCTAGAACCCAAAACCAACCTAAGTAAAAAACTTTATTTATCTATATATCTATACATATATGTTACATTATTAGATCTAATTCTGCGATTTCCTTATCTTATTCTAAATTACTACTTTATATTCACTAAATCCTTATCCTTAAATAATCTCTATCGTTAATTCTGTTAAATTCCCTTTAATTTAATGCCTCACTTGTCTTAATCGCTTAAATATTACGCTTTTAGTATTCTTAAATTAAATGTTCAATTCCCGCGCTTTTTTCTTTCGAGATTATTCTTTTAGCTTCCATTTTTACTTTCCCGCGCATTTCTGATGTTATCCTTTTTTCCTTCAAATTCATCCACTAGCTCTGTTCGAACTCTTTATATGACGTGACATTCTTAATTATTCATTGGTTGAGAGCGCGATCTACGTCATATTTCTATCCTTACACGTGAGGAACAAAAAGTTGATACTTGCTGTGTTTCAGCAGATTTGAGTCGTATTTCCAGTTTTCATCCATCCCTTGGTCACCGTCCTGTTATTCGATTATCTGGAACTTTGTTTAAACCTAATTACTACTACGGAGCTATGGCTAATTATCTTGGTGGAAACTGCACTTTTTGCAAGATATTCTAATAAAGTGCTTAGCTGATATTATGAGTTGTTTCAATTTCTTCTGGGGAAACTTCACGGAAAGATGCATTCCATTGTTTTCACTCGACAGCTGCATTTCAGCAATTGGTTCTACTAACATAACAGATTCGAATTATCTGTTCTGACCACTTCTTTTACGCCATTATCGCTGCATGTGATCCACAGCTACTATCGTGACAGCCAGTACGGCATTTTCAACGATAAAGCCAATCCAATGTTGCTAGAATGCAGGATATAGAGGGTGTCCGGTCTCCACGGTGTCCAATGGGTAATTCCTAAACCGTTAGTCATAGACATATAGTTCCAATTACAAAAATGTTTAAAATCAGGTAAAGAAACATTTTACAAGCGATTTGGGTCAATAAAAATATTTCTTAAAAAAATACGAAATTTAAATTTTTATACGGTCCCCCGGTCCTATAAGTTATATTTAGTAATTTTTTCCTATTACATTGACAAGTAAGACAAAAAAAGTCCCATTCATATAACACTAAAATTGTGCGAGTTATGAAACTTTAAAAATGCATGACTTATGCCACTTTTCTACTCTGAAAACAAATGAGTTCGGCTTGGCTTTGAGGGATCATATACCAAGTGTTTAAAGTATTCGAAGATCTTACTTCATGTGTATCTGCGCTTTGAAAAAAAATCCTACAAGTATTATGATTAAGTCTCAAATTGGTTAAAATAGCATATGTTTTATTTTGTCAGGATTTGAGACTGTTTCTCTTATGATTTCTTTTAACAAAAATTATGTTTTTTTATAAGTTTTTATGTTACTTCAACAATCGTATGTATGTTTTTCCAGTTCAAAATTTGTACTCGAACATTAACCCACTTTTAAATATCCGATCGAGATTGCTTTTTACACACTGGCGCAAATCCGATAGCAATCTAACATTATTAAGATTTTCGGTGGTTACCATTTATACTTATTTTACAGGATAACACAAAAAATTTCCGATAGATTTCTGCCAAGGAGTTTAAGAAAAAGTTTTAGATTAGATAATACAAGACTGCGATTGTTGGGTTTTTTAACTTTTAAGTATTTTGTAGCACTGAATCCGAAAATTACCTTAATTTTTAACCATCATGTCAGGATATTTCGCAAATCATAAATTTTCAAATTTAAAGAATAACAAAAATCGAATACTATAAAGTAGAGGAGATGGTTGTGTTTTTAACTTTTGATAATTGATTTTTACGCACTTTTTAGCACTGAATCTGAAAATGACCTTCATTTTTAACCATTACGTTAGATTTTTTTGCACATCGCAAATGTGTAAGTTAAAATATAGCGAAAATCTCATACTATAAAACATATGTAAAACATTTTTTATTTTATTTTATTTTATTTTATTAAAAAATTTATTCGATATTTTTGCTTATCCTGGTATTCTTACAGCTAAATAGCTGAGTGGTCCGATGAGATGGGGGAGGAAATTCAATTTTAACATTGAACTTCTTAACTTTGAAATTTGCAATTTGCGAAAAATTCTGATATGATAGTTAAAAATGAACGTCAATTTCGGATTCAGCGGTACAGAATATATAAGAATCAATTATCAAAAGCTAAAAAACATGACATAACCCAACTTTTGCAGGCTTGTGCAATCTAAGAATATTTTAAAATACGTATCATTTTGTAAAGAATTGAGGCTGTTAATTTAGAATCATTTTATTTAACAAAAATTCTTTTTTTTTCTTTCTTCTTACATGTTTATTACAAATTGTATATTTTCCATTAATATGCCAGAATGATTAAAGATTTCAAATTTATATTGCAATGTTAATTTTACTTCCAAACATTTTTTTTTTTTATATCTGATGAAATTATATTTCGACTAAATTTGTGAATGATGTTTGCAGCAAAAAATATGCTCCAAGTTTAAACGGCTATTACTCGGTCAATTTTAATCGTAGAATAACGGGACTTTTTTCGTATTACTTGACAGTGTGAAAGGAAAATTTCACTAAATATAACTTATAGGACCGGGGGACCGTATAAAAATTTAAATTTCGTATTTTTTTAAGAAATGTTTTTATTGACCCAAATCGCTTTTAAAATATTTCTTTACCTGATTTAAAACATTTTTGTAATTGGAACTATATGTCTATGACTAACGGTTTAGGAATTAGCCATTGGACACCGTTGAGACCGGACACCCTGTATATATATATATATATATCACTTTCTTCTGGACACGATAACTTTCACAATTCTGCACAAATCTCTTCCAAACTAATACATAAAATCAAGGGACATAAAATCTCGGTCAAGTTTGTTAATGGGCAAAATTGGAGCAAGGGGATTGAAATAGGAAGGGGTTTTGTGAAAACCGAAAAAAACCTCATTACTTCTTAATTTTTGTACATATCAAATCAGTTTAAAGTTTTTATTACTTATAAAAACAGGGCCAAAAATTTACGTATCATAGATTTTTGATAAAATTAAAAATGGGCTCAAGGGGCGCAAAAATAGGGTTTTTGCGAGAAAAAAATTCATAACTTCGTCAATCGTCCAGATATCAAATCCAATTAATTTTACTATAAATCTCCTTAATATTATCTACAACTTTTATATTCCCAAGTTTTTGATAAAATCAATTCGTACCGCAAAAAAAAAAATAAAAAAATAAAAAAATAAAATAAAATAAAATATAAAAACGAAAACAAAAAGGGTGGTTGAAGAAGAGAAAAATTCATAAATCCGTCAATTCACAAGGTATAAAATCCCATAATTTTATCATATATTTTCTTAACATTGTCTGCAACATTTATACAAACAAATTTTTGATAGGACCAATTCTTACAGCAAAAACAAATTAAAAATACACAGCGGTTGAAGAAAAAAATAATCTTAAGGGTGCTGTCAAATCCAAACTGCTTATTTTCTTACTCATTTTTAAATTCATTTTTGCTCTCAGACGCATCCAATTGGTAGATTCTCTTATTCAGAAACGATATAATGTACCGTAATAATCGAATTTTAGATAGAGACAGAATATATTTCAAAAAATGATGTCAAAGTGGGCATTTTGAACAGAATTTTCCGAAGCGATTGTGTTAGAAACGAAAAATATTGTCCTACTGAGAAAATAATTGTTTATAAATCAAGTTTTAATTAATTGAACGAAAAATAAAAACACAGGTCGCTTATAAATCTCTTTAAAAATCACGTCAGCAAGTTTCATATTTTTTCTATTAAAAATGAATCTGAAAATGTGCCAGAAAATTTCGAGTTGTTGAGCATGGAAATGTATTTTGTTGAATACCGCCTTAACATAATTCTGATAAAACCAGCTATTATATAAAAATGAAATAAAAACTCGTCAAAAGCGACCAGATAAAACTGTTAAAGTAGGTTTATCTCTAATCAAGATTTAGTTTTTTTTTCGTGTGTGCGAAATTAGTATACTTAACTTCGAAACCTACCTCCGCCTGTAGGTAGGGCCGTCAGTGATTTTTAGAATTATACCCGCAATAGCTGAAGCGGCATTTCCGAAGATTTGAACTCATTTTTCTCCAAATGACGTTTTTGGGCATAACGCGCAGGATATCTCAAAAACTTATGAATATTTTTTCATGAAATTAAAAAAATATATGTTTCAGTCTGTATAAACTGAACCTAAATTTTCCTTTTTATTGTTCGAAAAAATATTTTTTTAGGTGATTATGCTGTTGAAATTTTCAAAATTTTGTATTAGCTAAATACAACTTTGTATTAAAAATAGAAAAATGCTTTAAATAAAAATTTATTTAGGTTCAGGGTAATTATTGTAATCTAAAGTATAATTCGGTACAAAAAAAGTAATTTTAGTGGCAAAATTTATTTTGTAATACTGCGCGTAAACTGTCATACCAATTTTCTGCTCGACAAATACCTGACAGTTTGGAGCTCCCTATAAATACTAATTCTGCAACTTGAATTTTTTTTAAATACATGAAAGGAAATAACATACTTGTATCTTTCATCCCAATTAAATTTGCGTTTTTAACTCATATGCATTTTAAAATATTAAATGTTGAAAATTATCTTTTTTTTTGTAATTTTTCCCAATTTTGAGTCCTGTCCTGAGACCCCTTATAAGATCTAAAATTTATTAGAATGTAACAAAAGTTATGAAATTTTTAACAACAACAAAAAATACTAAATCTCTTCACCTAGTTTTAAAATACGATGCATAAAATATTCTTTAACTTGGACCGTTAAAAGTAAGTTAATCCGGGAAAATAAAACTTCATCAATGTAAAATCGCCTGCAAACTCGAATACTACTTCTTAAATTCATGTCCAGTTCTTAACGCTGTATTTCCACTATCGAAGAATTTGTTGTCTCCATGGCAACAACGCACTCCATTAAAATCATATCGAATGAGTTCAGAATCGGGCCCTAAGAGCAATATTCTACTGGCGAATGAGACCCACTCCATAGCCTTAATCTCCTTCCTTCTCATCAGTGTTGATTGACGTCAGTTTCGGCCTCGACTGAGCGTCAATTGCTGTCAGCGCCATCTATTGTTTGAAATTCGAACTAAAATCAAGAATCACAGTAAAAAATCTCCTGACATATTACATAACACTCCTGCAAGAATTTTTTAAATATCTGTCACCGTTTGCAAGTTATTGAATTCTAAAATCCATCAGTCATTTTTGGAACACCTGGTATATATATAACCATTATTAGATTTCCGCACTTAACCCATTTTCGGCCAATTCATATTATTTAACCATTCAATTTAACCATTTCAATAAATATTTTTTTATTAACACTGTGAGGAATATTTTCACTGCTTTCATTTTTCTGCTATTTTTAAGGGTTCTGGAGACATCTATAAAATATCAGTAATTCAATTGGAGTAAACACTTTCTGTTGCGAAATTTTCAAAATACGCTAGTCTTTTAAAATGGAAACGGTTATTGACAAATTCGGCTGTTTGAAAATGTATATTTATTTCACTTGAGATTAATCATATGTTTTTATAATTGATTCAAGTTGCAAGTTCTGTAAGTAAAGTAAGAATAAATCAAATGTCATAAAAATTAAAAAAAAAATTATTAATTTTAAATTTAATAGTGCGTTAGCGCACCATTGGCCGAATGCATATAAATGCCGAATGCGTTTTATTTCTCAAATAAAATATTATTTTTCATGCACGTAACTTTTTTTATTGTCTTAATGAATGTAATTTAAGCATATTTCAATGAAAATAATACCACATTTTATAAAATTTCTATGCTTGGCCTAAAATGGGTTAAAAGTAAAAACGGAACCATTATGAGATCACTCTGTGTGTCTGCCCGTCTCTCACAGCCCTTTTACTCGTAAACTATGGGACGTGGAAAGTTCAAATTGGGGAAAGTAATAAAGACTATTGACTCACATATTTTCAGATTAATAAATATTCATAAATATATTTAGAAAAAATGTAGAAGGGCTAATTAAGTTACATGAATATATATATTATATCGTGTGGAGTATCGTGTGAAAGCTTCCGTAACGCTGAACTCAAAAACATATTTCATTTAATTTTATGTATTATATTTTCAAAGTTATGGTCGAAAATGTAGTGCAAAAATATGTATGTCCCCCACCCATCTAATTCCGAATCTACTGAAGCTAAAATTATGAAAAAATTAGAGGTAGTAGACGTTAATTTAAACCTTTCAAGAAAATTATAGCGATTACCCTAGGTCATCTAGTTTTTGAGATAATCACATTTTTTCGTTACACACAAATTTTGATTTACGGGCATTCAGCAAAAGGGTTGAGCAGCGCTGGAGGTACCTATAGTAGCAGAAGTTTAAAAGCATTGTTGATCATGAGTTTCGGAAAAAATCGTCGGTAATTAGCCGAGATATTAACCCTTAAAGATACGGACAGTTTGGACATACATAATGACAGGGACGGCGTACTCTATGCTGCATTGGCTTTTTAAACCTAGATTTAAAAAAATTAAGGATATATTTGTGTAATGCAATGCCCAGTAGCAGTATAAAAGTAATAAACGTCAAATTGTTTAAAACAGATTAATTTAATGAGAATTAATCACATAAATACTGGGATTCGTGAGTAGTTTGCATTGATTGACTCTCTCAATACACCTATCGTGTCT
This sequence comes from Maratus speciosus, assembly GCA_963932465.1. NCBI lineage: Eukaryota > Metazoa > Arthropoda > Arachnida > Araneae > Salticidae > Maratus > Maratus speciosus. The sequence goes on along the minus strand of OZ010787.1, from coordinate 280,540,726 downwards.
TTAAAGATTAACTAAAAACTTATATGGAAAAACACAGCACGAACCAAAGCGGCGTTGCATCTTTGCGGCGTCCTTTCGAAGCGTGCTTAGCACAATGCTAAGTTTAAATTTTGAACAAGGGTTTCGCTTTAGGTACACTGTAAAAAGAAACGAATTTTACTACGCTGAATTTAGGTTTATGAAATGCCAAATGAAGTTTAAATATGCACTACTTTTATTGTCAGCGCCGAATTAAGTTCATTTTAAACAGATTAGGATAAGATTGAAAAAAGAGTTATACAGAATAGCTATATTTGATATTATTTAGGTTCCATATCTTTTTGAACTTTTATGGTATATCCATTTATACTTTTCTAGTAATACAGCTATACCCAACCCTACGTTGTGTAGTTTTTACAAAGTCTTAGTATTCTTTTAGCAACTTTTTTTTAAATAATGCACTTACTAATTCATATATTATTGTACGGAACCCTCTGTGCGCGAGTTATACTCGTACTTGACCGTTTATATAATATTACAATTCATCATCTTTTTTAAAAAAATAAAAATTAATAAATTGAGTATCAATACATTACACTGACCTTATACATAATAAAGCTGGATCAACTGTTATTAATTTAACTAATCATTAATGAATTTATATTCATATATATATATGTGTGTGTGTGTGTGTGTGTGTGTGTGTGTGTGTGTGTTACTAAAGTTCCAATTAAAATATTTTTAATGCAAGTTAAGAAGATATTATTATTATGTTTTAAATATTAAAGAAATTTACTTATTAAAAAAATAATTATTGTAAGTCATGCGAATTAAAAATAATAGTAGTAGTGAATTAACTGTGGGTAATTCCATGGTAAGTTACGTTACATTTAGAACAATTTACTTCAGTAATTTTAGTAATATAACACCAAAAATAGAATTCAAAATATAAAGTTGACGTAATTTGTTAATTAAACATATTGAAAGCTCAATTTAGATTAAATTTAACTAATTTTTGTGCTATTTATTGAACTCTGGCAGTTATGTTTATTATGTGACTGGCATTACTGAAAAAGGAACATAAGTTACCATAAAAAATTTAATTTCATTCTCATTTTCTAGGTAATTTTCATTCAAATTGAGCTTTTGGATAGGTTTAATTATCAAATCATGTCAGCTTTACATTTGAATATTGTTTGGTGTTATATTACTAAAATTACTGCAGTAAATTGCTCTAAATGTAACGTAAGTTACCATGGAATGACCCCAGTACTATTTTTCAATAAAAAAATACAAAGCAGCCAATAATAAATTTATTATTGGTTATTATTAAATTTCTTAAATAAGAGATTAAGGATAATTTTAAAATATGAAAACTTTAATAAATTAATTATGCTATTTTTACATTTATCTGTTACTAAAGTTCCAACAAAAAGAATGTTTTTAATGTAAGTTAAGAAAATATTATTATTACATTTTAATTATTAAAGAATTTGTTTATTAAGAAAATATCTTGAAAATCATGTGAATTTTAGAATTTAATTTAATTAACTGTATTATATTTAAAATAAAAATTTACAAAGTGACCTATTTTAAATTAATAAAGATTTTTTATGCATCAAGTGTAATAAAAAAAAAAAAAAAAAAAAAAAAAAACTCTAATATATTATTTCTGATAACTTTATATTTATCTGTTAATAAAGTTCTAACATGTAAATAATTTTAATATAAGATTAGGAGATTTATTATTGCATTTTAATAAATATTTACTTTAATTATTGAAAAATAGATTAAATAAATTTTTTAATTTAATTATTGAAGTTTATTTTTTTAATCTAATTAACAATATAAGAATTACAAAGGTACTGATAATAAAGATCGACTGACCTTTATTAACTGAGTTAATAAAGATCAAAACAAAACTCTAAAAGGGTGAAAAACTTCAGCGAGGACAGCACACACAAATTTAGGATTACAAATGCAGAACCTTAACCAGCCCTAGTCTTAACCACTGAGCTAGATCATTTATACGGTGTTTCCACCAAAATACCATGTACCGGCTTTACATAATACTGTACTCTTAGATTCTCTCCTTTCAGGGAAAGAAGTTTGTTCACCGATTAGCGCGATAGCCAATGAAATTGCCGAATTTTGCTCTAATGCTAAAAGTCTTATGGAAAGTCAAATTTCGCTTGCAGCATATGTCCAGTTGTACAGCGCCATTTAACAGTGATTTTGGGAACTATTCTTTTTTAACTTGTTTCCCAATATCATCAATAGTATGTGTAAAAAAATTGAAGCTTATACAGTGTATAATATACACTGAGTAGTTCAATAAGGTATGGTGTCCTATTTTCGTCCCGCAGTCAATTTTAGGCCCTTGGAAGTTGTAATTTTCAGTGAAAACCTTCCAAATTTGGATTTTACATTGACTAACTACCCACACACATAGAAACATATGAAAAATCTCGCACAAAAAAATTAACAAATCGAAAAATTGTTTTTCAAAAGTATCTAATAGCAAAAAGTATGGCAAAAAAAAAGTCCCAATTTCCTCTCTCTCAAAAAACCCAAAAAGCCGAGGCATAACTTATAACTAAATCAAAATGAGTAAGTAATTTAATTTACCTTAAACTTACGCACAAAGAAATGTACTATTAATCAGTGGAAAAATAACATAAAGAAACATTAGCCATCCAAACATGAGGGACAAATAAATTTTGTAATGTTTTTGACTCCTGAGCATGTTTCGTGTGATCAAGCGCAGCATTGAAGGCACTGAACCCATTGTTCTGAATTTTTATCATCAGAAAAACGCTTCAAACAGATAGGGTACTCTGCATCATTGCAGCCATCATTCTCGCTCGTATTATGATCATAAGGAATGTCAACAGAAGAGTAACTTTCGTCACCAGAGTAGCTGGGTAAGTCACGTTTGGATTTTTTACATGGTAGATTTTTCCCCTTTTCCTTGAGAGTGGGAGGGTGCCAGAAGTTTTTTTTTTTACAGCTGAGCGTTTTTTCTTCGCCTGGGAATCTTTCACTCTGTTTTTATGCTGAGATCCAGTGATGAATGTTGCTGGTGTGATCACCGACACTTCCCTGATTTCTTTAGGGCTGATTTCAGCAACAGTTTCCTGAACCTGGGCGCTTGATGATGGTTGATCAGCTACCATGAAATTTTCGCCAGATGGAGAGGGACGAGGTTGCATAAAAAATTTTCGTCCTAATTTCGTCCCCGGGACGAAAATAAGAACTGCAAGGGGGACGAAATTGGAACCACGCTACTTCCCAATATGACGGATCTTCGGTTCTTGTAAGATGAAATGAACGTACTAAAACGCACTATATGCTCATCTTACCTACGTAGAATACTTGCAATGAATAGGAAATAAATACTTACAGTACAGTAAATAACGTTCTACAAATGACGTAATAACAACTCAAGTCTTCAAAAAATGGAAAATCCAGCGTCTATAATATATGTGTGCGTCTTGGCGAAAGAAACTTTCATTACTGACGCCTTTTATGTTCCGTTCATTGTGCCTTTCGTGATAAGTGGCGCCACTGTCGGAGAAGTAAAGTGGGACGAAATCAGGGTACTTTACCTTATATAGAGAGGTCAGAGTAGAGGTGTTTTAATTACGGCAACCCTGTATAAAATTAATGCTTCATAATAATATTTACTTAATAAAGATTGTGCAGTTTTTCAACAAAGATTGCTTAGTTTTTTCTTTAACAAAGTAGTTGATAACTAATTCAAAGGTTTATTAAGATAAACACTTAAGAAATAGCCTTTTTTATTTATATTTTTAATGCGGATTTACTAGCTTGGTGTTACTGAGAAAAAAATTTGATAAAATCAGAACATTTGCACAAGCAATTGCACATTTTTAACTTAGCCTAAAGCTGTATAGCCTCTTTGGAATAAGCCTTATATTAGGCTGATTTGAAAAATGCAGATGATTTTTCAATTAATCGGGCTTTTTGAAATAGACATAAAAGGGTCTTTACTACAAACGAGACTTCTAAGATAGCCTGCTACACATGCCTTTTCTTGTATTAAGTTCATAGCAATATTTTCATTTGAAAAAAAAATACTTTTCACAAAAACAAATATTTTACACATCTATCCTTGGGACGGAAAGGAACTCTAGTCGTCAAAACGGACATACATTCCAACTATGAGATATAAAAGAAGAAATACTAAAAAAATGTTTCGAAACTTAAAACATTAAAAATTTTAATCTAAACATTAATGCTGTGAAAAAAAATGTCATGTCTCTAAATTTTATTTATTTATTTATTTATTTATTTTTTGGTTGTGCATCTTTGCGAGAAGGGGGGCGGGGGTTACATACGAAATAAATAAGAAGTATTTATTAATCTTAATTATCAACTAGGCACATATATCAAATCTGCCAATAAAGCAGTTTTTTTAATCACTTTCCGTCAGCAATCCATCTTTCCTATGTAATTCTGGGAAAACATTAAAAATATGCCTCATCAGCATATTTTATTACTACAGTAATTTTTTTCTACATTTTTTACCGACTTCAAAAAGAGGACGAGGTTCTCAGTTCGACGCGTATGTATTTTTTAAGTATGTTCACCGATTACTCCGAAACTATGTGACCGATTCATGTGATTTTATTTTTATTATTGAAAGAGGATACTTTCAAACTGGTTCCCATTTAAATTTGGTCCCATCAAAATTGGTCTAGTACTTTTTTGGAAATTCACAAAAACAACAACAACAACAGCAATAATAATAATAATAATAATAATAATAATAAATAATTAAATATTTTTAAAATGTTTCATTAATTCTTTTTTTGCTGAAAAGTTTATTTTTATTTATTTTTATTCAGCAACCCATCTTCTTGACGAGTGCTGGGAAAAAATTAAAAATCTCTCTCATCTGCAGAATTTATTGATATTTCTACGCGGGGTGTTCAGTAAAATATATTAACCTTAAAGTAAAATGAAGTATTCATTAACCATAGACATTTGGGCGCGTAAATGAAATCTGCCAATGGGACAGTTTCTTATTAAATTTTTTATAAGCATTTTATGTTCCTGCGCTTATTTTTTTACACTAAAATTACTACACCTTAAACTCATTGCAATAAACCTGGATGAAACTAAGTTATATGGACAAACCTTTGGATATTCATAACCTTTGAAAAATATGAGAAGCACTTTATATATACAGTGGTGATCAATATTGTGGTTTTAGGTAGCACTTTTAGGTAGCTTTCATTACAAAAAGTAAAAAGCTACATATTGTAGTCGCTCGAAGGAAAACACTTCGGGAAATTTTGCTATATTTTCGCGAATCATGACCCCCATATACCAAAACCATCCTCTGTTGAAATGCTGACTTATATATATACTATATATATAAACTTTTTGTACAATTAAACCATTTAAACACATGAAAATTGACCAATATTGATGCAATAACCAGTTTATATATATCCTATATATATATTTATGTCTGAATTTTGTCATGCTCTAACTCTCGAATTTTTGAACCGATTTGGATGAAATTTTTCATATGCATAGTACACACTAATGTCTTGACCGAGTTTGTTGGCCAGTTTCATCCACCATCTTGTTTCAAAATGGCGGCCATTTGAACTTTGTGGACACTTTTGGAAATTTTTAAGTTTCCTAAATTTCTCCTTAAAATGACCTATGTTATTAACTTACACTATGTGACTCTTTAAAATATCTTTTAATGTTTCGAACATGTGTTTAAAATGATACATAAGAGTTTGCGTTTTGTGAAACGTAACCTTTTCTATAAGTATACAATGTTAAAAAACATAAAAAAATTCAAAAAATCAAATAGCCGTCATTTTGAAAGAAGGCGGCAGACGAAGTTGGCCAACGAGCTCGGTCGAGATATTAGTATGTACTATGCATATGAAAAATTTCATCCAAATCGGTTCAAAAATTCGAGAGTTACAGCATGACAAAATTCAGATATAAATATATATATATATATATGTATATATATATATATATATATATATATATATATATATATATATATATGTAAGTCAACATTTCAACGGAGGGTGGTTTTGGGATCTGGGGGTCATGATCGGCGAAAATATAGCAAAATTTCCCGAAGTGTTTTCCTTCGGACAGCTGCAATTGGTAGCTTTTTACTTTTTGTAATGAAAGCTACCTAAAAGTGTCCCCAATTTTGGCCACCACTGTAAATGAGGACTGAGAATGGAAAACGCTGAAAGTCCAGGAAAGGAAATTTTTCAAGAGAACGAAAAAAAGAACTCCTTCTTCTGGTACTTATAGCGTATTCCATTTCACACCTTTTAGGCTCTTGGTGGTACTTACAGCGTTTTCCATTTCACTCCTTTTGGGCTCTTAGTTCAACACTTTAAAATGTAGGTACCTACATTTCTTTTCGTTTTCGTACCTTCTTTTCGTTTAGTGTTTAACACGTTCGCTGCCAAAGCTGAGATGGTGCATCCGTTCATACACGCCAAGATCATATGTGCAATTTACTGCTTTTAAATTATTTTCTGTTTTATTATTTAAATATAAATGTGACGAATTACTTTTAGCAACAAATAAATTCACAAGAGTATGCTCGTTGTTGGCAAATGAAACATTGCTGGTATTTTCTATAGCACTATGTTCGTAATCGGTGATTTAGATACATATCAATAACGAGTTATCTCGTAGCTGGCAAGGAAACCCAGTTTGTTAACTACGAGTGTTCTCGTAGATGGCAGCGAAAGTGTTAAATTCCTAATATAATCATTTGTAAACATTTCTTTTATTTATTTATTTAATATTTCTCACCCTGCTTAAAAATATCCCATTGATGTAAACAATAACAACATGATCAAGTTGTGTAATGGCCACCATTCGCCGAGCATCTTATCACTGGCACTTTCAGGGTTCTCCACTTCACTTCGTGTGGCACATTCAGCGTTCTCCCCATTACTTCATGTGGCACTTTCAACCAGTGACATTTTTCTACACTTTTTTGAAATTTTTTGGCACTTCAAGTGTTCTCGTGCTTGTTAAGCTTGGCATTTAAGACATTTTTTCGTAAAAAAAAAGATTTTCGATTTTTTGGTACTCTTAGCATTTTCTATTCTTAGTCCTCAAATATAAATCAAACTTATTTAATAAAACCAAAATTAATGCAGCAAGAGAAAAAATGGAAAATAGAGGATTTTCACAACAGTTTTGAGAAATCTTAATATTCGTTGATGATTTTGCACATAATTGATGCAGACCACTTTAATCACATATGCAAATGTTTTTCCCTAAGTAATCTCAAGTGATTACATTGTCCTTGAAAACGTTTCAGGATTGTCTTGATTTATAGTAAAACTTGAATGGTTTTTTCTTTCTCTTTAAGAATATTTCTTATTTTGCTTCCTAATATGCTGAAATTGTAACATGCTGAATTTTCTTAGAGAACTAAACATGATACATAGGATTTGTTCACTAGCAGTACTTTATAATGGATAAAAAACAACAATTTAAGGAAAAAACTATTTGTTACCAATTAGAAAAAATTAATGAAACAAATGTTCATTGACTCAGGATCTGATCAAAGCATGAGACGACAGGGCTGTGCTTTGTTGGGCCTCCTAATTTTGGGGGACCTGATACTTGCTATATCGCTATTGCTATATCGCCTGATCGCATACATCTTTTAAGCTGAACAATTTAAGCAGTTTTCGACCCTATATTTATTATAATCATATTTTGCACTTTTGGAGTAGGATGAGATTAAGAGCCATTGTTTTGAAATTCAGACAAACAAGTGCTATTTTGAAAGTTGTATTTTTTGATTGGCTTGATTTTTTTTCTTATGTGGACGTGGGGGATTGTTAACAGGGTTCGTATGGGTCCTTGAATTTCCAGATTAAGAGATTCTTCAGTACCAGTATTTTCTTATAGAAAATCTCTCCTTAAATAAGGCGAAATTTTGCGCGTTTAAACTAGATTTATTTTTCTATAAAAAAAATACTGATACTTCGCCTTGAAAATAACGGTACACGTACGAACCTTGGTTAATGAATATTGTGCAATTTTGAACTCCTAAAAAAATTTCCCCTTTCCTGTAGAAAATGCCAAAGTTCAAGGTCGTGAATATCATTTTTCATGAAATGTTTAATGCCAGTATGTTCGAAGAGTTATATCTTTCGAATGCAACAACATTCCAAAATTTTGTTTTCATAAACTGTCAGTATAACACTGCCTGCTTAATAAACTTGACTTGTTTGCATAGGGGTATTGTTGATTCTATTTTTATGTTGCCACAAAATGCAACAAAATGATGTTTTAGGCTATTTTTCTGCACGTATTATCTTGTTTAAGCAACAATACCCCAAAAATTTTCTTTTTGAACATCGAAGTTTACTATTTGGGGAAGCTAAATAATATAGAAATCAATTGGGAAATTGATGCTGTTGGCAGATATAATTTGTTAAATATTCAAAAGTTGTAAAATCTGCAATTTTATAACTAGGCCAATCTCAAAAATGTATCAGAGCAGAACAAAACAAAATATATCATGTTGTAGCTGAATATATGTACTAGTACACAGAAAAGAAAAAAAGTGGGGGGTCTCATGCCATTTTCAGAAAAAATAGAGACAAAACATAAATTTTCGAACAATGTATTTTCGTAAATTTTTACATTGGAAAACTGTTGCTAAACTTTACATATCAAAACTAAGGATTCTGTAAATCAGAACACCTATTACTTGTTTATTTTTTCAAGAAATTTGCGGATAGTTTTTTAAATTTGTTTTGGATAGACCAAAAAAGCATGCATTCAATGGAACTAGGGCACATATTTTGCACAAAATTTCTTCACCCTTATACTAGTAATGTTCTTCTTCAGAGAGTGTAAAGGTATTTTTTCTGTACCTCTTCATACACTTCACCTTCATTTCATTGCTCTCAATTTCATCAATTTTCCCAGGATACCACATACTATTGAATAAAACTGTAACCCAGTCTGTGATACTGACTTCTACTGTATTGGAAAATGGATCTCAATACTTCCTGTATAGAAATTTCTGCTTCTTCTTCATTATCATCTTCGTTAGATTCATGACCATACTGATCTTTAGTATTATTTGATATAGAAAATTCACTGGCCACATTATGACCAGAAGAAAATACTGCTCCTTCACTTAAGGCAATATCTTTCCCATGGCCATACCAAAGTACTGCCACTCTTTTAATCCAGTCTTTGTAGCTTCTATTGAATGATATGCAATAATAAAATTGATAATTAATAATATTATCAATTTTCTGATATTTATAATGGCTGTTTGAATCATTGATTCCAATCACAGACACCTTGGAGTTTCGGATAAATCCCATGACAGTAAGCTTTCTTTTAGCTCTTGTGCGTTGCTGATACTCTTACCAGAATTTAAGTAGGCTATACAACAGTGTTGTGCATTTGAAGCTTCTCGATCTCACTGATCCTTTCCACGTTGAGGTTCATTGTAATCATGCCGCATTCATTTTAGTTTATACTTTTGTAGTGTTATAATTTCTAACTGCATACGTCCATTTCTACTGTAGCAACCCGCATTATCCGACTTCATATAAATATGGCAAATGGTTGGAAAATCTGCCTTCACCTGGTTTACTACATGCTTAAGAACACACAATGTATGCTCCAGTCCTTGATCACTACGCTCCAAAATCGTGAAATTCACTTGCTTCTCTAAATGATCACCAATTCTAAAACGCAGTACATCGACATGTAGGCTCATCCCTTTTTTGCAATCCGTTTTCCTTCTGAGATTTTCGATATTTTACTGTGATAATCTTTTGGACCCAATCTTTTATTCATAACGCAGTTTCAGAAGAGAGTTCACTGACTGCAAATATCTATGCATTAGTTTGTAGCACATCACGAATGGTAAAGCGTCATCCAACTTAGTACTGCATTATGAATGAACTGTAACTCATACAACAATTCTGCCTGAAATCTTTCATTTTCAATGGTTATATAACTTTATTTTTAATGACAAGCAACAGTTCAAAGATCCAATCCGGATAGATTGAAATATGGCTGCTGGAATTTTCACAAAACTGATGACAATTAACATCATTCGGATCACTCAATACCAACAAAGAGCAATGTGATGATATTTCTTGACAACTGAGACTGCAGTGCAAATTGAAACCAGTTATAGATAGAATAGTGTTTTCTATATTTTGAAAGCACTTTGCTTTAAGTCACAAGGGTCAAAAATTTATTTACCAGATCAACTTGCCAGAACATCGACAATTCAATTTAGAACAATGGAGGGAAAAAGAGAAAAGGGATGTTCCACTTTCTCATTGTTGAGAAACAAAGAAATGGGAAAGAGAAAAGGGATGTTTCATTTTCTCATAGGGGAGAAACATAGAAATGGGAAAGAGAAATAGGATTTCCATTTTCTGATAGAGAAAAATTCCGATCACTGACATTGTCTTTTGTAACTTTTGTCTTTTTTTTTCTAAAAATGGCATGAGACCCCGCTTTTTTTCTTTTACATGGATTAGTATATATCGCTCACCCGCAAGAAAAGTACGATTTTGCATGGTTTTACTGTAATATGAAATTATATCACTTAGCTTTGCATACAGGAATAAACATGTGCATAAACGCATCAATATGGGAAGAATATTATAAGACTTTGCTAGAAGTGAATTTCAAGTAAATAATTCTGGTATTAACGTTGTGGGACAACCTATGATGTTGGAGCTTGAGAGAGTTAAAAAAGCAGTTAAACATTTAAAAAATCAAAGAGCAAGTGGTCCCGGAGGAATATCAGCAGAGCTGATCAAAAATGGTACTGAAAAATTGCTCAGATTAATTACACAATTATACGAAAAATGCTTAAACGGAGAGGTTACACCAGAAGAATGGAGGATTGGATATTTAACATCAATATATAAGAAAAGAGACCGACAAAAATGTGAGAATTACCGAGGCATTACTGTAACAGCAACGTTTAGTAGATTATATGGACGAATTTTAAAAGATTTCATTGAAGAAGAAATAAGAATGAAGGAAAGTGAAGAGCAAAGTGGATTTAGAGCAGGAAGATCATGTATGGATAATATTTTTTGTTTTAAACAAATTGTTGAAAGGAAATGGCAGTAGGAAATCAAATTCATCTTCTATTTATAGATCTTACGAAAGCATATGATAATGTTCCAATCGCAAAATTATGGAATGTATTAAATGAAGTGGCTATAAATCCAAGTATTAGAGCAATTCAAGAACTTTACAGACAATCAAAAGCAAAGACTAAAAACATCTTCTATTTATAGATCTTACGAAAGCATATGATAATGTTCCAATCGCAAAATTATGGAATATATTAAATGAAATGGCTATAAATCCAAGTATTAATCCAAGTATTAGAGCAATTCAAGAACTTTACAGACAATCAAAAACAAAGATTAAAGTAGAACAAAGAATATCAAAAGGTTTTATAACAGATAAAGGACTCAGACAGGAATGTTGTATCTCCCCAACACTTTTTAAAATTTATGTTGAAGAAGCATTGAAAATGTGGAAGAAGAAATGCAGAGGAATGGGAGTTAATATGAATGAAACGTCAATTTTTACTCTACAATTCGCAGATGACCAAGTTATAATTGTAAAAAGTAAAAATGATTTAGAGGAAATGACGGTGAATTTTAAAGAAGAATATGAGAAATGGGGACTTCACATGAACGTCAGCAAGACCAAATACCTATGTATAGGAGGATATGAGACAGACCTAAATCTAACTAATAACATAAAAATAGAAAGCTGTAAGCATTATAGATATTTAGGTGTAGACATTAATAGAGAAGGAAGAGGAAATTAGGAACAGGAAATTAAATACAGAATTTGTCAGGGGAGAAAGGCTGTAAAACTACTAAATTCTATTTGGTGGAGTAAGGAGATCTCTAGGAAAAGGAAGTATAATATATACAACTCTATTGTAAAGAGCATATTGTTATATGGAGCAGAATTATGGAGAATTATGGAGACAGAACGAAAGAAATTAGCGGCAGTAGAAATGGACGCCCTAAGAAGATCATGCAGGATATCAAGAATAGAAAAAATAAGAAATGACAGAATCAAGGAAATGACGAAAATAAAGGGAACCATATTAGATGATATTAAAAAAAGCAATTAATCTGGTATGGTCATGCCAAAAGAATGAATGAGGAAAGACTACCCAAAATAACATTCAATTATGAAACAAACAAAAAAAGGAAACGGGGAAGACCACGAAAGAACTGGATGGATGATATTTCAAAGGCAATGAGGGATTGAGGTTTGGAAGAGGAATGGACCCTTGACCAGAAGAAATGGAAAAATACTCTTGTAGATTCTTCCTATGGCGGCATATGACGCCATAAACCGAGTTTATATATATATAAAAGCATAAAACCCTTTAAAATGAAGACGCAGGATGAGGTTTGGAATGTTGGGTAATTTTACCTCCCCACGCAATCCATCCCTCTTCTGTGGTCACAAATGGACATATAGCGTAATAAAGGGATTTTCCGCATAGCTATACTTATGAAACTGTTTGTGTAGAAAGACGCACCTACGACAGATCTATTAGTGGAATAAAACGCAAAATAAATTTTTGCGAGATGTCTCACTCTCACTTTTCTTGCGGGTGAGCGATATATTCATCTACTACATATTTTGTTTTATTCATCTCTGAAGATTTTTTGAGATAGGCCTAATTCAAAATTTGCATATTTTGAAACTCTTTAATATTTAATAGATTATATCTGCTAACAGCATCAATATCCCAGTAAAGTTCTGTATTAATTAGCTTGTTCTAATAGTAAACTTTCATATTTTATAGAAAATTTTTCGGATACTATTGCTTAAACAAGATAATAAGTGCAGAAATCAGACAAAAATGTCATTTTGATTGCAAAACAACAATACCCCATGGAAACAAGTTAAGTTTATTAAGCAGGCAGTGTTATACAAGCAGTTTATGAAAACACAATTTTGTGATGTTATTGCTTTCCAAAGATATAGCACTACAAACAAGCTCAAATTTCAGTTTTCATGAAAAATGGTATTCACGACCTTGAACCTTGACATTTTCTACAGGGAAGGGGAAATTTTTTCAGGGCTTCAGAAATGCACAATATTCATTAACTACCCCCTACTTCAACATAAAAAAAATCAAGCCAATCAAAAAACACAACTATCACACTTTGTCTGATTTCCAAAATAATGGCTCTTAGAATCAAAATATACACATTGATTGTTTATATTGTATATACATATATTATTAAAAAGCATCGACGATGTTTGTTTTTTTGCGATAGCGTGTCTTGAAGGAGGGGGGGGGGGGTTAGGAATGAGCGCCAGGTCTTAAGAATTAAAAAAAAAGATGATCGGGACCTGCATACACTCCATCAAACATCATAGAAAATGTGCGAACGATCTTTTTAGTAAAATAAGTTTATTAATGTTGCATTTTATTATTATTATTATTATTAGTAGTAGTAGTAGCACTATTATTATTATTATTAATTATTATTGATTATGAGTAGTCTTCTTGATTTCGTTTTTTATATCTGTATCTCTTCCAAAAACAAAAATTTTTTGTTGTCATCTATGGTTGAGATTTTTCGTTTTTTTTTTTTAATTTTAAAACACATTCATTCAATATTTACAAAGGCATTAATACTAGACGTTGCAAGCAGTGACCTGACCTGACCAGAAGTACCACTATCAATTTTCGCTTTTTATATTATTTTTCTACTGTTTCTGTTTATAAAGAAAAATACATTTAATAACAGTCCTTATCTCTGACCCCAAAAGAACAAACCAAAAGCAGCTCTTCTAGCTGTATTCTTGGTAGAAAATGAATGGTTTTTTTTTTTTTTTTTTAAAGTCTTGCTCCATCCGGACAAGGCTGATGACTTTCACTAACCACAAAAGATTTCAAAATTAAACAAGTATCATTTCAAAAGGAAAGAGATATAAAAGGTGCATGATCTCCACTCATCTATGCAAATATTTCACTGGGAAATTTTCAATGCATGGATTTGATAGCTTTACAAGTTAGTTCACGTTTCACTATGTGGTTAAATATTTATTATCACGAACGTTGACTTTAAAATTCTGAATAAATCTCTTTAACACCTTTTTAGCCACACCATGCGCAAGAAATACTCAATAACGAGAAACTCTCCTGGCTGAAAAGCAAGCTGAAAAATATGACTTAAAATATTTATTATTATTATTATTATTATTATTTTGCAGTGTTTAAGCCACCTAGATCTAGATCTCCAAAGTTTTAGCCATCAATGCCATCTAGATCTCCAGACATAACACCTTTGGACTTCTTTTTATGGGGATACGGGAAAAACATTGTTTACGAATCTCCAATTTGTGACACTGATGAACTGAAAAGTCGAATTACAGCGGCCACTCAGACTGTTAATTCTGCAATACTTCGTAGAGCGCTTTAGATATCTCGTATAGACTCGATGTGTTGCACGCGACAAATGGCGCGCACATTGAAATCGTGGAATAAAACATAGTAAAAAAAAACTTTGATATTTTCTTTATGATACATGAAAAACCGTAAGTGCATATCATTGTTTGCTTATATTTAATTATTTTTTAAAAGTGTAAAGATACATTTCAAACACCCCGTACGTATAACATTCCCATATTTGTTATAAAACTACTATATTAGTAATGACGAACCTATGAAACGCATGCCGAACATGGCACCTGAGAAAGTTTATCTGGCAAGAGAAAACTTATAGATGATATTCAGTTTATGAGACAAATTTCATTTTATATTTAGTACAAGAAGTGCAGATTTGTTTAACATGCATAAACTGTAAAAAAAAAAAAAAAAAAAAAAAAAAAAAAAAAATCAGTTACTTTTGAAAGAATTAGCGTATTCTAAATCTCAGCTCTGTAGCGTCAATTTTGCGCCAAACCATTCAGCGGGTATATTGGTCAAATCATTTCGCTCCTCTATCATATTTTAATGGTTTTCATTCTGAAAATTGGATTTTAGACGATAGTTGATGTAACTAAAGATTGCAAAATGTGTACATTGGACAAATTAGATAGAAAATATCATTTATAGGGCGGCAGTGACATTTTTTACTTTCTGCTATATGTAAAAGAAGAATGTATTGTATCGAGATTTTTTTCCACTTTTGGTTTTCGACGGATTTGCACATTTTAAGGGTCGGTGATCCCGAAAAACATGTTTTTACGAAACTTTTCTCTGTCCGTTTGTCCTTCTGTGTGTTCATGTCCTCTTTGTATCATCGAAAAATGTATGAAATTTTGCATAGAATTAAACCAAATTTTATAATATACAGGGTGTCCATAATTAAACGACCCTATTTTAAAATTGTCTAAATACGAAACTATTGGTCAGAAAGTTGTGAAATTTTGTGTCGGACATAAAGAAGGAATGGGTATTTGTTTTAGCGAAAAAAAATTAATTCAAAATTTCGACACCAGAGGGCGTTTTTTAATAAATTACACATTTAGCCACCACTTACTGAATACTAGGCCTGAGCTCTGAGAAAAAAATGATGGCTGTTGTAGACGGATTTTTTTTTTCAGAGTTTGTACTGTCCGTTCAATTCGAACACCAATATTTTTTAAAAGTTTTTACGCTTTATTTTTTTTCAGGGGGCGGTCTGTATATTTCTCTTATTTAATCTGAGAAAATAAAGCGTAAAAACTTTAAAAAATGTGTAATTCCCTAAAAAAAGCACCCTGGTGGCGAAATTTTGAACTATTTTTTTTCGCTCAAACAAATTCCCATTCCTTTATTATGTTCGTCACAAAATTTCACAATTTTCTGACCAACTAGCCGCCCTTGGCGACCCGTTTGGTCTCCCTTAAAATTTATGTTTGGGAAAGCATGTTAAGCATTGTATCATGTTACTTTTATTCATAATTTATTTAATTTACTTGGACTCCCTTAAATATAATTAATATAATCCCTTAAGCTAATATTAGTTTATGTTGCATTAAAATATCTCAATTTGTTGATTTTCTGTAAGCAAGTAAACCCTATTGGTTTACAATGGAAGTCTATGAGAATTTGGCGAAATATTAGAAATATCGCCAAGTTGGCGTCACTTTTGGCGAATAATTTTGATCGCCAAATTTGGGGATATATCGGCAAGTTGGCGACAAACTTGGCGGTATTTGGTGACATAACAGAGCCCCCCCCCCCTATGGTAACCCCCCTATAGGCATGGATATTCATTAAATTCAATTCAATAACCAATGAGATGCGTTTCATTCGGGCGTTGCCATTAAACAATTAACAAATAATCGCGATTTCTGTGCCACGTACGATAGCGTAATATATTATAGATAGTTTCGTCTGTAGACAACTTTAAAGTAGGGTCGTTTAATTATGGACATCCTGTATGTTTTCGGCTACGACTAGAAGGCCCCAGTTGAATTTGGGATATTCCGCCGCAAGAAGTGCTCAATAGATTTTTGTACAATTTTCATTATTGAAGTAGTGTATAGAATTCAAACAAACTTCATGTATATGTTTTTGACTATGGACGCCAGTTCCTAGTTGAATTTGGGGATATTCCGCAGGAACGGGACGGTGTGATAGCGATTTTGTGCGATATTCATTATTGTATAATTGGGAAGTATATGAAGTGTATGTTTTGCATAGAATTGAACCAAACTTCATGTATAAGTTTTTGACTATGGACTTCAGGTCCTAGTTGAAAATGAGGATAATCCGCCAGAAGAGACGCTTTAAAAACGATTTTTTTTTCAGTTTAACTGAAGAATTTATGAATATTTTTGACGAAATTTTATATTTAGATTTAATGTAATAGGCCGAAGTTTGCATAAAATTTTGGAGAAAATAGGGCATGAAGGTGGCGTTGTAATAGCAAATTTAGTTTGATTTTCAGGACAGGATAGTAATATACCAAGCTGTCGTGTTGTTGTATACTGTGGTGATCTTTCAAATGCTATCGCCCAACGGTCGATAAACGCGCCAGTCTGTAACGGCAACCCTCCAGTGTACAAGTGGAATGGAAAAAGACGTTTATAGTCGATATGTGCGGAATGAAAAAGAATAGTGAATTGTTTTATAAAGGCAGAATAAAAACTTAATATTTAATTTAAGATGAGAGTCAGATTAATATCTAATGAAATAGTTACGGAGTAATCACCTTAATGGTGACCCGGAATTTGCACGCATATTTATTTTGTGATTTTCTATAGAGAATTTATTACAATTTTCGCGCCTTCGAATAAATAAACCAAGGTGATTCGTAATGTGTTTATGTTCTACGAATGAAAATAAATCATGGAGTAATCAGCTAAATGCTGAAATGCAGCATCTGTGCCTATATCTGCATGTAGTGGAGGATTACGCAACTTCATCTTAGGATTAACGATGTCCAGATAAGTTTTAAAAAATTTCTAATTCTTTTTCATTTTGTTCTCGATTTTCATTTTAAGTTTTTTCTTTGCCCTATTCCCTTAAAATTTTATGTGAACATGCTTTATTTTTACTTTTATGAATTGTGAATTATATTTTTTATGCTTAATTCAATTTTGAAATTTTTATTTGTATTTTGTTGGGAGGCATAAACATACAATGTCGGAAGTTAACGCCGTACAAATTCCTATATATAACAGATCTGACCCTGCTTTATGGTTTATAATCTGTGAAAACACATTTGCTCTTGCCACCCCAAACCAATTACGGAATGGCTTACTAAATATAATTATTTAGTATCCCATCTCCCGCCCGACATTGCGTCATTAGTTCGCGATGTTCTTATAAAACCTGATGATACTGATGCTTACACTAAATTGAAAACTGAATTAATTAATCGTTCAGGGGAATCTTCTCAACAGGAAATTCGTAAACTTTTATCTGGAGAGAAATTAGGAAGCCTCCGAATTATTGCGCGATATGAGACGTCTCCCCGAATCTCTTAGCGTTCCCGAAAATTTAATGATGGCAATATTTCTTCAACGTTTACCGTCTTCGGTACAATCAATTGTAGCCGCTGTTTCAGCTCTTTCTTTAGATAAAGCAACTGAAATTTCTGATAAAATACTCGTTACCCCATAGTTACCCCATCACCTGTTGAAAATTTAGCAGTTTCCAAAATAAATGATCAGTCACTCTAAAGGAAATTATTTCGCGAAATTGAAAAATTAAATAAAAGAATTGATCAGATTTCAACTTTTCGAGGTCAATCCCCATTCGGCGGATATAAAAATCCCCGTAACAGAAGTAATTCTAATAAGCGCGACTTTTCTGTGTGTTGGTTTCATCGGCGTTTTGGAAATAAATGTAAGGAAGAAAAATGTGTTAAACCTTGTTCATGGACACGGGAAATGCAGACAGCAAAGAATAGAGGCGACTTATTCTTTGCCCCAAGAATCACGTCACCTATTTATTAGAGATCAGAAGACAAACGTTTCCTTCTTGGTCAACAGTGGGTCAGACGTGTCATTATTATGTGCTAATAACTTTCAAAAGAGAAATCCCTCCCAACAAAAGCTCTTTGCCGCAAATTCATCAACAATTAATGTTTATGGACAAAAAAACACTCACATTGGACTTTAAATTAAGGAGACAATTTACATGGACTTTTCTGATAGCCAATGTCAGCACACCCATTCTTGGAGCTAATTTTCTCCATTATTTTGAATTGGTGCCTGATCTTCGTAATAAATGTCTTCGGGGCATGAAAACTAAATTTCAATCCATTGGCCATATAAAAATACAAATTTTCATTCAATAAAATCTGTTTTTAGTGATACTATTTATCATAAACTCCTACAGCAATTCCTTTCCATCACGAAATTGCCGGATCCCAATCAACCCGTTAAACATAATACGATACATCATATAATAAGAAAAGGTCCTCTTGTAGTCGCAAACCCGCGAATATTAGCTCCTGATCGCTTTAAAATTGCAAAACAAGAATTTCAAAACATGATGCAATTAGAACATCTGAGACCTTCTAGTAGTAACTATCCATCTCCTCTCCATATGGTATCCAAAAAGGTACGTTAGAGTGACGACCTGTTGGTGACTACAGGGCTCTTAATTCTCAAACAATTAAAGATAAATGCCCAATCCCTTGTATAGCAGATTTTACCAGTTCATTACATGGTTCAACAATTTTCAGTCAGGTTGACCTTATAAAGGAATACCATCAAATCCCGCTCAACCCAGATGATATTCATAAAACTGCTATTTGTACACCCTTTGTATTATATGAAAGTACACGAATGCAATTTGAATTGTGCAACGCATCCGCGACGTTCCAACGTTTTATAGATGAAATCACCCGTAATTTATCAGGTGTTTATGCTTTTGTTGACAATATTCTTATTGCATCTAAAAACCCTGATGAACATTTGTAACATTTAAAACTTTTATTTACAAAATTACAAGAATATGGACTTTGTATTAATGTTTCAAAATGCGTATTTGGCAAATATACAATTGATTTTTCGGGATTTAATCTTTCCGATAAAGGAATTTCACCACTTTCTGATAAAGTCAACTGTATAATAAAATTTCCTCAAACAAACACTTTAACCCAATTACGTCGATTTTTAGGAATGCTCCATTTTTACAGATGTTTCATTCCGAATACTCCCAATATACTTTCCCCCTTAGTACAATTATTAGAAGGGCATAAAAATATGAAAAAACATCCTTCCTGTGTTCACAAACCAACTGAACACCTTGAATGGACTGATCAAGCTGCTGCAGCCTTCGATGCTGCTAAAAATGCAATTGCTAACGCTACTCTTTTGAAGCATCCAATTCCCGGCGCTTAACTTAGTCTATGGGTAGACGCGTCCGATGTTGCAGTTAGAGGTACTTTGATGCAGTTTTCTGAGGATAAATGGGAAACAATAGCTTTTTTTTCAATGAAGCCAATTCGAGCCAACGTAAATGGTCAATGTATGATAGGGAATTATTCGCTATTTACTCTGCCATAAAAAAATTCAGGTATATGTTAGAAGGGCGACATTTTCAAATATACACTGATCAAAAGTCACTAATTTATGCTTTTCGACAAAATCCAAATAAATGCTCCCCGCGGCAATTACGCCATCTAGATTTAATTTCACAATATTCGACTGATATTCGGCATGTGAAAGGCTCTCAAAATATTATTGCTGATGCACTTTCGCGCATTGAAATTGATTCAATTACAGAATCTCGAGCATTAGATTTTCATGAATTTGCAGATGCACAGAATAATGATCCTGAAATTCAAAAACTTTCTGAAAACAATACCTCGTCTCTTAAATTTGAACGAATACCTTGTAAAATGTCTGACTGTAATTTGCTATGTGACATCTCAACTGGAACTCCTCGTCCAATTGCTCCAAACTCCTTTCGCAAGCTTATTTTGACCATCTTCTCAAACTTTCCCATCCTGATATAGCTACTACTACTAAACTCATATGCGCCAGATATGTATGGCCAAGCATGAAGCGTCAAATTAAAACGTGGGTTCGATGTTGTGAACCATGCCAGCGCTCTGAAATGCAGAAGCACACTAAAGCACCTTTGGGTACATTCGCTCTTCCGGATGCACGCTTCGATCAAATACATATAGATCTCGTAGGCCCTTTAGCTCTATCTGATGACTATACTCATCTTTTAACGATCATTGATTGCTTTTCTAGATGGCCAGAGGCCATTCCTATCAAAGATACGCTAGCAATGACTGTATGCAGTGCAATATTCAATACATGGATTTCCCGCTTTGGTTGTCCTTCAGTCATCACATCAGATCAAGGTCCTCAAATGCGATCGGCTATATATACCGAATTTATCCGCATGTTGGGCACGAATAAAATCCGCACAATGGCATACCATCTAATTTCCAATGGAATTATAGAACGTTTTCACAGACATCTTAAATCATCTCTGAAAGCTCACGAGAATAATAGATGGTCCGAGACACTTCCTGTAGTTCTCCTAGGTATCAGGATAGCTGTTAAAGAAGACTTGCGTGCTTCTTGTGCTGAACTAGTGTATGGTACAACTTTACAATTTCCTAGTGACATGTTATCTACATCAGTGATCCCACCTTGTACTGATGATTTCATTGCGAATCTTCGCAACAATATGCGACTTTTAATTCCAGTAGCAACATCTGCTCATTGCACTGACAAGTATTATATTACACTAGATTAATATTAACACAATTATTCTAATTGGTAAACAAATCATATTAGATGTAAATTTCCAACTGGGCGAAAAATGTCCGGACCAGGATTCGAACCCGGGATCTCCTGGCTGTAGCCGCCAGTGCTCTGCTATCTGAGCTATCCCGGACGATTCTGGTCGACCTTTTTCACCCAGCTAACCTTGATGATTATAGCATCTGGTCTGAAACCTGGTTCAGACCAGATACTGTAATCATCTGTATTATATTAACCCATCTTTACAAACTTGCTCGCACATCTTTTTACGAGTTGACAAAGTGCAGCCGCCATTATCTCAGCCCTACATTGGTCCACATCCTGTTATTTCTCGCAATAATAAAAACATTACCATGATGATTAAGGAAAAAAGAATTGCGAGTGTCAATCGATCGTGTTAAGCCAGCTTATTTGTTATCAGAATCATATGATAATAAAATTCTTTACTCTGTTCAACTTCCGATTTCTACTAAAAAAGGTGACAGCAATTCATTTAACTATGTCACGCGTAGTGGTCGTTATGTACATTTTCCCAAAATACTTGTAACTGTTATTTAATTTTGTTTATATAATTGTATTTGTATCTTACTGTATTTATGCATTTGTATTTCTTTTTTTTCTGTTTGTTACTGTCGTTCAGCTTGTAAACTGAGGGGATACTCAGCGGTGATCTTTAAAATGCTATCGCCCAACGGGCGATAAACGCGCCAGTCTGTAATGGCAATCCTCCAGTGTACAAGTGGAATGGAAAAAGAAGTTTGTAGTCGATATGTGCGGAATGAAAAAGAACAGTGAATTGTTTTATGAAAGCAGAATAAAAACTTAATATTTAATTTAAGATGCGAGTCAGATTAATGTCTATTGAAATAGTTACTGTGTAATCACCTTAATACCAGCTGCTCAGAACGCGACGGAATCCCTTGAACGTGATCTCGGGGAGCTGTTGGTGCGTGAGGAGATGATATATGATTTGTCTAGCCACAGAAGAGAGGGTAAAACAGTAAATCATACTGAATTACCCTATTGCCCAATCTATGTTTAATTTTCAACTTCGACTAAATTTAATTTTGAGCATTAACATGTATGTGATACAAGAAAGTTTTGGGATTGGCATATCCGATTAGTTTACTTAATAATTTTATAGAAGCTAATCTCCAGATATATAATTTATGTTACTTAATGAATCAAGAAAATAGTCGTCAGCTGTTGTGACAGTTGTCGATGCCTCCTCAAGGATCGCAACAATCCCCATTTCAAAAGGAAATGAATGGCAATCAAATTACGGAAGATCACCACTGGTCGCGGTAATATTTTTCAATTACTTGTATCCGATTTTCATTCACTTTCCTTTGATTGGGAAGCATTGCGGATCCCGAGGCCGCATTTACTGCTGTCGCGACAACTGACGTCTGTTTTCCCGATTGATAAAGTAAGATCAATTACTTATCAGAAAGATCAATTTTTATAAAATGGTTAAGTAAAAAAACATTTCACAGGCTCCCTGATTACAAATTATTAATACGGATTTTGAAGCGGCACGGTTATGATATTAAGTTAATTCAGCATAATAAATAAGTTTTAGAAGTCGAATTTGGAATAAGTGAAAAAATATTTCAGTAAAAATTCGGTAAAAAATAATTAATTATTAAGATATTTTTATGTTTACGATATACAAATTAGATTATTTTTGGCGCGTCAGAATACGGGTATATAATACTTCTGAAATATTTGGCACGCACACGCAAAAAGGTACGCCATTCCTGTTCTATACATTATCTATTTATCATTAAACTAGAAAAAGCGCAAAATATAAGTATAAATTTGTTAAAGTTATTTTCTTTGAAATCTATTGAAACCAAGAATATACTTAACCCTTAAATGCCTGGTGTTGCTTTTCAGCAACATACCCAATTTAGGCTCTAAAATACTATTAGAATAATATTGAAGCTATAATATCTAATGTTGCCAATAAAATACATTCTGAAAATATTATTAAATCAATTTTCAACATTTAGATGGCAACACTTGTGCTGTTTAAGAATAAAGATAAATTTATTTTTTCAAATGTTGCTACTTGTTCTTTTGTTTTGTTTGGAAGCTTGCGAAATATCCTATTTTGACCTGCAGTGAGCAAGTAAAATTTATTTCTTATTATAGTTCCTAAAATTCTTGTGTGTTTAATATTATAGAGTTTTATCAAGGGAAATTGTTTCTTCAATTAAACACCAGTATTGCCGATTAGTAACAAACTGTTTTTTAGCCGTAAACTATACTTAAAACAAAATATGATTTTTTAAAGTATTTTTCCCATGATTTATTTAAGAAATGAAAGCCGAAAAACATTATTACAATGATTTTTGAAAAGTCAGGCATTTAAGGGTTAAGTTGTATTATGAAAATTTATGCAAAATCTTTTCTAAAGAATAAGTATCAGTCTTCTTTCACAAACATACTCGAGGGACTCTAAGATAAATTTTGCAAGCAGTTTAATTGTAGAAGCAGTTTGAAGATTAATGATTTGAATTTTCATTTGCATATTTGAACAAACAGTGTTTATGCAATGAAAGCTTAATATGAGTACTTATCTTCAGCGTGGTTGTATAATAATTATACAGCTATCGTACTCGGCCTTTTAATTAAAGGTATAACGAATGAGAAGTGTTTCAAATAAGTTTCTGCGTTCATTCGGAGATAATTATGCTAATCATGTTACTGTATTACCAGCTAAAGTGACATTTTTTTTTTGTTCCATTACGTCACCACATTTATACTGATGCAAATATCAAAAGCATAATTAGAAATTAGCTGCGATAGCAGTAGCTTTTTTTCTTTTTACCAGGATAAAAATAGCCCAAAATAGTGCATCATCTTCGCAGTTAGTTTTTGAAACTACTGTCAAGTTGTTATTCTCTTGATGTTTGCCTTAATTTTTTTATGTTTACGAATTCTAAAGTTTGAGCTTTAGTTTTCTCCCTATCTTTTTTTTTTTTTTTTTTTTGCTCTCTTTTCAAATCTTATATTTACACAGGGTGCCCGAAACGTCTGGAAACGGTCGAATAATTCGAGAAATACATATCAGATTGAAAAACGAAATGATACGTGTTAAATATTTTTAATAAAATAATCTTTTCAAAAGAAAAAATATTAACCGACTTCAAAAAAAACACTAAAAAGAATTAAATAATTCTTTAAACTTCTCTAATGACGAAGCGTTATCCAATAACCACACATCGGAAATCATGTATCGGCATAAAAACGTTAAATTTAATGTATAGAATTTAATATCTACCAAACATGGATTTTCTAGAGAACAACTACCAACTACCAACTACCATACAACTACAATTAATTTTTTTACAAAAAATTAATTTGCATATTTTTGATTTAATTTACGAATATATACATATAAAAAGTAATCAATTACTTTTTGAAGTTGGTGCCAACCTATTTTAAGTATAGTAAAATTGTGAATATATTGTAGGTATTACCATGAATAAAGTGATGATGGAAAATCTGATCCAAAGTTTTAAAAATGCTCTATTTTTTCAGCAAATTATTTGTTTAATCATTATCGATTGTGAATGTTTGGCACCAAATTCAAAAAGTAATTGATTACTTTTTATATGTATATATTCGTAAATTAAATCAAAAATATGCAAATTAATTTTTTGTAAAAATTATTCTCTAGAAAATCCATGTTTGGTAGATATTAAATTCTATACATTAAATTTAACGTTTTTATGCCGATACATGATTTCCGATGTGTGGTTATTGGATAACGCTTCGTCATTAGAGAAGTTTAAATAATTATTTAATTCTTTTTAGTGCTTTTTTTGAAGTCGGTTAATATATTTTTTTTTTTTTTTTTTTTGAAAAGATTATTTTATTTCCTACTTTTTAGTTATTCATACCGTAACACATAATTATCCGGATTTCAACATCTGTTGAATAAGTAAATAATTTGTCAAAGAAATTATACTTTACAAAAATTATTTATTAAACAAATATTTTTTAATAAATTCTTTATAATTTCATTAAAAGTATTGACTATATTAGAATTTAATACTTCTGATATATTTTTAAACAAGTACATTATATTCACAACAGTCTACAATAATTTATTTATTGATCACATACACCTGACTTGTGTGCTTGACATAGAGGGCCCGCTTATAAGTCATCGTTAATATACAAGGACGAAATAGCACAAGGACTTTGAGGTGGGGGGGGGGTGAGGGGGTTCTAGATAGCACAAGGAAATTTACAACACCAAAGAATTACATCTGGGAGCTCCACAAACAGTGTGCAACGGAGCTAGCGGGATTTGATCCCGCAGCCCAACTACGCTCTCAATCGATTAGCGGTGTGGTGCCTTAACCATTCAGCCACGGTCTACATTCAAGAATTATTTTTTTGTAGGACTCCATTGTCAAGAAAAGAAAAATGCAGACTATGTAGTAATATATGTATTGACTCTTCAAGTATATTGACCAGGACCCAGATATATTTTTCGTTGTTAGCGAAATGAGATTGACAAATCAGAAGCCTGCCTTTTTGCGAACTTGTAATTTTTATAGTGTGTCCTTTTAAATTTCAAAAATTCTTCTGTCAAATAAAACAAAGTTTTCTCAACTAAAATACTAGCATCCAAAAAGCTGTAAACTTGTCAGGTTTGAAAATGTGGTCCAGGGCCCACCATGGCTGAGTGGTCAAGGCATCACACCGCTAATCGCTCGAGAGCGTAGGTGACTGCGGGTTCAAATCCCGCTGGCTCCGTTGCACACTCTTTGTGAAACTCCTGGATGTAATTCTCTGGTGCTGTAAATTTCCTTGTGCTATCTCGTTCCTGTATGTTGACGATGACTTATAAGTGGGCGCTTGACGCCAAGCACACAGGTCAGATATATTCAATAAACCAATAATGTGATCCATAATTCTACATTATTCTTTTCCGATAATTTCCATCAATTGTGTCCTCATGTAAGGTGCCTCTATTTGGAAGTGGTGACATACAATGCTCAGACTCTGTTTATACATACGTGTTTTCCTACACTACGGCAAAACTAGACATTTTCTATTCCAGAACTTGGCGATTTTCTCTTGGACAAGTTTGATTATACGAGTGGAGGACAATTTAACAAGCATTTGTTAGGCAATAATGGCAAACTCTTCAAGATTCATGACGATAGCTTTTGCCTAGAATCTATCAATCAATAATTTTTTTCGGAATGTCACCATTCTCATACCAATACAGACATACTTAGGCAGTAAAGACATCAGAAATGAGCGTCAATGATTAGGTGTTTAGTCTGAATCTGATAACCGAAGACAGTGCTGCTACACATAAGAAGGCACTGTTATGTGTACTGTATATGGAGGCACTTTGCAGTGTACCGACTAATAGAAGCACTTTGCTAAACTCTGATGTATAAGGTCACTTTGCTGTTGAATGGAGGGTATTCCAAATCTGTGTTCGAGTGTGAAAAAAGTCACGTGATACCGGTAATTTACCCAAGGAACCTGTAACTGATAAGAAGGGAAGATACTACTGCTTTGCCTCCTGAACTGTTGATTGGCTAGCGCGGATTTATATTACACGTCAACGGAGCCTTCCATTCAATACGCTAGATGTTTTTACCTTGACCACGTGATCAAAACGTAGATGGAATATCCTCCATTGTAAGCTTTTTGATCCCCACTTTCGATGACGGTTAGCATCGTTTTAGATATTTGGGTTTTTCTGAATGCGGCATCTTTCCTAGACAAGATCTCGCACTTCGGAAAGTTACCGCATCCAGTACACTATAAGGTCATTTCTATTATATAACTACAGCGTCTAGAATATATAGTATGGAAATCGGCTATTCCAGTAATACTTAAAGTGCTAAAATATTGGATCCCTTAAATGTCAAACGATACTAAAAACCAATGAGTTGACCACAGCGACATCTGCAGGATATTTTTTAAAACTCTAAGACGATTTGG
Source organism: Maratus speciosus (assembly GCA_963932465.1). Classification (NCBI taxonomy): domain Eukaryota; kingdom Metazoa; phylum Arthropoda; class Arachnida; order Araneae; family Salticidae; genus Maratus; species Maratus speciosus. Next base: position 280,513,495 of record OZ010787.1, on the reverse strand, counting down.
TTACAGCGTCTAGAATATATAGTGTGGAAATCAGTTATCCCTGTAATACTTAAAAAAGTGCTGAAATATTGGATTTCTTAACTGTCAAACGATGCTGAAATCCAATGAGTCGATTGCAGCGATATATTCAGGATATTTCTTAAAACTCGAAGACGATTTGGTCTAGACGCTGTAACAATACGATGTTTACTTTGAAATCTGAAAATATATCGCAGATGTCGCTGCGATCGGTACCCTTGATTTCAGCATCATTGCATATTTAAGGAATACAACTTTTTAGCGCTGCTTGGATAGCAGATTTCCAAACTATGTATTGTAGACGCTGTAATTTGGTCCAGCTCTAGATGCTGTAAGCATGTTCACAATGCCTACTGGTTTCAGATCCTGAACCGTTCTCATTGTTTTCCCAGATTCAGATATCCAGAACATACTGACTTACTATCGCAGTAGTACAGCGTCTAGGAATACAATGTGTGGATATCTGCTATTCAAACAGCGCTAAAAAGTTGTACCCCTTAAACATGCAATGATGCTGAAATCCAAGGAGCCGATCTCAGCGACATCTGCGATATATTTTAAAATTTCAAAGTAAACACATCTTATTATTACAACGTCTAGACCAAATCGTCTTGGAGTTATAGAAAATATCCTGCAGATGTCGCTGTATTCGAATCATTGGTTTTCAGCATCGTTTGACATTTAAGGGATCCAATATTTTAGCACCTTTTTTAAGTATTACTGGGATAGCCGATTTCCACACTATATATTCCAGACACTGTAGTAGTAGTATAGCGACTAGAATACACAGTGTGGAAATCGGCTATTCCTGTAATAGTAAAACAAAAAACACTAAAATATTATATCCCATAAATGTGCAATGATGCTGCTGCAATATGCAGATCGCAGTGACATCTGCAAGATATTTTCTACAACTGCAAGAAATTGCTAGTCTATACAATGTAATATTAGTAATACGAAAATCCCGCAGATGTCGCTGCGATCGACACTTGATTTTTTAGCAGTATTGTCGCACGTTTAAGGGATACAAATTTTTAGCACTGTTTGGATAGCATATTTCCACACTAGGTATTCTAGATGCTGTAGCAGTAGTACTTCGAAAGTACTAAAATATTGTATCCCTTAAATGTAAAACGATGCTGAAATCCAAAAAGTCGATCGGAGCGACATCTGAGGATATTTTCTAAAACTCCAAGACTACTTGGTCTAGACGCTGTTATAGTACAATGTTTATATTGAAATTTGAATATATAACGCAGATGTCCCTGCGATCGGATCATTGGATTACAGCATCATTGCACATTTAGGGGATACAATTTTTTTAATGCTGTTTGGAGATCAGATTTCCACACTATATAATCTAGGCGTTGTACTTGTGCTCTGATACATAAGGAGCTTTAAAGGTTGATTTTCAACTTTTCGACACCAAATTCCGATATCGGTTTGTGTCTATGTGGGCCTTCCCGTTTGGTGAATGACAGAATGGCCAGTATACAGATAGATTTTTCGCTCTTAGTGAAACAAGATCGACCAATCAAAAGCCTGCATTTTTGCAAACAGCGAAAAGTTCGCAAAACTGCAGGCTTCTGATTAGTCAATCTCGTTTCACTACCAGCGAAAAACCTATCTGGATCTCGGCCCTTGTCCAGCTAAGTTTTTGCACTTTGAAAGATCTCGTATCTCTGTAAGAGTAACAGTATCAAAGATGAGCCTTATAATCGGGCGACTGCTTCAAAAAGGATTTGAATTTTAAATTTTTTAGTTTAAAAAAAATTTCTAATCATCAGATTTTGATGAAATTGGAATGGGACCAAATGGGGGACTTACACTTTCAAACAACAAAAAAATTATCGAAATCGGTTCATATTTAAGAAAGTTATGCGTGAACATGGGCAAAACATACATACAGGTCGAATTGATAACCTCCTTCTTTTTCAAGTCGGTTAAAAAGGGCTACTCAGTAATACGAAATTTGACCCTTGCAACCGACCCCCCGGGGATAAGAGGGGTCCAACTTTGAAATCTTGAAAGATAACCCCCATTTTTTATCGCATATTCGGATTCTACAACATTTTTTTCGGATCCTCGTTGATCACGGTGTAATCGAGCAAACTCAACAGATACCATAGCTGCCATTTCTTCCGCTTTTTCATACCGCAAAAATTGAATAGAAATATTCGCCTTATTTAATCGGCTGATTACGGCGATTTAGAAAGATAAAATTTACTATAAAACTGTTGTGGTCTAAAAAAACTTAAGATGTTGGCAGCTATACAGATACATATTTTGGTTTTCCTAACCAGGTTTCGAAATCTGATTGGCCAGAACTTTTGTCTTCAAAGTTGTCGTCTTTTGCGGGAATAGTGCTTCTCGAAAACATCAGTGGAGATTGTTTCGATGGCGCTTTATATGCTTTTCCCATAAACAATAATAGAAATATATTAAATTAGTTTTCTATTTGTATTTTTTTTTTATCCAGTCCATCATTTCTAAATAATAACCTGCGTATTTTGATCTTTTAGCGAGTAGATATGCACCTTTCCTCCCGAACAGAAAAATGATAATCTTCATTATTTGATGAGGGGTGTGTTGATATTCTGCGTTTCGATGGCTTCTACCTTAAAAAAAAATCATTTAATTCGGGGGCGGATGGGGGTGTATGGGTTTTTTAATTATTACTATAGAATAACATATAGGACAAAAAACAAAAAATATATATAAAATCTTTTTCTGCTGGCTGCGCAAATGATGTGGAAGTAGCGTAAATTTCAGGTGGGCGTGGGATTATAGGTTTTGATGATTGATTAGTTACTGCAACTACAGAACAGCAAGTAGGCCAGAAAACTTTCAATTCTTCTTCTTCAGCAGTTTCCACTAAACAGTGGGTTTCCTCAACCCATAAAAATAGTTCTGAGAGATCCTTTCCATCTCTCTCTGTTCAGAGTAATCTCATCATTAAACTTATAAATATTCATTGTCTCTCAATGATTCTAATAAATGTAATATTTTTTTGTAAATTAGTATATTTTTCCATTTTTTTTCATAATTTTAAACAATTGAAAAATTTTGATCTTTTAAACTTTTAAATTTAAAATATAATTTAACTCTTTAAGCTCTGTTGATTATTTCCCGGTGGAGAAGACGTTTTAATTTTCATAGGGGAAGGATAATGTAGAAAATTGTTTATTTATTTATTTATTATTACTATAAAATAACAAATGTGAAAAAGTATATAAACAAAAACGTAATTTGCAGAACAAATTAAAAACAAATCAATTTATTTCCTACATTTTTTAAGCCCGGGAAGGGACATTTATTCATATATTTCATTCAGTTATTTGTTACAAAAATTTAACTTTAAACGAAGAACTAAGTTAAACCAATTGACCTTTAAAAAATAAAAACAAAATTCAAACAATATGATAATTTAAATACCCTAAAACTAAGATTCCCTTCAAATTAAATCGAAATAAATCTTAGACTTTTTAAAATGTTTTTTGTATTTTACATATCCCTTATCATTTTGTACACACTCATCATAAGCATAATACAAAATCTGCAATACAAATATTTGCAACTGAAAAATGAAAAAAGTCTAAAATTTATTTAGATTTCTTTTTAACGGAACCTAAGTTTTTAATATGTTTTAAGTATAATATTGTTTGATTTTTTTTAAATTTTTCAATTGGTTTAACTTATTTGTTACAAAAATTTTATATTGAACGTAAAACTAATGAATGAAATATATTAATAAATGATCCTTCTCGGGCTTTAAAAAATGTAGGAAATAAACTGATTTGTTTTTCATTTGTTCCGCCAATTATGTTTTAGTTTATATATTTTGTCACATTTGTTATTTTATTGTAATAATAAATAAATAAATAAACAATTTTCTACATTATCCTTCCGTTATGAAAATTAAAACGCCGTCTACCCCAGCAGATAATGATTACACCGTAACCCTTTCGAGACCGCATCGCGTACACAAATTTTATTTGGAATACACCGTTTTTTTAAACAGTCCCCTTTACTTGTGAAATACCAAAAAGGCTCTAATTAAAAAAGTCAAATAATATTATTAATTTATTAATGGTGCCGAAAAGAAATACCACATGCACCTTTTGACGATGCATATGTGCATCATAAATCTCGAAAGGGTTAAAGAGTTAAATTATTTTTTTAATTAAAAAGTTTAAAATATTAAAAATTTTCTATTGTTTAAAATTATGAAAAAAAAATGTTAAATTGAAAAAATATATTAATTTACAAAACATTATTACATTTATTAGAATTATTGAAAAAAAATATGTCCTACTTGTTATTTTGTAGTTGCAGTAACTAATCAATCATCAAAACCTATAATCCCACCCCTACTGAAATTTAAGCTACTTCCCCATCCTTTGCTCAGCCAGTACAAAAAGATTTTATATGTTTTTATTTTGTTTTTGTTTTTAATATTTTGTACTATAGTAATAATTTAAAAAAAACATACACACGCATCAGCCCCCCGAATTAGATGATTTTTTTTTTAAAAAACAGTAAAAGCCATCGAAACGCAGAATATCCACACACCCCGCTCCCAAATAATGAATATTATCCTTTTTCTGTTCGGAATGGCGGGAGGTGCGTATTTACACGTTAAAAAAACAAAATACGCAGGATATTATTTAGAAATGATTGATTGGATAAAACGATATGGAAATAGAAAACTAATTTAATATATTACTATAAATTTTTATAGAAAAAGCACATAAAGAGCCATCGAAGCAACCGCCACTGATGGTTTTCGTGAAACTCTATTCTCACAAAAAAACGGCAACTTTGACGTCAAAAGTTCTGGCCAATCAGATTTTGAGATGTCAAAACCTGGTTGGGAAAACCAAAATATGTATCTGCCGAATTTGCTCGATTACACCGTGATCAAGGAGTATCCGAAAAAACGTTAAACACAAAAGTTACGTATTTTTACCCGTAGAATCCGAATATGCAATAAAAAAAATGTGGGTTAGCATTCACGATTTCAAAGTTCGACCCCCTCTAACCCCCAGCGGGTCGGCTGCGGGGGTCAAATTTGGTATAACTGAGTAGCTTTTTTAAAAATATTTAACATATGTTTTTTGTTTTTTAATCTGATATGTATTTCTGGAGCTATTCGAACGTATCCAGAATTTTTGGACACCCTGTATATCTCACTCAGGAAAATGGAAAGACGGCTAGGACTTCTATACAAATCATAACTCTCATTTCTATAGAATATTTCTCAGTGAGAATAAGAATAGACTGTGTAAGGGAAAGACCCACGTATTATAAAAACAACGCAGTCTAGTATGGAGCACGGGCTTTAGGACAAAATCTCGTGCTAAAATATCGCCCGACAAAATCTCGCAAGGAGACAACCACGCCAGGAAACTATCTCGCAACGACACAGTTTAGCGTGGACGAACTATAGCACATAAAAAAATTTCGCTATCAAACAATCCCGCGAGGACAGAATCTCACGGGGTCAAAATATCGCGCCAAAAAAACTAGCAACTAAAATACAGCATCAATGGAAGAATATGTAAAAATTCCGAATTCACCATTTAGTCTGAAATTTTTAAATGGAATTTTAAGGGGTTTGAAATTAATCATTAATTAAATCGTTAATCTCCAAGCATCTCTGGGGAAACTAAAAATCCAAATAATGAAAATATGTTTAGTTTCAAAATATAAATATGTGTATCAATTATTATGAAACCGCCAAATTTATCCCATCAGAATATTTTCAAACATACACTATATTGCCATTAATGACCGGCAATTTTCAATTTTAGACATTTTGTCAAATATTTAGAAGTATACCTGTCAGATTCTTCTAGAATTTCAGGATTAAAAAGAACAGGTATGACCTCATATTTAGCAATGTCGATTTGATAAGGGGGGCAATTAGGGGGCCAACAAAAAATCAAAGAAAAAAAATAATACTTGGAATCACCCTGTAAAATAAAATGCACGAAATGATCTATCGCTACCGAATATAAATAAACAGACATTGTGCAATATGTGTATTCTTTTGTGTAAGAATAGCACGTATATTAATAGAGATATAGCGATTTATTTAAAAAAATTAAAAAATTCTTGTATGTTTTTTGCTTATAACATACAGGGTTTTCAACCAAATTTAACGCCGATTTTAGAAAAATTGACACTATATAGTAGAAACAATTTAGTGTAATTGGAATATAAATATAATAAATATTTTATGAAATATGAGCAGTTGTATGAAATAATTTTTATCTGCGCATGCGCGAACGATAACAAGGATCATTTTACATAATTTAACAGTCAACTCTATGGAGCAACTTATTTAAAAAAATCTAGTCAAATATCGTAAAAATTCAGAAAGATATCGGCGTTAGAGTGAGCAAATTTTTAGTTGTTCTCTAAAAGCAGCTGAATCATAAGGGATTTTACACAAATTGTCATTTTTTATTGACTGACTTTCAGAAAAAAGTTAGTATTTAGTGACTATCAACTAGTAGATTTGGAAAAAATGCTTCGATTTTGATACTTCTTTTGATCATGGTATAGGATCGTTCTGGTGGTTATCAGAGAAGAGCTAAAGCATCAATAAAAAATGAAAAAAAAATGAAAATTAAAAATGACAATTTGTGTAAAATCCCTTATCATTCAGCTGCTTTTAGAGAACAACTAAAAATTTGCTCACTCAAACGCCGATATCTTTCTGAATTTTTACGATATTTGACTAGATTTTTTTTAATAAGTTGCTCCATAGAGTTGACTATTAAATTATGTAAAATGATACTTGTTATCGTTCGCCCATGCGCAGATAAAAATTATTTTATACAACTGCTCATATTTCCTAAAATATTCAATATATTTATATTCCAATTGCACTATATTGTTTCTACTACATTTTGTCAATTTTTCTGAAATCGGCGTTAAATTTTGTTGAAAACCCTGTACGTTATAAGCAAAAAAACATGCAAGAATTTTTTAATTTTTTTAAATAAATCGCTATATTTCTATTAACATACGTGCTATTCTTACACAAAAGAATACACATATTGCACAATGACTGTTTATTTATATTCGGTAGCGATAGATCATTTTGTGCATTTCATTTTACAGGGTGTTCCCAAGTATTATTATTTTTTTATTTTTTGTTGGCCCCCTAATTGCCCCCCTTATCAAATCGACATTGCTAAATATGAGGTCATACCTGTTCTTTTTAATTCTGAAATTCCAAAAGAATCTGACAAGTATATTTCTAAATATTAGACAAAATGTCTAAAATTGAAAATTGCCGGTCATTAATGGCAATATAGTGTGTGCAATAATCAAAAGAGTGTTTTCAAGAAAATAAGAATTTTTATTGAAGAATTTTATATAAGAATTTTTATTAAGATCCTAAAAAGTTTTTTTTTTTTTTTTTTTTTTTTTTTTTTTTTTTTACAAGGTATTAAAATCTTTTGAGTTCTTTTAACTAATTTTAAATATTTACCGACTATTGCAAATAATTTAATAACACGGAAAGTCTTGGCCTTCGATTTAAACTGCATTTTTTCTTCTTTTTTTTTTACAGTCTAAAAAAGCATTTTAATTAGGACATTTTAAAAAATGATTTTTCTTTTAGTTTTTCTCATGATTTGTGATCATGAGGGTTAAAGCATATTTTGTTTTAAACGAAAATTTTATAGATATTCCCATGATTCTCTTTTCTATTCATTTGTCTATGCGAGATTTTTTATTTGCGATATTTAGCAATAATTTGGCCGTGTAATTTTCACCGAGCGAGATTTTGCTTGGTGATATTTTTGCTGCTAGATTTTGTCCCATTACCTCGAGTAAGTGATTAAAGCCTTATATCTATTCCTTGAATGATATCTTGTGCTTTCAGACCATAAATAGAGAACTTAATCATTGCGGAAATAATTTAATCAGAATTATGGAATTTTCAATTCTTTAAAGCAGGAGCTACGCAGATTGCAGATGGAACTAACAAGGAAGGTCTCCATACGGGCATATTCAGAAAAATCTGAAAAAATTACAGAGTGTTCGTCTCATGTGGATATATATGTTTATAAAAATTTTTTTGGCGGAACTCCGATAGAACGTTCGTAAAAAAATAATGAAATTTTCGTTTATTTGGTGATTTATCATCGGTTGGCGATGAAAGGAAATTTCGAAAAATACTTTTTCATGTCGAATATACTCTTTAAGATAAAAATATTTCATATTGAACTTGTTTAAATAAATTTAACTTAAATAACTGTAGTTTTGTCAGTTTTAGTTTGATTTAGCTGTAGTTTTGTCATATATGTATTTATAATGAAAGTTAAATCAAATTTTATGAATTAAAACAAAATTAAAATTGTTTCAATATCTCAAAATTAAGTCCAATTGAGCGCTGTCAGTTCAATTTTGTTGCTATGGAAACGACGAATTCCTTGGTTTGAAATGAATAACTGCTAAATGAATCTTGCCTTTATTTTGGAATACGCTTAAATATATGAAAGTATTTTTTGTAGATGAAATTGTTTTTAAAGTAATAAAATTATGTAAAAAGCAACATAAATATGTAATACGAAAAAATGTATTTATTAAACTCTCTCATTATTTATGTTTAAATTCATTAAATACTTTTTACACGCATTCTAAAAATCAATTAACAAACAATTTTCAGATGCATTAAAATCGTTTGCTTTTGGCGAGGTAAAGTACTGCTCGCCAAATTGCGTGACGCTTTCGTCTTTGTGCGCCAAATACTCGAAAGTATTTTATTTTTTTACAGACTTTCTACTGTAATTCCGCCGCTAAATTTGACTGATCCTTTATTACATACATAAGTAGTTTAACTGGTATTTTTTTTTTCAAAATATTCTGAGTATGCCCAGTATGGAGACCTTCCTTGTAAGAAATTTCCTTCCATCTGTATAAATAGCGTGATTCTGAACGTTGTAAATATGGCATCGATATGGAAGGAGACGAAAATTTCAACAAAAACGCGTCTCTTATTGTAGTCTTCCACTGAAATTCCATTTTGCTTATCAAAAGTCCGAGTATACAGAGCCATGGATAACTTTACTGTACGATATAACGATTCTGTACGTAATAATTTAACAAACTGTTTAAGGGTGTATTCGAAAAAATATTTTTCCATCCTCAACAGCTCGAAATTTTCTGAGACATTTTCAGACTCATTTTTAAAAGTAAAATCATGAAACTTGCTGAGGTGATTTTTGAAGAGATGTATAAGAGGCCGTGTGATTTTATTTTTCGCTCAATTAATTAGAATTTGATTTTTAAACTATTAATTTCTCAATATGATCATTTTTTTTTCATTCCCAGATCTCCTGCTTCGGAAAATTCGGTTCAAAACGCCAACTTTGACAGCATTGTTTGCAATATTTTTTGCATTTATTAAAAAATTGACAAGCACGGCACATTATGTAGTTTCTAAATAAGAAAATTGCCAGTTTGATACGCTTGAGAACAAAAATGAATTTAAAAATAAATCAGAAAATAAGCAGTTTGGATTTGAATATACCCTCAAATAAGAAAAGTCTTTACTTATTAACAAAATGAATTTGACTATAAATATGAATACTTTGTATACAATCACCATGAAATGTTTTAACCCTTTATGTCCAGACGGTATTTTAAAGTACCATTAAAATAACTTTTTTATGAAATTCATTTAATACATCGATTAATAGTAGTACAGTTTAGAATGAGTAATAGATACATTACTTTATATTGGTCCAAAAGCATTACTGGTTGCACAAAACAAAATTATTTTTAAAAGAATGATTTATTTTGCTTGTGCATCTTTTCAGCATTCTTTACGTTGAAAGATTGGGGGGGGGGGGGAGGGGGAGTTTTAGTTCGGAAATATTTCTATTGTAAGAACATTATATTTGTACATTTCCTAATTCTACAAAATATTAAAAAATATGTTTTAAATAACAGATTTGAATGAAGTTATAAATATCGCACAAAATCTCTATAAATTCAAATTTTATTAATTAATTTTCATTAGCAAAATCCTTCTAAAATTTATTAAAGGGTTGTGTAAATCTTCTAATGTAGTTTCGAAAATTCACGAGAAATGCTTTACAAGATGAAATTTTCATGAATTCATAATTTGGGACATAAAAGGTTAAAATACAACAATATCGATTTGTAATGAAAGCATAAAATGATCCTACACAGATGTTTAAATGACTACGTGTAGCATGAAAGTCTCCATTATTTCGAAGTTTGGACATTAGTTATCATCATAAAATATTTCTTTTCTTCTTAATTATGCGCTTTGAAAGCCTCATTTCTATTAAATTTCAAAACTGAAACACTGCACAAAATGCCGGGGTCAATCCATTTCAAGTGGTCCAGAAAATCATTTATTCGTTGCTTGACCATTTTTTAAAAATCTGAAATTTTTTGTTCAACAACCCTAACATGATGGAAGTTCACAAAATGACTATTATTTTAATTTTATTAATTTTTGTTTGTGCATGGCGGCCATCTTTATTTCATGGTCTGCAGCAATTTTCTTACAAGAAGGGTTTACGGAATTGTAAGTAATTCATCGTTTATTTCTCAAATTCAAGAGCGAATTAAAGCAATTTGTACAGAATATATTGGACTAAAAATTTGGTAATAGAGTAGTTTCCGAAAATAAGTCCTTATTGGTGAAATTTAAGCATAAAGTTTCAGTTTTTTTCTAAAATTTGTCCGTTTACAAAAGGAATTTTTTTTTTTTTTTTTTTTTTTTTTTTTACTTATAGGCCGAAAGTACTTGTACTCAAACGCCAAGTTCCAGATCTGGGACTTGCTTTCTCTTCGATAAAAAAAATCCCAAATTTTTCAAAAATGTCAAAAATCGCACTTTTGAGGCTTTGATATCTCTGGTGGGGCACGAGATAAAAATCTGAAATTCTGGTTTCTGAGAGTATTGTATGGTAGTGTTATGTACAAGAAATTTCAGGATGGAGATTTGACTACAAGCTGAGATATGGCAAGGTAACATGTCAAAACAATACTGCCAAACTATTGTTTTGCTGTAGTCACGGGTAAGTATTTATCTCAGAGTGTCACTTAAATTTATGTTTTTGATTATCTTTAAATAATAGTAACAGAAAATAAAGCCCTTTGCAAAGCTTAGAAATAAATTAAAAAAATAATTATGCCCAAGGCCATACATTTTGTATGGTTTTAGTAATTTTTGTTGTAAGTAATTTTAGTAACTAAAAGAAACCTAAGCACTTTTACATAAAAAAATATTTTTTTTTTTATACAAGACCGGAGACAAAAACAGAAAAGGGAAAGAGAAAAGCTGTTAATGTTGTCATACTTGTTGAGACATGATCAAACGCGTCAAAACACATTCTTGCTTGTTGGTTTAAAAACCACAATTTTGATCTTTCTCAAAATTTTATTTGTAGGAACCAAGTCTTGTCATCTCTTGATAACTTGATTGACGATCTTGGCCCTGCTGGCTCATAGAAATGAACTTTGAAATCACTATGTGCAACTCTCACGTCATTAATAATTCCTAGCTTACTTCTTATGCAAAAATGTCATTTTCCTGCAGTATAAATTTTGAAATGGCTTTGGATATCTGTACTTTCTGGAAATTACTTGAGGCTCATGCATGGTAACATCGTATAATGCTTCATTTACAGGAATATACTTATGGTAGGAACAAGTTTCAGGGACTGGCAAGCAGCATTAAAATTGTGGTTTTTAAACCAACAAGCAGGAATGTATTTTAACACGTTTGATCATGTCTCAACAAGTATGCCAACATTAACAGTTTTTCTCTTTCCCTATTCTGTTTTTGTCTCAGGTTTTGAATAAAAATAATTTTTTCTTTATGTAAAAGTTCTGAGGTTTCTTTTAGTTACTAAAATTACAACAAAAATTACTGAAACCATACAAAACGTAGGCCTTAGGCATAATTTTTTTTAATTAATTGCTACGCTTTGCAAAAGGCTTTATTTTCTGTTACTATTATTTAAAGATAATAAAAAAAAAAATTTAAATGACACTCTGAGATAAATACCTGTGACTTCAACAAAACAATAGTTTGGCAGTATTGTTTTGACATGTTGCCCTTGCCATATCTCAGCTTATAGTCAAATCTCCATCCTGAAATTTCTTGTGCATAATACTACCATACAATACTCTCAGAAACCAGAATTTCAGATTTTTATCTCGTGCCCCACCAGAGATATCAAAGCCTCAAAAGTGCGATTTTTGTCATTTTTGAAAAATTTGGGATTTTTTTTTAGCGAAGAGAAAGTAAGTCCCAGACCTAGAACTTGGTATGTGAGTAAAAGTACTTTCGGCCTATTTGTAAAAAAAAATTATGTCATGTTGACAATTTTTCTTGCTAGAAAAATTTCCTCTTGTAAACGAACAAATTTTGGAAAAAAACTGAAACTTTATGCTTAAATTTCACCAATAAGCAGTTAGTTTCGGAAACTACTCTATTACCAGATTTTTAGCCCAATGTATTCTGTACAATTTGCTTTAATCCGCAGTTGAATTGGATAAATAAACGAGGAATTATTTACAATTCCGTAAACCCTTCTTGTGAAAAAATTGCTGCAGACGATGAAACAAAGATGGCCGCCATGCACAAACAAAAATAAATAAAATAAAAATAATAGTCATTTTGAACTTCCGCCATGTTAGGGTTGTTGTACAAAAAATTTCAGATATTTTAAAAATGGTCGAGCAACCAGTGCTGGACCACTTGAAATGGATTGTCCGGCTGATTCCCAAATATGTTCACAGGTTCTTTGTTGTTATTTGACCTAGAAAGTTTGTTTTAAACCATATTTGAATTTTAGTGGTTTAATTTTTTTTCTGTACAAGAAAACTGAAGTTTCTATTCCCCCCTCCCCCCCCCCCCCCCCCCAACAAAACTAGCAATTTTTCTGACATTCATTTCGAATGCAACCATAATAGCAAGAAGAAAATATTTTAAACTTCTGTGTGAAAATGATTAAAATGTGGAAAACTTAATAGGTACTTTTTTGAGCCCTTGTAGCTTTCTGTTTGTTTTATTGTTCCCTATTTCAATACAATAAAAAGAATTATAAAGGAAGTAAAGAATAAAAAGATATGTGTTTTGCAAATAATACAAAACATAATCAAAATGACAACTGCCTGAACAGATTCCGATTTTGGGTATAATGTAGCTTTCATTTTAATAATTACCTATTTTTGTTTTGGCTAAATGCATATAATATTCTCCTGTTCGTTCATTATCACGTTATGCTTTAACTTTTCTTGAGTGACAACCGCTAAGCTGAAACTTTCCTCCTCATAAAAATAAATTTTTAAAGATTCGAAGGTTACAGAAATTTGATTCGTGCAAAACTAAAACAAAACAATGTGGTTCATAGAACTGTTAGTTAAATTAGTTACGGTGGTTTGGGACGCAAAATTTAATTTTTTATTTATAAATATTTTTATATAATTATATATATATATGTATAATATATTCCTTTTCAAAATTTCATTTAAAAAAAAAATATTTAATTTTTTTTAAATAAAAAAATATTAATTTTACCCATATTTAAAAATTGATATACATTCTGAAAGAAAAACGCTTTTGCATATTTTCTCAGTTTTAACATTTTTCAACATAGTTAAAATGTGTTTATGAATTGGGTTCATCTGTCTCTCTGTCTGCCCATCTTTCTATCTGCCTGCCCGTACAACTCACGTAAACATACTCGGATCGCCATGTCATTGATATATATTATTGAGGTTTACCATGGCATGTTTTCTATTGAAAACTGGAATGTGTAGCAGCTATAGTTCGTTTACAGGGACGCTCAAAATTATTCCTATGAGTGGTCTATGGGGAACAATCGTTTGCTGTGTATTTTGATGATGTTACACTATTTCAAACATATTGAAATTGATACACACCACTCAAGTGATTTACAGGATGCTTACTGCAGAATATGAGCGTTCATTTACAGGGACACACAAAATAATTCAGTCACACAGTACTGTCTATTAGCAATACTTGTGGGAAGTGCGTTTTCAGTTGTGATATGCGTTTTTAAATTTAACTAATTTTTGCATATTACTTAGTGCGTATTAATTCCATGGATCATATACAGGGCTGCACAAAAGAATTCAAGTCTATTTCTGCTTATTGACGGAAATTGCAAAATGGGGACTTTCGACTGTGTTATGCGTTTCCTATAACTGAACTAAATTATTGCATACCGTGTAGTATATATACAAATCTATAGCTTATGTACAGGGCTGTACAAAAGAATTCGGCTATTTTTCGACTATGAATGGTAAATTCTGAAAATGGTATTTGAAACATGTTAAACGTTTTCTAAATTGTTTACTTCGACACAATCTTTCATCTTATTAAAGAGACGTTTTGCTACAGTATTCTGAATATACTGGCAAGTGTTTCATAATTTACGCTTGAAGCATGATTTTTTTAAAATTATTTAATTGTTGAATTAGAAAAGAGAATTGTTATCAATCCAAAAGTATTTAAGGCTGTTCTAAACTGCTCTGCTCAACACGCGCAAAAAGTTTTGACACATTTACAAAATCATTTTTTAACGGAAAGATATAAAATTCGAAGGCCTGACTATGGAAGCTATTTGGAATCGAACTGTGTTTTACATTTTTTTAAAAATAAATTACCTATTGAGTTATAAGCGATTTTGATCACGTGACAAAGACGTTTTTCTCCCTTCGCTGACTGTTTTTTCTGCTTTCTTCGGGAACTTCGGTTCAAAACATCTAGTATTACACTATTTTCTGAAAGATTTGCGTTTACAAAAATAAAAAACAGTTCGATAACATAGTTTCTGAACAAGACCTGCTACTTCATGCATTTCTGACCAAAAATAAATAAAACTTATGTCATAAAGTTGCCCTTTTAGATTTGAAAACAGCCTTATTTAAAAACAATTTTTTCTAGAAAAAAAAAGTAATTATTTTATCAATACATTTTTCAACAAAATTTTCTCTAAAAACAAAACATCCTGAAGTTAATTTAAGGAATGTAAACTGAAAATAATTGTACAGAGTCTCATAACTTTATCTCCCTAGATAATAACAAACAGTACAATATAAAAATTGTCATCTATTGAGATCTATATTTTCTACTTTCATGCGGTTTGTGTCATTTTATTCTTAAAACGCTAGAATATGCTAAAAGTAAAAATGTGATATTTTCGTGTTCCGAACCACCTTCATTGTTTATTAGACTTAATATTACTCTTTGTAATGTCGAAAAATTAACCATTATTGTTAATTGCTTTAAACTTGAGCTGAAGCTCCAATAGGAAAAGGAAATTTTCCCCAAATAACCATAATCTGCTTTAGGAATTAAAGAAACACTATTGAACATTTCATTCACAAAAGATGCAAACTCATTGAAGTCTTAAAGTCGTACAAAAATTTGAGAGTTCGAAATTTCTTTACTTACAGCTTTACTGATATAAAAAATAATAATTAATAAGTTTTGACTTTATCTGTCGTTTACATTAGCTCTTGAAGCAGCGTTCTCTGAAATATTGACCGTGAGCTTCCAATATGCCCATACGCACGCAAATGCATAAATATGAAAAGTACGTGTTTCGTCATAAATAATAATCCTTATGCCTCTTTTTTAATTTTACTCCACATTCTGTTATAGTTGATTCCGTTTTAATATTTCCTTATTTTACGGATCTGAAAGAGTTCATAACATACGAAAAATTTACTTGGACTAATTTCAATTTAAAAGATTACTGTAATCCGGTAAATCCGTAACGATCTTTGATGACAAAAGTTAAGCTTTACGAAAAGACTACTAATGACAATTTAAATTGTTGCTTGCATATACATCTGTGACTGATTGCTGGGATGCCATATATTACTGATAAGTTGTGTGACGAAAACAATTTGTTGGAATAATAATAAGCAGATTCGTTATCACACAAAACGGAAAATCGGTAAGCAGCAAATATTTTAAGAGATTGTATCAAATATACAAAAGAACATGGCTTGATTACAGATCCCTATCTTCAAAAGTGGATATGTAATGAAGAAACAAGAAACAGTCATTTCTTCTTAATCGCATCGTCGACAGAGATAAGAGATGAAATATTCTGATATTTTTTTTTCTTTGTTTGAAGACTTTGATAAATATGTTACAATGTGGCAAAGAAAAAAAAAAGATCATGCTTATGCTAACTTATTGTGATTCTTTTCCGAATTATATATATATCTGTGTGTGTTGAAAGAAAGGTTCTTTTAACACCAAAGTACATTCAACTTTCTTCTCTAATTTAAGACCCTTTTATTCTATATTTTCCTGAAATTATTTAATTAATATATTTCCTCATAGTTGCTAAATCAATTAGTACATCAGTCACAGCTCAATATTCCAATTAGACTGGATCCCATGAGTATTATAAACCACAATAAAACGGCCTAATTAGCCATTACCAAATATAGCCTGCTTTGGTATAGAAAACTGGCTATGCGTTACTAGATATGACCGCTTACAGCTCCATCTAGTACAAAATAGCGGCATTAGCGTTCCTATCTCGTAAACGGTACTAGATATGGGAATTCACCCCCCCCCCCTTTTTTTTGCCAAATTCCCAGGCTCCAGGAGTTTGATTTCTCTCTCAATTGACATTTGGAATGCCAATGGGCTTAAAAGGCAAGTCTTCCGAGTTTAAGGATTTTATTATTAGTAATAATTTAGATATCATGTTGGTCTGTAAGACTAAATTCCAGGGTAATTCTGTTAAGGTCGCCAAATTTGTGCTTTTCAATGTAGACAGACCACCAACAGTTGGCGGCCGTCCTAGTGGGGGACTGCTGTGTATGTTAAAAATGGTCTCAATGCTACTCTCGCTGAAATCCCCCAATTGCACCATATTGAGGCTACTCCTATTCTTTTAGATTTTTCCACCGTTCCACAGCTTCTGATTGCAGCTATTTACAACCCCCATCCTGGGAATCTTCGTCTGCTTGATCAAGATCTTTCTAACTTAACCCGTTCTTTTCCTAATTTCATTATTACGGGTGATTTTAACGCTCATCCTTTTTCATGGGATTCTCGTAACTCCAATAGATATGGATATAAAGTTCGCAGGTGGACAGATCAAAAGCATGCGCAAATCATAGAGCCATTTGTGTCCACCGGCATTAATACTCATTCCATCATTGACTTTGCCATAACCCGCAAATTTCTCTTCTCTCACGCCATTCAAAAGGTGAACTATCTTTCGTCTGACTATCTGCCGTTTGTACTTAGATTCAAAGTGGGCGAACTCCAGTTTGATATCTTCTAGGCTTTCTCGGTCAACTTGGAGGACTTCGGTCATGTTCCCGTAATCATGGACACCCCACCCACTGAGATTCACTCTGCTGAGGACGTAGCTTCTTCTATTCAGGCATTTGGGGACTCTCTTCAAAATGCTTTTAGAGAAGTTGCAAAACCTAGGCAGAGAGTGGTTGATGCATTTCGACTACCTGAGCACACCAGGGGTTTGAAAAGAGAGAAAAATCGTTTAAGAAGGGATTGGCAGATCACTAGAGACCCAGTTCTTAAAACTGATCTTAACAGAAAAAAACACAGGGTAGCTGTTGCAATCAAGCAGTTTAGTGTTTCACATTCGAACAATTACATTGAGACTTTATCGACTACTGACAACACAGTTTGGTTGGCAACAGCCCGAAACCGTAGGACACGAACACACATTTCGGCCTTAAATGACCCCAATGGTATGAGCTTCTCAAACACAGACTAGGCTGAGCTCATTGCTGACAGTCTTAGAAGACAATTTACACTCAATCATGATGCCGTCAATCTCATAATGTTCTACATTGTCAACACTGAGGTTAAACGTTTCTTAAACAATAATCATGATAACACACTTACTACTATAACTCCCTCTGAAGTGATTTCTTACATTGGGAATCTCAAAAAGAAAAAGTTGAAAGCCCTCGGCCGCATCACTACCAATATGCTCTTGCGCATTTCACTTAATTTCATATTTTTTTCTAGCTATTCTAATTAATTGCATGTTAAACCTCTGTATGTTTCCTGTTTGCTGGAAGAAAGCACTGATTATTGCCCCGATCCCAAAACCAGGACAGGACATTCACGCCCCTTCTAGCTTCAGACCTATTTTTCTTCTATCTTGCTTGTCTAAGGTCTATGAATACATACTTACGATCCGTCTGAAAAAGCTTGTTACCTCCAATTCGATAATTATACCTGAGCAGTTTGGGTTCAAGCCCAAACACTAGACTCAATACTAGCTTTGAAGAGTAACTGAACTTATTCATGAGGGCTCCATACATAGTCAAAAAACTTTTCTGGTATTCATAGACATTCCTAAAGCTTTCGATCGGGTCTGACATTATGGACTTATTTATAAATGGATTCTGCATAACGTACCTCCCCAACTTATTCTTATATTCTGGGAATACCTTAAAGGTAGGACCTTCTGTGTTAAAGTTAATAATTCTCTATCTTCTTTTCGCATTATCGAGGCGGGTGTACCTCAAGGAAGTCTTATTGGGTCAATATCGCAAAATACGAAAATTGCAGTTCGCAGAATAAAATTTCTATTTAATGTTATACAGGGTGTCCGGTCTCAACGGTGTCCAATGGCTGATTCCTAAACCGTTAGTCATAGACATATAGTTCCAATTACAAAAATGTTTTAAATCAGGTAAAGAAACATTTTAAAAGCGATTTGGGTCAATAAAAACATTTCTTAAAAAATTACGAAATTTAAATTTTTATACGGTCCCCCGGTCCTATAAGTTATATTTAGTAATTTTTTCCTATTACACTGACAAGTAAGACAAAAAAAAGTCCCATTCATATAACGCTAAAATTGAGCGAGTTATGAAACTTTAAAAATGCATGACTTATGCCACTTTTCTACTCTGAAAACAAATGAGTTCGGCTTGGCTTTGAGGGATCATATACCAAGTGTTTAAAGTATTCGAAGATCTTACTTCATGTGTATATGCGCTTTGAAAAAAAATCCTACAAGTATTATGATTAAGTCTCAAATTGGCTAAAATAACATATGTTTTACTTTGTCAGGATTTGAGACTGTTTTTATTATGATTTCTTTTAACAAAAATTATGTTTTTACTTTCTTCTATCTTGACAAGAAGAAAGTATTGGTTTCATGAAAATTTTCGAATTCCAGTTTTCGACGGATTTATACGTTTTAGGGGTCAGAGATTCCAAAAAACATGTTTTTACAAAATGTCTGTCTGTGAGTCTGTCTGTCTGTCTGTATGTGACACAAATTTTGTGGGCGCTCTATCTCAAGAACTAATGCACGGGATTTAATAAAAAATTATATTCAGGTAGTCCTGATATAGATTGGTGCTGATTAGTTTTTGGTGTAAATCGCCCTGCAGGTGGCGCTGCTATGTAGCATTTTTCAGGATTTCCGCAAAAGCTCTATCTCAAGAACTAATGCACGGATTTTTATAAAACTTCAGATTCCGTTAATCCTTGATATGATTTGGCGCTGGTAACGTTTAGGTGCAAATCGCCCAACAGATGGCGCTGCTACGCTGCATTTTGAAGCATTTACACGATTTTCGTAATAGCTCAATCTCAAGAAATAATGCACGGATTTTCATCAAACTTCAGATTCAGTTAGTGCTTGGCATGAATTGACGTTTTGCCTCTTGTGGTGTAAATCACTCAACAGGTGGCGCTGCTATGCTGCATTTTTTGAGATTTCCGCAATAGCTCTATCTCAAGAACTAATACTTGGGTTTTCAACAAACTTCAGATTCAGGTATACCTGGATATGAATTAGTGCTGTTTATGTTTTGGTGTAAATCGCTCAACAGGTGGCGCTGCTATGCAGCATTTTTCACGATTTCCACAATAGCTCAATGTCCAGAACTAATGCACGGATTTTCATCAAACTTTAGATTCAGTTAGTCCTTCACATGAAATGATGTTTTGTACCTTTTCGTTTAAATCGCTCTACAGGTGGCGCTGCTGTGCTGCATTTTTTGTGATTTCCACAATAGCTCTAGCTTCAGAACTAATGCACCGATTTTCATCAAACTTCAGATTCCGGTATACCTTAATATGAATTAGTGCTGTTTGTGTTTTGGTGCAAATCGCCCAACAGGTGTCGCTGCTATGCTGAATTTTTCAGAATTTCCCCTACAGCTCTATCTCAATAACTAATGCACGAATTTTCATCAAACTTCGAATTCAGGTATACTTTGATACGAATTGGTTCTAAATTGATGTAATTTCTTATACTATTTAAATGATTTAATTGACGTGATTTATATAGAAGAAAGTTTTGTGATGGCCACAACGTACTAGTTTTATAAGTTTTTATGTTACTTCAACAATCGTATGTATGTTAATCCAGTTCAAAATTTGTACTCGAACTTTAACCTACTTTTAAATATCCGATCGAGATTGCATTTTACATACTGGTGCAAATCCGATAACAATCTAATATTATTAAGATTTTCGGTGGTTACCACTTATACTTTTTTTTACAGGATAACACAAAAAATTTCGGATAGATTTCTGCTAAGGAGTTTAAGAAAAAGTTTTAGATTAGATAATACAAGACTGCGATTGTTGGGTTTTTTAACTTTTATGTATTTTTTAGCACTGAATCCGAAAATTACCTTAATTTTTAACCATCATGTCAGGATATTTCGCAAATCATAAATTTTCAAATTTAAAGAATAACAAAAATCGAATACTATAAAGTAGAAGAGATGGTTGTGTTTTTTAACTATTGATAATTGATTTTTACGCACTTTTTAGCACTGAATCTGAAAATGACCTTCTTTTTTGACCATCACGTTAGAATTTTTTTCCAAATCGCAAATGTGTAAGTTAAAATATAGCGAAAATCCCATACTATAAAACATATGTAAAACATTTTTTATTTTATTTTATTTTATTTGATTAAAAAAATTATTCGATATTTTTGCTTATCCTGGGATTCTTACAGATAAACAGCTGAGTGGTCCGATGAGATGGGGGAGGAAATTCAATTTTAACATTGAACTTCCTAACTTTGAAATTTGCAATTTGCGAAAAATCCTGATATGATAGTTAAAAATGAAGGTCGATTTCGGATTCAGCGGTACAGAATATATAAGAATCAATTAGCAAAAGCATGATATAGCAGTTATAAAAAACATGACATAACCCAACTTTTGCAGGCTTGTGCAATCTAATAATATTTTAAAATACGTATCATTTTGTAAAGAATTGAGGCTGTTAATTTAGAATCATTTTATTTAACAAAAATTCTGTTTTTTCTTTCTTCTTAAATGTTTATTACAAATTATATATTTTCCATTAATATGACAGAATGATTAAAGATTTCAAATTTATATTGCAATATTAATTTTACTCCCAAACATTTTTTATATCTGACGAAATTATATATCGACTAAATTTGTGAATGACCCCAAATTTGCAGCAAAAAATATGCTCCAACTTTAAACAGCTATTACTCGGTCAATTTTAATCGTAGAATAACGGGGCTTTTTTTGTATTACTTGTCGGTGTAAAAGGAAAATTTCACTAAATATAACTTATAGGACCGGGGGACCGTATAAAAATTTAAATTTCGTAATTTTTTAAGAAATGTTTTTATTGACCCAAATCGCTTTTAAAATATTTCTTTACCTGATTTAAAACATTTTTGTAATTGGAACTATATGTCTATGGCTAACGGTTTAGGAAGTAGCCATTGGACACCGTTGAGACCGGACACCCTGTATAATACAATTTTCTTTTTTACGTTCTAATAAAAAATATTCTTAGAAGTATTTTCAAGACATATTATATTCATAATAACACAAAAATAAAGCAATTAAAAGGCATAAAATTTCAGATTGTCATTTTCCTGGTATGTCACACTGTGATGTGTGCAATGTAAAAGGCTTTCTGCTATCATGTACAAATATCTTTTTCTAGTTATTTTTATTTCAAATTAATAATTTTTATTTCTAATTTCATACCTTATATAACACATATATGTGGAAGGTAACAAGTTCTGTATTTTACAAATAATTTTCTTTAATTAAAGTATGATTGTCGCTGAAAATGAATGACATTGTCCGGGCCTGCTCTTTTTGTTCTTTATGAGGTATAAAGATGACGCTGCAGAGTACTTGTTCTTGTTCTTGACATAACT
The DNA here is from genome assembly GCA_963932465.1 of Maratus speciosus. Taxonomy (NCBI): domain Eukaryota; kingdom Metazoa; phylum Arthropoda; class Arachnida; order Araneae; family Salticidae; genus Maratus; species Maratus speciosus. The sequence goes on along the minus strand of OZ010787.1, from coordinate 280,491,248 downwards.
CAAGTCAGAAGTAGTAAAATCATTGCTACTAGCAAGATCTTTTAGATATTTTTTTGAAAATAATGTGTTTAAAGACTTTGTAAAAAATAAGTAGACTTTTATTATGTCATTTTCCTGGCTTCTATAAATTACAAATAAAACTGAACATTTCACTGAATTTGGGGTACTGTAGAGGAAACATGTTCCTTTAAAAATATTAAAATGCCTTCTCGGTCAACTGGCAGGACTTCGGTCATGTTCCCGAAATCATGGACACCCCACCCACTGAGATTCACTCTGCTGAGGACGTAGCTTCTTCTATTCAGGCATTTGGGGACTCTCTTCAAAATGCTTTTAAAGAAGTTGAAAAAACCTAGGCAGAGGGTGGTTGATGCATTTCGACTACCTGAGCACAGCAGGCGTTTGAAAAGAGAGAAAAATCGCTTAAGACAGGATTGGCAGATCACTAGAAACCCAGTTCTTAAAATTGATCTTAACAGAAAAAACCACCAGGTAGCTGCTGCAATCAAGCAGTTTAGTGTTTCACATTGGAACACTTACATTGAGTCTTTTTTGACCACTGACAACACAATTTGGTTAGCAACAGCCCGCATCCGTAGGACACGAACACACATTTCCGATTTAAATGGCCCCAATGGTATGAGCTTCTCAAACACAGACTAGGCTGAGCTCATTGCAGACAGTCTTAAAAGCCAATTTACACTCAGTTATGATGCGTCAATCCCATAATGGTCCACATTGTCAACACTCAGGTTGAACGTTTCTTAAACACTGCTAACGATAACACACTCACTACTACCATTCCCTCTAAGGTGATTTCTTACATTGGGAATCTCAAAAAGAAAAAATCGCCAGCCCTCGACCGCATCTCTACAATATGCTCTTGCACCATTCACTTAACATCATATTTTTTTTTCTAGCTATTCTAATTAATTGCATGTTGAACCTCTGTATGTTTCCTGATTGCTGGAAGAAGGCACTGATTATTGCCCCGATCCCAAAACCAGGACAGGACATTCACGCCCCTTCTAACTTCAGACCTATTTCCCTTGTATCTTGCTTGTCTAAGGTCTATCGTAACATACTTACTATCCGTATGAAAAAGCTTGTTACCTCCAATTCGATAATTATACCTGAGCAGTTTGGGTTCAAGCCCAAACACTCGACTCAATATTAGCTTTGGAGAGTAACTGAACTTATTCATGAGGGCTCCATACATAGTCAAAAAACTTTTCTGGTATTCATAGACATTCCTAAAGCTTTCGATCGGGTCTGACATTATGGACTTATTTATAAATTGATTCTGCATAAGGTACCTCCCCAACTTATTCTTATATTCTGGGAATACCTTAAAGGTAGGACCTTCTGTGTTAAAGTTAATAATTCTCTATCCTCTTTTCGCATTATCGAGGCGGGCGTACCTCAAGGATATCTTATTGGGCCAATATCACAAAATAAGAAAATTGCAGTCCGCAGAATTTCTATTTAATGTTATATAATTCAATTTTTTTTTTTTTTTTTTTTTTTTTTACATTCTAATAAAAAATATTCTTAGAAGTATTTTCAAGACATATTATATTCATAATAACACAAAAATAAAGCAATTAAAAGACTTAAAATTTCAGATTGTCATTTTCCTGGCATGTCACACTGTGATGTGTGCAAAGTAAAAAGTTATCTGCTATCATGTGCAAATATCTTTTTCTGGTTTTCTTTTAATTTCTAATTAATAAACATACCTTATATAACACATATATGTGGAAGGTAACAAGTTCTGTATTTTACAAATAATTTTCCTTAATTAAAATATGATTGTCGCTGAAAATGAATGACATTGTCCGGGCCTGCTCTTTTTGTTCTTTATGAGGTATAAAGATGACGCCGCAGAGTACTTGTTCTTGACATAGCTGAAGTCAGAAGTGGTAAAATCATTGCTACAGCAAGATCTTTTATATATTTCTTTGAAAATAATGTGTTTAAAGGCTTTGTAAAAATTGAGTAGACTTTTTAATGTCTTCTTTTGGCTTCTATAAATTACAAATAAAACTGAATTTTTCACTGAATTTGAGGTACTATAGATGAAACATGTTCCTTTAAACAAAATTAAAATGTTAGATCTAAAAAATAAAACAAGAATGTGAAAAATGTTTTAGAATGAAATTGTCATTATCCTGGCGGTCTTTATCTTGCCATACATATGCCAAGAAAATGACATATAATTATAATTACATATAAGTGAACTTAAGCTCTTCAAACTTTATCAATTTTACATATAAATTCCTTTATTCAGCTGTTCAACCAACATTTAAAAAAAAAAAATCAGAATCTTTGAAACGATTTAAAATTTCTAAATTTTTGTTTTCAAAATCTCACATATTTGATATTCACCCTATTAGCACCTGGCTATTCAACCTCTACATTAATGATATTCCTCGATGGATTTCCAACGTCCTCTTAGCATTATAGGTTGGCACTGTCATAATGACCAGCAATAGTTCACTACACATTGTCTTGACTAACTCCAAACTTAGCTTTTGGTTCTTTATGTCTGGCTTAGGAAATGGCGTGTAAAAGTCAATGCAGCAAAAAAAGCCGCCATGATTTTTCCAAAAATTCTATCTCCCCAGACGTTACCTTTATTTCATGGATGATGACATACCCTGGATCACCAATTATAAATATCTATGTATCCAGACTCGGTGACCGCTGACCCGGCCTCAACCTCCCGGGATTTGATCCAGGTTAACGGGTTTGGAGATGCACTGGAGAGTGGGGCGAAGCAATCGCCTGATCGCCGCATTGCGGCGATCTACACCAGCAAGCACCCAGGCCGGCTAGAAGAACTGAGCCTGTATTTCTGAGATGTTTATTGCTCTTTTTTGAAACTGTAATTTGGCGCCGCACACCACGTACTTGCCATGCCAAGAGGAATGGGGCTGGATAATTTTGTGCCTAATCGGTGGTATCATCTTAGCTGAGAATGGGGGCAATTTTGAGGGAAATTGTAACTGCTACAAAACAAATGAATTAGGAGAAACTGTATTAGAGTTAACTGTGTAACTAGTGGCCGAGAAGCTAAGACATACCAAAGAAGGGAGAATTTGGGGCCGAGATGCAAGGCAGACGAATTGCTGCAGAGGGAGATGGGAGTTCGCCTTTCTACCGTACCACACCGAGTAAAAACTGGCTCCGTGGGCTATTCCATTGGAGCGGATCTGGTAGCTCGTGCGCACAAAGTCCTATTGCACCTAATAAAGAGGCGAACTGTCTAATAGAAAAATTTAAAAATGACATAAAAAATGTGTGGAAAGTGCGCCCCCGGGTGGCCGGCTGAGGCCATCCACCCACGGGGGCAAGGGGGTATCCTGGAAGAGAATTTGGTTAATGCATGGTAAAATTAAAGGGGCACTGTTACTTAATATTTAACTTAACCCAATTAACTGCTAACTAATAAATGTGCTGGACTTTAGTTAACCCATTAGAATACCCATGGGCATCAGCTAATTCTAATTAACAACCATTGACTTGATAAAATGCTATTGCAGGTTTAAACATTACTTTAATTGACTGATTGCGCCCATGGGGTGGGGGAGGGGAGAATGCTACGGACTGATACTATTACTAAATCTAATACTTACCAGCCTCTCACGCTGGTGATTTAAACTGATGGCTCTAGAGACACGCACTGTGGCACCCGGACATGAGAGAGAAAAAAAAGTAATAATAAATATATTTAATGGGGGGAGCGCCGAAAGGGGACCCATATTGCATAGAGATGCTAGGAGATGACTATTGGAAGGGGGGTGACAGCATGCGGCTGCGGACCCTGCCCCTGAGGACAGCAGGCCGGGTTTCATTTCATACCCCTGTCCCTGGCTTCTCGCTGTCCGCCGCTTCTAGTAGAAAGATGGATAGATGTACCCGCACACAAGTCCCCCTTTGGGAAGCTTGTCCCCGTCGGGCGGCCGGTCGTAGAGTCCCTTCTAGCTCCCGTCCCTGTCTTTTACACCTCGTGTGCTGGACAAAGAAGAAGAATGAAGTGAATTAGAGGTTTCGTTTTGTGGGGGATGAGGATGAGGTGAATCGGTAGTAACTTTCTGCGACACCCCTTCCCGGGAGCGAGATTACAATCCAACAAAACTAGAAGGGTTTGGCGAGATAAAACGCAATGAGCCAAGAGCGCTAAAATCTGCACTTTCTACCCTTTCTCCAGTAACCCATTTGTTTACACGGGGGAAGATCCTCGGGAAGATCAGTTTCAACCCATCTTATTGTTCGTGGAAGAGGGTGATGTGAAGAAAGAAACGCGGTTAACTTTCCAGGAAAAAAAAATGCTAAAACAATAAAGTTCCACGAGTAACATATGATGGCTAATGTCTTAATTAAAAATTAAAACACTTGTGAAATAGGTGATTTTAATGTATAAAAGTTATTTTCAAGGTTTATGAAAATCGTCTACACTGTCTAAGAGCTAGAGATCTGTTATATGTCCTATATTATAGCTATATATTTCACGTTAAAAAAAAAAAAAAAAAAAAAAAAAAAAAAAAAGATGATTACCCTGTAAAATTTCATGCTGTGCTGTCATTTGTTTTTATGATTGCATGTTCATTAATGATTTGTTAAAAAATTACGAGAAAATGTTTTGTTAATTTAGTTTAAATAGAAAAACACATTTGTTCTTTTATAAGCAAAGTGGGAATAAAAAAACAGCCGCAATATGTATGCTAACGCTGGCGAATTTTCAAAGTTGTTTTTAAAAAGAAATAATAACATTTAAGGAGCATCTAAAAGTAATATTAAACATTTTTTATAAATGTTGTTATTATTATTCTTAACTCCATTTATCAGCTAAGCTCTATGATACATAAGACAACAATATTTAAATTATTGCTAAATGCCCAATTGCTGAATATCCAAAGTTCATTTTTTTAATTCTTAAATAATTAAAAGACATTTTTAAAAAATCCCGTTTATTTATAGATTCATGCGTGAAACGAGTTTAAAAAGAGTAAGGTAAGCTGGTGTAACTGGACCCACGAGGTAACTGGGCCGTAGATTATTTTTTTTTAAACCGTTGATGTTTTTTAAGTTTTGGCTTTTGTCAACATTGAACACCAATTTCTACTTCTTAAAACAACGTATGTCAACTCAATCATAACTCTGCCTTTGTTGTGATAAGTTGCCGAAAATTTAGGTTTCTTTTTTTAAAAACAACGTCCATTTGGTTGAACTTCTTCGGCTGTTTATTAAAATACGGTAAGCACTTTTATTAAACAATCTTTTTATTTAAAAATTAGGCACATAAATACATTAACATTATTAGGTATCTATATACATTTACTTCGTGTTTCAAATGTAAGGCCGGAATTTCAGTTACCCCATAAAATTTTCAAAAATGGGGTAACTGGGACATGTATCAGGGGTAACTTGGCTCTATGGGATCCAGTTTCCCCGACAGTTATAAATGTCTTTTTGAGTTTCTCTTACTAAGGAAAATTAATTTCTCCATTGTATTTTTGCTTGCAATAAAGAAAATTACATAATAACTTATTAAAATTACACAATAAAATTTTAAAAAAAGCATGTTGAGGGTATCAAACCAAATTTCTTAAGTGCGATAGCTATAGCTCGAAATTTTACGATACAGATGAAGAGGCGTACCTAAGGCAAAGTGAGATTATTAGAAAATTATCGAAACGAATAAAAAAGTAGTTCTATTCTACATAAAAAATATGGTTACATTCTCCACAGGTTTATTGGACATATCGAACTTCCATTGTGGTAAATAAAAAAGAGTATGAGATACTTAAGTACTTACGTAGCCGTTTGTTAATAGAATTTATCTTGTTATTTTTTTCCCGTAAAATACCCATGCAACTTTTATACTTATTACCTATACTAAAGTACATAAGTACCTACTTAATATTTATGTTTTTAGTATAAATAAATCTAATATTTTCACTTTTAGTGCTTTTTTCGACACATTGACAGTAAAGGTTTCCCTTACAACGCCCTTTAGTTGATATATAATGTACATGATCTGCCTGGTTTAAATTTTGTTTAGTTGTTTACACTTTATTAAAAAATACAAAACGTGTGGAACATAGACCCTCCTAGTCCACTTCCCTATTTTTATGGGGCAACTGGACCCACGTGGGAAGAAAGATGAAATATATATTTTATTTTTAGATATTAAAATGTAATTTTGAACATTTCTGCCTGATAGGGGGAACCTAACTGAACACATTCACAAAAGTTCAGACTTTAATTCAAATGAATATTAGCCTTTTGAAGCTGAATTGCCAGAATCTCCAGAGTCACATTGTAAAATCATGGCCCAGTTTCCTCACGTAACCTTATGTAATGAATCATTAGATATATTTCATTTTAAGAAATCTTAATATTTTGAATAAAATGAATTCTGTTATTATAAAAAGTAAATAAAAAAACACAAATATTTCAGAAAACGTAATGACGGCAGTGCTTCAATAACATTTTCTTTAAATGTTAAACGTTCTATGTCATGAAAGAATAAACTCTAAATACAGTGATATTAAATATATTCATCATAGAATTAAAATATTTTATTTTTCTGTCTCTTAAGTTGTCGAATTTACAATCTCATTTATAAAGCAAAAAAAAAGGCTATCCTTTTCTTTCGTGAATGCAAGAATTATGTTTTCTAGTTACAAAAAGTTATATTGTCCCTACTCTATCAGATTATCTCAAATGTTGATTTTAATTTTGTAGTGATATTTCAATTTTAACTTACAATATATTAATCATTATTGTTTAAATTATTTCACTATAAAATTTATTATCTCCAAAAAAACCGTCATTCATGGGCCCGAATATAATTAAAAAATTGTTAATCTACAATAATTAGAAATTTAATAATGACACAAAATACGGAATTTAGTTATACATTTTAAATTAGAATAAACCTTAAACAAAAATATATCATACATACATAATTATTTATGTGTTATTATTGAAATTCAAAAGCAACTTTTTTTGGAATTTTCCATCATCTCTGACAGTACATATTTTTATTTATTTATTTATTTATTTATTTATTTATTTTTTTATGTTAGCAATTCTTACAACGCAATTAATAAATTTCATTTGTCGATATAAGTACTAAATTTATGAGGTCACAATATCTTTCCTGACAAATTTGACTTTTAACAACAGTTCTAAATAATCAACCTTTTTACTGATTTGTCATTTTATTTTATTTTTATTTTATTTTATTTTATTTTATTTTATTTATTTATTGTATCTGCTTTATCACCCAAACCCATTTTAGAACTTATTTATAAAATTCGGACTTTACATTTCGGTTTGAAGATTTTTATTATTTTAGAAAATCAAAGAAATGGTGTAAACAAAACAAAATATTAAAACATTTTAGGAAATTTTTAGCAAAATGTGTTACAGGTGTAGTAAAAAATAATAACAATGCGTAATAAAAGCAATAAAATATGAAAATATTTGGAAAATCTATATAAATGAAGTAATTTATTTGCATTAAAAAATCAAAATTATAAATTATCTTAAAAATAGTAAAATTTATCATTTGTTTTAAGAATAGAAGAGTAATTTTCTATTTCCAAAGAATTTCACTATACATTTACACAGTACCCTATCATACGATACAAAGAGCTGCAATGCCTTTCTCCTCCCTAAGAACTGGTTTTTCTCCACCAGCGAAAGTGCCAAAACCTGCCAACTCCAAGCCGCCAAACCCTTCCAAGTTTTGTTGGATTGTAATGTAGCTTCCCGCGATCTACCCTACCTTACGTGTCTCTTTCGAGACAGCTTGGTGCGGGTTCTGGCTTGGTGTCCCGCAGTACCAACGTCTGGCTTTCGCTGCTCGAGAATTTGTGCATATTTCAGTCCTCGCTATGCAGTTAGTAGTTAACAGGGACAGGAATAGGGACATAGCCTCTCCGTGCAATACAGGTAAAGAAAAAAAACTCAAAGGAGCTCACACTGAGTTAGCGCGATAATTTTAGAACAACCAAGGAGTGGGGCCACAGTGCACAAGTTAAAGATAAAGGTAGGTTGTATGGCGAATAACCTTCGGGAATTGTTACTAGTATTCCAATTACTGCTTAGTTAACTTTACGATGGTTATTTTGTTAATTATAGTTTCTTGATTGACTGATGGGAATTTTAAGTTGAAAATTATGCTATTAACTACTTTAGATTATTCAATAAATATTATAACTCCAACTTACTTGTTCCCCTTCTGATGCTGGTTACTCTCTTTCTTTTTTATCTTTTTTGATTACATACAATAGACGCAAGGATGGACAATGTGGTGTAACAGAGGAATAAAACTAATATTCGAAAATGAAGATCAGGCTACGAAAATAAAGGAAAAATAAACAGCAACGAAACAGTGAGAACAACAGTGAAGGTAATAACGGTAAGTGTAAGAAAAAAGAAAATCATGATCTTCAACATACCCGAATATGTACCGGACAACCAGATAAAACAAAGGATCAGGAACAGGATCTCTGGAACTGGATCAGCATGGTGGAGACGAGGCAGTCACCCTGCTAAGGCAGGTGGGGCCTCGGGATGGGTGGAAGCACAAACCGGTCTTACTCCCTGAGCCGTTGGCGGACCGGTTGCTTAAGGCAAAGTCGGTGTGCCTGTGACTCAGTGAATGTCCCATAAGGATGTTTATCAATGTCACGCGATGTCACAAGTGTTTAGAGTTGGACCATGTGACGGCAAATTGCAATGGGACCCAGCAGTGCTCGATCTGCGCGGGACCTCACCTGTACACGGTGTGCACAAGCAAGCATCGCCGATGCCATGTATGCTCTAGATACAACCACGAAAACAAAGGATGGGCCAGTACATACAAAGACACAAATCACCAAGCCAACTCAACGAACAGCACGATCCACTGGACTCTCATGAGGGTTAGGCAAATACAGTCAGAAAAAGGCATAGCACAAGCTTCAGGTCACGATGTAATATCAGGAAGGGTGTCAATTTCCCGTACAGCTGATGTGGATAGGGTCACTTGGCTACCACGACATGATCAGGCCATGAGAGGACAAGACCCCCGAAAATGGCACAAAGACAAAAGAAAATAAGAATTGTGTGCTCCAGGAGTACACTAACACAACAATTTGACACCTTTCACTTCACACATACAACAGTACAACAGTAACAACACAAAACACGCAATCACACTAGTTAAAACACTAAGTCAGCACACATCACCCAACACAATGAAGTTTTGAAAACAAAGGTAAGTGTGTAACCACATACACTATATGTAGTATCCGTGTTTTATGTTTATGTGTATTAAAAAAACGGCCTAGGAGATATCCTATCGCCACAAAAAAAAAAAAAATTATAAAATGCTTGTGTTGTCCTATGTCCACATATGTGGTGAGCGGTAGCCGTACAGTATCAGCTGATCACATTTTACTGACCCCCCCGAAAAGAAAGAATATGCACTGCATATATTTTTATCTCAACTGATTTCTTGAGTTATCCATTCCTACATCTACAAATAAAGGAAGAATGTATTAGTTTAAAGGAAATAATATACTTTCTGCGCATAATAATTTGATTTTACATGTTTAGAAAGTGAACTTTTATACATTTATTCTTTTTACTCTAACAAAGTGTAAGCCTTTTGAATATTATTTAATTTAATTTTTATTGTTGTAAATAATATTTGTTATTTTATTATTGTATATAGTATATTTAAGCAAGAGTAGTATTACACTATATCTTAATCATTATAGTATATCCAGGGATGAGATTTCCGCTTTTTTGCACACCAGTATTTTCTTAGGGAAAATGTTGTTCTGTTAAATCTAAAAAATGTTTCGATTAAATGAAATAACATTTTCTCTAACAAAATACTGGTATCCAAAAAAGCGGAAATCTCATCCCTGAGTATATCTTAGCATGGAAAGCTTCAATATTTATGATGAAAAATTTCATTTTATCAAAATTTTGTTAAAATAACTTAAACTTCTACTTTTTAAAATTTTATAATCATTTAAAAGATATTTTTACGTACAATTAAAAAAAAGTAACAGCACTCTGCCTTCGGTTAATAGTAAATTTTTGATTAACACATTATTTTTCACAAAATTCTTGATTTTAAAAATTAGCACGACTATATACACTCTTAGTGTTTCAAACACAACAAAAAACAAAAAGTAATAATCTACATAAATTATTTGCCACGTATAAATTATTTGAAACTTATTTAGTGATTTCATATTGAAATGACTTTTTTTAATGCAGTATTTGAATACAGAACAGTCATTAAAAAAATTAGGAATTTTTTTTAAAATTTTGATATTTTTTTATCTTAAAAAATATTTTACTCGGGATTAAGAAAATTAATGGTGATTATGTCTTAAAATCAGCTATAAATATACTCGATTTCATTGAAATTTCTGACAGTGGATTAAATGGATTAGGGAAACTGACATGCAATGACTCTGCTTGATTTAATTTGGAATGCCCCTCAAAATATTTTAAAATAAGAAATACTACTAGAAACACCCAAAAACCCACTATTTTTATTTCATATCCATGTAAATGATACCCCCTTAAGTATATCCCCACAAAAAATTAAATTTAATAAAAACTCCGCCTTATATTTTATAATGCTTTTTTTTTTTTTTTTGTTAATACATTATTTTTCATAAAAAATTCACGATTTCAAAATTTCAAAATTTGTTTAGACACACTTAAAATGTTATGAGTGTAACAGTATTTTTTTTCATAAGCTGCGTACTCTATTTATTATGCGTAAATTATTTGAAGATGATTTATACAGTAGATATTGAAATATGATTATATTTATGACATGCTACATTTGAAAACCGAGCAGTCAAGAATGCCAACTGACGGCAGTTTTGCAATATTTTGACTTTTTTTTTCTCAGAAACTATTTCACCCAGGAGTAAAAAAAAATACTGGTGATCATATCTTAATAGTAAGAACAAACACACGCAGTTTCATCAAAATCTGTGATGGTGGGTTACATGCCTGCCTGAACTGACATGGAATGACTCACATGTATTCACTGTTTCAGCTCAATCAGACAGTTAAAAGTGGTTTAAAATTAACTTCCAAGATTTGAACTAAACTTACATACAGACACTGCAAGTTAATATAATGCTTGTATATTAATAAGAACTTAATGATTTGCAAACTTTTGCAGGAGATTTTTTAAGTTTCCAGTACTTTAGGAACGCATTTAAAAAAATACTTACTGCTGAATAATATGTTAAAAGTCAAGATTAATTTGTAAACAACATCAAGGATCATCCAGAATTACAACTTTTGAAAAAAGTGGTTAAGCGGGATTAATATCACTTATTTTCAAACAAAAATGTGTTAAATCTGACCTTGACAAACCTGTGACATATGTTCAGCAAACTCGTGCTTTCAAATAAAACCGAATAGTCACGACGTGCTTTCAAACTTAGAGGAATCTATGCAACTGTTGAATCTCTCTTAAACCATCTGCGCAAATGCCCAGCAAAGAAAGAAACGGTGGGCCATCAGCTGGAAAAAAGATGGCAGCCAGCAGTGCCATCAGTGGTAAAGTGCAAGGGTGCCATTACTTAAACTTGTCGAAAAGTGTCCGAGCCGAATGCAGCTGGCCCAGCTGCTGTCCAACAGCAGGCCAGCATTGGTATGCCATCACATTACTTCAATCCGAAACTTTTCCTGCAGTGCTAGCACCTATCCTACTGCTATTCCTTTGCTGGCCCAGCATTTTCCCTTACAAAAATTTCTTATAGAATTCTATAAAAACAAAGTATTATATAATTATGGCTCTTTTTTCTATAAGCTAGTTTCACCAAAAGCTATAGAAATATCTGTAGAAGTGTCTATAATAGAAATATCGATAGAAATATTTGAACTGCATGTGGTCACCCTCCCAAGTACTGACCGCGCTCGATACTGATTGGTTTTCGTGATCGGACATGAACAAGTGTTTCAGCGCACGCTACGCTTGCTCCTAGTTTTCAGGCTCTCATTACACTAGATTAATTTTAACACAATTATTCTAATTGGTAAACAAATCATATTTAGATGTAAATTTCCAACTGGGCGAAAAATGTCCGGACCAGGATTCGAACCCGGGACCTCATGGCTGAAGCCGCCAGTGCTCTGCCATCTGAGCTATCCCGGACGATTCTGGTCGAACTTTTTCACCCAAGGTTTTCAAGGTTAGTTGGGTGAAAAAGTTCGACCAGAATCGCCCGGGATAGCTCAGATGGCAGAGCACTGGCGGCTTCAGCCAGGAAGTCCCGGGTTCGAATCCTGGTCCGGACATTTTTCGCCCAGTTGAAAATTTACATCTAAATCTCATTACACTATTTTAAGTTTGTTTCTTTTGTGATTTACGTTCCCAATCATTAAACTGGTGTAGAAATTATTCTATTGTATAGAAATCCTATGTATTTTATATGCTTTTTTTTATTATTGATTCTGAACTGCGTAAATTATGAAAACCGAAATCCTTTGTAACCTAGTAAAACCACATTTAAGGAGAAAAAAAAAGTGCATTGAAATAAAGAATTTATTTATTTATTCATTTACTTATTTATTTTGTTGGTGGCAGTGGTGCTATATTTTTTACAGTTTCAAAAATAAATTAGCTTCATAGCTTAAATTGTGTTAAGATATTCATTTCAGATTTGTGTTCAAATAGTCAATGCCTTCGATATTCGCAGAGACACCTAGCGTAAGGGTTCCCAGCAATAATACTGCAAAAGTTCGTGCACTTCCATGTAGTGGTGGGCCAGTGCATGAGATAAAATGGATGCCCACCAGAATTTTATCTGATGATTTCCAACAGCAATGTTGACTGAAGCTGTCCAGCAGTGGCCATGCAGTGGTAGACATTCAGCCAGCACTTCTCTATCATTGCCAGCACATTTTTTGCTGCTGGCCAGCAATTTCCTTTTTGCTGGGTGGCATCTTTACGGTCATAATTAATCGACTCCTTGGATTATTTTTGACAAAACTCGTACGGATCTCGAAAAAAGAGACATTCAGCTACCAGTAGACGGGGTTTTGTCAAATTCCGAGATAATCGGAAAAATGAATTTTGTCCACCTAGATCATCAAAACGTCCCTCTGTGCCCGGGTGGGGGAGTGTTTGTGATGTAATTTCAAATGTTTTTGGGAATTTGATTTATGCATTACGACACTCTGTCGGAAACTCACCGCCACTACTGCAATAGTTTGTTGCATATAGTATTTAGTCTGTAACATAGCTGTACTTTTATATTTTGGTTTTTTTTTCTTGATCAGGCTGTATATGTTGACATTGCTTTGATGTTTTATTGTTTATTCTCAGCTTTAGTTATGGTGCGAAATTCTGTGTCTGGCAACATTTTAAACATAATGTCCTATATATAATTTGTGTAGTTATTTGCAGCTGTAGCGCTTATCGCATGGATTTTATTTTTATTTATAACCATTTTTTTAGCTTATAAATATATATGATATGCTTTCAAAAGTAGGATAGAAACATATCGGTATCAAGCAGCTATCGTATACTCGTGATATATCTCCAATTGAGGAATCAAAGTTTTGCAGTCATAAAATCATGATCGGAGTGGAAGATCAGACCTACATCCCTTGGTAGTTTTCCCGGAAATAACAACTGAAGCCGTTAGATTCATCAATTATTTACTAGATGATCATAAAATGCACTAATTCCACTAGTAATTCTGCTACCCATGCTCGGGTCGTTGTTACGTCGTAAATATAAACAGCTGAATGTTAAATTTTAGAAACAGCTTGACGAAAATACAGGAAACAAAGCTTTCCAGGTGACAACAGGTTTTTTCAACAATACATCGTAAAAATCTAGCTTTCCAAGTGAATGTAAAAGCTTAAATACTTGCGAAAAACACACGCGTATACCGATGCCAAAGCAAGTCCAATCTAGTTAAGTGGAAGGGGGAGGGGAGGGGAGGCTATGCCAGCGATTGGATAACTCCGGTGCAGGGGGTAGAGAAAACATGACGTGTTGATAGCGACTTAATGACTGACGCGGAGCTTCATTGAGAAAACAGGATGCTTCCAATGCGTCATAGGATGTGGAACAAAAAGAACAAATGATATTAAATACATTCGAAAAAAAAAAGAATTTAGTCTCAGAATAAAATGAAAAAAAGTAATTTAGTGGATTTTATAAGAAGTAAGCTACGAATGGATTAAGTTTTTTAGAATAATAAAAGAACACTGGATTTAAAGCATGGAAAAAAGATAAAAAAATATTTAAGATATTATTAAAGCTAGGTATAAAAGGTAGATATTATAATAATTCGGAATAGTTTAACTAAGATACAAGGGTGAAAATTTTTATTATTACATATCCCCCACTCAAAAAGACTGGATGAACTGGTAGGTCCTATGACCTACAAGTTCATAGAATGGAAATGTTACATGGACTTGGATTACAATTTTGTCACTTGGAGTAGGCTTAAAATAAACTTTCTAAAATATTATAAATGCCAATTAAATTTAAATTTTGAAGTTATAACGCGAACTATTGGAATTGGTAATTAAAATAGAAGTACAAGAGGTTAATCTTGTTTACAAGTTGCAAAGATAGTTTTAATAATATGAATATAGAATAAAGTAAATATGAAATTTAAGAGTAATCATTTAACAATCTTTAGGTTATTTACAGAGAAATGTTTTTATGGACCATTCATGGCTCATATTCACGAGCAAATATTAGATCATTGTCTGTAGTTCTTTCAGAATAGTTCAGTAATGAAGTTTTACTACCTACCTCACTATGAGGAAAGAGCTGGATCGAGCTATTACAATAGGAGTTGGCTAGTGAAATTATTTCTGACAAATGTCCCCAAAATTAAAGTTCAAATTGGGATTCAAAAATATAATGTTCGTCTGAAAAAAAAAATTATCCCTATACTAGCAACTCAATCTTTAAGCCTGCTTTACCTTTCAGTTTATATAAATAAATTAAATATATCACAATAATAATAAAATATTAATAATATCAAATTTAATAATAACAATAAAAATACAAAACAATTATTTAAACAAACCTATTTACAGCTTACTTTATTGTATGACCTTTAATTCTATGACATCTCAGTCTGAAAAGCCAGAAAATTCTTTGATATGGTATATCATACAGTCATACAGTGCTGTTGTTATGGTATTATTTACCATGTGGCCATCATAAGATTTCTAAAACTCTAAAACTCTGAAAAATTCTGAAACTTCCAAAATCTGAAAATTGTAACTCGCAAAATAGAGCAATGACTAGATTGAGCACTGATTTTTCTTTTTTTCATAACTGCTTGTTTGAAATATTAATAAATGTATCTGGCTTCGGTTCTGTGTGGTTAGCTTTAATAGGTTTCAAATTGGCAATTTTCTTTTTAACGGTAGCTAAAGGTTTCTAGGTCCGAAATTTATGTTTGACTCTCAAAGGAATAACAAGATGATTATTACTGATTGTGAAAAAGCGGTGCAGGCTGCTGATCCAATGCAGAGGGAGGTAGTTAGGAGTATTTTACATAATAATTTGAGATCATTTGTTTACAGACCGAGCACTCAACATGAAGTTTTTAAGAAAACAGCAGGAAAACTGAAAAAGGATAAGAACATTTTTGTTATCCAAACCGATAAATCTAACCGCATTGCTATTTTAAACAGACAGGATTATCTCATGAAGATGAAAGTTTGCATTGATGACATGGATTGTGTGCCGTTAAATAAAGACCCCAATTTGAAAATAGAAAACAAAGTTAAAGAACTAATCGGAAAAGGAGTCTGGCCAACATTTATGAAAAATAAGCTAAGACTTAACAAGACTGCAACCCCGCCTCCCCCCCCCCTCATAGGTAGACTAAAGGATCATAAAACAGACTTACCAATCCGTCCAATCGTTACAAAATGTTCCTCTCCTACATATTTTATGGAAAAACCTACACTCACCTTTTGAAGCGGTATTTACCGCCATCTGATTTTGTTATTGAATCAACTTCGAATTTTATTGAGAAAATTAAAGATAAAAAGCTTGAAAATTCCAGTATTATGGCTAGTTTAGACGTGGTATCTTTATGCTCGTCTATCGATATAAAAGAAGTTACTAACACCATAGAGACTTTGATCGATTCTGATTCTTCCTTTACAGAAAATATTAAAAATACAATTAAATCGGGTTTGAATTTAATCATCAACTACAACGTTTTCGCTTTCTACAATCAAGTTTACAAACAAGTCAATGGTGCCCCAATGGGTTCCCCCATTTCAGGTTTACTTGCAGAATTCAAACTACGTCCTCTTGAAAATATAATTATGGAAACCATAAGACCGGGTCCAGATTGCTGGTTCAGATACGTGGATGATATTTACATAATATGGAATCACGGAAAAGATGATTTATACTCATTTCTAGATAAAATCAATAGCCTCCACAACAAAATACAATTCACACTAGAAGTAGAACAAGATCAAAAGCTGGCTTTTTTGGATGTCCAACTAATCAGAAATATGGCTAAACAGAGTCTCGATGGCACAGTTTTTAGGAAAGTTAACAGGTCTAATTCCACTATCCCGTTTAATTGCAGTTCACCTATAAATTACAAGTTAGCACCGTTCAATTTTTAAATAAAAAGAGTATTTGAAGTTTGTTCAAGCCATTACCTTAACCTTTAACTGATGTGACTAAAATTTGTCACACAACTGATGTGATCCGGTCTCTCAGACCCCTCGAATAAAATGAATAAAAAAAATAACTCAAATGGTTGAATTTACTTAAATTTTGTCCTAACAATATCGCTGTACTTCTCTTAGGAGCATGTGAATTAAATTGCATGAAAAAAGTATTTTATTCATATTATTTAACTTCAGTACAGAAAAGTAAAAAGCTGTAAAAGCGTTTACAGCTGAGAGTCGCGGGGTCTGAGAGACCGCGTGACATCAGTTAAAGGTTAATGAGGAAATATATGTAATCAGAAAAATAGCAGCCGAGAATTCAGTTTCATCCCATTTCATTGAAAAAAAAATATCATAAACAGGTTTAAAGTGAAAAATGAAGAAAAACGAAGTACAGATCCAATTTAAAAGTTTGAAATTTTGTAAAGTTAACTACATCCCAAGGCTTTTTGAGAGTATGAGACATTCCCCCTTCAAGTTTGGTGTTACATTAATCGCAGTCCCTCCCCAAAGTTAAAGGATTTGTTAAATGCTAAAATTGAGCCTATCCAAGCCATCAATAGATCAGGGGTATATATCATACCCTTCAAGAAAGAAAATAAAGATTTTATGTACAGTCGTGGAAAAAAAAGTAAACACCCCCTACTAACTTCTCAACAAATTATCGTAGAAGAAAGTTACTGGTACCGAACGATTGGAAATAAAGTCTACTTTTAATTGATGTATATAAAATTTTCTTAGGGGGCCATTTACATATTAAAACGAATCCAAACTTCATTTTTTTCAATGACAATACCCAATTTTAACAAGATAATTCAAATCTTCGGTTCAAATTATGCCTAGATACCGAATTTCAAGTCATTAGAATGATAAGTTTTAGAATTATAAACATTTAAAATTTAGTGCTTCTAATGTTAAATTACATTTTCATATTTTTATTAATATCTCCAGAAATTATGCTCCTAATGTGCTAATTTTTTTTTGTAGCAATAATACTAATATACCCAAACATAAATGTAATATAAGGATGATATAAGGATAAGGCCTTAGTTAATGAAAAAAAGGAGTTTAATGAGTCTAGGTTATAGTTTACATATTAAATAGAAATTATATTTACAAGTACGGGAGGGTAGGGGTTTTCTCTGCAGCATACGCGCCCGCAGAATCATCGGAGTTCGGCCTCTGCTCTCGTCTAGAGCGAGATATGCCTACCATCGGCCGCGTCAGAATGCAATCTGCTCTCGGTTGTCACTTGTTTCCAAGCGAAGAGAATGCAAACTGCATGTCAGCAAATTCAGTAACATCTGCTGTTCTGCGGTAACAAGTTCTCATGGAAAAGTGCTGAGCATATCTGTTGCTATGAGTAGGGTTTTATGGGAATCTAAAACCACATCTCACACTCGGCCATCTTGTCCGCTTGTCGACCTCGACAGCGCGTTAAATAAGCAACAAGATATGTCAAAAAACAAAAACAAACTACTATCTAAAAATAATTAAGATCCAAAGGAAAAAAAACTGTCATTAAATAATTAAGAAAATTGAGCTAAATAATAAAAAAAAATTAATTCTAAATTTTATGTAAATTAATGCTGAGCTGCCGTGGGGTATCTCCAAAAAAAAAAGAATAAAAAAAATCTCAGGATAACATCAATCATGAGACCGTCTTTCTCATGAGCCATCATCAGGGATGAAAAATATAATTTGAAAGGCCGTCTGCCCATTATATTACCATCACGAAAACATACTAAAATCTGCCTCATCTTAGGTAGAATTTCGTAAAAAAAAAACATCTTTATCCCAACGTCATTCGAGAATAAAAAAAAAGAGGTTTGCCTCGTCTAAGCAAAAAAAAAAAAAAAAAAAAAAAGGATTTCCCACCAAAAGGTTTTTTTTTTTTTTTCGACAGCCAGCTCTTACTTCTGTAAAAAAAATATGCGATTGGGGGGGGGGGGGGGGGGGAGGAAACATAATAATACTATACTTATACATATAACATATAAAATTATAAAAATACAGGTAAAAAATTTCAAATATATAAAAACAGGTACATAATAATAAAATAATAATATTGCTGGCACAGTTCTGGATAGTCGAAAGTGTTTTATGCAACATGAAAAAAAAAAGGAGTCACTGCTTGGCAGTCTGGAAAAAAGTTTTATGCAAAACTAAAAAAAAAAGCACTGTTTTGCACTTGTAATAAAAAGTTTTAAGCAAAACTACAAAAAAGCACTGTTTTGCTGATTTACTAAAAAGTCCTAAGCAAAACTACAAAAAAAGCACTGTTTTGCTGATTTACTAAAAAGTTTTAAGCAAAACTACAAAAAAGCACTGTTTTGCTGATTTACTAAAAAGTTTTAAGCAAAACTACAAAAAAAGCACTGTTTTGCTGATTTACTAAAAAGTCTCAAGCAAAACTACAAAAAAAAGCACTGTTTTGCTGATTTACTAAAAAGTCTTAAGCAAAACTACAAAAAAAACACTGTTTTGCTGGTTTTATAAAAAAAATTGATTTGCCATGCGAAAAAAAAAAAATCACCGCATGGGTTCAATAAAAAAGTTTTGAGCAGATATATATCGCTCAGAGATTTAAAAAAAATGTTGAACAGAACTTCGAAAAAAAAAAAGCACATAAATTCTGTTAATATAGGCTGAAAAAATAAAGAATCTGTTACATATTCCACAAACTAAGAATAATTAAACAAAAAAAAAACACTGTTGATAAAAATGCTTGGTACGCGATAACTTCTTTAAAAAAAAAGCACTTGAAGTTTATCGCACTGAAGAATGGCATGACACACAAAAATACGAAGAAGAAAAAAAAAACGTTCTGTGTTGCAGATTTTCATCAATGATTGGACTCTTGAAATGGTGAGTTACACTGGTAAACACCTCATTCTAATGTTTCGTCCAGAAAAAAAAAATAATCGTGGATGCTTGCTGCAATCGTAAAAAAAAACGAAGATATTGAAATAAAGTTACTAAGAAAATCACAGATAGTAGCAGCCTAATAGTCTGTACGATATAAATGTTCTCAGGAATAAGCAGATATAGGTGTAAAACACAGAATATATAAAAACACAGTTTAAAAAAAATAGTAGTAATAATAGAAAACACATTTACGATAAATTCGTTGCTTGCACTAGTCACCTATATACGTGAAGCATATTTCTTTTTGGAAATTTAAGTCTACTTTTTCTCTTTCTCATTGTTGACTTCACAAAATGTCGGCGTATAAAAAATAAAAAAGGAATGATAAGGACACGCAGAATTTCGGTCCAATTAGTAACGTCACTCGAATCTCGAGATGGTTGGGATGTATGGAACGCCGAATGCTGATAAATGAGTCCGTTGGCAGACGTAAACAGTAATAAATAGATGGTCAATAAGACGAGCACAGTCATGGACATCTTGTAGGATAAGAAATTTAAATCGTAGGAAAAGCAGTCTGGCGATAATGTTGCGAGATGTTTCAGATGTGCTGAGTCAATCACTGGGTCAACTTCGATGTCAGTAGGAATATTTTCATTCGAAAAATCTTTATTTACTGTCGGCGGTTTTAGATCTTGGGGGAAAGAATTTGAAACAAATGTTTCCGTAGTGCATCTTGCGTCGGGAAATGCAGGTACATAGGATTTATCTTGAGATTTCGTTGCAGATACATTATCAGACACAGTAATGCAGCTTATAAAAATACTTGTGGGTGGAGATTTAGTTAAAGTAGCTCCGTTTTTGTCGCATGTGAGAGTACCCTGAAATATGACATCTGTCCCTATGATAAGTGGCATGGGCATCTGAGAAGAATTAACTACGTAAACAGAAGTAGAAAAAGTATTATCGTCTATTTGTATATTGGTAAAAAACGATCCTATGGGTTGAATAACACGGTTACCGATACCCGACAATTGTACAGTTGCTCCGGTGAGGGGGAAGACCCAATTTGTTCATAAATGTCTTCTCTCAGTATCGTCAGTGAGCTTCCAGTGTCCAAGATTGAATTGATTTGTAAATTAAAAATTTTTACAGGTTTCTGCATGCGCGGAGGAGAATGACACATTTCGACTACGTTAATTTGTTCGTCTCTGCGCGGCGACGTCTTGCGTGAAGGGGAGGTGCCTTGAGTCGAACGCTTGCGTTCCGGCGTTTGCTCTGTACACTGGCTGGAAACATGACCAAAACGTGCACATTTCATACACTTTTTTCCTTTATTTAAATGCACACAATGGGTAGACAGGTGACCTGGGGCTAAACAATTCCAGCAAGTTAATTTTGCAGTTTTTTCCGTCTGGTTAATCTTAGGAGTGTTGGGTGTTGTCGGTGACTTTGATTGGAAAACTTTAGAACTCTGTTCACAAATTCGTTCGAAAATTTGGAGCTTGTTTTTAAATTCGGCAAGCGTGGCGCACCCGAATAATATAGCTTTATTATGTGGTGTATCGTTAATCCCATTAATTATATAGTGGATTAAAGATATATCATCGATGTTTCCTCTTTGTGCTATTTCTTTCATTTTCAAAAAATATTCCAATAGTTTTTCGTTTGGGCGGCAGCCTCTAGCGGCTAGTAATTGATGTATCTGGGCGGACGAAGCTGATTGTCCAAATTCGCGAAACAATGCTTCTTTGAGCGATGTATATGAAGAAATGTTATTTTCACTACGTACATACAATAATGCTAAAATTTTTAATGCCCGCTCAGCAAACACAAATTTCTGTATGTCGGACAGTTGAAATGAATGGGCCAGAGATTCAAATCTCTGAAACCATGTTTGAACGTTTTCAGTTTTATCGCCACTAAACGGTGTAATTAAATGATCAATGTCATGGAAAGAAATTGTCTGTTTGGGCGCGGAGTGTGTACAGTGTACACGCGCCTGGTCTGGCTGTACTGCCAAAGGGGAAGATAAACCAGTGCTTCCACTACTATTGTGGCTATCATCAAATTCGGTATCCGATTCGGAAACTGCCGTAAACGTGTCTTTAAAAGCCGAAATATCAACTAGTGCACTTAAAATACGTTGCCCTATATCTTGTTTTGATCCATGGATGTCAATGGATAAGATATTAGCAATAGTAATCAATTGTATCTGATCGTAATCGTTCAAAATTACTTTGAGTTTATTTTCATACTCATCGCTTTTGTCAGTAAAAGAAAAACCTTTAAATTTCCTTAAATTCGCTCTACTCTGGCGATTTTTATCGCAACCAAATATAAATTCATGCAATAATTTGATTTTATCTGTTTTAGCCGTTTTCAACTGGCTTTTAATAAAGTCAATTTCTTGTAATTCCATATTAAAAGGCAAGAAAGGAAAGAGAAAAAAAAATAAACTTACTTTAAAAGGAGTTATCCAATTGAAAAATAAATTCCTCGCCACGATATATTGAAGTAATCCAATTAATGATCCGTAGAAAAAAAAAATATGCAGTCGAAGATTCATTCCTTGTACAGCGATAACTATCTTGCACAAATAAAAATAAACGGGAGATTGAGCTTCACACAGATGGCTCACATCAGATGTAGATGAATCACATCAGCTGAAATGCAAGGGTTGATAACGGAACGAAACAGTTCTCTGATTTTAAACGTAGATCGGTAAGAAAGCCTAGGGGATTTTACTTTTTAAATTCGTTTTGGGATTCAATTCGGCCTAGAGCACCCATGTAATATAAGGATGATATAAGGATAAGGCCTTAGTTAATGAAAAAAAGGAGTTTAATGAGTCTAGGTTATAGTTTACATATTAAATAGAAATTATATTTACAAGTACGGGAGGGTAGGGGTTTTCTCTGCAGCATACGCGCCCGCAGAATCATCGGAGTTCGGCCTCTGCTCTCGTCTAGAGCGAGATATGCCTACCATCGGCCGCGTCAGAATGCAATCTGCTCTCGGTTGTCACTTGTTTCCAAGCGAAGAGAATGCAAACTGCATGTCAGCAAATTCAGTAACATCTGCTGTTCTGCGGTAACAAGTTCTCATGGAAAAGTGCTGAGCATATCTGTTGCTATGAGTAGGGTTTTATGGGAATCTAAAACCACAACTCACATAAATACGCTGAATTTGCAATTTTTATAATTTTATGATATGAATTATGAATTATGAAATTAATATTCGAAAAAAATTATGAATTGCAACCTACAATTTTTTTGATGGATTTAGATTTATTAAGTCCTGCTTTATGTAAATCCGAAATTTCACATTTTTCTTCCTAGTAGTTTTCAAGTTATGCTTAAAAAACGGCAAAATGATGGTTTAAGGGGCCGTCTTTAATAGAAGTGACTAGATATTTTGAAATTTCTTCTGCTCTATTGTAATCTAGCAGGCTTTATTGACTTCTTAAGGTGCCTTGATCAAGATGGGGGCTCTCTTGGTTAATAATCGATTTCTGAACTTCAATTTGGATACAGCCCTTAAAATACGCTCGTTTTAAAATAATTAATTTCTCGGAAACTTATGGTACGAATTGCATAAAAAAAATTTCATTTATGATGTCAGAATTGTGTACTGCTATTGATAAAAACAAAGTTATGGTTCGTTTTAATATGTAGATGGCCCCCTAAGCAAATTTTATCTATATCATTTAAAAGTAGACTTTATTTCCAATCGTTCGGTACCAGTAACTTTCTTCTACGATAATTTTTTGAGGAGTTAGTGGTGGGTGTTTACTTTTTTTTTTTCCACGACTGTACATAGGTATGACACTGCGAAAATTTCGAGACAGAATAAAAGAACATGAAGCAGATCTGAGATTAAATAGACCCAACACTGCGTTAGCAAGATTAGCACAAACTCAGCCTATAAAAGTAGATTTCAATAGAGCCAAAATTATCTTCCGTACAAGTAATCACCAAGAAGCTATCATAAGAGAATCTGTGGAAATAATATCTAATAAAGAAATGGTCTGTAACGATATATTATTATATGATATCCACGTAGTCTGGAAAGAATTAATACATGATTGATAAACCTGTACTTTTTGGAGAAAAAAAATGAATAACATTTCCGTTCTACCTTATATTCCATACCACCCTTGAAGTAAAATACGAACGACTAGGTATAGCGTTTCCTCCACTGAATTGCGCATGCGCTATTTCTTGGCGAAATTAGCATTTGTTTGAGTTCTCCTAGATTGGCGATTTATCGCTTAATCTTATTCCTCAGTCCAGGCATATTCGATCAGTCCTTCGAAATTCGAATATCAAGTCAGTGATTTGCATCAGATTCCAGTCGAATTAGTGTCTCGTTTGTATTGTTATTATGTGTACCTTACTTAATTCGTATTAACTTATGAAATAATCTTTGTTACACTGAATATGTAATACACGTGTACCATAATGCATCCGCATAAAAAAATATATATATTTATTATTTGTACGGATAGTTTGAGCTTGCTTATAAAATGTTGAAAAGTACTTCTAAAATTTGAAAATATTAGTATAAAACAATTTGTGCTTTAAGCTTCTGAAACTCCTTAATTATACCGTGATGATGTTCTCTCTACATTACATGAAAATAAATATTTGAGTTTTTAAAAAGTTATTAAAATGAAAACATAGATAAAATTTTAATCTGTTTTCTAATAATAATATGGACCTAATTACTTTTCAGTATTTATATTATTTAAAATTAACATTATAGACTTGCTGCATATATATATTTTTATTTACTTGTCGACTATATCCCTTGAGATTTAAACAGTTTCTTCGCTTAAAATTCAACACATATTACATAATACCGTGCGTTAGATAAGAAAATACGTACGATACTATCTTTCAATCTCATATTTATCTATGTGCTGAATTTCTGAATAAAATTTTAAATACAAAATCTATTTTCAATTTATATTATTATTTATAGCTCTTTTAGAGTGTCTTGAAACCTCATCACTCTTTGCATAAGATATTTGTCTTTTGCTTGATCATTACTGTTGTGAGTAACATTTTTTGGTACTATACTTAGTTATCCCATCAACCAAAAATCTATCGCCAAACTGTAAGATTAAATGCCAATAATGGTTGATCGTAGATGTTACATTCACTTAACTTTAAGCAAGTTACGTGTGTTTATGTCATCAAGTGATTTTTATTTTGACGTTTTATTTGTATTTTTATTAGTGTTATACTAATTTGTTTGTTCTTTCGTTATTTAAAATAAAAATTATTTATTAATATTATTATTATACAAATATTAATATTTGTATAATTTAGCAAGTGGTTTGGCGATTTATATAATTTGGCGAAATTGGTCAATGGGATAACTAAGTAGTACCCATTTTTTTATTTAAATTTTTCTCTCTCCATAAAGGAAAACTTAATTATCAATTTTATAAGAAATACTATGTAATGTGACACTCCTTTTCAAACATTCATTATTAAAAACATATTTATCATTAAACTGATTTTGATTAAGCAGTAGCGTCAACTTTTGAAAAATATTGGGTGGGCTCAAAAAACTTGAGTAAAAATAACATATGTTTTTCCCCCAGTGTGTGTGTGTGGAGAGAGAGGCGGAGGAGGAGAGAGTGACTAAAGTTGATAATTTGAAGTTAAATTACGGTTTTGCTAAGTAAAATATAAAATTATTATAATTCATTATTTACATTCTTACAAGTTCTTCCTTATAAATTGATATTTATTAAATAAATAACATAAAAATTGCTAACTATTGAAAATGCAAAAAACTAAATGTCCTTTTAGTCACCTTCATCAATTCATCAAGACATTAAAACTGATGGCAACATATGCAAGATATTTGCTTTTGAGAGAAATTTATTTTTAAATCTGCTGGAGGGGCTTTAAGTGTTCCTGTAAGTCTAATTGGTGTGTTTGCTATTTTTCAAACAAAATTATTTTAAGAACTTCAATAAAACCTAATTTCATTTCACCGATTAAATAAATAAGTAACAAAATAAATCAATGGAAATCGGTTGCGCGGAGAGATGAAATAATTGGGTGGGCTTACGTCCCCCAGACAGGCCCATATAAGTTGGCGCCATTGTGATTAACAATCATTCATAAATAACAAATCCATTTTGAAGTCTTATTAATTTCAGGACTGCATGCTATTATGGCATCAAAAATAGTTGCTTTAATAGCTTGCAATGAAGAAAGTTATAGCTAAAATAGTAGCATTTTTACAAAAAAATGTTGCTAAAATAGTTGCATGCTTGTTTTAAAAAGAAAAAGGGGAAGGAGACACTGCCACCAAAATGATCACTTTTTTGTATGTTTATTATAAAATTATAGATTAACTATAAAAGCAAACAAAAAGAAGTTTTTTAAATTATCAAATTTCCATCTCATTCCTCTCAAATTTACACTTTCCCCAAAATCTAAAATCTTTAAAACAATTTATTAAAACATACCTGTTTTCTGAATAAATAAACAGTCAGACACTTAAACTATATTTCTATCCTCAAAATGCCCATTTCTTCCAAGCAAAAGAAAAAAAAATGAAATCTTTAAAAATATATCTAGCGTACAAATTCTAGTGTACAGCACCCAGAAGCAAATTACCCATTAGGCTGAAGAACATGGGCCCCGCTGCTAACATTTTCTTTTAGGTTTTTCTTCATATTTGGCTAATATTTTATGTAAAAATGAAATGGTGTGCAATATACTTTGTAGGTTATTAACCATGTAGCTGATATTTTAAATGTTACTTCCCTTTTAATTTATCCTATATTCATAAGAATAAAGTATTAAAATTTTTCAGTTTCCAGTATGTGAAGGATTCGTAGCTAGCTACGAAGGCCTGGGTCAGATTTTATTAACACTTCTATGAATTATATCTTTTAAATAAGATAAAATTTAATTAAGCACTCTGCTTATTTTTCTCCTTTTAGTTTTTAACACCCCGCTGGTGGCCCATTTATTCTACTAAAATTCATTGTTAAATTAAGAAAATCTTTTAAGGTTAAAGACACTTTATAAATGTTTATATTAAAATACATATTCGTCTATAAATTTACTTACTCTAAATCCTATTCTGAAAGAAAATTTATGCAAAAGATCCAAAAATGTTCTCATAATTCTTTAATATCTGTGAATCAAAATAAATGTATAATCAATTATCTATCAAACTGTTGATGATTGAAAACACACTTCTAATTGCAAAAAGTATATAAATCAAATATAGCTTTTAAATATAGTATTTATTTCAAAGGAGGCTCTACGTATATTAAAATATCAATTTTCTTTTTTTTTATGTCCCTGCATTCCAGTGGCGTAGTTACATTTCCAGCACCCTGGAGCAAGTAAAGTTTGTGCACCCTCTTGTCATTCGAAAATGTTATGTGCAATTTTGTTTTGAAGTTTAAAATTTATACACTATTCTTAATTGGATATAAATCCTTACTTTTATTTGAAAGTCAAAGTATTTTAACAACGTATTAAATACAAATACTAATTAAAAATAAATAATGAATAAAAAAGGAATTATAATTCTTTAAGTACGGAGTACCTACCAATATTTTCTGCGAACTGGGCAGGATTTTAGTTTTAAATGTGGCAATGGGTCAGTATAATCTGCCACCCTTAATATCTGTTTTTCTTTTTAAGGGTTTCGAAGCACTGTATAATACTAATAAAAAAATACACCATTGTCAAGATTGTTTTATTTATTTATTTTACTTTTCGCATATGGATGAAACACGTTTTTCTGTTTTTAGTGCCAGGAAATACTAAAATTCCATAACATTCCAAGTATAATAATTCGGTAAGTTTTGGTTGTACAAAAAAGAAATTTTTATTTATTTATCTGTTAAAGTACAGAGAAGATTTTTTTAAATATAACATATAGAATATAGGGACGGAATAAAAATGTAAACCTGGTAACTTAAAAAAAATATTTTGACATAAATTACTTTTAAGAGAATGAAGAGCAACTTTGAAGCTTTTTTACTATTGGAAATATATCTACAGCTAATGGTTTAGAAAGATAGCCAGTGGACTGTAAAAGTTGACACCTGAGTTCTCACTGGCTTTTGAGCAATTTGCTAATCACTGAAGAAAAACTAGTCAAATTCAAATAATGACAATAATAGATTCGTCATGAAATACTAAGAATATCAAAACACAAATAATGAGTTACACAGAAAAGGTTTAATAGTACATTATTGAGAGTGTCGCTGAAAGAAAAAAAAATCTCTTGCAATTTCTTGACTTCCATCTTTAGTTTTCTAGCCAAATTAAACATTTTGGTGCAATGCCGATCGGCAACGAGAATTCTGATTTGACACTCTTATATATTACACAAGATTTCAGTTTTTACTTTCCATACACATACAGTGTAAGGAAACAAATAGAAAAGCATTGTAATCACAATAAAAATAAACGAATATAATAGAATATTTTTACATTTTCAAATTGTCACAAGTTTTACAATGATTCAATGTGCATGCATTCATGTATGTTAGAATGTTTCACGTTTTCAGATTTTTTGATGATGTCGGCAAGTACGTTATAAATCTGTCGCAAGAATTGTATTAATTTTCAAAGAAATTGGCTAACGGGTTTGGTATCTAAACTATTTTTCAACCATTTTGTGACAATAACTGATGAGCATTTTCTTTTATATACAACAACATTTCACAATGCAGATAGTGGTGGCTCGACAAAGGGTTTACAAACACTTTATTGCATCATTTCATTAATATATATATATATATCCTTGTTTGATCGTAGAAAATCCCACGATTAAAACAGATCAAATTTTATATGCCAATATTCTGGTAGAAAAGTTATTCTGAAACCCTGAAGAGCCACAACTGCATGCAGGGCCGATCCCGGTCACTGTCAAATATGCAGACCTTGGATTTTGGAGGGTGCAACATTTTAGAAACTCATTATTTTACCACCTTGCTATTAGAAACCAATAATACCCATTACCGTTCCAGTTTTTCTTTCTGGGGGACATTTACAATTTTGGAACTTGATCCGAAATTGAAACTATCTTTAGAAATGTAAAAAATAGAAATAAAAATTGAAACAGTATGAAGATAACCATTCAGATATCAACCTCATATATTCTATGAAAAAAAAAATCATTTAAAAATATTGAAATGTAAATGAGAAATTTGTATAGAACACTTCCATTGGTTTAACATTAGCGTGCAAGTAACTAGTGTAGAATTATACGTATATGTCGCAGGCTAATTGAGAAATCAGGCTCTTTCCAAAGGGCCTAGGCTATTTGCAAAGAGCCGGCTAATTAGAGAATCATCTCCCTTTTTCCAATTAGCGTGATATTTTTCAGGCTTATTGCAAAGAGCCTAGAGATCATTAGGCTAATTAAAAACTGACCTCTTGTTTCTCAATCAGCCTGGTGTTTTTAGGCTTATTGCAAACAGCCTAGAAAGTGATAGACTAATGGAAAAATGACCATTTACTTCTCAATGATTGTGATATTTTTAGGCTTATTAACCCATAACCCGATCCGAACCCAAAAAAATACAACAGACCGTACGCCGATCCGAGCAAGACAAAATAATTTCCATGGACACGCAACCCAACCCGAACCTAAATATTGCATTAGAAAAAAATCGAAATCTGACCCGAACCAAACCTGAACATGACAAAAATACCCCAAGGAACAATAACCCGATCCGAACAAGACAAAATAATTTCCGTGGACACGCAACCCAACCCAAACCTAAAAAAAAAAAAAAAAAAAAAATGCAATTTAACAAATTACAACGACCATTTGGAAAATGATTTTTCCAAAGACTAAAATTTAAGACATAAAAAATAGCACGGAGTTTATCATACATTACGTACGCCATGAATTAAACATTAATAGTGTTATTACACGTAAAAATTTCAAGCGACGGTTATCGCCTGCGACTCGTACGTATTATCCACCTGAAACATGTATTATCCAAGAATTTCATTGGCTGTTCGGGAAAAGGCTTTTCCATCGTCAGATTTCCAAGAAATCTGACAACCCATTTTAAATGAAATTTCATTCTTAATCTTCTAAACATCCCACAATATTACTTTTTACACCGTCGTATAGAGAAAAAAATTTACTTTTAAATGCAATTTGTTTGAAAGCTGTATCTCAATTTGTTTCTAAGTTATTAATTTTTTTTGTAGTTTTTATTACTTTTTTGTCATAGTGGCAACAGATTTTTGTTGAAAGTAAAAGGAAATACATATTACTATATAGACCAATCAGGAAACGAATAAAATGCGGATTAAACCAATAAAAACCTTCAGATATGCTTTTGATTTCCCATCCTGACGAGAACAATAACCATTTTTCCAAATGGTTAAAAAAAAAAAAAAGCGAAATATGACCCAAATGAAATCTGAAACCGACAAAAATATTCCAAAGAATCGCAACCTGATCCGAGCAATATAAATAATTTCCGTGGATATGAACCCGCCATTAACCTAAAAGTTCGATTTGAAAAAGCCTGAAATCTGACCCGAACCAAATCTTAACGTGGCAAAAATATTCTAAAGAACCATAATCGGATCCAAGCAAGACAAAATAATTTTGTGAACCCGACCCGAACCTCAAAATTCCATTTGAAGAAAACTTGAAATCTGAGCCGAACAGAATATGAATCTGATAAAAATATTCCCACAAACCATAACCCGATCTGAGCAAGACAAAATAATAATCGTGGACACACAACCCAACCCGAGCTTAAAAATTTCATAAGAAAAAACCCGAAATCTGAACCGAACCACATCGGAATCCAACAAAAATATTCCAAAGAAAAATAACCGGATCTGAGGAAAACAAAATAATTTCAGTCGGCATGCAACCTGATTTGAACCTGAAAGTACTACTTGAAACCCGACCAGAACCTGAAATAAAAATACATCAGGTCATACCCTGATCCCAGCAAGACAAATTAATTTCTGTGTACACACAATATGACCAGAACGTGAAAATTCCATTTGAAGTCAACATGAAACCCGACCTGAACCCACTCTGAAAACGACAAAAATATTTCAAAGAACCGTAACCCGATCTGAGCAAGACAAAGTAATTTCCCTTGACATGCAATTGGATCAGAACCTAAAAGTTCCATTTGAAGTCAACCCGAAAAAAAAAACGTTACGCGAGACAGTACAAGATTTGAGCAGGACAAAATAATTTCTGCCAACACGCAATCCGACCATAACCTAAAAATTCCATTTGAAACCATTATGAAACCCGACCAAGCATTCTATCGAACAGTAACCTGTTTAGACTTATTGCAAAAAGCTTTAAATAGCATTAGGCTTATTGAAAAATGAAAATTTTTTTCAGGCTTACTGCAATGAACCTATACAGTTTTAGGCTAATTAAGAACTTGCTAAGGTATTGAATGATTATGCATAATTTAAGCATAAAAAATAAGATCAGGAACATAAAAAATATATAATAAAATAGTTTTGAGAGTTGACAGTTGACAGAATTCATCACGGTTAGAGTATAATTTTTGTGAACACTTCATTTTTATTCCAAGGGTATATGCTTTGTAAACAACCCATGCAAGAAGAATGAAAGAAATTTGCAGATGAGGCAGATTTTTAATGTTTTTCTGTATTACGAAAGAAGATTGGTTGCTAAAGAAAATAATTAGAAAAAATGTATCTGAAAATTTCTGCAAAAATTACATCTGCAGGTGAGACAGATTTTTAATAATTTTTCCATCATTATGAAGAGAAGATCGGCTGCTCATGAAAATAGAAAAAATATATAATAAAATTTCTACAATAATAAAACCTGCAGATGAGGCAGATTTTTAATGTTTTTCGAGCATTACGCAGATAAAACCTATCTTCTTATCCTGGAAAAATATTAATAATCTGCCTCATCTGCAGATACCATTTTTACGCAGTGAAAATGTGTTGCTAATAAAAAAAATTATATAAGAAAATTTCTACAATAAGGAAATCTACATATGAGGCAGTTTTTAAAGTTTTCCCAGTATAAGGAGAGAAGATCTGTATCTAATGACATTTGTTATAAAATATATTTTAGAAAATGCTTGCAATAATCACATTTCCAGATGAGGTAGACTTTATGTTGATTTTTAGCTTTATGCAGAAAAAATGGGTTGTTGAATGAAAACAATATTAGTGATGGGCGATTCTCGACATTTTACCAATCGAGAAAAATCGTCATCGTAAAAAAATACAATCGATACAGTCATCAATTACTTCGATATCTGCGATCTTCTGCAAGGAATTCGGGGATGTTGGTTGTGACAAGGGGGGGGGGGGGGTGTAACATGACAAAAATATTTTTAGCTCCTTTTTATATATTCTATAGTCACTTTGAAGAATATGGGGGTAGTGTGGCAGTGTTAAATTATTTTAAAATAGTTTGGGAAAAATATTGTTAACTTTTTTTTTTTTTCAATTGGAACTGGTTGACTGTACCTGCATTTTTGAATTTGATTTATTTAATGCCTGATTAAAAAAGGACGGACATTACTATTTTGAAAAAAAACATAACACTCAAACAATTTTAATAAAAATATTTGGAATAAATTGGTCAACACAGAATCTTTTACTGTAACATAAAGATTTTTCATGTATAAATGCAAGCATATTATATTTAAAAGGACTTTATTAAGTAGTTAATTAAAATTAATAATATATATATACATATACAAGTATATGTGTGTGTGTGTTTGTTTCTGTGTGTAAGTATGCAGTGCTCTACGTTTGAAATATGTTTCATTTATTGAATTATTTAAAAAGTTCAGTAACGAAAATTTAACTAGAATATTGTATCGTTATACGGTATTTATTATCACAAGAAAACTTATAAACAATACCATTAGAAAACATCTGCTTTAATTCAAAATGCGTCATTGTGGATTTTATTAATGGAGCCTTCCAGTAATTATTATTTATTAAACATAAAAATTTTGAAATTTGGGCTGCGTGGATTCCGGGGTGAAAGAGTGGACCCGCTGGGGAGAGGAGTCAGGTAAGCAATTTTCAAACATTTTTTGAACTCGTCATGTGATATATCAGCGGAAGGCTCTTGGATAACTCTTTCATATTATGAGACTTCCATTTCCCCCCCCCCCCCTATTTTGTTCCCACTGTAGGGAGCTAGTTTTCAAACTTTTTTGCATTTTCATCATTTTAGATAGGACTTTTTTATGGAGTCATCCGGTATTATTTATAATATATTCAATTTCAAAAAGTTGGGTAGTATTCCAGGGAGTGCAGTAGTTGGCCCCTTGGGGAAGAGCACTTTCCTAACTTTTATCGACACTCCTCATGTTATATATCATTAGAAAATCCACTTATTCATATTTAGCACCTACCTACCCTTTCCCCACTTTGCCACCGGGGCATTTTTTGAAATTCATGTTACATATTGGAAAGGCCTGTGACCACTTATTCATGTTATGCACCCCCTCACACACACACTTTGCCCCCCATGGGGGTACTTTTCTATATTTAGCCAAGACCCCTCGTGTGACATATCGTTAGAAAGGTCTGTGACTACTTATTGATGTTATGCATTTCTGGTGTCCGCCTTCCCCCCACACGCACACACTTTGCCCCCGCGGAGGTACTTTTCTAAATTTAGCCGAGACGCCTCATGTGATATTTTTTCGGAAAGGCCTGCGACCACTTACCCACGGCATGCACCTCCCACGCCCCCCCCCCCCCACACACACACACCCACATACTTTGCCCCACGGGGAGGACATTTTTATAAATTCAGATCGAGATTCCTCATGTAACATATAGTTGGAAAGGCCTAATGCCCCGACGACTTATTCATATTTTGCAGCTGCTGTGCTCCTCTCCACTCCAGGGATCCAGTTTGAGGTTCATCCGGTTCAAGATTATCTTTTTACAAGATTTTGTAGTGTGTGCATACCATGCCTGCTATACGGTACCTTATATACGGGGCGGGGAGCCAGTTAGAGATTTCATATTACAAGATTACGTATAAATTAGAGGCCCCGACTAAAGGAAGGACCCGCTAGCGGGCGAAGCTACTTAGTCCTTATTAACGTCAACTCATTCCAGTTCACCTGCAGATGATTTTTGATAAATTTATGATGTGTAAAAGCAATTGGCAAACAAGAGTCATCGAGAAAATTTTTACACAATCGAAAAATATCGAGATGTCCATACAATCGAGAAAATCGATAAAAACATCTCGTTATCGCCCATCACTGAACAATATACTAAAAATAAATAAGAAAAGAGCTGTAATTATAGAATCTGCAGATAAGGAAGAAATTTGATATTTTCCCAAGAGTGTATGGGTAGCTGTATGAATGTGATAAAAAAGCAAGAAAACTGCTTTATTGACAGATTTGATTTAAGCAGCTGGTTGATAATCGAGGTTCATAAACACCTTTTTTTTAAACCTTTTCAATAAAATTTGATCTCCCCCTTATAAAGATAAACAAACAATCTGCAATGAAGACATTGACAGAGAATCTAAGTATATCATCCATATATTTTATATATATATTTTTTTTATTTAGCAATATTACTTAAAACTGGAATTTTTTTGGTTAGGGTCAGGTTGCGTTCCACGGAATTGTCTTGCTCGGATCCGGTTATGGTTTTATGGAATATTTTGTTGGGTTTGGTCAGATTTAGGGGTCTTTTCAAATGGAATTTATAGGTTCAATTCGGGTAACATGCCCACGGAAATTATTTTGTCTTGCTTGGATCGGGTTACGATTCTTTGGAATATTTTTTTCGGGTTCACATTTGGTTCAGATCAATTTAATTTTTTTTTCAAATTGAATTTTTAGGTTCGGGTCGGGTTGCATGTCAACAGAAATTATTATGTCATGCTCGGATCGGGTTATGTTTCATTGGAATATTTTTGTCAGGTTCAGATTTGGTTCAGGTCAGATTTCGGTTTTCTGTTTCAAATGGAATTTTTAGGTTCGTGTCGAGTTGCATCTAGATTGAAATTATTTTGTCTTGCTCGGATCAGGGAATGTTCTGCTTTCGGGTTCAGGTCGGGTCAAGAAAAAAAAATAGCCTTCATGCAATTTTTTTTCACTTATTAGAAAAGTGAGGGAATCACTTGGCAATTATCCTTGATGGACAGTGTCACAGAGACTTGAGTAGAGATCTTCACACCAAAAAAAGGGGAATTTTTAAGTCTTTCGAGATGAGAGACATGTATATGTGCTGCATAAGGTGCTCAGAATCCTTGATTATTTCCACCAGTTATTTTTAATTGTAATATTGCCTTATTTAATCAAAATACTTCTGCGATTGAATTAGACAAAAATATTTGTTTTGAAAAACTGGTAGTAAATGATTCAAAATTCTATGAAGGATGTTCGTCCCGAAGAGGTTAATTATGCTGGGAGGTCGGGAAAGGAATAAAAAAAATTCCATTTTTTTGCAGTTTGGCTGTTCTGCCCTTGAACACTTAATATTTTAAAATAAATATATTCTCTAAAATAACTTTTTTACCCCTTTTAACAAAGAATCAGGAATAAGAATAGTCAAAATCGTTTCAAGAGCCTTTTGATTATGTTACACCATTTTAAACATAATGAAATCTATGTGGATTTATGAAGACTAACACTAAAACACACTTTTGTAGAATATGAGTGCAAAGCATTTATTATTCTTTTACAGGAACATACAAAAGAAAAGAAGTTGCATAATGGTCCATGTGGAAAAATTGTATTCAATGTATTTCAATAAAGTTGCACTGTTTTAAACATCAAATTTATATGTATTACTAAGGTGCACTATATAAACTGCTTACTGAAAACTATGATATCCACTGCATTTATTGTTCATTCACATTGCTGTAAGATATTTTAAG
The DNA here is from genome assembly GCA_963932465.1 of Maratus speciosus. NCBI lineage: Eukaryota > Metazoa > Arthropoda > Arachnida > Araneae > Salticidae > Maratus > Maratus speciosus. Next base: position 280,455,740 of record OZ010787.1, on the reverse strand, counting down.
TTACATTATGAGGTTTTTTACCTGAATAAAATTTTTTGTATCTTAATATGTGGTGTGTACAAAAGTCTTTAGATAATGTACAGGGCTGTACAAAAGAATTCAAGTGCATTTCCATACATTTCTAAAAGTGAATATTTCTAATTTACTAAATTTTATGTTCTGTAGTATATATGCAAAATTATAGATCATCTACTAGGTTGCTCAAAATAATTTAACTACTTATTTGACTATGGAAGGTAATTGCTAAAACTGCATTTTTAAATGTGCTATATCTTTTCTAAACTGTTTATTTACACAACTTTTGTAATCCTATTTAATGGTGAAGTTTTGTTAGTTTTCTGGAGGTGTTGAAAAGTGCCTCAAAACCTATGCTTGACATGATTTTTCATTCTTGTTAGGCAAATTGCACACTGAGGTGACTCGTGCAAGATCTTGCTCGACTTTGGAGAAAAAATTGGTTGAACATAGGTTTGAAACAGCTTTCTTCTTTGTTTCAACCTGTTTCTTCTCCCAAGTTTCACTTAATTTTTCTCCTGCTGCCTCAGTGTGTGGCCTGCCTTAGTTTTACACATCAAATTAAAAAAAAAATTCAGAGTCCCTTTGGTATTTATTGAATTAAAAGTGGGTTATCTTTGATCACTTTAACGGTAGTTCCTCGATATGTTGAGGGAAAAAAAATTTCCCCTATATCTGCTGCCAGTGAAGTTGTTAAAAAGGATCTTCATTTTAAAATAAGATCTAGGGTGGTGTTTCTGTCACATAGTCATGTATTTTTGTGCTAGATTGATCATTTTGCAACAAATGCTCACAGCTATGTTTAAGTATGAAATTTTCTCCTAGCAATATGTTATTGCAAGACAACTCGTAATTTCACGATTTCTTGCTGCAACCATTTGACAAGATTGGTGATTTTTTTCCCACAAATTCCACACCAAGGATAGCATGATGCACCAGTTCTATGATTTGAATTATCATTTGTTTTTACGATGTGACCTTTTAAAATGTTACACCTGAGTTTTTTTTCAAAGTTTTTTTTTTTTTTTTTTTTTTTTTTTTTTTTATTAAATTCATAATAAAACTTTTGCAGTACACTAAATTATACAAAATATACATATTGTGTAGTTGTCGTAATTAAAAGTCCAATTAAGATTGCCAAAATTGTAACAGTTGTGCAAAATAGCTTAAAGTTTTACAAAAAATCTTTCTCATTCTCTCTAGGTATAAAAATTTTGTATTTTTTGTTATCCATTTTAAATAAAAAAATTATGTCAGTTTAGATAATACTATTATTCATTTATCCATTCTTCTTACAAATATCAAAAATATTTTATGGCATTTTCTACTTTAATCATTTATTTCTGAAAAAAAAAAAAATAGCTTACTTACAAAGGTGTAAAATTTTAGTTTTTATTTTAATGAGCTTACAGTAAATTCCCTCAAATCTACACACTTGTAAATTTGCAGCTCTGGTCCCAAACTATGCAGATGTGAGGGAGTCTTCTGTATTATAAATACTGCAAAAATGTATAGTTTTTATTATTATGTGGAACATCCATGGATCTCCACTATCAAAGAAAGCTGAGCATAGGTCAATATACCTCCAGGGTGTCTGTCAAAGTTAGATAGTTCAAGTAAATTCTATGATTATCAAATATAAACAATTTATTTCCTTCCCATTAAAAAACTATACAAACAAGACTATATTTTAACAAACAAATTTTATTAATGCAATACAAAAACATTTCATTAAACAAATTAGAAAGAACACTCAAAGATTAGATGTTATATGATTTGAAAATACCATATTTAATTCATATACAGCATTGTAATTTTAAATTAAACAATGTTTATTGCAATGAACAAATAAAAAGAATTTCTACAAAAAATATAGCAAGTACAATATTTTGTAAAATTTGTCATCATAGGCAAGCAAAACAGAATAATCATATGAAAAAGAATCAGGAAAGATAAAGTAAAATGAAACATTCCCAAATTTCCTATAAAACAATATTATTTCATATAAAAGAATAACACATCTATATGTAAAAACAAAAAATGCAGCATATTAACAAAATAAATTGAAGGAAGAAAAATGTTTCTTCCGATTTTTGCAGAACTAAAGTAAGCTTTCTTTAACACGTTCACGCTAGCGCGGTGGGTCACACTCGACTGTCTCAGAGTTGTCAAGTCTCCTACTTTTTGCACACCACTTTGTTTGTACAAAACTTATTTTAGAGAAAATGTTGTTCCTTTAAATCGCCCAATTGTTCTAATTAAATAAAACAACATATTCTGTATTAAAATACTGGTATCCAAAAAGGCGGAGACTTGGCAGCTCCGATACAGTCGAGTGTGACCCACCGCGAACATGTTAAACAAAGAAATTTTTCAGAAAATTTAGCGAAATTTCATTTTTTAAAAAAATAATCCTAATAATAGATACAATAATCAAACAATTTTAAGTTCAGCAGCATTTTTTTTTTTTTTTTAACATTACTAAGAAAAAATTTTAGTCTTAGTTTTGTTTAAATTTTTAAGAGTGCAATTTGAATATAATAAAGTGCTCAAAATTATAAAGAATGTATACAATAAAGTAAAATAAGTATTAAAATAATAAAAATTAACAAAATTAAAAAAATGATCGTCTACAGAATGATATAAAAACCTTGAATTTTTCTTCTATATCTTAACAAAGTTTTACTGTTTACATCTATAACAATGTATGTCATTTTAGGTGTTTGGGGATTTGAGAGTGTCTACAGTATATAAAAAACTGTAAACACGTGTCTTAAAATGCATAAGATATTTTGGTACTTTTCGGTTAGCCGGGTGCCAGTGTTATATATACATATATGGGGATATATATGTATACAGGGGGAATCTAAACTCTTGGGCAAAAACTTTAAGGGGTGATAGTACACATCAAGACAAACAATATTAAATAGGAAACTAAAGGTCCCAAATTTAAATTATAAAAAACAGAAAAATTGGTTGATTCGTTTGTGGTTTTCACTAAAACTATTCTTTTTGTCAGCATTTTCTTGAAAATAAATTTTAAAGATAAAGTTAAAAAAATACCAATAGAGGGCGCTTTAAACTGTGGAGTAACGAACAACTATTTTTTACTGTTATTTTTTATATCTCATTAAATGCTTTCAAAACTTTGAGCTCAAAATCTGAATCGTTGGGAGTGGTTAAGTAACGCAAACTGAACTGTGTTCAGGAAGGGGGGAGGGGAGGGGAGTTCAAATTTCAACTCCTGAACACAGTTCAGTTTGTGCTACTTAACCACTCCCAACGATTCAGATTTTGAGCTCAAAATTTAAGTCTAAGCTTTTGAAAGCATTTTATGAAATACAAAAAATAACGGTAAAAAATAGTTGTTCGTTACTCCAAAATCTAAAGCGCCCTCTATCGACATTTTTCGAACTTTATCTTTAAAATTTATTTTCAAGAAAATACTGACATAAAGAATAGTTTTAGCGAAAACCGCAAACGAATCAACCAATTTTTCTGTTTTTTATAATCTTTTGAAATTTTGGACCCTAAACTTTAATGGCGCCCACCCCCTTCAGAAGACATTTGAGACCCTTAGTTTACTATTTAATATTGTTTGTCTTGATATGTACTATCACCTCTTAAAGTTTTGCCCAAGAGTTTAGATTTACCCTATTGTGTATATATATAATATAAATATACATATATGTATATATAACACTGGCACGGGCTAACCGAAAAGTAGATATTTTTTATAGAAATTCATTTTAATAAATATGGTCAAACCCTTTATGAATATAAAGAGTTTCTTCATCGGGATTCATTAATGCAGCCGTGATAAATGAGCTCTCATTTTGCGATGGTTTTGACATCATACCAGTCTTTGTTTCGTTTTTTTTCTTTGTAGATTTAAATCTCATTTGGGGCTGAATTTTTTTATTGCAAGGTTCGTTTATGGCTGATTCCTTAGGCTTATATTCTACATTCTGCCCCTTGCTACTAATACTTAGCAATTTATCAAGATGGTGATTCATCACCTTTTGCCACTCTATCGAATAGGAATTTTCTCTCAACTGCGACTGAAATATATTGATTTTTTGTTGAATCAAATCAATCCCTGTAACAGAGGATGTGACTTTAATTTCATCAGAATTATCAATAAGTTCTTTAATTCAATTTATTTCATTTTTTTTTCTATTTCAGAAGCTTCATCGCGTTTTTCAAACAATCTACAGCAGGCATGGATGTGCTTGCATATATTGAACTGAATCTTATTGTTCAAGCAGGTACATTTGTACATGTGAATGCAAATATTACATTGAAAACATTTTAAATTGCACTTATTTATGCAGAGTGGGTCAACAGCCTTTTCCACAACATACTTTTGCTCAACTGGCAAATCACTGTCAACTTCCCAAATATTTTCATCTTTTACTTGAATTTGGGAAGAAGAGAAATGCATGCTTCTCAAATGACTACTTCTTATAGCCTTTGTTCTATTCGACGATACATTTTTTGAAAGTTTAAGCATTCTTTCAAGGAGTTTGTCCCTATTAAATTTCAAAAGTGTAACCAAAACTTTGTCGACCCTCTTGCATTTTTTTCCTTCAAGATAAAAATGCTTTAAAATCTTATGCATGGATTCCAGGTACATATTAGTATTTATACTCAGATGAATCCGTGCATAATATGCCCACTGATCTGGTCTTTTAGGTAGCTTTCTTTACAAAAAGCTACCTATTGCAGCCGTTCGGAGGAAAGCGATTTCAAAAAATTTTGGTATATTTTCATCGATCATGAACCCCAGACCCCGAAACCACCCTCCGTTCAAAATTGATATATATATATCTGACCTATGTCATACTGTAACTCTCGTATTTAGGAACCGATTTGGATGTAATTCGGTGTGTACATAGTACATACCAATGTCTCGACCGAGTTCGTTGGCCAGCTTCATCCGCCATTTTGTTTCAAAATGGCGGCCATTTAAAATTTTTTTAAAAATTTAAAATTTTAAATGTGGTACCAAAAAATTGAAAATGGAAAAATATTTTTTTTCTTATGTATTTGACCTTTATACAAAGACTCCGTAGCAGTTTTTGTTTCGTCTATATTTTAAAAAATGGCTGAGTTATAGCATTTTGAATTTCTAGCGAAGCTGATATTTTGAAACGTCCTGAATTTTGTCACGCGATAAAAGGCGTATTTATGAACCGATTTGGATGTAACTTCGTTTATGCATAGTAAAGACCAATGTCTCGACCGAGTTCGTTGGCCAGCTTCATCCGCCATTTTGTTTAAAAATGGCGGCCATTTAAAATTTTAAGAAAATTTAAATTGGAAATGTGTTACCAAAAAATTGAAAATTGAAAAAATATTTTTTTCTTATGTGTTTGACCTTGATAAAAAGATTCGGGAGGAGTTTTTGTTTCGTTTATATCTTAAAAAATGGCTGAGTTATAGCATTTTGAATTTCTAGCGTGGCTGACATTTTGATACGCCCTGATTTTTGCCACGTAATAACAGACCTATTTATGAACCGATTTGGATGTACCTTGGTGTGTACATAGTACATACAAATAACTCAACCGAGCTCGTTGGCCAGCTTCATCTGCCATCTTGTTTCAAAATGGCGACCATTTAAAAAAATTTAAAAAAATTTAAATTTAAAATGAGATGCCAAAAAATTGGAAAATAAAAAAGATTTTTTCGTATGTGTTTGACCTTAATACAAAGATTCCGGAACAGGTTTTGTTTTGTCTATATCTAAAAAAATGGCTGAGTTATGACATTTTGAATTTCTATTGTGGCTGACATTTTAAAACGACCTGATTTTTGTCTTTCGATAACAGCCGTATTTATGAACCGATTTTGATATTACTTGGTCTGTACATAGTGCATACCAATGTCTCGACCGAGTTCGTTGGCCAGCTTCATTCGCCGTCTTGTTTCAAAAGGGTTGCGATTTTTTTTTTAAATGTATTTTAAAATTTAAAATGAGGTATTAAAAAAATGGAAAATGAAAAAGATTTTTTTTATGTGTTTGGCCTTGATACAAAGATTCGGAGCAGTTTTTGTTTCTGAAAATTTGTTCTTTTGTTTATATCTTAAAAAGTGGTTGAATTATAGCACTTTGAATTTCTATCATGGCTAACACTTTGAAACGATCTTGTATCTGTCACGCGATACCACACGTATTCGCCTATTTCAATGGAAGAAGGCATGTGGATAGTATACATCAATATCTCGACCAAGTTCGCTGGCCAGCTTCATCAGCCATCTTCTTTCAAAATGGCGGCCATTAAATTAAAAAAAATTATATTTAAAGTGAGGTGCAAAAAAATTAGAAATTGAAAAAGGTTTCTTTCTTAAGTATTTGACCTTGATATAAGGATTTGGGAGCATTTTTTGTTTGCCTTTTTCTTAAAAAATGGCTCAGATATAGTAGTTTCAATTCCTAACGTGGGTGACATTTTGAAAAATCTGATTTTTTGCCTGCGACAGCACTCGTATATATCAACCGATTCCGATGTGAATGAGCATGTGCACAGCAATTACTAAGGTCTCGACCAAGCTCACTGGTTAGCCTCATGCACCATGTTGTCTTAAAATGGCAGGCACTTTAAGAAATCGCCGAATTTGGCAGCCAAATATAAGTTACTTTAATTAAAAGCAGCTTGGATAAAGCTGACTAATTTCGCGAAATTCTCATTCATAATGATTTAGTATTGATAAAAATTAGTATTGAATCTCCTACATTCGGTTTCCACTTAATTGAGCTTCGTGTGTTTGAATAATATAAGTTGGGTTTTTTAAAATAAAGAATATGAAAGCTACCTCTTCCTCCCGGCACTGGCCGGAAGGACTTTTTGAATAGGTATCTCTAAAATAAATACCGAATGCTTTTGTATCATCCTTATTCAGCAGATAATTTAAAACATTTTCATGCATTATTTTAAATTTCTCTGCATTTGTTTCTTGCATTAAAACCCGTAAAGCTTTATAGACCATTACTTTTTTTGTAATGGGCCCTTTTATTTTACTAAGGTTTTTTCGCCAGCTATTATCTACATGCTAGGAACAGAGCAACTGATGGCCAGCAGGACCCATACACTGCTGCCAAGCATTAAAATATGCTGGAGCATCATCTGACATGAAAACATTTGTGTAAACTTCTCCTGTTTTATTTTTAACAGCATCAAAAAAGACTTTCATAGCCACACTATTGCTGATGCAAAATGCAACAGGCAGTCCTGAGCCAAATTCATCAACAGTTAACAATGTGGTTAATTGAAAATCATATGAGTTTGTCCCATGAGTACTCTCTATACATATTTTTTCTTTTGCGAATTGTTGGAACATTAACTGTTGGAACTTGCTCATAATAACTATTTCAAAGTCTTTATTTTCCAGAATTTCACTGTCATCATTTCTCCCTTGTTCTTTAAAATAAACTCTAGGAGAGTTTTCTGACTGAGACAAAGATTCTACCCAAAGTTTGACACTAATCGCATCATTTTCATGCTTTTTCTCAACATGTGAAATTTTAGATTCCCGCTGGATGTTGTGTAGATCTTTTCTAGTTAACAGGTGTAGCCTATTAAATCTACCATCTGATGAGTCTCTGATGTCATCTAAAATCTTCTGGAGATTTACCCCTTCCTTGATTTTATCTAGAAAAAAAATAATAAACTTAATGAATAATAAATAGCTAATAAGAACAAAGTAATTGTTTTGAAAAAAAAAAAAAACTAAACAGAGAGGTTTAAAAAAAAATTGATCTATATAGATGAAAATTTTATTTTTTTTTTCGATGAAACATTTTAAACAGTATTTGCCATACTAAAAGTTATACACTTAATTAAAATTAGGCAAGAACAACTGTAGCATCCATAGAAGTACACATGATTTTTGACGGGGTAAAAGTTGGGGAGGGGTAATATTTAAATTGTATTTCTATTTTTTTTTTTTTAAGAGACAATGACTTTTATTGCAACTTGCAACCCCTGTGTTAATTTCTGTGACACTTTGGAGCAAGATCTTTTTCATCACCGTTACAAATGGTATGTTCAATAACATATAATTAAGCATTAAGTAAGTACTTTCCACTTTTTTCCCTTCTTTGTATATGTGTGCATACACTCAGTTTTTAGAGCGTAGCAGTTGTTTGATAGAGATGAGTATGGGCTCAATTTTCAAAGACCAGGCCTGCCCGAGCCCGACGATTTTAAATCCAAGCCTAAAACATTTTGTGTCATTCGATTGAATAGAGATTGATGGAGAAAGTATACTGAAAAAAATTGCGTAATATTTAAAATTTGTTCTAAATGTAATATCTCCTTTTTTAACAACTTCTTACATAAAAATAACTGTTAATCTCTAGCACATAATTACTTTTATGAAATTTACATTCAGTCTTTTAAAAGAAAAGTTTAATTTTAAATAAAAATATACCTATTCTCATATTTTTCTCTTGCAACAAGTAAATCTGATGATTGATGAACACATTAACTAAGAACGTTTTATGAATAAATGAATGAAATTTGCAGAAATTACGGTTTATATGACGAAGAATCGAACAATGTTTTTCTATTTCCTGAAAAAGTTTTACATGTCCTTGAAAATCAGCTGAAATAAAAAATTTAATAGCATTACTTGAAAGATGCTTTTATAGGAAAAGAAGAAACAATGCTTGATTGCTTTTTATCAGGAATAACAATACAAGCCAATTTTATCTACTTACGATGACTTTGTTAATATGAAGAGCAGTGTTCAAGAAGAAAAATGGTAGCAATTACTAATGTTATTTTCATATAAGGAACAATTACCACTCGCAGACAACAAAAGACTAAAAGTTTGCAAACCTTAAGCTAATGCTGATTGACTTAAAAGAAAATATTTATTTTGTATTAGATCTCTAATAAAAGTAATGATAAATAATCATTCCAAGTAAAAAGTATCCTAATGGCGCCATATCAGTAAGTCGTTACTTGCCATCTACACGAGGCATAAATCAGCAAACATCACAACTTTTCTTTTAAAATAGTGTTCTAATATTATTAAAAAAGGAAAAAAAAAAGCTATTTCACTTTCATCTGATCAAATGAGCATTAAAGGGATTTGCAACAGAATAAGTAATTTTTGATGGGGAAAAAGTTATCTTTTGTTTCAATTATGAGGACGAGAATAAATAAAATTCTCAGTTTCAGAAAGAATGAGCTTGAGCCTGAAGACCGGTATAAAAATAGAGCACCGGCTGAGCCTGTCTCATCTCTATTGTTTGACACCAGGTTACATATGTTTGCAACATTTCATTTTTTTATTCCCCTCTCCCCTCTTTTTGGTGGTAAAAAGGGGAGGGTTAATTAGAATATTTAAGGAATTCTGTGACACATTGTTGATAATATTAGAATGCAAACATCACTTTTTTTTTAATATATATAGTTTATAAGTTTAATTTGCATTATATTGAAAGAGATTATTCCATTTAAATTTTTATAAAGATTATTAGAGTAGATACTAATTTCTTAAGGCAAATAAATGGAAATTGGCATTCAGAAATGAGATGAAGATGCAAATCAAGCAGAAAATTAAACTTTTAAACATCAAAATACAAATTTTTACACTTTGATTATATCTTGTATCCCCAATTTTGTTTATTTAAATTTTAAATTGCCAATATATGTAGAATAGGCAGTCTAACAGTATTTAAAGCTGTAAATAGTAAGCTGTGAATTTTTTTTAACACATAAAAGGTTAAAAAACACATGTAATTTTAGCAATACCTTTACTTACATTATGAACATATATACAAATGATTGTAAATCATTTTGAATAACATCAAATACAAATTGCTATATTAAAAACAATGCACCTAGAATGCTGTTATAAAATAGTTTGATTTATATTTGTAAAAATACTCAAATTTCATATTATAGAAAAGGGTGAGGGGGAATTGGACAAAAGTTCTCCCCCCCCCCCTTACTATGTTCTTTTAAACATTCCAAAAATCACACACTAGATGTAGCAGTGATAACTCAATCTGTAAATGAAAAATGTAATTGATCAGCATAAGCTTACAACTGCATAAAGGAAAGATATTTCAAGATTCAAAAGTAAATTTATTTCTTATACACTTTTTATGCTAGCTGTAAATTAATGACTTGTTTATGTGCTTATGTAATAGTTTGTCCATTTGTTTAACATTATACTGTATATTATCCATAAATTAAAATAACCCTAAAAGCAGCATGGTTGTTTATACAAGCAGATACAGCAAACTATACTATTTTGTTAAAAAAAGAAAATGTATTCCTCTAAAAAGTGAACTATTTGCTAAATTAACTGTTTTTCAATAAATAATGAACTACTTATCAGAATTCTTATAGTTATTAATATCATTATAATGAAATCATTCTAATTATTTTAGGTAGCAAATTTTATATAACTGGAAGATGTATAGAGATACAGTTAAAAAAACAAAATCTGAACTTGAAATTTTATTTGCCTTAATTAAATTTAAAAAAAAAAAAAAAAAAAAAAAAACAGTTTTTATGATATTTTGGCAGAATAATGAAAATATATTTTATTTATTTAATTAATCATGATTCTATCTATTATTACTAACTACATGATTTATTTTTTCTTCTGAAAATATATGTGTTTCATGTTTTATTTACAAAAATGCATCCGTAGTGAAAAAACATGTAAAAATAAATAATATTGTGCAAGTCTACAGATCATAATTTATTTTTATGTTTAATTTCAAGTTAAAATACTGAATATTTTTTTTGTAAAGTGTACGACAAAATGTAATTTGTATAGCCTAGTAGAGGATTCTCTTCCCTCATCCTAATTACAAGATTCTTTTGCCTCTTTTGGCAGAGTTCTTTTTTTTTTCTTTTCTATGGATTTCTGATTTTTGTTAACATTTGCGCTTTTGGTTTCAGAATTTCGCTTTCCTACTTTTGTTCATCTTTCTGCTTTACTTGTATTCTATAAAAATCGATCAGCAATTTCAGCTAAATCAGGGAAAAAAGAAAAGAAAAAGAAAACCTCACACACATACACTGTATAAAAAAGCGCCTCATAATTTCACTCAATTACAACCTTCAAACAGTTATGGGAAAACTCCCGAATTTTTGCCGAGAGGTCGTGTAAAAAAGTTGAAAGTAAACTTAATCAACCAATCATAGAAAAAATATTGAGAATTTTGCAATTTTATCTGGTAATCGACTGCAGACAATCACACCTCTCCTCCCGACTGATTGCAAAATTCACTGGATATTTTATGCAACCAGTCAATGAAGTTCGTATTCCGCCCCCCCCCCCCCTAACGCACACACAATTTACTGATAATTTTCACTTTTTTTTTTTTTTTTTTACGAAGTAGATTGACAAATTTTACAATGAGCAATTAGTGAATTTCTGTATTTATTCCCCACAACATACTTACTGGCAAAACTTGTGGGTTTTTCCCTTGCAAGCAATGCACAAAGTTTACATCCCCCCCCCCCCCCACACACACACACTATCGATTGCAGAATTTTGTGATATTTTCTCACAACACAACCCAATGAAAAAATCTACATTTCCCTCGCTCAATGGACAAATTTTATGATTTTTTCTTTCTCTCCCGTGATTGGAAAAGGAAATTAATCAAATCAGGACGCCAAAAAGATGGTAAGTGAGCCTTCGGCCACTCAAAGTTGTTTAGTAAAATAATTTGTATGTGTTTATAGTAAAAATTGTACAATTGTGTTTTTTATATATAAATAAAGTTTCATAATAAATAAAACTAACATGTTATTTTTACAAGCTAGACTTAACAGATACCTAAAAATGGAGGTTTCTTGCAAAAATTGTGAAAAAAAAAAAAAAAAAAAATGTGCATCTAAACCTCAGTTACTAATCTATTTATTGAATGCAACTATGCAACACAACAATTTTTTTCACTGCTTTGCACTTTAAGAATATAATTGTTATTTTAATTAATGAAATAACTGATAAATTAGTAAAACGTCATTAAAATAAGAATAAACATCAAAATACAAATCATCTGATGACATAACAAACATGTATAAGAAATACAAATCTGATATCAAATGAATATGAAGCTACAATTATGCATTTTTGACATTAAATACCACAGTTTGGTGATAACTTTTTTATGGAAAGTAGTCTACAGGTAGGATAATGGAGTACCTTTTTTTAATGTATTTGTTTTTTCAGAGATGAATTATCAAAAACTACAAACAGAAAATAATAAGTACATACTAAAATTAATATATATATATATATATATATGTTTATATATATATGTCATTTCTCCAGAGAAAAATCATCAAACACTGAAGACATATAACACGGATATCATATAGGTCATGAAATATTTTCGATTTAATAAAGAAAAAAAATAGTTTTTGAAAGTGCCAATTGTGATATAGCACATTTACTCAACACCTCCTCCCAGGGCTAGAAATTAAGAACTCTAAGTAAGGTGTCAAATGGTGCCTACAATTTTTTTTCTAGGTGCAAAACTGCATTTCATGGTTTCAATTTTATGTTATGTTAAATCATTTCTTTTCGCAACCATGTTAACTATAATATTGTTTCTAAATTTTATGTGTTAATGGCAGGGGAGGGGGGGCGCTGTACATATTAAATACTTTGTGTTAATAACTAAAATAAAATAAAAACTTGCTTTCTATAAAACTGTAAAACCTGATTGAACTACAATATTTGGAATTGGATTCTAGATTGTGTTTACAAACGTATAAGGGAGGAGAAATATTGCGTAAAAAAAAAAAAAAAAATCTTGAGTATAAAAAAGAAAAAAACACCCCTCACAAAAATAGAATTTATCATCCAATATTTATTCTAGACAATCTTACAACAATTACTTTGAAAAATTGAAACCAAGATATTTAGTTTTTAAAATAAGGCTCTGTGGTGAAAATGAAGTGAACTTAGAGGTGATTGACAAGTGCAAGAGAGTCTAATACACATGCCGCTGCTCGATCTTATATCGAAAACAGATGTGCCTACAGAGTGAAACAGACATAAGTGCATGCAGCAGGGAACTTATACTAAAGCACGACTGAAAGCATTTGTTAAACAAAAATTTAAATGAAAGAAAGAAAGCTAGGCGTCAAATTTGATGACTAGGCATAATTTTGAGGTTGTGAAATGCAATAATTTAGTTGTATCTGACGACTAACGACTGCTAATTTCTAATCCTGCCTCCTCCCACCTCACATGGCAGTTAATCTAATGTGTTGAACAACAAAAACACAACAGGCAAATATGTTTAGCAATATACAGATGAGAAGGACAAAATCAGACTAAAAACAAATCTCAAACAATTAATTAATAGCTCAAATAATAATTACCTGCAATTATCTTTCTATTATTCTTGGTAAGAAACATATGGCCAATTCTAACTTCATGTCCGAAATGAGTTTTATTATATTTTACTTTTACTAGCCCATCCTTTTTTACTTGGACATCTAAGGTTGCAGGACAATAACCACTGATCTTTTTCGGTCCCAAACCTTTGATGAATCTTTTGTTATTTGAACGACTCGACTGTGGAAATAACCTGATCTGTGACACATGTAATGTGCAATTTTTTCTCCAGATAACTTGGTAGCAAAAGATCTGTGTTGAATATAGGAGCAAAATTCTTCTTTCTCCATATGTTCTTTCCATAGCTTGAATTCTAAAGAGGAAAAAATACATTATAGAACAAAAATTTAACCAGAAGTATGATAATTTTTTTATAAGGATTAAAAATAACGAAAAAAAAAAGTAGATTACCTTCAAATGTTGAAAAGGTAAATTCCTCTGTCTCTAAAAATACATTGTGTTGGCTTGAAATATGATGCCGAAGTACTTTCATAGAATGACATATTTGATTGCAGTTATAACCCGGGCATTTTAAAGTATGCTTGCTCATTGCTGGCTCTTGTTTATGTACTACACGTATGTGTTTATTCATATTATCTTTCCTTGTGAATTTTTTTTCACAATAGCCACAAATGTGCTTTGAATTGTTGGATAAATCCATATCATCAAATCAATACGATCAAATCAATAAATAAAATTGATTATGTGGCCTTGAAAAAGGCCTTTAGTAACGAAATAAAAAAAAATAGTGAAGAAATAATAAAATAACAATAAAGTATGACAAATTCAGTAGCACTAACGAATCACGTGGGCTGCCGATAAACACGAGGCACGAGGTCTAAAAAACAGTGCCAGCGCTGACGTTATGAAAATCGCCAAACATTGGATGCAACCCCATAAGTCAGTTGACGCATGCGCAGTTTAATGGAGGAAACGCTATACCTAGTCGCTCGTAAGTAAAATGGTCTGTTCCGGACAAGGCAAAAGACGCAGAGAGACAACAGCTGTTAGTTTTTCACTGATGAAGGCCGAGTAAGTGTCAGTTGAAAACGTTTTGGTTTTTTTAAAATGACCTTAATGTGTTTTTAAAGGATTTTATTAAATTTGACGCATCTTTAAGCAATGTATTTACATTTATTTGTATCTTATGTATGTTTATTATTAATCAAGGTGAATTTTGCACTGAAATTTTAACTTTTTATTAAAATATACGTGTTTCAAGATCAATTTCCATTAACCCGTTGGGAAAAGAGTTCTACAAGAAGAATATGTATTTTTCTTGCTCGAGTGTATGTTCAGGCCTGGGTTATGTCATCCGAAGCAATAAAATCACCTTATCATGATTTCCTATTCATGCGTCAACTGATAAACGATCAGGATATTGATCCAGAAACCAGTCAAGCTGTATCTAAAAAATTTCCAACCATATGTGGTACTTAGCTCCCGAAACTGTGGCTCTATCGATATTTGATAACAATGTTCCGATAGAGATTAAGTCAAATATGGCTCAAGTTATGCTGGAAGCAGATAAAGGTGAAAGACCGTGAGAAGAAAATAAACTGAAAAGGCATATTATAAACCAAAATGATTTTTCTTCCTTTTCAAACATCGATTTTCCGTCTTTCGTAACTCCTGATACAAAAAATTTCTTCACGAGATTTTCTATTAGCACCGAATTCCTCAACAAAGGTCCTTCAACATGGAAGGACGACCCTAGTTATAAATGTGGACTTGAAAATCTTGAGAAGACTACTGTTGTGAATGATGTGGCAGAAAGAGGTGTCAAACTCATTCAGGATTACAATAACATTCTCACAAAAAATGAAACTGAGAAACAATTTGTTTTACAAATCATTAGCGAAAACCATTAGAAATACCCAACTACCACTAAATCCTCTCTTCGGAAAAAATAATGGTCAATCTCTAGTTTTCACAGAACACTAAAATGTGTTCACATTGTTCAGTGTGAACATTGTTCATATTATGTTTTTGATGCTATATCAATTATTGTTGAAAATAAAAATGTGTTTCTCTTATAGCGGTTGTGAGCTTTATTAAAAAATCCTAATATTTTCTGATTTTTTGACGATATTTTTGGAATATTTCAAATTCAGTTTTGGTAATTACGATTTAGAACGTTTTTAAACAAGAGCTGGGGTGGGTTGCTTGGATGTATCTACATGAACTTCTGTTAGAAGAAAAAAATTGACAAGATAGGGAAGAATATACCGTTTTTGAACGGAATTACTCGTTGAGTTGAGTACGCAATGTTACAACTTCAAGGCATTTGAGGGTCGCTTAAAGCATTACGATTGAGGTAAAATTTTTCACAGTCCTTTTTTTGTTGTTGATTGGAACAGGATTAGTCGGTGGGAGCAGGAAAATTTTTATTTTCGAAAAATTACCTATTGCTAAGGGCCACTCCAGTGTATATTTTTGGTACTTCTTTGTTCCTCCCACCTTTCGACGAACTAGGAGCTGTATGTTTTTTTGCAAGTTAAATTTATAGTTCTTCTTTCCCGTGTTTAAGGATTTTCAAATGTTGTTTTCTTGTTTTTTGCACCCACTTGTCATTAATTTTCATTGGATATCATACTTTTGGGGCAAAATATTATATTGTTTATGTGCTCATAAGAGCTGCGTAGCGTCTGATGCACATAACTGATTTTTACTTTTGCACTTTTCAAAATGACATATATATATATATCAAGAGCTCAGATGATAAAGATGGTATGTGACAAAAAAAATCAGTTAATCATATGATTGAAGATACTTATATAATTATCTTCAATCTATATAATCACTATATCATCACTATGTAACAAAAGAATATTTTTTTCTTGTCTTTGATTAATAACTGCAAGCCTCTATTACTGTATGTCTTACTAGCTAAGAACATGACATTTTTTTCCATCAAACTTTGTTTCCATGCCCAGAACTTCGATATGTTGGAATTTCTTGTAGAGATATAATGACTCTTTTCCAGAGAGAAACATTCGCCTTGAATACAGTATTTCAAATGAAAATCAAATTTCAAATTATTTTTTGCTTAAAAGGCGCAAAGACAAACTTAGTGAAAAATATTCCATGCCGGGAATCGAACCCGGGTCATCATCTGATGACCCGGGTTCGATTCCCTGCATGGAATATTTTTCACTAAGTTTGTCTTTGCGCCTTTTAAGCAAAAAATAATTTGAAATTTGATTTTCATTTGAAATATAATGACTCTCTTTGTTTCTAGGTTGATGCGGATGTAATTTATCAGTGAATTAAAAAACATCCAGAAGTGATAGAAATCTGTCAACTGTATACAGTAAAAGCAGTGGTCTTCAATGCAGTTCAGCTGTAAATGTGACGGTTTCGTGGCGAGCAAGCAATCGGCAGATACATTTTGTTATATATGTGGACATTTATATCAAGACAAGGGCAAAAATGTACGACCTAAAAGCGTGTAGTGTTATGTGTCTTGTTTACAAATCATATTCCGGCATTCCTGCTGGAGATTTTGATTTGCAGTGGGCACCTAATGTCAGCTATGCAAACTGCAGACGAACCCTAGAAGGTGAGGGGAATTTTTTATAGTGTTCAAATTCCTGTTTGCTTAAGTAAAGAAATATAACTAGTGTATAGCCATATGTGAACGCTTTTATTTTTTTATACAGGATAGTACAGAGAGAAAAAATAGCAATGAAGTTCGGCGTCCCGAGAATTTGGCGAGAAAGTATTGATAATTCAAGCAATTGCTACTTTTGCATGGTGAATCTTTCAAAACGTCGCAGTGACAAGAATGCGAAAGATGTTATTTACCCAGATATTCTTTCATCTATCTCGCCGGTTCTAAATGGCCCTGACCTTTCAGTGCCCACTCCTCCGAAACGTCTGCTGCAAGAATCTCCTGAAAACACCACCACTTCAAACAGTTAACACAAAGTCGGAGATCCTGAATACAATGAATAATCAGAGATGAAGAGAGAAATCCTTATTACCCCAACCAGAAAGACCTTAATGACTTGGTCAAATACCTTCATCTTACGTAGTCCGGTGCTGAAATTTTGACTTCTAGGCTAAAGCAGTGGGACTTGTTAGATAAAAGTGTATTTGCACAAGTCAGACGAAACGTCATGAGGCCTTTTCAAGGTTCTACACTTATCAGAATGGGCTGTGTTTCTGTCACAATGCGTCCGGAATGTTTGAAGCCACTGGCATACAATGCAAACCAAATGAGTGGCGCTTGTTTATGGACAGTTGTTTGTTTATGGACCTGTCTTAAAGCCGTTTTACTTCATAATGAGAATACATATCCAATTCTCCCCTCGGCTCATTCTGTGAACCTCAAGAAGGAGGGCAATATCATCAAGAACCTACTAACATAATTGCAATATTCTGAATATCACTGGAAAGTTATTGGTGATTTTAAAATGATGGCATTCTTTATGGGTCTCCAAGGTGAGTTTACCAAGTTCCCTTACTACCTTTGCCTTTGGCACAGTAGGGACACCAAGACGCGCTATCACAGATGACACTAGGCAGAGCGCTTGAAGTATTTTGTGGGGAAGAGTAATATCAAGTGGGAACCATTAGTACATCCCAGTAAAGCGTTGATGCCACCACTCCACATGAAAATGGGCCTTATGAAGCAATTCGTTAAAGCTTTATGGGCGATTCTCAAAAGGTGGGCACTGGACACACGTCATAACTTTAAGCCTTTCAAACATAACTTTAATTATCATTGACTTTATTATTATTTTTTTTTTTACACTGAGTTTTTAATTCTATTCAGAGACAGAAAATGACATAATTTATTGTAAAAGCTTTGTATAAATATCTTAAAATTTTATTATTTTATGCTAAAGAGGCCAATTTCGGACATTCATAACGTTAACTGCTCCAATGTACCACCAAGAAAAAGAGTTTTAACTTTTTTCCAGGTGGTTCTAATGGTAAGCAACGAATGCATAAAGGAAATGGATGATTTTTTGATAATTTCGTTAAGAGATGGCAGGCTGATTTATTGCTTTTTTGAAGATAGAAGGACTTTTCTATAAAGAATTTTTTTGTATTTTGTTATGTCCGAAAGTAACGTACGCGACAAAGCATTTGATTTTATTATTATTATTACTGGATAACAAAAAGTTAATTATACATATATATATGTATACGCATACAATTATAGGACACGTTTACTACATTCTTAGTCTTAAGAATTTTTTAAATACTAAGCGCAACGTTCAAAATCTGTAACGTACATGCGAAAAAATGTCCAAAATTTGTAACGTACACAACTGCTAATTAAATGCTTTAATAATTAATTTTCCAGAATAGTTGCTGTCTTTTAATGTTTGTGTATAATTTTGTAGACATACTATTAAAAATATTAATATATTATATTTATAGACAAAATACTATACTATTAAAGAAAAATTGGCCTTAAATTTGAAAATTTTAAAAATTACATATTGTTAACGTTTAATGATCCCACCTTTTGCGAATCTCCCTTATCTAAGGAGTCAGAAGAATTCCAATACCTTAGCGATTTCCCTAAGTTGTCTGATGCAAAGGTAAAAGCTGGCATATTCATTGGATCGCAGATAAAGAAGATTATGGAATGCGCAGAAGTCCGTAACATGCTTACTGAGATGGAGAAAGCAGCCCAGAATAGTTTTATTGCAGTTGTAAGGGTTTCTTGGACAATCACAAAACCCAAAACTATGTGGAACTAGTTGAAACTATGATACAGAATTTTTGTAAAATGGGCCGCAGAATGTCACTTAAAGTCCACATTCTACATGCATATCTTGAGAAATTCGAGAAAACATGGTAGCGTATTCGGAGGAGCAAGGTCTCTTGAAGTGTTTTTCACTTTAATAAATTGCAAAGCACAAATATATTTGAAATGTTGTGAGTTTACTTTTAAAAGAGATAAATATGACTTAGAAATTCAGATATGTCAAACGCCTGGTTACAAAAGAAAACTTTTTATTAATCATTGACACTTTATCCATGTTTGAGACATAAGCAACCAAGAAAAAACACTTATAAGCCAAGGGAAAAAAATTGTGTTACATAGTGAATCAATGATCCTCTACTACCTGTTAAATTATTATTTGAAAATCCTAATTCTCAAAGAAATTTTAATTGATGAAGGAGACATTTCACAATAAACGTAAATAGATATTTGGAACTTTATAGCCCATTTTCTCACAATGATGATGATTGTATCACTTCTACATTTATCATCTGAAATCTTCATATATCAGGGTTCGTATGGGTACCGTTATTTTCAAGGCCAAATATCAGAACTGTTTTATAGAAAAATAAATATATTTTAAACGAACGATATTTATTGCCTTATTTAAGGAGAGATTTTTCATAAGAAAATACTGGTACCGAAGAATTTTTTAATCTGAAAATTCAAGGACCCGTACGAACCTTGTATATAGAGGAATTTCGGATATTATGGAATACCATTTCATTTTTATTTGTAAGTCAACATTAAAAAAATTTCAGATACATAAGAAGTTAGTCAAGAATAAACTTTGATTTTTTTCTTAACATATTTTTAATTCGTTTAAAGCGGAAGAAAAAAAATACATATCAATATTTAGGTTTTAAAAAAAGTTACACTTTTCGGGTAATGGCAGCCAGTCGGATAATACGGAATAGCGTCATAAGAAATATTAAAATTGCAAGAAAAAACACGATTTAAACGAATAAACAAACTTATTTAATGAGTACATCACATATAAATCATCAAGTTCTTTGAAAAATTGTTTTAATATTTTTTCTCGTCTTGAAACAGTTGTCTATCTATTACCCAACACACCATCTTCAAAAACATAACTTATTCATTCGTGAACAATAGCTCGTGAAGCATAGAAGAAAACTGACAAATACAGCAATAAATATAACTTTTCAACTTTATACTAAACTTGGTTAACTTAAATGACAATGAGATTTTGTAACTAATACGAATTTTATAAAATTTACCTGCAAAAACTGAGAATAAGATTTTATTTCACCGTGTCGATCCAACGACAGGTATCTAAACAAAACAGAGCACACTGCTTCATGGGGGAGTATTAGGAAGTCGTATACCAGATTTTGCTTGGCTGCAACACCGTATGTGCCAGATATTGAAGTGTTCCATGTTGCCCGACCATACCATAACACCCGAACTTCCTCTCTATATATGTGAGTGTAGTTAAAGCGTTCGCACCATACTCGCATAGAGACAAGATGTAATCAGAAAGTTCCCATGAGAATCTCCTGATGTAAGCCACCGCAAACTAGAATGGAATTGCTGATATACATTTTTGCATCTCTGGGCCGGGGAACAAATTAATAAAGCAAGTTAGAATTAATTTCGAAGTGACAGAAATCAGACGGATATCGTGTGGGCTCTTGAGACAAATAGCCAGGTCGTGACGGAACCGGATAGGATGCTCCGGCGGAATTCTCATATTGTGTTTAGTTTGCCACGAAAGCCCCCCCCCCCCCGCCCCCTTTGCCCCTTTAACTTTGTAAATAGATATTTTATATTGTGTAAATGCTAATCCAGATATATTAAATGCATATTATTCATTATTTAGCGCCTATTTTCCTGCTTCATATATATGTATGCAACTATTTAATTAATCTATTGTTTAATTAATTGTCCTACTTTCTCCCATACTTCCAGCGCCACTTAAAATTGCGATCAGATTGAATCGCATGACCAAACAATCACAAGACTTAATTCTATAAACTAATAGCCACTCGCACCACATAATGAAGTGGAAACCAATTATCTAATAATCATTTTCGAAGCATGTGTATAGCGAAATAATGATGTAAACGAAATCTGTTCAATATTTTCTGAGTCTCTTCGCTACTTCTAAGGCCATGTGTGATAATTCTGTAAACTGCCATAGAATGGAACGAACACCTTAAAAACATGGTCATTGCTGAAAATTAGATTTTTTATTATTATTTTAGTTGTATTAGCATTGAAGGTTCTTCTTAAGCACATAATGTACTAAAAAAAAAAAAAAAAAAAAAAAAAAAAAAAAAAAAAAAAAACTATGGTCTTATCAGAAATTTTCCACTCGAATTTTTCACCTAATGTGGCTGAGAGGTTCAGCTCTCATTGCTGGTAGACGGGAGGTGCTGTGTTGGAACCCAATCGCGCCCGTCGGCCTAATCTTTCGAAGTTTTCTTCGAACCTTGCGTTAATACGGGTTGGGATCCCTTAGAAAGACCCCACAGACGGCATCCCCCTCTGGCCTATATCTCTTGTGTAGATAATCGGTCGTCATAAACAACACCAACTCCGGCTCCTTTTAGCCTAATGGAATGATGATAAATTATGGTATTAATATGCCATACATGTTAAATCGTTAAAATCTACTTTTAACAATTATTATTCATTTCCAAGCAAGGCCGGGATGAAATTGAGGAAGACATTTAATAACATTTTAGTAAAAAAAAAAAAAAGAATAGATACTTGTACTTTTTTTTAGGTAAATTTGGAGTAATTTTCTCAACTACTTCAGCGAAGACAACTTTTTCGTCATTTACTACTTAAAATGCTTAAATATTTCCAAATTTTCGCCTTTGGAACATTAATCTATTTACATTCGAGTTTAAAAAAAATATCAATATTAGTTACGACCACCTCCAACCTAGAGAATAATTCCAATTTTATTGAAATTATTCTGTAGGTAATGTAACTGTATATATAAACTTGAAGCCCATTGTGTTTTTGGTGTACATCCTGTGCTTAAGAACAATATTCAATAGTAATACAACTAATAATAAAAAAATTAAAATTTTCATCAATGTCCAGGTTTTTATGCTGTTCATACCACTTTGTGTCGTCGCTATCAGAACCCTCTTACGATGTGGCGGAATGATTCTGATTTCACCTAAAATCTGATAGTAAATATTACTGCAGATTTCTTCCTAAATTGTTTCTTAAGTTTATATAAAATGCTTTGATCACGAAAATGTAGCTTCTTTTGAGTATTAATTCTCACATCAGCCATGACTCTCTCGTGATTGTCATATCGTTATAAACACACACGCACACACACACACACATACAGTATATAGATAGATAGATACATACACGCACTCATATGTTTTTTTTTTTCGAAGCAAAATGGTCGAAATTAGTTTTATGAGGTTATGAACATCAACGAGGGGGAAAAAATGACGTGAATGGCAGTTAGTGTTTTATTATTTTTTTCTTCCATCTGGGTAATTCCTCGAGAACTGGTTATATCATCGACGATCAAACTTTCACTATTTTTAAATGAATGTTTCCAAAACATTCTTCGTCTGTTACTTATGAATGAAAGGGCAATAATCTTGTCACTAGATGACCTTGTCTGAACTACATTGAATGCTGTCAGTGAAAGAATGAAAAGTAAAAGAGGAAGAGAAAAAAAATGAAGACAGTAAATATAAATAGTTAACTTTTTGGCCAAGGGGTTGAAGATGATAAATGTTTTCAAGGGATCGTGACATCGCGGTTTATTTTATGACGGTAGTAGTGACGTCAATGCCATGACCATAGGTGACTTGGAAAATTCCACTTTTGAAATATTTAATAGAACAAGGGAGGTGAAGAGTTAATATTTATCTGTGGTTTTCTATTTTTGCAATCACACAAAGTGATTTAAAAGAAACATTATTTTTATGGTACTTTCCACAGTGTAAAAGTTCAATTATAATTCAACATTAATCCCGGAATTTCACAACCAACATTGCGGTCACTTTCCACATGGCACTTGTTTTTCTTTCCATTCATAATGCTTTCAAATGATAATTGCAGTTTTAAATTTAATCTCCGACTTTTGAGTTGGAGATACATTGGCCATTCGAAAAAAATATGTAATCTTTTATAATTAGCATCTTTAGCCATCGTGCGAAAAATATGACCGTAGCATACCAAACCATCCAACCAACCTTCATAATCAATTAATTTCTACGTCTTACTTAAATTTTTAGCATAAACCTGCATCTTGGTTGAAAAAGGCTAATGCCCTATTTCGTTGTTTTGAGAAAAAAGCTGATTTAGTGTTTTCATTTTTTTTTTTTAAATCGCTAAGAAATATTACTGTAAAAATTGTTTCTTTATGTAATTTATTAAAGGGAGGGTATATTTTTAATTTGACTATTGTGGAAATTAAATAAAAATTGAAAATTTGGACATTGACCCTTTTTCTACAAATGTAAAAGGTACAGAAATGATTATTAGGTATATATTTTGTAAACTGCAGCTTACAAGAATTAGTAATGAAAAAAATCATTTAAAAAAATCACGCATTTGTTTCTGTTCATTCGAGATACATTTTGCGTACATTCGTTTTTGGTTATTTAAAATATATTTGCGTGCATTCGTTTTTCGTTATTTAAAATATATTTTGCTTACATGTTTGGAAAATGATCATGGCATTTTCTACATTTTAAGAGGTTATTTCGATTGGGAATGTAATCGAATAATGAAAATAAATGAGGCAGCAAATGAACTTATTAACTGGGATAGATTTTTTTCGACATTTACAATTTATTATTTTAATGTTTCAAATTCCTTTCTTGAATTTTAAAAATTAATTTTAATTCGCATTTATACTGGATTTATCAGATTTTCCAAAAATTTTCAATGACAAAATCTGGTCAAAAAACCATTAATATTGAGTGAAATAGTAAATTAAAGTAATCGTAATAAGAAATGTTTTCCATAATCGCCTATTGAGGGGTAACACACCATTTAACACCCTGAATTTCAAGGTTTTTTGAGAACTTTTTTTTGTATTCACGAAATTTGAAGTATATAAAGATCCATTTCCAGTAAATCATTATACATATGTTGAAATGGAAAATTGTTTTTTTTTTAATGACGGCTGGACAGTTGACGGGCAGGAGCCATTCAAAAAAAGATTGTCAAGCGGTGGACACGATAGCACATTTGAATTAAGGGCAATTCCATTGTGACAGACTAACATTCATAGAAGAAAAAATGACTTTACATTACTTAAAAAATAATAATCAGATAATTGAAAGATGGTTACAATTAGTATATGATATTATAAGGTAAATTAATATAGTTATAATGAATAAATTATTTATTGTGAATAATTATGATTTTAAAAAATGTGGTATTGTAACAGGCAAACAGGAATTACCATGCTTTTCGGACACCTTAAAGTTTATCTAAATTATTTATAAAATACCATACAATTTATTGTAACAAAAATGTATTTTCATTCAGCGGCAGATCAGAAACATTAGACTTCCACAAAATTTGACTGTTGCCACAACATAGTTATAAAAAATATGTAATCTTACCTGTAACAGACCAACATCCCATAAGTGACAGACAAACAAATAAGAACATAAAAAGAAGCTATGCTGATATTATAATGGATTTTATTGATTTTGACTATTCAACCTTTTATAAAATACATTGCAAATATAAAAAATACAGGTTTAATACTATCAGAAAAGATGTGTATTAGCTATTTGATGCAAAAAATAAAATACTAAAAATGTTAACATTGGCTTGAAATTGCCCTTAACCTATAACAATGTAACAAAAAAATAGCTTCTCTGATCTAAAAAATAGTGAAATACGTAATCGTTTTTAAATATATGCATTTTTAGTAAATTGGTATAAATGAAATTCAAAATGTAAATTTTAAATCAAAAATTTCGTTACTTAAACGGAAAAGCGAGATATGAATATTTTGAAAAAGATTCTACGTATTTCACTAACAAAATATGTCACAAATAATTTTCAAACAGATCAAGTAGATTGATTATAAAATATTGAAGTGAAAATGCTGCCCTGAAAAAATTCTCTTAAAATTTTCGTTACTTGTGTACTGGCTGTGTCGCGTTTTATTTCTATAGCTCCAAAACTGCACATTCACTTTCGATTTCAATACATAATTATTAAAATATGATTTTCGAGTGTATAATAGCGATAGAAAAAAAATTAAAAGTTTTGAAACTGTCAAAATGGTAATCATTCGGCAAATTAAATTTAAAGCAATAAAGATATCCTAAATATTTATGTTGTTTAACCTCTGACCTCGGAAAAGATAATTATTTTCTTAAGAGGTGCAGGGGACAGATAATTTATGCCAACAAATGTTTGAGCTTGTTTTCGGTCATTAGAAGATGGATAAGCCAATAAGAGTGATTATAGATTCAGCCCTGCTCACTGAAAAATCAGGCGCGCTTATGTTATAAAAATATATATCCAGTATTCTGTTATTTCTTCATCATGCTGGTTTAAAATTAGTTCTCTTCGAGAGAGTATAATTTTTTTTATCTTCTCATCATGTCAATGTGGTGACAGTATGGTGCGATGCTTCACTCTAAGTATTATTATATTTTTGTGAGGTGATTTCCAGTAAAGTGAGTAAAGGACCACAACTCCTCCACTTATGATGCTAGCTGCACTGAGAGCTATTTGGATTTTTATGTACCTAATTTGTGTCCTTTGATAAAAATGTATGCTTATATATTGTGTTAGGATTTGATTACTGTGATTCATTTTGCTTAATTGTATGGATAATTCAAAATGCTTCTTAAATAATTTTTTAAATGAATTTTAATTACAACATGCCATTTAGAAAATAAGAATTAAACAATCAAAATAAAGAATGTAGAATCAGCAAAAATTCCGAAAAGGAAGTGTATGTACTTCCATTCTCTTTTTCTTTTATTATTATTTATCAGAAAATATTGTGTTGAATTTTTGTAAATAAATAATTTAGTTTTAATTAATTTTCTTTTCGTAATTATTTCATCAACAGGGTGTGTGTGTAATCACGTTTATGTTAATGTAATTTTGTTGTTTTCAGGTACTTTTTAGTTTACTTTTCTCGCCAATTTTAATTTAGATATTTCAATAAATTATTTATGTTTATTTTAAGGACAATTAACCGTGGCGGAAGGTTCAAAAGTGATAGGGCATAGAAATTACACAACGCACTCTTTTAATATATGGAACATTTAGCCACTTAATTTATAATGTGAATGTTTGTGTTATTAAATTTAAAACTCGCGTTACCCTATTACTAGAACAGTATTTTATATTACGACCACGATTTATAATTAATTTAAGTAAATTAAATGAACCAATACTGCTTGATGGTGGCGTTTGGTGAATGATAGACAGAATAATTGATGAATCCATCTATTAAAATAAGGTGTTTATTTCTGCCCAGCAATTGCTTTTTTGGAGGGGGGGGGGGGGGCAAAACAGGAATAAATCCAAACACAAGATGTAGCAGAAAAAAAAGAAATTCTTAAGAAAACTAAAACAACGTGTATCTTCACTTATATTAATCAATTATTTTTGTCATAATTACCACTAAGCTAAATATTATTATAATGTACTTTTTCCTCCCAAGGAATGACGGTTCCCCCAATCCTACTTTTTTGTCTTGTACACTGTTTGCAACTGTTTCCTATGCAGCAACTAGTATTAGTTTGCTATCATATTTATTAGTATCTAGTGTTTTAATACTTAATTTATTAATTAAAAATTTTGATGTTTTATGACTGCAGTTTTAACTTACCAACAGAAATTCTCGATTTTTGTTAAAATTATGCGTGATAGAAATTATTGACTGTTATCACTAAAATTAGTATTAAAAATTCGATGAGAAACATTCTTCCTTTTTAAGAAAAAATTCATATCAGGCCTCTGTTATTCTTCTATTCCTACGCTAAAAGTTTTTGGGATGCATTGGCAATTGTTTCCCAGTCCCTACGGAACTTAAAGTACTGCTATAAAAAACACTTTAAAAATAAAATAAAATGACATATATTTTAATTTGACTAATAATATTACTTCTCAGACTTTAAAAAATTAGAAAAAATATATATACAATGAATTTACCTATTAATGTTGAGGCAATTCACAGCAGAAACTTATTGCACACCACACAACAAGATAGCAGATAAAATGAGATACATACGCGGGAAAAAAATTCTTCTCAAACTTTTTTTGCTTCACAGAACTACTAATGCTATCTATCGATGATAGAATGGAATATTTGACGCAGATCCTGAAGCTTCCTGTTTGTAATATATGAATCAAACATTTTTTAATTACAGTATGAATCAATTGATACTTAAAAGTAACGTCGAGGAGCATAAAGGGTTAAAGGGGTATCATCATTTCCTTATTTCTGCCTATTGAAATTGCATTGTTATTTCTTGACTGTTAGTTCCACTGTCTTGCTTTTAAAGGTTTGCAAACTCGCTTTTAAATTAATCTTGACACCATAGTCTGTAATTTTAAATCACTAAAATGGATTTTACTAAAAATTACATTGCCAGTTAAAATTAATCTAAGGCATATTCAGTATATGTCTCATTCTCATTTCGTACAAATCTTTTATTGTGTATTTATAGGACAGTGACGTATTTGAAAAATGCAGGAATATTACTGTATATTTATGATTTTGCTTAAAATAATTTTTCATAGATTGGGATAGAGATTAAAAAAAAAAAAATGGGTTTAAATACATAAACCAGCTTATACTCAACCTGCGGCCCAGCGACCTTTTATGTACGACCCGCGACGTAATCATTAATCCATATTTATAAAAATTTGAGATGCGCAATAAAAAATGCACTGTAAAAAAGAAAACAAAATCCGTGTTAAAAACAGAAAATGTACTGGCAGCATATTTGCCACTTATTCTCCGTTTTCGTATTCCCCCTATTTCAAGATGGAAATTTTCCTCTATTCAAGACCTGAAAGTTCTGGGGTTTTTTATGTGATCAATATTGTAATATTAAAAAAAAATATCTAAATAATAATTATATATAGTTATGCATATTTACACAGAAGAGGTATTTGTATTAAATGTTATCAGACCCATTTTTTGTTGCTTTGCCTTCCTCCAGATTCGAATCTCGGTACTTGCCCTTAGTGGATGATTGCTCTGTCTCCTATAGCCACATCCAACAACTTTGTTAAAGGCCAAAGGATCATTTACGAAAATTTAAATAGAATTTCACCATTTCTTCTTAATTGAAAAAGAGCATTTCCATTTGCCTATCTTGGAAGAAACATATCTGTTTTTTGACATGTTGTCCTATTTGCACTACAATCATATATATATATATTATTTAATCCTCAAAACTAATAAAATATTATTTAAAATTAAATTCCCATTATATATTTTTACATTAAACAAATATAAAAAGTTCTGCATACCATTGAACAAAAATCTGATTTATCGAAGAAAATCCCTTGAATTTTTATAGGACTTGGAAATTTTGCATTATTTTATTACCAGCCGCCCTAGGCGACCAGTTTGATCGTCCTTAAAATTTATGTTTGGGAAAGAATGCTAAGCATTGTATCATGTTACTTTTATTCATAATTTAATTTACTTGGACTGTCTTAAATATAATTAATATAATCCCTTAAGCTAATATTAGTTTTTTTGCCTTAAAATATCTCAATTTGTTGATAAAGCAAGTAAATCCTATTGGTTTAAAATAGACGTCTATGGGAATTTGGCGAAATATTAAAGATATCGCCAAGTTGGTGCCACTTTTGGCGACAGAACATGATCCTCCCTATGGTAACCCCTTTAAGGTATCCGAACACCTTTAAAACGCAATTTTAGATCAAAATATCGATTTTTCATATTTGCAATAATATTAAAATTGAATCTTTTATTTATCGAAATCTGCTTAAATTTTGTCTGTATCTAAAATAGAACCAGAGTTACAGCCGTTTAAAATTACATCTATTACGGCTTTTGAATGGTGTTTAAAAGTTAATTTTAGCTTTTTCTCAAAATGAAGTTTTTCAGATTTTTACTATACGCAAAACATCCTAAAACAAAAAATTATGCATGAAATGCCACAAAATTTTCTGTACTTCTTTTACAAATGTCGTTTGAGGGAATAGACTACACTCATGATAATATATTAAATAGTTTTATATTTACACTGGTATAAATGACATTCTTGAGACAAATTTTTCGAATTTTTCGTTACATTAGTAGTTTAACTGCCATATCATCTGAGATAGAGATGCGATTACAATGTGTGTAGTCTAAGTCCAAGAGAAAGTTATTCTGTTTATTATGCAATTTACAAAATGTCAATACATTGTTTTATTTTTGAGTTATCACGTTTTGCGGAAATGTCAATTTTTGACATAATTTTGACTATTTTTCTCTTTAAAAAAATTATTTCTGGGCAATTGCTAAAATTTTTATATTTTTTTCAAAGTTTTAAAGTAAATGTCATTATAAAAAATGGATAACAAGAGAAAATTATTAAAATTTCAAAAAATCACTTCCGAAGGTGTGCGGATACCTTAAAGCTATGGGGATGCATTAAACGCTGTTCAATAATCAATGAGATGAGTTTCATTCGAGCGTTGCCACTTAATAATTAACAAATAATCGCGATTTCTGTGTCACGTACGATAGCGTAATATATATATAGATTACATTTTATACGTATTAAACAAGTAAGGCTGGTTCTATTAATTTTATTAAATTACTTTTTTTAATGTAGTGTTTTTATCTTACTATTTTAATTATACTTTTTTTTTACATTATTAGATAATTATAGTGTGTTGCGGCCTACCGAAAACAGCAAATATGTTGCGGCATACAAGAAAATAAGGTTGAGTATTACGGATGTAGACAAATAAAATTCCCGTTGAATAATATTTTATATCCTGCACATAAGATAACCAAAAAAATAAATGCTGAGATGAAATTTTAACTTCCGAGAGGTTTCCTTTCATGACCCTGTACCAAAATGGTGAATAGAGTTACTCATTTTAATTCGATTGCCCATCTAGAAATTTTTTTTTATAAAAATGCGTATTATTTTACATTGAAACTTTAATTTTCTAATTCAAGCAGGTTTATCGTATAAAACGTGGGCTACAATGATGTCTACGTAGTGTAAATTTAAAAAAGAACTTTTGCTCTTTCCATCAAAACAAAAAGTTGAAATAATTTCGAGAATATTTCTTAATGAAAAGTAACGACTTATATTTGAAATCTGAATTATAGGTTTTAAAAAATCCTCTTATTCTTAACTCTTTGACTACAGTTTCGGACATAGTAGTCACAGTGGATTACTTTTTTATACTATTCGTAGCACTTTTTGAAAAATAATCCATACTATACCATTATAGTGCAACTATATTTTCAAGAAATATCTACTACGAAGAATTTTTTTTTTTTTTTTTGTAAATTGTGGTACGACTGACTATAGATTTCTTTATCCAATAAATTTTTGTTCTTTTGTACTTTTGTCTAACCCATTATGCATAAAATTGCAAAATTTACATATCTTTAAACTGATCTCCGATTCTCCAGATGCCTGCCGTGCTTCACACCCGGATTAGCCGTAGGTATTTGCAAATGCAAAGTAATTCTTCAAAATCGCCAGCAAAAGAAAACAAACAAACAACTGGTAGACCAACTATAGATCTATATTTTATTTCGACTCTTATCAATTTTTTACTAAATTTTCATCCTTCATAAAAATTTTTACAGAACGTATAAATTGAGAAAGGCTGTTACTCTGAGAAAAGAATTTGACTTTCCTTGCTTTTAAATTATTAATTACACTAAAAAATGAATTATATGTAAACAAAATGTATGCATATTGTGTTTTGCCCCTGCTTACAAAGGCTACGAGAACTCATTTTATTTTGAGTGAGTAGATTATTTAAATTACATATAATCTGTTAAAACCAAAATGATATCTACTAAAAAACAACTTTTCACAAGTAAAAAAAAAAGACCAAGCTAAAATAAATAAATAAATAAAAGTTGTGGCTAAAAAAGGATGTGATATCAAATTTTCAAGATTACAGCTTACACTGTTAAAAATATCTTGAAAAATTACCTCTGTTTTTAAAGATTATCTATTTTCTGATAAATGAGAACGCTACATAAACGCCTATGGAGCGTTTTCATTGGTCAGAAAATAGATAGTCTTTAAAAACAGAGGTAATTTTCATGATATTTTTAACAGTGCATATTATGGTACTTATTTAACATTTTCCATTTAAAAAAATTTCATATGTAAGTCGAGTGCCTGTGTATATGCTTATAGAAAGCCTTTTCTCCTGTAATAAAAACATCATAACGTGTTTCTAAAAATTTCCTTTTTTTTAGAATTATGCATAATGGGCGTGGGGCCATCTTTCCATATTTTACACAAATTTATAAGCACCCGAGTTCGTAAAGAAAGGCGTAATATGTTTTCATTATTAACAATTTCGAACTTCTGGTTTTAACTACGGGTAGATAAATTAAGAAGGCTTTTATTTTGAGAAAATAAATTAATTTAGACTGCTTTTAAATAATTAATTACTCTAAATAATAATCATAAGGTGAATCCAGAAGGTACGTCACCATTTTCTTAAGACACAAATTTCTAAGCACACATATCCGTAAAGAAAAAGCGTAAAATGTTTGCTTAAGTAACAATTTGGAGCACCGGATTTTAACTATGGATTTGGGTGCTTAGAAATTCGTATAAAATACGGAAAGATGGCTGCCAAGCCCATCATGTATAATTTTGCAAAAATTTGAACTTTCAGAAACACGTTATGATGTATTTAGTACAGGAGAAAAGGTTTTCTGTCAACATATACTTAGGCACTCGACTTAAATATGGTAAATTTTTTAATAGAAAATGTTAAAGTTCAGTAATACACTATATGGCCAAAGGTGACCTGCCACTTGCGATTTTAGACGTTTTGTTAAATATCTAGAAAAATACACGAGGAATTAACCTGAAACTGCAGATGTGTAAACAGTATAGTATAGGTCATATATTTCCGCGAAGATTTTTTTCCAAAACTCCGTAGGGAACCATCAAAAAATTGAAACAGAACAAATATCTTTTGGATAACCCTGTAAAAACTAATGTATCAAAAGCATTAAAACTCGAGAATATTAATAAGTGGCTTATTGTAATATACTGTGTTCATTTTTATGAGGATAGCATGTATACTTGTAGAGAAATTAAGATTTTTATAAAAACATTCCCAAATTTCGCCAAGTTTGTTTGCTTATAATTTTCAGAGTTCTTAGTATAAAATAAAGTTCATTTTAAAAATTATGACAAACAACATTGTACACAATATTCTGCAATCAGAATTTAAAAATAATAAAAATTGGATGAAAAATGAGCAAGTTTACTGAAAAATATTTCACTGCGCATGCGCGAATGCAATCAAAATATAATGTTCATAATGTATTATCTAAGTATGTAGGGCCACTTTTGTTAAAGTCTCAAAATCATAGCTTGAAATTTCTGAAAATTATCGTCGATAGAATAAACTCGAAATCCGTTGCTCCCCAAAATAAGCAAAAAGATGAGGGGTTGTATGAAATATCTGTATATTAGTGGCAAGATAGTGTACACAATATTCACGTACCACTATATTTGGATACAACCCCTCATCTTTTTACTTCCTTTTGTGAACAACGGATTTCAAGCTTATTCTATCGACGATAATTTTCAGATTTTTCAAGCTATGATTTTGAGACTTTCACAAAAGTTGCTCTATATACTTAGCTAATACATTATGAACATTATACTGGTGTCCAGAATTAAAGACCAGTCACAAAATGCTAATATTTAAGTAAGCGAATACTCAAAAGGAAATAATATAATTCAAATAATTACTATCCCTACAGCACAGCTAGTCCATATAACATTTCATTCATGTCACACATGGTCACAAGTGTCACAGTCACTACGGTGAAGCAAAAAATAGGAAATTCCATACGTTTCATTATGAGTCTCAAATGATCACTATATGTGACTCCATTTAGACGTCAATGTGACTGCTGCTTTGTGACGAATCACCAGGTGACTTTACAATGTAGTTAAATTGTGACTCTCATGTGACTGTCATTTTTAGACTCAATTTCAAAGTCATCATGAACGTTGTATTATGATAAGTCACCAAATAATATCACATTATAGTCACATGGTGACTTTTGACAAAAGAGCACAATGGTGACACAACAGTAGTCTCTCTGTCACCTGAAAGTCATCGTGTGACTTTAATGTGACATTATTTGGTAACTTATCACAATGCAGCGTTCACGATGACTTTGAAATTGAGTCTACAGATGACAGTCACATGAGAGTCACAATGTAACTACATTGTAAAGTCACATGGTGACTTGTCATAAAAGAGTAATCAGAGTGACGTCTCTGTGGAGTCACATATAGTGATCATTTAAGACTCATAATGAGATGTATGTAATTTCCTATTTTTTTGCTTCACCGTAGTGACAGGGACACTTGTGACCATGTGTGACATGAATGAGATGTTATATGAACTAGTTGTGCTGTAGAGATAGTAATTATTCGAATTATATTATTTCCTTTTGAGTATTCGAGTACTTGAAAATTAGCATTTTGTGATTGGTCCTTAATTTTGGACACCAGTGTATTTTGATTGCATTCGCCCATGTGCAGTGAAACATTTTTTAGTATACCTACTCTTTTTTCATCCAATTTTTATTATTTTTTATTCTGATTGCAGGGTATTGTGTACAATGTTTGTCATATTTTCTGAAAAGAACTTAAAAAAAAAAATATTAATAGGCCACAGTAGTCCCGCCTTGATATTCGTACGATATGTTCGCTTTATTTTAAAACATCTTGCTTGATATTTAATATTTTTAAATGATTTTTTGCACACGATACCTAAGGACTATCTGTTAACGGGGTAGTTTGTACTTTTGCGATTTTTTTTTTCTAGTTTAATTCTGAGGACCCTGTCAATTTAGGATCCAGTGAAATTCGAGGTGTTGTGTCCTTTTTAGTGTTACAAAATCCATATCAGCAAAATTCAGAAAATTTTAAAAACGCACAACGAAAATCGAGAGTTTAAGCTTTCCAATAGCATGCTTTCCATAGTTCTACTACAATTAGGCTAAGCAAAATTGCTAAAGATTTTGATGAAAAATGTGTCAGAAACGGGCTCGTAATGTTATTCATATCAATTTCATTATGTTGTAACAGAGAAACGTTTTTAAAATACGCCGCAAACGTTTTTTCTTCATAGTCCATAATATAACGAAATGTATTTTTGAATTCCCCTGGACACGTACCTGTGCGCTTCAATAAGTTGCATAAATTTTATGTTTAAAATTGTTTTACATCATTAAAATACACAGCAAATGATTTTTCCCACATAGGCAATAATATAAAAGAATACTTTTGAATGTCCATGTAAGTGAAGTATAAATTATTAGAAAATAGTACGTATTAGAAAATAAATTTGCTAGCTAGCAGATTTTTATGAAATACTAAATTTTACCTTACAGTCTCATTATTCGGACATGAAAACCCCGCCCCGTTAAAAATCTGATTGGCTGATACCGACACATATTAGCAAATGGAGACGATGTAATATTTCCTTTGGTGTGATTGGATTATTGTAACGTGTTAAAATAGATCACTCCTATTTATACTTTGGATTTATTTCTTTCTACGATTATTGTTTAATTTCAACAAAATACTCTTGAAAGAATGAAATATTTCAAATTCTATATTTCTATGAATAACGAAGGAAATTATGCATTTAGTTTGTATATATAAAATTTCAGAACCGTATACAGGGAGGTAAAACTTGTGCAAGTTACTAGGGGACAAAATTTCAGCCCGAGTTTATAACAGTGTTGAATTCAGGCGCTTTTCTCCGGGAGGGATTTCTGAGGCTCCGAGGGCGGACATAATAGCGTTCTGGGTCGGGAAATTTCACTTTTTGACCATTGAAAACACAAAATATCAAATCTTCCGGGGGGACAACTCATTGCTCCGGGGGGGATGTCCCCCTGGCCACCCCTGAATTCAACATTGGTTTATTAAGTAAAACGGTAAAAAAATAGACGCGTTCATTTTAAAGTATTTTTTAAGTTAAAATAACTTGGGAACGTCCATCCGTTACTCTTGTGATAATTAGAGTAAATTTTCATATATAATTCCAATTATTTTATTACAAAATATAATTAAGATAAAAATTTATATAACCAACTAAATACCACTGTGTTCCACACACAAACATATATCTAATTTGTAACAAAAAACATTTTACTTAGGTATATATTAAATGACTCTTGTGACACTCTGGTCACAAGAGTAACAAAATTTTGATTGATTATATAGACAAGGGAAATGCTTTTTGTTACAAATTAGATATATTTTATGCGAGTGGAACATAATTATATTTAACCCCTTGAGGGGCACCGGTATATATTATATACCACCTACGATTAATGAAGTTTTACACCAGAAAAATTTTATTAAATTTTACTTTTTTAACTTAGGTGGAAAAAAGACGTCAAAT
This sequence comes from Maratus speciosus, assembly GCA_963932465.1. Classification (NCBI taxonomy): domain Eukaryota; kingdom Metazoa; phylum Arthropoda; class Arachnida; order Araneae; family Salticidae; genus Maratus; species Maratus speciosus. Next base: position 280,419,961 of record OZ010787.1, on the reverse strand, counting down.
TGCTTTTACCTATTTTGAAATAGAATTTTTCAAAGATTATGGTGTGAGTTCAACATTACAGGAACGCAATCACTTGCCCCTCAAGGGGTTAACCGGTTATATCAATTTTTGTTTTAATTATATTTTGTAATACAATAATTGGAAGTATTTGTGAAAATTTGCTCTAATGGTCACAAGAGTAACAATGGACGTTCCCAGCTAACAAATAATAAAATTACGAAGTCAGAATTTGCTAAAACATGTTTGTGGCGTGGCCAGGAGACTGGGTTTCAAGTTTCCTATTCTTGTATATGTATAAAATATTCGACAATTTAACATTTTAAGTTCGAAAAACAGTTTTTTAAAATTAAAAATAAGCAGAACTTAAAGTTAGTAAGTTTTAAAGATTGTTAACTTTAAAATTGTAGATCAACTTGTTCAAATTTTTAAAGAAATATTTTTAATATTCATTACTTTAATATTTATTATTTTTAAGGGGACACTACACCTTTAACAGTCGCAGAACGAAATTTGTCCTGTGTAACACATCGTTTTTTAAGATCCCACTTGAGCAACGGGAAGAAAGGAAAACGTTAATGTTAAGTCTATGGGGGCGTTATTTTAAAATTTCTCGCTTTGATTTTAGTATTATTGAGTGATGTTTTTTGCACAGGATAGCTGAGGACGATCTAAAACCAGGCTAGTTTTTACATTTTACATTTTGGTTATAGAATTATATATATATATATATATATATATATATATATATTAGTATAGTTTCAATTTCAGAACCGATTCACTCCGGTTCCGAAAGTAAAGGTAATATTTTTTAAATATCTGAATCCAAAATCAAAAGAGTAAAAACTAGCCAAGTTGTAGATTGTCCTCAGCTATCCTATGCAAAAAAATATCATTTTAAAATATTAAAAAGGAAGTGAGATATTTGAAAATAACGCTCCACACATACTTAACGTTAGCGCTTACATTTTTTTCCCGTAACTAGTGTGGGTTCTCAAAGGTAACGTAAAGGTATTTTTTTAACGGTAAGGAAACGCTAAAATTTATCATTAACTTTAATAATGTAAACCTAAAAATAATGAGACTGTAAGTAAAATTTAGTATTTTATAAAAATCTGCTAGCTAGCAAATTTATTTTCTAATACGTACTATTTTCTAATAATTTATACTTCACTTACATGAACATTCAAAAGTATTCTTTTATAGTATGGCCTATGTGGCAAAAAGCATTTGCGGTGTATTTTAATGATGTAAAACAATTTTAAACACTAAAATTTATGCAACTTATTGAAGTGCACGGGTACGTGTACAGGGGAATTCAAAAGTACATTTCGTTATATTATGAACTATGAAGAAAAAACGTTTGCGGGGTATTTTAATAAAGTTTCTCTGTTACAACCTAATGAAATTGATATGAATTTATGAGGCGCAGTAAAACATGCTTTCTGAAGGGGTTGCACAGCATTTATCATTCATTTACAGGTTCACAGAAAAGAGTTCAGTTTTATTACAGAAAAAACTGCTTGCAGCATGTGTTTTAGTTATACTTCACGATTTTAAACAAGATGGAATTCATATACGTTACTGAGGTTTACTACAAGATGCTTACATTAGAATACGATGTGCATCACATTTTATTTCATTTACAGGGGCACATAAAAGATGTTGGATACAATACTGTGTATGAAGAATTGTCTATTAGTGGTGATTGCTGAAAGTGAGTTTTCAGCTATGATATACGTTTTAAACTAAATTTCTGCATACTATATTATATATATAAATTCTATAGACTATGTATGGGGCTACGCAAAATAACTATGAAGAATTGTTGAGAATGAGAGTGAATTGATTAATTTTATTTTCAAGTTCAACTATATTTAGAAAGATATGTTTGAAAAATACAAATATAATAATATACAAGGCTACTCAAAGAATTGGGGGCATTCACGCTTATTTCAGATACGGGAAGAAATGAAAACGCTAATTTTAAGACTATGGGGGCGTCATTTTCAAATTTCTCGCTTCGATTTTAATATTTTTGAATGATTTTTTTTTACATAGGATAGCTGAGGGCGATCGACAACCAGGCTAGGTTTTACTTTTTCGATTTTAGTTATAATTTTTTTTATATTAGGATAGTTTCAATTTCAGAACCGATTCGACCGGTTCCGAAAATAAAATTAATTTTAAAAAAAATATCTGAAATCAAAATCGAAAAAGTAAAAACTAGCCCGGTTATAAAGCGTCCTCAACTATCCTATGCAAAAAAATTCATTTTAAAATATTAAAAAGGAAGCGAGATATTTGAAAATAATGCTCCCATAGACTTAACATTAGCGCTTTCATTATTTTCCCGTTACTAGTGTGGGTTCTCAAATGTAACGTAAAGGTATTTTTTGTAACGGTTAGGAAACGCGAAAATTTATCATTAACTATAATAATGTAAAACTAAAAATAATGAGACTGCAAGGTACAATATATCATTTTATAAAAGTCTGTCAGCTAGCAAATTTATTTTTCAATACGTAATTGTAACGGAATCCTGGTTTAAACGGAATATCTTCATGATTCCTCTCAAAATATCTTACAATTTTATCAGCAAAGACGGAAACAATCCACCTAAAACGGTATTTCGAACTTATTGTTTATGTTTCCATTTTACCAGCTTTTATAGTGTCATGTTTTTAGCATGAGGGGATCGAATTTTAATTACTACCAGGTCCTGCGTTTTTCTCTACGCCCTCTATATTTTCTATATGTATATCCAATACAAAACTTTTGGACGGGTACTCAGATGTTTAGCACTCTCCAACATAGTTGGAAAATGTTTATGAGTTGGGCTTGACTGCTCGTCTATCCTTACTCTAACTAGCGTACATATACTCGGATTGTGATGCAATTGAAATACGTTGTTGAAGTGTATCATGGCATACATGACATTGATAATGAAGCGTGTAATAATTTATACTTCACTTACATGAATATTCAAAAGTATTCTTCTATATTATGGCCAATGTGGGAAAAATCATTTGCGTTATATTTTAATGATTTAAAACATTTTAAACATAAAATTTATGCACCTTATTGAAGTGCACAGGTACGTGTACAGGGGAATTCAAAAGTACATTTCGTTATATTATGGACTATGATGAAAAAACGTTTGCGGCGTATTTTAATAATGTTTCTCTGTTGCAAACATAATGAAATGGATATGAATTTATAAGTTGCACTAAAACATGCTTTCTAAAGGGGTTGCAAAATATTTATCATTCATTTACAGGATCACAGAAAAGAATTCAGTTTTATTACAGAAAAAACTGCTCGCAGCGTGTTTTAGTTCTGTTTCACTATTTTAAACAAGATGAAATTCGTATACATTACTGAGGTTTACTACAAGATGTTTACATTAGAATATGATGTGAATCACATTTTATTTCATTTAGAGGGGCACATAAAAGTTGCTGGATACAATACTGTATACGAAGTATTGTCTATTAGGTATGATTGCTAAAAGTAAGTTTTCAACTATGATATCCTTTTTTAACTAAATTTCTGCATACTAGATTATATATATAAATTCTATAGACCATGTATAGGGCTACGCAAAAGAACTAGGAAGAATTGTTGAGAATGGGAGTGAATTGTTTAATTTTTAGGGCTGCGTACTTAAAAAGTAAAAACGGAACCATTATAAGATCACTCCTGTGTCTGTCTGTCACAGCCCTTTTACTCGTAGGCTATGCAACGTGGAAAGTTCAAATTGGGGGAAGTAATAAAGACTATTGACCCACATATTTACAGATTAATAAATATTCATAAATATATTTAGGAAAAATGTAGAGGGGCTAATTAATTTACTTGGAAAAAAATCTTTTCTTTGTATATCGTGTGGGGTATCGTGTGAAAGCTTTCGTAACGCTGAAATCAAAAATATATTTCATTTAATTTTAGGTATTACATTTTCAAAGTTATGGTGGAAAATGTACTGCAAAAATATGTCCCCCCCCCCCCATCTAATTCTGAATCTATTGAAACTAAAATTATGAAACAATTAGAGGTAGTAGACATTAATTTACACCTTGCAGGAAAATTATAGCGATTACCTTAGGTCACATAGTTTTTGAGAAAATCGCATTTTTCCGTTACACTCAAATTTCGATTTACGGGCTTCAGTAAAAGTGTTGAGCAGAGCTGGAGGTACCTATCGTAGCAGAAATATAAAAGCATTGTTGATCATGTATTTTGGAAAAAACGTTGGTAATTAACCGAGATATTAACCCTTAAAGACACGGACGGTTTGGGCATACATAATAACAGGGACGGTGTACTCTGTTATTCTGTCTGTACTCTAGCTTTCAAAAGCTTAGATAACAAATTTTAAGGATATATTTATGTAATGCAATGTCCAGCGGCAGTATAAAAGCAATAAACGTCAAATTGTTAAATACAGACTACTGTAATAGCACTTATTTTCACGAACCGTAATTTTCGCGAAAAGGAAGATATCGGTGATTTCGTTTTATATAAACCAAACCAAAAGTTGAATAATCCTAAAACTATTTAAGTAGAACCCCTTTTGCATAAGGCATTTTAAGAAACTTTCTTTTGTCCTGACGCAATGATTCGATACATCGAGAATATTCTTGTACGTTATTACGAGAAGCAGAGAGAGCTTCTCGGGCTAGTACCAGAACAACCTGGTGTAGTTCAACGTTTTTAAGGCACGCCAAGATCCTCTTTTTGTGGTTGAACTAGAGATGAGGAATATTATTCCAGTGTTTGTACCCGCTTCCAGCACAAGAGAGCTCCAACCTTTGGACTTAACTGTAAACGGCGATTTCAAATGTTTGCTCAAGAATGAGTTTATTGGGTGGTATTCTAATGAGCTTAAATTTCTAGAGGAAAAAGAATCTGTGGACCTGCGGATATCACGACTAAAACCGATTCACGTTTCTTGGCTTGTGCGCACATTTAACGGCGTTGAAGTCAAACATGACATAATTTTTAATGGCTTCAAAGAAGCTGGTATAAATATTGTAAGTGAGAGCTGCATTCCATTAGTTGTATTAATGTTTTTATTCAAGAAATAGTTGCATAATATTCAAGAAATAGTTGTAAGTATTCAAGAAATTTCGTACTTATTTCTCATTTAAGTAACTGTAATAATTAAATTTTGGATAAGTGAAAAATTTCCGATTTTTTATTATTATTTGAAGCGAAAAAAAAAAATATTTCGCGAGGCTTAAATTTTCGCGATTACGACGGGATCGCGAAAATAAGTGCTTTTACAGTAATTCAATGAGACTTAATCACACAAATACTATGGGATTCGCGACTAGTTTCCATTGAGTGACTCTCTCAGTACACCTACTATGTCTATAAAGGTTAAATAAAAACCTATATGGAATAACAAATATACAGAATAACTATATTTGCTATTATTTAGGTTCCGTATATCTTTGAACTTTCATGGTATATCCATTTATACTTTTCTAGTATACTGAATGCAAAGGAAAGATCCTTTAACCTGAAAATACTTGTGAACGGAGAGAGCTACAGCTATGCAAGGGAGGTAACGATATAGTAAAGCGACTACGCCCGATTTAATGAAAACGACAGCAGCGCCCCTAGTGGCAAAATTTGGAATATAGCCACTGCAAATCGAAAACGAAAAGAGATGGAGCAAAATTTCCAGGTAGAAAGTTTTAGAGCATCAATTAATTAATAGAATACGACATTTGGTTTACATGGATAAGATAAATCTTCGCCTGTTTACCCAAAAATGTCCGTAATTGATGCACTTCATTTTGTGTAAACGTTTGAATGGAATAGTCAGAAGTATGAAGAAATACGTACAATTTATGCTATAAATACGTACTTATCTCAATACGTTTTCATAACATCACACAATAAAAAAAAAGAAAAAGTGTCTCACAGTGATAAAAAGTTAATATTCAGTATGTTCGAAAAGTTCGCCATTGCTCACGATACACGTTTGTTTTCATGAGAGTAATTCTGGATGCACATTTCTCAGCATGGAACGTCTATTGCAAGCCCCTTCAATACGGCGACATAGATCTAACCATTTCAAGGGCGGTGGCTAGACGGTTTAGCCACCTAATTTTAATTCCAAAACTGACAAATGTCACCAAGAATATTTTAATAAAATTTTGCTTTTGTAATGAAAGTGCAAATTTGCGCGTTTTTGTTTTCTAAGAAATTCGTTTGAATATTCTGGTGTCAGTCAATTATTTCATCAGTTTAGGAACAGAATTCTTCTGGACCTGAAAGGGTTATTCTAAAATTTATATTACAGTACAGTACAACGTCACAATCTGCAATTGTGCATTGCTACATTTCCGGAATGTGAATAGGCAAAGTAGGATCGTCACTCATCGATTTCGGACATTTTTGGGTATGCAGGTGACGATTTACCTTATCCGTGTGAACCAAATGTCGTTTCGTACCAATTTATTGATGCTCTAAAACGTTCTAATTGGAAAATTTGCTCTACCTCTTTTCGTTTTCGATTTGCAGTAGCTATCTTCCAAATTTCGTCACTAGGAGTGCTGCTGTCGTTTGCATTAGGTCAGGCGTAGTCGCTTTATTGTACCGTTACCTCACTTGTATAGCTGTAGCTCTCTCCGTTCGCAAGTATTTTCAGGTTAAAGGGATTTTCCTTTGTACCCTGTATACTATACAGCTATACCCAAACCTACGTTGTAAAGTTTTTACAAAGTCTTAGTATTCTTTTAGCAACGGTATTTTTTTTTATAATACACTTACTAATTCATATATTATTGTTCGGAACCCTCTGTGAGTAATACTCGCACTTGACCGTTTATTTTTTAATTAAATTCTACATTTTCAAGTTCAACTATATTTAAAATGATATGTTTCGAAAATATAAATTTAATAATATACATGGCTATTCAGAGAATTGTATGCATGCACGCCTATGGATGATAATTTCTGTAAGTGCGATTTAAGTAGTTTTAAGCATGTTTATACTGGAATAAATTTTATCTTAACATGTGGCGTGTATAAAAACATGTTGCTAATGTAAGGGCTGTACAAAAGAATACAAATACACTTCCGTTAATTGGTAGAAATTGCTGAAAGTTATTTTCATCTGCATTATTCGTTTTCTTATTATATTAATTTTTAGCTTATTTTTCATGCCATTAAACACATGCCTAAGAACATTCATTGCTGACTTTATCATTTTAATTTTTCATAATTTGAACAATTTAAATTTACTAAGATTTAACAAAACTTAAAATTCGTAAATTTTAAAGATTGTTAACTTTAAAAATGTTGATCAATTTGTTCGAAACTTTAAAAAAATAATTTAATATTTATTATTTTTAATATTTGTCATTTTTATGGGGACAGTACACTTTTAAAAGTCGCAGAAAATGCGAAATTTGTCCTGTGTAACATATCTTTTTTTAAGAGCCCTTCTCAGACACGGGAAGAAATGAAAATGCTAATTTTAAGTCTATGGGGGCGTTATTTTCAAATTTCTCACTTTGATTTTAATATTTTTGAATGATTTTTTTTACATAGGATAGCTGAGGGCGATCGACAACCAGGCTAGGTTTTACTTTTTCGATTTTAGTTATAATTTTTTTTATATTAGGATAGTTTCAATTTCAGAACCGATTCCACCGGTTCCGAAAGTAAAAATAATTTTTTTAAATATCTGAAACCAAAATTGAAAAAGTAAAAATCAGCCCGGTTGTAGATCATCCTCAGCTATCCTTTGCAAAAAAATTCATTTTAAAATATTAAAAAGGAAGCGAGATATTTGAAAATAACTCTCCCATAGTGTTAACATTAGCGCTTACATTTTTTCCCGTTACTAGTGCGCGTTCTCAAAGGTAACGTAAAGGTATTTTTTTAACGGTAAAGAAACGCGAAAATTTATCATTAACTATAATAATATAAAACTGAAAATAATGAGACTGTAAGGTAAAATATTGCATTTTATAAATGTCTGCTAGCTAACAAATTTATTTTCTGATACGTAGCAGTAACGGAATCCTGATTTAAACGGAATTTTTTCATTATTCCCTTAAGAATACTTGGCAATTGTGTCTGCAAAGACGCAAATAACCCATCTAAGACGGTATTTCGCACCTATTGTTTATGTTTCCGTCTTACCAGGTTTTATAGTGTCATGTTTTTAGCATGAGGGGGTCGAATTTTAATTACAACTAGGACCCCGCATTTTTCATGAACTCCGCCTTTCTTTGAAGGGAAAATAAAATTTGATGTCGATACGAGTGTGTTTCGAAAGGTTATCAGCTCGACAAAGAGAATAGAAAAATTTTGACAATATTTCATTTTTTTTAACGTAGTTCCTTACAACTTATAAAATTTAAACCAACGAGTTTCCAACTTTTTATTATCTTCAGTATAATAAGCCTTATCTAACTTTGGAAATGAAGTGGTGGTCTTTGCTTTAACCCCATATTTTGAAGTGAATTTTCGACTACCGAGCCATTTCTTCAGGCTTGGGAAGATGAAATAATCGCTGGGAGCAAAATACGGTGCATGTGGAAGCACTACAGAGCGTAGGTCATTGACTTTCATAGCAAAAAGTACAGGCATGTGTGCAAGAGCAATGCTGTGGTAAACGAACACCTTTTTGCTCAGGTATGGACGTTTTGTCGGAATAAGTAATTTTCAATTGGTCCCGTAGAGAAGCATAACACTGCCCGGGGACGATTCTGCCTTTTTCCTGGTGGTCTATGATCACCACATCTTGTCAATTCCCGAAAACCGTATCCATGGCTTTTCCAGCAGACGGAACCGTTTTCACTTTCTTTGGTGCAATTTCAGCTGCTCTTTCACATTGTTTAGATTGCTGTTTCATCTCTGGTGAATAATGGCGAATTCATGTTTCATCCACCTTTATAAGGCGTTGACGAAAATCAGCAGATTGATTAAGTTTTCTAACTTAAGTTGAAACCATCACAGTCCACATTACTAAAGGCAGTGGGCCATCTGCACTACCTTCTTTTGAAAATAAAACGAACAGTGAAGATGGAGAAACTCATAAAATGATAAAGAAAGGGGGGGGGGGGGTGAAGAAGGAGACCAATTTCACGAGGTTTAATTTGATTATGTTAATAAATGAAATGTTTTCATGAAGGAATTTTCAGCAGAAATTCCACCCAAATCAGCATTTCATTGCAAAGTATATATCTGATATAATCATAATAGAACCTTCACTTTTGAACTTGCCAAATTCAATCTATAAGCGATATTCAAACGGAGGCAAATCAGGCAAATTTCTACCACTTATTTTAAAATGTTATTATTGTCTTAATTAACTGAAGTTATTAAATAGGATAAAAAAAATTTAAACATTTGTAATAGAAGTATGCCTACTTCATCCTCATGAAATCGGAACCTACTGTTCGATCCAGCACATTTCGGCCTGAAACTTTTTCTATAAGCAAGGCTCTATGATTGAATACGAGTCATAATTGATTGTATCAGTTTATAAGCCTTTGTTGTCTAAAAATTTGAAAGTAGAGGTCTCCTCGGACGGAAATTTCTTGTTCCCGGAACCGAACAGTACAATTAGAAGTACAAAAAAAATTACGTTTTATGAAGCTAAAACTTTGGCCCGACTCAATTTCAACAAAACATGTCGATATTTTTAAAACAACGTTATTCTATACATTATTCAAAAACCAGATTTACGCATAGTTTTTATTTTCAGATTATATTCGTAATTCATGGAATATAAGGAATAATAGCAATATTAATGATTATTTAGACTGCATTGATGACTACATCGAAGAGGCCTTTTAATCAAAGCTAAAGTCAGTTCCTACACACAGAAGATTTTTCTTCGCATTCAGTGAGACAAGAAAATTGTTTATTAATAGATGTTATTTAGAAACTACAGCATTAGTTTGCAGAAATACTGTTTATAATTTATTTATTTATTGAACAACAAACATGCGACTTGTGTGCTTGACATGAGAACCCGCGGATAAGTCGGAGACAAGATAGCACAAGGAAATATTACAACACAAGAGAAATACACCGTGGGAGTTCCACACAAGTGTGTGTGCAATGGAACCAGCGGGAATCGAACCCACAATCTCTTACGCTATTTATATTTAAGTGAATTAAATCAAGCAATCCGCTAAAAGCAGCTTCAAATAATCAACAATTAGGCATTGTTTTCCAACAAGACTGCTAGACCACATGTATCTTTGCTCACTGCAGACACAAACTATTATAATTGAGATGAAATGTTTCAATCCAAGTACCATTCTTCAAAACTTACACCGTCGAATGACCGTTTCATCATGACCGTTTAGATCACTTCAAAACATTTTGAGGATAAGATATTTTATTTTTTGGAAGATTTCAGAAAATACATCGATTCTTTAGCCAGATGAGCGCTAATTATGTAACTGCTAGGAATTGAAATTTTCACGAAATACATTTTCTTTAATTTCCATCAACAATATGCGACAAATTTTTGCATCAGTCCCCAAAATCTGAATTTGGTTATGGATTCTTCTCTGGTCTTTTTCTATGAATTTTAATAACACTCCATCTTTACTTTCAATTTACATTAGTATCCTGGTTAAAGTTTGCCTTAGTTAACATTTTTATTACTTTCTTCTATCTTCAATAGAAGAAAGTATTGTAATCGAAATTTTTTTTGACTTCCAGTTTTCAACGGATTTACATGTTTTAGGGGTCAGAGATTCTAAGAAACATGTTTATAGAAAATTGGCTGTCTGTCCGTGTGTCCGTATGTCGCCATTGTACCATCAAAATTTGTATGAAGTTATGCATAGAATTGAACCAATTTTTTTGTGTATATTTTTGGCCATACTTTGTAATGGCACATACTTTCGTTTACTGTTTACTACAATTCATTATTCAGTGACACAGTTTTATAAAATGAGTAGAGAGGAAATTAAGGCTCACAAAGCAAGTTAGTAAATTTGTCATTAGCTTTTCAAGAATTATAGGAGAAGGATAATACCGTCATCAACAAGTCTATCACTGTGAAAGACTGCGTTATTTACGTAGAAAATGTCAGTAGGACATTTTTAACAAACTGGTAAAAACATTTTATGGGCACCAATGAAGGATAGCTTAACATTGTCTTGATCGGCAAGTTCAAGTAGAGGCTGCAAAGTAAAAACACTGCTAATTTACCAAACTAATTTATAAAATAATAAAAGTAGTTTCTGAGCAACAACGAATGATAGCTTAACAATGTCTTGATCGGCAAGTTCAAGTAGAGACTATAAACTAAAAGCACTGCTAATTTACCAAATTCCACTATAGGACACAGATTGGTAAAGGATATTACGGCAACTCCTCCTGATTATTAACTTGGAAGTAGAGGAAGAAGATGGAGAATCTCTGGAGATATTTGACAGTGAGCTTGCAACTGGCAAGGTAAAAAAAATCTCTATCAGCAATGTGAGGAAAATAAAATTATAACCTAATCTAAAGATAAAGATGGAGAGAAAAATAAATTTATTTTCTCTGACTTCTGATAAAGAAAAAGAATGCTTTGGTTAAATTGGAAGAAATTCGAAATATTTCCTTGAAATGGAATTCTAAGAAATTCATTATCAGAATTACATATCAATGTAATGAAAAATCCATGCAGTTTTCAGAGAAAATAAAAACAAAGTCTTTCTCAAACAATTGCAAAAAAATTTTATAGCTGTACTTGTTACAAAAAACTCCAAATTGAGACGGATGAATTAAAAAATGTTTTTATACACAATCTAGGTATAAAACCACAGATAGGATGTTTTTGTGCCTGTCCACAGATTCCTAAAGAGTGATACAAATTTTCAAAGGAAGGGATTTGTTAGATTGGTGGCAATTGCACAGACCATCAGCTCATCAAGTTGAAGGCTGAAATTTTAGGATTAGATAGAACTCAATTATCATATTAAAATGCAAATGGTCTGCCAAGTCATATGTTGATATAAAACACCTGCAGACCGGAGTTTAGTATTTGATCGATTGGTTTCTCATTGTGTTTTCCTGCACCCAAATGAATGAAAGCATTGAAGTTTGGGTGCATGAAAACACAATGATAAACCTGCAGATAAACCACTAAATTGAGGTTCTGCAGATGGTTTCCACCAAGATATGACTTGGTAGAACAATGCATATAACTTGTATATAAAATAAACGGTCAAGTACGAGTATTACTCGCGCTTAGAGGGTTCGTACAATAAATATATGAATTATTAACTGTATTATTTAAAAGAATAATAAAACTTTGTAAAAACCTATACAACGTAGAGTTGGGTATAGCTGTATATATTAGAAAAGTATGAATGAGTATACCACAAAAGTTCTAAGAGATATAAAGCCCAAATAAAATTAAATAATGCTATTTTGTATAACTCTTTTTCTAATCTTATCTTAATCTGCATATGATGAACTTAATTCGGTACTGACAATAAAAGTACTGCATATTTAAATTTCATTTGACATTTCATAAAACTAAATTTCACATAAAAATATTTTTATTTTTACAGTTTAGCTGAAACAAAATCCTTGTTCAAAGTTTAAACTTGGCGTTGTACTAAGCGCGCTTCGAAAGGAGGTCGCAAAGAAGCAACTCGACTTTATCCGTGCCGCGTTTTTCCAGATAGGTTTTTAATTAATTTTAAAGACACGGGAGGAATATTGAGAGATCCACTCAACGCAAACTAGTCGTGAATCCCGTAGTATTATTGTGATTAATTCTAATTAAATTGGTCGGTTTTTAACAATTTGACGTTTACTGCTTTTATGCTGCTACTGGGTATTGCATTCCAAAAATATATCATTAAAAGTTGTTATCTAGTATTTTAAATCCGATGGTACATAGAGTACGCTGCCTCTGCCATTATGTATGTCGAAACCAAACCACCCGTGTCTTTAAGGGTTAAGGCTCCTGCCCCTGACGGCGAAGGCACTCACGAGCTAATGCTAATCGTATGGGGAAGAATTTTTCTAATATCTCTTTTGCATTTCGACATTTTTAAATATTTTTTTTGGCATTGGATAGCTGAAATCCGTCTCTACATCGCACCTTTCTTTACTTTTTCGATTTTGGTTGCAGATATTTTTTTAAATGTCACTTTCATTTTAAGAACCGGTTTTGAAAGTGAAAGTAACTTTATAAAAGATATCTGCGACCAAAATCGAAAAAGTAAAAAAGGTGCGATGTAGAGACGGACCTCGGCTGTCCAATGCAATATATATATATACATATATATATATATATTTAAAAATGTCGAAATGCAAACGAGATATTAGAAAATCCCTCCCCATAGGATTAGCATTAGCTCGTGAGTGTCTTCGCCGGCAGGGACAGGAGTCTTAATATCTCGGCGAATTACCGACGATTTTGTTTTCGAAAATCATTACAACAGGCATGTGATTTCCGCGTTTTTGCACGCCAGTATATTCTTAGAGAAAATGTTGTTCTCTTAAATCGCAAAAATGTTTCGATTAAATGAAATATCATTTTCTCTAAGAATATACTGGTGTGCAAAAACGCGGAAATCACATGCTTGTTACAAACAATGCTTTTATACTTTTGATATGATAGGTACCTTTAGCGCTCCTCGATACCTTTGCTGAATGCCCGCAAATAGAAATCTGTGTGTAACAGAAAAATGCGCTTTTATGAAAAACTATGCGATTTAGGGTAATCGCTGTAATTTTCCTGCAAGGCTTAAATTAACCTCTACTACGTCTAATTTTTTCCATAATTTTAGTTTCAGTAGATTTGAAAATAGATGGGGGAGGGGACATATTTTTGCACTACATTTTCGACGATATCTCTGAAAATACAATACCTAAAATTAAAAGAAATGTATTTTTGAGTTCGGCGTTACGTAATCTTTTAACCGATACCCCACACGATATACAAAGAAAATATTTTTTTTTTCAAATAATCTAATTAGCCCCTTTACGTTTTTTTCCACATATATTTGTGAATGTTTAATAATCTGTAAATATGTGCAGAGAAATTTGTAACAGAGATGTCCCAAGTTGGCTTTTTTTAAGCAGTGATCCTTTTAGAAGCTGCTCTAGACAAAGACCATGAGAAAAGAGCAAGCCATACAGTAGTGAGACCCTACAAGTTCTTCCTCCAGCTAGGTCTGATGGTAGTCCTGATAAAAGCCAAGAAGAGTGTAATGAAGAAGGTGAAAAACCGAGTTCTGAAGAATAGACTGAAACTGGTAATCTATTAAATACACTGAAAATCCAGTATCTCTATACTGTAGAGACTCCACTTTACTAAATGTATTGTTAAATAAAACTTTATCAAATGTAAAAAATGTTTATTAAATGTAATAATTATTATTAAAGTAAATTAAATAATACATTTAGGATGAGCGAAGCGAATCCTCTACTAGGCTACACAGATTAAATTTTGTCGTACACTTTACAAAAAAACTATTCAGTATTTTGACTTGAAATTAAACAAAACTAAATTGTGATTTGTAGATTTGCACATTATTATTATTATTATTTTTTACAGAATAACCTTAAAAAAATTATTATTTTAATTAATTTTATATATTTTTCCCTTAAAGACGAATTTTCGCAAATAAAAAATGAAACACGTATATTTTCAAAAGAAAAAATAAATCTTGGAGATAGTAATATAAGATTAGAATCATGATTAATTAATTAAATTAAATACATTTTCATTATTCCGCCAAAATATTTCAAAAACTGTTTTTTTAATTTAATTTTCAGTTTTAACAATTCAAATACACAATTTATTCTTATTATGTGAAATCATTTACACAGACGATACTTACGCATTTTAAAAGAATTATATTATGATATTTTTTGTAAAGTGGCAACAAAAGTTTCGAAAATAAATAAAATTAATTGTTAAATTCGTTTTATAAAATTTTATTCGAATTCGAAGTTTGAATAATAATAATAATATAATAAGTTTAATAATTCTTAGTATCAACGAGAGTAAATTTCAAATTGTTTTCCAAAAAAATAGGATTTTAAAGAAAAGTCTTTGTTTAACCCCTTAATTCTCGCTCCCGTCATATTCACGGGCTGTGTCTTTTTTTTTAGATTTATTCAGATTTGTTTGATTCACACCAGTTTTATAAAATAGTGTAATTAGCTTTATTATGGTATCATTTTACCTGTCATTAAATAAGATGAATATTTCTGTTTCAAAAAAGTGGTGTCAATAAGCAATCTGAATTTTTAAACCGTAATTTTATGCGACCGTTAAGGGGTTAAGCTCTCTTCGAATATATTATTCTAAGATTGCTATCAAAGATTATTTGACGTGAATTACAAAGATTGGAAACATACTCGTTTCAAACCATTTGAGAAAACATCAGAGGCTATTGTAAAATGTAAAAACATCTTTAAAAGAGCTTTTAGTTGAACATTTAAAAATATTTTGTAAAATTTTGATTCGAAAATATTTTTATTTATACCAGTTTTATATCATAAATAAAAAATTCCAAGGAAATTCTTTTTTATTTGGCTGAATTTACATTTCTAAAATTAAAATGCGTCAAAATGTAAAATAACGTTTTTGTTCAATAAAGATGCAAAAAATAATATAAAAAAATATTGATACTTTCAAATATTTATTTTATTAAATAAGGGTTCGCGAATCCGAACAAAGCATGATTTTGCTAGTTTATATATAGTAAAATTAAATACATTTAATTAAACCTTACTAATAAATAAAACAATCTATCAACAATTAATTTTCTCTTATAAACAGTAAACTTTTAAGACTGCTAGTCACTCAACTTCCAAATTCCCTTCCCTAATGTTAAGTCTATGCACTGTTAAAAATTTGCAGCATTCTGGCAGGTCATTTGACCGTTTTTTTCTGAAAACGGTTACACAACTGTAATTTTAACAATATTCTGACCATATTATTGACCATTTATGGTCATAAATTATGGTTATGAAACCGTTTTTTCAAAAAACGGTCGAATGACCTGTAGTCCAGGGGAAATGTGCCAAAAAAAGCGGGTTACATTGCAAAAGGTCGGGTAGAAGATTTTATTTTTTTAATTTGTTTATACTGAGGCAATCATGGAAAAACCAAGTTTTCTAACAAAATTTCTTAAGGCTAAATTTTTTGTGGCCAAAAAACAATAAAATTTTGGGTCTTTTTTTTTATTTATTTTAAATATCTCGAGACGCGTTGCCGTAGCATATTATTTGTCAATTACAATATTAAAGAGGACAAAATTCTCTACAACACTCACATTTACAACTTTTTTATACACTCAATAGCGTTTAAAGAAATAAGACTTTTTTTCAATTTTCTTAAAAACCGTGAAAAATGTAGTTCTGCCCCGTTTATTCAAATGTTTCCCACGGATTTAATCGTCTATCTCAACTTCTAAATACTGGTTGCAGTAAATTATGTGTTTCAGGGCCGAAACTAGCTTTTATTGCACCCGTGGCAAACGTGAATTTCGCCCCCCCCCCCCTTTAAAAAGAAAACTTACCACGAGAATTTTAATAAATCTCTAATAGCCGGATTTTGAAAATTTTAAGTGTGTAATCATTAAATACGTAATGCTGAACTACGTAATCAGCTTTACCAAATATTGATTCATTAAAATCTAGAAAACCGAACCGAAAGGAACCGAAATATATTCCACTTTGAACAGGTTTCCATCTTAGCAGGTATAATTGTTCATATTCCTTCTCTTTAAAATATATAATATTTTCTTTAAAGACAGGATTTCGTATATATACACATTTTCTTTTCAAAGGTTTTACGGTAGTTGTATTATTGAGGCGTTTAAAGTCGCATGAATTATGAGACTGAATTAGTCACAAAAAGACATTCGCAAAGTAATATTAAACCTATGGGAGCGTTCTTGACAAATATCTCGCTTGCATTTTGTTACTTTTAAATAACTTTTTTTCCTGGGATACCTGAGATTAACATCTAATATTGTACTTTTGTACATTTTCGGTTTTATACCTCTAGATGAGCATAATCCAAATATATCTTTTATTCAGGATAAGGATATTCCTTTGAAACGGGATGCTAATAATCCTACAACAGTGCCATCAAAGAGAAAAAAAAATTGTTAAATAGCCCTCTAGAAATTATTATTATTAAAATACATCTTTTCATTTAGCTTATGCTGTCATATTGCGTATCTTTTTAATTGTGTGAATGAGACAGGGGATCAATGCGAAAACAAAAAATGTTTATATGGTCTACAATCATAAATAAATTGGTATTTCATTTGATAAATGGTATCACTGAGATCATTAAACAGATATAGTTTCAAAACAGTACATATTACAGAAGATTAGAATATTCCACAAAGTGTATTTTCCAACAACCAAAGTAAGTTTTTCTGTTTGAGCATTATATATTTATTGATGTAAGTGGAATTTTTTTTTTGACAATATTTATTAAAACTAATCTGTTAAATATTTTTATGAAACTAGTGATCTCAAATATTTTATTGACAGAATTTTTAAATTTTACAAGAGATAAATACATAACATTAGTTAGTGAAATAATCTGTTGTCATTTTTATTGTAGCTATTTTATAAGGCAAAAGTATTTCTTAGATAAAAGATATTTATTTTTTGAGCCCCCCTCCCCCCACTTTTATATGGAACTAAAATCCGATGTTTGCTATCTTTAAAACAGTAAAACATTAAAACATATGTTATCAATAATTGGTAATAGAATATACCATTGTAGCGTGGAATAAAATATGTTTTCACAAATTTTCATACCTATTCCATTGATCCCTGGAAAAATATGTAATGCATTATAAAAATTATTAAATTATTAAAATTAAACAAGAATTCTTTCTTAATTGAAACTACGTGCCAATAAGTTACTAAATACTGAAGTATTCTTTTAAAAAGTGTTTTGAAATTAACATTGTATACACTTAAAGTTACTGACTAAATATGAAAATTGTCTTATTCATCTACATTCTGCCATACTTTTAAAATTATATAAATTTATTGAATATAAAATGTCTGTTGAGATGAAAATAAAGACGTGGGTGTGCAAATAGATAATTTACTGCTACCAATTTTTAGAAGTCGACATACATGATTAAATCCGTGGGGAACATTTGAATAACCGGGGCAGAACTACGTTTTTCACTGTCTTTAAGAGAATTGAAAAAACTGTCTTATTTTTGAAATGGCGTACTGCGCTTGCTATTGAGTGCATAAAAAATTGTAAATATGAAAGCTGTACAGAATTTTGTCTTCTTTAATAATGTAATTGACAAATAATATGCTACTGTAACAGGTCTCGAGATATTTAAAAAAAAAAAAAAAGTCCCGAAATTTTGTTGTTTTTTGGCCACAGAAAATTTAGCCTTAAGAAATTTTGTTAGGAAACTTGGTTTTTTCATGCTTGCCTCAGTATAAACAAATTACAAAAATAAAATCTTCTACCCGACCTTTTGCAAGGTAAAATGTACACTTCCCCTGGCTACTGCCAGAATGCTGCAAAATTTTTAACAGTGTGGGCACGTGATGTATTCCTATTTTTAAAATATCTATTTAGTAAATTAATATTTTAACTTCTTTTTTTCTTTGTATTCTTTTTAAAGGATGTCTCTTTTTTCTTAGTGTTCAAAATATTTATAAAATGTATACTTACTTTTATGTGAAGTGTTAAAGTTCTTACTTACACTTAATCAGCTTTTATAAGATATAAAATATTAAATTAAGCTATGGATTTGTATGTATACTACATAATATTCTAAAAGTTAGTTCTTTGAAACGCAGAGGACAGTTAGTCCGGGTGCTACGGTTGAGAAAATTGCAAATCGTGATAAGAATATACCGATAGGTGAGCATCTACTTTATATTAATACAATGAATTTCAGAGGGGGAGGCATCACGTAAAGTCGTGGGAATTCAAGATGGCAGCTGTTATTCAAAATGGCGTCATTTTCTGAATTTTCTTACTATCCATCATATAAATGTTTTTTTTTTCAGGTCGATTTCCATGTTTTTAACGTCGAAAATTTCGTTTTTAATACTTTTCGTCACAGTTGAATGAGTTTATGAACTCAGTTTGTCTCTCTGTCTTTCTGCTTAACATTCCATGCTCCATCTCACTTAAATATCGCTACTCGCTTAAATTTACTCTGATTTTCATGTAATTTATGTATGTTATTGAAGTTTACAATAACATGTTCCGAATAAAAATTGAAGTGTATAGCTTTTATAGTCCGTTTACAGGGTTCTCAAAAGAATTCCATTACGTTATTGTCTTATTAGTCCAGCTGCTACGGTTGAGAAAACTGCAGATCGTGAGAATATACCAATTGGTGAGTATCTGCTTTATATTAATACAATCCATATAAGAGGGGGAGGAATCACGTAAAGTCTTAGAAATTCAAGATGGCGGCTGTTATTCAAAATGGCGCCATTTTCTGAATTTTTTGACTACCCATCATATAAATTTATGTTTCAGGTTGATTTCGATGCTTTTAACGTCAAAATTTTCGTTTTTAACACTTTCCGTCATAGTTAAATGAGTTTATGAATTCAGCTTGTCTGTTTGTTTGCCTGTCTGTCTGCTTACCATTCCATGCTCTAACTTGCTTAAATATCGCTACTCGCTTAAAATCACTCAGATTGTTATGTAATATATATATGTTATTGAAGATTACAATAACATGTTCCGAATAAAATTTGAAGTGTATAGCTTTTATAGTCCGTTTACAGCGCCCTCAAAAGAATTCCATTAGGTTATTGTCTATGCGGAGAAAATCACTTGCAATGTGTTTTAATCATGTTATACTGCCTGAAACATATTCAAATTTACATACATCAGTAACGAGCACTACAAGATACTTACTATAGACTAAGGTGTGCATAGTATTTATCGTTTATTTACAGTGACACACCAAAAAAAGAATGCGTGCGTTTGTAACTCGTGTATAAATTCTATAATGATTATCAATTAAATCAACTGCTATTAGTGGAGCTGCTAGATATGAAAAAGCTGCATTTGGTGATAAAAATATCCCGAATGGTCAGTATCTACTTCATATTAATACAATGCATATAAGAAGTTGCGGCATCGTGCGAATTCATAGGAATTCAAGATGGCGGCTGTTATTCAAAGTTGTTTGCATTTTTATTCCTACACATCATATAAAAGTGTCTATGATGCCGATTTTGATATTTTTTAACTGAAAAATACTCTTTTTAATATCATAAAACGCTTAAAATGAAAATAAGACAATTTATTAAAGTATTTTTGTATTTATAGTGGGGAAAATGAAAGGAATAAATAAATAAATAAATGCATTTTTATTAATAACTTAATTATACAAGATATTAAAAATATTGCATATTAGATTTAAAGTTAGAGAATATAAAAACTTCACTTTGTATCATCACATTTCTCACATTCGTTTTTTCAGTTGTACAATAATGTGCAAGAAAGTCCAATCTTTCTACAGCCACACTTATTCTTACAGATTTTTCACATATATTTTATTAACTCTTCTCAAGAATCTGCAATCTCTGGCAACTCCGACCATTTTATTTTCCATGATAAACTATCCAACCACCATCCCCATTTTTTTGGAGATGGTGGGCATATTTCACGCTGATCTGCTTGTCCTCAAATGTGTCCAGCTTGGAAAGCATAACGTAAAAAATGCTGTTGTAAAGCACCCTTGGATGGTGGAAGATGTTCAAGAAAACGAGTACTTGTCATAAACAACTCTTGTATTACACCATTGACACCTATGCTGTTGCTTGTTGAACAGCACAACAATACTACGAATTTTTCTATTTAAAATATTTTCAGGAATGGAAGTTTGTGGTTTGATATGTATAAAAATGCAGTAGTAGTTTCCTTAAATAGAATCCATGTCTTCCAATCTGACCATTTTGTCTTTCCTGAAAAACCAGGATTGCTGTCACATCCTGTGAAAGCATGAAAGACCTAATAAAGACATTGCCTTTTCTCTTCTAATTGCCGTAGCTTCCAACAATCAACATCTTGAAATCCTTCAACTTTACGTGATTCCTCCCCCTGTTATATGGATTGTATTAATATAATGTAGATACTCACCAATCAGTATCTTATTCTCCCGATTTGCAGTTTTCTCAACCGTAGGACCCGGACTAATAGACAATAATGTAATGGAATCCTTTTGAATGCCCTATAAACGGACTATAAAAAATATACAATTTTTATTCGGAACATGTTATTGTAAACTTCAATAACATATACCGGGTGTCCCAAAAATGACTGATGGATTTTAAAATTCAATAACTTGCAAACGGTGACAGATATTTAAAAAATTCTTGCAGGAGGGTTATGTATGATGTCAGGAGTTTTTTTACTGTGATTCTTAATTTTAGTTCGAATTTAAAACAATAGATGGCGCTGACAGCGATTGACGCTCGGTCGAAGCCTAAACTGACGTCACTCCGCATTGATGCGAAGGAAGTAAGTTCTAGAAGGAAGGAGATAAAGGCTATGGAGTGGTTCTCATTCGCCAGCACAATTTGCTTTTAGGGCCCGATTCTGAAGTCATTCGATATGATTTCAATAGAGTGCGTTGTTGCCATGGAAGCAACAAATTCTTCGATAGTGGAAATGCAGCGTTAAGGACTGGGCAAGCGTTAAGCACTGGGCATGAATTTAAGAAGTAGTATTCAAGTTTGCAGGCGATTTTACATTGATGAAATTTTATTTTCCGGATTAAATTACTTTTTATGGTCGGATTAAAAGAATATTTTATGCATCGTATTTTAAAACTAGGTGAAGAGATTTAGAATTTTTTGTTGTTGTTAAAAATTTCATAAATTTTATTACATTCTAATAAATTGTAGATCTTTTAAGGAAGTTCATCAGTAGGTTTTTATGAATGTAATAATCGTGAAAATGGTTAATAGTATATTATTGTTCAAAATAACTACTTAAAAACAAATATTAGAATTTACCTTGTTTAACCCTTTTGAATAGGGGGTATTATATCGTTGCATTAAAATTAAAAAAAAATAAAATGAATGCTAGTTAATTAAAAATTTTGTTTGACAGTTCGATATTAAAATATTGTACTACATGCAGCTTCATCTTGATGTTTGATAAAATAAAACTAGTAAATATTTTTTATCTACATCTACTATTTAAATTGTAAAAATTTGTTTAAAGAATTCTTGGAGTTTGAATTTTTACAGTTTGGCAACTCTTTCTACACACAAATGATAATATGCGCATATTTTTTAATAATAAAGATATCAATGATATCTAATGTGATGGGTCGTTCTTACGGCTAGTTTACCAATGTTTTTTGCAAGAGGATTTTGTTTACAGTTTTTCAGAGAAATTTGGTAGTAGTGGCCTGGGGGGGGGGGGGGGGATTGAGAGAGAATTTTAAATATTAGAATAATAACTTTATTTAATGAAGAATATTCTATAATTATACGTGTTTAGTGTTTGAATTATCATCCATAGTAAATGGAAAAAAATTACACTGAAAATCAGAAGGACATTTTTTGGAGGGAGGTACTTATCCTTAGCGATTTCATTGTTGTATTAAATCAATACTTAGATTATTTTAATAAATCAATCATTAGATTGTTGCATTAAATCAATATTTTTATTGTTGTATGAACCCGTAAGAACGACCCACCGTCTCCCCACATTCTAATCGCATGACATACTAGCTGGCTAAAGCAGCAGAGAATGTCGTTTTCTGTTTATGATATGGAAAATGCTGTTTACAGTTTTTCTTTCGTTAACACTACAAAAACCGCCAGATTAAAAATCTTGGCCGCCGAGTAAAAAATATTGGTTACAAGTGGCGATCGCATTTGCCAAGTCCTGATTATTACGATTCATGAATTTTTTAAAAATATATATAAACTAAAGAGCTTTAAAATTACAATTGCAATCCAATAAATGTGCTATTAGAAATACGGTCTTAATTTATATCAAGATAAAAATGTCAATAAAAATTTGTTTGTGGCCTTCAATAGTTTAAGAACTACTAAGTTTTAGGCACTTGCCAAATTTAATTTGAACTTAGTTTATCACATTATACTATATCATTGATATCTTTATTATTAAAAATATATGCATATTAGCATTTGTGTGTAGAAAGAGTTGCCAAAGCCTAAAAATTCAAACTCCAAGAATTTTTTTAACACATTTTTACAATTTAAAACGGATGTAGATAAAAAAATATTTACTAGTTTTATTTTATCAAACACCAAGATGAAGCTGCATGTAGTACAACATTTTAATATCAAACTATCAAACAAAATTTTTAATTAACTAGCATTTATCTTATTTTTTTATTTTTAATGTAACGATATAATACCTATTCAAAAAGGTAACTTCTAATATTTGTTTTTAAATAGTTATTTTGAACAAAAATATACTGTTAACCATTTTCACGATTATTATCCAACATTCATAAAAACCTACTGACGAATTTCCTTAAGGGGTCTCAGGACTCTTAAAGCTTCAAAATTTCGAAATTTTAATTTTTTTAGATGTTAAACTACTGTCTTTTCTGAACATTTTGATATAATTATATCCTTTAAATTTCGATTAGAACGGAAGTTATGGTTTTTATGTAGATTTCGTATTAAATACTACCTATTACATTCTCCCCTATGTTGGAATTTCTGAAAATTTTTGCAGATCTATACCGATCGTGACCCCTAGAACCCAAAACCAACCTAAGTAAAAAACTTTATCTATCTATATATCTATATATATATGTTACATTATTAGATCTAATTGCGCGATTTCCTTATCTTATTCTAAATTACTACTTTATATTCACTAAATCCTTATCCTTAAATAATCTCTATCGTTAACTCTGTTAAATTCTCTTTGATTTAATGTCTCACTTGTCTTAATCGCTTAAATATTACACTTTTAGTATTTTTAAATTAAATGTTCCATTCCCGCGCTTTTTTCTTTCGAGATTATTCTTTTAGCTTCCATTTTTACTTTCCCGCGCATTTCTGATGTTATCCTTTTTTCCTTCAAATTCATCCGCTAGCTCTGTTCGCACACTTTATATGATGTGACATTCTTAATTATTCATTGGTTGAGAGCGCGATCTACGTCATATTTGTATCCTTACACGTGAGGAACAAAAAGTTGATACTCGCTGTGTTTCATAAGATTTGAGTCGTATTTCCAGTTTTCATCCATCCCCTGGTCACCGTCCTGTTATTCGATTATCTGGAACTTTGTTTAAACCTAATTACTACTACGGAGCTATGGCTAATTATCTTGGTGGAAACTGCACTTTTTGCAAGATATTCTAATAAAGTGCATAGCTGATATTATGAGTTGTTTCAATTTCTTCTAGGGAAACTTCACGGAAAGATGCATTCCATTGTTTTCACTCGACAACTGCATTTCAGCAATTGGTTCTACTAACATAACAGATTCGAATTATCTGTTCTGACCACTTCTTTTACGCCATTATCGCTGCATGTGATCCACAGCTACTATCGTGACAGCCAGTACGGCATTTTCAACGATAAAGCCAATCCAATGTTGCTAGAATGCAACATTTAGCCGGCAAGGATTTGAGACTTCAACGCCAATCCAGAATTTATGCAGTATGAACGCCATATTAAACATCTAGCCAGCGCAAATTCGAATCATCGGATGTCAACTAAAATGTCCAAAAAAGCCTTACTTCACTCGACGGTCTCCAGGAAGAAGCAAAGTTCAGATATCTTTTAACATTATTAAAATAAAAAAGAACAACAAAAAGTTGTTCCAGCCCCAATAAAGACAGCATTCAGCATTACGTAAGTCATTTTAAAAAATGATCTCTGTTTTGTGATGAAAAAATTTTATGTTTATTCTTAGTTATTGCATAACTTATTTTATTTTATTTTATTTTATTTTATTATTTAATCGAAATAAGTTGTGTTTATTTTTACTGACAAAGTATATGAACATTAAAGTGACAGGTGTTTAATTTTACTTACGTAATCGTAACCAACTACGTTTATTTATACATATTTTCAAGGATTACGAGTATTTAAAAGATAGAATATTTTAATATTTTGAGATTTATTAATGTTGTGTTAATTTATTATTTATTATGAGATTTTTATTATAAGTTTTATATTTTTGTTAAGCAATATGATAGAGATTTTGAGGTATATTTGTAATGCTTTTACGATCTGGAAGTAAAGTTAGATAATGTAGTTTTATTACGTGGAAACAAAAGATATAAGTTACTGAAAACAGTGATGATGGTTTACACCTTGGAAGGACCTTTGAGGCAATGCACCTCATAATTCTTCGTTTCTGGTCACAAATCATTACTTTTTTTTTCGAAAACTTATATAAGATTTAATATAATACGAGGAATAAAATTACGTAAGATTTAACAGCAGTTGTGATTGATACTGTTATTATACTGAGAGAATACAGATCTGTAATAATGAAAAGACCATGGCAAAAACTATCAAATTTTGTACAGTTGTAAATTACATTATAGTTGACAAAAATTTTATTTACTATTGTTTATTAATTGTTTTGATATATTATTATTATACAAGGTTATTCTAAGATTATTTATTTATTTATTATTGTTATAATTTATTATTTATTGTTATTAGTATTTAATATTATTAGTGCAACAAAGTCTGTGATACAAAATTTAAGCGACCAAAAACTCTTATGAACTCTACAAATCCATATTTCAGTACGGACTAAAAATCACTAGAGGACATATAATTTAGTGAATATACTGAATAAATATGGTATGGTTTTGAAAATTGTGTCACTGCTGCTAACTAATGAACTGATATTAATATTGCTGTATTAATTCACAGAAAGCAAAACTGTTGCTAATTTTGAATTTTAACCAAATATTATTATAATTGTTTTTATTATTGGATCTGTACTTATTACAGCAGTTTCCAGTAAGACTTGAATTTTTTTTTAAATTTTTAATTATAATTTTTTTTCTTCCTTTCAAAATGAAATTAAAGCTTTGAGCAACGCGATTTGGTGACCAAGTGACAGTATCATTTTAAAGATGATTGTAAAACAGAGACAAAAATTGTAAAACGAGTATCTGCTTTCTCTCAATGAACTCGCAGGTCATCGGGACCTACTAGTTCATTCATTTTTAGAGGGGAGGGATTTTGTTACATTATTAGATCTAATTCCGCGATTTCCTTATCTTATTCTAAATTACTACTTTATATTCACTAAATCCTTATCCTTAAATAATCTCTATCATTAACTATGTTAAATTCCCTTTAATTTAATGTCTCACTTGTCTTAACAGATTAAATATTACGCTTTTAGTATTCTTAAATTAAATGTCCAATTCCCGCGCTGTTTTCTTTCGAGATTATTCTTTTAGCTTCCATTTTTACTTTCCCGCGCATTTCTGATGTTATCCTTTTTTCCTTCAAATTCATCCACTAGCTCTGTTCGCACTCTTTATATGACGCGACATTCTTAATTATTCATTGGTTGAGAGCGCGATCTACCTCATATTTGTTTCCTTACACGTGAGGAACAAAAAGTTGATACTCGCTGTGTTTCAGCAGATTTGAGTCGTATTTCCAGTTTTCATCCATCCCCTGGTCAACGTCCTGTTATTGGATTATCTGGAACTTTGTATAAACCTAATTACTACTACGGAGCTATGGCTAATTAATTATCTTGGTGGAAACTGCACTTTTTGCAAGATATTCTAATAAAGTGCTTAGCTGATATTATGAGTTGTTTCAATTTCTTCTGGGGAAACTTCACGGAACGATGCATTCCATTGTTTTCACTCGACAACTGCATTTCAGCAATTGGTTCTACTAACATAACAGATTCGAATTATCTGTTCTGTCCACTTCTTTTACGCCATTATCGCTGCATGTGATCCACAGCTACTATCGTGACAAACAGTACGGCATTTTCAACGATAAAGCCAATCCAATGTTGCTAGAATGCAACATATATATATATATATATATATCACTTTCTTCTGGACACGATAACTTTCACAATTCGGCACAAATCTCTTCCAAACTAATACATAAAATCAAGGGGGATAAAATCTCGGTCAAGTTTGTTAATGGGCAAAATCGGAGCAAGGGGATTGAAATAGGAAGGGGTTTTGTGAAAACCAAAAAAAACCTCATTACTTCTTAATTTTTGTACATATCAAATCAGTTTAAAGTTTTTATTACTTCTAAAAATAGGGCCAAAAATTTATGTATCACATATTTTTGATAAAATTAAAAATGGGCTCAAGGGGCGCAAAAATAGGGTTTTTGGGAGAAAAAAATTCATAACTTCCTCAATTCTCCAGATATCAAATCCAATTAATTTTATTATAAATCTCCTTAATATTATCTACAACTTTTATTTTCACAAGTTTTTGATAACATCAATTCGTACCGCAAAAAAAAAAAAAAAAATAAATAAATAAATAAATAAATAAAAACGAAAACAAAAGGGGAGTTGAAGAAGAAAAAAATTCATAAATCCGTCAATTAACAAGATATAAAATCCCATCATTTTATCATATATTTTCTTAACAGTGTCTGCAACATTTATACAGACAAGTTTTTCATAGGACCAATTCTTACAGCAAAAACAAACTAAAAATACACAGCGGTTGAAGAAAAAATAATCTTATTAAGGGTGCTGTCAAATCCAAACTGCTTATTTTCTTACTCATTTTTAAATTCATTTTTGCTCTCAGATGCATCCAATTGGTAGATTCTCTTATTCAGAAACTATATAATGTACCGTAATAATCGATTTTTAGATAGAGACAGAATATATTTCAAAAAATGATGTCAAAGTGGGCATTTTTAACAGAATTTCCCGAAACGATTGTGTTAGAAACGAAAAATATTGTCCTACTGAGAAAATAATTGTTTATAAATCAAGTTTTAATTAATTGAACGAAAAATAAAAACACAGGTCGCTTATAAATCTCTTTAAAAATCACGTCAGCTAGTTTCATATTTTTTCTATTAAAAATGAATCTGAAAATGTGCCAGAAAATTTCGAGTTGTTGAGCATGGAAAATTATTTTGTTGAATACCGCCTTAACATGATTCTGATAAAATCAGCTATTATATAAAAATGAAATAAAAACTCGTCAAAAGCGACCAGATAAAATTGTTAAAGTAGGTTTATCTCTAATCAAGATTTATTTATTTATTTTTTTATTTATTTATTTTTTTTTTGTGAAATTAGTATACTTAACTTCGAAACCTACCTCCGCCTTTAGGCCGGGCCGGCAGTGATTTTTAGAATTATACCCGCGCAATAGCTGAAGCAGCATTTCCGAAGATTTGAACTCATTTTTCTCCAAATGACGTTTTTGGGCATAACGCGCAGGATATCTCAAAAACTTATGAATATTTTTTCATGAAATTAAAAAAGTATATGTTTTAGTCTGTATAAACTGAACCTAAATTTTCCTTTTTATTGTTCAAAAAAATATTTTTTTAGGTGATTATACTGTTGAAATTTTCAAATTTTGTATTAGCTAAATACAACTTTGTATTAAAAATATAAAAATGCTTTAAATACAAATTTATTTAGGTTAATGTTAATTATTGTAATCTAAAGTATAATTCGGTACAAAAAAAGTAATTTTAGTGGCAAAATTTATTTTGTAATCCTGCGCGTAAACTGTCATACCAATTTTCTGCTCGACAAATATCTGACAGTTTGGAGCTCCCTATAAATACTAATTCTGCAATTTGAATTTTTTTTAAAATACATGAAAGGAAATAATATACTTGTATCTTTCATCCCAATTAAATTTGTGTTTTTAACTCATATGCATTTTAAAATATTAAATGTTGAAAATGATCTTTTTTTTTTTCATTTTTCCCAATTTTGAGTCCTGTCCTGAGACCCCTTATAAGATCTAAAATTTATTAGAATGTAACAAAAGTTATAAAATTTTTAACAACAACAAAAAATACTAAATCTCTTCACCTAGTTTTAAAATACGATGCATAAAATTTTCTTTTAATCCGACCATAAAAAGTAAGTTAATCCGGGATAATAAAACTTCATCAATGTAAAATCGCCTGCAAACTCGAATACTGCTTCTTAAATTCATGTCCAGTTCTTAACGCTGTATTTCCACTATCGAAGAATTTGTTGTTTCCATGGCAACAACGTACTCCATTGAAATCATATCGAATGAGTTCAGAATCGGGCCCTAAGAGCAAGATTCTACTGGCGAATGAGACCCACTCCATAGCCTTAATCTCCTTCCTTCTCATCAGTGTTGATTGACGTCTGTTTCGGCCTCGACTGAGTGTCAATTGCTGTCAGCGCCATCTATTGTTTGAAATTCGAACTAAAATCAAGAATCACAGTAAAAAAACTCCTGACATCTTACATAACACTCCTGCAAATTTTTTTTAAATATCTGTCACCGTTTGCAAGTTATTGAATTTTAAAATCCATCAGTCATTTTTGGGACACCCGGTATAAATTACATGACAAGCTGAGTGAATTTAAGCGAGTTAGAGCATGGAATGGCAAGAACACAGACAGACAAACAAATAGACAAACTGAATTCATAAACTCATTGAACTATGACGGAATGTGTTAAAAACGAAATTTTTGACGTGAAAAACATCGAAATCGATCTGAAACATACATTTATACGATGGATAGTCAGAAAATTCAGAAAATAACGCCATTTTGAATAACAGCCACCATCTTGAATTGCTACGACTTTACGTGATGCCTCCCGCCTTTTATATGGATTGTATTAATATAAAGTAGATACTCACCAATCGATATATTCTTCTCACGATCTGAAGTTTTCTCAACTGTAGCACCCAGACTAATAGACAATAACGTAATGGAATTCTTTTGAGGCCCCTGTAAACGGACTGTAAAAGCTATGTACGTCAAATTTTATTCGGAACATGTTATTGTAACCTTCAATAACATATATAAATTACGTGACAATCTGAGTGAATTTAAATGAGTAGCGATATTTAAGCGCATTAGAGCATGGAATGGCAAGCAGACAGACAGACAAATAAACAGACAAATTAAATTCATAAACTCATTCAACTGTGACGGAAAGTATTAGAAACGAAATTTTTGACGTTAAAAAATCAAAATCGACCTGAAACACACATTTATATGATGGATATTAAGAAAAACCAGAAAATGACGCCATTTTGAATAACAGCCGCCATCTTGAATTCCCACGACTTTACGCGATGCCTCCCCCTCTGAAATGCATTCTAATAATATAAAGTACATGCTCACCAATCGGTATATTCTTATCACGATTTGCAGTCTTCGCCTTATTTTGGTCGTGTAGCACTCGGACTAAGTTAAAAATTTCCATTCAGCCATTTCCGTGAATGAACAGAAATATACTTCCCTCGATGAGGCTGTGAAGAAAGGCATGCCAACGCAACACTAAAATCAATCCAGGGAAATATTTCATTCCCTGTGAAAATTAAATGATGTAAAATAATTTTTAGCAAATTTTTCGAAAGAAGAGCCGAATACAATTCAAGTCTTGGTATTAACTGAGTCTTAATAGATGCAACCTTAGTCTTAAATGCCAAAAGATTTACAGTTATTTTCTCTTCATGAGAAATTGAACGGATGTACAGGGTGGTAAAAAAAACTTTGTCGATATACGGACCTCTAGCGGCCTGTCCGTTCAACCGATCGAGATGAGGTTTCAGATATAGTTATTCAGAGGTATGAGGTCGGGATTCTGAGAACGGCAACAAAGTGGCGCTTACTGTTATGGTTATAGGTACAGAAACTCGAAATTTTCGAATGGA
The DNA here is from genome assembly GCA_963932465.1 of Maratus speciosus. Lineage (NCBI taxonomy): Eukaryota > Metazoa > Arthropoda > Arachnida > Araneae > Salticidae > Maratus > Maratus speciosus. The sequence goes on along the minus strand of OZ010787.1, from coordinate 280,389,115 downwards.
AACGGCCATTTTTTCCCGTCGCAAAATGCTCAGCACATGCAAACAACCTTAAAGAGCGTTAGAGAGGTACGTGTATCATAAACTGTGTATCGTACGTGAATCAGACGCGTTATTCATGCACAAAAAACAGCTCTGCAAACGGCCAGAAATAAAGACGATGGGGGCTCACGGAGGAAATTTTAATATGGCTGAGGCAAGACACCAATCATTGATTACAACACAGATCGTAGAAAGAAAACTTTCATTTGGATTACACATTTTCCACATGGGTGCCATCTCAGGCAATTACGCATTGCATGCGGGAGATTGTAGACAAAACAGCCGAACGTAACATAACATGAGGGGTTTGCAATCTCACGTCTCAGGTTTTAGAGTCTTTCAAATCCGGCAAAGTTTGCGGATTGCACATGCACATTCTAGATTTGAGATATCCCCAGAACCATAAATCCATAGGAGTAAGGTCGCGGGATCGCGGAGGCTACGGAAATGGAAAATGGCATGAGATGACGCTGTCGCCAAAACGCTGTTCCAGGACCCTACGAACAAACTTCGCTGTATGTGTAGGTGCGCCTGCGCAATCTTGCATCCAAAAGATGTCATCCAGTGTATTTTTCTGCAGCAATTCTGGTATGGCGTAATTTTGCAGCATGGTTGTATATCGAGAGCCTGTCACAGAGCACGTTACAAATCCCGTTAGTGTTTTTTCCTAAAAGAAATACGGGCCGGGAACAATTGTGCCTGCAATGCCGCATCACACAGTAACTTTGGCGTCGTACTGGTGGCACAGCGTGCGGATTCTTGCCTGCCCAGTGCACACAGTTTTTGGTGTTGACGTTGCCAGTTAAGGTGAATGCGTCTCGTCCGTACATCTGTATGAGAATAGGCCAGTCGTTGTCGTCATCATATCGCTTAAGAAATTCATTTACAAAGTCCATACTTTATCGATGGTCCCACGGGTCCAACATCTGGACGCACTGGTACCGGTATGGAAACATGCGGATTACAGAGCGCAGTAGCTTTAGGACAGTTGTTTTCGGTATATCTAATACACGAGCTGCACCTCTTGCAGTGTGCATGTGTCCCGAAGTCACTAAGTGATGCACTTCCATAACAGTGTCCTCAGGAACATTTGGTTCTATGGATCGCGGTCTATCACAGATGCAGCCAATTCCTTCGAATTTTTTACTAAATCACGCAGAGCTTGCGGGGTACATGGTCCACGTATTTGCGATGGTTTCGACGGTAAACACGCAAGGCTTCCGTAGCATTCATCCCATTTTGAGGATAGAGTATTACCATATTAATATTTGGAAATTTTTCCAGAGAGAAACATTCGCCTTGAATACAATATTTCAAATGAAAATCAAATTTCAAATTATTTTTGCTTAAAAGGCGCAAAGACCAACTTAGTGAAAAAGATTCCATGCCGGGAATCGAACCCGGGCCATCAGTATAGCGCACTGACGTTCTACCGACTAAACTACATGGAACTATACCCAGCCTGGAACTTCTCACTATTACAGGTTGGCAAGGCTACAAACGCAGCACAAGATGGAATATTTTCCGTGAGCCACCAACATGGGGCAAACACAGACACTTAATTAAATCCAGCATCGATTGAATCTATATTAATATTTGGAAATTTTTCCAGAGAGAAACATTCGCCTTGAATACAATATTTCAAATGAAAATCAAATTTCAAATTATTTTTGCTTAAAAGGCGCAAAGACCAACTTAGTGAAAAAGATTCCATGCCGGGAATCGAACCCGGGCCATCAGTATAGCGCACTGACGTTCTACCGACTAAACCACATGGAACGATACCCAGCCTGGAACTTCTCACTATTACAGGTTGGCAAGGCTACAAACGCAGCACAAGATGGAATATTTTCCGTGAGCCACCAACATGGGGCAAACACAGACACTTAATTAAATCCAGTATCGATTGAATCTATATTAATATTTGGAAATTTTTCCAGAAAGAAACATTCGCCTTGAATACAATATTTCAAATGAAAATCAAATTTCAAATTATTTTTGCTTAAAAGGCGCAAAGACCAACTTAGTGAAAAAGATTCCATGGTGGCTCACGGAAAATATTCCATCTTGTGCTGCGTTTGTAGCCTTGCCAACCTGTAATAGTGAGAAGTTCCAGGCTGGGTATCGTCCCATGTGGTTTAGTCGGTAGAACGTCAGTGCGCTATACTGATGGCCCGGGTTCGATTCTCGGCATGGAATCTTTTTCACTAAGTTGGTCTTTGCGCCTTTTAAGCAAAAATAATTTGAAATTTGATTTTCATTTGAAATATTGTATTCAAGGCGAATGTTTCTCTCTGGAAAAATTTCCAAATATTAATATAGATTCAATCGATGCTGGATTTAATGAAGTGTCTGTGTTTGCCCCATGTTGGTGGCTCACGGAAAATATTCCATCTTGTGCTGCGTTTGTAGCCTTGCCAACCTGTAATAGTGAGAAGTTCCAGGCTGGGTATCGTTCCATGTGGTTTAGTCGGTAGAACGTCAGTGCGCTATACTGATGGCCCGGGTTCGATTCTCGGCATGGAATCTTTTTCACTAAGTTGGTCTTTGCGCCTTTTAAGCAAAAATAATTTGAAATTTGATTTTCATTTGAAATATTGTATTCAAGGCGAATGTTTCTCTCTGAAAAAATTTCCAAATATTAATATAGATTCAATCGATGCTGGATTTAATTAAGTGTCTGTGTTTGCCCCATGTTGGTGGCTCACGGAAAATATTCCATCTTGTGCTGCGTTTGTAGCCTTGCCAACCCGTAATAGTGAGAAGTTCCAGGCTGGGTATAGTTCCATGTAGTTTAGTCGGTAGAACGTCAGTGCGCTATACTGATGGCCCGGGTTCGATTCCCGGCATGGAATCTTTTTCACTAAGTTGGTCTTTGCGCCTTTTAAGCAAAAATAATTTGAAATTTGATTTTCATTTGAAATATTGTATTCAAGGCGAATGTTTCTCTCTGGAAAAATTTCCAAATATTAATATAGATTCAATCGATGCTGGATTTAATTGAGTGTCTGTGTTTGCCCCATGTTGGTGGCTCACGGAAAATATTCCATCTTGTGCTGCGTTTGTAGCCTTGCCAACCTGTAATAGTGAGAAGTTCCAGGCTGGGTATCGTTCCATGTGGTTTAGTCGGTAGAACGTCAGTGCGCTATACTGATGGCTCGGGTTCGATTCCCGGCATGGAATCTTTTTCACTAAGTTGGTCTTTGCGCCTTTTAAGCAAAAATAATTTGAAATTTGATTTTCATTTGAAATAGAGTATTACCAATTCACCACGAAATTTCGCTGGCAGAGTCATTTCTTCGGCATGTGCGGGCTCCCGACGGAAGAACCAGCATTTCCACTCCGCTTTTTATCCGTTTTCTACGCTGAATATCTGGCGAACAGCTTCTCTGATTAGTGTCTTGTTTCTGTTATATGCAAATTTCATCCGTGCGCCCCGACCGATTTTTTTGGCCGTTCGCAGAGTTGTTTTTGTGTGCAACACGCTCGTTTTTTATGATACACTCACAGTTCCATGGCTCTTTAGGGTTTTTGCATGCTCTGAGCATTTTGTGGTGTGAAAAAAATTGCGTTGCCATTCGAAAAGTTTGAGTTTCTGTGCCTATAATCGTAACCGTGAGCGCCACTTTCTTCCCGTTCACAGAATTCCGAGCTCATACCTCTCAATAACTACATCTAAATTCTCATCTCGATCCGTTGAATGGACCGGCCGCTAGAGGTCCATATATCGGTTTTTTTATGACCACCCTGTATATTACCGCAATATAAGCCCTGTCAGACGCATCACAAAAGGCATGAATTTTTAGTCTTATTTTATCTTCAGCTAAGACAAATCGAGGAATCTTCAATTGAGAAATTGTTCTTAAGTCGTTCCGAAAAGATATCCATCGCTTATTAAACCACTAATGGACTCGTCCCACATAAGTGACAATTTCCATAAACCTTGCAACAGTATCTTCATGAAAACAACACAAGGGGAATAGAAAGCCTAATGGATCAAACACCTTTGCAACCTCTGGCTCGATATCTCTTTCGGAATATCTACCTTTTACCCCTTGGTCTAAAACAGTGAAACTAAATAAATCACCCATCAAATTCCATTGGATTCCTAAAATTTTTTATCCCACTATTATTCGTTAAGAACAATGAATCAGCAATTTCTCTACATTCTTCCGAATGTTCTTGAATACTCCAGGTACATTAGAAATCCATTTTCGCAAATTAAAGCCACCTCGTATCTTTAACAATGTTAATTAATCGATTAGTTCCACAACTTTCTCTTCATTTTGACCCCCAGGGAAAAAATTATCTAATTTCTGGCCTCTTCATATCGTCCAATCACATTACTACCAGTTTTAGAAAAAGTTTTTGAAAAACTACTGCTAAAAAGAATAAATTACATGTTACATCAAAATCAACTCTTTTCAGATAAACAACATGGGTTCGTTGAGCGTCGGTCTACAGAAACAGCTTTACTCCAGGCAATTAAACAAAGAAAGAAAAAACTATACAACACTAATCTCAATTGATTTTAAAGGCGCTTTTGATAATCTTCCCTGGGAAAACTCGATTCTCTCTTTACATAGACTAAACATTCCGCAACAGTATATTAATTTAATATCCTCTTTTCTCACAGACAGACGAGGGCAGGTGGATTGGCTGAATCCACATATCGAGCATTTTTTCACTAAAGGTTGTCCACAAGACTCATGTCTAGGACCATTTCTGTGGATGGCATTAGTTGAAACTCTGCTTTCAATGTATCTTGGTGCTAACTGTTTATTGATAGCATATGCGGATGATCTTCTTTTAGTTACCTGGGGTTCATCGCGCTCCATTTTGGAAAAGGAAGGGAACGTCGCCTTGAAGGTTATTGAAGAGTGGGCTACTTTAAATAAAATGCAAATATCTATAGATAAAACGTCATGCATTACTTTTGGTAAACCTAAAAATCTGAAACGCTTGCCAATTTTCAAAATTTATAACCATAATCTTAAAAAGTTAAATGCTTAAACTATTTAGGAGTGACTCTTGACTTATCTCTTTCTTTCCTGCCACATTTAAGGAACAAGCGATTGGAGGTTAAAAAAATAACGCAAAATCTTTACAGATTTTCATCGATTCAAGGTAGACTTCCGACGCATTTTTTTGTAATATGGTACAAATCGATTTTGTTACGTAAAATAGCATACGCATGCTCCGTTTGGTTTCCACATATATGGTCATCACATGGCAGAAGATATCTGCTTTCAGCACAACGTAAAGTTTTGTTACTAATTTCAAGAGCATATAAGAAAACATCAACTTTAGTACTTCAGACCCTAACCAACCTGCCGCCTTTAGATATCCAATTGGAATGCGAAGCAGAATTCTGATCAGTGATTAGACTGGGGATCTCTACTCAAAATTATTTTGCGCCACAATATTACGGTAAATGCTCAAAATATGTTACTGATCCGACATGGGATGGTATCAAGGAAGGAGACTTATCTCAATACAACGATACAATACATATCTTCACAGACGGTTCAAAATCTGATCGAGGGACAGGATCCGCTTTTTGTGCATTTAAAGAGAATTCCTTAATACATGCGTGGAATGCTCGTCTTTCCGTAGAGAATTCCGTTTTCCAAGCTGAACTTTTTGCCATTAATAACGCTGTGATTTGGGCGGATTCATTTGATTACAAATCATTCCTAATCTCTTCAGATAGCCTCTCAGGTTTAATGGCTCTGCAAAACACAGATACAGTTGACTATATGATTTCAGATAGTCTAGGTTTAATACATAAATCCAGCAAATTTTTCCATTTTAAATGGGTTAAAGGGCACTCAGCAGTCACAGTGAACGAATTACCTGATACCATGGCAAAAAAGGCAGTAGAGGACACTAATGTCACATCATACTTCCTTCCACATCCGGCTTCTCATTTAAAATATAAATTACAACAGAAAATAAAAAATGAATGGCAGCAAAGATGGGACGACGAAGGCACAGGTCGCTACACACATAACTTATTACCAAACGTTCCCATTCAATTTACCGTAAATAATCGTTACCTTTTTCTTTTTTTCACAAATCACGGCCCTTTCCAGAAATATCTTTACGACATAGGTAAACGTGATTCCCCTCTTTGTGTATGTGGCCTCCCCTCCACCTCACTTCACTACGTATTGAATTGTCCTCTAACAATATATTATCACGTTAAAAAACATAGAGCTATGGCGATTCCGGGTTGGATTAATTATATTAGTGAAAGACCTGTTCTCATGAAGAGAATATCAGCACTAATGAGATTTATAGAGAAAAATGAAGTCATTTTTAGAAATAATTATCCATACCTCTCGGACACTTCTTCAAACGATTATTTAGGATTTTTTTCCATTGTAAATAGTTTTCATATGTATTCATTAAATATTATTATTAATAATTTTATTATTATTGGTATTATAGTTATTACAAGTAGTGTTTTTGTTATTAATATTTTTATTTATTATATTTCGTCATGTTTTGAACCAGGCAGCTATATTGAGAATCTTACAGTTTTTTAAATTTATTACAGCATAAATATAAACATTGAACATTTCTTTTTAACTGCTGACAAAAGGATGGACTAATAAATGGGTTTCGGCCGTCCGTAGGAAAACACGCCATTAGGCTTGCAGCTTGAAGCTACGGTTCGGATTTCCCTTTCCCTTTCCCCCTTCAAAAAACAGTGGGTCTGCCAGTACTAAATCGTTAGTTATTCACCATGTTTGAAGGAATAGAAATATATGGTACATCTGATGTTATTCTTTTTGTCATAAATGCTTTTGTGGTAACTTTTGTTTCAGAATTAAAATGAGTTGTAAAAGTCAAATCTACCTCTCCATTTGTTTCAGCACTATAACATAGCTGACAACTTTTACGCAAAAAAGCGCAAAAGTTGGTAGCTATGCTATAAGAACCCAAGCATGTAACCTGCTCCCTAGTTCCTCACCTTGAAAAGCACAATTTTTGCATAAAATTTTCACTTATAAAAGAAGCTTCATTTCCATTATCCAACAACGCACGGCAATTTATAAAATCACCCACTGAGTCAAGAATCCTAATCATTGCTGTTCAAAGTAGAGTCTTCCTATTTATCATTATTTGTATTCCCAACAAAGAATTGTTTCGAAATTCAAAGGTTCCAGTGCAAGAAACTTGATTTAGTAATTCACTTTGTTTCGGTCGAAATTATGTTGCGTTCGGTGAAAGAAGAACAACCGGTGTCTCAGCTACACTCTCTATATGAAGGCCAATGTTTCGTGAAATATGCAAGACACTGTGATGAGGTTTGTGGCGCACTTTACACTCTTATACTTTTTAGCATTGTGTTTATTTAAAAGACAGTTATAACACCAGCTATTTGTTCTAGCTATCCCGAACAATTGTTTAATTACACGGACTTACAAATATCTCGGACATTTGCAAAGTGGATGCGATTCTTTGCATAAAATTCTCTGCAATTAAATAAACTGTCAATGCTTCCGAAAATCCGTTAACATCCAGTTTAAGTACACCTAATGAAGGCACGCATTCATTTATAATATCTTCACTTTCTGAAAGAGATTGTGCAGTATCCGAAATGCAAGGCTTTCCAATAAACTTCTTAATCAACGCATTAATTAACTCGCGTTTGTGTGAATATCGCTCATTCAACAGTTCCGACGCTGTCTAATAGTTTGAGTCAGAGATTGGAAGGCATAAATCTTAATCTTAATTGAATAATCTTATGTGCACTATTTTTGCATGCCGATTTCGAACACTGTAACTTTTGAGAGTCTGTTAAACTCTCATTGCAATCCACAGTAGCCATAATAAATCATAAAAGGACAGCCACTTTTCTAGATTACCATTAAACGTGGGGAGTGTGAGTTTCGGCAATTTAATTTCAGATGTTTGGGCTATCAAAAACACTGTATTTTGACTACTTTTGTTTAAAGTAATCCCTAGCTTTTTCCGGTAACACACTGCGTATTCAAGGTGTAAAAGGTTTTTTGATAAAGGAAAACTCAAGATCACTTACGAATTATCTTCGGTTGCACGAACAACTGCAAAGCTCAAGGTCAGTTACCGAGGTGTCGTTCGATACTTGAGCTCGATCGAAAGCGTGTTAGATAAATATTTTCGAACAACTAACAATGAATTAATTAAATTACGTTTGTACCATTATAGTTTGATTCAATATAGTGGTGGATTTCAAAAGATAGTAACATTCACATTCTGTCTTCCATATTTGATTTATAAAAGAAGCAAGGTCGATTTCTCCAGTAGTTCAGTAATTAGACAATAACTGTATTAATATTTTAATTATAATTTGTAAAGCTTCCTCAAATGTATAACAACCATTTTTTTCGAAACGATTATAAAATTGTTTTATATAATATTAACAAGAAAGGTCATGAGAAAAGCCAGAAAAAAATCCTCATAGAGATTGTTTGAATAAATGCCACATGAATATCGAGAAAGGTATATTTTGGTGTATTTTTTAACACTACTCAACATAGTTGAAAAGCTTTTATGACTTCTGTTTGTCTTTCTACTTGTTTGCGCTTTAACTTTCTTCTGTATACTCGGATGGTCACGAAATTTATTCACGTTATTGAGTTTCAGTACTTTATGTTTATGTTGAAAATGAAGCGTGTAGCATGTACAGCTGGTATGCAGGGACAGTTAAAAGAATTCAGATACATTATAGTCTATGGGCATTGATTATTTGAATCACATTTTATTGATATTATACTACTTCAAATATTACGAAATTGGTATGCAAATATGCACTAGAAAGTTTTTCTCTATCGAAAAAGTTTTACACACTTTTTATTGCTCATTTACAGGGATACATAAAAAAAACTCGAGTGCATCATTGTCTATAGACAACAATTGATTGATATTCACTTTGTGAAATTGATATGTGTTGTTATGATGCAGGATAACATCTTCCGTATGAAAAATATTGCATATATCATCAATTGTTCTTTTACAGGGCCGTACAAAAGTATTCAGATACTTTATTATGCAATAATTACAGGGAGTGCGTTTGCAATTGAATTATGCATTCTCAAGCTTAGCTAAATTTTAGTATATGTTATCGGTATAAATTCTATAGATCATGTATAGTTCTGCCTAAAGGGATATGAATTAATTAAATTCTATCAACTGAAATTCTTAAAACTGCTGTTTCGTTTGTTGTAATATTTTACAGCTGAAGTAAATTTTACTATGTGGGGCAAGTACAATATAAATAAATTCATATAAATCGCTGCAAAAATGTATGAACACATTGCCGTTTATGGATGAAAATTTCCTGAAAATGCGTTTTCAGCTGTTTTATGCTCTTTCCAAATGAATTAATTTCCAATACGTGTTATATGTATAAAAATCTATAGATGATATATGGGGATGAAACAAGAAAGACACAGAACTGGAATACATTACAGTTTCGGGCGATATTTGAAAATGGGAAAATGTTTTCAACTGTATTGTGTGTTTTTAAAATTGTTTATCTAGGTATGTACTTTCATCGTATAAAAAAATAAAGTATCGTATTAATATAGTGTTTGAAAGTGTTTATTTATTTATGCGGGATACATGATTTTCCTTTTGCGTTCCTTTCCATGAAAGTGGACGATAACTTTCTTACACAACCTTTTGGGTATAAAAAAACAAAAATGCGAAAAATGCTCCAAAAAGAATTTTCAAATTTCGATATACTCTACCCCCCGCATATCTTTAAAGAAAGATCACAATCAAAAAGCTTTTTTTTTTTTTTTTAAGCATAAATAAACCTTGAAATATCATCTATCGAAATATGTAACGATAAATATAGCTTAAAATAATAAAAGATAAGGAATGGTAAATGATGAACGATAAAGCCAAATAAAATACAAACAACGATCCTTGTTGATAAAACGAAATTAATTTTCAAGCACAATATTTGAGAAAAAAAAATCAAGAAATAATTTTTCTATAAAAGTTATTGATATTATACTTAAAGAAATGTCTTACGAGATGTATTACTTATGTAAACTTTAACAGACAATCAGAAATAATTATCAGATAAACGTTTTCGCAATAAATGGCATATAAATAAAAAAGAAGTATTTGTGATACAATTTTAGTGTAATTACAAACGGGTAAAAGGATTATGAGAAATAACAAATAAAGTTTATTGTAGCTAACAAAACTAAATAATATCAACTAACTAATGAAATGGGTATGTACGCTAGAGTATATAAAAAAAGTTGTTATACAATTTTGTTAACATACTGTGTTTGAAATAAGGCTATCCTTTCCTTTTGTATATTTTCCGTGTGATTTCATTATCTGATGCGAAAGGTGAGAATTTCTGAAAAAAGTATAGCTAAAATTTATAATATATAAGTAATTTGAAATAATGTTTTTCAAAGCTTTGTACTTTTGTAATCAAATAGTTCTGTAGGAAATCGTATACAATTTTTAAAAGGCTGAAATATAAAAATAATGAAGACTGTTTCGTACAATGCTTAACGCATAAACAACAGTCAGTTAAGTAAAATAAATCTATTACTTTAAAAAATAACTCGTTTAGTTTGATTCTTAAAACCTCTCAAACTGCTTTTTTAAGTATATGTAATTTTTAAACAACTAATATAATTCTACATGCTCTAATTAAAAATTGTTTGTATGCAGAAACGTCTATTAAAAATGATTCTTCTAAACTCTCCAGTTTTTGAATTCTGACGCAAATCCTCCTATAAAAATGTGACTCGTACAAATAGAATAATAATAACATCTACTAATTTATGATATATTTAAAATTTGCTTAAGGAGTCGTCTAAATAGAGAAATATTACGAAATTAAATTTTAAATTCTTCAATACTAACACCAGATTTTTACATCATATTTGGATTCTCCAGTAAATTTTACTTTAGGATATTAGGATTACTTTAGGATAGGGACAAGGAGTCATTCGGTCAAATAGTTTTACTATTATGTAAGTTTAAAGCTTGGAACTCTTTACGTTAAATTCATTTTTAATCGTTTCAAAATACGTTGCAATGCGGGTAACTTTTTAAGCATAGCTCAAAAACTCCTTTGCGGAATGAGCTTTAATATTTCAAGCTTCTAGAAACCAATTTCTATTTTTAAAAGGTTGTTAGTTACAATTCATATTGTTTTCGAAATTTAATTTTGAAGCTATATATATTTTGAAATTTAACAAAAATGAATAGTAGCCTGTCAATTTCTTAAGAAATAGATTTGTGGAAGCTTGAAATATCCGAATTCAAAATTACAGCTTATTTCGGCAGATGATTTTTAAGTTAAAAGACTACTATCCGCATTGTAATCTCTTTAAACGATTAAAAATCATTTTAACAATATGAGCTCCAAATTTTAAACTTACATAATTCTTAAACTACTTGAGCGAGTGACTTGCCGTTTGATATACCAAGATAAAATTTTCCAGAGAATCAAAACATGCTCAAAATGTGGTGTCAGTATTGAAAATTTTAGCATTTGGTGCAATATGTATGTGTAGACGGTGCTTAATGAAATTTTAAATATATCATTAATTAATAGACGTTATTACCTTTTTTTGACGTTTGTAAAGGGTGTGCCAAAAATTCACGTAAGAAGTAATTTTGTTAGAAAACATAGGTTTATAATAAAAAATTTTTAATTTTTTATTGATTCCTAAAGCGTATACAGTATAGGGTTATGTCCGAAACAGCATATCGGGTAAATAGCCTCCACGGCTTTGCTGGTATATACGCATTCTTTTGTTGAAATTTCACATGACCGTTTTACATAAATATTGCTAACTTTCGTTGATACAGTGCTCAATTTACTCCTTTAAGACGTGGGAGGTCGTGGGCCTGTTGGCATAACCTTAGACTTATCAAAGAAAAAAGTTCAACGGCATTAAATCGCATGATATGGGCTGCCAATTCTGATCACCACAACGGGAAATTAAACAACCGGGAAACGAGTCATGCAGTAATTAAATTATTTCTGGGGATGTATAGCATGTGGCCTCGTCTTGTTGAAACCACATGTCGTCCACATCCACATCTTACAATTCAGGTGCAAAAAATTTAGGCACAAATGGCGCAAAATTGAAAACTTGCGGAAATTTTGGGACACCCAGCAAAGCCGTGGAGGCTATTTACCCGATGTGCTATTCCATATATAACCCTAAAATGTATACTTTATGAATCAATAAAAAAATTATAAGTTTTAATTATAAACCCGTGTTTTTTATCAAAATTACTTCTTGCGTGAATTTTGGGACACCCTATAGATAAACCTATGTATGTAAAGTATGTAACCTAAATAAAAGTATATTTAAAAATTATAAAATATACCAAATAATTAAAAATCATTCTTAAATTTATTAAATGGCATTAAATTTTTGTCCTTTTCACCGTAAAAGTAGTAATGGATATTCCTGTACTGTGCTTTGCTTCCAGAATATACGATGCAGAACGAATAAAATCAATGTAGCTGATTTTTTAAATTGTGATTAAGTATTAGTCCTTTTTACATTTAGGAAATTCATTTTTCTTCGACTTATCGTAAATAATATTTCTCATCATATTTATTACATTATTTTCTGCCACATTTTTTTAAAAGTATGTTTTTATCTGAGATTATTACATGGTGTTTGGCTACCGCCGAACAAACTGTGCAAAACTTGAATCCTCGCTATAAAGACATAAATGCTGCCTAAAGAATCCTGCCTCAATGATTCAAAATTTTCGAGAAAAATACAAAAGAAAAAATGTGACTCACAAATTCTCTAGCAGTTTACAAGTCATTACCATTAACCTGGCTGAAAATAAAGTGTATATCACAATACTCACTAGCGGAATACATTAGCACTACGCAAAGTTATGCCGGTAGTTTCCTGCGTCCATTTCATATGTACACAAGGGCGGCGCACAGTGTAAGATTTTGCAAATCTAGCGGGAAAAAAGTCCAAAAATCGACTTGCAGTAATTTCACTTTTAAACAGGGCCGGCCCAAGGCGTGTGCGAAGTGTGCTAGCGCACGGGGCGCCGAGCCAGAGGGGCGTCAAACAGATGAAAGGGCGCCTATAAGAGCACCGATAAAAATTATTTTATATTCTGCGTTTTTTTATCTTTTACATTTTCTATAGGTAGGCTGGCGCGAGCTCGAGAAAGGATTCTTCGTTCTGTTTAAAAAAGAATTCAAGGGTGTCGAATTTTCGCAGCAGACATTGGCTTCTGTTCTTTATCTGAATGAGAAAAGAAACAGAATCACGAACCCCAGGAATCATCCGATTCAAATCTGCTTCCGTTGAGGGATGCTAATTAATTTCGACTTTAACAGATTCATGGTGAATTCTGTCACTTCCAGCTATTTAAGAGCATTTTTCTAGAGTCCTCTTATCCCACAGGGAATCTGAGACTGCCCCCCCCCCCCCCCCCCAGATGACCGGAAAAAAGAAACCGTTAGGAGCTTAAAGGGGCAGAAATTTTAAGATAAAAAAACAAGCGTCTTTGAAAAAGTTTTTTTTTTCTAGCAGTGTCTTTTGGATGTGAGCTCATCTTCTGCAAATAGTCAATAGCGTTAGTGTCAGAAATTTTGCCGAAAATGAAAAATGAGGGCATGTAACCAAAAATATATACGTAAATAATTCTTATTAAAATGACCGCAGTATCGAGACAATACAGTTCGGTCGTTCACTAATTAGTTTATTAAACTGCTGTAAATTGAACATTTAATAGGTAAAAATGAATCAAACCAAACATTTTTCAAGTAGCTTGATTCGCTTAAATGAGTAATTTTCATGCGAATATGAAACATAGTATGTAGAATATTTAAAGTTACAAAGCATACTTGTAGTATTTCAAAATTGTCAGTTCTTGAAATTACGAAGGACGTTGCTACGCCCTTAACTCAGAGCGGCGAAACAAGGGCATATATCGCGCCCTGGTTCGTGAGGCAAAGATTCAGATGGTACCTCTATAACATGCTTTTAGCCACAATTTCTACTTAAGAAAACGATTTTGGGGTGAGGGCTGGATATTTTAGAGTTGAGAGCTTGGGCAGCTGCCTCTTTTGCCCTTGCAATAATCAGGTTTTGATCGTAACTATTGTTTCTTTCAGGAACATATCGTGGAAGGTTGTGCCTCTCCGGCGCAAGACCCCCCCCCCCCCTACTTGGGAAAATTTTCGAGCAACAGTACAATTCTTTTAGTGTTTAATTATCCCAATATTTATCATCTTAAACGGAGAGGAGGAGGCCGGTCGGAGCTCTGTTGATGGAAAGGGATTAACCTATTTCTATTTTAGCTACAGGCACACATTTGTTCCAAAATCTTCCCACTTCAGAGTTATCGTTCAGCCGGCGCTCATGCCATATTGTTTGAATTTATGTATTTCCCCAGTTTTCTGAAACGTGGTCTGAAAGGAACACTGAATGGAAAGCCATTAAAAAATAACGTCATAAAAATGAATAATAGGGTTATAATGATGCACTATTTCATTCATCATTAGGGATTATTTGTTAATGGAATATAGTCTTTGGTCCATTACACAATAAATATTCCGTAATACTGAAATTATGCAAATATTGTTAATTTAAAATTTAAAATTGCTGGAAATTTAAATAAAATGAAAAAAAAAAAAAAAAAAAAGACTTTTTTGGAATCAGATTATGTATTTGATACGGAGTCAAAATTTGTCTAAACCGAAAGGGAACTATTCAGTATTACAGACATTCTTCATTATTTGATGAAATAATTTGCACCTTAAGGCTCCGCTGCACTGAAACTCCCCGATCGCGAAATTCTATGTTAGCCTATGGGAAAACTTTGAACCGCGATTACTCATTACCTAATATAATTATTAAAATACCGTTTTCACCATCAAAAAGTAGACGTCAGATTCGGATGATGTGCGTTTTTAAAAATTATCTCCGTAAATTTTAAGTAGATAAAAAATACCTATAAACCTTGAAATTTCCATTTGATTAAAGTTTATCATTTTCTTAAAAATACTTAAAATTTACGTAGACAATTTTTATAAAGGTACATCATTGGCATCTGATGTCCACTTTCTGATGGTGAAAACGGTATTTTAATAATTATATTAGGTAATGAGTAATTTTGCTTCAAAGTTTTCCCCTAGGTTAACATGGGATTTCGAGATCGGGGAGTTTCAGTGCAGCGGCCCCTGGAAGAACGAAATATGCTTAGGGGTAAGGTTTCTTTGGAATAATATTGTTCTAAGCCTTTTTATTATATATACAGACTTATACCCAATTTTTCTCTTAGTAATTTATTATTTAAAATTAAGCGAAAAAAGTAAATCCCCCCCCCCTCCCTTTCTTTTTAAATTATCTACGATGACGAATTTTTTTCAAAAGGGTGGAGCAAAGGCCTTTCCGTACGCCCCCTTCCCACCAGCGCCCATGGCATGCACTTTATTATTTGTAAATCTACTGAACAGAAGTTGATAGTAAGATTACTTTACCTTGATTTCTCATTAACAGGAGCAAAGGGCTCGATGAATAAATCAACATAAGCTTGACAATGTAGAATTGTGAAAGTGGAACCTATTTAAAAATAATAATAATAATAATTTATCTGTATATAAATATTTGGTTATCGTCTTGAAAAAATTTTTCATTTAATACATTTATCGTTAAATAACTTTTTTTCCTTTTAGTGCCCAATATGTTAATTTGTTTATGATGTTCTACACCTATGATTTTATTATGACACTTTCTTTATCCAATTTCAGTGCGGCGCTAAAACGTAAATTCGGTATACTTAAAATTTTTCTTTGGGATGGTTTGTTTAATTCTAGCGTGGGCACTGGAAGAACGAAATCGAGAAAACCCTTTTTTTCGGGGGGGGGGGGGGGGGGGGGAAGCATTTTTTGTTAATCGTATTCCTTATTATTATAAATACAACTCTTATTATCAATCCTAGTTTTTTTTAGTGTTTAATTAATTTAGGTTACTTAAAATAATATTTTGATTTCCTTTTTGGTAAATATCATCACAAAGATGGAGAACCATTCAAAAAATTAAAAGAAAGAATAAGAATATTTATGTTTCCGGAATTAACTGAAGAGAAAACTGGGTTTTCCATTCTTTCGAAAGTTTACACCATGAAAAGTGAAAGTGAGCCCTTTACGAAAATCGATATTTAAATATGAAATTTATTCGTACTTTTTATGTACTAAATAACGAGACTGCAGTTTTCATCTTTCATAGTTGCTATTTACTAGTAGTTCTGCTTCTTTATTTTGTAGTATTCCAAACAGTATTCTTCTAAAAAAGTTTTTTTTTTTTTTTATTAATTAACTTATTGTTGCTATTTTCGTCCAATACCATGTGCTGCGGCCTTGTGTTTTACTTTTGTACCGTAATTAAGACTGATAATTAAAATTGAAATTTCCCTGATTTTACAATTTACCAAATACAAACTCAAAGATGGGATTAAATTTAGAATATTTTCTCTGTTTTTGAAACACTTTAAATTAATATCTTAAATAATTAGTAATAGTACGTATGAAAAGTGCGAATATTTAAAAAAATTAAGACCATAAGTCAAGCAATTTTTCTTGTGTGTATGGGGGCGGGGGTGCCCGATAGGTGCTCGCACGGGCGCCACAATGTCCTTGGGCCGGCCCTGCTTTTAAATATTTCAAATAACATCTAACACATTGGAGAAAAAAAAAATGTAAAGTGGTAGCAGCCTAACTCCACAACAACACCATCAAAAATCGGCTCAAAAAACAAATTTCCTTTTAACCTTTTTAGAATGGCGATTCTATAGTTGTAATTGTCATAGATATTTTTTGGCTAAAACACACTTATTTTGTAAATATTTTTTAATGATAGTATAGAATCTTTACAACTAGATACTTTGTATTTTACAGTTACAATAGTTATTTAGAAGTGTTATATTTAAAAAATAATTTCTTAAATCAATATAAAAATTATTTGAAAACTTAATATCATATGATAAATTTTAAAAAGCTGCCAAAAATTTTGTACACGCCGGTACATTGTAATATAATTTTTTTTTGTAATTATGTATGCATATAGATATAGAATAAATCAATTTCAGCTGCCACTATTTGCAAGTCTTGAATATAAGTAATTTTTTATCTTGTACGGAAGTGAAAATTTCGAAAAGAGAATTATATGAGATTTCAAAAAATTATGTTACTAGACATGAATCATTCCTTGTTAATTTTAAAAATATCCTGATAGACTATTTATTGCACAAATATAATCTTCAAAGTTGCTGATTTGTTATGTTAGACCAGATTAAGCGGCTGATCCATCAATTTATAATTGACAATAATCAAACATGGAGAAACTGACATCGCTTAAAGAACGTTTTTTGAGGTAAAATAAGAGATGGTCAGATTGGAATATTAACAATAAATATACAGGGCAGAAGTAATAATTACTACCAGAAAAAGGTTGGACAACCAAAGAATTATTTTTATTTAAATAGACCGAAATCAAAAGACAAAAGGTGCATTCGTTATTCCCGGAACACAAATGAATAACCACGCGCCATGTGTTTAAAACTGAGACAATCTGAAAAAAAGGTATGGATATGTTAAAAAATATATCTGAAAGCCCTTAAGGAGCAACGACATTTTAAAAAATCATTCAAAATGGCGGATACTCGTTATATAAAAAAGGGCTGTAATGAAGAAAATCAAAATTTTATAATGGGTAAATCCACAACCGTCATCTACTTCTTACTGTAGATCCATAAAGTTTAAGAGCCATTATTTTGAAAATCAGAAAAGTGCGATAGTTGTATTTTTTGTTTTGCTTGATTTTTTTTTTATGTTGAAGTAGATCACATTTAATGAATAATATGCAATTTTGAAGCCCTGAAAAAATTTTCCCTTCCCTGTAGAAAATGTCAAAGTTCAAGGTTGTCACCGTCATTTTTCATGAAAAGTGAAATGCGAGTATGTTTGCAGTGCTAAAGCTTGGGAAAGCAACGACATCCCAAAATTCTTTTGAGATGAAATATTAGTATAACACTACCTGCTTAGTAAACTGTATTCGTTTCCATGGGGCATTGTTATTTTACATTGTTATGTTGCCTCAAAATGTAATGAAAATGACGTTTTTGTCAGTTTTCCGCTCGTATTTTATTATTTAAGCAATAGTACCACAAACTTTTTCTTATAAAATATCGAAGTGTAGTAATAGGACAATCTAAATCATATAATACTTTACCGGGATATTGCTGCTGTTAGCAGAAATAGTCTGTTAAACATTCAAAAATTTCAAAATCGGCAACATTTCAATTAGTCTTTTCTCAAAACAGCGTCACGGTTCAATAAAACAAAATGTATCACGTGGTAGTTGAAAATATGTACAAACACATGTAAAAGAAAAAAAAAGTGGGGCCTCGTCATATTTTTAGAAAAAAAAATAACAAAATTCACAGTCAAAATATCCCGTTTAAATTTCCCTTTTTTCCATTTAGAACAAGGAAGGGGAAAGAAAAAGGGATATTTCATTTTCTCATGGGAAAAAACATAGCTAGCGGAAAGAGAAACGGGATGTTTCGATTTCTGATAGGGAAAAAGTATGATAAATGACAGTCTTTTTTGTGACTTTTGACATTTTTTTTCCAAAAAATATGACGAGACCCCACTTTTTTTTCTTTTCCACGTATTTGTACATACTTCCAACTACTACGTGATATATTTTGTTTTACTGAACCGTGACGCTGTTTTGAGAAAAGACTAATTGAAATGCTGCCTCTTTTGAAATTTTTGAATATTTAACAGACTATTCCTGCTAACAGCAGCAATATTCCGGTAAAGTTTTATATTATTTAGCTTGTCCTAGTAGTACACTTTGATATTCTATAAGAAAAAGTTTGGGGTACTATTGCTTAAATAAGAAAATACGTGCGGAAAACGGACAAAAACGTCATTTTCATTGCATTTTGAGGCAACATAACAATGTAAAATAACAATGCCCCATGGAAACGAATACAGTTTACTAAGCAGGTAGTGCTATACTAACATATCACCACAAAAGAATTTTGGGATGTTGTTGTTTTCCCAAGCTTTAGCACTGCAAACATACTCGCATTTCACTTTTCATGAAAAATGGCGGTCACAACCTTGAACTTTGACATTTTTTACAGTGAAGGGAAAATTTTTTCAGGGCTTCAAAACTGCACATTATTCATTAAATGTGATCTACTTCCACATAAAAAAAATATCGAGCAAATCAAAAAATACAACTATCACACTTGTCTGATTTTCAAAATAATGGCTCTTAAGTTCATCATGGAAACTGATCAGTCAATAACAGAAGAATTTGAAATTGTCAGAAATTAAATCTTTACAGCTCTTGCACAAACTGTAGTAGGATTCAATGTTCAGACGTATGACATAGAGCACAAATTTGAAGACACGGTGGTAGGTATCACAATGTGCAGCATGCTATCTTCAAATAAAGCAACTTAAAAATGCAATGTCTGTAACGGAAAATTCAAGGTGGTGAATAACTTAAAAATGATTCGATAATATACGAATAATACCCAGACGTTTTCTCGGGGCTTATCGGCACAACATGCACAATTAAGATTTATGGGATGTCTTTTACATATTGGTTATAGATTTGATGTAAATAAATAGCAGTTCCGAAAACCTGAAGTAAAATGAAGTATCGCAGAAAGAAAAAAAATATAATTGAAAGATTTAAACTTAAAAGAGAATTATTATTAAAAACTCCAAAACAAAGGCAATATAGTATTAATGTAGAAAATAGAAAAAGGAAGATTTTTTAATGATGCTGCAATGGCTGCTAGCATAACAGGTGTTGATAAGCTCTTCTTGAGCGAATTGGTATAATTTTACATGATATGTGGTACAAGATAAATATATCTGCCTTTAAGCATTACAAATCGGCATTAACATCTCAATAAAACTATAGAGCGGCTGAAGCACCCTGAAGTTTTAACATTTATACGGTCACCGAATATACAAATAATAAAAGAATAGCAAACAACGGAAAATGACAGTTATTCACTTTATCCTCCTGAGACCCAAGCAAAATGTAATGCATATATATTTTTTTTAAATATGAGTTTTTTTTCAACAAATAGGCATCAAAAATGACGTTTTTAAAGAAATTAATAAATTTCGATTTTTTAATTTTGTTTTACAGCACATCCATCTAAATGGATGTTCAGGCTATAACTCGCTTTAAAGTAATTAAAAAAATGCGAGAAGTATGGGAAAGAATAGAATTTATTATAAAGAACATAAGGCAAGTATTAATATCGGATTTAAAATTGCAAAAATGAAAATAGTTTAAACAAATTAAAATAACATATAAAAGAAAATTACCAGCAGAACGTAGAATTCCAACTTGACTCATTTATTACGCCATTTTGTAAACAAAGTAGTTACCGTTGCCAAAATCCAAAAGCTGAATGGTGATTTTTGATTCATGCATTACCAAAACCAACTGGTTTTAGATTGCTACAATGAAATTTAACGCAATAGAAGGAGAAAGCAAAACACCCATTTAAACGAATGCCAGGTCTCAGGAGGATATAACACTGGTAACTATAGTAGTACGTAATCAATTAATTACTATTTTTTAATACATGACAACTGTTCTTGTTGAAAATAAATATGTATTACATTTTTAAAAATCTGCACTGAATACCATAACACTAGGCAAATGTCAAAACGTATGAAAATGACAAAATATCTTTTTATTATGATTATGATGACGGAATAACAATGACGTAAACTGTACAATGTAATGCGTAATGATATACAGCAAAACCTCCCGAAAGCGACCACGTTCCGTTCCAATAAAAATTGGTCGCTCCGAGAGGAAAAGGTTTTAATGGAGGTCTCTTAATGGATGTCATGTTTAAATCTAGATTTTAATTGTTGGGAAAAGGTAACAATTAATGTTACTTAGGAAAAAATATGAAAATTTAAGTATCAAAACAAAAGTTAATTACATAAGTTAATCACTGCAGACATTAAAAAATGAATACATTGACGTTTGCTTTGATTTTACGGTTTTATCTTTTATAACTTTTATTTCCATGCCCTTTCGAAGTTCAGTAAATAAAAACAATATATATATATATATATTGGACGGGAACAAATAATGACGATTTCATTAATTTATCTATTTTTTTTTTTTTTGAGAAATTCTCGACAAAATAGGGCAGGAGAATTTATTGGCCGTTATACTTAATTTTTCATCAGAGTTAAAATCATTGGCTAAAAAGGCACAAAGGGGTTTAAACATATAAAATTTACCGAATTTTAAAAAAAATCTAAGCTTAGTTTAGAAGTTTGATGAATAATGCGCTTTCCGGAATGACTTTTGTAATAAAACCTTCTTCAAGCGACCAGGAAAAAGCGGAATTTATTTCATTTTCTTTAAAGAAATTGGTCGCTCATGGAGGGAGCCCAAATATATTGTTCTCTGAATAGAGGTAAAATTAGTATTGAGCGTATGGGAATAAATTTCATTCCATGAAAAAATGTTTGTTCAGGGAGGTGATCGCATAGGGAGGTGTTACTCTATTTTTTCATAATACATAACCATTTTATCTCTAGTAAAATCAATTTTATTACTTTAATATCGATAATTTTCATAAATTGAATTTTGACCCGCTAGATTCGCAAAATCTTACACTGTGCGGTACCAGAACTTGCCCGACAGGGGGGGGGGGGAGGGCATGGTATCCCCGACAGAAGGGCCAAATTAAAATCCTGCGCGGGACACGAAAATTACATTAGAAGTCACACACTACCCGACCCGAACCGCCAAAAACATTTCCTCAACCCGCAACCTGACCCGAACCCGACATATTTCAATCAACATCCGACCTAAACTTGAAATACGTTAACCCGCCATCCGATCCAAACTAGAAATACGTTAACCCGCAACCCGACCCGAATCCAAAATGAAAGGAAAGTAAATAAGGTTTTGCTGCAATTATGAAAAGTAATATACAATTATATCTCTCATACCAATTTTATGATTTATATAGAAAAATGAACAAAGCTGTATTCTTTAATATTCGAATGTAGTAAATAATCTCTGAATATAGCAGACACCTCGTTGAATAGTGTCCTGCATCTGGTCGGGTTGTCCTTAATTTTCTTTTTTCAGGTTGGGATGACTAGCTTTCTTTCTGCTTGTCGGGTTCACCCTAGAATATTTCTTGCTGGTCATATTTAAGATTTTTGCATGTCGTGTTGTTTGGGATATCCCAAAAATTTTTGAGTAGAGCTATGTTTCAAAAGAAAATAAATACGTATTTGAATATGAATGAATATATATTCAATTTACTGCAAATATAAAATGCATATAAGAAGAGTGATCATAGATTATTCTTTCTTTAAGCTTTAAGGCTGTTCTCAAATCCAAAGGATCAACTTTCTGACATAAGTTTTAATTCATTTTTGTTCGGAAACGACTGAAACTAGAAGGTGTTGTTATTCAGAAACTATGTCATCGAACTGTTTTTTTTTTCGTTTTCTTGTAAACGCAATAGATCTTTCAGAAAATAGTGTCAAAGTTGGCATTTTGTACCGAACTTCCGAACGAAAGAAGAATTATCCAGTCAGTAAGCGGATAAAAATGCCGTGTCATGTGATCAAAATCGCTTATAACTGAATAGGTAATTGATCGATCCAAAAATGGAAAAAACAGTTCTATTCCAAATCGCTTTCATGGTCAGGCTTTCCAATTTTATATCATTCCGTAAAAAAAATGAATTTGTAAATGTGTCAAAACGTTTTGAGCTTGTTGAGCAGAGCAGTTGAGAACAGCCTTAAGAACCATTTTTATCGTGTCTGGGAATATGAAAAATATTACTAACATTTCTTTTCTAATAAACAGAACTATACATGTATCGCATTTGGGATAGTTTATGCATACATGCACATGTTACATGTGTGTAGATTGGGAGGTTAGCACTATTCAAAGGTATAAGCGTACGAATATAATGTTAGGAATCGTAAAAGTGTTCGCTAAAAAGACGTGTGTGCACTTTTCGGTAGTATCCATTGTGGAAATATTATTGTATATAGATATTTAACCTGAAAAAATACCTTGGAGATTATTTTGAAAAGTCTGGTCAACCCGAAACCGACCCACAAGAGTCAATTCCAACCCGAAATTGATCCAAATCCGAATCAATGAAAGTCAACTCGACCAGCAGACAAAAAGTAGAAGTCAACCCTTACCTTCAACGAAAAAATATAGCACCAACCCGAACCGCGGGTCGGGTGCGAGTAAAAGCTGGTAACCCAACCCGGTGCAGGACTCTAGGCCGAATTCGTATAATATATATGACGTGTCCACGAGCCCGGGTCTGTTTCGAATCCCGAGTTCGGTGAAATTTTCGTTCATTAATTTCGGTCAGGGCTTAATTTTTATCTGAACACTCGGGTCGGGCTGGGACTATTTTTTTTTTTTTTTATGTTCGGTCGGGTAGGAATTTTCTTCTTCCAGGGACAGGTCTGGCTCTTTCATTTTTTTGTAGATTCCGGCCGGACTGGGACTGTATTTTATTCGTTCGGGACCGTATCGGATGACAATTTTTTTCCCACGAATAATGTCCTGGTAACGTTCCTCCTTTATCAGTAGAGAAAATGAACGATAAAACAGCATACCTTTCTTTGTTTGTTCTCCTTTTGCGTTTTTAAAATAAAAGGTGGAATATTTGGTTAATTTCTAAAGAAATTAACAAAATCCCCCTGTGCCAAAAATACGAAAAAAGCAGACAGACTGGACCGGCAAGGTATGTTTGCTTTTATAACGGGAAATGCACGGTTGTTTACCTTTTATAACGGGCCGGGCGAACTAGAGGTCTGCACGGGCCGAAATTTCCAAGCCTGGGCAGACATAGAAAAAAAAATTCGGCCCGATCCCAGCTCGGCCCGTACAAAAAAATATAGGCCCAACCCGCCCCGGTATAAAAGTTAAAACTTTTTGGGACATACAAAATTTTACTGATTTTTGAACGGACCAGGCCATGCCGAGACAATGATTTCCATATTCATACGGAATTGGTGAAAACTGGGACTGAAAATTTTGGCCCGTGAAGACTAGGAAGATTGAAACTAGAGCCGGCTTGGCACGGAAAAATTAAGTTAGTCCCGTCCCGATCCTCCAGAAAAAAAGTATGGCACGGTCCGAAAAGAGTGGACATCAGGTCTGACCCGGCGCGAGTGCCGTGAATGAAAATAGGCCCGAACGGACTTCGGGCCAGGGACCGGTCCGTGCAGATCTCTGGGCAAATAACAGTTTTTAGCTTGGTACTATGTTAATTTGAACAATAATATAAAAAACACTTTGTTTACCCATTCATTTATAAAAATACTCGCCAAACACTTTTTAAAAAAAGATTGAAGTGAGCATATGGATTTTCGCATGTATCTTATCTTTCCTTGAACCGTATTTCGTATAGGCGCCTAAAGGTTGCGGTCAATGGAATAAACATTGAACAGAAGTGCACACAAGTTCTAGACAAAATATAAGGTATTCGGTAACATTCGGCCGTTGTGACTACGTGGCCTGGTTGTGGTTGAATTCTCTCGTCTCAGACTAAGGCATAAAATTTTAATTTAAACTCATAAAAACTTGATGTAATTTGGGTATGGCGAAAAAATGGAACATTTAACGTACTGCGTAGAGGTTCTTCGGGACAGGTCTTGGGTTCCCTGAAAATCGGGACAGTTGCGTAAATTGGAACATTTGGCAACACTAAGTTCACACTACAATAATTTATACTGTTCATAGGTTTTTGGAATTCGGTTTGCTGGGATTTTCACAAAAAGTTTGACCTCAAGTATGTATCAGATGAAAATAAATACGTATTTTAATATGAATGAGTACATATTCAATTTACTGAATGAGAAATAAACTGGTAAGAAGTGTGACAATAGATTATCATTTATTTAACTTTTTCAGGGGCAATGTACTTATGTTACTAAAATGTTGAAATGATTGACTGGTCCCAGGATTTATAAACAAATTTATTTGCAAACAAGTAAGAGCGTTATTTTCACGTACATTATTTAAGCAAAATTTTATTTCAAAATTTTGGTGTGAGTGTGGCATTTTGGAATAAAAGTGGGATATATTATATCCCACCGCCCTTCAAGGAGTTAAGAACCATTTTTTCTTCTTCCGAAATATGGAAAATATTGCCAAAATTCGTTTTTTATACACACAATAACACATGCATCGTATTTATGATACTTTATGCACACCTACACGTTACATGCGTGTAGATTGGGAGGTCTCCACTTTTCAAACAGGCGTAAGCGTACAAATATTTAAGCGTTAGGAATTGAAAAAGTGTTCACTAAATAAAGATGTCCGTTTTTCAGGAGTGTCCATTATGTAGGTCTTATTGTATATAGATTTTTAACCGGAAAAATATTTTGTACATTCTTTTGAATTATCGGGTCAACCAGAGCCCGACCCGCAAGAGTCCAGACCCAACTCGAACCCGAAACAATGAAAGTCAACCCGACTTGCAGAGAAAAAGTATAAGTCATCCCGACCCGATTCAGGACTCCAGTAGAGGTCTGCATATGCTGAAATTTCCAGGCCCGAGAATGCCGGAATATCCCAGTGATTTGAAGAGATTTTTCTCTTATTTTAAGACATTTCTGTCTTTTGACCGAAGAATTTTAGAAATTTTGGGCTTAGATTTGTGATTTTTACTTATTTTTAGATAAAGAGGAATTATAAATTCCGTTTCTGATACGAAAAAATACTAGGCAGCATAGCTGAAGGAATACCCATGTCATTTTACGAACATGCTGCTTTAGGAATGAATATTTCAGGTAATTGCTTGTTTTCTGCATTTTTTTTTTTTTGGGGGGGGGGGGGGGGTGCAAATCAAAGCGCAAATTTTCCCGTTTTAATGAAATATATTCAAGGGGAAAATCGTTAAATTCACGGATTATTTTGAGAGAATAAGAGTCCTGCGCTGTTTGGGTTATACCCGGCCCGAACCCGTTTAAAAAAAGTAGTTGGACCAAAACCAACAAAGTTTATATTGTAGTGAAATAATGGAAAAGTAGCCTGCAATTATATCTCTAATATCAATTACCGCATTTACTCGTGTATAACGCGCGCCCCGAAATTTACAAGAAAAAATGGCGGTTTTTTTTTATCTCGTATATAACGCGCACCATAAATTTGACATGCAAGTGAATGAATGACCAAATGAATTTCCCTAAAGAAAGTCGAAACAAAAATTAAGTCAGGCCAGGAAAGAATCTATTTTTAGACTTCGGGTAAGGAGTGAGTGTGGGAGGGAGGGAGTCACGGGGGATAGGAGTGAATGAAGTATCATGCTGTGGTAACGTCATTCGCTTAACAAAATAATTGACAGAGTCTTTTGAAAACGTGCGAGTAAGTTGGAGAATTAACGTAGTTATACTGCGACATTTAAGTTAAAAATAGTTCAGTATGCAAAAGAAAATGGTAACCATGCTTCAAGTTGCAAGTTCGGCGTTGGTGAGTCAAGTGTGCGAGAGTGGCGAAATATGGAAGAAAAACTGAAAAAAGCACCATCCAAAAAGCGTACTTTTCGGGGGAAATCGTGTAAATAACAATAAGCTTTTAGCTCATTCAACGTATTTGCGGGGTTACTCAGTTTCTATGGAAATGTTGATGTTCGAGGCCTGTAAAATACCTAAGAAATTGAATATTCAAAAAAAAAAAAAAAAAGATTTGAAGGGGAGTTATGGCTGTGTGCGACGTTTCGTGATCCATAACAGTCTCTCTATCAAGAGAACAACAACGCTATCGCAGAACTGCCGGATTTTACATCCGGCATAATTGTAAGAGCACAAGAAAAAGGGTGGATCACGGAAGAACTCCTGAAAGTTTGGATTAACATTGGGTATGAACGTCGCGTCGGCTAGGTGCTTTACGTCAGCCACCGATGCTGGTCCCGTACAGCTCCCGTGGACACATGACGCCTGGATTAAAAGCGAAAATTCGTCGCTCGAGTTATTTGGTTGTGATACCAGCTGTGATGACGAAAGTGCTGCAGCCACTAGATGTTGTCATCAACCGACCAATTAAGGTTGCATTTCGGCATTCCTACAATCGGTGGATGACAACAACAGATCACAACTTCACTCCAAGTGGGAGAATGAAGCGTGTGACTATTATTGACTCTGCCAGTGTTGACGAGACCAACACTAGCGGCAATGAGAATTGCTAATTAGCGTTTAAATAATGTTACTAGTGCTGTTGTATAAAAAGGTGCAAGGAGCGAAATAAAGATGCAGCAATACTTCTATTAAGTAAGATTTTTCCAGTTATAATATCTTCTTTGAATACATTTCTTGATTCATATGCATATCATGTGATTACATCCAGCAGTAAAAAAATATTCCGTGTATAACGCGCACCTAGGGTTTTTGCACTAAATTTTTGAAAAAAAAAAGCGCTCGCAAATACGGAGAAAAGCGGCGGCGTATTTTCTCCGTATTTATTCGGCGTAAAGCACGAATAAATACGGTATATTTTTTATGTAGAAAAATCAATATAACTGTATATGAGCTAGTTGACATTCAAATAAATATAGTTTTTTATTTAAAAATATATTTTGAAGAATCTTTTGAGAAATCGGGTGGAATTGATCCCATCCGCCAGAAACAATTAAAGTTAACCCGACTCGAATCCGACTCGCAACGACAAAAGATTAGGTCCAACCCGATCCGGTGCAGAACACGAGTCGGGTCAGGTTCAGTTTGCCCGACCCGATATAGCACACTACTTGCCAACCAACCGGACCTCGCCAAAACAATTTTCGTCCTCCGTATTCCTAACCGAACCCAAAATACTTCAAACCAAACCAACCGTAAATCCATAATCAGTGAAAATTGATCCAAAATTTAATGTTAGTTATACAAAAATAGCATATGATCACAACTTCAGTATAAAGTTTATCTTTTATGTTGAAAAATAAGCATGTATCAAATCATCCATGCATCAAATATGTAGATTTTCATCTGAAGGCATTTTATCTGAAAGGGGGAGGGCAGGTATGACCGACGGGGGCATATGTCCCTCCGGACTCCACTCTAGTGCCGCCCTTGTATGTACTATGTCAATAGTTTCCTGCGCCCATTTCCTATGTAGTATGCCGATAGTTTCCAGTTTCCGTTATAGGTCTGTCCAGCCCAAGGTCCGTACCCGGTCCAGCAAAATGAAGGGAAATTTTTTGGATTAAAGAAAATTTTTTTAACGGGCCGGGCCGAGCCGATGAAAAAAAGTCAGCCCGATATAAACTTTAAATGGATCAAACTAAGCCAATAAAATGGAAACAATTTTCAATGGACGTGACTAAGACGAGGTTTAAGTCTAAATATACTGCACGAACGGATGCTAGATTGACATTAGTACACAAATGTAACATGTACAGCGTAGAGCAGCAATTGCACAGTGTCGGAACCAGGGCTTAATTATTTCAGCAGACACGGTTCGGGCCAGGATCACCAGGATCATGCTTACATTTTCCTTCTGCATATTCGGCCTACATGACGGGCCGGTACTGATGTTTTTCTACAATATGTGGCTTGCGAACATATAGTAATCTAAAACATACAGGATGTCCGGTCTCAACGGTGTCCAATAGCTAATTCCAAAACAGTTAGTCATAGACATATAGTTCCAACTACAAAAATGTTTTAGATCAGGTAAAGAAATATTTTAAAAGCGATTTGGGTCAATAAAAACATTTCATAAAGAATTACGAAATTTAAATTTTTGTGCGGTCCCCCGGTCCTATAAGTTATATTTAGTAAAATTTTCCTTTTACACTGACAAGTAATACAAAAAGTCCTGTTATTCTACGATTAAAATTGACCGAGTAATAGCTATTTAAAGTTGGAGCATATTTTTTGCTGCAAATTGGGGGTCATTCACAAATTTAGTCGAAATATAATTTCGTCAGATATATTAAAAAAATGGTTGGGAGTAAAATTAACATTGCAATATAAATTAGAAATCTTTAATCCTTCTGACATATTAATGCAAAATATACAATTTGCAATAAACATTTAAGAAGAAAGAAAAAACAGAATTTTTGTTAAATAAATTGATGCTAAATTAACAGCCTCAATTCTTTACAAAATGATACGTATTTTAAAATATTATTAGATTGCACTAGCCTGCAAAAGTTGGGTTATGTCATGTTTTTAAGCTTTTGATAATTGATTCTAATGTATTCTGTACCGCTGAATCAGAAATTTGCCTTCATTTTTAACCATCACATCAGGATTTTTCGCAAATTTCAAAGTTAAAAAGTTCAAAGTTAAAATTGAATCTCCTCACCCATCTCATCGGACCACTCAGCTGTTTAGCTGTAAGAATCCTAGGATAAGCAAAAATATCGAATAAATTATTGAATAAAATAAAATAAAATTAAATTAAATTATATTAAAAAAGTTTTACATATGTTTTATAGTATGAGATTTTCGCTATAGTTTAATTTACACATTTACGATTTGCAAAAAAATTCTAACGTCATGGTTAAAAATGAAGGTCATTTTCAGATTCAGTGCTAAAAATACGTAAAAATCGATTATCAAAAGTTAAAAAACACAACCATCTCCTCTACTTTATAGTATCCGATTTTTGTTATTCTTTAACTTTGACAATTTATGATTTGTGAAATATCCTGATATGATGGTTAAAAATTAACGTAATTTTTTGATTCAGTGCTAAAAAATACACAAAAGTTAAAAAACCCAACAATCGCAGTCTTGTATTATCTAATCTAAAACTTTTTCTTAAACTTCTTGGCGGTAATCTATCCGAAATTTTTTGTGTTATTCTGTAAAATAAGTACAGTGAAACCTCGATTTTACGTCCCCCGAATCTACGTTTTTCACGCATTATACGTTTTTTTCATCAGGTCCCAGTTTTTTCGCATAATTGTAATGTTAATTTAACCCGGATCGTAAGTTTGTAAATTATGGAATTTCCCGCATTTATGTTTTCTCTGGAAAGTAAAAAAAGGAAAAATTGTTCTAAAATAAACAAAAATTTTTCCTTTTTAGTTAATCCACGTTGTTGAAAGTTATGCAATCTATGAAAACAGAAACGCATTCTAAAGACTCCTGTCTTCTGAAACTGGTTCCCCCTCCCTCCTTTGTTGAACACCTGCTGTCGTAGACTGCTCCCTTCCCTACCCCGGATAGCTGCCTGGGGTGCAAAGTAAAGAAACAACACACATTATTGGTGCAGGAATGAGATGGGCAGGGGAAGAGACACTCCAGTTGCCAATCAGATGAGGTGGCTCATTTCTTTCGTCGGGGAGGGAAAGGGGTCCTTACCCTTCTTCACGTTTTCAAATTCAGTTGCTGTTTAACACGCGGTGGTCGCATTTCTAACCTTTTTGTGTCAAAATGACGAGTAAAAAACGCAAAAACTTTTCTGTTGCTGAGAAAGTCGAAATTGTTATACAATTTGATGAATTCCACGAAACCAAAGTAGCGTTCGCTCAATTGCAAGGAATTCCTGTAACCGCCTACAATCCATACTACAGAAAAAGAATGCATTGAAAAAAACATCGAGAAAGTGGGAGAAAAAAAATGCCAAGAAACGAAGAACATTGAAAAAATCGCCGTACGACGAGCTGAAAGGTATCTTATTAGAGTGGTTTAAAGAAGCTCGTGCCGTGAATGTACCTGTAAATGGCACGATACTAAGAGAAAAAACTCTAGAAATTGCCGCTAGGCTTGGTGGTTTGAAACATTTCACAGCTTCAAATGGCTGGATTGACCGAATGATAAAAAAGACATAATCTTGTGTATAGATCGCTTTCGGGAGAATCATCAAGTGTAAATGAAGCTACAATAGAAGATTGGAAGAAAAATCTACCAAATTTGACCAAAGGACACAAGCCAAATGACATATTCAATGCGTATGAAACCAGACTTTTCTTTAACCTTCTACCGGATAAAAGTTATGTTGCTAAAGGAAACTCCTGCCATGGAGGGAAGATGTCTAAATTGCATCTTACGGTTTTACTATGCTGAGATTCTGATGGAAGTGAGAAGCTGACGCCTCTTGTTGCTGGAAAGTCGCGCAACCCACGATGCTTCAAAAACGTGAGAAGTTATCCGACAAAGTACGAAGCAAACAAAAATGCGAGGAAAACCAAACCCCCTTTTCGAAGACTTTTTGCGCAAACTAAACAAAAAATCGGAGTTGCAGAATCGTAAAATAATTTTGTTCATTGATCAATGCAGTGCACATCCGGTTTTGCAGCTGTCTAATGTGCATGTCGAATTTTTTCCGGCAAATTGCAGCCTTGTGATCCCGGCATTATTCGCTCTTTCAAGGTTTTTTATAGAAAGCAACTTGTCCGGAAAGCTGTAGCTGAAATAGAAAATGGAAACCTAAATGACGCCTGCAAGATAAAGTTAAGTGTTCTAGAGGCTATGCATTTTATTTCTGCGTCGTGGAGAAACGTTACACAACAGTACATTTCCCATTGTTTTAAAGAAAGCGGATTCGTAGCATCTAATTAACCGAGAATAGATGAGGAATCAGCTGCGGTAGACTCGGAGAATGATAAGGAAACAGTTATCTATGATTTCGATGATTACATCCCGGAAAATTTAGCAACATGTGAAGCTGAAAGAGCTACTGCTCCATCCGTAGCCGACGTTATGGACTTTTCGTCAACCGATGAAGATGCAGAAGAAGAAACAGAAACACAGCACGTCTCTTCTTTCAATATTGCATTGAAGAGCTTACCAACAGTGAAAGACTATTTTCTTCCTCATATAGACTAGGTAAAAGACTTGCAAAGTATTTCAATCCTGGAAGATGCTGCATTCACTTTGAACTCAATGACTATAAAACAATTCACTATTACGGACTATTTTCAACGTAAACGCCACGATTCGCAATTAAATGTGTTAGTAAAATGATCTTAAAATGGTATGTATAACATTGTTGTTTTCGTGAAATATAGATTGTAATACCTTTTGAAAGAGTCTTCTTTACTACCATTAGTTTTTTTCTACAATTTTTTGCTTTGTATGTATTTCCCGTATTTTACGTTTTTTTTACTCAGTCCCTTGAGAAACGTAAAATCGGGGTTTCGCTGTATAAATAGTAACCATCAAAAATCATAATAATAGAGGAAAAGGTCCAAATACCGGCTACCACTTTTGTTTTCAATCTAGATCATACAATTTTCAAAATTAATAAAGTAAAAAGTGACAGCAGGATACCTTGACACTTCTTATACCTGTTTAGAGAAAAGAAATCAGTTTAAAAGGAGTTTTCTGTTTATAAGAAGCAAAATTCCGAAAGTCTTCAAATTTTGAGTTTTTATAATGGGGTCTAAATACCAGCTACCTAAGTTTTTTCCAAAAGATCACACAAATAGAGCTAATGACAATTATTAAGCAATAAGAATATTATTTTAATAAATTGTATTGATTAATAACATTTCTTATGCACAGAAAAAATACGCAATTTTTAATAAATAAATATTATTGTCAAATTTCTAAAATTTTTTACGACTATCTCTCACAGTCTTCTTCCCATTATGTTTCTAATTTTGTTTTTTAACGTGTAAAAAAAAAAAAAAAAGCTTGCTGATTGAAATGAGAATTATTTTATCTGAAAAAATCAAAAGCATAATATCACTCTCTGCGTCGGTATAGTCCCTATTAACCCACATATCGCATTCTTAACATTGAACCCAGAATCCCCTCCCCCATTCTTGTCCACAGAGAAAGCACCCATGCACGAAGACACAAATTTATCATCTTCCTCTGTTGGATATTTCTCTTTTTCTCATTTTTTAGCCCTCTCGCTGCGTAATTGTTTTATCAAAATAACTTCAAAATTTGCGTATTTAACCCCTTCGCGACGAGTGTCTTTTAAGAATTTTTATTCTTTTGTCACCGGTTTTTCAAGACAAAAGTTTTTGTCTAATTTAACCGGGAAAATGCTCCGATTAAATAAAGCATAATTTACAATAAAAATATAACTGGTGGGAATAATCAAGGAGGGTTAATTAGACGGAAAAAATGCATCCCCGATGAAATCTCGTTTTGCGCAAACTTTGCTATTTTTACGATGCCCAAGGAAATCTCGGGTTGCGCAGCGAGAGGGTTAAAATCAAATTTCTGCCTCTTTAGCCTGGTTTACTCCGTCATTTTTTCCATTCTCTTCACATTTATTGCAGGCAATTTTGTAGTGTCCAACAGCTGTTTTTTGGAAAGTGATCAGGTAACCAGTGTCGGTCCTGAAGAATACAGCCATGGTTGCATTTTTCATATTGCGAAATGGGACGGGGACTATTTTTGAACCATTTAAATTAATTTATTAATTATGGAACTATTTAAATTAATTAATTTTCCTCCCCTTCAAGCAGAGCAACCGAGAGAGGTCCAAATACCGGCTAGCCGGTATTTAGACCAAACTAGGTAGCCGGTATTCGGACCACTGCTATGTTTAAGTTAAAACCGGTATTACTCATTCATATAATAAAATACCAATAGTGTGCGCGTGGCAATTGAGAGCTAATTATGTTTATAAAATAACTTAATCAACAACTCAAGCCAATATGCGATCAGTATATTTAAAAAAAATGAGAAACACATATCTGAAAAACTTTTGATGTACCAGATTACGTAGATTCCACACTTTTGCATTTACTATTTGTAAAGGACACAGACTTCAGCGACGTACTTTTCGTAACTGTCTTCTCTTAATTAAAGTTACAAACTCTGACTATCACCGCTAGGCTGCGCTGCGCTTAGTTCTCAGAACACCTAGTAGCCGGTATTTGGACCTTCTCCTCTATTAGATTGTTATCGGATTTGCGCCACTATGTAAAAAGTAATCTCGATCGGATATTTGAAAGTGAGTTAAAGTTCGAGTACAAATTTTGAACTGGAAAAACATACATACGATCGTTGAAGTAACACAAAAGAAAATCATAAGAGAAACAGTCTCAAATCCTGACAAAATAAAACATATGTTATTTTAGCCAATCTGAAACTTAATAAATGTTAACTTAATCGTAATACTTGTACGATTTTTTTCAAAGCGCAGATACACATGAAATAACATCTTCGAATACTTTAAGCACTTGGCATGTGAACCCTCAAAGCCAAGCCGAACTCATTTGTTTTCAGAGCAGAAAAGTGGCATAAGT
This sequence comes from Maratus speciosus, assembly GCA_963932465.1. NCBI lineage: Eukaryota > Metazoa > Arthropoda > Arachnida > Araneae > Salticidae > Maratus > Maratus speciosus. Next base: position 280,354,825 of record OZ010787.1, on the reverse strand, counting down.
CATGCATTTTTAATGTTTCATAACTCGCTCAGTTTTAGTGTTATGTGAATGGGACTTTTTTTGTCTTACTTGTCAGTGTAATAGGAACATTTTACTAAATATAACTTATAGGACCGGGGGACCGTATAAAAGTTTAAATTTCATATTTTTTTTAAGAAATGTTTTTATTGACCCAAATCGCTTTTAAAATATTTCTTTACATGATTTAAAACATTTTTGTAATTGGAATTATATGTCTATGACTAACGGTTTAGGAATTATCCATTGGACACCGTTCAGACCGGACACCCTATATAGTAATCTATAGCTAAATTTCCCCATAAATATGTATGCAGTATTCTAGAAAAAATCCTAATTGTTTCTTAAGAAAAATCGGTATTTTCTGGGGAAATTGAGTCGGGTCTGTTTTCATGAACTTTTACACGGGTCGAGCCTGTTTTCACTAATTTTAGCACGGATCGGGCCGGGCCGTGAACCGCGAAAACACGAACGAGCCGTGTCGGGCCAAGATGGTTTTCATTCGGGCCGGGTCTTGGTCTTGAATTTCCGTAACGTGCAGTTTCCGTAACCCCTGGCTTCCGTTCATTTGGATATCAGACTCACCCCTACCATGCGTCTCTTTTTAAATTGTTCCTCTTTCCCAAGTCGATGGGCACAATTTTAATCTTTTATTATATATATATATATATATATTATTAAAATCCTGTATCTCATCCGTTTTTCAAGTTCATGATGTTCAACAAGTAAAAAAAAAAATTAAAAAAAAACAAAAAACCCGACTGCGTAAAAAGCGAACTAATTAATTATTTCTCATCAATATTATTTTTTATATTACTTACTTTTTTTTATTTACTTGTATCGATGACTTTTCATTTGTGTGTTTAATTGTTAGTTCCTATCTATAAACACTGTTTTGATGAGGCCTATAGATGTCTATGAAGGTTAGAGTTGCAATAAAGCTAGAGATCCTACCTACACAAATTCCAGGTTGTGTAATATTTAAACGGAGCTTCTGACTGTAAAATAGTCAATGAAACATCGTCTTCATTTTGAAAGTACTATCCAATGATATGCCACTCAATATGGTGCGTAAAAAGTTTTTTCGTCTCTACCGCCATTTTGAATTTATAAAAACAAATTCTAGCCTATAACCATCGGACAGTTAAGACAAATCGATAGAGACCTCATTCATTAAAATCCATCCAGCCTTTGGGATGTTTCGAGGGTATAAAGAAATCCACATACCCAGATACGTGTGAAACACATAACCCTTCTTGGCAGTCGGATAATAAAGAATAGTTTCGGCGCTCCGAATGTGACATCATACTTTTTTCGTTCATATTTTTCTCGAAAATTATACGTGTTAGAAGCATTGTTCTTTAGGCACTTTTCATGTACTTTGAGCATGGATTCTCGTTCTTTAAAGCTTATGCGGCGATACCCGAACACCCTGCATATGAGATTCTTTCGATAGCAGTTCGTAATTTTTTTGTAAAAATGGCTTTCGCTGATTTTTCTCAGCTGCATTTGCTTTCTATTTGTTTTCAATAACTGGAATGCCTGTCATTCTGTTTGGCTTTTTCTATTACTATTAGATATTTAGGATAATCATTTGTAGCATCGATTTGTTTAGTTTTAAAAATTTGATTGAATGTATTTCTACATATTGCAACACACGGTCTATAAAACTCTATTTTAAATCTACGTATATCTTGTCTTTTATACGCTTATAAACATATTATTGCATTTAAGAAATTAGAGAAAAAATCTCTTAATTGCCGATTTTCTATCTCGTTTTTAAATTATTTAGCTTTAAATGAATTTACCTTAACGCTTCACAGACAATAAGTACCAAATAAACGGAAAAACAAATATTTATATCATGCTAAAACGTGAAGTTTAACTAGATTCTTACAAAGGTGTAAATCATTTCGAGGTTCATAAAAATTCTTTTTAAACATGCATTTCGTAAAATACACTAGTTTTCATAAATTAATATAAAATCCCGCAAATAAAAATTACCCGCTAAAATTGTAACTACTTGTTCCAAAATAAAGAAATCTATGCGAGATTTAACTACTATTTTGTTAAGTAAAACTTTTGGGTTACGCTACAATGCACAAAATAGAGGTAATGCAACATGTCTACAGTAGCATAAAAATGCATTTCTGAAAGTAACAATATAAGTTTCACTCTCACAGTAAGATAAGAAATCTATATTCGTTGTAATAATTTTAAGACTTTTGAGATAGATGAGCATTCGGAGAGGCAGGACGAAATAAGATAGATGACTTTTGCTAAATATTTGAACAGCAGATTTGGCGCCCAGAATTTTTTTCCATTGATTACCAAGAGCTACATCAAGGATCAATGATCAATGTTTAGAATGTTGCACGAATAAGGATTAAACCTCAACTACAACATAACTTAATTATTCCCTTGCTGTATTAACTAAACGGATGGTGTCTGACAAACTGTACAGTGTGTAAATTAGTGATGGGCGATAACGAGATGTTTTTCTCGATTTTCTCGATTGTATGGACAGCTCGATATTTTTCGATTGTGTAAATTTTTTCTCGATGACACCAGTTTGCCAATTGCTTTTATACATCATATATTATATATTATATACGTCATACATTTTTCAAGAATCGTCTGCGGGTGAGCTGGAATGAGTCGGTGTTAATAAAGACTAGGTGACTTCGCCCGCTAGTGGGCCCCTCCTTTAATCGGGGCCTCTAATTTATACGTAATCTTGTAATATGAAATCACGAACAGGTTACCCGCTATATACGACACCGTATAGCAGGCGTGGTGTGCACGTACTACAAAATGGTCTCGGCTGAATTTAGAAAAGTGCCCTCCCGTGGGGGAAAAGTAGGGGGGGGGCTTTCACCGGAGGTGCATAACATCAATAAGTAGTCACAGACCTTTCCAACGATATCTCACATACCGGGTCTTGGCTAAATTTGGAAAAGTGTCGCCCGGGGTGGCAAAGTGGGGGGACGGACACCGGAGGAGCATAACATCAATAAGTAGTCACAGACCTTTCCAACGATATCTTACATGAGGGGTCTTGGCTAAATTTGAAAAAGTGCCCCCGGGGGGCAATGTGGTGGACGGACACCGTAGGTGCATAACATCAATAAGTAGTCACAGACCTTTCCAACGATATCTCACATGAAGGGTCCTGGCTAAATTTGGAAAAGTGCCCCCCGGGGGGCAAAGGGGGGGACTGTCACCGGAGGTGCATAACATCAATAAGTAGTCACAGACCTTTCCAACGATATCTCACATGAAGGGTCTTGGCTGAATTTGGAAAAGTGCCCCTGGGGGGCAAAGGGGGGGAGGGACTGTCACCGGAGGTGCATAACATCAATAAGCAGTCACAGACCTTTCCAATGATATCTCACATAACGGGTCTTGGCTAAATTTGGACAAGTGTCCCCCGGGGGGGGGGCGAGCAAAATGGAGAGACGGCCACCGGAAGTGCATAACATCAATAAGTAGTCACAAACCTTTCCAACGATATGTCACATGAGGGGTCTTGACTAAATTTAGAAAAGTGTCCTGAAATTTCATATATTATAAATAATATTTATCTGAGTGCTCCATAAAAAAATCCGATCTAAAATGATAAAAACGGAAAAAACTACACCTCACAGTGGGGGCCAAATTGGGGAAGGGAGGAAGAAAGTCTCATAATATGAAAGAGTCATCCGAGAGCTTTCCGATGACATTCATATGACGGGTCCAAAAAAAGTTTGAAAATTGCTCCCCCTCCCTCCCCCCGTGGGCCCAATCTTTCGCCCCGGAATTCACGCAGCCCTACTTTAAAATTTTTATGTTCAATAAATAATATTTACCGGAAGACTGCATAAAAAAACCCATATCTAAAATGATATTTAAATTTATTATAGAAATCGGCTACGGTTTTAAAAATTTGTTCGCCCCCCTCCCCACCCCCTGAATTTCACCTTCGGGGGAAGAAAGGTTCATAATATGAAAGAGTTGTCAAAGGGCTTTTCGTCGATATGTCACAGGAAGAGTTCGGTAATTTTTTTTTAATTGCGCCCGGCATGTGTCCATTCTCACGTCCTCGGAATTCACCCGAGCCACCTTGCTCTTTGAAATTTTTATGTTTAATAAATAATATTTATCGTAGGGCTCCAGGTATGTGACAGCTTGGTAGGGCTAAAATAAGACAAACATTGAAAATTAAAGCTTCATTTCACAGCTCACTGACATGCCTATTTCTCTCTCCAGCTCGCCCCTCGATATCTCTTCTCGCCCCTTCTTGACCGAGCGTGAAATGACAATCATCTAGAGTAACATTTCGAGTAAGGACGAAAACTGATTTCTCATTCTCGACAACGCCATATGAAATATTGAAAAGAGACCGAGAGCGAGAAAGGAGAAGTGACAATGGGAAGCGATGAGTTACAATCGATATCTCCAGGTAAGTGAGAATTTTCATGGAGCAGAGATCTCTCGAGTTAAACGAGCAGTTTGCATCCAGAAAATATATCTCAAAGTCCGAGAGAGAGAGCGAAAGGAAGCTTTCAGAGGAAGTCCAACTTACCGCGCTTCTGGTGTAAGACATAATTTCCCAAAGGAGTACATGTTCTTTTCCATTCGCTTTTGTTATTAACCGATATGGGTTAGGAGGCATAGTGGTTTAAGTTATCAGTTCTGGTTTCATTTGTTGATATAGAAGTTTTCTGTTAAATTTGGCGCCAGTTTGTCCTTGATTTTCAATATTTCTTATTTTAGCCTTCCTATGTTGTTCCATATCTCTTAATATTAGAATGCTATTGTTAATAACAAAACTGCACTGCAAATTATGTGTTTTCAAGATTTTAAATGTCGCCTCAGGAAAGAGGATTTTTCAAAATTATTTTACCCCACTCATGTAATACATTAAAATAAGGGTAATCTCATAACCTTTCTAAATCTATCTTTCTTCTGTCAATCCACCGTTAATTTTAGACCCCTGGGCTTAAAATGCTCTATAGGAATATACTTAGCGGAGGTTTTTTTTCGTACTCTCATATGGTATCTCCCACTTATAGGAAAATTATAAGACTAATATCAAATTGTGTCTAAAATCGAATAAGAAATATGGACATATGTTTCTTAATTTTAACTTCCTTCTTCGCCTAAAGAGGGCGCTTTAAAGTTTTGTTTCTTCAAACCTTTAGTATACTGTCCAAAAATTATAAAATTCACAAAATAAAGTCTTTTCACTCTCCCCTATCTTCTCGTATCAATTTTATTTTTACTACCACCAGGGGACGCCGCCCAGTGAAACATTTTATTTTTAGCCTCAGGGTATTGTTATTTTTCATCTGTTTTTCATAATATTTTGTCTCATTGTTTTTCTCCATTGTAGATACTATTCTCGAAGTTCTTGACCCATTCTGACCATTTGGGCACTCATTCTGGGCCAGCTGTGGCCCATCGGGCCCCTTCTCACTTGTCTGGCTCTAATCACGCGCTTCACTTGTTCTTTTACCATTTCTTCTTTTTCTTCAATTTTTTTCTTATTCAATGGATTTTTTTTTTACCATTCTCAACTTCCCCTAGTCCTCTCTTACATCAAGTTAACTTTCATCCTTGGTCTGCCCTACTGTCAATTTGGGGTCTAATGCACCTTCGGAGGGGGGGGGGGGGGGTCGTTTCTTTTACCTTTTCCAGACCCATCATCTAATACCACATTGGTAAGGATTGGAAGATTGCAATTATCCGAAATACCAAAAATGAAGTCCATTGAAGTATTATTTTAGTTATATAATTCCCTGTTAGCGGACATATTTGTCTGTTTACCTTTCTATTTTTCGATAATACGCCTTTGTTTTCGTTAAACGGAGAAATTCAACACCATTAACCACACTTTAGACATTTAGGGAACTTTAACTTGTATCAAACCTTCTGCCTTTATCGAAAAGAAGAAAATGCTAATCGATTCTAGCTAATGCGCCTAAAATAAACTAGTTGGATGTGCCAATCCCAAAACTTTCTTCTATCTTATGCATCTTAATATTTCAAAAACTAGTTACACACGTTAATACTTCAATATTATTAGTTCATTACTATAACAACTTTGAATTTCATCTTAAATTCCTGCTTCAGTCAATTAAATGAACTAAAAACGAGTTAATCTATATCATGATATTTGTTCAAATTAATAGTTTTTCCTTATTCTGTTGTTATCAGATGTTTGCGAATAGCCGGCTTAGCAGGAAGTGAGTTCCCGCCTTTGCTCGAGCCGCCGATGGACAATAGAACTACGAAAAATCAAGAAAAGTATACAAAAATCGCTATCACAGAGCCCCTTTACCGCGCGATATTTCCAAATTCAAGGAGGACCTGTTGGCCAAAGCCAAAAACATGCACAAAAAATTTGGTTCAATTGTATGTATAATTTTATACACTTTTCGATTGTACAATAAAGAAAATGGTACAGACATCGTTATAGCGCCCCCTTCCAGCGGAATTTTCCCAAATTCAGGGAGGACCTTCATGCTATGACCAAAAAGAAACACAAAAAGTTTGGCTCAATTCTATGCATAACTTCATACACTTTTCGATGGTAAAATATTTAAAATGGCGCAAAAATCGCTATTAAAGCGCCCCCTACCGGCGAATTTTTTCCAAATTAAGGAAGGACCTGCTTGCCATAGCCAAGAACTCAAAATAAAAATTTGGCTCAATTCTAAGCATAACTTCATACACTTTTTGATGATACAATATGCAAAATCGCTATTACAGCGCCCCTAGCGGCGAATTTTTTCCAAATTCAGGGAGGACCTGCTTGTCATAGCCATAAACTTAAAATAAAAAATTGGTTCAATTCTATGCATAACTTCATACACTTTTCGATGGTACAATATGCAAAATCGCTATTACAGCGCCCCCTAGCGGCGATATTTTTCCAAATTCAGGGAGGTCCTGCTTGTCATAGCCATAAACTTAAAATAAAAATTTGGTTCAATTCTATGCGCAGCTTCATACACTTTTGGATGGTACAATATTCCAAATCGCACAAAAATCGATGTTACAGCACCCCCTACCGGCGAATTTTTTTCAAATTCAGGGAGGACCTACCTGCCATATTCAAAAACTTAAAATAAAAATTTGGTTCAATTATATACATAACTTCATATACTTTTGGATGGTACAATATTCAAAATTGCGCAAAAATAGCTATTACAGCGCCTCCTACCGGCGAATTTTTTCCAAATTCAGGGAGGATCTGCTTGCCATAGCCAAAAACTTAAAATAAAAATTTGGTTCAATTCTATGCATAACTTCATACACTTTTTGATGGTACAATGGCGATAGACAGACGGACACACGGACAGACAGACATTTTCTATAAACATGTTTTTGGGGATCTCTGAACCCTAAAACATGTAAATCCGTCGAAAACCGGAAGTCGAAAAAAATTTCGATTACAATACTTTCTTCTATTGAAGATAGAAGAAAGTAAAAATGAGCTAGTAAATGGGTCAGAAACTAGCTACTTTGGATTTCGATATACAGACTTGAAAAGTCATGTTGGAATCGCTAGGCACTGGAAAACAATTTCCTTGCTAGACAGGTTTCCTCTTAGCAGTTATATTTGTCTGGTTATCCTTGTTTCTCGATAAACGGATAAATTCTACAGCATTAGACACACTTTAGTCATTTAGGAAACTTTAACTTGTATCAAACCTTCTGCCTTTATCAAAAAGTGGAAAATGCTAATCGATTCTAACTAATGCGCCTAAAATTAAAAATAAGTTTGTTAGTGTGTCAGAAAGTATCGCCTTTGGATTTCGATACAGACTTAAAGAGTCATGTTGAAATCGCTAGTCACTAGAAAACAATTTCCGTGTTAGACAGGTTGCCTCTTAGCAGGTATATTTACATGTCTTTGTCTGGTCATACGTTTGTCTGGTTGTCCTTACGTTTTTCGATAAAGCTGTCTTGTTTTCGATAAACGGAGTAATTCCACAGCATTTGACACACTTTAGACATTTAGGTAACTTTAAGTTCTATAAAACCTTTTGCCTTTATCGAAAAGAGGGAAATGCTAATCGATTCTAGCTAATACGTCTAAAATAAAAAAGAGTTTATAAATGCGTCATAAAGTAGCTACTTTGGATTTCGATACAGACTTAGAGTTATGTTGGAATCGCTAGGCACTGGAAAACAGTTTCCGTGTTAGACAGGTTCCCTCTTAGCAGGTATCTTTATCTTACTATCCTTACGTTTTTCGAAAGAAACTCTTGTTTTTGATCAATGGGGAAATTTCACAGCATTTGACATTTAGGGGAACTTTAAACTGTATCAAACTTTTTGGAGTTATCGAAAAAGTAGAAAGCTTATTTGATTCGTCAAATGCGCCATAGTTACGCGATTTGGACAATGCAGTTTCATAAAGAAGAAAGGGGAATTTATTCCAATGCAAAGAAAATCATTTTAAAATACTGAAATTCAAATGAGATATCTTTATAAATTTCTTCCATAAGATTAGCATTAGCGAGCGGGTTTTTTCACTTGATTGAAGTAACCCCTTAAGCCTAAATCAGGAGCAAATAATTGCGATAGTAGAATTATCGAGCAAGCCCTATCACTACTATGAAAATTTCGGCCAGAATAATAGCTAAGTTTTCCAATAACTGTTTTTAGCTTCTCTCGTTGTAATCGATTGTAAAACATCTCGATTGTAGATTCTAGAAATTAATCGATGGCTGTACCGATTGTGATTTTTTACGATGACGATTTTTCTCGATTGTTGAATTCTCGAGAATCGCCCATTACTAGTGTAAATAGTTTCAATCACACACGTTCCTGTCTTTTTATGTAAAACCATGACTGCTTGACACTGTTTAATTTAATATTATGAGGATAATTTAATCTTATAAGACTTAGGTTCCAAGAGTTACGGATTTTGAATAACTCTATTTTCGAATTATAATATTCGTCTTATAATTATGCGATTAAATAAGGCTAATATTACAATATGAAAATAGTTGCATTTAAAATCCGTAATTCCTGGCACTTATGTAAGATGACAATACAGTTTTTACTAACACTAGACCACACTTAGCTCATATAATAAAATATTATCTTCAGTTAAAAAAAAAAAAAAAAAAAAAAAAAAAGTGCATAAAGCAGCCAGTGTGATCTCCGTACTTGAATCCCAACGAAAATATCTGAGGAGCCAAGAAAACGAATATTGAGCTTCATCAGAAATATTTCCAATATTATCCAAATATAGAAGAAATATTGGCTTTATATTGGTAATATTTTCAATGAAATCCTCGAATTGTACAAATATATGCTTTAGATTGGAAATATTAGCAATGGAACGCCAGCATTCTACAAATATTGGTTTCGCACTGGAAATATTTCTTATGCAATGCCAATATTGCACAAATATTGCGTTAAAGTTGTAAATATTTCGATTGTCAAAATATTTTTTTTCTAATATTTGCACTATAGTACGTAAAGATCAACACTTCAATATTGGGGGCAATATTTCATGACAATGAATGCTATGTTGCCCGATATTGTCTTAAGATATAGCCACAATTTGTTTTCTATTAGAATTTTGTTGTGATTAGATAGCCACGATTAATACATATGAAAATTACTTAATCAAACATTTATTCAGATATTTTTATAATAGATACAGTTTCTTGTGATGACCAAACAAAATCACTAATATTTCAGCCACATTTCGTCACACTTGATAAATGTTAATGCCGTTGTTATGTTTGCTGTTTGGAGGCGAGGTTTCCAGCTGAAATTGAAATGAAAAATATTATACGAAACTACACGCGAGTGACTAACACGTTAGGTATTATTTTTTACAACGAAATGAGAAGATTAACAAAAATAGTTTGTTGTAGACACATAAAAAAAATAACACAAAAGTATAGTCGGTCCTGCTTTAATCGAATACCAGTGGTTCAAAAAATAAAAAAAATAAATAAAAAATAAATAAGCGGGATATTCGACTATGCGAGAATTCTTAATACATGTTTTAAAACTAATTAATAGTAAAATTTAAAAAGGAACAATTATTGAAATTGTTTTTATACGTTATTGTTATATTTGAATTATAGCAAATTCCTTTACATATTTTTCAACTATGGACTTTACAATATATGTTAAATCTTCAGTAGTACTTATAAATTCTAGTTATGTTCTCAAAACAAGGAAGAAAGGCAAATGATCAGTTTAGTTTCAAGAAAATAATTAAAGCTCATTGTTCTTTTTTGTTTCTGATAATGATAGCAAAAAAAAACCCCAAAAAATGTATCGAGATCGAGCAATGTCATAAAAGTTTCTTAATTTTTCCTCTTATACTATTTATACTTAATTGCTTTGGTTATTTTACTGGTAATCACTTTAACTTTGCTTCTCTTTTTATCTAAAGTTCATGCGTAAATGTGAATTGTGGTTTCTTTCCTTTAACAGATAGACTATTGTATTTGCTAGTACTGAGTGTCACAATCGCACAAAAATTATCTAATTTCTTCCTCTTTTACATGCATTGTATTTTCAAGAAAAAAATATTGAGAAAAACACTGGCAGGTAGAGGGAGGGAATATAGGGGTTAAAATCCTACCAGTGAAAAAAGAAAAAAAAAAAGTGGCAAGACATTTTTCCTGCAATGATTTTATGAAGCTTAAAAAGCAACGTAAAGAAAATGCACGAAAATCAAACAAGCATTAATATAATATGATCAGAAGAGATTAAACAACTATTTCAAATATTGGTGAAAGGAGAAAAATAAATTGAAGAAAGCGTACAAAATTTCAAGAGCAATGCTAGCTCACGCTAGGACACTGCCGTTTTGTCCACTTTAATTGTTATTTTGCAACGAAGAGTCTTTTTTTTTTTTTACGAATCCGTAAAATAGCTGTGTACAACATTTATTGTAGCAGTTTCTGTTTGTTTTTTTACTTATAAAGTATTCACCTTTTTTTTTACACGTGTAAAAAACCCAGATTTTTTTTTTTTTTTTTTTTTTTTTTTTTTTTTTTTTTTTTTTTTACTGGTTTTAAAGTAATAATACTTCGATAACTCTCCCAGACAAAGTTTCTGGATAAACTTATGAAAAAATAAATAAATAAGGGCGATATTTATATAGAGAAATCATAATACTGTTCTAACTCATACAATTGTGCATTGAAGATTCCAGATTTTATGAAACACACACACATAATGAAAGCCCCCTTTTTTATGGTAGTAAGGGAAAGGAAACTGCGTACTTTATAAATTTTTAGTTATAATTTTTATATAGAAATATGGATATTGCTTGAAATTGTATGAAATATTCTGTTCAATTTACAATTGTTTGAATTGAGATGTTAAATTGCTTGAAATATGTCACATTATTCACATTACAAAAGGAACAAACTATTTAAAAAAATAAATAAATAAATACATTTTACAAATCAAAATTGAATAAAAATGTTTTTTTGCAGATCTCACATAATTAGATTTTGTGAAATAAGACAAACGTGAACGTATGCGTGCAAATAAATGCTTTTAAATCTTCTCCTTTGTTAAAAAATATAAATTATATACACATAAAAATGCCAGGTTTTTTTTTATATGAAAGGCGATCTTTTTCTTTTTTTAATTAAAATGCAAGTTCAAACTGATATGAAGAGGGATTTATAAATTTTGAAGTTTACTAGAAAAAAACTTTCTGTAATTAACTGTTCCGTGTAATGTTGTAAAAAAGCTCTGTAGGTTACTCAGAATGTAGTTCACTATGTAGGTTATTTTCAGACTAAATTTTTTTCTGTTATCTTGGAAGCTTGCGTACCATTTTAGACTACCATTCTAATAAAACTAAAAAATAAAATAAATAAATAAAAAAATAAATAAAATAAATTAGAAAACATGTATTTTCTATTGGAAAACCGTTACTTTCAAATAGGAGCAAATGTAAATTAGTTCCTGAAATTAGTAAATTAGTTAGTAAATTAGTTAGTGAGCTAATGTGCCAGCAGGGCCGCAGGTTCTGTATGTATGTATGTACGTAACGAGATAACTCCTGATAGAAATATCTGATTAGCTTCAAATTTTGTAAATAGGTTCATTCTGATAAGGCGCTTAACTGATTACTTTTGGGGATTCATTGTTTAATCATAAGGGGTGGGAACGGGGGGCTAATCCCCCTTAATTTTGATAAATGGGTTTTTCATGCAGAATTATCCTTTTTGCTTCAAATTTGGTATACCGGTTTATTCTGATAAGGCGCTTCCCTGATTGGATTTGGAGGTTCATTGGTTAAGTATAAAGGGAGGAACGGGGAGCTAATCTCCTCTTAATTTATTTATCGTTTTGCTCAAAAAGAGCGAGTTCTACTTTATGAATAATAGACATAAATAAAAGTATAATATAAAATTAGTGTGAATAGTCTGTGAGCTCAATGTCATCAGTTTAACTGGGCACTTTTTTTTTTTTTTATTGCTTAATGTGCCAGTGCTCTACCAACTAAGCTATCCCGGATCGCTCTAACCAACATAATTTATTCAAATAATCCATACAAAAAAAAAAAATCTTATGATTTCATAAATGTATGGATGGTTAGTTCGTTTTTTCTTTCTTTTTTTTTTTTTTTTTTTTTTTTTTTTTCTTTCGTCGATTATCTGCGCAAGGGATATCGGCTTGGCTTACCTCCCCCAATGCCGTCTCTGCCAGCAACATCGGTATAGTACAAGCTTTGAGAGCAGATACTTTCAGCGCTCGTCAATATAGTATGGTTCAGATAAAAAATAATTTAATAAAGAATTGTACTCTGGTTAGCGTTATTCTCACAAGAGGACTACGAAACATGGTCCAACAGATTTGGAATTTTAAAGTATGTTGTAGTGGTAATACCTCTAACTATTCTGGTGAAATATTTTCTTCAAATGAGCCTTAGTTTTTGAGAAATTGAGGGCCAAAGTTCAACATGTGTTACAAATACCCGTTTGTTCGCGGTCTTCGTGGGGCCGGGGTAGCTTGCTTGGTCGCGGCCCAGGAGGCGAGATTTAGATACTACCTTGTGACATTTTTTTTTAAAAATGAATTTCATATTTTTGGCACGTTACAAGTTTTAAGCAGAGTTATGAATTCTGAAACATTGAACTTTGTTGTAGATTTTAAAAATATTAAATTGAGGTTTATGAATTTTTGATGAAAATGTACATTTTTCGGAAATTCTTAAAGTGATATATATTTCTTGATGAAAGTTCTAACTAATTTATAACTAGATAGATCTCATCTTTTTAAAACTTATTATTATTGTTTCTATTTATATATTATATATATATGTGTGTATATATGTGTGTATATACATCGCAATAAGAAAATTCTTTCATTTACTATAAAAAATTTATTTGACTAGAAGAAAATAAAAAATCTTTTTAATATTTGATTTGTTCTAAATATATTACAATATGTTAAATGATGAAATAAAAAAATCTTTATCATTGCGGTCATCGGAATATTTAGTTTAGTATATATGCAATTAATTGGGCGATATATATAGTAAACATATTTACAACATAAAATGGCATTAAAAATATCACTATAAAAACAATTTATTTGGATGATTTATTTTTATGAATGTTGAAAGAATGCATTTATGACCATATTAAATTTATTTTAAATACTTGATTTATGATGAATAATTAAAATTACATTAAAAGTTGAAAAACAAAAATATTTAATCACCTTTCATTTAAGTGCAAGTACACATTTAATCGAGAATGTTTGTAAAATCATTCAAAACATAAAATTAGATTACAAAAGGGAAAGTTTATATACAGTGTGATTCATAAATATCGAAACAATAGGCTATCTCCTTAAATATTACCTCTAGGCACATACTTCCAATTGCAAAGTTTCATTTAAAAAAAAAGTGCGAAATGTGTTAAGTTGCAACTCCATGGGAGGTTTATTTGAGGAAATACAAAAATTGAATTTTTATACGGCCCCCGTGAGTTAAAATTTCCAATTAGGATAATTTTCCTTATCCATTCCTGAATTAGACGAACAAACAAAAAAAAATTCCATCTTGATATCTGCAAAACTGAGAGAGATATGCCCGTTTTAATAATTCGTGTGGTTTCCAGAGATCAGACACAAATTCAAATGCATGTAATTCAAGAAACAATGTTACTGTAAGGTGTCCGATAAACTTTATTTATTTATTTATTTATTTTTATTTATAGCGTTAGAATTTTGATGTGATGGTTAACTATATAATTTGTAAACAGAATCACATCATAAGACTTCTTACAAAATTAAATATATATTACATATTCTATCGGTGTTGATCACTTCAAACCGTAATATATATCTTTGCTGCACGTGTAAATTTCTTTTAGGATGCTTCAAATATTGTCTAGGGAGTAAGTTTAATTTATTTTTACAAGTATTTTCAAATAATTTTCTTACTTCTTTCAATCTATGTAGTTCTTATTTTATATTGTTTTTATACTTCTTGGTTTACGATCAATTGGGTACATATAAGAATTTAATTTTCAGCTTATAGCTTGATTCTTATACAGAAATCGACTGTGTATTGCTTATATTTGTATTTCATGTACACCTGATGAAGTGAAATATAATATAAGCTCCCTTCTACATCCATCCAATTGACCTTTCATTTGTTTTTTCATACGTTCAACGTTATTTAGCTGGATTTTTGTATTTTTTGTCTATAAATGGTTATTGCATCATATTTGGTAAATTTTCATGTGTATAATGGTTTAATTGTACAAAAAGTATATATATATATACATATATACATATATATAATTTTATTCTGTTTTCAGTTTGAAACTGTTCTTTTGGATACATTGGTCGTTTGAATACAGGAGAAAAACAAAATTCCAGCTTTTAGCTTTTTTTGTCATGGAAAACGACTGATTTTGCTTATATAATTGAATTATGTACTCTTGATAACGTAATTCAGTATATAAGATTTTCAATTATTTTTATCGAAATCTATATTCTTGTTTTTTTCTTTATTATTAATTCTTGTTATATAGCACTAGGGACTTTATTTTATACATAGTAGCTTGTTTATTATGTTTTTGGTATCCATTCAGTGTGTTTGGGAAAACTGTATTGTTGTAAATTCATTCATACTATCACAATTATTGATGGTGGTCAGTAATGTTTAATTAATGGTTATATATATATATATGTATAATCTTTCTGTATACAATAATACCATTGAAAGATAATGAAAATGACCTATATATATTTAATTCAGAGTTAATTAAAACTGTTATAACTCGAAATATTATTTATCGAATTGATTTTTTTTCTTTTAATTAAACAGAAATATATAAGTTTTAATTTTGATTCAGCATTTTAAAAAATTAAAAATATTTGAAATAGAATTTTAAAAAACGATGCAACTTATTTTAAACAAATCATATTTTCAAAAGTGAATTTTTTTTTCAAATTCGCCGAATTAAAATTTAAGTAAAATATTTGAAAACGATATATTCCAAGTTTGAACCATTTATATTTAACGGTTATTGACTTATATCAATTTAAAAATGAGAAATAATGAAAAATTCATTTAAAGTTTTAAATAAAGATTGGTTTCTAATAGAACGTTTAAATGCTTTTTAAAAGCTTCCAGGTGAGTAAGTAACTCCTTCCTGTAGCTTCAATTTTTGATTTAGTTTAATTTTGCCATTCCTATTTTTTTTTTTTTTTTTTTTTTGGTCTAAATGTGTCAGTTGATTTATACAAGATTTTTGTAACATGTCGATTTCGAGTTTTTCATATTTTTAGCCCTGACAACGTCATATTTTCCCTCACAAAAGTGCAATTACACGAGGTGTAAAAGTTGCCTCTAATTACAGGCGACTCACTGTTAATCATAGCCAAGGTATACAGCCAAAGTTACAAATTTTAAGTTTATTAGAGATATAAATTTATTTTATGCACTTTATGTTTCAGGTCATAGATGGGTTTATTGATATGATGCGAAAGAAAACCATTTTCATGGGCGATGCATTTAATTTTATTTAATTCATTATCTAGACGGGGCTTATTTTAGATTTCTGCACTGGCCGAAATTTGTACAAAAATTTTTTATTTTTCTTAAGATACAATTATGATTATTTTAAAGAATACTTCATACATATTTATAAGAAAATTTTAAAGTATATGTTGGATTACGATGTGTTCACATGACAAAAACACAGCTTACAAACCTCCCACTAATCCTCCGTAATATGTAGATTAATTTGAACCAGTTAGCCACTTTAAAACCAGAAAATTTATTTAATGAATCTTGACCTATTTAATTTAAAGGTTTTAAGTCGAATTTACTCAATTGAATTTCTTAAAAGAGTTTCTTGTTCCAATGTATTAAAGCTGGGTCAAATAAACACACTTATAACGGAAGATTAGTGGGAGCTCGACAGTTATTCAAAAAATACGCAATAGCAACGTTAATGATTATTTATATTCTTAGACTATTACATACAAATAAAAATTTATTTTCAAAAAACAATGTCGTTTGGAATACATGAAAAATAGGTTTTAAAACATCATAACTTTTGAAGCTGTGTAACAAAAAGTAGATTTTTCACACAGCACGACCCGGCCAGCGGGCCCTGCCGGTTACGAGCCCTGAGCCAAAATCGAGCTCATGCAGACTTCTAGCATATGTCTCAAGCAATTTTAGAGCAAAAATCTATACGCTGATATACTGTTATTTATACTGTTATAGATATACTGTTATTTTATATCTAAAAGTTAAGGTATTATCATACACTGAGGTGACAAAAGTCATGGGATACCTTACTAATAGCGTATCGGTCCTCCGTTTGCCAGGCGAAGTGCAGCAACATGGACTCCACGAGTCGTTAGAAGTCCTCTTGAGAAATATTGAGCCATGCAGCCTCTATAGACGTCCATAATTCCGAAAGTGTTGCCAGTGGAGGATTTTGTGAACGAACTGACCTCTCGATTATGTCCCATAAATTTCGATGGGATTCATGTCGCGGTGGGCAAATCATCTGCTGGAATTGTCCAGAATGTTTTTCAAACTAATCGCGAACAGTTATGGTCCAGTGACATGGCGCATTGTCATCCTGGAAAATTCCATCGTTGTTTGGGTACATGAAGTCCATGAATGGTCGCAAGTGGTCTCCCAGTAGCTGAACGTAATCATTTCCAGTTAACGATCGGTTCAGTTTCACCAGCGGACCCAGCCCATTCCATGTAAACACAGCCCACAACATTATGGAGCCAACATCAGCTTGCACAGTGCCTTGTTGACAACTTGGGTCCATGGCTTCATGGGCTCTGCGCCACACTCGTACCCTTCCATCAGTTCTTACCAATTAAAATTGTGACTCATCTGACCAAGCTACTTCTTTCCAGTCGTCTACGGTCCAACTGATATAGTCACGAGCCCAGGAGGGCCGCTGTTGGCAATGTCGTATTGTTAGGAATGGCACCCGAGTCGGTATTTTGCTGCCATAGTCCATTAAAGACAAATTTCGCTGGACTGTCCTAACGGAGACAACCGTCGGACGTCCCATATTCATTCCTGCGATTATTTCACGCAGTGTTGTTTGGCTGTTCACACTGACAAGTCTACACAGACGTCACTGGTCGCAGTCATTAAGTGCCGGCGGTCGACCACTACGTTGTCCATGATGGGAGGCTAAGCCAGAATTTAGGTATTCTCGGCACGACACTGTGGATCTCAAAATGTTGAATTCCGTAACGATTTCCGAAATGGCATGTCCCATGCGTCTAGCTCACCTAGCATACCACGTTCGAAATCCGTTAATTCTCGTCGAGTGGCCATAATCACATAATCAACCTTCTCACACGAAGCATTTGAACACAAATGAAAGTCCTGCCCAGGCACTGACCATTTATACAATTTGTAAGCGACACTACTGCCATCTATATATTTGCATATTGCTATCCCATGACTTTTGTCTCCTCAGTGTAGATCGACTTTTAATAATGTGTAAATTTATGGTCGATCCCTAATTTGCGTTTCAAATGAACTGATATGGCGTCGCTCAGAGGTATGTGTAAGTGGTATAAATCACGAATTTTGAATTTTAATATCTCTGTGAATTTTGCAGATATCAAAGATGGAATTTTTTTTTGTTTAATTCAGGAATAGATAAGGAAAAATTTCCCAATTGAAAATTTTACCCTATGGGGACCGTATAAAAATTTAATTTTTGTATTATCTCAGATAAATCCCCTCCCCATGGAGTTGCAACTTATCTCATCCAATTTTGCACCTTTTTTTATGAAAATTTGCAATTGGAAGTATGTGCCTAGGGGCAATATTTAAGGAGATAACCTATTGTTTATATATTTATGAATCACACTGTATGCATATATATATATATATATATATATATATATATATATATATGAATTATATAATTACAATTCATCATCTATTTACAATTGCCAAAATTAAATTAACAAATTTAGCTTCAACACATAACACCGACATTATACAAAATAAAGATGGAACCTTTAACTTGTAATGCAAAATCAAGCACAATACCACTAATTCAGTAACACATTGCGGACGATTAATCCATATAAAACATATGAAAAACCACCAAATTTTGATACAATAACCTATTAAAGACAAAAGATACAAATAACCAGCGAAATATTGTAGAACCATTAAAAAACGTGTAGTAAACAAATAATAGATCAATTGGATGGATGTAGCAGGAAGTTTATATAGCATTTCATTTCTTCAAGGGTACACGAAATATAAATATAAGCAAAAGCATAGTCGATTTCTGTAATAGAATCCAGCAATAAGCTAAAAATTGAATTCCATTATGTACCCGATCGACTATACACCAAAAAGTACAAATTTACCAGGCCATATAAATTGAATTAAATAAATCATTAATCAATGCAAGTTCCGTAATAATGAACAATATGAAAATTTTTTTGTAACATTTAAATTTAAGACATACAATAATAGAATTGCTATGATCATATCACAATCACACACACACACACACACATATATATACTATTATTTTTTTTTTCATGATCATGAATCATTTTAACATCGTTTTAGGGAAGCATAAAGAAATGAATTATATATCTTTTAAATGTTTTATTTGTGATACATAGCACTGTATAACATATTAAACACTATTTCTTTCAAACCTTGTAATTAGCTGCAAAATAATCTAAACTAGATAAATAAAAAGAAAGATTTATTTATTCTTATATTATTGGAAAAGTTCAAGAGACGATTTTTTTTTTAAATATTTTTTATATGTATCGTAAGTTTCTGTTACATTTGTAGACGATTTTTTCATTTCCAGTTGACTAAAATTTTACGAGGCTAATGAAAAAAAGGTTACCGCGGTGCTTTACGCGTACCTTTTTTAACAGACCGCTGGAGTCACGTGATGCTCGAATGCACCAATACATGTGTACGGAAAGAGCATAATTTCACTCTAGTGGTCTGTAAAAAGAGATATGAGGAATGCACCGCGGTAGCCTGTCTTTTTCGTTAGCCTCGAAAATTTTGATTATGGCGTCGACTGTGTTTTTATTTGTTACAAGGAAAAATATTTCGAAATGTAATGCGTAAACTTTACAGATAAATGTATATAGAGGGCATTAAGAATTTATAAAACTGGTAAAAATTTAGATACGAGCGTTACTGCTTTAATATTTTATTACAGTTTTAAAGATATGCTATTAGAATTATCTAATTATAAGTACGTTTGAGCGGTTCGACGTATAAAATATTTTGTATAAATTATACAAACAAATTGTACGCTTTTACTTAAAATTCCATAAAGTACATTCATAAAAATGTATTTCCGATCTATGCTTAAAATATAAATAGGTAAATAATAATAAATTTAAGTTATAGACAAAAATTAGTTTGGATTTTCGCCAATAGAAATATTAGTTTAAAAATTGCAGAAAAAATTCAAAATTCAAAAATGTAAATGTAATTTATTAGGAGAATGCCAAAAGTTTAAAATTCACAATTCTGCTTATATGTTGTAACGTGTCAAAAACATAAAATTAATCTAAAAAGAAAACATTTGAGCGTTACAAGGTAGGATTATACCCTCGCCTCCTAGACTGCGAGCGAGCACGTTACCTCGGCGAAATTAAAACCACGTTCGTAAACGCAAACTAATGTATATTTAAAACGTATGCTGAAATTAATCCCCAATTTATCAAAAACTGAGGCCTATTTGAAGAAAACCTTTCACCAGAATAGTTAGGGGTATGGTCCCTACAACATACTTTAAACTCCTCAAAATCGGTGTGCATCATGTTTGATGGTCCCTTCGTTAGACGTAATCGCACGAACAAATAGATACCAGATGAACTGAAATGCTTCTATTACAATTTTATCAATTAAGAAAATCATTCATAGCTTTTTCTATTGTTTAGTCAATAATATCATAATAACCCATATTTACACACGGTTTGGAGAAAACCAGGGAAAACGCCGAACGGTTAGGCTGACGTGCGCGAAATGGGTTTTAAGTCAGCAGTTCTGGCATAACATCTTTGAGAGCAGTATCTCTCCACCGCTGGTGGGCTCATCAATATAGTATGACTGAGATATACCTAATTTCATAAAGCAGTTAAAGCCTAGATAACGTTACTGTAGAACGTAGTTACACGGACAAATATATACCAGATGAACTGGAATGCTTCTATTGCCCTTTTTTCAATTAATAAAAAACATTCTTAACTTTTGTCATTGTTTAGTCAAGATATGAATTAATGAAACGAGAAAAAATCGATATAAGGAATCAAAATATTAATTACCTTTATCATATCTAAATAAATCGTTGGTATTTTAATAGCGGTTATATTCGTAATTCAAGTAACATTTCCATACTGGAAGAAAATGAACGACTTTGTGAATTTGGCGAAGTAGATGTTCTGATAGCAACAGACAAGAAGGCACTAAATTAAAGATCTAGGTAAGTAACTAAATATGAGATATAATATAATTTTTCTAAGCTTTATGAATTTAAAACTTGCTTGTATAATTCATGTTAAGCTAATGTGACAAATATCTTATCTGCAATGGATGTGAGAAATAATTATATAATTTTTAAGACAAAACATTTTTAAATTTGAACTTTTAATAACCAGAATATTTATATTGTTCCGCGTCCAATGTTATCCTAAATGTTATCCGTTCATTTATTGAAAGTTAAGGATGCAGGACGGTTATTAGATGAATGTTGCATTATGAACGGATAAATTTATTTATTACTGTATTTAATTTTATTTTGTTAAGCAGTCCGTAGACCACTCAAAAAGAGGGTGTCTTTGTCGAATTTTTGAAACGTACCATTGATAACAATCACAGATAGTAGGAGAGCTGTTGAACATTTTTGAGTAGGTATTTGAGGCACCCTGAAAATTTGTGCAACACTTCTTTTGTAATGCCTGAATACAAAATCGAATGTCTGGCCGAAGGATCGTGGCCCAAAAACAGTGCCAGACACGTGTCAAGTGCCATTTGGCACTTGACACGTGTCTGGCACAGTTTTTGTGCCGACTAAAGTGTCTGTCGTCTTCAAAATATTTTTTTCTAAGTATAAATATTATTCTGTCTCAATCTCAGCGTGCCTCAAATACCTTTTTTTTGGGGTAGTCAAAAAATGGCACTTGACACGTGTCTGGCACAGTTTTTGGGCCACGATGCTTCAGCCAGACATTCGATTTTGTATTCAGCCATTACAGAAGAACTATTGCACAAATTTTCAGGGTGCCTCAAATACCTTCCCTAAAATGTTTAACAGCTCTTGGACTAAGACAGTGAAATTATGCCCCAATTCGATATCAATATATGAAATTAACATGTAAAACAGTCACTGCAACAAAATATAGTGAATATATTTATGTAAGTAATAAACCAATTCTTTTATACAAAATCACTTTGTTTCAAATGAACAATAAGAGATTACAATATTATGTATATTGAGACATATTACTAAGAAATCTGAAAACTTTATTATTTAAAAGTTTTTGTATACATTTTATACGTCTTATGAAAGTTTGTTGTCCGGAAAAAACGTTAAAAAGCTTTATAATACCAGATAAAAAGATTTTCAAGTAGACGAACTTTTCAATATTTAGCTGGGTTTATTCAATTTTCTCTTATTACAGACGTGTTGCTGAGAAAATGACATAATTTTGTCTAACTCCTATTATACGATCAAAATTCTTCGTTTTTAAAAAAAGATACTTAATAAAAATTTAAATAATCGATCGATAAATATTGCAACTAAAAGATAACCTTATCTATCATAATTTTTTCTTGCCTGACATAAAGATTGTAATGATATAGGGGAGAGTAGCCGAATTTGGACCACTTCACTTATTTTCAAGTGTAATTCACTTCGTTTTTGGAATATCTGTAAAATATCACTACACGTGGTTAATCTATTCATGTACTAACTAAATAAATCTTTAGAACAATTTCTTTTTGAACACCTTAAGTTTTATTTTAATTTGAAAATTTTGTCAAAAGTGGTCCAAATTCAGCGACTGGTCGCTTAAGTTGGACCCTCAGTCTCCTAAACTGGACCAAACATTATTAGGCTATTTTAATTAGTGGGGAACATAACTAATTTTATTAAAAGCAAAGTTTGCAATTAATGAAACAATCACACAAAACAACAGCAATTAAAAATAATGGAATCAAATGCCTGAAAGTAAGAGTAATTGTTTTCAATCAAAATGTGTTCAAAATATAAATCAAAAATATAAGTAATTACGAGGTAGAAATTATAGAACTAATTGCCATTCACTTGAATGTCATGTAAGAAGTGATGCAAAGCTTACACAGGAATTTCTTTTGTTCATTTTTTATTTCACGCACACAACATGGAACCATATTTGGCAATCTGAACAATAAATCATTTCTGCTATTTTATTTCTCTTACAAATTAGGCAAAACCAGCCATCACTATTATTTTTCTTTTTAGATTCTGAATCATTGGGCATTTTTTTTTTTTTTTTGCAACAGGAGTTTTCTTTAACTTATGTCCGTAGTTCTTCCCTTCATCATTTTTTCAATTGAATTACGCCTATTTTTTAAAACCTGATGTTGCTTTTGTGCTTTGAGAGCTTTCTTTTGGAATTTTTTTGTTTTTCATATCAAGGTTTACTTTATATAGCGAATATGTTAATACAGCTGTTTTTTGGCTACCTCTGTACTTTGACTTAACTGATTTTGGCAAGAGAGATAATATTACTAATGATTATTTTACTAGATTCTTTGATCCAGATATACAAAAAAATTTTAATTAAAATATTCAAAAAACTTGCATGGAGATAGTAATCAATTAAAAAAAAAAAAAAATAGTGTCCAAAGCGTGCTACCCTCGAAAATCATTGCTTACTTTTCAAATTTATGATCGTATATCTGGTTTAATTTAAGCAACTCAAATTGGTAAAATTAAGGCAACTGCGCCATTTTTTAAAACAGATAGTTTCAAGACTAAGAACAAAAACGAAAACAAACAAATCCGCGTGAAAAATATGCACAACAAACATGAATTTAGATATGTAGTATATGAAAGCATAAAAACTTACCTTAGTTTTAAAGAATTCTTTTACGTTTAGCAGGAAAAAATTAGATCAAAATAGCTATGTTTTTTAAAAATATCTGAAAACAGCGCATGGAAGGCAGGTGCTTCTTCTAATTATAAATGACGTCAATCTGATGAGTAGAATTTCAGCGGTAGATATGTCTCTTTCTGAAATTAATGGCATAATTGCAACGGTCCACTTAAAGAGGCGGTCCAAATATAGCTACTCCTTCCTAATTCATACATATGAAAATGATTCTTTTTTTCTTAAATCCTTCATCGAAATCGTTTACCTTTCTCTGAAAATCTGATAACTTTTCAATAAATCAATTTTATATTATTTTGGAAAAACAGCAATATTGCTAATTATTATATCTGGTTAATATTTTCAGAAAGAAAGAAATGCTAAATCTTTCAAATGAGCAAAAATAGAAATATGCAATAAAAGCTATTTTAAAAATATATTTGTTTACTTAACATATCGATTTTAGATTAATGAGATAATAATAAAGATTCAGGAGTTTTCTTATGATCCTATGCTACATGTAATCTAGCTGCTGTACTACCTGATGCTACCTATAGTTAGAATGAAAAAAGTACTGCATTCATATGTTACGGAGGAAAGTACGTCAATACTTTTATCCTAAAAACATTTATTGTGTGTGATTCATAGCATTAGTTTCACATTCTTAAAAAAAATTAAGTATAAATTCCAATTAATATTGGGAATTAATGTTACTTAAAAAAATTCACTATAAATTAGCACTATCAAAATTAGAAAAAAAAAAATGCGTTAATCATAGAGAAGACAAAATATAGTTGCAACGGATGTTTTCGTTAACAGAAAGTAACTTCATCAATAATTTTCATTTTTTTTTAAATATTAATTTCATTTTATTTGCGCTTAACATTTTTATTTATGTCTTTTTTATATTGTTACTTTCACATTAAAAATGTTGCATTATCATTAAAAGAATGGATTCTTAATAGATTACAGGATTTTGTGACAAATATGCTGAAGTTTTAAACTAAATTACCTTTTTTTCATTAATGATACTAAATTTTCTAACTTTATAGGGAATTTCTTTAGAATTCTGAAATATGTTTTTCTTTTCAAGCTAAAGAATTATTTGCATTACACTGGACATTAAATTTGTTTTTAGTATTGCATATCATATTAAAGTAAAAGAAAAAATGTATAAGACGCTATGAATTTTAATGAACTATCTTGTTTTTAGCCAGGTTAAACGTATTTAGAAAATGCATCTTATCCCCCCCCCCATCTCCCCCAAACAAGTGAGATTTTGATAACTTAAAAAACTTCTACGAATAAAAATCTTAAAATTCGTACCTTTCATAATCCCCAAAATTACAATTGTTGAGTCAAAAAAAAAATAAATTAAAAAAAAAAAAATAAATAAAAATAAATAAATAAATAGGTAAGTTCAAAAGTGCAAAAACTTTCAATCACTTGACTTCGTATTATACGGTAATTACGAGAGAGATGGACCACGTTTTTTCTTCGCGCTCTAAAAGCCATATACTTTTCATATATTTTACTTTTCACAGTATATATGTATAGTGTATGATGTTTCTTAAATAAAATCCTGATGCAAAAGTTCATAACTTTAAACTTCATAACTTTTATATATTTTTTAAATTTTTACCGGACAACTCCGGGTGAGATGGGCCAAAATAAAATATTGAAATAATTGCACATATATTAAATTTATAAAAATTTATTTTCATTGCATGAAAATTAAATGAACTTACTTAAAATTAAATGGCTGAACATTAGGTTTACATGAATTATTATTTGAACTTTTAATATATAGCTATGAAAATTAAATTTGTTTCCTTGAAATCCTAATATCTTAACAGATTTAAACATTTATGAAAATGTTTTATATATTATGAGTTAAGATTGTTTTGCAGTAACTTCTTTCTTGCTATTTAATTTATTCCCACAATTATCGTATGTTACTTCAAACCGTGAACAGAACATCCTTCATGAAGCCAGCGCAAACAAGAAACACTCTGTATCCAATCTACTTTTTGTTTCTCCTCATTGTAATTTTCCCCTCATTCCACACATTTGCTTTCGTTCCAATCTTCTAAATAGTTATCCTCGTTATCACACATTTCTTGAATGTTTATATCCATGTCAGAGACGAACCTTTTCTAATATAGGTAGTCGGCATTTTCCGAAGACAGAAAAATAAAATCCGTTAGTATTTTAAATTCAGCACTTTAAAAAGCTAAATTTGAAATGTAAGATTGTATGGTCCACCCCTCCCGACTGAAAACCTGGTCCATCTCTCCCGTCTATACATGGTCCATCTCTCCTGATCTCCTTGTTGAGAAGTATAACCTATTTCGACTCTACGCTGTAGATATTACGTCGTCATTTTAGGTTATTTATAAGCCTAAATGTTCCACAAGATTACATCATTAAAACTACATAGATCACATATAAACAAAAACCTTTAAATGCATAACTATAACCATATGAAAAATCTATTTGACTTACCGAAAGCAATAATGATTTTTAGCTGAAAAAAATATTTCTTTTTGCGAAGCAAAATTTGCACGCCATACAAAATATCTTTAAGTGTCTGACTAAGATATTTGCACCAACTGTGGAATGCCGAAATATTTGAATGATCCATCTCTCCCGTATTTACCCTAGGCATGTCTTTAGAAAATAGCGGTTTTAATTTTATTTCATTTTATACAGAATATCACAATTTAAAGTCAAAGGCAAATATTTTTCTTTGAATGTACTTTCGTAATTTTTTTTATTAAATTAATTAAATCTTACAGATAAATCAAAATGGTTTTGGTAAATTAAATTCCAGTTTTCCTTTCAAATCTAGATGGCCTATCATTAGTATTATAATTTTTAATTATGAATAAAAATATGATCTTGCTGGGATAAAATTATGAAATTTTCCGTAAATATTATGAACTCTTATGGGTCCAATTTTTTTTTTTTTCAATTTTGAGAAAAAAATTACTCTTACGTTAATAACGTTAATAGTAGCTATCCAAATAGATTTACTGTAGTTTAAAGAATACGTCATTGTCTGAAATCTGAGGAATGTAGTTATTTTGCGTACTATTCAATTCATATTCATATGACAATAGGCTAAGGAACTGTATTTAGAGACGTTTGTAAAATATCGTGTTTTAACAGGATTTAAAATATATTACAACTTTCTAATATTTTTTGCGTTTTATCACACATGATTCGTACAGAAAAGTAACCGATATTTTAAATTTAAAGGATGAAAGATATGTTTAAAATAAAAGAATAGCCAACGGTGCAAAGAGAATTAAACAAACTTTTATCATTATTATTATTATTACTAAATACCAAAATATAAATGAAGCCGTAAGAAGAAATGAATAGATATACACTACGATTACTACATGTAGATAATAAGAAAAATAATTGCTAAGACATAATAATACTAAATGGAAAGACATGTATAAGGGTCGCCCAAATGAAAGTGGCATTGCTGTAATAACTCCGCCATTTGAAGAGAAAGATGGCTGCGTATGCTCCTATAGAGTAAATAGAGTGCTGGGAATGCATGCGATATCGTCAGATCCCGCCAGATGCGTGTGTGATAGCGTGGGGCACGTTAAAAGGCATCGTTCGCATGATTGATACCTCCAAACGGTGTCAACGTGCGGTCGTGCAATTTTTAACAACGGAAAATGTGAGTGCTAGTGAAATCTATCGTCGAATGCAAAATGTGTATGGCATGGAGTGTATGTCACGCAGATCGGTATTCCGACGGTGTAGAGATTTTCGTAGTGGAAGAAGCTGTACTGACGACCGGTCATGACCTGGTCAAGGGCATGTGGTCTTCTTCCACTGTGAAATTTCCTACACTATCGGAATACCGATCTGCGTGACATACACTCCGTGCCATACACATTTTGCGTTCGACGATAGATTTCACTAGCACTCACATTTTCCGCTGTTAAAAATTGCACGACCGCGCGTTGACACCATTTGGAGGCATCCATGATGCGAACGATGCCTTTTAACGTGTTCCCTATCACACACCCATCTGGCGGGATCTTACGATATCGCATGCATTCCTAGCACTCTGTGCCCTCTATAATAGAAGCATACGCAGTCATCTTTCTCTTCAAATGGCGAAGTTATTACAGCAATGCCACTTTCATTTGGGCGACCCTTATACTATTAATAGTACGCCATACCCGAACGGGTTAAAATGGGTAAGTTTATGGGTAATATCCTAAAATTTTGAAAATTATCTGTTTAAGCCCATGAGGGGCGGTGGGATATGTTATATCCCACCTAACTTTAATCAAGATTTCAACCAGAAACTTTTAATTAAATTTTACTTTTACAACGTTGGTGGAAAAAAGTTGTAAAATTGCTTTTCCTTATTTTGAAGTAAAATGTTTCGAAAATTCCGGTGTGAATTCAACATTACAGAATCACAATTACTTGTCCATGAAAGGGTTAAGAAATTCAAGGTCGATTTATGTATAGCCTGACCTTGAAATGTGAATTTGGCCAAAGTTATTCATGTTATTAATCGGTTGAAAGCATGTAAAAGTATTATAAAATGGCTTTTAGTCCATGTTTTTATGTTGATTCGAACCTAAATAATTATCTATTTCCCAACTGTGTGACATCAGAAAATCACGATTTGTTTATACTTTATTCGAAAAAAAATATGAAACTTTGCACTATAATCTAGTGAGAAGAATTAGTGAGTGAATCTATATCGACTGTTATTCTTTTATTAACTATGTAAATGTATTTAAAAAAAATCTTTCAATTGTTAAATCTATTCCTTGTTATTCATTGTTATTTATATTGTTAAACAATTTTCTAGATAGCAGATTTCAAATTCTATTTATTTTTTTACGCATTTTAGTATGTAAACAGGATAATGTAAGAATAATATTAATAATAATAAACCATTGTGCAATGTTATGATTTTTTTTTCTCTTTCTACGATCGAAATATACGCATGTTACTAAAACATAAATGACCTTGTTTCCTTTCATTTTTAAGACACGTGCGGCTAACTTCTCATCAAGCAAAGGAAAAGCTAAAGGTTTTTAACCTATTAATATGCTTTATTCACGTTCAGTTAAAGTAACGACGGTGCTTCCTTTGTATAAACTGAATAGCTGCTTTATCATTAATTCGAAGGTAGATAATGTAAATATAAGAAATATTAATGGCGTTCATCGCAGATCTTATCTTAATCATCTATTTTGAAATTCTCAATAAATCTTATGGCATGAATTTGCATATTACGATGGACTAAGACAAGAGGTAAGACAAAATCAGTTTTAGTAAAGCATAAAAGTGGTGCTTTTTAAATATGTATCAAGGAAGGGGGCGGAAAACAGAGAGGCCTGTCATCAATTAAATAAGATACAGAAGATGTTGTTATTAATCATTATAAAACAGAAAAAAATGTATCATAAAGGAAGGTGCGGAATCCTCGTTCCCATATTGAAAATGAATGTTCTCAGGGCTGCCACAGGCGACTACTTTTCTATTCTATTTGCACCACTATTTAAAAAAAAAAAAAAAAAAAAAACATATTTTGCAGTACATTTTTCTTGCAAATGTTCTCGAACAGTATGTCAATAATTTTTGTTTTAAGAAAGTGGTGTGAGGTAGAATTAAAAAATAGTCGCATGTGGCAGCCCTGAGTTCTAGACCAGCCATACTCAACCTTTTTTCCTGGCGGGGCGCAAACATATGTTTGTGACGTTGGGCGGGTACTTATGTAATAATGCAAGACTTAATACACACTTATGTAATAATGCAAGAAAAGTGTAATTAAAATGGTAAAACAACAAAAGTAGTATAAAAAAGCACTAAAACAAAGTTAAAAATATCAGTAAGGTTGAATGTTTGTCGCAGAAGAAATGTTACGAACGTTTTTTAACACCACTGTGTCCAAATAATATACTTCGTGGTAGATATCCATTACAAATGTTGAAGAAATATGCGGCTAAGATTGCTATTTGGAAATAGTGGTATAAAATGTTTTTGGTGCCAACTTTATCCGCGACAAATTTCAACCCTAACAAGCTTTTAGATATATAATGTGTATAAAACGTAATAATAATAATACGGAATTTTCAAGTTCTGACGAAAAAAAAAAATCCGAATCTTGCCTTTAATAAATCGAACATTTTCGCAATAATTTTTCTTTGAAATATAGAAATATATAGGGTAACTCTAGGATAGATGGCCATAGTTTTTAAAGATTGAAATAAAAATTTTTAGAATACAAATACAAGAAATATTTATGCATATTTGAAATTCTTATACATATCCTCATCATATTTTGGACAAAAAATAATTAAATATCGAGAACAAAAAGTGGTAAAAAAAATGAAATTAAAATGACAGATGACCATCTCTCCTTCAAGCCGAGCAGAGATGGCCATCCAATACAAGAAAGAAAAAAATGAAGTTAAAATAGCAAAAAATGACACATTTGATGCAGTTAATCAAGAAAAATATATAGAAATTTTTAAAGATGCAATTATATTACGAAAAATCAGTGAATAAATTTGAATAAACAAAATTTGAAGTATAATTTCAATCCTTCACTTTTAGTAAAATTTTACCACATTTTCGGAAAAGATCTTGATAGTTTGTACACGGGTCATGGAACCACTTCTGGCACCTTATGCATTATATCCAGCCATCCTTTTTGGTTGTGGTATTATATTCTTCTCCACAACCAACACAGTGATCCTCGTCCAATTCTATTCCCTCGGACTGTGTAGAATCTAATAATTTCAAATGTATTTCATCTTCTTCGCTGCTGGAAATGTCGTGTGTTTATTCTTTCCTCGCGTTTATTTTAGACTTTTTCACGTTTTTAAATTTATTTATCAACTTACTCTGTTTCTGGGATGAACGTTTCCGAAGTTTTTCAATATTTTATGAAACAAAAATACATCGTTAAACGCTATTATATTATTGTTATTGAAATATATATTAGTTAAAATTTAAGTAATTATGTCTATTAATATAATTATAAAAATAAAAATTATACAATTATTTTAAAAATAAGTATATTTAGTTAAAATCATCACACTGTATAAGTTTGAAATATTGATTATAGGTGGCCATCTCTCCTCGATTAAACGTGGCTATCTATCCTAAAATTGATGGACAGATTGCCACCCAATTTAAAGCGACAGTCCGCCATTGTACATTTTGTTTTAGACTTAAAAGCAAAGAATGGATTATATAAGTGCCTTAAAAGTCCTTATAGTAAAAATAAATGTAAGATACCTACTGCAAAACGTTTAGATACCTAACTCAACAAAACTATTCAACCACTAACGTAAATAAACATAAAAATTACACTTTCTTTTTATAATTGAAGAACACAGCTGAACGTCGCATTGAATGAACACGTTCAACTATTTCTTACAAACAAAGTTTACGCTGCAATGTATGATATAGTTTTTGAAATATTTAGACTGGCCATCTCTCCTCTATGGCCATCTATCCTAGAATTTAATTAATTTTGAATAATCTTTAATTAGTGTTAACTCTTTCGCAATGAGCGTTCCATTTATCGTGAAGCATAATGTGCTCAGAATCTTCGATTATTCCTCCACCAACGATTTTTAATTGAAATTTTTTCCATATTTCTTTAATGCATTTCTCGGATTGAATTAGGCAAAAGTTTATATTTTATCTGGTGATTAAAGATTAAAAATTATCTAAAGAAATTTCATCGTCAAGGGGTTAAGAAATGTATACACCACTGTATCACAAAGAAAACTACATAAGTGAAAAGAACTTTTGACTAAGCAAAGGGCATTTACGATTTTTTAACACAATTTAAAATTAATTATGAATAACAGACCAGACTTTGTCTTCCTATGAAAATATATAAAGGAACAGAGTAAAATCTTAAATATCTTTTATGTACTTCTCAATTAACATTATAAATTTGGATTAATGTTTATGTGTTTCGGGTTGCACGTACAAGGTCGTCGGGCGCAGGTTGAGTATGGCTGTTCTAGACCATCGGTGAAATAAATTTATTATTATAATTTTGTCATTATCTCACAATAAGATAGATTGTTAATTTTTATTTTGATAAAGTACATATTTTTGAGAGAGAAAATAATTAAAAAAGCTATCAAAATGGTTTTTCCGCATAAAATCTGTTTGTGTATAAGGCAATTCAAGTTATATTCATTTAAATGAGTTGTAGCTTTTCATCTTATGTGCAGTTCTAATTAATTATCTTAATAACAATTAATATATAAACAACACAGATCGTTTTGAATAAGATTATTGTTGCGAAAAAAATGCTGAAAACATTGATATTAATCATGATATGAACAGAATAAAGTATTATCATAAAAAAGGGAATGGCAATCTTCTCTTGGAAATTTCCCATGCTGGAAAATATTGTCTACATCATCAGAGAGAAAAAATATTATTGAAAATTCTGTCATCATTTCACCACACTAAGATAGATTGAAAACTTTTTATGGAATACAATGTACATGTTTAAGTCGGAAATAGAATAAATAATCTATCAAACTTGCTTTGGTGCATAAAATCTGTGTATATGGAAATTCAATTTGTATTCATTTAAACAAGCGGTAGTTTTTCATTTCATGTGCAGTTCTTGTTAATTTTGCAGGGTGATCAGAACGTCATTATGCACTATATATTTATTAATAGATATGTTTAAATATGTAGGGTGTTTCAGTATTAAGTTTACAAACTTTAAGAGGTGGTAGAGCATACTAAAACAAACAATTTTTCTATAAGATACCAAGGTCTCATTCAATCAAAAGTACGGGTGCTTTACTTGAATCTAAGCCTGGATTTTTGGGTCACAACTTTAACAACAATTAAGATATTTTAACCATATTTGCAACAGAATTAACTTGCTTTGTTCAAAATGGGATGAACTCCCGAAAAGTGCTGGAAGTGCACAGGAATTCGGTCGGTGCACCGTATATAATATCATCAACCTTCTGAAAGTGGATCATTTTATTTAACACTGACTGGATGCGCATGATGACCACTTTCACCACATCTCGTGATATTGTCTTATTTAAGGTGATGGAAGTGGAAACCATCTTCATCCAAATAGTGCTAATTTAAACAATACACTTGCAATACAGTGCACACACAGTGCACCGACCTAAACTTATTTTTCAGACAGCTGGTTAATTCTTTTGTGTATCGTTAAAATAGTTTCATTATGAGTAAATTTATGACCAAATATCCAGGCTGAGATTGAAATGAAGCACCCTGTAATTTTCAAGGAATGAAAAGATTGCGAGCCTGGTTTCACATAAAAAACACGTTTGTTGTAGCGGACACTTCACCTCTTAAAGTTTGTAAACGTTACACTGAAACAGAAGTACAGGAGGTAAATATGAATAAGAATTATAAACAATGTTGAAAGTGACACCTTTTAGCATCAACAGAGGCATGGATCCTTCATATTTTGTATCTAAGCACAGCAATCAGTTACTCGCGTGAAATAGACAGAATGAATGCTGTTATGGCTGCTTTCAATTCATTCAGTCTATGCAGGCGATCTCCATACACCGCACATTTTGCGATTCTGTACAGATAAAATCTGGTTGATTTAGATCTGGTGAGCGTGAAGGCCGCATGTCTTTCAAAATAATGTGGTCTGCAAAACACCCCTTTAATAACTGCATAGATCTGTGAGATGTGGGGGAAGTAACACCATGCTGTTGAAACATTGAGCAATTAACAGAGTTCGTCATTTGACAGATAAAGGTGTGAAGAGTCTTGGGAAAATGGCGCTCACTGTTTATTGTGTTCATAAAGAAAACAGGGCAACAAATGTATTGTTCTTAATTTACTGTTTTTAATTTTTAATTTGTATATTTCAAATGTATTGTTTCACTCTCAAACATGCAATAGCTTTACACTCCATATGCAGTTCTTGTTAAGTCCATAATAAACATTCAATCTGAACGACAAAAGTTATCTTTAATTAATTGCAAGTAATTTTTGATTAATCTTATTGACGGACCTTTAGTAAATTTGTTATGACTGAATAGCAGTCATTCAGAGAGATAAGAAAACAAAATAAAAATTTTAAAATGATGTCGAGTGATTTATAAGAAAGAATGATGATTTTCATAGTAAATTATTCTATTAAATTATCCAAATGTAACCCTCGTCCTCCTCCAATCATAACTATTTTCACGTTTTAAATATTTTTCAAGAAATGCATGACATTTTCTCATCGAAAAAGTAAATATTTACTTCAGAATATAATTGTAATTTTTATGCAAAATATTTTTTTTCCTGGTAGCAGGACCCTAAACAACAATAATTTGAAATTCTAAATAAGTTATATTTTTCATACAATTTATGGCCAAAAGTAACTGGGACTTTCGATTTTAAGCGTTTTGTAGAATATTTACGGAAATAATAAATTCTTCTGTAACTTCAGGACAGTGAAGATCATGTTTGACCACTTAATTTTCAGCGAGGGTTTGATCACGAGGAAAATTACAGGATCAACAAGAAATTGAATAAAAAATAATATTTGCGATCATCCTGTAAAATAAAAAGCTCGAAATAACTGTAGCATATGACTATGCGGATTATGTACAACTTTGTATTTATTTGTGTAAGACTAACACGTATATTCATGGAGATATAAAGGTTTATTTAAAAAGTTCAAATAAATTCGGCAGGCTTTTTTACAGTATGCAAGTTTTCCAAAAATATTTAACACGATTTCAGGAAAGGGATAAAGCACAATAGAAACAATGTAAAGCAATTAGAATATAACTATCTGAAATATTTGATGAAATCTGAGCATTTGTATGATATAATTTTTAACTGTGCATCATGCGCCAAAAAATAACAAAATTATTTTTGCACAGTTTAGTAGGGCAACTCTTACACAAAGAGTAGTCAAACATCGTGAAAAATCAGAAAGATATCTGCCATCGAGTGAGATTCAGTTGCTTTCTAAAAGTAGCTGAATGATAAGGGATTTTCCATAAATTAGCTTTTTCACCTTTTTTATTTTTTTTATTTTATTGATGCTTTAGTTCTCCTTCGAAGAATTATCCGAATGAAAACATTAAAACAGAAACGAATTATTCAAAATCGAAGCATCGCAAAGCATTACAAAGATACGCGTGGATATGCGTTGAATGTTAATTCCTTTGTTGAAAGTCAGTACTTGAAAAAAATCCCTGCCGGCCCGGACTACAGGCGAAGGTAGATTTTGAAGTTAAGTATACTAATTTCTTCAACAAAAACTAAATCATAATTAGAGATAAACCCACTTTAACAATTTTATCCGGCCGCTTTTGACGAGTTTTTATTTCATTTTATTACCCGACTGAAAAGAAGGGTTGTGCGTTTCACGCGTATCTGTGTATGTGGATTTCTTTATACCCTCGAAACATCCCAACGGCTGGATGGATTTTAATGAATGAGGTCTCTATCGATTCGTCTTAACCGTCCAATGGTTATAGGATAGGTTTTATTTTAATAAATTCAAAATGGCGGTAGAGACGAAAAATTTTTTTTACGTACCCTATTGAGAGGCATATCATTGTATAGGTCTTTCAAAATGAAGACGATGTTTCATTGACCATTTTGCAGTCAGGAGCTCCGTTTAAATATTACACAACCTGGAAGTTGTGTACTTTGGATCTCTACCTTTACTGTAACTCTAACCTTCATAATAGACATCTATAGGCCTCATCAAAACAGTGTTTGTAGATAGGAACTAATAATTAAACACAACTTAAAAGTCATCAGTACAAGTAAATTAAAAAAAAGATAAGTAATATAAAAAATAGTTTCATATTGATGAGAAATAATTAAATAGTTCGCGCATTCGGGTTCTTTGATTTTTTAAATTTAATATATTTATATAGTAGCTGGTTTTATCAGAATCATGTTAAGGCGATATTAAAAAAAATACTTTTTCATGCTCAGCAACTCGAAATTTTCTGGCACATTTTCACATTCATTTTTAATAGAAAAAATATGAAACTTGCTGACGTGATTTTTGAAGAGATTTATAAGCGACTTGTGTTTTTATTTTTCATTCAATTATTTAAAACTTGATTTATAAACAATTATTTTCTCAGTAGGATAATATTTTTCGTTTCTAACACAATCGCTTCGGGAAATTCTGTTCAAAATTCCCACTTCGACATAATTTTTTGAAATATAGTTTGCCTCTATCAAAAAATCGATCATTGCGGTACATTATATAGTTTCTGAATAAGAGAATCTATCAATTGGATACGTTTGAGAGCAAAAATGAATTTAAAAATGAGTAAGAAAATAAGCAGTTTGGATTTGAATACACCCTTAATAAGATGATTTTTTTCTTCAACAGCTAAGCATTTTTAATTTGTTTTTGTTGTAAGAATTGGTCCTATCAAAAACTTGTCTATAATAAATGTTGTAGACAATATTAAGAAGATATATTATAAATTCATGGGGATTTTATATCATGTGAATTGATGGAGTTATGGATTTTTCTCTTCTTCAATCCCCCCTTTTTGTTTTTTATTTATTTATTTATTTATTTTTATTTTATTTTATTATTTTGCGGTACGAATTGGTCCTATCAAAAACTTGTGAATATAAAAGTTGTAGATAATATTAAGGAGATTTATAATAAAATTAATTGGATTTGATATCTTGAGAATTGACGAAGTTACGAATTTTTTTCTCCCAAAAACCCTATTTTTGCGCCCCTTGAGCCCATTTTTAATTTTATCAAAAATCTGTAATACATAAATTTTTGACCCTAATTTTAGAAGCAATAAAAACTTTAAACTGATTTGATATGTACAAAAATTAAGAAGTTATGGGGTTTTTGGGTTTTCTCGAAACCCCTCCCAGTTTCCATCCCCTTGGTCCGATTTTGCCCATTAACGAACTTGACTGAGATTTTATGCCCTTGATTTTATGTATCAGTTTGGAAGAGATTTGTGCAGAATTGTGGAAGTTATCGTGTCCAGAAGAAAGTGATATATATATAGATAGATAGATAGATAGATAGATAGATAAATAGATTGATAAAGCTTTTTACTGAAGATGGTTTGGGGTTCTAGGTATCATGATCGGTGTAGATCTGCAAAATTTTTTCAGAAATTCCAACATAGGGGAGAATGTAATAGGTAGTATTTCATACGAAATCTACCTAAAATGACAATTTGTGGTGAATCCCTTATCATAAAACTACATTTAGAAAGCAACTGAAATTCATCTCACTGTATTACCGATATCTTTCTGAAATTTAGCGATTGAGTGGCCTTTTTATAGATGTTTCCTATATAGTTGACTGCTAAACTATGTAAAAAAAAATTTGGTATCGTTCGTGCATGCGTAGTTAAGTTTATACAAATGCTCATATCTTATCAAATATTTGATATGTTTATGTTGTAATTTGTAGTATCATGTTTCAGTTGTACTTTTTCAAATTTCCTGAAATCGGCCTTAAATTTAGTTGATAACCCTGAATGCTACACATGCTATAAACAAAAAACATGCGGAAATGTCTTTAATTTTTTTAAGAAACCTTTACATCTCTAAGTTGGTTGTGTTTATGACGGCCAGTTATCAACACGAGGGATATAGTCCCAAAGGGGGGGGGGGAAATGCCCTCCGTGGGGGTCTTTCTAAGGGAACCTAATCCGTATTAACGCAAGGAAATCTAAGGTTTGAGGATAACCACTTACATCTCTAAGAATATACTTGCTATTCTTACACAATAAACACAAATGTTGAAAAGATCCGTGTAGGTTTTTGCTACAGTTGCCGATCATTTCGAACTTTCTAGTTTATAGGGAGATTAGAATTATTATTTTTTCATTTAATTTGCTGTTGGTCACCTAATTGCTCTCGTGATCAAACCTTCGCTGAAAATATGAGGTCATATACTTTACATTTCTGAAGTTCCTGAAGAATTCGTCAAATATTTCTCTACATATTTCTGTACTAAAATGGGGCATCTAAACTATCAGGTTGGACTTTTTCTTTGTGTGCGTGTGTGTGTGTGTTCGGGGGGGGGGGGGGTGGTTATCGACTATGCAAATTCTAAAGGCGATCAATATGTTCATATTCATTAAATTTTAATAATTGCAATATCTCTCAATAATTAATACTAAGAAAACTGTTTAATCCAAAAAATATGCTTGCGCATTGTGTTTTTCCTTTTAAAAAGTACCATATAAAAGAAAAGGGTAGTGAAATGTACCGATTTTTAATGCATTTATGCTTATAATTTTGATGTTTCCCTTTAACCTTAACTGGCTCGATTTTCAATTATCCATATTTCTCTATTCACTGACTCACGTTTGAATTTGAGTGGGTTTTTTTAAACACTTTCCAACATATTTCAAAAGTGTTTATGAATGTGGTTTCTCTGTGCGTCTGTCTGTCCATCCTTCCGTGCTCCAACTCTCTTAAATATAATTAGAATACTATGTAATTAATATATGTTATTGACATTTACCATCGCATGTGCAGCTATGAAAATGAAGTGTGTATCTTTTACAGTTCGTTTACAGGGGCACTCAAAATAATGCCCGTTACCTTACGGTCTAAGGAGGAATTTAAAGTGAATTTTAATGATGTTACGCTATTTCAAACATATTGCAATTGATATAAATTAGTGAAATGCGCTACAAGATGCTTACTATAGATTATGGTGTGCATAGCATTTATTGTTCATTTACAGGGACGTACAAAGGAATTCGGTTATAGTAATGTCTAATTGTCTACCACAATTGAAAACGCACTTCCAGCAATTATTGTGCGTTTTCAATTGTGGTATAAGTTTTTAAATTTAACAAACTTTTTGCATATTCTATAGATCATATACAGTACTGCACAAAAGAATTCGAGTACATTTCCGTCTATTGATGGAAATTGGTGAAGGGAATTTTGAATAGTGACATGCGTTTCATTACTGAACTGAATTTTGGCATTCTGTATAGTATAATCTATATATAACAGACATGGAAAATCCAAGCAAAGTGTCTATTATGATTTCTGTTGCATACAAGACAAAACAAACAAACACACACAAAAAAAAACGGCAGCTTTGTGCGTCCTAACAGGAATCCCACCATTTGTCCTGCAGCTGCAAAGGGTGGCTATATCCGGAAGAACGTTGCGCCTGAGAATACCAATAGCAGACTACCAGCCTGCCTTCTTCCAACCAAAAATGGCGTCTAGCAATTTAATTCCTTACCGTACATACTTTAACTGGATGGATGAGAAGCCGTCAGAAACCAATATCTTCACGGATGGCTCCAAGACTGACCAGGGGATGGGCTACGCCTTCTGTGTTATGAGGCATGAAGAAATAATTCATACAAGACAGGTGAAATTAGCTCCCGAAAACTCCATCTTTCAGGCATAACTCCTGGCGATCGAGGAAGCCATCCAATGGTCAGAGAACTCGAATCACAAGAGTATCACAATCCATCCCGATAGTTATTCAAGCCTACAGGCGTTGGAAAATATATTTACCTTTAACTATCTAGTTCAAACTATAATATAAGCTCTGCAACATTCCTTCAAGACTTTCTATTTCCAGTGGGTTCGTGGACACTCTGGAGTAACTGGGAATGAGATTGCTGACAAACTAGCTAACGAGGCAGCGCTTGCCTCCACATCACCAGCTATAGACGTTAGGTTTTTTCCATATCCAGCTTCATATCTTAAAAAATAACTATATATATATAGCTCTACTTCAATACTGGCATCAAGAAGGGGATTATGCTAAAACGGAGCGCTATACATACAGCCATCTTCCAAAAGTATCTAATAAGCTATTACCACACCACAGAAATATCTATGTATTCGCGACAAATCACGGGCTCCTAATTTTAATAAGGTTTTCTCTCCTAACTGCACCTGTGGCCAAATAGGCAATTCACTGCATTATATCCTAAACTATAAGTTAGGCTGCATACAGACGCCAGTTTTGCCTTCATTCTCCAATTTTCGTGGAAGATCTTTTACTCTGAATGGTTCTGCGGTTTATTCAGAAAAGAATGAGGGGAATCAACAATGGGTCAGGAGATAAGGAGCTCGACTCTACTTGAAGGAAAGGTTCCTCTTTTGCAGGACATCAGTCTCTTTCCTGCTAAAGTCATTAAAAATCAAAAATACCGCATGGCCACAACAATCGACGTCGACACTGATAACAGTTAGAAGGGTTGTGCGTTCGCAGCCACAACCTCACACTTTCACCTAAGAAAGGGACAATCAACATCATTATCATCATGGTTTTCCTTAGTCGTGAAGAAGCCAAACCTACTTCAGAAAATTATAGATTGTGTAAGACTAATTGAGCATAATCAATATATATTTCAAAATGTCTTGCTGCCAATTGATTAAATGTTCTGATAGTTTCATTAATATGTAAATTAAAACTTTCACATCATTTTAAAATATGATTAAAACTTTCACAGACTCCTTCCACAGACAGACTTCCAACTTATTCTCCTATGAAGAAAATAACTCTAAATACTCTGTACAATAGACTTTGTAAAACTTTGCCTGAATATAAGATAGGAGATGTCTAATGTGCGTCGCTGGATGGGGTTAGTAGAGCTTTAGCCCTTGGGTAAGCTTTCTCACCAAGTTGAACCTTGTTTACTAATGTACGTCGCTGGGTGGAGCTAGTAGAGCTTTAGCCCTTGGGTAGGTCTTCTCACCTATTTGAACCTTGTTTACTTAGATATATTTCACCTACCTTTTTAAAATAAGGAAATTTTGTTGCTGTATTCTGAATGTTTTGTAAAGTGATTCATAATCTATGTTTGACGCATAATTTGTCTTTCTTATTTTACTTGCTGAAATAAAACTATGGTGTTGCTATAAGTTTTTGAAAAGCTAGTATGACTTTTAATATATATAGATGACCTCTGAGCTGTAATAATAAAGATAAGTATTTGTCTGTCTATGTGCTGCGTTCTGAAGAGACTGATACGTGCAGAGTTACAAGAGTTGGCAGGAAGGTAGCTGTATATTTGACGTTATGCATCTTAAAGTCAGTTTTTAAATTTTCTATTACATTTTTTAAAATTTAATTTTTTATGCGATTTTTAGCGATTTTTCGCGTTTTGCTGCGATTTTTCCATATTAGTAATATAATTCCGGTTTCAGTCTTTTAGCACAATATATTAAATTTTGTCCTGTGCGATTTTTTAATTTTTATCCAATTTTTTGTGGGTTTTAGCTTTTCTCGCTTTCCGTGGCAATTATTTTACTTTTTTTTTTCTGAACAGAAAGAACTTTGCGGTAAATTTTGCTCAGGTCGTGATTAAATTCAAGTTGAAAGAATGTCAAATCGGTTCTTTTAGCAAAATGAAAGAGACGCTGAAGAATTTAATTTAATCTGGATTGAAAAAAAATCCCTATAATTCAAGAGACGCTGAAGAATTTAATTTAATCTGGATTGAAAAAAAATCCCTATAATTCAAGATACACTTGATTAGAGACCGGATCTCTAATCAAGTCGGGGAGACCGGGGCTAGTAGGCGCAGTTTTTAGTTATAGATTTTTATTAATTTTTTGTTTAAGTTTTTTCTGAAACTTTAACTGTACTTTTAAAGAACAGGCAGAATCAGCCACCCGGAGCACCCACCAAATTTGGCATAGGTTCTATTACTCCGGCGGAAAACCCTATGCACCACCAAGAAAAACCACCTCCAAAAACAGGCCCAGAAAAACCAGACGGCAAATAATTAAACATAGACTAACAATCAGTAGTGAGACTCTCACTAGAAATAAAATCTACATACATAAGGTTACATAATTTTTAAACCAAAATAATATTTAAACAAAGAACGAGAACACCTCTCGTTAAACACCAACAGTACCAAAATAAAAATATTACAGATGTTCAAGTCACCGACTTAAAAACTTATACAAAAGTGGAATCACACATTGTACTAAATTATAAATTAAATTGACCTGCAAATATGAAATTGCATTAGACTAATATAAACGAGTCCATCGCCAAAGTCCTACAAAATAATAGTTCGTATCATAGTTCCTAAGTAGGACACCACATACACTCTGAAACACAAAGTCTTTAGAAAGTAGTCCGTAATGTTCGTAAAAAGTCAAAATAATGTTATTAAAAAGTTTTTAAAAGACCATCATATGTAGCTGCACAACATGCCAATCACTGTTAGCACCGAAGATAAAAAGATAGTTCCGACCAGCAGACTAAGTATTTCAATGTCACAATAAGGTCACAGCTTTATAGTACTTTCACCAGCTTGCAGTAAAAACCACAAGAAGTAGACGTTCAAAACACATATTTAATAAATGAAAGATTCTTATTTAGCTTGTTATAGATATTTCGTAACTTATTATAGTTCCCACGACAGGCGAGAACTCTTCTGATATCCCATGCCACTGGACGGTTCCTAATAAAATCAAATTTCTCAGCAGACACTTGGCATGAGTCAAATAAAAAATGACGAACATCGCCCTTAGTGCCACAACTGCACTTATCACTCTCTGTTTTTCCCATTTTTTTTAAGATATGCCGGAAAGGCACCATGCTCTGTGTAAAAATAAACACATATCTGAGAATAACATATATAATTCGAATCAACTTTACTTAATAAGTCATATGTAAAACGACCTTTTTTACTATTATTCCAATCAGTTTGCCAATCACTAATAAGTTTTTTAGACAGACCGGCTTTTAACATGCAGATCGGCATAGGAATATTTTCTTCAATATCATACTCATCGTTAAGAATCACTGATTTGGCAAGGAAATCGGCTCTTTCATTTCCATAAATGCCAATATGGGCCTTAACCCATCCTATGCTAATAATTTTATCACTCATTAATCTCAGATTATCGTAAATTCTCATTAAAAGATCATCGTTAGGAAAAAGACGCTGTAGGGAGCAATACGATGAAAAACTATCCGTAAACAAATAGAAAACTGAAAACTGTGATGACCTGCACCAATCTATTGCATCAGCTATTGCAACCAGCTCTGCCTGATAGATCGAATTATAATTCTTAAGTTTTATCCTTTTTTCAAATATAGAGTCATGGCCCCTGAATACAACATAAACCCCTTGATCCATCTTCGATCCGTCAGTAAATAGAACTGGCTGACCAGCAAATGTATTATATTTCATCATTGGACGAATAAAATTAACATTATGAGAAGAATAAAAATACGGATAATCAAAAGTTGGTATCCTTCTTACCATAGATTAACATCCAAGATCGGACATTCCCATAGAGCGTAATGGTAATGCGATTGCGATCGTAGCGCCCTTAGTGACAATGGGGAAGAAACTCCCCATCCTTGTAGTATGCTTATTATTGACTATCTACCTTATTGTGATCTTTCTTTTTTTAATGTTGCATGTTTACGTTTTCGATAGAATCTTACACCGATACATGAACATAGAATAGACACTAGATTATTTTAACACAATTATTGTAATTGGTAAACAAATCATATTAGATGTGAATTTCCAACTGGGCGAAAAATGTCCGGACCAGGATTCGAACCCGGGATCTCCTGGCTGAAGCCGCCAGTGCTCTGCCATCTGAGCTATCCCGGACGATTCTGGTCGAACTTTTTCACCCAGCTAACCTTGAAGATTACAGCATCTGGTCTGAAACCTGGTTCAGCTCAACAGAATAAATCTCAGGTAATGGAACTCCAGAAATCGATTCAATCGTACAATCAATTCAATAATGTTTATAATATTAACATATAAGAAATAATAATAATAATATTACAGATAGGGAAAAATTCCTTTCGACAAATTTTTAGAATTGTATAAATCTAAAAGTTAAAAATAAATAGAGGTACTGACATTACACTCAATAAAATTTTATTCGATATGAATAAATTGACACAATACCTGAATTTGATTTTTTACAATTTAATCTTATAAACTTACATATTTGTATTCTTAACAGAATTTTCTGGCGGCTTTCTTTTATATTATTAGTCTAATAATCATTTTGTAAATTAAAAATGAACAATACAAGTACGGTAAAAAAAAAGCAGCTAAATAAATAAAGTGAGCATGAATAGAATATCGTCTGACACCTACTTCGTTTTAGGAACGAATAGATATTCAAACCATAGAGGATAAACATATTTCTTCAACATAGGTAAATTTCGGAGGTTTGTTAGTTCTTCCCCCTTGCCGACAGTGACGCTAGTACTGTTGCCATTACAGATTTTGCCGTAAATGTCCCATCTTAGTCCTTAATCTATGCCTTCTTACTAGCTTATCCGAATCCATGCGACAACCACTTAATTCGATAGACGTTCTGCCACGCAGCACATTGTATTTTAAGGCTGAGATCGAAAGCTGAAGAAAAATTGGAGGAACACCAGCTAATACACAAAGCGCATCTGTAGAAGTTGATAGCCATGAATAAATGAGAACAAAGCCACTCGCTGACAAGAGTATAAACGTTTAATACCGTGATACTTCAAGTCCCCCAGCCAAATCTCATGGCCATAACTTATTTGTTTCAGAAGAACTGTTTGATACCACAATTTAAGATATTGAAGAGGAGTACCCCGGTCACGAATCCTCGACTTCTTGATGTTACAGGAAAAATCTCTTACTTTAGATCTGACAGCTTCCAAATGAGGGAGCCAATTAAACAGGTTATCCAAAGTAAAACCTAAGTGTGACATTGTATCTTTAACAGGAATGCTATTATGTAAAATTTTAAAGATTGGTCTTCTTTTCT
Source organism: Maratus speciosus (assembly GCA_963932465.1). Lineage (NCBI taxonomy): Eukaryota > Metazoa > Arthropoda > Arachnida > Araneae > Salticidae > Maratus > Maratus speciosus. The sequence continues at coordinate 280,310,380 of OZ010787.1, read as the reverse complement.
TCAACGTTTTCGTGCCAAACATCATAGCAACAGTTTTTGACGGATTAATGGTGAGATTCAAATTATTACAAATATTATTAAAATTTTCCACATGATTATTCATTTTGTCTTCAAGCGACTGTCTTGTATCTGCACCCTCAACAACAACAGAATCATCTGCATATGAAATCAAATCCATATGCACCTTACGTGCGTTTTTCAAAATCTCGTCAGCCACTATCGTCCAAATCAAAGGGCCGAGGCATGAAATTTAAAGAACAGGCATTGGGCTATAAATACCCGAAGTTTTGAGTTTATAGCTTTTGTAGTTTATGTTTAGTGGACGCTAAAGTAAAAGGAAAATTGTGCGCCAACCTACCCTGTCACGGGTCAAGTTGCCTATACCTAGGGGGTAAGTTGGCACACTCTTTATAAAAATTTAAATGAAACTCAAATATGACACGCAGTTAAGAGAAATCAATTTCATTATTACCAGTAAGTTTAAACAAAGGCGTTATCGCCGTACAGTGTAAATTCTAAATTATACAGGCATAAAAATAATGAATAAAACATTAACATTGAGTAACTTCTATCCTACTCGATATCATCATAAGAGTTACAGTTGTCACAAATACAAAATCGAATGTCTCCATTTGGGAAAGCCTCGTGTGCCAAAATCTTGCATTGCAACCACTTTTCTGTTTGCTGTTTTTCAAGCTACCAGCACACACCAGACACCGAGCCAACTTGCGCCGTGTTCAGTGCGCCTACTAGCACCATAATAAATTTCTTCACAAAAGGGACACGTAACCATCGAAGCATAAATAATCCAAGTAAATCACATATGGGGTAGGTACAGTTAATCATACGCTAAGAAAAGTTGCAGAAGTTAAATCGCAATTAATTAGATAAGTATTAGAAATTAGAAAAAGAATGAAGCAACAAAAAATTACTTATGAGAGCAAAAAACAGAAAAATCGTAATAAATGTCCACTGCACGTAGGTAACACTTCAAAAATACAATGAGAATTGTACAAAGCAAAAAGAAAGGTACTCTGTGACTGGTTGCGGAATCTATCGACAAACAGGCCATTTATGACTACTGCGCCTACTTACCTCTGTAGCCAACTAGCCCCGGTCTCCCCTACCTCGGATGTATCCTGCACGGGTGTACGCTTCCGAAATAAGTGGGGCTCTAACCCCAAACTCTTTTAGGAAAAACCGACCAGCGAAGCGTGAGAAGCTCCGCTAGTCTTAAAATAAACCGCGAACATTTATAAAGAATCAAAGCTGTACTTTACTTTTTTCATGTCTGTCATCTATTAAAGCAGGATTTATTTATTATTACTATTATTTTTGCTTCTATTGTGATTTGTTTTTTTTATTTGCTTGTGTAAAAAGTTCTATTTTCTCTTCCAGATCTTCCTCCATTATATAATCACTGAAGTGCATTCCTAATCAACGTTTTCTCGTTACGTTTTACAGCAAAACAAGCAAAGTTGGAAAACATTTTTCTTTCATGCGAATCTAATTGTGACAACAAATTGAAAAGATAAGAATTAAGGCCTTTATAAGTTAATATGAATGATCAATAACACTGATAACTTTTCCTTTCACTAATACGAAACGTTGCTTTCAGATTAAAAAATAAAAATAAAAACTGAATTCAAAAGTTTTGACACATTCCTTTTTTTTTTAATAATTTGAACACTTTACTGCTGAATAAAATTGTTATCCAGCATTAGTGCTACAAACGAAGAATACTAAATATCAAATATGCATAAGTAGTTATAATATCTAATGCTTTGGTTTAAAAAAGAGATAAAAGGAAAACCAGCGGTTTGCATTTAATATCCATTTACGTAAAATTATAAGAACATATCTAAAAAATTATTAAGGGTCTGTGCAGAAAGAAAATTTCAAATATTTTAATTTTGCTGAAATTAGAATAATAATGAATTTATGGCATAAGTATGTATACGGTTTACCCAAGAATGGTTGTCTTTTTCTTTATTTTTTAATATATTTGAAAATTTTCGTAGAAGTTTTGGTTAGAAAAAACAAAAGAAAATCGTGCATAATGCATTGTATGCGCAGCATTTAAAAATTCTTAATTCAGGCAGTATGATGTTACTTAGAGTTTCATAGGATTTCTTTTCTTTACTTTAGTAGTCTTTACTACTGTTATAACAAAATAAAAAAATTTAACTTTTTTGTATCAAAAAGTTACTCAAAATTTTTGTTAAATAAAAGTAATTTTTTTTTTGTTTTAATACGCTTTTATAAGCATTCAATGTTTATCTTAAAAAAACACGCCAAATTTCATGACTGCAATTAATGTTGTTCCGAACATGTCACATGAACGTTACAATACATTAAACAATAGAATACATGAATTTAGCATGGGTCCTTATTATGGAAAATCCACCGCTTTTATTTATGTATCGTAGAAAGACAGAACTAGTGAAGTTATTACAAAATAATAATTTTTGTTAAGATTCTTTTAAGTTATGGCAACCGGGAAAAAATACATTTTTTATATTACTGCAAATGTTACATTATTTTGAAAAACAAATATTTATGATTGAGTCACCTGCAGGCTTAGAGAATGAGACTTACCTCTCGCCAAATGGCGTGAAGATATTTAGGTGCAGCTAGCAAAATTTATCCTTAACAACCAGTATGGTGGGTGTCCAATTCACGGGCGAATTTTTACAATATGCGGGTGTTGTAAAAAAAAAAAAAACTGTTTGCCACATTTAGGTGTTTTCTGCTAGTGAGTAATGAAACAGGAAGAAAGTTTCATTGTTCTTTTCTTTCCGTAAACAAAATTTTGGAAATGGTAAAAGTAGGGTGGGGGGGGGGGGGGATAGGACGGAGTCGAGATTGAAACATATGTGAAATACTTTATTGGCGTGTAGGCAAAATATATTTTTTAATCATTATTTTCTAAAATATCTACCAAAGGAGATTCAAAATACTTTCTGAATTTTATGAAACTGTTGAAGTTTATATTTGTAATTACTATCAACGCAATCCATGTGAATATGGATTTTCATCTACGAATCACATTTCACACTTAAATCTAGAAAGGTGTATTAGAAGAACTCACTGTGCTCAACTGCAGTGGAGGCTCAGGCTCCATTCACCAGTTTAAACCAGATAATTTAATGAAATTATGGTGAAGCAAATTACCGATGCTAAAATCAGGCACTCTACATATAAAAGATGATTTCATTTAAAATAACTGCAAATAAAATTCGTATTAGATAACAAGTATGCTTTAATCAGTTATCTTTTTTAAAAATGTACACCATGAGAGCTATTTTATGGAACAATTCGCTCCCTTTTGTTTACGTTTGGTAGGTTTTCGCAACTGGCTTGTAGAAAATTAGACTTACCAGTCATATAGACCAGGGGAAATGTACATTTTAACTGGCAAAAGGTCGGGTAAAAGATTTTTTTTCTAAATTGTTTATAATGATGCCAACATGGAAAAACCAAGTTTTCTAACAAAATTTCTTAAGGCTAAATTTTCTGTGGCCGAAGAACGACAAAATTTTGGGACATTTTTTGAGTTTTTGGAAATATCTCGAGACTCGTTGCCGTAGCATATTATTTGTCAATTACAATATCAAAGAAGATAAAATTCTATACAACTTTCATATTTACAACTTTTTTATACACTCAATAGCAAACGCATTACGCTATTTTAAAAATGGGACAATTTTTTCAATTTTCTTAAAAACCTCGAAAAACGTAGTTTTACCGCGATTATTCAAATGTTCCCTGCAGATTTAATTGTGTATGCCGACTTCTAAAAATTAATAGCAGTAAATTATCTATTATTTGCACACTCACGTCTTTATTTTCATCTCAACAGACATTTTATATGCAATAAATTTATGTAATTTTAAAAGTAGGCAGAGTGTAGATGAATGAGACAATTTTCTTATTTAGACAGTAACTTTAATGTATACAATGTTAACTTCAAAGCATTGTTAAAAAGAATTTTTCAATCTATAGGTAACTTATTGGCACGATAGTTTCAATTAAAAAAGATTTCCTGTTTAATTTTAATAAATTTTATAATTTTTATAATGCATACATATTTATCCACGTACCAATGGAATAGATGAGTCATTTTCAAAGTCTGTCCATGTTTTGGAACAACAAAATCAAATTTTTAGAAATAATCAGAAAGTTTTAATTGTTTGTAAATAATTACCTTACCTCATAAACATTAATATACAAGCCTCAGCAGAGACCAAATTACTAATTTAACATTTTAAAACTAATTTTTAAATTTTAATGCACTTGGTATAATGACATAAGTGAGCACGGTAATGACAAATTAAGCAAAATATTTTTATTTTTCCCCAGGCATAAATGACAGCTATTATATCTTCTGGCCCATACAATAATTTTCTATTTCTCATATAATGAAAGTAGATTAAGAAATAAAAGTTCATTTAATTATCAATTAGAATTGGGTCCGGTAATGACTTACAAAAGAATACTCACCAAAACATTCAAAGTCTTTGCTTGTTTTATTGAAACTATAAAGCTATTATAAAGCTATTTACTCTATTCACCTAAACCTGATAACAAGTTGACTTTTAAGGAGTCCTTTTGCTTTGATAAAAAGGCATGTGCTGTCCTCTAAAAAAATCCGGAGGAACTTTTTGTCAGAAGCATGGCCCTGACACTCTTTCTTGGGACACGGTTTAAAAAAATTATTAAGAATTATAGATAAGTTTAATTAATGAAAATAAATATTTTTTTAATTACTTGCATCTTAATAAATAAAAATGTATAAAAAATTATAACCATCTGTTTTAAATAGAACTTTGTCAAATCTTTACCTAATAAATTGCTTGTTGGGACGGTAATGATATTTTGACTACAAAAGAATATATTTCTTATTTTTAAATTTTTTATAACTAATAATATATCTGTAAATTATAATTAAAAACATTATAGTTAAAATGCAATAATTAAAATTATGATATTTAACCATTTTTCTGTGCAAATGTGAAAGGACAGTAAAACATGAGACTTTTTTAAAAAATCACCCAGGTATGAAAATTTGCGAAAAACATGTTTTATTCCCCACTATAATGGTATATTTTATTTACTAGTTATTGATAACATAATGTTTTAATGTTTTACTGTTTTAAAGATAGAAAACATTGAATTGTAGTTCCATATAAAAGTGGGGGGGGGGGGGGGGGGGCTCAAAAGATAAATATATTTTATGAAAGAAATACTTTTAGCTTATAAAATAGCTACAATAAAAATGACACCAGATTATTTCAGTAACTAATGTTATGCATTTATATTTTGTGAAATTTATAAATTCTGTTAATAAAATATTTGAGATCACTAGTTTTATAAAAAATATTTAAAATATTAGTTTTAAAATATATTGTCAATTTTTTTCCACTTATATCAATAAATATAACAAGAGATTATATCATTTTAGCATGCAAAAATGTGTAAAACTTTAAGATTATCTATTAATTGCTTTAAAGCTCAAACAGAATAATTTAAATTTCAGAACGGGTTCCAAACAGTTTTCCAAAAATGAAAGTGCCATAATATATTAAAAAAAAGCAACCAAACCCGAAAAAGTACAAAAGCACAACATTAGATATTGATCTCAGGTATCCCATGAAAAAAATATATATTTAAAAGTAACAAAATGCGCGCGAGATTTTTGTCAAAAACGCTCCCATAAGTTTAATGTTACCTTGTGCGAATGTCTTCGTGTGACTAATTTAGTCCTATAATTCACATAACTGTGACTTTAAACGCCTCAATACGACAACTACCGTAAAATCTTTGAAAATGAAATATGTATATACGGAATTCGGTCTTTAAAGAAAAGTATATATTTTTTTAAGAGAAAGAATATGAACAATTATACCTGCTAAGATGGAAACATGTTTAAGGTGGAATATATTTCGGTTCCTTTCTGTACGGTTTTCAAGGTTTTAATGAATCAATATTTGGCAAAGCTGATTACGTAGTTCAGCATTACGTACTTAATGCTTACACACTTAAAATTTTCAAAATCCGGCTATTAATGATTTATAAAAATTTCCGTGATAAATTATCTTTTTAACAGAGGGGGAGGGGGGGGGGAATCAGCCAAAATCCATGTTTGGCACGGATGCAAAAAAAGCTAGTTTTAGCCCTGAAGCACATAATTTACTACTACTAATATACAGAAGTTGACATATACGATTAAATCCGTGGGAAACATTTGAATAATCGGGGCAGAACTGCGTTTTCCGCGGTTTTTAAGAAAATTGAAAAAATTGTCCTATTTTTGAAATGGCGTACTGCGCTTGCTATTGAGTGTATAAAAAAGTAGTAAATATGAAAGTTGTAGAGAATTTTATTTTCTTTTATATTGTAATTGACAAATAACATGCTACGGCAACGGGTCTCTAGATATTAAAAAAAAACAAAAAAGGTCCCAAAAATTTCTTGTTTTTTGGCCGCAGAAAATTTAGCCTTAAGAAATTTTGTTAGAAAACTTGATTTTTCCATGTTGGCATCATTATAAACAATTCAGAAAAAAAAAACTTTTACCCGACCTTTTGCAACGTAACCCCCTTTTTTTGGTACATTTCCCCTGGATAATACTGTCTGGCAGAAAATTTTCAAATTCGCTATGCATGGCCACGTGTTAATGGATTTAAATAAAAAAAAAATTCTCAATTTCTTTTTTAAATATGGCTACAGAAAATTTTAAAAAAGCATTATTTAAACTATTTATTCAGGATTTCTAATTTTTTTCTGAACCTATAATCATAGTTTAATCAATATTAACCTATTAGTTGATAATTAAATTCTGAAAATATGAAAAATATTGTATTTTCATCGAGAACACACAACTGTACATATTTTATAGAATTCAACTGCGTCAGGAAGCAGGCGAATGTGAATTACAAATTTTCCTGTTTACATATGAACCAAGTTAAATAAAAGCGTATAAAAGGAAAATGAATATGAGTTTAGGACGTATATGCCCACGAGCATTGCGCTCAGAGGATTAATTTTTCATTAGGATTAATTTTACTTCGTATTTTATTTTCTATATCAACAAAGAAATCTTCTGATTTCACACTATCTCTAAAAGTTTTAGTCTTTGAATTTTACATTTTTTAAATAATTTTACTAAGATGAAAAAAAAAAAAAATTACATCAATGCAGTGGTTTCCACTGTATTGTGAATGCTGCTTGATCATATTAATTTGGTTGCTCGATCGATTTTATAAGTTATCCTAACCAGTTATTCATTCGCAGTTTTAAAACTGTATTCGTTTAAGTTATGTCAATTAAAATTTCACCGTTAATTTATCACAGAGAGACTGGAAATGTACAACCACTTTGTTGATGAAGAATAAAAGTTGCGATTTATTTTAAATGATTGAAATTGGCAGATAATTACAGTAATTTTCTCTTTTGTGTGAAATATAGCCAAAGTAAAAAACTAACATGCACAGTCATTATAAAAAAATATATACTCTCTTTAATATTTAATAGCCAAATTGCCACAGAGAAAAGAAAAGCAGCTATTCGATTCTAAATTATGTCTTCAATCAGTTTATATTTAAAAGGGCTTAGGGTCTTCATTGATAAATTCTACCAAACTCTGAAAATTTCAATACGAACACTAAATTTGTATTTTTCGGTGCATTTTACCTTCGGATACCAAAAGGGAAGTCATTCCGTCAAATTGTTTAGGGATTATGAATATTTAAAATTTGAAGTACGTAATGTTAAATTTCTTTTCACTCATTTGAAAAATAGATTGCAATGCAGGTAGTTTTTAAAGCATATCTCAAAAACTGCTTATTGGAATGTGCGTTAATTTTGAATTCCCGCGTTTAAAGCTTTTGGAAAATATTTCTGTTAAAAAATGTATAGGTTACAATTCATATTTTTTCAAAAATCACTTTTAAAAAATAATTATTTCGAAATTAATTTTCGTAAAAATAAGGAATTGCAACCTATTAATTTTTCAATAGGGATACGTTTCTAAAGCTTCCACTATGAGAAACTAAACTTGAAGATCATTCTGGTTTGTACTTTCTGAGTTATGCTTTAAAAATTGCATGCATTGCAATCCGTTTTCCAACGATTAAAAGAAACGTTACGAGTTCCAAAATTTAAATCTTCATAAATCTTAAACTATTTGATGGAATGACTTTCCGTTTGGTATCCTAGTGTAAAATTTTCTGAACAATCCAAATATGATATCAAAATTAGGTGTTCATGTTAAAAATTTCACAGTTTGGTACAATTCGCTATGAAAACGCCACCTCAGCCTTAAAAAAATAAATAAATAAATAAATGTAAAGAAGACTCAATTTACAATTAAATGGCTATTTTGTCAAGTAATACAAAATAAACAAATTTTCTTTCTTATTTAAATGCATATAAGGGAGACTAGGGCGGATTGACCATACGAGAGGCTTGACCCACCCATCAGTTTTCATATTTAAATTAACTTCAGAGTTTTATTAATAGGTTTCAACCAAAGCTACTGGAATGCTCAAATAACAGTCTTAGTTTCATACAGCTAATCGAAATAGGTGTGGAAAAAGCAATTGTGAAGCATTTTCAACCTAAAAGTCGCGTTTTTTAGAAATATTTTGTAAGCTTTTTTCAGATAAAATATATCAAAGGAAATTAAGTAAATAGGTTTTAAGCAATGCAGAAATATCGTGCTTTCATTCCAGGCGTAAAGATTGTACAATAAGTCAGCCTTAATATAACAATGTGCTATTCTTTAGTAAAGGGCTATGTGGGGAGGATTGACCCAATCAATGTGAGGGAGGTTTGACCCAATCAATGTGAGGGAGGTTTGACCAGATGCTCAAGGCTCTCTTAATTAAGTGGTTTTGGAAATCTTTTTATTATACACTGTGCATAATGAAAGATTAATGGTTATATATAAAAAAGAATGTAAATTTATTCTCTAAAGCTACAGTGAAATGGGGTAATGGAAAAAAATGTTTAAAACTGATTAAAGAAAGATGTGAAAATTGTTATAGTATCCACTGCAAGAAAATATTTAATGAAATATAAATGGGAAAAATGATAGGAACTTTTCTCTATCAAAATATTGCTTACAATAGGTAAACAGAAACAGTGGAAAAGACTAGAAAGGACTAGAAAGTATGAAAGTAGCAGTCTTAACCTTTTCAAGGGCAGTGGCATGTTTATGAAACCACTTAATTTTAATTCCCAAACGCCACAATGACACCAGAATTTTGCTAAAATCTTTTCCATTTAATATGTTTGTGAAATATAGCATTTTTCTTATTTCCAAATAAATTTGTTCGTAAATTCCGGTGCCAGTCATTTATTTCAACATTTTAGTACTGAAAGTACTTTGCCCCTGAAAGGGTTAAATATGTTAATGATAAATTAAAGCGCTCATGCGGCTACAAAAGAACATAACACTGATCGAAAAACTTTATGAAGGTATGTAGACAAATCACACCAGGATGAATACTGTGAGATGAAGCCAAACTATGTGACAACTAGTATTGTCAGATCGTATGTCACAAAAAGTAGGACAAGGAGACAAAAAAAGCTGGACAGTGGCTCCTAAATCTGGACATAATAATACACGAAACCCTATGAAAACGGAACCTGTCTCGAACGGTATACTGCCCTCAAATATTAAAATTTTATTTTCCCTGCTGTAAAATTATACCTACTCAGACAAAATCATGTTTAAAACATACGTTTTTCCCTCTGACTTGCGATTGCGTCTAAACAGGTTTGTTTAAGCGTCATATTTTAAAAATATTTTTTAATAATAATTAATGCACGTAGCATAAAGTTATTTTGCTTTTTTTTAACTGTTTTTATTTCTCTTCACAAATATTTCAATATAAAACAAAGTGGGTCAAGCCTCCCATATAGTGGGTCAACCCTCCCATATGTGGGGAGCCTTGACCCATTATTTTCTCATGATTAAAATCAATCATTTTTCAAATTTCTTATATACATTTATGTAGCAATTTTATTTTGATACCTGATTGTATAACAAATAAAATGATATATAAAACTTTATTCTACGTTCAATATTTAAAAAATAAAAAATCATTTCGTAAAAAGTGGGTCAACCCTCCCTAGTCTCCCCTACATACATTTATTTTCTCTAAATCATCGCAAAGCATGCGTCACATATATGTATACATACAATAAAATCGTTTGAACTGAGGCTGCAGCATCTAATGTTCCACTCAAACATTACCTATTTTTTAACATGTTCTGAAAATTCATATAAAAGTAATAGCAAATGGCAGTCCGAAAATTTCTTTTGCAGAGATTACCAAAAGTTTATTATCTTTATTACCGAAATGCATAAAGTCCCGACAAATTGATTTGTTGTTAATACTGAATAAAATAGCATCTAATAACAGGAAAATCTAAAGACTAAAGGTACTTAAAATGTGCAGAAATATTTTTTAAATATAGGAGAAATATTTTCTATTTCTTTCCTGGAAGTTATTATAGCTCTTCTCAAAGGAAAAGAGTTGCAATGATACAGACTTACAGTGGTCAAAATAAGTATTCAACATGCATGAAGTTTCCAATGTTTTGTCTTATACGGGGTGGCCATAATTAAAACAGCCTTACTTCGACCTCTCTACATATTAAACTACTCAGTCTATGACTTTAAGATTTTCTGCACATGCTATTCAAGACATGGGAAACTACGCGAAAAAAAAATAGTTTCAGAAACCACCGATAGATGGCGCTTTACAACTGGTCATACGCTGAAAAGATGCATCTCTACAAACTTTGTCTGAACGTACCATATGTTCATGTGTCAAGGGCCTTATCTATACAGGGAATGCTGCTCAATATAGTTTCCTTCGTGAAGATGTAAAATCTGGAGTTTGTGGACAGCTTGTTCAACTACAGATCTTAACTAGCCGACTGAGATGCTTCTCACAAATCGAGTGATACCTTCTTTCAGATATGCCAAGATTAATAGAAGTCCTCGATAAACAAGTTTTTTTAAGTGTCCCACATAAAAAAAAACCACACGGATCCGGAGAACGAAATGGCCAGTTTGTCAGAAACACATAACCGGTAACCGGTTACTTTGTCATTATTCAAATGCTGTAATAGAAATAACATTCTCGACAGTTTTTATCCTCTTTTATACCAGAACATGGCTGCAAATCATGGGTTTATGGGAAGTTTTGTGCTTACAAAGCGAAATTGCGGTTACAATGGCAGTTTAACACTAGAACGTCCAGCTGGTGTTGATTTTACACCGGTCAAGTGATAAAATGTCGATTCGAACCAGAATTTATTTCTCTAAAGTCATTTAAATAGTAACGAGAAAACTCAGTTAAACAAATAAGTGAAATAGTTTTAAATAAAAATTCTGATGTTAAAAAATTTTTATTAGGGTTGGGTAAAATTTTCGGACGTTTTAGTGTTAAGCTTATTTATTTTTTTTATTTTCATTAGGGCAATAGAAATTAAAACGGAAAAAGTTTATTTCCGATGTGTTTGATTTTTTATCATTATTTTTGCCCTTTTTTTCCCTTTTTGGTGTTGTACAGCGCCATCTATCGGTGGAAATCCTAGAACTAATTTTTTTTTCGTAATTCGTTTCTCCATGTCCTAAATAGTATGTACATAAAAGTTGAAACCTTTACACTGAGTAGTTCGATACATAGGAAGGTCAGGCTAGAAGTGTTTCAATTGTGGTCACAAGGTATTAAAAAATGAGGAAAACGTCTAGATTACAGTTGATGTTCATTAGCTAATAATAACTGATTTTTATTTCAATCAATATTATCTTAAAAAATTTAAGAAATAACGAAAAATAGCAATTAATTCATTAACAGCCATAATTACGAGATCAAAAAAGTATTCGACAGCGGTAATACTGTTGGAAATTCTGGGCTCTTTGCCAAAATTCAGCCTTTAAAGTTTTGCAAATTACAAATACCTAGTTTGACAAGATTAATTTGTGTTTCTTTGATGCATTTTGTTTAAGAATTTGGGAAAAATGGTGCGAAAAAGCAAAGAGACACCAACTGAGCTAAAAAATATTATAATTCACTATTTTCTTCAAGGAAATATAGAAATTGCTATCGCTGAAATTGTGCAAAAGCCTAGAACACTATCCACTATGTAATTAAAACGTATAAATTAGATGTAACGGTTCTAAATAAGCATAGAAGTGGGAGTCCTAAGAAACTGTCTGGGGCTGTCGAAAGATGGATTGTGCGAGAAGTTAAAAAAGATCCTCGAGTCATTGCGCCCAGGTTAGCAAAAACTGCATCAGCCTACATGAACATTACAGATGTGTTACTCCTAAGCAATTCGAAACACTTTGAAAAAATACAATTTTTATGCAAGATCTGACCGGAACAAGCCATATATATCCAAGACAAACAGGCGAGCTAGACATGAGTTTGCTAAAGCGCACGTTAATAAGCCTGTAAATTTCTGGATGGATGTTATATTTGCAGACGAATCGAAATTCAAACTTTTTGGGTGTAATAGCAAAATGTTGGTGCATAGAACGCCAAATACAGAGCTTTGGGAAAAGAATATGGTGCCCACGGTAAAGCACGGTGGTGGATGGGTGCTGCTAGGAGATGTGTATGATCCTCATATACCGGAAATTTAGTTGTAATAGAAGGTACCATGACTCAGTATTCATACATTGATATTCTTAAAAAAATATGCAACAAAGTGCTCTTAAATTGGGTCTTACGCAAACTTATAAGTTTATCAGGATAATTTCCTAAACATACCGCCTTGAATACACGACTTTATTTGCTGTACAACTGTCCAAATGTCATTAAAACTCATCTGGCCCCGCCTCCAGATTTAAACCCCATATAACACCTGTTGGGTCATTTCGAAAATAAATTACTCGAGCGTCTTTTTTCTTTTAAAACGGAGATGAAGGAAGTATTGATAGAAGAATGTCAAAAAAATGACAAAAATATTACCTTGAAGTTAGTCAATTCGTTTAAAAGATATGATTCACCGCCGAGGAAGAGCTACAAAGTATTTGCATTATCATTTAATATAAATAATTTCAAAGTTACTTGTCGAATACTTTTTTTTTTGTTTTGTCATTACGAATATTGATGAATTAATTGCTATTTTTTTATTGTTAAAAATTTTTAACAAATCACTAATTGCAATAAACAGTAGATGTCATAATCAAAATTATGACTGCTAGAATGTTTCTGTTCATTTTAATAAAGATATAAGACAAAAGATTGAAAACTACAAGTAAGTCGAATACTTATTTTGAGCACTGTATCTCTTCTTTCAGAAGCAACTTAATGTTTATGTTTCAAAACAAAAAAAGAGTAGATTTAACTGAAAAGTAAAACAGTTTTTGACCTTGTTCGCGAAACGCGACGAGGAAATACTAATTAGGCATGTACCTGCGCAATTATTGAATGGAGGAAGGTCAAGAAGAAAAATGAAATATGTTACATAATTGTAGCTTTATGTACATAAAATAATGCATATATCGATTAAATATTTTCATCCTTATATATAGTCCCAGGATATTTAACAGAAATGGCGCCTCGGGCTAGAGTTTCTTCAGCGCACAGGCTCGTATTCAGTCAGTAACGCTAGCACGGCCAGGTCTCCGCACTTGAGCTGTATTTGTGCTAATTTTACACTATTAATGTTGGACATGCATTTTTTTTTTAAATATAAAAATAGTATTTATTATATATATATATATATATATATATATATATATATATATATATACACACACACACACACTATATTGCCATTAATGACCGGCAACTTTCAATTTTAGACATTTTGTCGAATATTTAGAAATATACTTGACAGATTCTTCTCGAATTTCAGGATTAGAAAGAACAGGTATGACCTCATATTTAGCAATGTCGATTTGATAAGGGAGGCAATTAGGGGGCCAGCAAAAAATCAAAGAAAAAAACAATACTTGGGATCACCCTGTAAAATAAAATGCATGAAATGATCTATCGCTACCGAATATAAATAAACTGACATTTTGAAATATGTGTATTCTTTTGTGCAAGAATAAGAATAGCACGTATATTAATAGAGATATAGCGATTTATTTTTAAAAATTAAAAAATTCTTGCATGTTTTTTGCTTATAACATGCAGGGTTTTCAACCAAATTTAACGCCGGTTTCAGATAAATTGACAAAATATAGTAAAAACAATATAGGGCAATTGCAATATAAATATATTAAATATTTTAGGAAATATAAGCAGTTGTATGAAATAATTTTTATCTGCGCATGCGCGAACGAAAACAAGGATAATTTTACATAATTTAATAGTCAACTCTATGGAGCAACTTATTACAAAATCTAGTCAAATATCGTAAAAATGCAGAAAGATATCGGCGTTAGAGTGAGCAAATTTTTAGTTGTTCTCTAAAAGCAGCTCAATGATAAGGGATTTTCCCCAAATTGTCATTTTTAATTTTTAATTTTTTTTAAATTTTCATTTCATATTGATGCTTTAGTTCTTCTTGGATAACCACCAGAACGAGCCTATACCATGATCAAAAGAAGTATCAAAATCGAAGCATTTTTTCCAAATCCACTCGTTGATACTCACTAAATACTAACTTTTTTCTGAAAGTCAGTTAATAAAAAATGACAATTTGTATAAAATCCCTTATCATTCAGCTGCTTTTAGAGAACAACTAAAAATTTGTTCACTTTAACGCCGATATCTTTCTGAATTTTTATGATATTTGACTAGATTTTTTTAATAAGTTGATCCATAGAATTGATTATTAAATTATGTAAAATGATCCTTGTTATCGTTCGCGCATGCGCAGATAAAAATTATTTCATACAACTGCTCATATTTTCTAAAATATTTAATATATTTATATTCCAATTACACTATATTTTTAATACTATATTTTGTCAATTTTTCTGAAACCGGCATTAAATTTGGTTGAAAACTCTGCATGTTATAAGCAAAAAACATGCAAGATTTTTTTAATTTCTTTAAATAAATCGCTATATCTCTATTAATATACGTGCTATTCTTACACAAAGAATACAGATATTGCACAATGTCTGTTTATTTATATTCGGTAGCGGTAGATAATTTCGTGCATTTTATTTTACAAAGTGATCCCAAGTATTGTTTTTTTTCTTTGATTTTTTGTTGGCCCCCTAATTGCGCCCTTAACAAATCGACATTGCTAAATATGAGGTCATACCTCTTCTTTTTAATCCTGAAATTCCAGAAGAATCTATCAAGTATATTTCTAAATATTTGACAAAATGTCTAAAATTGAAAGTTGCCGGTCATTAATGGCAATATAGTGTATAAAGAACTCAGATGATAAAGGTGGAAAGAGACACAATCATCATTTTTTAGAAAATGAGCTGTAAAGTTCGAAATATCTATTTGCGCTTATTGTCAAACGCCTCTTTTAGCAATTAAAATCTCTGTGAGTATTAGGTTTTTTTTTTCAAATAGTAATTTAACAGATGCTAGAGGATCATTGATTATTTTCAGTCTTATAATTAATTCTTTTCTTTTGTCACATACCACCTTTATCATCTGAGCTCTTCATAGATTGTGCATTCTTTAACAGAATCCGTTGAAAGTTGTAGACAACTGTATTAAAATTTAATTTGGTTTTAAAAATCACAGAGAAATACGTATATTTTAAAATCTGCTTATTTCTTTTCAGATTGAAATTTTCCTGACACTTTTTTGTATTTAACTTTATTGTGGTTTTCATTTTTTTATTCCCAATTACAAATTTTTAATTCATGACATTCCGGATGAGATAATGATGTGGCACTTCAACTGGCGATCGTTGAAAGGAAGCATAAATCCTGGAGAACGCACTCCATAAATCTGTAATATGAAAATATTGTCATCTACAAGCGTATGTCTTTCTGTGAGTGACAATTAACTTAAACATGATGCTGTTATAGTGAATAAAGATAAAAGATATCCGATCAAAACATCGCAGTAATTTCCTCATATAAATTCAGCGTATATGCAATGAAAAATAATGTGTGTATGCAAAAAATAAATTAACGCTGAAGCTTGGAGAAATTTTTCTCATCTCTAGAAAGTGCATTTTGCATAAAAAAAAAATTATCTCAAAAAATGAAAGCAGAAATTCTGCTCGATTTATTAAGTGAAAGGACGACAAATATCTCTCTCAATATTTTGTTTAAAACTAACCCTGTTTCAATTCATGCATATTATAAATATATTCATATACAGGACTCCACCAATAAGTTTTGATACATTTATCGTTTCTAGATGGTTAATTTCCGCAAATCTTTTTCTTCAACTGATTGTGTGATACGTTTTCCGGCTGCATTAAATTTTACGATATTATGAGTGGTGTATAAATCATATATAGAGTTGCACAAAATAATTCGAATACATATCTTCTTTAGCGCAGATCTTGCATGAAAATTGTATTTTTTCAAAGTGCTTCGAATTGTTTGAGGAATAACGCGCAGTCTGATGCAATTTTTGCTAACTTGGGATCATTGACCCGAGGGTCTTTTTTTAATTTCTCGCGAAATTCATCTTTCATCAGCCTCAGAGAGTTTCTTAGAGGCGATCAGGTTTATTTTCCACCGTTCCATCTGATTTATACTTTTCAATTACGTATAGTGGTTAGTTCTTCTAGGCTTTTGCACAATTTCAGCAATAACATTTTCTGTTTTTCCTTGAAGAAAATGGTAAATTATAATATTTTTGACTTCAGTTATTTGCATTTAGACCAACATTTTTTCAAAATTCTTAAACAAAATACGTCAACCAAACACAAATTACTAATCTTGTCAAACTACATGTTTGTAATTTCCAAAACCTTAAATGGTGATTTTTATCAAAGAGCCTGGAATTTCGAAGAATATTACCGCTGTCGAATACTTTTTGATCTCGGAATTATGGATGTTAATGAAGTAATTGGTATTTTTCGTTATTTCTTAAATTTCTTAAGTTAATATTGATTGAAATAAAAAGCAGCTGTTGTTAACTAATGCATATTTACTGGAATCTAGAAGTTTTTCTCATTAAAAAAATAAAAAAATAAATAAAAAATTGTAATTTAATAGATTACAACGACCATTTGGAATTTATTTCGTCCACCAAATTCCGTCTCATCTTCTTCAACAACAGATCACAAAGATCAAACTTCAAACGACCAAAACCTTCAATGGTAAACTCCCCAAGTCCCGTTTCGAGAAGAAAAACAGTTTACAAATCGAAAGCAGTTCCACCGAATCATCCACAGATTGTGACAAATTACCTACGTTGAGCTCAATTTTTCCCGGTTAGAATCGACCGATTGTAAAACGCCGTGGCTAGTGGATTGAAGCCCCTAGAGACATGGCCTTTTACTATCAATAGATTAAACATTAGATTGTTTCCTTTTTCGCGTTCGTCTTTTATTCTGTAATCGATTTTCATGGGCTACATAATCAGTTGAAGACCTCGATTTTCATGGGCTATATAATCAGTTGAAGACCTCGATTTTCATGGCCTACATAATGAGTTGAAGACCTCGATTTTTGCTTTGCAAGGCGATTTTCATTTCGACATCGCTCTTTGGCTTTGGATTTTTTCCATATCTGATAATTTCCGCCTACTCATTTTGAAACTTTTTCAATTTTTAACGATTTTATGCCTTTCGATTACCTATTCAAACAATTTTCAACGATTTTATGCTTTTCTATTACCTATTCAAATAAAAATTCTTCTAAAAGTAAAGAACATCGTTGAATTTCGTTAAAAAAATAAAATGCGAGCATGATTTGGACCCATCCTCGACCGAAAACAATAACCATTTCCAAATGGTTAAAAAAAAATGACAAAACATTCGAATCTTTATGCATGTCGAATACTTATTTTGACCACTGTAAGTAAGAATTGCTTCGTTGTTTTTCAAGGCCGATTCATTAACACTATTTCTATCGGTGTCAAATGAGACCTTTTTAAAGTTTTGATTTATGTTTATTTTGCTCGTTGTTTTTGAATGTAATAGCATAAAAAAGTTTTCAATGGTATTAAAAATGATTTGTGATTGTTTCAACCGAAAAATTACAACCGAAAACCATAAATCGAAGTCTTTTAAAAGGTGTCATTTGACACTGGTAGAAATAGTGTTAATCCACAAAGAAAACTCCTTCTCTCTCAGCTCTTTAATTAGTTCTTTCATATTACTAGAAATTTAATCCGTTTGGCGAAAAACGGTTTTATTATTTAACGGAATTCAGCTTATTTTTTTTATTACTCTTCTGGTTTGAAATAGCAACTTACATGGCATCTAAAATGTTTTTTCGTTATTATATAGCTTTTTAAGACATAAAACATTTTTGTGATCTTATACGATGCATTTAATCCACGACTAATATTGGAGGTATATTTTGCGAACTCATGTTGTATTGTTGATATTTTTTTATAATCTCCATACAGCTTCACAAAATAATGAGTCGGTTTGTTCTTTTTATTTATGTGATTATATTCCGAATATATTATCCTCTTTCATGGACATATACTGTCTTTGAGTAACATTATTACGTATACTGGCTTCTGTAAGTTACTATACAAACGTTGTTTTTTTTTGTTGTTGTTTAACTTATAAACAAATATAAAAACATGAAATCTGTTACACAGGTGCTTCATATTATGAGACACGATATATCGATATAACAAGACAAAAATAGTAGTAACATTTTTGTAAGGTACACAGTAGATAAAAAAATGTCAATACAGGACGCATCATATCACCAGAATAGGCCGACTAAGACAGGCCATATACTCAGGAAGCATGCGATAATGGCAAGCACCACGTGCCGCTTCCGAAAACGCGACAGGTGGAGCCACATCGTCTTCTCAGATTTTCATCTGCACGCGGAAGAGTGCACGCATTTCTGAAATTTCTTTTTCATATATTCCTCTTTTAGAGGATAGGCTCCAGCCAGTGGTCGGCAGTGTATCAGTGTTTCACTGATTGATAATCCAAAGCAAATAATAGCATTTTAGAGCTTTTTACACGTTTCCAAGTTTTTACGATAACTTCTATATTCATTCTGTAGAAAATGAATAGCTCCTTACATTGGTTTGGCAAAAATCAATGGGTACGAGAAAAAGATAAGTCAGCAATTTTTGTCCTTTGCTACAACGTCTTAAAACTGAGTAAGATGAGTTGAATTTTGATTTTTCAGTTTTAAAATGAACAGTTAGAATATCAATTACGATTTACCATTAAGGGAATTTAGCCTTTCGAAGCCTGAATATGCGTAATATTGGAAGTACGGCGTAGTATTGGAGAGGATGTCGACTACTAAAATACATTTCTCTTAATGTTTTTCAGTATTCGGCATAGTAAATTAGCCCCACCATTCGGACTTTTAAATGTAAATGAATTCCATCAGATGTACATCTAGTGTAGGGTATAGGATGAATGTTCTCTATCTTATTTTATGAATATCTGTTAAATGTATTTTATCCTTGGTTTCTGAAAAGGAGAATTCTTCTGTTAAGAGGCAAAAGTTATTTGTGTCACAATCGCTACTTATTTTAAGGTTTCATTTGTTATTTTCACTTTATTAATTCATTATCTGAGTCCAGTTTATAACTGGACAACTACTGATTCTCACGTTTTGACGGTGTCTACTACTGATGCAAAAAAAAAAAATCGAAAAAATCTAATTTTTTCAGCCCCGAGTCAATATTTTCGGGCTATTCTATAACGCCTTGTTGGAGAATATTCAGCCTGTCGAACACTCATATTCTTATCCTATAAATTTTTGTTCGATCACACAGGGAAGCAGACTTCCAAGCTTCATTTGAAAAATTGAAATGAGCTTTGGAAAATGAGACGATACGGTTAATCACTCCTTGTTTTATTTTATTAACTTTAATTTTTAACTTTCAAACTGTCTATGTGGCCTTCTATAACACAACTATTTTATTTTTTCATGAAAGATAATTTTCTAAAGTTTGATGTGCAATTAAAATCGCAAAATTTAAAACTGCCTTCAAAGTAATGTTTATTTCTTTAAGAGTATTGTGAAATTTTGTTCACCATCAATAATTATCCGACATGAAAATGTTTAACACACAAAAATGCAATATTTAAGAAGTCCGTTAACTTTTGAAATAGTTAGGCTGCTTCTTATTAAACGTCCGATACTGGATTTGAATCAATTCTATGCAAAAGAAAATATGCAGGATGCCCAAACGAGCTGATCAACCAATTTACAAGGACACAGAAATTTTAGTCAACCCCTGCAGCTAATGGTTCTGTAAATATAAACACTTGTTTGGTGAATTTTGCCAACAACTCGGAAGCCCTTAACGTGGAATAGTAGCGTGTGTAAATTTTACTCATTCGGGTCTAACTGTACTCAAACACGCTACAATTCTAAGGTTACATCAATCCACAATGTTCGAATTTTAAATCTGCATAGCCCGAGCAAGGTGGCTGTCGAAGGATTTGAGGCTTTCCCTTGCACGACTTTTGAGGGAGGAGGGATGGAAGAGTGTGAACGAAAATTTGTACATTTTCCGTATATCATTGATTAACTCAACCGTAGTTTAAAAAATACCATCGTAATAAAAATATTAGAAAAGATATTTAGAGGGTGGCCTTAATTAAAATACACTTACTTCCACATCTCTATGTATTGAACTACTCAGTGTATTTCAAATTTTGTGCACATGCTATTCAAGACATGGGGAAACTAATTACGCGAAAAAAAGTTTCAGAATATACCGAAAGATGGCGCTGTACAACTAGTCATATGCTGAAAAGATGCATCTCTACAAACTTTAATTGGACGCATCAACGTGAAAATATCTTTATCTACGCACAGAATGCTGCTCAGTATAGTTTCCTTCATGGAGATGTAAAATCTGCAGTTTGTGGACAGCTTGTTAAACTTCAGATCTTAACTAGTCTACTGAGATGTTTCTCACAAGTAGAGTGATCAGGTATGACAAGGTTAATAGAAGTCCTTGATAAACAAGTTTTTTTAAGTTTCTCCACAGCAAAAAATCGCACGTTTTAAGGTCCGGAGAACAAAATGGCCAGATTGTCAGAAACGCTTGACTTGTTGCTTTGTCATTATTTTAATTTTGCAAAAGAAATAATATTCTCCCCAGTTTTCATCCTCTTTTATACCAGAACCTGGCTGCAAACAATGGGTTTATAGAAAGTTTTGTTTTTACAAAGAGAAATTGCGTTTACAATTGCAGTTTAAGCTTATTTACTTTTTTTTTCATTGAGGCAACAGAAATTAAAACTGAAAAAGTTTATTTCCCATGTGTTTGACTTTTTAATTATTATTTTTGTCTTTTTCCTATTTTCTGTTGTACAGCGCCATCTATCAGTGTTCCTGTAACTATTTTTGTTTTTTGCATAATCCGTTTCCCCATGTCTTGAATAGTATGTACACAAACTTTTAAGCCAATTATGGTTTTAATTTTTGAAAAATTGAAAATTTTCATCTTTATTAAATTCCACTGAGTAGTTCGATATATAGGGACGTTAGAATAGGGTGTTTTAATTGTGGCCACCTAGTAATATGCTCATTTCTAAGACACTAAAAACATCCATACTGAATCCATTTTTTAAACATTCAAAGCACTGTAACTTCTATGCAACGTATAATTTTTAAAATGTGTATTTTCTTGCAAATGTATTTGTATATAGCCTCTCTATTAGTCGTATTAATCATACATTCCAAGATATTTCAGCTTTAAAAATAATTCGATTCACGTTACCTTCAAAAGCCTTCCGCAGTAGCGTTCCTCCCAGGTATTTTAGCCAAACATTTACAGATGCCCGAATGCACATAGGGGAAAGTAAAATTTAGTTGCTTCTTGAAACCAGAATTTCCAACAGAATTGAATGTAACTTTGCATGGACACATCTTTCTACAAGTATATCATTTTAAATATATCATTAGTTCATCACATTTTATTAATAATCGATTATTTTTAAAAAGTCAAATAATCCGGTCTGACCGCCGCCGTTGGGATAAAACCGAATGGATAAGTTAACCTGACAGAAAATGAAAAAAAAAATAGAATTTACTTTTAAAAGGAACAATTTTCTTTTAAAACTTTAACTAAGGAAATAAAATAATAATATTTCAATTATAGGTCTAATGATTTAATATTTAAAGGCAAAGGGATAATTATCTTCTGATGAAGTTCACCTCATTTTCATCGTTATTAAAATACTAATATCTCTTGTCCAGGTAATTTGGACTGTTTTATCTTCAAACATTGTTTACGGGCTTTTCAATTTTTTTTTCAAAATCCGTTTTCATCCCACTTAGAATATTCACTTTTACCGCAAGAGAATGTAGATAGGAAAGTAAGCCATATAAAAATGTCTTCTTAAATGCTAGCAACACTTTCATTGTGTGAAATAAATTCTTATTAAATGTGCAACGCTTAATAATATTGAAAGTTTCTGTAATTTAAAACGTGTTTATATTTAAGTATTTGAAAACAAAAACATAAACAAAAACAAAAAAAACCCGAAAAAGTATACATTTAAACACAGAATCTACGTAAATGCCAGTATGAAGATACCGTAACGTCCGCTTAACCTTGGTGTCCAAAATCAAGTACACTTAGCGCAAACGTGATTGAAAAAAGTAAAAAGAAAAAGTAAAAGAGAAAATAGAAATCAGTCCATTTGTCAAATATATTTATTTAATACATAACAATTCAACATTATACATACAAAAATTAATAGAAGAATTAATTCAATCTTTTAAACATATGGCAAACAAATAGAGGAAAGTAGGGAAATGGCGCTCACTTAAGGGAAAACATGAATAGCTAGTCAAATTTAGACAAAAAAAAATTATATTTTATTAACGAAGTATAACTCCAAAGCATAAGAAACAGTTTGCAGTCAACTAATTTGCATAAAAGTTTAAGGAATTTGTTTTATCGTTTCATTTAAATAACCATCGGTTGAGCGATAACGCCCGACATGGTAGGGTAATTGCTCTCAGAGTTTGAATACAACATTTAAGTAAGACAAAAGTCACATATGCAGTTATGTAGGCAGTTCACACCATTGCAGACTTTTTGCGACCACTTTACACATATTGTGCACACATATTGTGCACACATATTGTGTTACACATATAGCGGGCTACTTTTTTTAAATTTAGGTTTTTTTTATTTTCACCACTTTTTTGAAATTGTAAAATTCTCCTTGTTTAATGACACATTAATTAAGGTGAATTTTACCATTTCAAAAATGTAGTGTTAATCAATAAATTTGAATTTTAAAAAAGTTGCCCACTGGCAACACTTCTTCTGGAATTCCATGCGAGCGCCATTACCCGTTACCGCCATGTTGGGTTTTAATGCATTATAATAGGCGTAACAACGCACTACAAAAATAAATAAAAGCATGAAAGTACAGCTAAATGTATGTATTTTGTAGACATAATGAGTA
The DNA here is from genome assembly GCA_963932465.1 of Maratus speciosus. NCBI lineage: Eukaryota > Metazoa > Arthropoda > Arachnida > Araneae > Salticidae > Maratus > Maratus speciosus. The sequence continues at coordinate 280,286,872 of OZ010787.1, read as the reverse complement.
AATTAATATTTGAAAATAAGAGTGTACACTTGCCTTCAAGTTAGATGCTGTAGAATTTTATAATAAAACTACTGCAAACTAATAACGTGAGGACACAAAAATAATTTTGTTCCGACAGTCACTATATCCTTACTGGGAACTTACAATGAAGTTCGCTAGGTGCCAGTACCGATCGCACGTTTTCAATTCTATTCTGTTTAGAGATATTGGGTGAGCAGGATTACCTTTCTGAGCGTCATTACCCTACTTTCCCCTATTTCATTTTTTTTTTGCTTTTCAAGAAAAGTCCGCATGTGGCTTATAGACTGAAAACAGTAAATAAATAGCTTTTATGGTCATCCATTAGCTTTTATGGCTGCAAATAATCTCGCTGGCATGGTGTTTGCAAGTTTTTCTGAGACATTTCACGCATTATTTTTTTTCGGACTGAACATCTCGCTACTCGGTTAAACTAGAAATTGAAGCTTTGGAAAACCTCCTTTTTCGTTCATTCCATCATCCCACAGATGATTGATCGGGTTGAGGCCTGGGAATTGCGGTGGAATTCTGATTTGATCTTTTACATGGTATAGAATCCACGCCTTGTATTAAGACATGAATAATGCTTCGGGTCGTTATCTTGTTGGACCATATTATTCGAAAAAAAAAAGCCAAAATCAGCCATACTACCGAGAAAACTTGTCTTCAATATATTCAGATACACGAACTTATATACTGCTGTGCTTATAAAATGTAATTTTCCAACGCCATTGGCAGCCATACATCTCCAGACTATTATACAACAGTCTCCGTATTTTACAGTGAAAAACATGAAAACAACAACAACATGATGAGTCAACATGAAAAACATGAGTGGGCATCATGTTTTTTTCTGTTGAGATCAACATTCCGCTTTCGCCACACATTAGCTCTTCCATCAATCCCGATATCCCGAATAAGTTAAATTTATGTTCAGCAGTGAATATCACTCTACTCCAAACTCAGAATCTTCTTCGTGAACCTTATAACATATTGTTACAATGCTATGCTTTTTTTGGGTTTCTTACTTAAAAAGTACAAACTGAATCATTAAAAGATTACTCATGTGTCTGTCTGTCCGTCTGTCACAGCCATTTTGTTTTAAACTACGGAACGTGGAAAGTTCAAACTTCAAGGGCACATGGCGCAATGCCAAGTTTAAACTTCGTTAAAGATCTTTGTTGTACCGAACCCTTTGTGTTTGAGAAAAACTCGCACTCGATCGATAACGTTTAATTAATTTCACACGTAAAAAGCTTTTTCCTTGGAACTCTGAAACCGAATTTGCACTCGACAGCCTAACCAATAACCATTCCGAGTTTTCCGTAGGTTTTTTTTAACCTTGCCGTAAATACTGGTAATTATTAGAATGCCCTTAGAATGCCCCCGCGGAAAGCAACTCCCCTCGGCCTATATCCTTCACGAAGATAATTGGCCGTTACACTACACACACACGCGTACACACATTTTGGACCATTTAGGATTGAAGCCCTACCTTCCTAAGACACCGACGAACAGTTTGAGGAGATGTACTTCAAATCCCATAGTCTCTGAACCCTTTCAAGGGCAAGCTATTGTGTTTCTGTAATGTTGAATTCCCACCGGAAATTTCGAAAAAATTTATTTCAAAATAAGGAAAAGTAATTAATTTTTTAACTCTTTTTCATCAAAGTTATAAAAGTAAAACTTAATTAAAAGTTTCTGATGCAAATCCTAGTTATAATTTGGTGGGATATAATATATCCCACTGCCCCTCAAGGGGTTAAAACTCAGGTGTAAGTAATTTTGCACTTAACCTACCATTCAATTTAACTTTCCTAATGAGAAACCTCATTTCTCGATCTTTTAACTTCGGCGATCTTCCACATCGTGGCTTGTTTTCAAAAGTACCAGTTTCCTGAAAATTTCTCATTACTGTTTGCACAATAGACTTTACCAAGCTAAGTGTTATTCTAATTTCTTGCATTGGCCGAGTGTGAGTTGTGGTTTTAGATTCCCATAAAACCCTACTCCTAGCAACAGGATATTTTCAGCACTTTTCCATGAGAACTTGTAACCGCAGAACAGCAGATGTATTGAATTTGCTGATATGCAGCTTTGCACTCTCTTCGCTTGGAAACAAGTAACAACCGAGAGCAGATTTCATTCTGACGCGGCCGATGGTAGATGTATCTCGCTCTAGACGAGAGCAGAGGCCGATCTCCGACGATTCTGTGAGTGCGTATGCCGCAGAAAAACCCCCTACCCTCCCGTACTTGTAAATATAATTTCTATTTAATATGTAAAACTATAACCTAGAATCATTAAACTCCTTTTTTCATTAACTACGATCTTATCTTTATATCATCCTTATATTACATAGATTTTCTTTCATTTCGTAAGTTAATTATAATTTACCGCGTAACAATTGGTACTTCTGCTCTTTTGTTCTTAATATTCACATAACAGCGGAAGTATTTAAGTTTTCTTACTTAAAAAAAAAAAAAACTCTAAATGCGATAAACGAATAAATGATGACTTTCGATTTCGTAAGTTACTTCACTTCGGTTAACCGTATTTAATCTTTTATTGATGAGCACAAGAATGCAATCTGAAATTTTATTAGATTTTTCAAATTTAATTATTTTTCTGCTGAAAAAGAAATAGAAGATAAAACAGATGAAGGTAAAATAGACGCATCGAATAACACTATTGTAATCAAAAAGTGCCCGGAAGGGTGGCATAAAACTATAGATATCCGTTTATAGGTAAAAATTTATTGCATATCCTTCAAAGTAATCTCCTGCGACTGCAATGAACTTCTGCAAACAATTTTCCAGTTATCAAAACATGCGTTAAAGTCTTTTTGTGAAAACCCTTCAAAGTTCGTAGAGAATTTTCTTTTATCTAACTCATAGCCTCAAAACGGTGACTCCGAAGAGACAATTTTAACCATGTAAATACGAAAAACTCACACGGTGTCATATCAGGTGAATACGGAGCTTGTGGGGCCGTATTTGATGAATGTTTGGTTATAACTCATAAATAATAGTTGCACTGTGAGAAGGCGCATTATCGTAGTGCAAAACCCATGAGTTTTTCTCGCCACATTTCAAGCTGTTTTATATGAATTGCTTCGCACAAACGGCGCAAAACACTCAAATAGCAATTTTTATTGACTGTCTGGTCAATTGGTATGAATTCATAATGCTCAACAGCACGATAATCAACGAAAACTGCCAACATTACCTTGATTTTTCTGTGACTTTGACATGGTCTTTTTGACCTTGCTTCACCTTTCAAGCGCCTTTCTCTTGATTGTAGAGTTGTTTCTGTATCAAAAGCATATACCTAAGTTTCATCGCAAGTAATAATGCGTTTTAGAAAGGAATCGTCTTCTGAAAACATCTCTCGGGCCACTTGAACACGTTATTTCTTTTTGGGGGGGGGGGGGGGAGGTAAATTCAAAGTTCTTGGAACAACTCGAGAAGGGACACGTCGCAACCCAAAATGATTTTTTTTAATTGCTTGACGGGAACCAAATGATACAGGAACTTGTTCAATAATGTGTCTTGTTATCAAATGACGATCACCAAGCACCAATTCTCTGTCCTTATCGATATCTTGATCATTAATTGAAGTGGGCAATCTACTAGATCGCGGATCATCTACGACGGATTCTCATCTATCTTTGCACTTTTTGTTCCAATCAAATACCGTTATTTTCGATAAACAGTCGCCTTTAAAAGCTTTTTGCAACATTTGAAATGCTTTTATAGCCGAAATTTCATTGCAAAAACAACATTTAATGCATGTTCTTCGCACAATAACAGTCATCACTTCGGAAAATCAACCCTCTCAGAGTGAAAATTCTTATTTCATTAAAAAAAAAAAAATTTCGGACGATAAAATAAATTCCTGACATGTTGCCAGATGTTTATCGAAATCGTAAAAATGTTTGATAAAAATTTGCAGACGATATCTGCTATAGATGTATTTTAAATGATGCATTCTAGATACCTTTTCATCACAGTTGTATATCTAGAAAGGGAGGTGATTTTTATTTCGTCCTTTTGCTTTTAACCTTTTTCTACCGTATGTGCACATTTGTGGCTAAGTGTATTTGAACCGTTACCCACTGGAAGGCTGCTCAAATTTATTCAAAACTTATGTATCCGATTTCACCCGACTACACGGTTTTACATGACTTTCCCCTATCTATGTCTGTCCTTGCAGGGAAGAGAAAAGGTCTCTGCGTTGAAACAATTACAAATTCATGGATGTTAAATAAAAAATGAAAATGAGTGATTATTTGTAGTAACTAGAGCAGGGATGGCGAACCTTTTTTAAGTATACGGGCTAAAAATTTCAAAATTATTATGTACCAACATTCTAACGTGCCAGAAACATTTTAACGTAGATAAAATCAATAATTAATGTTTATAGAACTTTTACTTAAATATTTTTACACTTATATTAAGTTTGATTCCTAACTTATTTATTATGCTGTATTTACTCAACAATGTAGCCATGTCGCATCGAATTTCGCATTAATAATCTATAAATGAGATTTTCTTTTATTGTATACTTCCAAATCAGATCTTTCTAGTTCTTCAGGTAGAAGCAAGTTCAGTAGATATATAATTATGACACTTACACGGACAATTAAAATTCAATTTTCAAAATTAAAACCCAATTATAATAAAACCTACAATAACTTAAAACCCTAAACCTAAATAAAATTAAACCTAATTTAAAGTAGAAAACGTGTGAATTGAGTATATTAATATGCAAACTATCTCTTAATATTCAATTTTCAAAAATAAAACCTTTGAAATTTGATAAAAAAGCAAAATGATTTGTTATGTTGAAAGTTTTGGAGAGGAAATAACGGTACAGGGCTCTTTCATTGAAATTTATAATATCTTAGATCATTCAGAAATAACGGATTAGTTTAAAGTAAATTATATACCTGTTACACAAAACTGTATTTTTTGTTTAAAAAAAAAAACAAACAACAACACGGATTGTTCTCCATAAACTGAATATAATCTATAACTTTTTTCGCATGCCAGAGCAGTTTTCTTATGTGCCAAGTTCGACCCGCGTGCCATAGGTTCGCCATACCTGAACTAGAGGAAAGGAAATAGTACAGCTTAAGATTTATCAATGGATCAGGAATGTATTTTATTTATTAAAAGAGATGAGGAAAACAAACTGTAAGGAAAACAGGTTGTTTTGGGGCATCCATCATCTTGTTTATAAATGAATGCAGGGGTGATTCCACATAAACTTGAGTTCAAGTTCTCGTTATAGTGGCAAGAATGAAAAGGAAAATGCTGTTTGGTGAGCAAGGTCAGTAGTATTCATTTAAACAATGAAACTGAGCCAGCGGGGATAGGGATTAATGAAACATGTTAACAAACTTCTCGCGTGATATTTTCAGACCTTGATGGAAAAGAAGCAATATTGAAACAAACTAAAGTGATAACAGGTCTTAAAGCACCTGTAACATGTGAAATTGGAAAGTAAATTCAGTTTTCCTGCAATTACCTGTCTTATAACATAATTAGTTAAGTAAATGCCATATCGTGAGCAAGTTCAAGAAAAGATTAATATGTTTAATGCATTGATATTTTTTAAAGAAATTTTTGCCGAATTATTTTAAATTTCTAAAAGAAAAAACTTTTATTAAAATATTTGGTAGAAAATAGTCTAGAAATAAATGATGTGATTGAAAATTATGGTCTAGTTTAAGCAATAAACCATACTATGCACAATCTTAAGACTTATCATCTTATCTTAAGAAAGCAAATAAGATTTACATATTATTTTCTGGCATACTTTCATGTAGTATAATCACAGCATCTGCAGTAACTACACTCATGTTTGTGAAAATTGCAACACCATAAAGGAATTATCAGAATTAAATGAAATTTAATACACAAACGACTGGTATTAGTACAAACTAATGATTACATTTTCAAAGGAAAAAAACAATATTAATTTTTCGAAATCAGTATTTGGTTTAGCAGCCACGTACTGCAATAAGTGCTGCTATACGACGGGGCATGAAGTCAAACAGATTTCGAATGTCTGCTTGGGGAAGAGCATTCCATATTCTTTGTATGCGTACCCCAAGTTCGTCTATAGAATCTGTAGGACGAGGATCACAAGCGAGACGCCGATCAACGAAATTCCATACACGCTCAATAGACGACATATCCGGCGAATACGCAGGCCACGGAAAAAGCTGTATGTATTCTGCTGACAAGAAGTCTTGAACATTCTTTGCAACATGTGGGAAGGCATTATCCTGTTGAAAGATAGCTCCAGGAATGCCTTGAAGGAAAGGAACGACTTTGGACTTCAGTAGTTCACTGATGTACCTGTTGCTGTTCATATTACCCAAAATTCGTAGCGGCTGCGATCGTCCATCATACACAATCGTACCCCAGACCATAACTCTGGGTGTTCGTTCACTGTGACGTTCGATAATGCACTTCAGAAGGTAGCATTCACCGGTATAGCGTCTAACACAAATGCAGCCACCATGGTACCACAAAATAAAGCGGGATTCGTCAGAATAACCGACTTGTTGCCAACCTGAATGCCAGTCTCTATATTCATGAGCACATTGCAGCCGCAGGCGTCGATTATTTTGCCTCAGAGGGATCCTTTATAAAGGAGTTCTTGCTCGCAGTCCACGGTGCAGCACACGCCGACAAATTAACGACGTAGACAGTAATACACCTGCAGCAGTTGACCAATATGCTACCAACTGTCTAAATGAAGCTGTGCGGTTTCTCAGTACCATGCGAACCATGTGTCTATCATCGCGCATTGACGCACCGTTCGGGGTCCACTTCCATATTAACCGATCCTCATCGGTTCACTGCATCCAAACTCGGATCTCTCTGCTGTTGTTACGCTGCACACAAGCTGCTATTGCATGACAGGAAAATCCTTCACGAAGGCCGATGATTCTCCCCCGTTCAAACTCCGTCAGTTTTTGAAATTTTATTCTCTTTCGTCGAAGGGGCATAGTTACGTCTCACCAAATGTTTCCCACTAGCAGATAACCATAGACAAATTTCAACGTTCGAAGATGATTTGGTCGTCCCGCTACAGCCCTCTATTTATACGGTTTCAGAAGCAGTCCAGAGGGCGCTGCTCAGCCCACGCATACGTGGTGACACTCTGAAATTGGAATCATTTGCATAACACACTGTACTTTGCATTCTCTGAAATTTTCAGCTCAATCGCGTCATTCCTTCATGGTGTTGCAATTTTCACAAGCATGAGTGCATTTAAGGTGACTCAGTACCTTTCATTTGAACAAAAAGTGACAAAATTGTGGAATTTCAGGTTTTTATCCTAAAATGAACCTTAACATCTCTAGAACATTGTGTCCAAATTTCTTGACTATTTATAAAAAAAAAAAAAAAAAAAAAAAAAAAAAAAAAGCTGAACATTTGCAATTTTCATAGGTTTATGCTGTTTGCATCCAATTATTTTTTTTTTCTAATCTTTTTATCAAAAATTCGGTACTCAGATTTATATGACAATGTATCCTGAGGTATAAGATACAAAAAAACATCCAGTTTGAAATACCAAAATTGGAAAAGAAGAAGGAATTTTTAAATTGAGAATTTTTTTAATGCAATAAAAAAAATATTAATTTACTAACAATTTAAGGCCTTTTATTATCTGTATGATTTTGCTTTATTGAAATACGATCCAAAAATTTTACTATAGGTGTTATTTACATTTTTTTTTTCTTTTTCTTGGTGCAGAGTCCCCTTACAGATCTTGGGTGTAAATATGGTAACAGACATATTTCCCTCTTGTTCTCCATTTATTGTTCCAAAAAATTGTTTCATAAAAATTTCGATTATTCTGATGTGATCCAAAAAAGGGGTAAGTCACAATTTAGTTTTAATTCCGGAGTTAAGTTGAAATTTAAAAATTAATTATTTCTGATTTTTATGATTTTTGAAAAATAAAATTTTAAAACTTTATGCAATGCTGTTTGAAAGTGCTATTATGGAAATTGCGGAGTGAGTCGGCATTTTACATATTGTTATTATATTATTTTTATATTTGATTGTATATATGTGTAGTATAATATATATAAAGAAATTTTTTTGAGAGAAAAAAAGAAAAAAAAAGGGGGGGGGGTAGGAATGGCGTTCCTCGGTAAGAGAAAAAAAGAGAATCTAAAACAGTTAGTCGATGAACTTGAGATTGCCCGAACAGAAAACAAAACCCGGACTCAACTGAAACATCTAGTTCTTGAGTCTAAGGATTATGATGAACCATATGTCCAGTCGGTATATGAGACCATACTGTCGACAGCCTACGAAGAATTAGAAAGGACAGGAAGCGCCCGGGTCTGATTAGAGGCAATATCACGAGAAGATGCATTGCGGAAACAAACACTAGATCGCGAAGAGGCCCTTCAGAGAGAAGGAAAAGAAGAAGGAATTCCAATTCCAATACCGAGGAATGGCGTTCCTCGATAATGGAAAAAAAAGAGAATCTAAAACAGTTAGTCGATGAACTTGAGATTTCCCGAACAGAAAACAAAACCCGGACTCAACTGAAACATCTATTTCTTGAGTCTAAGGACTATGATGAACCATATGTCCAGTCGGTCTATGAGACCATACTGTCGACAGCCCACGAAGAATTAGAAAGGACAGGAAGCGCCCGGGTCTGATTAGAGGCAATATCACGAAAAGATGCATTGCGGAAACAAACACTAGATCGCGAAGAGGCCGTTCAGAGAGAAAAATTTCTGCAGGAAAAGGAATTACAATTGAATTTTGATCTAGAAAAACTAAGAACCGAGAAGGGAATTTCCCCTGCACAGGAAGGTTCAAATAATGTACTTTCGCGTTTCACTGACCAAAATTTAAAAAATTTAATCCTGAGAGATCCGACATTAGCTTATATTTGGTTTTGTTTGAATGCCAAGCCAAACGAGTTAGAATACAGAAGGAAAATTGGGCTTCTCATCTAATTGGTCTTTTGCCAGTGGAAATAATTTCAGTTATTGCCCGACAACCCGAAACCGTATCGGAGGATTGTGATAACATTAAAAGTATCTTGCTAAAAAAAATTTAATTAAACCCGGAAAGCTTTAGACAGAAATTTGTTAGCCATCAGAAATTAACCGCTGTAAATTGACAAGACTTTGCGTTCGAGATCTGAAATTACCTAGATGAATGGTTAGTGGGCTTACCAGTAACTACCTTCGAAGAGTTAAAAGACCTTTTGGTAACCGACCAAATCAAAAGACGTGCAAAGTTTGAAGTGCGTGAGCACTTCATAGACAAATGGCTGATGTTGAAAACAGAAGCCGAGATAGTGGAATTATTGGATGGATATGAGAGTGTAAGGGCCTCTACTCAGAAGGCCAAGGATACCAGAGATGTTAGGGTGGAGAAAGCGTGCCCGCTCTTTCAAGATAGGCCCGAGAAACCAGATCGAGGTTCTCCCCCCCCCCCCCCCTTCGAATCCAAATACCGTACGCTGGCCGGTAATCCAGAAAGGGCATTTTAAAAAAGAGTGAATTTGAAATGTTTTAATTGTGGGTCCGAAACGCGCCTGCGTTCGTCTTGTCCGAAGTTACAAAAAAACCTGCGCCAGGCTCCTTAAATAACTTGCAAGATGTACAATAGAACGATTTATTGGACTCTTATACATTTTCGGGGTTTCTTAATAACCGAAAGTTAGGAATCTTAGAGATACTGGAGCGACGCTTGATTTAATTTGTAGAAATTTTATTGATCCGTGGGATTTTTGTGGAGAGAAAATCTGGGTCTAACAACCGCTTAGTTTGGAGTTAATCTGTTTACCGTTAGCGCGTGTAGAGATAGAGGGAGAATTCGGGAAAATTTGTACGAAAGCCGCTGTTTGCGGAAATCATTTAAACCAAAACCGATATATATTAGGAAATAAAACTGCCGCGATGATAAGAGAGAAAACGGGTTATGAATTTTTGCCAACTGGACAGGTAAATGTAGTCCAAGCGTGTGCGACTACTAGACGCTTAAAGAAAGAAAAAAGGAGATCGAACGGGTAGCTCAAGAGATAGAAACCCCCAGTGCGTTGAATGTAGCGGATCAGGAAGAAACAGGACTTCGTGATTCAACGGAAAGTGCGGAACCTATTAAAATTCCAGCGTTAGAAGCTGAAGCCCCTGATTTGGACTTGTTAAAATAGATAAAGGTGGGTTTTGAAGGCACAACACGAATGTGCAAAGTTAAAGGAATTGTTTAACCGAGTGGGCGAGGCCAACACTGAGGGTACGACGAAAACTTATTCGGTTATCAACGGGTTACTAAGAAATCGCTAGGATCGTTTTGGAAACGTTACCAGGTTACTAGGTATTCCGAAAGAGGTACGGCAGAAAATAAAAGCGTTTTGTGTCACGAAGGCACTTCAGCACATTTAGGTGGGACGAAGTCAAAGGCTAAATTAATTCGGTATTTTTATTCGCCAAACTGTTATAAAGAAATGGATGAATTTGTGCACAGTTGCGACGTTTGTCAAAGGGCGGGTCGAGCGAACGAGAAAAAGAAAACCCCGTTAAAACTTGTTCCAGTAATTCAGGAAGTTTTCAGTAAAATAAACATTGACTCATGTGGACCCTTACCACTGACCACGAGTGGACATCGATATATTTTAATTGCAGTATGTATGGAGTCCAAATATCCGGAGGCAGTTCCGCTTGTAGATCTTTCCTCTATTAGAGTGACTGAGGCGCTGCTGAATTTTTTCAGTCGCATAGGGTTTCCCAGCCAACTCCAGTGCGATCAGGGAAAGTCTTTTACCTCGGCTTTAACGACAGAATTTCTTCATAAATTTCGTATTAAGATCACTCATAGTTCTGTTTGTCATCCCCAGAGTAATCCCGTTGAAAGTTATAATAGGACTTTAAAACGATTTTTTAGGGCTCTGTGTATTGAATCAGGCGCCGATTGGGATAAATATTTGCCTGCAATTCTGCTAGCTCTTCAAAACGTAGTTCATGAAAGTACAGGTTACTCACCAGCCAAGTTGGTGTATGGAAAATATCTTCGAACACCTGAAACCTTGATAATGGAACGTTGGTTCGAACCCCCACATGAAAATGATGTAGTGACCAAATATGTGTTTAAATTAATTAATCGCTTGAAACGATGTCACGAGGTTTGGTATGATAAAAATGCGGTAAAACGAGAATTCAAGGAAGGAGATTTAGTGTTACTTTTGGCCATGACTAGACCAAATAAACTGTCCGTGCAATGGATAGGGCCGGAAAAAATCAAGAGTAAAATATCTGAGACTAATTATGTAGTAGAACTGCCAGGAAATAGGAATAAAACCCAAATTTATCATGTTAATATGCTGAAACCATATTATATGCCACCCGAACATGTAAATTTGTTGTGCTCCAAAGATAATTCAAATTTAATAGAAGATCAAGATTTAGTTATTTGGTATTTAGAAAATAATCCCACAATTTTTGACTTTCAGGAAATAGTTCGACTTACGCCCGTATTCACCAAAACTGGTTTAAACCTCGGATCACGGAACTCCCAGGTCAGAGTTAACTCGGCGTTAACTCTGGGTTAAAAAATTTCGTATTCACCAACCTCGGATTAGCCGACCCGAGTGTTAACTCAACGAATTTGTAACAAGCGTTCTGATTGGTCGAAAAGAGGGTACGTAGCGTCAGAAATGTAAACAAGAGTTATGTGTATTGATTTTGCTTGTTGATCGTCGATATATAGACATATTGTTTAAAGTAAGTAATTATACATTTTTATTTGCTTTTTGATAATTTCATCAGAAGTTGTATAATGATTACGATGTCCTCAGATTAGATTTATTATAGATGTTTTCCCGATCTTTTTGTGTACTTATTATTATTTTCAAACATAGTTTCAGTTACCCAACATAAAATTCAAACTCATTGCAGCATCGGTGTGTGTTATTTCTGTTGGGATTCTCTATTTAAAAAAATTTCAGGCTATAAATAATAAGCATTTACAAATTTATAAGTATTACTGTTATTCTTCTGTTTGTATTTTTTTTTTTTCAATACGTGATTAAACTTTATTGAATATTACTTTGGATTATTCACGTTAAAAAAAAAATAATAATATGTATTGTTATCCCTAACATTGATGAATCAAATTCCTATAAAATTATGGGATAAAGAAATAGTGACTGACTATATGTATGCTCACCCATCTTAATTTAGGTAAACAATAACTTTGAATCAGTTTATTGATAGTTGAGTCAAAGAATTTCTTGAAAAAGTGTATTTTATTCAGGTATGAAAATATTCTACTGCATTTTAGAGAGGATTTTATTTTGATAAATATTAAGAAGCAATTTAGCCCCTTTTCAACACCCCCCCCCCAAAAAAAAAGGGGGGAATAATAACAAAAACAATTTAATTTTGTAAATTGATACAAGGTTCTGCTGCTGTGTAATTTTTATTACCCCCCCCCCCCCACACACACACACACACACAAAGTATGAGCTTGGTTACAATTAACCTGATTATTTTCAAGATTTGTGACAGCAATAATACAATTCACCTTCAAATGTAATCGAAAAAAATAAAGAGGCCACTTTTTGGCAGTTTTTAAGTGTGATTTTAAAACTATTTTTACGATGCACAAGGAAAGTGTTTTTGATTCATGCATTGATATTTTAACATTTCAAATATAGTCCTTTCAAATATAGTCCATCAAAAATAGTCCTTTATGAAATTTTACTTTAGAGAAAAGTGATAAGATATTATTTTGATGTTGATATTTTCAGTATATGTATAAACTTTTATAAAATATTGCATATTTTCTTTTACAGAGACAGTTTTTCAACTGGAGATTTTTATTCGTTGAATGGGTATTGCTAGCTGTGTATTTGTTGTTTTGAATCGTACACATAGGCAATATTCTTTCAAATACTGCTGATAATGAGCGTGGTTGACAACACTGCGATTGGATGGTGTTGACGGTGTGCGCATTGCTCAAGATATTGCACATTAGATATGACAACAGACCATAACAGATACTTGACTACTCCCTCTTAGCTCTAAAGGTGTATCAAAAACTTGTACTATGCCAATTACTGAGGTAATCAATAACATTATTTTTGTATGTTTTCTTTCAACTTGAATAAATTTCAACTGATTTATCATATAATATGAATGTGCAGTATTTTTATGCAAATATATTTTTATTTCAAAATTTTTCATTTTAAAGCTTTTTAATATTTATCTTTTAAAAGGTACAATAAGGTTTGTTAAAATTCTAATTCGATAGGAATCTTTCACTTGAGTTATGAAAAACTGACATTGCATTGAGAAATTTTATGCTCGCCAAGTATGGTCACCGGCAAAGGGGAGTGCAGTTCTGTCCCTCCATGAATTTTAAATTTTCATCAATTAAACTTTTCTCATCTCTGATGATTTAAAAAATAATTATAATATTTATTCTTCCCAAAAGCCTTAAAATAATTAAACCTCAAGAAAAAAATGGAGAAGGAAAGGGCATTTTGCCCTACAAAATCTTGTGTACAACATTCTTTTCTTTTTATGTTAATGTATAATGATATCTCAGCGAATAATTATTGTTTTCCAGTTTAATTTGATTAAGTCATGATCCAGCTTACAATTTTTTTTTAATACATGAACTAACATCAAGCAGCATTTTGATTGGATGAGATTTCCTGTCTATAATCAAATGTTGAAATGTCTGACAAAATGTTCAATTAATGGACATTTTGGGTAATAAATATGATTCCAGAATGAATAATTTTGTTATCTGAGGTATCATTGTAATTAAACATTATCTTAAATAGTGTGTTTAAGGGGACATCTCCCCATAATAATAACACAGGCCTGCGAAATTGAAGTTTTTGAAAAATACAAGAGAAGTTTTCGCTGATTTTAATGTTATTTGGTGGGCTGATTTCTAAAATGACCTCCATCCCCCCCCCCCCCTCACATCAGAATTTTTTGTAACATCGATATCGATATTTTTGCTAAAATGAAAAGGGCAATTTTGCATGTGCTATCTGGCAACAGTGATTTTATCCATGTAAATCTATGTAAAAAAAATCGATTCTCGGTGAGGCAAATTGATTTTTCAGTAATCGATTATTTTGTTATAGGTTTAAACGGTTTAAAACAACTGGGTCTATCGGAATGTTGTGTCATGTTGGGAAAATCAATTCGTATCGGAAAATTCTATCATTTAATTATTAGACGTTGATTCCAATATCTAATGTCTTATAATTACTTGGCGGAATTTACCAGTACGAATTAATGTTTCCAACACTACAAACTTTCTAATCACCCAATATTTTTCAAGAAAATGTGACGTGATAGAATTTTTTCATTCTTTGATTTTTAATTAGCACCAAAAAATACATAAAGTTCAGCCATCAATACCCTTGTATTTTTTTCATCGCAGGCCTGTGTAATTAAAAAATAGTTCCTTACTATTTTAAGTGCCCCTTCTCCCCCCCCCCCCCCAAAAAAAAGGAAAAGATTAATATTCCCTCATTGTTAACCTGCTATATTTCTTTTCATGTTGATATGTTTACAAGTTGTTGTATTAGTATGCAATTACAACAAAAAATTCTTAGTTTAGCATATTTAATGTCTGTATTCTCCATATCTTCCTAAATATAGGATAATTTTTCAAATTTGGACAGCAAACTTTTGTACAATTTGTGAAAAATTGGCAATGATTTGCCAAATTTTAAGCTCAAGTAATGATGGTCACTGGCAGGGGACCCTTTCCCCCTCCCTTGCTTTTAACACTTATCTAAAAAATTTTACATTTGATGATTTAAAATATGAGTATAAAATTGGTACTACTTAGTTATTCTGTTGACCAATTTCGTTAAACTACTCGTCGAATTACACAAATTCACATAATTTTTATTTTAAATAACGAAAGAACAAATAAATTAGTATAACATTAATAAAAATACAAATAAAGCGTCGAAATAAAAATCACTTGATGACGTAAACATAAACACATGTATCTTGCTTAAAGTCAAGTGAATGTGACATTTACGAGCAACCATTATTGGCATTTAATCTTATAGTTTAGCAATAGATTTTTGGTCGACAGGATAACTAAGTAGTACTATAAAAAATTTTCTTGAAAACACCTTAAATAATTAAACACTAAAAGAAAAAGGAACTAAATATGATCATTATTTTCTCAGTTTTTCTGACTTGGCTAAGAAACACTGATTTGTCTTACATTTTTTTTTTTTTTTTTTTTTTTTTTTTTTTTTTTTTTTTTTTTTTTACACAAATTAACATAATGCAGCAGCACTACATTTTAATTGATTGGCAAAAC
The DNA here is from genome assembly GCA_963932465.1 of Maratus speciosus. Classification (NCBI taxonomy): domain Eukaryota; kingdom Metazoa; phylum Arthropoda; class Arachnida; order Araneae; family Salticidae; genus Maratus; species Maratus speciosus. The sequence continues at coordinate 280,271,492 of OZ010787.1, read as the reverse complement.
AGTTTCAGTTAATGAACAATTTGGCTAACAAATGCAATTACTGAATGAATTATTTTTGTTAGCCAAGGTATCCCTATATTTAAAAATTTACCTTAAATGGAATGTTCAGTGTTTTTGATTGATGCTTAAAGCAGCTCTCAAAAAAAAAAAAAAAAAAAAAAAAAAAAAAAAAAAAAAAAATTCTCGCTCAACAATGTGAAACTTTTCTAGCTCAGTTTTACAGTGTATAAGCATTCAATTGGTAGGCATGACAATTTCAGCAATTTAAAAATGAATACAATTTTTCAATAAACAGATTACTGCTTGAGTTATAAGGTTTTGTCTTATAATGACTTTTCCCTTTATCGAAAAACAGAAAAGGCTATTCAGTTACATACATTCTGAATAAGACGCATGCAGTGTAGGGTATATGGCATATACATTCTGTATTTTATTTTTTGAAGAAACTCCGTACATCGTCTGTTTCTCAAGTAAAGCTATACTGTATATCCTTTGCATCAGAGGTTTGCCTGAAGCCTGTACCCGGCCTGGCAAAATCAAGGCAAGCTTTCAAACGAGCCGGCCGGAAAAACAATTGAACGAGCTTGCCTGGCCGATAAAAAAAATTAAGCGGGCCTGCCAGCCCAATATATAGATGTTAACAAAGCCAATAAAATATGAGCCATTTTCAATTAATATGACTTTCACGGGAATAAGTCTAAATGTGCGTCATGAGTCAATACTACTTTGACAACATCAATACAGAAATGTAACATGTCGAGTGTAGAGATCAGCATCAGACAGTTACATGATGTCTGAGTCCTGGCTTAATTCTTTCAGCAGACTTGTGCAGCACCAAGATCAGATTTGCATTTTTCTCTACATAGTCAAGCTGGGCTGGATAAATAAATATGAACAATGCCGATAAAATATGAGCCATTTTCAATTAATATGACTTTCGCGGGAATAAGTCTAAATGTGTGTCATGAGCCAATACTACTTTGACAACATCAATACAGAAATGTAACATGTCAAGTGTAGAGATCGGCATCGGACAGTTACATGGTGTCTGAGTCCTGGCTTAATTCTTTCAGCAGGCTCGTGCCACGACGAGATCAGATTTGCATTTTTCTCTACATATTCGAGCCGGACTGAAACTGGACTTAATTGTTCTCAGGATGTGTAGGGAAGGCAATATGTTTTGTAAAAATATTAATGGCGATAATGAACTCCTGTTAAAGGAATCTTTGGAAATATACCTCAAGGTGGCTCTCAAATTGACAGCTCAACAACGCGAAACTTTCTGACTCGTTTTTAACTGTAAAGGCATAAAATTGACTGGCATGACTATTGAAGGGATTTGGAATCAAATAACATGGTACATTTTTGATAAATAAATTACTTATCAAGATATAAGAGATTCTTGTCACGTGACTGCAGGTTTTTCCCCTTTCCGGTGCTGTCGCTTCCAGAAATTTAATTCAAAGCGCTAACTTTGCCAGTATTTTTTCAAAGATATATTGCCTTTATCAAAAAATTGTTAACGCCATTCGATTACATAGTTTCTGAATAAGAACGCCTGCCAATCTTATACGTTTCCGCAGGGCCGAAACTAGCTTTTAATGCACAAGGGGCAAACATGGATTTTGGCACCCCCCCTCCTCTTCCGCAAAGTATGTTTACAAAGAGAAATTTACTAATTTTTAATAACCGACTTATTTTAAAATTTAAAATATGTAATACATAATCTACAATGGCGGATCCAAGGGGGGAGGTCACGGGAGTAATGAGCCCCCTCTGAACACCAACAAAAATATTCTAAAGATCCTTTTTAAAAGGAAATATACACTAGAGTCCCGATTATCAGAGTTTCCGCTTTCACCAAGTTATTTTCTTTTGATGGGCTGATGGCTTCCATTATTATGAAACAGCCATTATAAATGAAGTGTTAGGTGAAGATGAAAGAGCAGTTGTAAAAAGTTTGAACTCTGATTTTCTGGTCAGAATGGGAAAAAAAATGGCCAAAAAAAATTATGAAGAGAATCAGAAGAAAAGGATCCATTCCAAACGTATAATCCTTCATTTGGCGCCCCTTCGTTCTGGCACCCGGGGCACATGCCCCCCCCCTTAGTTTCGGCCCTGCGTTTCCGATAAAAAAAATGAATTTAATTCAGAAATGCGTCAGAAAGCAGCTCGTTTAGATTTGAAAAAAGCCTTAATAAACGACAAAGAAATATTTTCAGAACTCTACTTTTTATTATACAGCTTCAAAAGTTATGATGTTTTATCCCTCCTTTTTTTCTTTTATTCTAAACTACATTAATTGTTTAATGAATCCTTATTTGAATGTTGAAACGTCTAAGAATCTAAGCAATCATTAATGTTTCTATTGTGTATTTTCTGTCAGGCGAACACATAGTAATTTAAAAATATACTGCAAAATTAGCCCATAAATATATATGCAGTATCTTTAAAGAATCTTAATTGTATGTTAAGAAAAATCTGCGAGTCGGGCCGGATTGGACCTGATTTAACTGATTTTTGCACAGGCCGGGCCAGTTTTCACTGATTTTTGTACAGGCCAAACTTTTAATTTTTACATCGGCCCAGGCCGGGACAAGATAGGTTTTATTTGGTCCCGGGCCTGGAAATTGTGAGCCATGCAGACCTCTTTCTACTTTATCTATGGTATATACCCTCTGGTCTTTTTACCACAGACAATACTGAAGAGCACTTCCAAATATTCCGAGACTAAAAGTGACTTTGTGCATGACTCAGAAAATAGCCATTTTGAATCACAGTTCAGTTTTACAGAGTAATGTTGCAAATTTCATGCATTTTCTTATGAAAATGACTCTTGGAGTATTTAAAAAAATTCATGTTGAGCAGAGGGAAAAAATTTTACAGAACTATTAATGTATGCATCATTTTAAAAATACACTATTCTTAGAAATATTCTTCAATCAGAAAGGAGTCGTAAACGCCCCCCCCCCCAATCCCTCTTTTGTCCAAATGGCCCTTTTTCGTTTGCCTCACAGAGCATATAAAATTTAAAATCTTTAATCATATTAACATGTTTGGCTCTATTTATTATTTTGTAATTTCAATAAAAATAAATAACCAAAAATCTAAATTACCCCTCTTCCCCTCATTCAAATCTATAGTCTGACTTTTTGTCTCCAAACATATGTTTAAAACCGCTAAAAAATTATGTGACTTGTATGAGAAATTTAATAAGGGTGTATACAAAATATTATATAACAGTTAGAAAGTGATAATTAAGAAGTTGAAATATACAAAATCATATGAAATTTGGAAATGTAGCAATCATTCTAACTCTTGTATGAGCAATTCACTGCCCTGAAAACAAACAAACAAATAAATAAAAATAACTGGATACAGCAAGCTTGAACAGCATTTGAAATCCTTGGTGGTCCGCTGGTCTGAGACCACAAAAAATTCAATCGGACCCACTAATTTGAAAAATTTAGTGATCCGCAGGACCAGTAACTTTCCCTCCCTCTGACAGGTAAACATAAACTTTCCCATCCCTGAGAAAACCGCAACCAAGCACAAATCCATAATTTTATTTTCCGTAGTCAGTTGAAATAATTAATCTGAAATAAAATATTTAATTAATAAATAATTTATAGTTTTTCTTTATATACTGTTTAATTTTCAGCAAATTATAATTTTACATTTTATTACGCTGAAAATTTTGGATAACTGCAAAGGAAGTTTGGTTTATATTCTAGGAGGGGGAGGGAAGAGGGGGCACTCAAAGCATTAAATGGACTTAATAGATTTTTATGTAGCGGGTCAGTGATAATGACTGCGGGCCAGTAAATTATGCTTACTCAGGGGTCGATGCAGGGTTTTTTTCTTGGGTTCCATTTTGTGAAAAGTTATTTTTGTGAATTTTATTAGATTTTTGTGAAAAATAACATTTTGTAATGAAAGTTGAAATCGAGTAACTCAAATTCGAACTAAGTATTTATTAACAAAAACTTATTTAAACCCTTATGCTAAAGTTTTTTTTTTCTTCTTCTGGTGAACTGGTTTTATTTACAAATCACCCATTTTAAAACCTAACAAAATAAAAATAATAAATAGTAGTAGTAAGTTTTTATGGAAAGGAATTTTATGAAGGGGCCTGTTTTATTAAAAGGAATTTTGTGAAGGGGCCCATTTTGTTAAATTGATTTTTGTGAATGGGCCTGTTTTATTAAATTGATTTTTGTGAAGGGGCCCTAAATAGGCCCCAAATTTTGCCTGGATCGACCCCTGTTACTGGTCCTTGGGACAAGTGGCATTTTTATGTCAATTCTACTACTGTTGAAGAATCTCAAAAATACTTTGAACTTAATAATGTCGCATTTATCAGGGGTAGGGAAATACATCCTTTTACTTGCCACTGGTGAGTGAACTTTTAGATAGTCTTTGAAAACTGCTAAGTATAGAGATACGGCAATTTTTTTTTTTTTTCACTAGTAGCTATATTTTTCAACTTTCCAAATTACTGCGATATAAACATGGTACTAAGTTCAATTCTATATTAACTTTTAAAATATATTTTTTTTTTATTTTATAGAAAAAAAAATTATGAAAATGCCTTGTAGTAATAAACTATTTTTGCTGTTGCGTAAATTTTGTCATAACAATTTTCATCTGTACATTTAATTTTTCTTGCTGGTAAGATTTTCTAGAAATTCCCCACCCCTGGTCATTATATATGCATGTATAAGCACTTCACTCCCATGAAAAAAAAAAAACCAACAACAACAACAAAAAAAAAATCACTGTATGCAGTAATCGTGTTTGAGAATATATCATGAGAGTCATGATATGGTTTATTTCCTACTTCATAACTATATCTAGCCGGCATTGAAGAGATTATTACTCATATTTTTAAATGGAGATTGAGTGGAGCACTGGGGAGATTCCTAACCATATAAACTATATGCTACTTTTTTTTCAATATACATTTTTTTTTATCTACATCAAACAGACAGCAAAACTATGCAAAAATAATTAAATCTGAATTATTATATTTAAAAAATATAAGAATAAGTACTTTTAAACATATTTCATTTGTTAAATAAGTTTTTATTATTTTATTATATACTAAATGCACATCTAAAATATATCCACAGTATATTTATAGACATATTTATATCTTAAGAATATAATGGCCAAGAAAGTTAACTCACTAAACTAAATTTATTCGAACATAGTGAATAATTTAGAATTTGCTTATTTCAATACTGTTTTTTTTTTTTTTTTAACACACCTGGAAAACGATTTTGTTTATTTCAAGTATATTGCCTCAGATACTTTTGGCAATATTTCAGTGTTAGAAAGAGCTCTCATAAGTTAAATAAAAATATTCATAATGCAATACCGACTAAAAAAAGAACCTTCATTACTGAAATAAATAAATAAATAACGATTAAAACAATTGACAGGGTACTTACTTGAAAAACTATTTAAATGTATGTGCTTTAATTAGAAAAAAAATTAGCAAGTTGTAAAAAAAAAGACAAAATTGCATTTTTCAAATAATGAAAACATTTATTGAGAATATTACCCCCCACCCCCCTTTCCGCCGCAAAAAAAATCCTTTGAAAGCTGAAATTGTGTTTCAGCAACGCCAAGCGTTATGGAATGAAATTCGAATACCTACAAAAGAAAAGGTTTTATTCTCGGTGACTTTCATCGATTCGTATATTTATTAAGATAAACAAATCAACGTTTGATATTATTCGAACATGAAATATAAGTTGAATCAATATAGATAGTGAATCCACAGGGCACAGAATATGCCTGGACACACCTAAAACTTGTTATTTTTCCGTTTTAATCATTGTGACAGGATGAGATGATAAAATTTTAAGCAGCATCGGCATCCATTTTGTTTGTTTATACGTTACTACGCATGCGCTAACCCACGTTCACAGGCAATCCGAGAGTTAACTCTCCGATTTCGGAGGATTAAAAACATGGGGTTAAAACCAGTGTTAACTAGCGAATTTAGCTTGGTGAATACCGATTTTGAGATAACCCTGCATTTAACACTAACTCGGGAGTTAACCCGCGTTGGTGAATACGGGCGTTAGTGAGTTAGAAAAAACTCTAAACGAAGCACAAATTAAGCAATTAAGGGAGCTTTTAAATAAGTATGCCGCGTGCTTTTCGAACGACTCTGGTACAACAGATTTGGTGGAGCATGATATAACTTTAATTAGCGATAAACCAGTACGAACAAAACCTTATCGGATGTCGCATAGACAAACTGAAATTGTAAAAATGGAGATTCAAAGGATGTTAAAATTGGGAGTTATTGAAGTGGGCGACTCGGATTATACGTCGCCATTAATTTTAGTAGAAGTTTCAGGAAAAGACCCATGACCGTGTATCGATTTTAGACGTCTAAATGAGGTAATTAGGACAGAATATTTCCCTCCCGAATATCGAAGAAAGGTGTTGAACAGGTATCATCTGCTAAATACATAACTCTCCTATACTTACCGAAGGGTTATTGGCGGATTCCAAGTCTCAGGGCACAACGGTATGCGGCATTCGGTACAACTTTTGGTTCTTTTAAGTGCTTGAAAATGGCTTTGGGGTTAAAAAACGCGCCCTTTTTCTTTAGTAAAATGATGGTAGGGCTATTAAGGGAGATGGAGGAATTTGCAGTTCCTTATTTAGATAACGTCGCTGTATTTTCGGACACCTAGGAAGATCACTTTAAACATGTTGCTTTAGTTCTAGATAGAATTCAAAAGGGAAATCTTAAAACCTTCTAAGTGTAAATTTGCCCAGAATAGCGTTAAATATTTAGGCCATAATGTCGGAAATGGGTCATGCTCGCCAGCTGAGGCTAAGATAGAATGTGTAAAAAATTCCCTACTCTCCAAACAAAAACACATATCCATGCTTTTCTCGGCTTGGCAGGATACTACCAGCGAGATATAAAAAACTTCTCGTCAGCTCCCCTGACCGACGCGCTGAAAGGGAAAACCAAGCGCGGCAAGGTCGAATGGACCCCCGCGTGTGAAGACGCTTTTCGGACCCTGAAAGAGAAACTAACTGAAAGGCCGGTCTTGCATGCACCGAACTTTCATCGTGAATTCATAGTCCATGTGGACGCTTCCCTCTGCTGTTTAGGAATAGTGTTGAGCCAGGAAAACGAGAAAGGAGAAGAACATCCGATCTTATATTTGAGTCGAAAACTCTCTCCTGTAGAACAACGTTATAGCAGAATCTAACGGGAATGCGACAGTATTGTTTTCGCAGTAAAAAGATTACATTACTATTTAGATGGTAGAAAATTTAGGATTGTAACGGATCATAATCCTTTGTGTTTTTTACAAACTCATGCGAGTTCTAACCCAAGGATTATGCATTTTAGCCTTGCGTTACAACCGTACGATTTTGAAATAGAACATAGAGAGGGAAAAAGCACCGAAATGCTGATAGTCTAAGCAGAGCAGCGTTCAAAGCTTATAATTATATTATTATTAAGAATAGTTTAAGTATTTTGTTTTTATTATTGTATTAAAATTCTTTCTTAATTAAGTATCCTTATATAGTAATTATTGTGTTTATACATGTAAACGTGTGAAATCGACTCTTATTTAAAGTACCTGTGATGTTTTGATTATGTAAAAAGTAAGTTCTTTAACGAAGGTACTGGATTGTTACATTTGTTAGAGTGCATATATCTTAGTATTATTATATAACTGTTGTGCAATTGTATTGCGTTTATTGTGTAGAATGCTGAATCCCACCCATGGTACCGGAGTACTTTCAGATATAAATGTTTTTTGAATTTTGAAAAAAAAAATATTTTTGGATTAGGTTGCTTTATTAGTGGATAACATTAACTCCTGGATTATACTGTGATTTTGCGCAATAGTTTGTGAAAATTTTTCGATTAAGGAAAAATTTTAAGTGGGGCACGGAGAAACTGTGACGTTCCATCTGAGTTCGTGCAAAAACCAGATGGCCATTTATCGTTAGTCAACACTTTTAATTGGGCCTCCAGATGCCTCAGCATACGATGCATGTCAATGCATTCCCAAACTCCAGATGTGAAGTTATAAACGGTTTTAATAAATAAAAAATTCTCGGTGAAAAGTGGCTGGCTACACAATTAAAAACAAATAAAACTTGTGATGTTATAATAAGTCTCTGACGTGGTCAACCCACTTAAGCGGACTAAAAAGAAGTCGTGGAACCCCCGGAGAGGAGATGCCTTTTTGAGAACCATCTAGGCGGTCATTTTTTGGCCGTCGCTAAGACAGGGGTCGAGCAAGCCTCCGATGGACTGTGAAGTTTTAATGTTCTGCGTTTTTTTGTGTCGTGTGCTGTGCTGTCCTAACGTAAAATAAAATGTAAAAGAAAGGAACGCAAGTTCTCTTTATTTAATTTTAAGTATAGTTCTCGTATGTTTTTATTTTATGTTACAAGGGTTACAGAAGATTGGTGAAAACCATTTTTAATTGAAAACTATAACAGATTTTTTACATATAATATATTTTTTTTTTAATTGCGCAGTAAGAACACCAAAAATCCCTTTTTTATGGAAAATATCAATTAAGTATTCAAATAAAGTTTCGGAATTTATTAAGAATGGTATTTTCGACAAAGACGTCACTGTTTACGACAGCCTCTTTGATCTTGATTATTTCAGTCTCCAAGCGCGTAGTTTAATTAGTAGTAGTTCGTGCGTATTCTGTCAAACTTGTTTTTTTTATTGTTTTATTGTTTTTTGGTGAAGTTTTAATTTGGTTATAGAATATTAGCCAGAAAGAAATGTTGAAGTGAAAGAGTGCTGAAGAAATGCTATGTTGATTTAAGTGCAAACGGATAAATCTTTCGTATTAAGGCTGCGTACGCGATTCACTTATATATATATATATTTATTTAATAATGCTGGAAATTGTTTTAAAAGCCATAAAAATCTGCGAACTAAGATGCATTTTTTAAACGAGTTACATTTGAAAGTACTTTTTTCTATACGACGGTGAAAAAATTGAAATTGTGCGATACTTAAGAAAAAATAAAAGCAAACAAATGTATTACTCAGATCTCCTTCATCGTCGATATGACATCAGCGTTAGTAACGGGCATGTTTTTGATTTATAGTATACCAGGGGATCTAATCCTGGGCTATGACATACAGCCCGGTATACAGACCACAGGCGAAAACCAATTTTTAATATTAAAAACACTAATAGATTTTTTACATTTAATATATATTTTCGATTTACAACTAATAACACAAAAGTTCATTTTCATATGAAAACTATCAATCATATATTCAAATAAAACTTTGAATTTTTTTTAAAAGCCATGCTTTCATATTAAACGCATGCCAGGAATTAATAGCTTAAGAAATTGCCAAAGATATAGTTAATTATAGCGAATCTTTTTGATTCTGATTACTTCAATGTTAAGTACAGAGTTCGATTACACATCTGTTAAATTTGTGTTTTATTTATATTATTTTATTTATTTATTTATTTATTTATTTTTCACTGAAGAAGTTTTAATTTTGATATGGAATATTCCCCCCCAAAAATGCTGAACTATGCTGTTTTAAATGCAAACTGGTTAATCTTTCGGGATCGGGATGCACGCAATAGAAAAAGATTTTTTTTTAAACGTGCTTGAAAATTATTTTTAAAAGCATTAAAAAACAGCAAATTAAGATACAGTTTTCAAACAAATTGTTGAAAGAACATGGTTTTATTATTATTATTATTATTATTATTATTATTATTATTATTTAACGATGTAAAATTTGAAATTATGTAAAACAAATTGCAGTAAAAGTGAAATTTATTGGTCAGGTGTTTCCACCGCGAATATGACCGTTACTCACGGACATGTGTTTGCTTTCTAATATAGATTTAGTATGTATTAATAATTTTGAATTCATTTTCATAATTCACTGCATGTTAACTGTGCTCAATCTTGAAGGAATGCTACTTTGTTGGGTATAATTTTTAAATTAATAATTTAGACACAAAAATATTAAATGAAACATTTTTATGAATGTCGAAATTGTCAATCTATAATTAGGGAAATCTATACATAAATAAAACAATATCAGAAGTCAATAGAGTAATGGACACAATACAGTTAACGCTTTTGATAAATTTAATATTATTGCATAACTCCCAACCTGTATACTATTTTTCAATCAAACAAGCCCTTTTTGAACCAGTAAATTTATTTAATAAAATGTGTCTTGTTATATGTAGTACTTATTTGATTTTAAGTAAATTTTCTGATTCAATATATGTCAACATTGAGAAAAGAGTAAAAAATGGCAGCTACTTTATTATTTATCGGAATTACTCGGGGGAAAACTATTTAATGCTGCATACATACAGATATTCCTAAAGACTAAAAGCATAGAAGAGTTTTCAAATTACGCATTACTACTTTAAAAATTATTAGCAAGTATAAAAGTGCCATGTAGATAATATGTAATTTTATACATTCTTTTCAAAGATCACATGAGTCATCGAGCTTTCTTCTAGCCTAGCATTATTATTATTATTATTATTATTTTTTTTTTTTTTTTTTTTTTTTTTTTTTTTTTTTTAACTGTTGAAAGTATTTCTACAAGACAAAATTTAATGGCATACTTAAAAACTGGTAATTAAGATGTGATTTAAAAAACATTCGTTCATTGGTGTATATTTGAGATATCTTCAGTATTTTATAATAAACTAACATTTAGAAAAATAAAAAGATGTAACTTAGAATAGTACATATAAATAATTAAGCTGCAAAATATATTTAGAAGTGCATAATGATATAAAAACAGGGTGGGTCATAAAACCAGAGTACATAATTCATTCTTTTTTTGAATCAGGAAGAATGTGAATGACCATTTTGAGGATGTTTAATATCTAAACAACTAAAACAAATAGAGATGTTAGCCAAAGCTGTAAATCTTACGTGAGCAAATAACGAAAATATTTTGGTTTAAGCACAAAAAAGATCCTTTATGATAATGATGAGATTCCAAAGAAGTTACGTTCGTAACTTCAAAGTCAACATTTATCAATAATATAAAGTTTTCTAAAGTCACTTTCAAAATCTTTTACGATTTCTTCGTATTTCTCAGCACATAAGTTATCAATACACCTAGCGTAATTGTACGCATTTTTCATTATTATTATTAGTCATTATTATTATTATTATAAGTTTTGCCGAATTTTTCTTTGTGGGATTAAATATTTTTTATCATTCCTAAGTGATTTTTTAAAGCATTATCACATTTACAAAATCACATTGCTTTCCTAAAACTCTCTCCACTGTAAATAACTTTTATATACTTCTAACTATAACGTACCAATGACAAACCATACTATTTCATTTGTGAAAAGCTCGATATTAGAATAAATTCAGTGGCTCTATAAACACAACTCTTCTTTTCTTTCTTTCTTTTTCTTTTTTAATAAGAAAATCGCTCAGCTTTATTACATAATTTGCAGAATTATAAAAGCTTTTAGGTATCACACCATACATAAAGACGACTTTTATTGTCTTTCTGCACATTTATGACACTTCACAAAATTACGAAGTTGTAAGACAAGCCATATATATATCGATACATAAAAACCGTGTTGCTACAATTTTGTTTTAGGAAGTGAAGGTGAAAAGTTTCTACATTTGGAAATTTATATAGTTTCTTACGTTATAATTTAGAACTTTGACTCCTAGTAAAAGGAAAACCAGTTGGATAGTTCTTTCGGGTAAGCACTTCCTTATCTTTACAATTTTTACTTTATAGCAAGGTGCGTTGCGCAAACGTAGGTTATCAAAGTGTTATTTTACAGTGTCATGCATCCTTTCAACATCAAAAATGTTATTTGAAAATTTAATTTTATATAAATATATATATGTATGTATTTATGTATGTGCCTTTAGTTAACATGCATCTTTTGATAGTCGAGATAAATTTCATTATATACAATGCTTATTAATATAATGATTTTTAAAAAATAAAATAATATTTACTTTAGTTTTGTTTTTTGTTTTTTTTAATACATCAATTAAAATCTGTTTAAAAACAGCCTCAGCATTTTTATTTAAACTGGAGTCCGTGATTCAACACTGTTATAAATTTTGCAGCATTCTGACAGGTCATTCGACCGTTTTTTGAAAAACGGTTTCATAACCATAATTTAACTGTATTCTGACCATAAAATGGCCAATAATATGGACAGAATAGTGTTTAATTCACGGTTGTGTAACCGTTTTCGGAAAAAACGGTCAAATGACCTGCCAGAATGCTGCAAATTTTTAACAGCGAAATTTATGGACAATAAAAAGAAAATATTTGCCATAGGATTTGCTTTCCCAAACTCAATAATTATTTCTTTGCATGTTGATACTTTATCTTGTATTTTATTCGTTGCATTAAATGATAAAAGAAAATTTACAGTAACAATATATAAATAATAGCTATTCGGAATAAGATATTTTATTAACTTAATACAAATTAGATTAGGATTGACATCAGTAGCGCCAACTTTTCAAAAATATTGGGTGGGCTCAAAACTTTTTTGAGTAAAATAACACGTATATTTTTTCCCTTAGTGTGTATGTGTGTGGAGAGAGAGAGAGGAGAGGAACGATTGACTAAAGATGATAATCCGAAATGAATTATATTTTTTCTAAGCAAATTTTTAAATTATTATAAATTAATTATAATTTTATAAATAATTTCATTTAATAATATTCTTATAAGTTCTTACTTATAAATACATTAATATTTATTTTAAATAACATTCGAATTGCTAACTATTGAAAGTGCAAAGACTAAATATCAAGAAAAGTTATGTAAAAGTAATGTAATGTAATGTTATGTAAAAAGTAAATGTCAAAAAAAAATTTAGTCACCTAAGTGCTTTAGAAATTCAAGACATCAAAACAGGTAACAAAATATGCAGAAAATTTGCTTTTGTGAGAAGAGAAATTTAACTATACATCCACTGAAAGGGCTTTCAGTGCTCCTGTAAGTCTAATTGATATCCTTACTATTTTTCAAACACAGTTATTTTGAGAACGTTAAAGTATAAAGTCAGATTTCATTTCAGCGATTAAATAAATAAAAAAATAAATTACGAATTAAATCAATTGAAATTGGGTTGGTGGAGAGATCAAATTTTTGGGTAGGCTCGCGCCCCATGGACCCATATGAGTTGGCGCCACTGATTGACATGATGATATTTGAGTATAAATTCTCCAAATTTCATGTTCTGTTCCTGCAGCAATACAAAAAGCTTAATGACAAATCTGTTAAAAATAAATCTGCGTTTTTAAAAAAAACGTAAAATTAAAAGAATACTTCAAATTAGTTTTATGTTACGCATTTTGACCTTTTTTTTTCTTTTTGCGTTTATTTAAGTGATATTCAGCAAAATAGTGGAAGGGAAAATTTTGCATCCAAAATTAATATTGTTCATGTGCATCGTAAAACATAGTTTGATTTCAAAAACGCAAAAGTGAAGTCATTAAGTTAAGCGATCGGATTATAAAACACTTCTTTTATAAATGAAAATTTGCTTTTACAGTAAATTTTAAGAAATTGTTTGGCAGATTTCGATAATTTAACATTTTTAAAACTTTTAGGTTATTTTTTTTAACATATCGATTTTTAGAGAAAAGTTATAAACCACATCAAATTCAGCTGATTGCGCTTCAGTTCATAAATTGTGCTCTTTAAATTTAAAATAATTTAAATGTGACTAAATTTAAGGGTGTTCTTTGAAATTTCGTCTGCCAAAATGTGCACGGTTATTTATAGGATGCATAAAAATTCGTGGAGATTTCTTTGAAACATGAATAATTCTTATCTATTTGTAGCGCTGAATCCAAAAATAACCTTCCCCTTTTTTACCATCACGTCGAGAATTTTTGGAAATCGCAGCATTTTTAATTTTGAAAAAGTCAAAATATTGCAAAAATCTGATACTATAAAATACACGTAAAACTTTTTTTCTTAATATATTATTAATATTATGACTTACACTGTGCATTTTTAGAGCTAAACATCGGAAACAATATGTATTTAAAACAGGGGCGCCATTTGAGGGGGGCTGGGGGGGGCAATAGCTCCCCCCCAAGGAATTTGATTTTTCAGAAAATTTATAAAACCGTTTATTGTCAAACTCAAGCGAAAATTTAAAAATTGCTCAAACGTTAAAATAATTTATCAGTTTTAATTGCAATAAAAACAGATGCATTAAATACATGCCTTCTGCATAAAAATGTATAATTCTAAAAAAAATTGCCTTTCCGAACTTTCTTAAGGGGAGACATATATCGCACTTTGGCTAATTTTAAAAATACATGAGAAACATTTTCTTTTATCAATTGCTTCTCAGCTGTGTACAACTTGATGATAGGAAAAGTAGTCCCATACACTGTAAAAAAATTCCGACCAGTTTTCCAGTAGGAATCGGAAAAATAGTTGCCCTTATCGTACCGGAAAATTTCCCGATCCAGCTCGGAATAAAATCCGTAAAGAAAAAGGAAATAGTCAATGAAACGGTATTTTACGGATTTTATTCCGAACTGGGTCGGAAATTTTTCCGGTACGATAAGGGCAACTATTTTTCCGATTCCTACAGGAAAACTGGTCGTATTTTTTTTTACAGTGTAATGGATAGAAATTCAGGGGTAGAGTTTCCTCAGATATTTTTTTTTTTTTTTTTTTTTTTTTTTTTTTTTTTTTTTTTTGGTGGGAAAGGGGGGGTGGTGTTAAAAGGTTGAGTATAATTCAGTTTCTTAATTATCCGACTTTTTTACTTTTTTTATTATTAGTGACACATTACATTTACTGCAATCATTGCAATGTTATCAAATTATTCACTTATTTGCTTTATTAAAACATATTATATATGGTACACTCTCAAAATTCTTCAACGCCTAGGAATAGAATCTGCGCGCACCCGACAAAATAATTTCTTTAACCCAAAAACCGACAGACTTCTACGAAATCCCAAAGTAAAAGAAAATTACCTCCATATTTTAACACGTTTATAATAGTCTATAATTTTATCCCTTTGTTACAGAAATGAACACATAAGTTATTACTATGGGCCACTATTAATAGTCAAACCTATAGTTTTTCATTTGAAAAATATTCAAGACTTTCTTGTTAAAAACGAGGTCATCCCGAATCTGACCGAAAGAGATTACAGCACAATCCGAAAAACTGAATGTGTACCTCTCTCGCAATGAAGAAAATACGTCAACCTATCCTGTCGCAGGACTGTAATATCATGTAAATATGAAAACCGTTAAAAAGATTTCCATTGAAAGGCAATTCGAGATGAAATGAAAGAAAATGAATCCATATTTTAAAACGATTATTGTAAAAGAAGTCTACAACAATTACATCTTTAATATAAACTTTACCTTTTATGTAGAAAAATGAAGATATATATATAGTATTCATTAATGTTCAAATATGTAGCTTTTTTATCTGAAAAATATTCAGGATTTCTTTGAAAAACAGTATTAACACGAACCCACCTCAAAATAGTGAAAACGCAATCCAAAACTAACGGTTTACCTCCGACTTTACTTGTAGAAAATCATTAATGAAAATTTTCTTATCGCTATAGATCACAAAAGGTGCAAATTTCGTGACGTATTCATGACGTTTGTGGGCTGATTATCTCATGGCTGATTGAATTTCATGACTCTTTTTTCGCGATCATCTGACGAAATTTGCGATTTTTTCTGAGAGTGTTTCACGGAATTTACGATTTTTTTTTTCTGAAACCGTTATCGAAATTGGTTTTTTTCTAGCGACTATTTGTCGAAATTCACAATATTTTTTCCAACCAATGGACGAAATTCCCTATTTGATTCTGCGATCTTTTGAAAAAATTCGCGATTCTTTTTCCCGATCATTTGTTGAAATTCATGATTATTTTTTTTCTACCACCGATTAATAATATTTGTAATTTTTTGCGCGATAGTTACACGAAATTTTGCATCTCATTTCACGATCGCTTGACGAAATTCCCTTCGATTGTTTGACTAAATGTTCGTGATTTTTTGTGTATTTTTTTTGACGAAATTCGCAATTTTTTTCGCAATCCGTTTACAAAATTCGAGATTTTAGTTCGTAAAATCATTTGACGAAATCTGCATTTCTCTTCGCGATCTATGATTAAATTAGCAATTTTTTCCACGGTGGAGAAATTATCGATTTTTTCCGCGACGATTTGGAGATTTTTTTTTTCAAAATTTTCAAAATTCGCGATTTTTTTTCTGTGACTTATTGACGAATTGCTTTGGCGGAATTCGAAAGAAAAATGTATCGTGGACTTTCACGGAAATAAAAAAAATCGCAGAATAATCACATGTCCGTGAAAGAAGTTAAGGAGACAAAATCACGCAGAGCTTTTTTTATTGTGCTGGATTATTATTGTGCGGGGACATTTTCTGTGAGATTTGTGCAGTTCTGCCCGTTTCCTGTTCTTCAAAGTAAATGTTTCCTTGTCTGTCGCCAGGAATCTATTGAAATGACGCCCTGTAGTAAAACCTGAAAAAAAGAAATGGAAAAGGTCTAGAAAAAATTCCATTTTAGGTAGGTCTCTGTCTTAGCAAGTATAATTGTATGATGTTTTTTCATCGAAATTTGACTTTTTCCCCCTTTCAGAAAGAATTCTGTTACAGACAGGCTTCGTTTTCACAAGTTTTACTGTAATACATCTCTTTTCAGAGCTACAGGGTGAGATTAAAAATTAATGAGCCTTTGTTCAAAAGGACAGATTTATTGAGAAAATCGGTACAACTGACTAATAGACTTCAAAATAGGCACCTCCTGCATCAATACAATTATGTAGGCGGAATTTCCATGACTCGAAATGCATCCATGTAGGCCTGTTCCGGGATGGCTGCAAGGGCTGCCTTGACATTTGCTTGAATGTCATCGATTGAGCGCAGGTGTTTTCCTTTCAGCGCGGATTTTAAGCGCGGAAACAAGAAGAAGTCAGGAGGTGACAAGTCCGGACTATAGAAAGGATGGGAGGCCACCGGAATGTTCATCCGGGCTAGGTAGTTGCTCACGATGAAGGCAGTGTGACTGGGCGCGTTATCTTGGTGAAAGCTTCCAGCTGTCATTGATATCCCTTCGCTTGCGCGTGACACTTTTTTCAGCCTTTTTAGGATTTCCAAATAGTAAGCAGCATTCACGGTCACTCCGAAGAAGGCGTTGAGCATGGTCTTCGTCTTGGATTTGAATGGGTCTCAAGAACAGCAGGAAGCTTCACCACGATAACGCGCCCAGTCTTCATCGTGAACGTCTACCTGGCCCGGGTGAACGTTCCGATAGTCCTCCAAACTCCCTATAGTCTGGACTTGTCACCTCCTGACTTCTTCTTTCCGCGTTGAAAGGAAAACGCTTCCTCTCGATCGAGGATATCCAAGCAAATGTCAAGGGAGCCCTTGCAGTCATCCCGAACAGGTCTGCGTGGACGCCTTCGAGTCATGGAAATGCCGCCTACAAAAGCGTATTGATGCAGGAGGTGCCTATTTTGAAGTATATTTGTCAGTTGTACCCATTTGCTCAATAAATCTGTCCTTTTGAACAAAGGCTCATTACTCTTGAATCCCACCCTGTAAACTATAGAGTGGATGGTTTAACAGTCTTTGAGGATACCTGTAAAAATGGAACCTATAACAGAATACTGTCTAAAAAGAAAAATTTTCATATTCAATATATTGAAATTTTACCTGCTAAGACGGAAATCTATTTAAAACGAAATATTTCATTGATTCTTGACTTTCCGTATTCAATGTTTTTGTAAGCATGATTCAGTTTGTTTCTCGTTTGGGAGAGGAGGGGGGGGGGGGGGGGGGGGGGGGGGTAGATAGCCGGATCCTACCCTTAGCTGTATAAATTCCCTCAAAAAATCTTTGCCCCCCCCCCCCTCAAGAAAATTCTGAAATGGCGCCCCTGATTTGAAATCCTTACAATTTTATTCCATGTGTGGAAGTTTCTTTCAACCGCTCCTCGCGCTTTTCCATTTATATTCTCTTTGTGGTTCATCTCGATGTCCTCTTTTGTTTTGGCGGTTGATAAAGCTAGAATTTTGTCGCAGACGTATTTAATACATTTTCTTTCTTTTGGTAAGCCTTTGACAAGTTACTTTGGCAGATTTTCGCTTATTTTTTTTTTTTTTTTTACTTTTTAATTTTAAATTTTTAATGTGCGAAAAATCCTGACGCAATGGTTAAAAATGAAGGTCATTTTCGGATTCAGCGCTTAAAAAATTCATAAAAATAAATTGTCAAAAGATAAAAAAAAATAGAAACATCACATGTATTTTATAGTATCAGATTTTCGCTATTTTTTTTTCTTTTTATCTTTGAAATTTAGGAGTTGCGAAATATCCGGCCGTGATGGTTAAAAACGAAGGTCTTTTTCGGATTCAGCGCTAAGAAACACATAAAAATCAATTATCAGAAGTTAAAAAACACAACCAGCGCAGGCTTCTGATATTATTTTTAATTTATTGTTTTAATTTTTTATTTAAAATAAACAAACTTGTATATAATGAAATTGCAATTTTTCACGTTGGGTTCTCACCAATCATTCCATATCGGCCATTTTCCAACAAAAAACCCAACTTTCCAAAATTTTAATAGCTCTATGCCTAAACTAACATGTTTAACTGTGTATTTTTTCTAATAAGATAAGAACAACGTTCAGTGCCCAAATAATCCTCAAAAGAAAGTGAAAATGATCGTGTTACAAATTTTTTTTTTTCTTTTAATGCTATAATTTGAAATACTCATTATTGTACTATTTTTAAACCCCGTAACAAAGTAATGCACATTGTGATCACCGGAGATTGTAGAATCTTTGGTATTTAATAATACCAGGAAAAGTATTAATAATACATAAAGTAATAATAATAAAATAAAGTATTATTAATAGTATTTAATAATACCATATTTAGTAAGAATTACGAAAACATAAATGTAAAAGTATATTACGAGTATAATGAACGAAAATGAGTTGAGACGATTTAATTGGCACTAAAATTTTAAATTAAAATAGATTTAAACGCTGGGTAGCTTCAAGAAGAGCTTGCCGCATACAATTTTTGATTTTTTCCTACCATTATTTTTTAATAGTAAACTTCACCTTATTTAATCGCGAAAATTCTGCTTTGAGATAAGCCAATAAACTTAGGCGAAAACTTTTGAAATAGTAGTATTAAAAAATAAGGGTCGTTTGCACCATTATTTATATATGACTCCCTTAACCCTTTCCGGTCCAATTTTTTTTTTCAATTTTGAGAACAAAATTACTTTTACATTAATAATGTTAATCATTACTATCCAAATAGATTTAATAAAGATTAAAGATTATCTCATTCTCTGAAATCTAACGAATGTAGTTATTTTGTCTACTATTCAATTCATATTTATATGATAATAGGTTAAGGAAGAATTTTTGAAGACGTCTGGAAAATATCGTATTACAACAGGGTTTAACATATATTACAACGTACTAATGTTTTTTGCGTTTTATCACACATAATTCGTTCAGAAAAGTATTTTATACTTTGAATTTAAAGAGTGAAATATATGTACAAAATAAAGGAATCGCCAACGGTGCAAAGATAATTAAGCAAATTTTTATTATTATTGCTACAGTGCTGGAAAAAATTATAAAGCCGATAGAAAAATTTACAAAAGTCAAAAAGTAAGGGAATTATTGATATCGCAAATTCTATTTACATTTGCATGATCAACATCGCAATAATACGCATAAACTTTGTTTAGAAAAACGGAAGGGGGAACATAAATTGTGCTGATTTCTTACAACCAATGAAAAACAACTTGGAAAAAATTATAAAGCCGATGGTTCTAGCCTCATTTGGCATAATGCCAAACTTGAGAAAGCAGGTCGCCAGGGAAGTTTAGATAAATGTAAACGTGTTACGAGCATTCATTTTGTATTTGGTGTGTTTAATACAATGCCAAGAGGAAAAAAGTTATCCAATGGTGAACAAATTAAAATATTAACTTTAAATGAAGCTGGAATGTCTGGTTCTAATATTGCAAGAAAAATAAGAAGGTCCAAGGCTGCAGTAAACAGTTTTCTCAGAAATCCCGAAGATTATGGCAGTAAGAAGCGTACAGGAAGACCAAAATCCTTAACTGTAAGGCAATCAAGACAAATCCGGAAGCTAGCTTGCGCAGAAAAAATGTCGTCAGCCCAAATTCAAGAACAGCTACAATTACCATGTACAAGCCGAACGGTAAGAAATGTTTTAAGTAACAATCCCATTGTTCAATTTAAAAAATTTAAAGGAAAACCTCCTCTTTCTAAGCACCGCAAAAATGCTCGCTTAGACTTTGCACGAAAACATTTAACTGAAGGCACAAATTGGAGAGATGTTGTCTTTTCCGATGAAAAGAAATTTAATTTCGATGGACCCGATGGCTATAAATTCTTTTGGCATGATTTACGACAGGAACCTCATATTTTTTCAAAGCGTCAATTTGGAGGTGGTTCGGTAATGGTTTGGGCTGCATTTGCTGCCTGTGGAACCACTCCAATTGTTTTCATGCATAACAAAATGAATTCAGTTATGTATCAAGATATGTTAGGAGATAATTTATTACCCATTGCTCCTCTTATAACTTCCGGAGACTGGACATTTCAGCAGGACAACGCTTCTGTTCATGTTTCGAAGTCAACTAAATCTTGGCTGGAAGCTAATCAGGTGAAATGCCTTCAATGGCCAGCTCGTAGCCCCGATCTGAATGTAATAGAAAATCTCTGGGGAATTTTAGCCCGAAATGTTTACAAAAATGGACGACAATTCAATTCAAAGTTAGATTTGATGAATGCTATTAAAAACTGCCGGAACAATATTGAGGCAAGTACTTTGTGTGGTCTGTTAAATTCAATGAACAAGAGACTAGTCAAAGTCATCGAAAAAAGGGGTCTCACATCGATTATTGATCAAATACATGTATCGACTTTATAATTGTTTCCAACTTTCTTTGTACAGATAATTTTCTTAAGTCTATTAATCTTTTATTAATGTAGTTATTAATGAATTTCTTTTTTTCTTTACTTCCTTGTAGCATATAATATATATGTATGAAATTTCACAAATGTTCCATTTTTTGTTTTTTAATTATATCATATTTTCAAGTGGCTTTATAATTTTTTCCACCACTGTATTACTAAATGTCAAAACATAAATGAAGTCATGATGAGAAAGGCATAGCAATGTACTATCATTTCTATATGTAGACAGTAACAGAAGTAATTGTTAAGACAAAATAATACTCGATGAAAAGACATGTACAGTCGTGGAAAAGAAAAAAAGTAAACACCCCCTACTAACTCCTCAACAAATTATAGTAGACGAAAGTTACTGGTACTGAACGATTGGAAATAAAGTCTACTTTTAAATGACGCATATAAAATTTGTTAGGGGGCAATCTACATATTAAAACGAATCCGAACTTCATTTTTTTTTCAATGGCAAAACCCAATTTTAACGGGATATTTCAAGTCTTTGGTTCAAACTATGCCTAGACACCAAATTTCAAGTCATTTGAATGATAAGTTTTTGAATTATAAACATTCAAAATTTAGTGCTTCTAATGTTAAATTACATTTTCACATTTTTATTTATAACTTCTGAAATTATGATCCTAATGTTTTAATTTTTTGTGTAGCAATAATACTAATATACCCAAACATAAATACGTTGAATTTGCATTTTTTATAATTTTCTGATATGAATTATGAAATAAATATTCGAAAAAAATATGAATTGCAACCTACAATTTTTTTGATGGATTCAGATTTATTAAGTCCTGCTTTATGGAAATCCAAAATTTCACATTTTTCTTCCAAGTAGTTTTCAAATTATGCTTAAAAAACGGCAAAATGATGGTTTAAGGTCCATCTATGATAGAAGTGAGTAGATATTTTGAAATTTCTTATGCTATCCTGTAATCTAACAGGCTTAATTGACTGCTTAAGGTGCCTTGATCAAGAAGGGAGCTCTCTCGGTTAACAATCGAGTACCGAATTTCAATTTGGATACAGCCCTTAAAATACGCTCGTTTTAAAATAATGAATTTCTCGGAAACTTATGGTACGAATTGCATAAAAATGTGTTTTTAGACTAATTGAAGGGTGAAGAGTTCGTTTATGCTGTCAGAATTGTGTACTGCTATTGAAAAAAACAAAGTTATGGTTCGTTTTAATATGTAGAGGGCCCCCTAAGCAAATTTTATATACATCATTTAAAAGTAGAGTTTATTTCCAATCGTTTGGTATCAGTAAATTTCTTCTACGATAATTTATTGAGGAGTTAGTAGGGGGTGTTTACTTTTATTTTCCACGACTGTACCTACTATTAATAGTACACCAGACCCGAAAGGGTTAAGAAAGGGTTAAATTTGAAAGAAAATGAAAAAGAAAAAAAAACCTTTTAATCTTTCTTTTTTTTTCTTTTTGTACTCAATTAAGGATTGTTGTTTGCTGAGTTTTGTGACTCAAAAGAACTAAATTTATATCGAACGTAGCTTCGGATATTTTCAAGTGATTTCAGCTATACGAAATAATCAACTTTAGGCGAAGATAAATATTGGTTAAAGGGATATTGAGTTTCAGAAATATTATGTCAAGAATTGCGAACTAAATGTGCTATGTGCAATATTCAACATTTCTACAATGTATGCATGATGATTCAGTTTTGTTTTAAAAAGTTATTTACAAGTTTCAGAGGAAAAGCGCTACGGAAAACGTTTAAACCATTATAATTCATCATTTATCTGCATAAAGTTATGACAGTTGGATAATTTGTCTTGTTGTTGTTGTTGTTCATTTTAGTTTGTGTTTTCATACAATTTAAAAGCTTAAAGTCTCTTTAAAAAAATTATAACTTGCTGTATTGCACTGTAAATAAAAATGTCTGAAATTTAAACACTTAAGCGTCTGAAATGGAGTGTTCAATTTTCAGACATTTTAAAATGTCTTAATTTTTTCAGACACTTTTTGCGTCTGAATTTCAGACACTTCAAACGTCTGAATCGCATCCATTATTTATTTATTTATTTATTTATTTATTTTTTTGTAAGCATAATACGTTGACATGTTTGACCACGTTGAATCTTGGAAAATATTTGGCTGTGGTCCTGCCCCTTCCAACCCCATACAGCCTGATTTTTTTTTTCTCCCAATTTTGGTATATAATTTTCGTTAAACTGATAATTTAAATCTTTTACGACATTGTGCTGATTTTAATCAATATCTTGAACTTCAGGAGTAGAACAAGATTAATGACAAAAAATATTTATCTAAATATTAGATTTTTTTTAATTCATTTTTTCGTAATCTTATTTCACTTTAAAAGTTCAAAATATTGATTATAATCAGTACAGTTTTGAAACAGATTTAAAATATAAACTTTACAAATATTGCACATCAAATTTGGGGGCTCTACAATCGTAGGGGGACGGGGCACTGCCCACTATACCCATGCTTTAATCAAGACGTTTTTTTTTTTTTGTTGTTTTTTTTTGTTTTTTTTTTGTAAAAAATGCAACTCTGAATTATGGTTATCTAAATTGAGATATCCGGTATTCGGCAGTATCCGCTGTGAAGGTTAACTGACATTCCCAAATAGCGGACACCTCTATTTAACGAATACTTTTCTAATCCGCAAGACATACATATTTGTATATTTTTACCTCACAAAAGCAAATATCTCCGTTTATCGGACAAATTCCGCGGCACCGAAGTGTGCGCTATTAAGGTCTTTTAAGGTACATGGGTATATATATATATATTTTTATAATCTTGTCCTACTCTAAAAGTTCAAAATATTTATTATACTCGGTTGAATGTCGAAAAAGATTTAAAATATCAGATGTACAGAATTTGCAAAAATCCTCTCCCCCTCCCCCCCCCCCAAAAAAAAATGAAAATTCCTATAATTTAAAAATTAGATTAAAAAAATTATATTGCCACATAGGCAATTTTACATATACTATATCAGGTGATACAGCTATTTATACAACAGCTATTTAACTATGAATAAAAAAAATAAATAAATATTCTACTTTAATAACATTGAGAAAAAGAATTCTTCTGTATTTTGTTAAATATGTTTGCATTTTTAATTTTGTCTTACTCTAAAAGTTCAAAACTTTCATTATAATCAGTGTAAGATTTAAAATATCAGCTTTACGAAAATTTCATACAAAATCCCCCCCCCCCCCCGAAAAAAATGAAAATCCTTATCATTTAAAATTAGATTTAAAAAAAAATTATACACTGCCACATGGGCAACTTTTTATGTAGATCAGAGGATAATCACTAAAGCTATTCAACTAGCAATAAAAATAAATAAATACATATTCTATATTAATAACAGGAAGAAAAAATAACTTATAGTTTCCAATCTTCTTTCGTCTTAAATATATATAGTAACATCTAACTGTCATTTTTGTATTTTTCGTATAAGTGCATATAAATAAAGTTATTTTAAGTGCAATATCTAGTTATAGCCTTTTACTTTTTCCCATTATAAATTTCCAATTATTTTTTTATTAAAAATAATCAAAAAATCAATATTATAGTGTATTGCAAATCAAATACATATGTATATTTTCACTGGTAGCTTCACATAATAGACGAGTCTCATGTACTTTATTTATCATTTTTTAATCTGCGGTTTTATGCCAGGAAGTAAGAAAGCATTTGGTGATCTTTCAAAGCTTTTTTTTCTTTATTGCCTTTTGCTCGTCGTTTACTGTGAGATAAGAATTAGCTATTGAAACTAAAAACTGCCATTGAATATATAATTTGTAATAAACGACAGCATCATAAGTTTAAAAATATATACTTCTAGAATTAGTTTTTTAACAGATTCAAAACAAATTGAATTTCATGCAAGATTTTGTACAATAAATAAAATCATAAAAGAAACTAATTTTAGTACTATAAAGAAATTATGGCACTTACTTCAAACGCTGTTTGCAAGAGGTAAGAAAAATTCCTCGATTTGGAATTTTAAAAACTACCACCGTGCGGGAGAAAGACTTGCATCATTTTAGAAGAAAATTCCATAATGTATCCGACTAGCCATATTTAAAGAATGAATTGTTTCATCCTCAAAATATGACCCGCCAGACAAAAGTTTTTTTTTTCTTGGCAGCTTTGACAGGATGAAGACGAATAACACAATATTATTGAAACAATACAAATTAGCACTGAGTCCATTGCACACGCTTTGTAGAGTTCCCGGGTGTAATCTTCAAGTTGGTGTTTACTCTATCACGCCCTTATATCGACGACAGCTTATAAGAGATATTTGGTGTCAAGCACACACGTTAGATGTATGTATTCAATTTATAAATAATACGGATTAAAATCACAGTACTTCACATTCCGCAAAAAAACGAATTAAAATACACGCGTACATAAAAACAAACTTTCCGTTTGAATTACAACGTATACTAATTCGAACGAAAGACATCTAAAACGCATGCGCAACTGAGAGTGCCCCCTGGTGGTTATTGCGTTGGAAGAATCAAAACGTCTTAAATTAAGACACGTTTGAAGCAACGAAGTGTCTTAAAATAAGACGTTTGCGGATATTTTAGACACTATTCTCAGTTCGTTTACACCATGATCATAGTAAGACACTTATGTATCTTAAATTAAGACATCTATAATGTCTTAATTTTCAGATTAAGACACTTAAGTGTCTAAAATTCTTTTTCAGTCACATATGTGTCTAATTTTAAGACGCCTCTATTTGCAGTGTGCATTTTTTGAAATACTATTTTATTCATTTTTATGAACCATTTTTAGTTTCATTATAATTTTTCGGCAAAATACATATTATCTATTTATTTTTGTTAGATTTTAAATTTTCGCACCTTTATTTTCAGAAAACCGGATGATTTTTAGTCAGTTTAATCTTGAAAAGGTTTAAGTTAATTACAATTGTATAAATTATGAGGCCATTATTCATCCGGTCATTTAAAGTATTTGCAATGAAACTTTGTAAGTATGTCACGTTGACCATCAATTTATTGGTCTGAATGTACTTTCTTTTGAAATAAAAAAGTGAGTCAACATTTCATGAATAAAATTAAATTTATTCATAGACTGTTGACTCATTTTAACGGCACTCCTGAAAGGTAAATCATTGAGTGTGATAATCAATGTCATGCAATGTTTAAATTCATATGGATTTTTTTTTTCGTTTTGCTTTGTTTTTTCTTAAACAAAAATAGCTGTTGAGTGTATATTTTATGTCTCTTACACAAGCCAGGCATCCATCATTTAGATATACATTTTTCATAACTGTCAAAGTTATCACTCTTAAACTTTGCTGGCACCTAAAGTTTTTTTCCTTAATTGATTTTATGGTAGCTTTAAATGGTTAAGTTGTCATAAGCTTTCATAAAAATGTTTCAAGAGGTTATTGCATGATAGTCGAATGCTCAACTCTTTCAGACTTATCTTATATACATAAAATTACACATTAAGGCAATAATTTGTCTATTTTGGTTACATGAACAAATAGATAAAAACTTAATTTGACTTTTGCATTGAAAAATTATAATTGTTGAAATAAATGAACTAAATGGGTCATTTTCAAAATCTGTCCATGTTTTGAAATAACAAAATCAAAGATAAGAAGAGATTTAGATTTAGAAATAATCAGAAAGTTTTAATGTTTTGTAAATAATTATCTTACTTCATAAACATTAATATACAAGCATCAGCAGAGACTAAATTACTAATTTAACATTTTCAAACTAATTTTTAAATTTTAATTAACTTGGTTAATGAGATAAGTGACACGGTAATGACATCTACGGTAATGACAAATTAAGCAAAATGCTTTTATTTTTCCCCAGGCATAAATGGCAGCCATTATATCTTCTGGCTCATGCAACGATTTTCTATTTCTTATATAATAAAAGCAGATTAATAAATAAAAGTTCACTTAATTATCAATTAGAAGTGGTACGGTAATGACGTACAAAAAAATACCAAAACATTCAAAGTCTTTTCTTGTTTTATTGAAACTATAAAACTATTTACTCTATTCACCTAAACCTGATAACATTAATTTGATAAAAAGGCATGTGCTGCCGTCTAAAAAATTCCAGATGAACTTTTTGTCAGAAGCATGGCAGTGACACTCTTTCTGGGACAAGGGTTGGACGGTATTTACCGTTTGATGGTTTTTACCATGATTTTTACCATCTTTGGAAGAACGTGTTTTTACCAGGGTTTTTACCACCCATGAGAAAACTTATTAGTTTGACTGTTTTTGTCGCTTATAAGAAAATTTATGTACATTTTTTTTTCCAGGGGTGAAAGTTTTCTGGGTATTTAATACCATAATTCCATATAACAGTATTCACTTAATTTAGTTTCTGGTTAAGTAAGTAAAAGAATACTATACGAAAATAGTGTTTTTTAAGTAATATAAAAAGCCTGGAAAACTTTCATCCGTGTTTTCCTCCTACAAAAATTTAAAATTTTAAACATATTATTGTACATTACATATGTCATTATTAAGCCTCAAAATTATTATAACTATTATTATGAGAATGTACATTCAATATTTATTATATTTATCTTAATGGAGACTAGTTTACTAATTTTTACTCATAGCAAAAGTTCAAGAAAAATTATAACTACACTTTTATCACACTTAAAAGCCTTAGTCATTTTAATAAAAACCAGACGCTTACAAATATCAATTGTCACATAATGTAGTTTGTACAAATGTTAGTAGGTACATTTTATCAATCTATATGTCATTGGAGCCTCTTAGGACTCTATAATAAAATACACTGGTTATCAAAAATTAAGGAAATGTCACAAAATGCTAATTTTCAAATACGCGAACACTCAAAAGGAAATAATATAATTCGAGTAATTACTATCTCTACAACACAGCTAGCCCATATAACATCTCATTCATGTCACACATGGTCACAAGTGTCACAGTCACTAAGGTGAAGCAAAAAAATAGGAAATTCCATGCATCTCATTATGAGTCTCAAATGATCACTATATGTGACTCCACTGAGAAGACAATATGACTGCTGCTTTGTGACGAGTCACCAAATGACTTTACAATGTAGTTAAATTGTGACTCTCATGTGACTGTCATTTTTAGACTCAATTTTATAGTCATCATGAACGTTGCATTATGATAAGTCACCAAATAATATCATATTATAGTCACATGGAGACTTTTCCTAAAAGAGCTCAATGGTGACATCACAGTAGTCCCTCTGTCACCTGAAAGTCATCATGTGACTTTAATGTGACATTATTTGGTAACTTATGACAATGCAGCGTTCACGATGACTTTGAAATTGAGTCTACAAATGACAGTCACATGAGAGTCACAATGTAACTACATTGTAAAGTCACATGGTGACTCGTCACAAAGCAGCAATCACAGTGACGTCTCAGTGGAGTCACATATAGTGATCATTTGAGACTCATAATGAGATGTATGGAATTTCCTATTTTTTTGCTTCACCGTAGTGACTGTGACCATGTGTGACATGAATGAGATGTTATACGGACGTCACTCATTCATGTCACACATGATCACTGTAGTGACTGTGACCATGTGTGACATGGATGAGATGTTATACGGACTAGCTGTGTTGTAGAGATAGTAATTACTCGAATTATATTATTTCCTTTTGAGTGTTCGCGTATTTGAAAATTAGCATTTTGTGACTTTTCTTTAATTTTTGCACACCAGTGTACAAACTTTATAGATTTTTGTGTACAAAGTCTATTTCTTAATTTACTGTGGATATGTGAAAAGTTCGAAAAAATTCGCTCTGTGGATGAAAAAGTACAAGAGCTGTGTAGTAAGTCTATTTCTTAATTTACTGTCGATATGTGAAAACTTCGAAAAAATTCACTCCATGGGTGAAGAAGTACAAGGCATGGTGTGAAGATTCACCATTAAATCTAAATATATGAATTCGGGATTTACTTCTTTGTTATTTAACGCTTTCCACCAAACTTTGGCTTTTGCATCTTTTGTTTTAAAGAAGCTCCTTGGAAATGGTAAGATTACAAGTGGAATGGAAAGCTGCTTTGTGAAACAGATATAGTACAGGGGAAATATACCAAAAAAGAGGGGTTACCTTGCAAAAGGTCGGATAGAAGATTTTTTTTTCTGAATTGTTTATAAGGATGTCAACACGTAAAAACCAAGTTTTCTAACAAAATTTCTTAAGGCTAAATTTTCTGTGGCCAAAAAACAACAAAATTTTAGGACCTTTTTTGATTTTTTTAAAAAATATCTCGAGACTCGTTGCCGTAGCATGTTATTTGCCAATCACAATATTAAAGAGGACAAAAGTCTCTACAACTTCCATACTTACAACTTTTTTATATACCCAATAGCAAGCGCAGTACGTCATTTCAAAAATAGGACAATATTTTCAATTTTTTTAAAAACCGTGAAAAACTTAGTTCTGCCCCGATTATTCAAATATTTCCCCCAGATTTAATCGTGTATGTCAACCCCTATATATTGGTATCAGTAAATTATGTGTTTCAGGACCAAAACTAGCCTTTTAACGCCCGTGGCAAACATGGATTTCCCTCCCCCCCTCCCCTGCTTAAAAAAAAATTACCACGAGAATTTTAATAAATCTCTAATAGCCGGATTTTGAAAATTTTAGGTGTGTAATCATTAATTACGTAATGTGAACTACGTAATCAGCTTTGTTAAATATTGATTCATTAAAAACCGAACCGAAATTATTCCGCTTTAAGCAGGTTTCCATCTTAGCAGGTATACTTGTTCATAAAATCTTCTCTCTCTTGAAATTTTTTTTTTTTTTTTTAAAGACCGGATTCCGTATATACAGATTTCATTTTTAAAGGTTTTACTGTAGTTGTAGTATTGAGGCGTTTAAAGTCACATTTATAGGAATTATGAGACTAAATTAGTCACACGAAGACATTCGCAAGGTAATATTAAACATATGGGAGCGTTGTTGACAAATATCTCACTTGCATTTTAATTTTTTTCTTTTTCCTTTTTTTTTATGGGATACCTGAGATCAATATCTAATGTTGTGCTTTTGTGCTTTTTCGGGTTTGGTTGCATTTTTTTGTTTTTAATATTCGGACACTTTCATTTTTGGAAAACAGTTTGGAACCCGTTCTGAAATTTAAAGTATCCTCATTAAGAAAATGCAACCAAATTCGAAAAATTAAAAACGCATAATGTTAGATATCGACCTCAGATATCATATGGAAGAAAAAAATTAAATATTGAAATTCCAGCAAGAATTCTGAAAAGAATGCTCCAATAGGTTTAACATTAGCGTGCAAATATTTTCGCGTGAGACTACACTAGTCACGCGAAGACACTGGAACGCTAATGTTAAATCTATGGGAGCGTTCTTTTTACAGGTTCTCGCTTGCAATTTAATAGTTTTAAATGATTTTTTTGGCTTAGAATTACTGACGTTGAATTCTAACAGGATTAGTGTTTACCTTTTCTATTTTCGTTATTTTGGTTTTCTATTTTGATTACAGTTTTTTGTTTTTAGTTTTACTTTTCTTTTTTTAACCTTTTTTTTTTTTTTTTTAGTTTGCTGGCAGCGAGACATTTTTATTCATATTTCATATATATACATATATTAATCGACAAATAAAAACTTCATTTGGCGCCCCCTTCGCCTTTCGTTTATCTTTGATCCAGATATCTGTTTTATTAAGGATAAGGATATTCCTTCAAAACTTGATGCTAATTATCATACAAAAGTGCCATCAAAAAGAAAAAAATATTGTTAAATAACCTGTAAAAAATTATTATTATTAAAATACATTTTTGCATTTAGCTTATGCAGCCATATTTCGTACCTTACTTTGTGTTGGGAAAGTGGAGTTGAATAAAACAGGTGATCAATGCGAAAACAAAAATGTTTATATGGTCTACAATCATAAATAAATTGGTATTTCATTTGATAAATGGTATCACTGAGATCATTAAACAGATATGGTTTCAAAACAGTACATCTTACAGAAGATTAGAATATTCCATAAAGTATATTTTTTAACAACCAAAGTAAGTTTTTCTGTTTGAACTTTAAAGCAATTAATAGATAATCTTAAAAGTTTTATATATTTTTTGCATGCTAAAATCATATAATCTCTTATTATATTTATTGATAATGTATAGAAAAGTTATAAATATGAAAGTTGTAAAGAATTTTGTCCTCTTAATATTGTGATTGATAAATAATATGCTACGGCAGCAGGTCTCGAGATATTTAAAAAAAATCAAAAAAGGTCCCAAAATTTTGTTTTTTGGCCACAGAAAATTTAGCCTTAAGAAGTTTTGTTAGAAAACTTGGTTTTTCCGTGTTGGCATCATTATAAACAATTCAGAAAATAAATCTTCTACCTGACCTTTTGCAAGGTAAAATGTACATTTCCCCTGGATTAATAGTAAACATCTGTTGTTTTATTTATAGATATGGAATAGAAAATATAGTAAACTTTCTATGATTAAAGTGCTGTATCAGCAACTTTGGAGAACTCACTAATTCTTTATTTCCCATCTCTTTATATATATAAAATATAATATATAAACTTTTTGTAAAATTAAACCATTTAAACACATGAAAATTTACCAAATTTGATGCAATAACCAGATATAGGCAAAAGATAAAAAAATCCAGTTAAATAAAGTTGAGCGTATGAAAAAACAATTGAAAGATGAATTGGATGGATGTAGATGAAAGCTTATAGTGTATTTCACTTCATCAGGGGTATATGAAATACAAATATAAGCAATACACAGTCGATTTCTGCAAGAGAATCACGCCATAAGCTGAACAATAAATTATTTTATGTACCCTATCGACTGTAAACCAAGAAGTATAAAAACAATATAAAATAAGAACCACATAGATTGAAAGAACTAAGAAAATTATATGAAAATACTTGTAAAAAAATTAAACTTACGTATTATTTCTAATTTTTATTTTAATTAATAAAATATGTTATGGCAGTTATCGTTTAGATACATCTAAAAATGGCCCAAATTTTGGCATAATTTGTAATTTTATAATATAATATATATAATTACATGAAAATAGAGTTTTTATCAATAGTATTAAAATAAAGTTTAATGACTAGTAGAGTTTTTGGTATCCTTAGATTTTTTCCAGTTTTTACCGTGTGCTCGTACAAACCAGTTTTTACAGGTAAAAAACCAACCCTGCTTGGGACACGGTTTAAAATAATTATCAAGAATTATAGATAAGTTTAATTAATGGAAATAAATGTTTTTTTAATTAGAAGTATCTTAATAAATAAAAATGTATTAAAAAATTATAACCATCTGTTTTAAATAGAACTTAGTTAAATCTTGTCTAATAAATTGCTTGTTGGGACAACCTACGGTAATGATATTTTGACTGCAAAAGAATATATTTCTTATTTTAAATTTTTCTTATAAATAATAATATATTTGTAAATTATCATTAAAATACATGATAGTTAAATTGCAATAATTAAAATGATGATATTTAACTGTTTTTCTGTGCAAATGTGAAAGGACAGTAAAACACGACACTTTTTGAAAATCTCCCAAATAAAATCTTCGTTATTGCGCTTAATGCAAGCCAATTTTTTTTAATTATTGAACTCAATTTTTAAAACATTTAATGACATTTGACTGCGCCAGTAATAAGCAGCGAAAAATTAAAGCAAAAGTTTAAACACCTTTTATTGAACGACACATATTTCACATCTTCGTAATAATCTATTTTTTTAATATTGGATATACATATTCATTTATAAATATCATTCATCTTGTCTCTTTTAAGATCTTTTCAATATGGATGAAAAGTTTTTCTGTGATGTACTACGTGTTTATCTGTTCTAATTTACAATAAAATTGTCGGGTCGAATAGAAATTTTTATGTTGCTGAAATTAACAAAAAAGCACTGGCTATAATTAAGAAAAAACTGGAGCTAATAGTTTTGTTATTGTTACTGTTTAACAGGGCTGCATAAAAGAAATAAAAACTATTATAACCTGTAGCATGTTATTGTTTGAAATATATTTTAATATACAATTACCCTACTTTTATAAAGTCATTTTTCACGTATGTTACATTAATGCTTTGAAACTAAACACTAAAAAATTCCCACTACAGTCTTAGTAGTTAGTATATTTACAGAACTGCGCAAAACAATTGAAATATATATATATATATATATATATATATATATATATATATATATATATATATATTATTATTATTATTATTATTATTATTATTATTATTATTATTATTATTCAAGT
The DNA here is from genome assembly GCA_963932465.1 of Maratus speciosus. Classification (NCBI taxonomy): domain Eukaryota; kingdom Metazoa; phylum Arthropoda; class Arachnida; order Araneae; family Salticidae; genus Maratus; species Maratus speciosus. Next base: position 280,238,079 of record OZ010787.1, on the reverse strand, counting down.
GCGTTTAAATGACGATTTACTTTTCAAAACAATGAAATTTAAATATTACTTAAACTTTTAAAAGTTTCCCTTTTTTAATTAAAAATATTTGATTGCCGTGTATATATTATGTCTAAAAACGCATAGAACAATCGGAATATCCACAGGATATTATCTACTGTACTGTAATGACAGAAAATTTTTATCGCAATTTCAAGATAATGTGCTTTTTCTATAATTTCAATGTGACGTCATGATCAAGTTCACCGAGTTCTCCGTGGGTGCAGATGATAAGCATTCTTAATTAACTATCTATATTATAAAGGACAAGCGTGTCCGTGCGTAATGCTGACGTCATTTTGACGGTGACAACAGAAAACGATTAAATTTCTTAATTTTTATTTATTTTATTAATGTTTTTAAACTTCTAAATACCGCACATTTTCAATTTTTCAACCTTCGAATAGAGAAAGAAATGTAGTTTCAAAGGCAATTTGTTTGAAAACTATATCGCAGTTTATTTGAAAAGTGTATCGCAATTTATCCACTTTTTATTGCTTTTAAATTAATTTTCAAGCATGATTTTTTTTAAAAATCTACCTCTATCGCCTGCAGACGATTACGAAAGGTAAATCCGTTTTCACTTAAATTAATATAAATAATTCATCATTTTAGTCCAGCTTATATTCCATAACGAAATTAAAACATTCATGATGATTGATGAATGAATATTTTTCATGATTGATAAATAAAACAATAAAATAACAATAAAACACAAATTTAAGACATGTAATTTAATTTCACGCTTAAACCGCTGAAATGAACAGAACCAGTAAGGCTGATTGTAAATAGCGATCTTTGGAGATTCCTTCGGCTATTATACTCCTGACATGAGACCAATATGAAAATATCGCTTTTAATACGCTTCGAAACTTTATTTCAACGCATTATCGTTATTTTTCATATAAATATGATTTATATATTATCATATATATATATATATATACATATATATATATATATACATATATATATATATATATATATACATATATATATATATACATATACATACATATACATACATATATAGATATATATACATATATATATATATATGGGGGATGGGTGGCTTGCATTTTTGTTTATTTTTTAAAGGATCAAATTATCATATGTTGTGCATAGCATGATCGTAGTATAATCAAAGTATCAAGTCATCATTGTGTTATATCTTTCAGTAGATATAACAAGACCATTGTAATAAAAATTCTATATTTCTGACTATTTTACAGCCTAAAATATTTGTTCATTATTGTTCATAAGAATAAATAATTTTGCGTTTATGATTCATTTATTTGGACCGAATGTTATTCAAGCAGACACAAACAAGAATACTTGCACCAAAAAGAAAGCCCCTGTTATGAAACAATGCATCATATGTACCAGTTTCAAGGCCGCAGCCAAGGAGAAGAAATACAACAATTCTGTTTGGCGCTTGGTGTGAAACGCCTTCTTAATTTTCCTACTAATCTTAGCTGCATCAGTAGTTATAAGTGCCGGCGCCGATTAAGCTTGTCAGAGCCTATCTTAACTGATGCCACTTGGTGCAGGGGCACTGCCCGCACCACCCTTGCTGTGGCCCTGGTAGGGAGGGTTTGTGGGGTTCAAATCCCTCCAAAATTTTACAAATGAAAGCTTTCTAATTTAAAATATTGAACTTACATTTTAGGGACTTTTTATCGAGGAGAAAGGCTGGACCAACATGTTGTGTAACTTACGTAATTGCAGGAAAACAATACATTCCAAGAGGCTGTATATAAGATACTGCATAAAAAAACACTTTTGAAATATTTTTCTAGCTACAGTACTGATCAACTTCCTTTGTTTTTAACAGGGCTGCGGAGTTGGAGTCGGAGTCAGAGTCGGGTTCATTTTTGAGCGAAAGAGTCGGAGTCGGATCTGTTAAAATTTCCGCAATTGGAGTCTTCCATTATGCCCACCGACTCCACAGCCCTGGTTTTTAACACCTTTCAACATAATCTTTAGTCTTTTTGGCCGTCACTTTCTTTTCTAAATATAGTTGGATTGTGAAGCCATTGATATATATTATTGAGATTTATTATAGGACGTTCACTATTGAAAATGGAGTGCGTATCATTTACAGATAACTAATGACTTTTTCGTCTCATTATGGTCTAGGCGAAAAATTTGCTGAATATTTTAATGATATCAGAAAACTTTAAACATAATGAAATTCATATATGTTACTGAGGACTGAAGCGAAATGCAACATTATTTCTATAAATATGGCGCGCGTAGCATTTATAGTAGATTTACTGCGGCGTACAAAAGAATTCCGTTACCATACTGTCTATGAGCGATAATTACTGGAAGCGCCTTTTCAGTTGCGGCATGCGTTTTTAAGCTTAACTAAATTTTTGTATATTACGTGGCTACAAGGCTGCACAAAAGAATACCTGAGCATTACCGTCTATGGACGTGAACTGTTTAAAATCTGTTTTTAACTGTGATATGTGTTTCCCAGCTGAACTATAGTTTAGAGTATAATGAAATATATGTAAAATATAAACTCATATGCAGGGTTGAGCAAAAGAAATTGGATTCATTGCCGCCTATGAATGGTAACTGCTGGAAGAGGGGTTTTAGTTTTGTTGGTACGATTTCCAAGTGAATTAAATTTCAGCATAATATGGAGTGTTTATAAAAATCTGTAGATCATATATATTTAACTGCACAAAAGAATTCGAATGCATTGCTGTCTGTGGGCGGTAATTGCTGAAAGTGAAATTTCAGCCGTATTATGCGTTTTCTACCTAAATTAAATTTTATCATATTTTTCGACGAATATAAAATTCTATAGTTTCGATTGCACAAAAGACCGACCTGCACAAAGCGATTTGAATGCCTTATTGACAATGAACGGTAATTTCTGATTTTTTTTTTTTTTTTTTTTCTGAACCATGTTATGTATTTTCTAAATTGTTTGTTTAGAAATCTTCTTTCACGTTATAGAAAGATGAAGTATCTTTATAATATTCTGGATGTGTTGGAAAGTGCTTCATTATCTATACGTACCATATGATTTTTTCTTTCTTGTCTTATTAATTTATTGAGAAGTATGTGATACATGATTACATTAGGAGACGATGTAAGAATTGACTACAGCATATAACGCGCGTAAAAGGATTAGATTCAAATTCTAAACCAAGCTTACAATATTACCTTTTACCACATCGCTACGAAGTATGATCATTTCCGATACCATTATTTTATAGGCGTCTTCCTCCCAATAGCTGTAGAATGTAGATAATGATGATCGATATAGACAGAACAAACAAGTAATGTCCATAAAAAAAAAAAGGAATGTCCGAAGAAATTTTCCGAGTCACCATCATACAAATATTAGTATAACAGTACTTAATAAATCTTTCTTATCACTATGTGAAGCAAGATTCTTGAAACTGTAAAATGATATCCACTATGAGAATATTGAAGATTTTAGTGAAGATTAAAACCAAGTTTTTCGGTACTTTCTCCAAATAATATTTACCAGCAACAATTTATTATCTTACATCAAATAGTTTTAACCTGTCTTCAGTTCACCGAGTGACGAAATCATATTTGATCTAAAGTTTCTTAACCTTTACAGGTCAAATTCCATCGTGACTAAAATAGAGATCTTTGTTTTAACCACAGAAAAGAGGTGTGTTCAATGCGTTTTTTACATGAAAGTCTATAATATATGTAGCTCTCACATGATAAAAAATTTTACACAATTATGAATCCTTGTATTTTTCAATTTTTCTAAAGATTCAGATTTGTAACTTATGTAAGTTATTTTATGTTGCAGCTGCTAAAAAGCTACAATAATTTATTAAATTAAAGCCAAAACATCTTCCCATAATACACAATTTATTGGTAGTGGAAGTAAATGTTGATAATTGTAAAAAGTCAGGTATATAACATTAGAGCATATATTATGTCTTCACAAATAACTACAATCCTGAATATTATTAACCCTTAAAGGCATAGTGATGCATATCTGTATCACTTTTTATTTCACTCTTAGCAAACACTATAATATAGAAATATTAATCCTATAAAAATTATAAAAAATATGCTATTAAATAAAGTTAAAAATCTATCTTAAAATTTCTGGTGTCTAATAAACCTTTCTGTGAAATCATATATATATTTAAACAAAATAAAAAAAATATGCATTTAAGGGTTAAGCGAGATATTTTTAATTTCTTCAGTTTTAGATACTACAAAGCTTTAAATATTAACAGGAAGATATTATTCTAATCTAATTTCCAAATCTTTTATCCCAGATATTAAATCTGCTTTAGATATAAAATATGATTATGTACAGCCAGCCAAAAGAAAAGTAAAAAAAGAGAGAGAGAGAACACCACATGCATTTAATTACCAAATTGCCCCTGGAAATACGTAAATAGCCATTCGATTGGAGGTCACGTTTTCTTTCCTTTATGTTTAAAAAAAATTATAAAATTCCTGCAGATTATAATAAAATTCATAATCAAAATAATAAAATTTTTGCAGAAACTTTATCAAACTCTAAAATTTTCAATACGAATACCTAACTTTGAATACCTATTTGAATTTTCCAGTTAAGTTTACCTGAGTATACCGCTTAGGTGAAGTAGTTAAGTAATTATTGTGATTTAAAATCATGAATTCCTACAGTTACATTCATTTTTAATGGACGCACGTTGCAAAACAAATTGCAATGCAGGTAGATTTTTTAAGCATAACTCAAAAACGAGGGAATGGCCTCTAATTTTTTATTCCCATATTTGATGTCAATAGATATGGATTTCTGTTTGAAAGTTTTATGATACATTTCGTATTTTTTTAAATTAATTTCAAACTATATGTATTTTGAAATTAATATTCTAAAAAATTATTTATTGCGTCCGATAATTTTTTTAACATAAATTCTAAATGTTTTCTAAAAGTTTCAGATATGCATATCCAAACTTTCAGATCATTCCGCTAAATATTTTTTGAATAATGCCAATGAACTCGATGGTCTGTATTTTAATGAAAAACAGGGGAATGAATCGGAAACATTCATAATTAAACATTGTTTTTGAATACAGCTTTATTGAAAAAAATAAATCTTTGAAAATTAAAATAAAATGACTGATTTTAACGAAAGATTATCGGGACCCGGATGAGTTCACTTTGGAAGGGTTATACACTTAGCGCTATTATATATATTATGCAAACAAAGTTGATAACATGCAGAATAAAACACAATTTCAACAAAAAAGTTATTTGCTTTTATTAATTGCCGATAGCTGGCACCAAAATAATAATTACATAACTTAAATTTTAATAAAATTATCTCACATTAAATTCTGATTTTTAAAAAAACATGCATAAAGAAACCTATGATAAATTTTGATTATTAAAAATCATCTTTTATCACATAAGTAAATTGCAACTATTAATTGCATTAACATATTTTTTTCTCTCAAATTCTTTTATTAAATTACAAATTTATTTTCCGTACAAAATACAAAATTTTATTTGCATTGATATATATATTATATATATATAAAACCATTCAAATCATTGCAAAATACACCAACAAAAAGCGTGAAATTAATTCTAATTACATTTTATAAGAAATAATAATTTTTTTCCCCAATGTCTTTAGAATTCAAAGAATTTCAAAACAAAATTACTTTTTTTTAATTTTAATTAGCGATAGATGGCGCCAACAAAGCCTACACGTTCACAACGAATGCGAATCGGACGAATGTTTACTTTTATGCAGGGAGAGTTTGAGCTGTCAATCTAATTTCAACTGAAATTATCTCAGAATATATACATAATTGAATGTAAGTCATCTCTCAAATGTTAATTTATTTTAAATAATTTTCTAAAAATGTAACTTTTATGAAGTTTTATTCGAAAAAATAATTTTGAATAAAAATGGCCGAATGGAGTACGATAAAGTGAAGTGGTGTATCAAGATCCGGATGGGTTCACTCCGGAAGCGTTATACACTTAGTGCTATTATAGGGTAATTCCGGGATTTATGACGTACTTTTTTTTGTGTGTGTGTATAAAGTCCCATGGTGGACATAAAATTAAAAAAAAATCATGCTGTGCTATTTAATGTTAAATATACAACGTGTACTACGACAAAAAAAAAGTCCTTCCAGCCAGTGCCGGGAGGAAGAGGTAGCTTTCATATTCCTTATTTTAAAAAAGCCAACTTATATTACTCAAACACACGAAGCTCAATTTAGTGGAAACCGAATATAGAAGATTCAATACTAATTTTTATCAATACTAAATCATTATGAATGAGAATTTCGAGAAATTAGTTAGCTTTATTCAAGCTGCTTTTATTTAAAGTAACTTATATTTGGCTGACAAATTCGGCGAGTTCTTAAAGTGCCTGCCATTTTAAGACAACATGGTGGATGAGGCTAACCAGTGAACTTGGTCGAAACCTTGGTAATTGCTGTGCACCTGCTCACTCACATCGGAATCGATTGATATATATGAGTGCTTTCGCAGGCAAAAAATCAGATTTTTCAAAATGTCATCCAAATTAGATATTGAAATTGCTATATCTGAGCCATTTTTTAAGATAAAGACAAACAAAAAATGCTCCTGAATCCTTATAGCAAGGTCAAATACTTAAGAAAGAAACCTTTTTCAATTTCTAATTTTTTTGCACCTCACTTTAAATATATATTTTTTTTAATTTAATGACCGCCATTTTGAAACAAGATGGCTGATGAAGCTGGCCTGCAAACTTGATCGAGATATTGATGTATATTATCCACATGCCTTCTTACATCGAAATAGGCGAATACATGTGTTATTGCGTGACAAATACAGGATCGTTTCAAAATATTTGCCATGCTAGAAATTCAAAGTGCTATAATTCAACCATTTTTTAAGATATAAACAAAAGAAAAAAATTTCAGAAACAAAAACTGCTCCGAAATCTTTGTATCAAGGCCAAACACATAAAAAAAAAATCTTTTTCATTTTCCAATTTTTTAATACCTCATGTTAAATTTTAAATTTAATTTTTTTTAATGGCAACCCTTTTGAAACAAGATGGCGAATGAAGCTAGCCAACGAACTCGGTCGAGACATTGGTATGTACTATGTACAGACCAAGTTACATCCAAATCGGTTCATAAATACGCCTGATATCGCGTGGCAAAAATCAGGTCGTTTTAAAATGTCAGCCACAATAGAAATTCAAAATGCTATAACTCAGCCAATTTTTAGATATAGATGAAACAAAAACTGTTCCGGAATCTTTGTATTAATTTCAAGGGTCAGCTAGGTGGGGAGGCCTACCAAATGGCTTAAGCACTCACAAGCCCCACCCATGTATTAAGTTCAAACACATACGAAAAAAATCTTTTTCATTTTCCAATTTTTTGGTATCTCATTTTAAATTTAATTTTTTTTTAATTTTTTAAATGGCCGCCATTTTGAAACAAGATGGCGGACGAAGCTGGACAACGAACTCGGTCGAGATATTTGTATGTACTACGTACACACCAAGGTACATCCAAATCGGTTCATAAATACGCCCGTTATCACGTGACAAAAATCAGGACGTTTCAAAATGTCAGCCATGCTAGAAATTCAAAATGCTATAACTCAGCCATTTTTTAAGATATAGACGAAACAAAAACTGCTCCCGAATCTTTTTATCAAGGTCAAACACATAAGAAAAAAATATTTTTTCAATTTTCATTTTTTTGGTACCACATTTCAAATTTAAATTTTTCCTAAAAATTTAAATGGCCGCCATTTTTAAACAAGATGGCGGATGAAGCTGGCCAACGAACTCGATCGAGACATTGGTATTTACTATGTATAAACGAAGTTACATCCATGTCGGTTCATAAATACGCCTTTTATCGCGTGACAAAATTCAGGACGTTTCAAGATGTCAGCCACGCTAAAAATTCAAAATGCTATAACTCAGACATTTTTTAAGATAAGAAGACAAAACAAAAACTGCTCCGGAATCTTTGTATAAAGGTCAAATACATAAGAAAAAAATATTTTTCCATTTTCAATTTTTTGGTACCACATTTCAAATTTTAAATTTTTTTTAAAATTTTAAATGGCCGCCATTTTGAAACAAAATGGCGGATGAAGCTGGCCAACAAACTCGGTCGAGACATTGGTATGTACTATGTACACACCGAATTACATCCAAATCGGTTCATAAATACGTGAGTTACAGTGTGACAAATGTCAGATATATATATATATATATATATATCAATTTTGAACAGAGGGTGGTTTCGGGGTCTGGGGGTCATGATCGATGAAAATATAACAAAAAATTTATGAAATAGCTTTCCTCCTAACGGCTGCAATAGGTAGCTTTTTGTAATGAAAGCTACCTAATTAAAACAAATAATTAATATTTGTTAACAATTTTTTTCTAAAACATTACACTGCGGCGCGTCACCCGTATTCAGGCTAAGACGCCACACTTGTGTGGTAGTTATGCCGCGCTTGTAATTTAACAGAATGAAATTATAAATAAAATTATTCAAAAAAATATTTATATCTGGACTATAATTAACGATGTAATAACAAAATGAAACTAAATGAGTACAATGAAACGTATTAGTAGATTCAAATTAATAATCGTTTGCCTACTTTCACTATTAAAATTATCGACATATTTATTTTACATTAAATTTTAATTGTTATTTCAGCAACACCGTAACATCAATGTATTAGAGATTGAAAAGAAAAAGTAAAATTGTGTTTACATAATTTATTTGTTAACCCTTTCAGGACCAGTGGCTTTTACACAAATTTTATTCGGTTGGCACACTTTTTTAAAAGAAGTTACCTTTACTTAAATAATCATAAAAATGCTCTAATTAAAGAAAGCAAATATTACTTTTCTTTTTTACTGGTGTCAAAAACAAATTTTGTATGCTCTTTATGAATGTGCTTACCCGTAAGGCATGGTGACGTCACGGCGACGTCGTTGTGAAGTCACACTGTGATTTTGTGACCGTCGATGTGACGTAACGTGACGTGGATGTGACGTCATAGTGACTAAAATGCGAGGTCGTTATGGCCGTTTTAGAGGTCGTTTGTGACGTCACATTGTGACCACTCTGTGAAGTCACGGTGTGACAAATTTGTGAAAAGTGTGTCATTTGTGACTATTTTCGCATTAACTTTGTGACGAACCTGTGACGAAAGTGACAATGCTTTGAAGTCACACTGTGACCAATTTGTGAAATATGTGTCATTTGTGACGAACTTGTCATAAACTCTGTGATGATTTCAAATGAAAATCAAATTTTAAATTAATTGCTTAAAAGGCGCAAAGGCGAGCTAGTGAAAAAGATTCCATGCTGGAACTGGAACCCGGGCCATCAGTATAGCGCACTGACATTCTACCGACTGAACCACATGGAACGATACCCAGCCTGGAAAATTTCTCACTATTACATGTTGGAAAGGCTACAAACGCAGCACAAGATGGAATATTTATCGTGAGCCACCGACATGGGGCAAACACGAAACTTAATTAAATCCAGCATCGATTGAAACTATATTAATAATTGGAAATTTTTCCAGAGAGAAACATTCGCCTTGCATACAGTATTTCAAATGAAAATCAAATTTCAAATTAAAATTGCCTTTTAAGCTATTAATTTGAAGTTTGATTTTCATTTGAAATACTGTATGCAAGCGAATGTTTCTCTCTGGAAAAATTTCCATTTATTAAAATAGTTTCAATCGATGCTGGATTTAATTAAGTTTCGTGTTTACCCCATGTCGGTGGCTCACGATAAATATTCCATCTTGTGCTGCGTTTGTAGCCTTGCCAATATGTAATAGGGAGAAATTTTCCAGGCTGGGTATCGTTCCATGTGGTTTAGTCTTTAGAATGTCAGTGCGCTATACTGATGACCCGGGATGGAGTCCCGGTGTGGATATTTTTCACTATGTTGGCCTTTGTGCCTTTTAAGCAATTTATTTGAAATTTGATTTTCATTTGAAATATTGTATGCAAGGCGAATGTTTCTCTCTGGAAAAATTTCCAAGTATTAATACTGTGATGATTCTTGTCATAAACACTACGATAATTTTAAAGTAAAGTTTTGTTTGAAATATAAAATCTTATCTTTTTACGGTACTTTTTAGCAAGATATCGCTATTTTGGAGTCCTATTCTTCTAAAATATTTTTAATTTTCCATTTAAAAAACAATGCTTATCAACTGACATCTTTTTTTAATAAGTTCTAAGCTTGATCTTGAATTCAAGCTTAATATTAAGAATGTGTAAGCTTTTTAATGTGATGTGATTTGTCATTGCTTTATTAAACACGAACATGGAGTCTTACGGACATTAATACAACTGTTATTTATAGAACGACAGGATAAGCCCTATTTATTTAAATTTTTTATTCCCGTATATATTGTATTTTGTGAATATGAGCTAATTAGATTTGGCATGTTTTATAGGAAAAGACTGATCTGGGAAATAGAAACAACAAGTAAGATATATCATGCGTTAAGAATAGATTATAAAACACTTTCCAACTCTTCATAAATGTTTTAACAAGACATCGGGGGAAATAACGTAAATAACATAACTAAGTAAACATGAAAACGCGTAAAACATTTGAAAAACTGATTTACGCAGTTACCATCCACAGCCAAATATGTTTTCTAATTCTTTTAAACAGTCCTGTATTTTATCTGTAGATTGATATATATATATATACTATATAATGGAAAAATTTAGTTTATCAAGGAAACGCATAACAGGTTGAAATTCTCTTTCAGCAATTTATACTAATATATGGAAACATACTTAAATAATTTTGCACAACCCCGTAGTTTACCTAGAACCTTTATTACACGCCACTATTTAGTTAAAATTTAATTCAAACGAAAACACTCTTAAAACTGCTGAAATCACATTTCCAGAAATTATAATTTATAGACGGCAACGTATCCAATTCTTTGCGTGACCCTGTATATCATTTTATCTATATACTAGAAACATTTCTTAGTAAATTAAATACAGTGCAGCGTAAAAATGCATAACTTATTTAAAAACCACTTTTAAGCAATACCCAGTAACCATTACGAATACTTTTGTATAATCCTGTATATGAATTATAGCATATATACACCATATGCTATGCATAAATGTAGTGAATCATAATTAAAAATGCATTTCCAGCAATCATCGCTAATGAACAGTACTTCGGATACAATATAGTATCTGAAATATTTTGTGTGTCCCTGTAAATGCTATATACACTTCGTATTATACATAAAATAATTCATAGTATTTAAACCTCAACGACGTATATCAATTTCATTACATATCAAATAGATTAACATAAATAAAGTACGCCGCAAACAATTCCCTCCACCCCTATATCATTATGTATTGGAATTCCTTTTTTAGCCCTGTAAATGAAAAATAACTATTCTTTTGCATCGCATATTCTACGGAATGCACATTTTAGTGCGCTCCATAAATGCATATCAATTTTATTCTGTTTGAAAGAGTGTAAAATCATTAAAAATCATTTGGAACGATTTTTTCAAACAGGCCGTAACGTAATGGAATGACTGTCCCTGTAAATGAACTAAACATGCTACAAACTTCATTACAAATAGGGACCTTGCTATGGTAAACGTCAATAACATCCAAAAATTTCAGGTCAATCCGAGTATATTTACGCGAGTTAGAGCGCGGACAGACGGCCAGACAAACCGAAGTCATAAACACTTTTCAACTTTATCGGGCATGAAAAACACTTTATTTCAATGCTTAAATATTATATTTTATTTTTTAATGCCAATAAAATAAATGTATCGAAAACGTAGAAAATGAGTTTACAATCAAAGAAAATTTAATAACTGATTCTGAATGTCTACAATTAAATGTTTGATTAAAATCACAAACAGCAAAAAAAATGCTTAAATGCAATTAAAAAAATAATTATAACAATTTGAAAAACACTAAATAATTAGTATTTATAACTGTACTATTAAACAACAACAAACTATAATAGATGAATTAAATGCATTTAACAATTTCTCAAAAATCTTTCCATCGCCATATTGCTTCTGAAAAGAATCCCAGCTCAGTCATTGTATATAACGTACAACTACTTAACTCATGATAATAATCTATCAAACAGGAACAAAAAATTTAAATTAAATAAGACATACCTTTTAAGTTCCATAAATATTTTAATAATATCCGTATTTTATCCTAAATTGTCAGGCATATTTCTGTTAGCTTAAAAAACTAACTTTCCGCTTAAAAAACTAACTAAACGCGTCAGTAGTTCTCTGATCCTTATTTTATTCTGCGGTTTAATCGAGCGCAGACGATATTAGCAAGCAGGTGCTCCTACTGTATTATTATTATTATTATTATTTTTTTTTTTTTTTGTGTACACAACAGAGAGTTTAAACGCGCAATAACTTTATCTTATTTAAGAGTATCTGTAATGAAAAATTTCTATTTGAATGAAACACCTGCCTTTTTTCTTTCTTTTTTTTAAAGTAAAGTTTGTTTTACACGTAGTCATATCTCTAAAACACGAATTTGAAATACGAATAATTATATAGGTTTTATATAAAATTTGTATACATATTTTTTCGGAAAATACTAATTTTATTTAAAAAGCCTGAAAGAAGTAGAATTTTTAAAAAAATATTTATTTAAAATAGTTAAACACTAACAGGAAAAAATATGACTTGAATGCAAATTCTAAAGCAAGAAATGCATATATGACTAAACACTGAGTATTCTTTCTACGTACTCATTAAAAGATACAGACTTAACTGTAATAGAAAATTTTAGTTTGAAACCACAGAAGTGTTTCGAATACCACTGCTCGACAAAAATAAATAAATAAATAAATAAATAAATAAATAAAATAAAATAAAACAACTTCCTCCCTGCAAACTAAATATATAAAGTGTACAGATTTAATAATACTAATTCTAAATATGTTATCCAAATTGCTCCAATACGCACCATTTTTCCGAGAAACACTTTTATAATAATAACAATCAGTGAAGGATTAAATTGCAATGGTAGATAAAATTGAAATCATAAAAAAAGTATACTTCACTGTCTTAGATAACAAATTGATAAAATATTGCATGAAAATCTAGTTTGTTGATACTTCTACCGTGCATTTTCCTTTTTCTGCCCTCCCCCCTCTTTTCGTGTCCGAATTTACTATTTCCTATCCACTAATATATTTTCATTCCTTATATTGCTGTAACTCGGGCATGTAATATCTCTGTTCATTTTCAAAGGTTTTTGATGTTCATATTTTTGTCACACTGTGACTTACAATATGGTGATTTTTTTCGTAACATATGTGACGTGACGTACGTTACATGCAGTGTCATAACAGTGACGTCACAATTTTTTTTAATTGCCAGAAAATATAATTTTACATAAATAACATGTTTTGAATATTTTTTGTAATTTTTTTAAGTTTTCTAAGAAGTTCACATCTCAGTCACAATGTGACATCACTGAGTGGTGGCATTTTGGTCACAGATGTGACGTGACCACAGTGACTCACAGTGACGTCACAACGACGTCACCGTGACCATGCATGCTATGAGGGTATATGCACCTATGGTCCCGAATGGGTTAAGAGGCCTGTTTTTTCGACTACAATCTCCAGAAAAAGTGTCGAAAAAGTACAGTCTTTATGTAACTACATTTGACACATGATGCAACGAAGCCAATTACACTTCTTCTTTTTCGGAATAGTTTTCTAAACATTCCTTGCAAAGAACATCTGCGTTACGCGTAATCCAATTTTTCATTATTATCATCTTGACTTGCATCTTTCTTGCCCTTCTTACATTTTATTTTCCCCTTTCTCTCCTTTGGTTTTAGTAAACTTGATAACATGCCTCACATGGTTAGTCTGTGCAAAAGGAAAAGTTAATAACACTGAATCATACCGTACGAAAGAAACTGCGGTATGTATGCCGGAATTGCAATGCGGCATGTATCTCATTTTGCATGGTGCAGACGTCGGCCATCGCAGTTACCTGCCATCGCTAAGGGGAATGGCGTAACTATACACACAGTACTCTATACAAACGCTACACTTAGTTTTGACTTCGAAATCGTGCATACATTTAGTAATTATTGTATGAAAAGTATTTAAACATAACGTGTTTAAAAGTTTGGACAGTAAAATCGTGCACTTACGTCAAAATAAGGATTGTACATCTACAAGTAAACATCAAAATGGGATTCACGCTATACACTGGTTAAAATAATCTCATTGCGCATCTATACTTTGCGTTTAACAATCATCTATCGATAATTACCAGAAATACAAGGGGTGCGGCATCTATTTCGGATTCGGCGATTCTCCCGAAGTTACCCTATATATAATTTAAAAATCAAAAAACCCGACTGTGTAAAAAGTGAACTAATTTATTATTTCTCATCAATGGGAAACTATTTTTTATATTACTGACCTATTTTTTTTTTATTTACTTGTATTGAGGACTTCTAAGTTGTGTTTAACTGTTAATTCCTATCTATAAACACTGTTTTGATAAGGCCTATAGATGTCTATGAAGGTTAGAGTTGCAGTAAAGCTAGAGATCCTACCTACACAACTTCCAGGTTATGTAATATTTAAACGGAGCTTCTGACTATAAAATAGTCAAAGAAACATCGTCTTCATTTTGAAAGACCTATCCAATGATATGCCACTCAATATGGTGCGTAAAATTTGTTTTTTCGTCTCTACCGCCATTTTGTATTTTACGGCCGCCATTTTGAATTTATAAAAACAAAAGCTAACCTATAACCATCGGACAGTTAAGACAAATCGATAGTGACCTCATTCATTAAAATCCATCCAGCCGTTGGGATGTTTCGAGGGTATAAAGAAATCCACATACCGAGATACGCGTGAAACACATAACCCTTCTTGGCAGTCGGGTAAAAATGAATTTAACATTGGGAGCTCAAAATTTTAAATCGCCATAATTCCTAAAATACTTCACCAAATGATTTTCCATTTGGTATCACCAGTTATCATTTACCCAAAATTCAAAATACAGTGTCAGAATTAGGTGTTCGTATTGAAATTTTCACAGTTTGATGCAATTTCTATATTAAGACAGCGCCCTAAGCTTAAAAAAAAATCAGAAATTGAAGGAAGATATAATTTCCCATCGGGTGGTTTTTCCATTTTTTATGAAATAATTTGGTGATTAAAATATATGGAGTAGCCTCTTTTTTTTCTCTCTCTCTCTCTTCCGTTCCGACTGTACACTACATAGAATTGACAACTGAAAGAGATTGAACCTTGTAGAACCTATGAAAAAACTGCTAAAAAAAAAAAAAAAAAAAAAAAAAAAAAACATTTGTAAACCAGCAAATACTTATTTTACACCCTTTCTTTAACCCGGGAGAACTCGCTAGTGAGAATGCCCAATTGCTTTTCTTTTACTTTACATTCATATAATATCAACTTTTTTTGGTTGGCTTAGTACTTTTATTCACAAAATAGGTAAAATAATTGTAAAACATTTTGAAATTTTAATTAAGATGAAAAATGATTTAAATAAGAGTCTTAAAAAAGTACGACTGTGAGAGAAAAACTCATGCAGCGAGTTCTCCCGGGTTAAAACACGGAACTTTGGAACGCTTGGAACTTTTTTAACTGCATGTTCTTAATATATTCTGAAATTTTTGCAATGTCAGACTGTTACAATACCTACGTTTAGGAGGCAATCAAAAAGCGTTTATCCTGTTTTGTAACGGGTACACAAATGAATTTAACAGCAGTTCCAAAGTTCAAACCTTCGTAGTTCCCAAACTACTTGAACAAATGATTTCCAGTTTTTTATCCCAAGGTGAAATTTACAGAAAAATCCAAATATGATTTTCAGAGTTTGGTAAATTTCAGCAAAAAGATGACTCCCTAAGCTTATTTTTTAGCATAAAATGAATAAAAGATACAATTTCCAGTCGAATAGCCATTTTCGTTTTTTCTGTGACAATTTGGAGATTAAAGTATATATATACATATATTTTGTTGTTGTTGTTTTCGGGGGGGGGGGGGGGAGGCTGCACCTCCTTGCATCACTAGATTTAAAACATTTGTTGTAAGATGGAGAGGACTAATGCCAAATTTCTTTTCTCTTTTTAAATTTGTCTCGAATAAGTTTTTCTATTTTTTAACCGACTTCAAAAAGAAAGAGGTTATCAATTCGACCTGTATGTATGTTTTGCCCATGTTCACGCATAACTTTCTTAAATATGAACCGATTTTGATAATTTTTTTTTTGTTTGAAAGTGTAAGTCACCCATTTGGTTCCATTCCAATTTTATAAAAATCTGATAATTAGAACATTTTAAAAAAAATAAAAAATTTAAAATTTAAATCCTTTTTGAAGCAGTCGCCCATTATAAGCATTCATCTTTCATACTGTTACTCTTACAGAGATACGAGATCTTTCAAAGTGCGAAAACTTATCTGGAGAAGGGTCGAGATCCAGATAGATTTTTCGCTGGTAGTGAAACGAGATTGACCAATCTGAAGCCTGCAATTTTGCGAACTTTTCGCTGTTTGCAAAAATGCAGCCTTCTGATTGGTCGATCTCGTTTCGCTAAGAGCGAAAATTCTATCTGGATCCCGGCCATTCTGTCATCCACCAAACCGGAAGGCCCACAAAGACACAAACCGATATCGGAAGTCGGTGTCGAAAAATTGAAAATCAACCTTTAAAGTTTCTCATGTACACTGATAAAAATATCGTAAAAAATTACCTCTGTTTTTAAAGGCTCTCTATTTTCTGACCAATGAGAACGCTACATTAACACGTATAAAGCGTTCTCATTGGTCAGAAAATAGATAGCCTTGAAAAACAGAGGTAATTTTTCACGATATTTTTAACAGTGTATCAGAGCACAAGTACAGCGCCTAGAAGATACAGTGTGGAAAACGGCTACAAAATAGTGCTAAAAAATTGAATCCCATAAATGTACAACGATGCTGAATAACAAGATGTCGATCGTAGCGCCATCGTAGTGATTTAAAAACGATAGTCATTCTAAAAGATACTCTTTAACCTATTTCACGTCATTCCTTAACTAAATTAGCTTATAACAGACCAAAATATCTTATATTTATAGTTTCCGATATTTAACATTCTATAATTTTTGAAAACATAGTGTTTATATTGAAAATTGTGTGGAAATCCGCTATCCAAACAGCACTAAATAAATATATCCCTTAAATATGCAATGATGCTGTAATCTAATGAGCCGATCGCAGAGACATCTGTGTTATATTTTCAAATTTCAGTGTAAACATTGTATTATAACAGCGTCTAGATCAAATGGTCTTGGAATTTTAGAAAATATTCTCAGATGTCGCTCCGATCGACTCTTTGGATTTCAACATCGTTTTACATTTAAGGGATACAATATTTTAGTACTTTCTAAGTACTACTACTACAGAGTCTAGAATATATAGTGTGGAAATCGGCTATCCCAGTAATACTTAAAAAAGTGCTAAAATATTGGATCCCTTAAATGTCAAACGATGCTGAAATCCAATGAGTCGATCACAGCGACATCTGCGGTATATTTTCAAATTTCAATGTAAACATCGTATTATTACAGTGTCTAGACCAAATCCTCTTGGAGTTTTAGAAAATATCTTGGAGATGTCGCTGTCATCGACTCATTGGAATTCAGCATCGTTTGACATTTAAGGGATCCAATATTTCAGCACTTTTTTAAGTATTACGGGGATAGCCGATTTCGACACTATATATTCTATACGCTGTTATAGCGCCTAGAATATACAGTGTGAAAATTGGCTATCCCTGTAATACTTAAAAAACTGCTAAAATATTGTATCCCTTAAATGTGCAACGATGCTGCTGACATATACAGATCTCAGTGACATCTGCAGGATATTTTCTACAACTGCGAGATATTGGTAGTCTATACAATATAATACGAAATTCCCGCAGATGTCGCTGCGATCGACAATTGGGATTTTAGCAACATCGTCGCACATTTAATAGATACAAATTTTCAGCGTTGTTTGGATAGCATATTTCTACACTAGGTGTTCTAGACTCTGTAAAGCTGTAATCAAATCGTCTTGGGGTTTTAAAAAATATCCTGCAGATGTCGCTGTGATCGACTCATTGGATTTCAGCATCGTTTGACATTTAAGGGATCCAATATTTTAGCACTTTTTAAGTATTACTGGGATAGCCGATTTCTACACTATATATTCTAGACGCTGTAGTTATGCAATAGAAAATGCCTACACTATAGCGCCTAGAATATATAGCGTGAAAATCGGCTATCTCTGTAATACTTAAAACAGAGCTAAAATATTGTATCCCTTAAATGTGCAATGATACTGCCGCAGATCGCAGCGACATCTGCAGGATATTTTTTACAATTGCAAGAAATTGCTAGTCTATGCAATGTAATACTAGTAATACGAAAATCCCACAGATGTCGCTGCGATCGACACTTGGCATTTAACAATATCGTCGCACATTTAAGGGATACAAATTTTTAGCACTGTTTGGATAGCATATTTCCACACTAGGTATTCTAGACGCTGTACCTACACTACGGCGCCTAGAAGATACAGTGTCGAAAACGGCTACAAAATAGTGCTAAAAAATTAAATCCCATAAATGTACAACGATGCTGAATAACAAGATGCCGATCGTAGCGCCATCGTAGTGATTTAAAAACGATAGTCATTCTAAAAGAGACTCTTTAACCTATTTCACGTCATTCCTTAACTAAATTAGCTTATAACAGACAAAATATCTTATATTTATAGTTTCCGATATTTAACATTCTATAATTTTTGAAAACACAGGGTTTATATTGAAAAGAGTTACGAGATGGCGGCCGTATCAGCATATTGCCGCTGAGCATTGTTGGAGATTTATGGGATACAAGTTTTTAGCACTTTTTAAAGCATTATACACTGTTAAAAATTACCTCTGTTATTAAAGGTTATCTATTTTCTGACCAATGAGAACGCTCCACAGATTTTTATGCTGCATTCTCATTGGTCAGAAAATAGATAGCCTTTAAAACCAGAGATAATTTTTCACGATATTTTTAACAGTGTAGGAATAGCCGTTTTCCACACTGTATCTTCTAGGCGCTGTACCTACACTGTTAAAAATATCGTGAAAATTTACCTCTGTTTTTAAAGACTATCTATTTTCTGACCATTGAGAACGCTTCATAGGAGTTTATGTAGCATTCTCATTGGTCAGAAAATAGACAGCCTTTAAAAACAGAGGTAATCTTTCACGATATTTTTAACAGTGTAGGTTTTCTATAGTTTTGACATAAGTTTCTCTTAAAGCACTTTGTCGCGCTCTGATGTGTAAACGTTATTGATGGATTGTCAGCTTTTCCACACCCAATTTCGATGTCCGTAGGTATCGATGTGGAACTTATAGTTTACTGGATCCGAACTTTACTTTCCGAAGTGCGAGATCTTGTCTGGAAAAGATGCCGCATTCCGAGAAACCCAAATGTCTAAAACGATGCTAACCGACATCGGAAATGAGTATCAAAAAGCTTACAATGGACTTTATTCCAAATCTGGGTTCGAGGCTGAAAAATGTTACGTGATACCGGTAATTTACCCAAAGAACTTCTAACTGATAAGAAGGGAGGCTAATACTGCTTTCCGCATGAACTGTTTCACTGGCTGGCGAGGGTTTTTCATTACGTCTACGGAGCCTTCCCTTCTTTAGGCTAGAAGTTTTTACCTTGACCACGTCATCAATAGATGGAATACATTCAATAGCAAAGTGGCCTTATACATCAGAGTTCAGCAAAGTGTCTCCATTAGTCGGTGCACTGCAAAGTGCATCCATATGCACATTGTTAAAAATTTGTAGTGTTTGCTGCATAGTCGCTCCACCGCTTTTATAGAAAACGATTACTTGACTATGCTATGGGGCATTCTCATTGGTCAGTTTAGAAATATTCTATAAAAGCGGTGGAGTGACTATGCAGCTAAAGCTGCAGATTTTTAACAGTGCAGTACACATAAAAGTGCATTCTTATGTGTAGCAGCACTGTCTTCGGTTATCAGATTCAGACTAAACACCTAATCATTGACGCTCATTTCTGATGTATTTACTGCCTAAGGATGGGGAGTATTGGTATGATAATGGTGCCATACGGAAAAAAATTATTGATTGATAGATTGTGGATAAAAGCTATCGCCATGAATATTGAAGAGCTTGCCATTGTTGCCAAGCTAATGCTTGTTAAATTGTCCGCCACTCGTATAATCAAACTTGTCCAAGAGAGTATCGCCAAGTTCTGGTATAGAAAATGTCTAGTTATGCCGCAGTGTTTTGCCAAACACGTATGTATAAACAGAGTCTGAGCATTGTATGTCACCACTCTCAAATAGAGGCGCCTTACATGAGGAAACAATTGATGGAGATTATCAGAAAAGAATAATGTAGAATTATGGACCACAGGATTGGTTTATTGAATACATATATCTGACCTGTGTGCTTGACGTGAAGCCCGCTTATAAGTCATCGTCAATATACAGGAAGAAGATAGCACAAGGAAATTTACAGCATCACAGAATTACATCCGCGAGCTCCACAAAGAGTGTGCAACGGAGACAACTACGCTCTCAAGCGATTAGCGGCGTGATGCCTTGACCAATCAGCCACGGTGGGCCCTGGACCACATTTTCAAACCTGACAAGTCTACAACTTTTTGGATACCAGTATTTTAGTACAGAAAATTTTGTTTTATTGGATAGAAGAATTTTTCAAATTTAAAAGAACACACTCTATAAAAATTATAAGTTTGCAAAAAGGCAGGCTTCTGATTGGTCAATCTCATTTCGCTAACAGCGAAAAATATATCTGGGTCCTGGTCAATATACTTGAAGAGTCAATACAAATATTGCTACATAGTCTGTATTTTGCTTCTTGACAACGGAGTCTTACAAAAAATAATTCTTGAATGTAGACTGTGGCTGAATGGTTAAGGTACCACACCACTAATCGCTTGAGAGCGTAGTTGGGCTGCGGGTTCAACTCCCGCTGGCTCCGTTGCACACTCTTTGTGGAGCTCACAGATGTAATTCTCTGGTGTTGTAAATTTCCTTGTGCTATCTAGAAACCCCATCCCCCCTTCAAAGGTCAAAGTCCTTGTGCTATTTTGTCCTTGTATATTAACGATGACTTATAAGCGGGCCCATTATGTCAAGCATACAAGTCAGGTGTATGTGATCAATAAATAAATGAATGTGGACTGTTGTGAATACAATGTACTTGTTTTAAAAAATATCATAAGTATTAAATGCTAATAAAATCAATACTTCTAATGAAATTATAAAGAATTTATTAAAAACTATTTGCTTTATAAATAATTTTTGTAAATTATAATTTATTTGACAAATAATTTTTTTATTCAGCAGATGTTGAAATCCGGATAATTATGTATTACGGTATGAATAACTAAAAAGTAGGAAATACAATAATCTTTTCAAAAAAAATATTAACCGACTTCAAAAAAGCACAAAAAAGAATTAAATAATTCTTTAAACTTCTCTAATGACGAAACGTTATCCATTAACTGCACATCGGACATCATGTATCGGCATAAAAACGTTACATTTAATATATAGAATTTAATATCTACCAAACATGGATTTTCTAGAGAATATTTTTACAAAAGATTAATTTACATATTTATGATTTAATTTACGAATATATACATATAAAAAGTAATCAATTACTTTTTGAAGTTGGTGCCAAACGTTCACAATCGATAATGATTAAACAAATAATTTGCTGAAGTAATAGAGCATTTTTTAAAATTTTGTATAATATTTTCCATCATCACTTTATTCATGGTAATAGCTACAATATATTCACAATTTTACTGTACTTAAGATAGGTTGGCACCAACTTCAAAAAGTAATTGATTACTTTTTATATGTATATATTCGTAAATTAAATCATAAGTATGTAAATTAATCTTTTGTAAAAAATATTCTCTAGAAAATCCATGTTTGGTAGATATTAAATTCTATATATTAAATGTTTTTATGCCGATACATGATGTCCGATGTGCAGTTAATGGATAACGTTTCGTCATTAGAGAAGTTTAAAGAATTATTTAATTCCTTTTTATGCTTTTTTGAAGTCGGTTAATATTTTTTTTTTTAAGATTATTTTATTAAAAATACAAGAAGTAGTTCTGACAATATATGAAGTTCTTAAGTTTTTTATATTATAAACGAATCTGGGATTCATTTCATTGAAGGGATTCAATTAGGTCTACAACTGGTTTAAAAATAACAGACCATTTTTTCTATAAAAAACACATCTCAAAGTTTTCTTTTTAGCTGATAAGACAACTGATCTTCTTAACTAAGTGCAATGATTTGTCATATAAACTTATTATCTTTTATGCTTTTAACCCTTTATAGTTCTTTGGGTTAATTTTACCGCCATCTCCATGGGTTAAATTTCTCACTATTGCTTTTTGAAAGGGTTAACGCGTTTTATTGTTTTTTGTGCACGTTAAAGTATCCCAGAATTCCTTCTCATTTCTCCATACGACTGAGTAACGGCATATAATCTAGTTTTATTGTCCGCTGTTGAGACATGAACAGCGCCATTTTTCTGCTTTTGTATTAAATCACTATTTTTCTTTAGAAAGTACTAGAATAGATGTAATTGATGTACACCTTACTTGTATTACGAAGTACCCCTTAGAGAACAGAAAGAAAACTTTCTTCTGCTCTCAAACTTGTCCGTAGGATGCAGTGGCATAGCTAAGAGGGGAGGGGGGCATGGGGGCGCTCCGCCCCGGGTGTCACCCTCTAAGGGGTGACACACGATCTTTATTTGAAAAAGATATATGTTCTAAAATGTTATAAGATTATATATAATTTTGACGTAAAAGGAAATTTCTAGCGCATCCCGCAAGAATTAGTTTTCTTTTCTTGGAGAAACTGAAATTTTACACAGAATGTGGTGTCTAAATTAGATACGCACCAGTGAACAAAAAGCCTACCTATTTATTAAAAGAGTGTGTAATAAAAACAAACTTAAAAATATAGAATTTCTTTCTACATATAGGCATCGCATTGACTTATGCGGACAGTGGGATGAGTGATAAGTCGCCCCAGTGGTTTCTTATATGGGAGGACAAAAGGTAAATAAGAAATGGTATGGTTATTTTCTTGGTAATTTCCTTGAGTTCTTTTGCCCTTTTTTCGAATGAGATTGCACCCAGAGACAGTATAATCTATAGTATCCTGTGATTGCACCATTGGATTCCAGAAAAGGATATACTTTATGTTGCAAACTAGCAGACCTGAGACCTCATGTTCATAATCATTATAATATTCAACCAGTAGGAGAAGGCGGCAGTGACGTATGAGTCATGTGCGGTCAGAAAACTTTATTTCGGCAATTTAGCGAACAAAAGAATCGGAAGAGAACTTTTCGAGAAAGCGCTTTGATTTAGGATTATCTTATTTGGCTAGTTATCGTCTTTTGATACCTAAATAAAAAAAAATGGAAATAAAAATATGCGTATATGTGTTATGCTTACAAGATTTTGATTGGGGGAGGTCAATTCCATTTTTAAGGGGGGGGGCGTGATTCTAAATTTGTACTAACCTCATTCTCTGTAAATTTTTTTTTTCGCCTTGTTTTAGAAAAATTATGTTATAGACTAAAAATAAAGCAATAAGTTCAAAATTGAAAAAGAAAAAAATATATATTGAAATCTCAAAAAATTAGCAATAAAAAGTTGAAATATACCAGAATAATTATATGAATTTTGTTATGTATTTTAAACATTAAATATTGTTAATTTAAAAAGCTCTATAATTATCCTCTTTCTTATTGTATTTTATAATTTTTCAAATTTTTTACTTTGAATTATTTTTGAACAAGACTTCTTCTCCTTAATTCTGCTATATATCACATGAAGGAATTTTTATACATGAAAGTACTTAAAGGTGTACCTTAAACTATCTGTCTTGAACACATTTAATCAAAAAAATATATGAAATAGCTGAACGAAATACTACAAATTTTAGAAAATGCATAATATACCAAATTTGCACCAGAAAAGGTAATGGGTAAACAAGTCTTTGATTTTAAAATGGGGTATTTTGTGAAAAATATCAACATAAGTTAAAACTGAATCTTATTATAAATTAACAAAAAGATTATTTTTTTAATAAATTCACAATAAATATCTTTTAATTATCAGTATGAACGTCTTCGTAGTCCTTTAATTTTCTCATCTATATTTCTAATACATTCATTTTCAAAGTGATCAACTAGAAATAAAATAAAATGGGCATGGCCCGTTTACAAAATTAACGGGTATGAATCTCAAATGGTAAATTTCTTATGGATCTAGTATAGGCCTCATACATAACATAATAAATAAGTATATATCATGACATATACATGAAATTTTAAAATCTGACTTCATGGGTGAGTTATAGGGGAAAGAAATGCTTCTTGTTCTTGTGTAAAGTCATATTTATGTTATTAAAAATGAAATCTTAGTGGGCTCAAAAACATTTTACTAGTTCTTAATGAGTTATTAAAATCTATTATAAAATGTATAAAAACTATTAAATTTAATGACAAATGTGCGAGTCTCTTCAATAAATGTTTGCGAAGATAAAAATGCAGACTATACAACAATTTTGTTTTACACTAAGCTAAGTTGGCAAGAAACAACAAAACGAGGTGAATTCGTATAGTCTCATTGCTTTTATAGAGTTATTATGTTAAAAACATATTTGTGACAGAAAAAATATTTATTTGATAAACTGAAAAAATGCGAAATAACTTGTTATTGTTAAAGTTATTACCACTGTAATAGACACAATGATTAAAAATGAAATATAAAATAAAGCATCTTTCATACGTTGAATTTTCATGCGTTTTTTTTTTTTTTTTTTTAATTATTATTATTATTATTTAAATGTTCTGAATCTTAAATCGCATTTTATTCAATTATATTCTAATGTTAAAATATTTGCTTATAAATTACAAATAAATGCATAATTTCATTTATATGTTTTTTAGTAGAATACTTCCGAATAGATTGACTAAATTAACAGAATATCGAAAAATAAACTATTTTTCATCTTTTTTTCTTTTAATGTTTCTTTTAATATTTTTTTTAATGTAAAGTTGTTAAAAGTTCTTCAAAACAATGTTAAAATGTTATTTGTAACAACGTAGAATTATGACTGATAAAATATGACAGGTGGGTGGTTGATATCAAGGTAGCTGGGGTGACATCATTTACACCCACCCCGGGTATCACCCATCCTAGCTACGCTACTGATAGGATGGCATTTTTGGTAATTATGAAGAAAGATTTCCGAAACGTACTGCATTAGCTTCTTTTTTTGTGTGTGTCTTTAGGAAGTGTCCTTTCTTTATATTATGAGACAAAGCTTTAGAAGTTAATTGATGTTTAAAAAATATTTATAAGAAAATATCGCTTAAATATAAACTTTAAAATTCTTTGAGCGTTAAAGATAATATGCAAATAACTTTCTTATTTACTTTTTCCTAGCAATTTCAAGGAATCGGTCTTATTATAATCTTCATCTTGAATTCGATTGAACATTGTAAATAGTTTCTTAGTTTGATGGTCTTCACTATATCAATTACATTTGTTAAAAAAAAATGCTTAATTAACTTGTATCTTAAAATATCAGAACATAGTAAATGCAAAAGATGGGCAAGGCCACTTATTCGGACAACTTATGGTTATTTGATTTTATTTAGAGTGAAAACTGTGGTCAAATTTAAAACATTGTAATCTATGATTTCAAGAAAATTTTCATGGCTACTGTGAAATATAAAAATACCGGATTTTGAGGTATTTACACCACGATTGGGTAAATACCTGGGTATATACCAAAAATCTAAATAACCTAACCGCTGGGTATTTGCCCTTCCCACATCACTGATTATTACGAAAGCCCTATACAATCAATTCCCCCCTTTTGCTGTTTTAATTCCGCATAATAAAATTATCCATTTCTACGCACGTCAGAGGTGTTGCCACTTTGTTCCTGTTACTAAAATCAAAGGGGTATAGTTTCACATCGGTACTTATACCCTAATAATTTTTAGACAAAACGCTTCAAAATACTCAATTAATTTATTCTTCCATCTCATTTAATAAATTGGTAATTAATAAATCCTAGTTCCCTTCTATTTATATTTGCGACTTTTAAGGAACTTTTTAGGTTTCATAAATTTGTCTTTCGGGATGTTTTATTTCGTGCACAAAATTAAAAGCTTGTAATGCACACTTATAAAGGTAATTGTCTCCTAATGTGCTACTATAACGTCATTCCGAAGAAAACGTTTTCGGGTAAAATTTATAATAAATCTATTGTTACGAAAGACATGTGCAATCCATTTCCCCCTTTTACTGTCTTGATACCGCATAATAAAATTATATATTACCACGCACGTCAAAGACGTTCTATTGCTGTAACTGAAAGCAAAGAGTTACAATTTGACGTCAGTACTTATAAAATCTAATATTTTTTAGCCAAACACCTTAGGAATACTCAATTAATTGTCATCTCCAATCTCATCCAATAAATTTCAAGAGCTCCGCCTTCTATTTGCATTCAGCAGAAATTAATCTATATTCATACTCGGACATGTGATTTCCCAATTAGTAACTTAAATAGGTCAAGATCATAAAAAACACAGAGTTCATATGCACTTTTATAAGTTGATTAGATAAAAAAAAGTAAATAAAAAATAAATGCAAAAATGTGAATCCATTACCCTACGTAGTATTCTCGTACAGAAATCATCATGCAAAATTAACGTGCTTCGATTCATAATGAACTTTGCCTACGTACGGTATTCCCGGCTTTACCGGTTACGTCAGAACAGAATTGGTGTGATGTTGAGAAACATTAAGCATGCTGTGAAAAGAAAAATCTAATATGTGTTGATTGTTTGAATATAATTTACGATCTATATTTACTGACTTTGTATTTGAAGATCGTTTAACCCTTTTGATTCCTAAGTTTTTTTTTTTCAATTTTGGGAAATTTTACATTTGCGTTAGTAAGTAATACTAAAAGTAGCTATCCAATTCACAAAAGTTAAGATTTACTGAAATTTAAAGAATATGCTATTTATTGAAATCTAACGAATATAGTTATTTTGCGTACTATTCATAGAGAAATGTCAAATGTGCTAAGGAAGAATTTTTGAAGACGTTTGGAAAATGTCATATCATAACTGGATTAAACTGACGTAATAACTTTCAAGTGTTTTTTTATGTTATATCCCAAATTATTCGTTCAAAAATGTAAGCCTCTATTTTAAATTTAAAAATTTAAACACGTGTTTGAAATAAAAGAATTGCCAACGGTGTAAAGGGAATTAAGCAAACTTTTATTATTATTATTATTATTATTATTATTATTACTAGATGCTGAGACATAAATGAAGTCATAATAATAAATGTATGAATATATACTATCATTTCTAAGTACAGATAATAACAAAAATAATTGAATGGATCTCTGGGAAGAAGGGCCTATAATGCGAATTTTTTTTAAAAAAATGGGTTTTTGTTGGAAAAGGTCCTATGTAGAATGATTGATGGTTACCCGGTGTTAAAAATTGCAATTTAATAATATACAATTTTGTTTACTTTAAAATAATTAAAACAATAAACTAAAATAATACTTTCCTTAGCCACCTCACTAGTTTTTGTTACTTGTCAATGTTCAGCATGAAGACAAAAATGGCGGGGGGGAGGGTAATTAACCTCTTCAGGATCGATTTTTTTTATGGTGAAAAAAAATGACTTTTTTCCGATTCATTCATTTTATATAAATAGGAATTCAAAAAGCGAGAAAAAGGAAAAACAATTAAAATTCACAATAATAGTAATAATAATAATAATAATAGTAATAATAATAATAATAATAACGTTCACATTTGTGGCCGCTGAGCGTTAATGGTAATTTATGAGTGAAATGATTTCTTATAAAATAAAAAATAAGAACAGTAAATTTCTTTCTTACATTTCTACAAATCATTAAAACTTAATATTTAATATATCTGATATTATTTTTATCCAATATTAACAATTTGTTCGAATAATCCAACAACACTGCCTGCCGAAAAGTTATTTTACGCTTTTTTATATCTCTAACTGTACATCGGAAATAACATTATCAATGCAGTCTAACCATAATTTTTTTACTTCTCTTGTTGAGGGATTCTCTAGTGAATAACCTATCATCAATTTTTTGTTCTTTATATTATTGACAGTAATTATAATTATGGAAAACTAAACGTCCACATATGTGGCCAAGGGCGTGAAGAGGTTAAGATGGGCCTATGTTGCAAATAGTAGTTTTTTCCTCAATTCTGTAAAATTTTAAATTTGTAACAAAAGTAGGTCCTTCTTCCAGACACTTATTCAGTTATTAAGATAAAATAATACTCATTGAAAAGACATATATCATAGACATTAATAGGACGCCAAACTCAAATAGTTTACATGTGTGAAACAAAATCGGAAACAGATTTATTTTACTATTTAACAATTTTTAATGTATTTCAATTATATAAATTTGATTTTTTTTTTTTATGAAGCGCTCATATCATCGCAGTTTTAAATATGTTATGTTTTATCTTAAATACGTTTATGTTTTATTTTAAATATGTTTTGCTTGATTTTTATTATAAGAAGCACACGCCCATCATAGTTCTTAAATATGTTTTTCTATCTTTCGCATATTAACCTCTTACCAGTTTTTGACGAGCACCACTCGCACAAAAAGAGTTTCCTTACGTCGTTACTAAAAGCTTTTGAACACCACTCATTTTTAACTATAACTTTTGCTTTATTAAATGGCAGATATTTTTGGATTATACAACGCAGATATTTTAGTGTGGAAAAAGTGATATTTACTCCATTTTTTAAGTTTATTGTGTGAAAAAAATGAAACTGTTAAGGGGTTAACAAAACACGTGTAAAACTTCGATGGTATTATGAGCGTTTCTTATAGAAAAAGATGTAAAATTGATTTAATAAATATACATTAAAATTTGCTAAACAAACCTATTGTTCTGAGCTTGTATTACACATTAAAATAATCTTCAAACAAAAATCAATCGAAGAAACAGAAAAATAGATTCTAAATTATATTAAAATGCTCAAAGCATCTTTGAAAAAGAAGAAAAAAAACTTTATCAGGGGCCATTTACTTAATAAATGCAATCAAATACATATCAAGTAGACACAAAAACATTTTATTAATTAATTTTTCTGGTACAAAACTTGTTTATTGGATATGTGTCAAATTACTTATTAACCTGACGTAAAACTGTTCAAAGCATACTCCAGATACTTTGGAAGAAAAACTGAAAGGGGTTGGTCAGTTAGACTTCAAATTCCCCTCGCTAATGTTAAACCTATAGGAGAGTTATGCATTCTTAGTTTTAATTATCTCATAAGGAAATTAATATTTTTGACTTATTTCTGTTTGTGCTTTCTTTTACAAGGATGTCTCTGTCTCTATCTCGCTTTTTTTTCTTTCCTTTTTTGGGGGGAGGGGGGATCGTTATCAGAATATGTTTTTAAAATATGCTTCATTCTATTTGAAGTGTTAAAATCTTAGTCATAGATTATAACAAACATAAAATATTAAATTAACCATATATTTCAGAAATAGTTTGACAACTAAGAAGGAAAGAGACATGCTTTAATATATATATGTGTTACCGGCCAAACCCGATTTTAGGCCAAACTAGATTGGCCTAGGTCAAACTAGTTTATCCTAACGCGCATAGAATAAACTAGTTTTTCCTATACCAAACTAGTTTATCCTAACGCCCATAGGATAAACTTGTTTTTCCTATGCCAAACTAGTTTATCCTAACGCCCATAGGATAAACTAGTTTTTCCTAGGCCAAACTAGTTTGGCCTATCGCTCATAGGATAAACTAGTTTAGAATGCTATTCATTGGTCCGAACTAATTTATCCTAGGCCGATCTAGTTTATCCTAGGTCAATTCAATTTGGCGTGATTTTATTGATCCCAAAGACGGCCCCGGCGCCAACCTTCTAGTTTATCTTAGGCCAATGCAATTTGCTGTGCTTTTATTGATCCCAACTACCGCTCCGGCGCCAACCTTGTGCAAAGTGGCATTGCCGTCACCCCTGTATAGTATATTTTATTCGATAGGGAGTGGGATAACGTCCCCCTATCTTCCCATTTTACCGCCGCCGTTATTTAAAAATATGTTTCATATGACAAATTGTATGCTGGAGGACCAAAGAATGGAATAAGATGTTATCATAAAATTTAGGAGAGAAAAAATTTCGAGATATTTATTTTTTTTCTCACATAAATATCAATAGGATTTGAATTATTTATGAATAAATGCACCCTTAAGAATATCAGAAGAACATTTGATATTCTTTCAGAAATTTGGAATTTCACAAAAATCCAGCGAAGTTCCGGTCCCAGTTTGTCCTAAAATACATATATTTTTAAGCTACCTTTACTCCACAATTAAAATTCTCTAAAGAATAGTACTTATACATTTATACGGATGGGGATACAGTACTGTAAAACCTGTTAGAAGAATCTGTGTCTGACGAAATCCTGTTTTAAACGGAAAATGTTTTTTAATCGGTGTAAATTGGATATAATAATCCGTTTGAAATACACATAATACATTTTCTAGAGACGACGGACCTGCTAAAATAGGAACTTAACTATAACGAAGTTTCTTCTCTCCTATGTGATTCCGTCTTAGAAGGTTTTTCTAAATAATTTTTTCAGATTTTCAAGTCTCCAAGCCGTGTAAAAAAATTATTGCTATTAGTAATTATTTAGATATTTACATACAAAGAAAAAATCATTACAAAATCAATATAGTTTAAAATAGAATCATTAATATCGTTAATCCACATTCTATGGTTTGGAGATTTAAATTTTTTTTTAATTCTATACAATAAATCTTCTAAGACGAAATAGCATAAGGAAGAAGAAACATCCTTTATAGGCAGGATCCCTTATCAGAAGGTTCATCATGTGTTGCAAATGCATTATATTCTTTTTACAAGTACTAATATCCTCATTTTATATAGTTCAACATATTTTCTTTTTGTTAAACACGGGATTCTGCCATAGGCAGGTTATGTTTCTCAAGTTTTACCTTACTTTAAGTTTATTACCTAAATATGCATCTACTCATCTTAAAAGTAGTCGGATGTACCAATCCCAAAACTTTCTTTTATCTCAAATATGTTAATACTTCAGAATTCACTACCACAATGAAAAATTAAATGGCAATCTATGCTCATTGTGAGGATTCTAAAGATATGAAATTTCGTGCATTAGTTCTTGAGATATGACTATTTCTGAAATCGTGTAAATCTAGCAAAATGCAGCATAGCAGAGCTTTCTGTTGAATAATTTACACCAAAAACTAACCAGAAACAACTTATGTCAACGACTAATTGAATCCGAAGTTTGGTGAAAATCCGTGCATTAGTTTTTGAGATACAGCTACTTTGAAAATTTTGGAAAATCCAGCATAGCAGCGTCACCTGTTGAGAGATTTACACCAAAACATAATCAGCAGCAATATTAATCAAAGTATACTTGAATCTGAAGTTAGTTATTGAGATTGAGCTATTGAGGAAATCGTTGAAAATGCAGCACAGCAGAGCCACCTATTAGGATATTTACCCCAACACCTAATCAGCATCAATTCATATCAAGGACTAACTGAATCTGAAGCTTGTTGAAAATCTGTAAGTTAGTTCTTGAGATAGAGCTATTACGAAAATCGTCAAAATCCTGCAAAATTTAGCATAGCAGCGCCACCTGTTGGGCGATTTACACCAAAACCTAATCAGCACCAATTTATATCAGAGACTACCTGAATATATTTTTTATTAAATTCCGTACATTAGATGGCCCACAAAATTGTGTTACATACATGCAGACAGACAGACTCACAGACAGACATTTTGTAAAAACATATTTTTCGGGATCTCTAACTGCTGAAACGTGTAAATCCGTCGAAAACCGGAAGTCGAAAATTTTCACGAATCCAATACTTTCTTCTTGTAAAGATAGAAGAAAGTAAAAATTAAGAAAAATAATAAATATATAAATTTCAATTGTGGAATAATAGCGATTTGAAAATACGTGCATTAAAAAAAAGTTGGACCGGGCCAAATGTTACTGATATTTTTACTGACCAAACCAGAGATCCTACCGGTCCAAATGATTTTCATATGAGCTGGGTTGGAAATTGTACTGAAAATTTCTGCGCAGACCTCAAGAATAATGCAGTACAGTCCCGACTTAAGCCGGAAAAAAAATTGAGTCCCGGTCCATCTCGGTCCGAACTTCTCGAGAAAAGTAATCCCCAAACAAAGCCCGGACCGATTGTCGGGACTGAAAATTGGGTAGGCCCGTAAAGACCCTTACATCGAATAACAAAAGTCTAGCTCACAAAACTTTGTAAATTTGGACTCTGAACTACGATTATATTTAAAAAAATAAAAATTAAAAAACGAGTTTTTAGTGAACTTTGCTCACTTCCATAGATGTGTTTGAGTTGATCTAATTCGTTTGAAAAATTTTGAATTTGAACTTAACTTATTTTTGAGAAATTGAATTTGTGTTTAAATTAATTCTTTTTTTTTTTCTTCGGCGTGCTCAACACAGGTTGGCATCAATTCATTGGGGCTAACACTTAGGCTTAACCTGACTTGCCTAAAAATAGTTGGTAATTTTCTTGACCGTCCCATACTTAACGTCCCTTCCTTACCATTCCTGTTCTATTTCACTATTAAATTTTTGACAAGGGTTTCACTGGTATAGTACAATATACATAAATGCTGAATAAGAACAGTTTCTAATTATAGAAATCAGAACATAAAAGTTTAAAACTGGAAGTTTAAAAATGCTATTTTTTAAAGTTGAATTTCACATGTTTCTTATTCATGAAAGATAAAATTATCGGAGAATGACTGGCATGTATTTTGTTATAAATCATCGTTTTTAAAACTTTTAAGCATTGAGACCCTCTAAACGTTTAAACATTCACAAAAAAAAGTAAATAGCCTGTTTTATTATATTGTTTTAATGAAAACTTAGTAACGGATTTTATCAAAACAATGATCCTAATATATTTTATATTTCTTACTCTGTGTGAAAAGCATTTTCTTCAATAGTAGCATCAAAAACAAAATTAGTTGAAAATAATTTCTTTCTGTGGGTTTCAAATGTAAATCCACATGTAGTAAAGTTTTCATGCGGTAAATAAATGAGGAGCAAACATCCAAACCGTGTTTTCTCACACATACACACACATACACAAAAAAAAAAGTTATTGGTAGTTTTATGAACTTTGTGTTAAATTGCACAGAAATAAATGGTATTTTTAACCAAAAAAAATTTTTCTCCGATTATAAACCAATTTTAAAACTTGACGTTTCAATCAAAGAGTGTTCCTCCAAAGCCTGCATTAAGTCAAACACTGATTTCTCCAGTCTGCCAATCACAGTTGTCACTTGATGGGTAGTTTCGAAACCTACCATGTATATAACAATTGAAACGGATTGTTTTAGAAAAAAGTAAGAGTACTGTTAAGGTTAAAGGCTTCCAGAATTATATATTTCAAGATCTACGTGGAGAATCTCGTGTATATCTTCTGAAAAAGGGAGTTACTGTTGCCCGTGTTCAAAGGGTTGATTTAGAATCTCTTCCTCTTAGCCACGCCATATCAGTTGAAAAGAAAAAAGATGCTGACAAACTTTTGAAGGTAATGTATGGTGAACAGTGGCAAAATCAACCTGATGATGTCTTCAAATGGTACAACCACATTATCCATGATTTACCAGCCTGTAATGAAGAAGAAGGGGAAGTTGTGACTGTCTAGATGAAGATATTGGTTTTAAAATTTGAAGTGGATTTTTGGCAAACGAGTATTTATTTAGTAAATATTTAATGAACACTACTAGGTACCATAATCTGTCCATTTTATTTTTTCAATAATCAACTGAAGTTTAGTATTTGCTCAAATAAAATAAAGCTTTTGTATTATTTGTGAGTTAGAACTTATTTCATTCAAAAAGCGTTTTATCCACTTGTCAAACAATCAAAACATGTTTCCTCCTCTGAATTCGGTCAAAACCTGATTTCTCCAAATATTAAATGCATTTCATTAATTTGTTTTAGGTTTAATATCTTAAGTATGCTTGCAATTCTTTCTAATAACCAGTAATAAAAACTAGTAGGAATGCCCAAGCTAAGCTCGGTCAAAAATAGCTTTGTGTCTATCTCGATATATTATTTCCACTGAATCATTCTTGCTGATTTAGATGCAATTAGCTTGACCCTGAGCCATAATGACCCAAAATGACCCACTAATCGAATTTTTTCGAACATGCGACCTAACACAATGCTCTTCTTGAGCCTGAAAACGATGGAATACAAAATTTAGTGAAAATCGTTAGTCGTTTGTTTCCTAGATAAAATAAGCTTGACCGACGTTGATCCAAAAATGACCCACTAACCGAAATTTATCGAACATGTGACCTATTCCAATGGTATTTTTGTACTGTAAAACAGTATAATAAAAAAATTTGTCAAAATCGTTTGAAACTTTTTGAGATACAGTTAGCTTGACCCCAACACATTATCACCGAAATGACCCACTAATAGAATTTTCTTGAGCATGCGACCCAACCCAATGGTTTTATCTTGCCCAGAAACGGTGCAATACAAAATTTTGTCAAAATCGCTTGAGCCGTTTTTTAGATACAGTTAGCTTGATCCTGATCCTATTAGGGCCCAAAATGAACCACTGATTGAATTTTCTTGAACATGCGAGCCTACCCAATGGTCTTATCACTCCGGGAAACGGTATTATACAAAATTTTGTCGAAATGTTTTGAACCGCTTTTTAAATACAATTAACTTGACCCTGACCCATTGTGACCCAAAATGACCCACTAATCGAATTTTCTCGCACATGCGACCTAGCCCAATGGTCTTCTCGAGCCCGAAAACGATAGAATACAAAATTTAGTCAAAATTGTTTAAGCCATTTTTTAGATACAATTAGCTTGACCCTGACCCAATGTGACCCAAAATGACCCACTAATTCAATTTTCTCGTACTTAGCCCAATTCTCTTCTCATGCCCAGAAACGGTATGATACAAAATTTTGTCAAAATCGTTTGTTTCGTTTTTTAGATACAATTAGCTTGACCCACAGTGACCCAAAATGACCCACTAATCAAATTTTCCCGAACATGGGACTTAACCCAACGGTCTTCTCGTGCCCAGAAACGGTATATTACAAAATTTGGTCAAAATGTTTTGAGCATTTTTTTAAGATTCAATTAGCTTGACCCGGACCCATAGTGACCCAA
This sequence comes from Maratus speciosus, assembly GCA_963932465.1. Classification (NCBI taxonomy): domain Eukaryota; kingdom Metazoa; phylum Arthropoda; class Arachnida; order Araneae; family Salticidae; genus Maratus; species Maratus speciosus. The sequence goes on along the minus strand of OZ010787.1, from coordinate 280,202,492 downwards.
AATAACTCACTAATCGAATTGTCTCGAACACGTGACCCATCCCAATGGTCTTTTCGCGCCTGAAATAGTTAGATTACAAAATTTCGTCTAAATCGTTAGAGCCGTTTTCTAGAAAAACTCAGCTTGATCCACGGTGACCCAAAAATGACCCACTAATCGAATTTTCCCGATCATGTGACTTAGCCCAATAGTCTTCTCGTAATCCAAACCTGTAGAATATAGAGTTTAGTGAAAATCGTTAGAGCCGTATTTTAGATAAAAATAGCTTGACCCACAGTGACTCCAAAAATGACCCACAAATCGAAATTTCTCGAACATGTGATCTAGTCCAATAGTCTTCTCGTACCCGAAAACGGTTGGATACAAAATTTAGTCAAAATCGATTGAGCCGTTATTTAGATATAATTAGCTTGACCCTGACCCATAATGACCCAAAATGACCCACTAATCGAATTTTCTCGAACACATGACCCATCCCAATGGCCTTTTCGTGCCCGAAAACGGTAGGGTGCAAAATTTAATCAAAATCGTTAGAACCGCTTTCAAGATAATATTTACATACACACACAATTTTTGCTCGCATTATAATATAAGATACACAATACAAATTAGAATTAAATACAAGTTATTTTTTAATTTATCAATTTTTTGTGTTTTTTAAAAATTTGTATCTAAAGGAGAAAGCATGGTTTGAATGTTTTCTCCACAAATGCAACCGTGTATTAATATATGTTTAAGTTTACTTATCGGACTACATTGACATCAATACCAATTATGTAATATTTGATTATTGTTATTCAATAACAGATATTTCTTGTACATAAACATTTTATTTTTTCGGATTTACTGCAGCCTCTCGTTATATGTTCGCGACCAACAGTTGGAGAAACAATGTTCTAAATATTTAATTGTAATTACTTGCTATAGTCCTTACCGTCCCTGTGATATTCTTACCGTCCCTACTCTTACATTTCTGTTTGCAACCATGAAATCATTAGTAAAATATTTTAAAGAACATTTTTTTTTTAAACCCTGGTAGGTATATACAATAAATAAACAAAAGCATGTCTGAAACACGTGTGTTAGAGGTACATAAAAATAAAATAATTCAGCATAAAATAATATAAACTGATAGATTTCAGCCTTTAAGACAACTAGATAGTACCCGTCAAGATTTGACGGTAAATAACCTGAATGATCCATTAGAAAAATTCTTGAATTTTTAATTAGATGCTCTTAAATTAATTATTGAAATCATGACAAATTTTTATATTGCATAAGCAACTCCTATTTCTTGAAGGCGAGCTAGAGGGTGCTGTCAGTCTAAGCTATTGAATGAAGTGAAAGAACTTTATAATTTACAACCAATTATGCTTGCCTTTTATCAGAAATTTACCAAAACATTCTGGGCAGAGCATTTATTTTTACTTACTACGGTCTCTTTTTTTAATAACAATATCTATTTTTAATTTTTTAACTACACGATCTTTAAAAGCTGCCATGAATTTTATTTATATCAGTCTCATTCTCTAAAAGCCTAATTTTGAAACTTGATGCAACTAACGATTTATAATATATATTTTTAATTACTTGAATTTTATTGTACTTTTTTTCTTAATTTTTTAAATATTAAACCATAGATATCAAGATAATTTATTTTATAGTTCTTATATGAATATTTTCCTTTCTTTCCGTTTTATTTTTTTTTCTTTTACGGAAAAGAATGGCAAACATTTCTTATTGACTCACACACCTATATATTCTTGATAATGGTCAGAAAACAAAAGTTCTAGATCAGCTCAATTTATTTAATGTATAATTACATGCAAAATATTTTAAATATAAAATTACTATTTTTTTTAAATATTTTTGAGTGTTAAATTTTATTTAATGATAAACCATTGAAATAATAATAATATCAAAATCATATAACTTCTCCTCCTAATAAAATAAGTCATTATCGAAATGAATTATCGCCAAAAATAGTACAGAAATCATTTTGCCGGGCGTTGGTTCGAACTTGCGTCGTCTACAAAAGTTCAGAGCTTTAAACTGATGCTTTAGACCAATCTGCTAGCCAGACCTGCACTTTCTTTCCCCTAAATGGAAGATCTAGTAAATTTAACTTCACGCATGCGCAAATGCGTGCATTTTCTTGACTGAACTTATAGAATCAGGTTCACGTTTTACTGTATATGATGTTATGCCAAAATTTTGTACTAAATATACTACATTGTTATTATTTCTTTTTTAAATGTTCTATGGGTACTATGCAAATTCCTTATAAGTAAAAATTTAGAAGAAAATAAAAAGTTAGAGAGATAAAATGTCAAGGAGGTGGTACGGAAAATTAAACATGCAAGTTTAACTTTTTTCTTCAGTTACATAAAATATTATTAAAAATCATTGCTGCAGACCTTTCTTCTTTATTTTGAATCATTAAGGCATTCTTATATAAGTTTAAAATGTTATTTTATTAAGTTTAATTTCACCAGATTTTTATTCCTGAAAGTTAAAATTATGTGAGAATGTCTCATATCAACAGTAAATCTGCCAAAAAATCTGTTTTTGAAAACAGTCTAGAAAATAAACAAACGTACCAGCAGAAATTTAAAAAAATTACTTCAAACAGTTTATGGAAAATTAACATTTAAGTATGTTGGTTAATCAGAGTTCTTTCAGTCGATTTTCAAAAATGCATCTTAGGTTTGTTTCTTAACAATTAAAAATTAGTGGCCCACTATAGGTACATTTACCTTAAACACTTTTGAACTATGTTGGACAGCGTTAACAACTATATTGAAAAGTGTTCAAAATTATCTCAAAAGTTGTCTATTAACCCTTTACGGATCGGAGTAAGTCTGTTTGTAAAAGGATGAAATGATGGACTGACAACAGAATTTACAAACGAATTTATTAAAAAATAAAAACTTGCATATTTTCCCGTACTTTATAAAAGGAAAATTTTAATTAAATATTTTTGGTGCCGTTTGTCAGTTGTGGAATTAAAATTAGGTATCCTTTTTGGAGGACACCGCCCGCTAAAGGGTTATCCTCTGCAGCATTTTGCATCATGTGTATAATAATAAATGGCAGTAAATGCTACATTCTTCCTCGAGTAGCATGTTTAGCACAATGCGGATCTTTTTCCACTATAGAACAAATAAATTATACCATAATGACCTATAGTAAACAGGGTGTCCGAAAAAGAATGAATCACACTTTATTTTTTTATTGATTGGAGATAAGTAGGCAAAGTAAATTACAAAAGGGTACAGAATAAGTTACGAAACAAGATTATGTTGGTGAAATACAGGGTGTCCGAAAATTCTTGGACACATTTTAAAATTCATTGCAAAATCAAGTAATTGTCATACAGGAGTGCGGTTTGAACGAAAATGCTTCTCAGGATGAAAAGTTTTCTTCAAGTGAATGAAAATAATTAGTTCCAAATTTCTATCATTGATTAGTGCCACTTGTCCGTATGTTTGCTTTCAAACCTGCGGGGTTTTTTTCTGATATTCAGATTAATTTCGACAAAGAAACGAAAACTTTTGACGCTGTGACAGAGAAATCACGATTCCCAGGCTGGGAGTAGTCATTTCTATGTCACAACGTTAAAATTAATCTGGAGAAAAAAAAAAACGTATGTTTGAAAGGAAACATACGTACAAATGGCGGCATATATGACCGAAATTTGGAACTAATTATTTTCATTCACTTGAAGAAAACTTTTCCTTGTGAGAAGTATTTTAGTCTAACCCGCACTCCTGTACGACTATTACTTGATGTTTTATTGAATTTTATAATGTGTCCAGGAATTTTCGTACATCCTGTAGTTCTCCTGTTAATATCTAAAAAGTTGAACTTTTAAAATTTGTATAAGGCTCCTCTAGACAAAACTTGTCAAATGTAAAATTTTCGCCATCACTGCAACAAGATCATTAGTAACAAGAAAGAAAAATCACGCGTCAAGCACAGATTATGAAACAACACTTCCAGAATACTGTAACGGAACTTCGCCGTTTAAAATTGTAAAAAAAAAAAAGATATCTAAGTTAAAAAAAAAATAAAACTTCGAAAACGCCCAACTCATTTCAAAACAAGATTTTAGAAAATACCGCCCATAGCTGGAAATGCACACGAATTCTTTTAGGACAATGTACATGATCTTTAGATCTGTATATACACTACATAATATGCAAAAATTTAGCTTAGTTACAAAAAGCATAAAACAATCAAAAATTTGCCTTCAGCAATTTCCATCAATAGACGAAAATGCACTCAGAAAATTTTGCACAGCCCTGTATAATATCTACACAATGTTATACACGCCTTATATTATCCCTTTATGTACAGAATTATGAATTCATGAAAATTTTATCTTCTAAAGCATTTTTCGTGAATTGTTTAAACTACATTAGAAGATTTACATAATCATATGGTTAAAATGCATTACTACCATATCTTCTTATAAAATGTTATTTTTTTTTTTTTGTTAACTTTTTTCTGCTTGAGTTTTTGTGCTAATTTAAAAATTCGTAATATTGGGAAAATTACATTTTCCTCTTTCTAATAAATCTTGATTGCCATTATTATGTTCATATTTTATCTTTTGATCAGTTTTCCAACCTAAAAATTATAACCACCTATGGGGTCAAAATGAATCAGGACCCCATCTTAGGCATTTAAGTAATATATTTATCTTAGTACTGTGAGGGTTGAGTTCTTTCGACCCTGTAAATCAAGGGTGTCAAACTGTAGCCCGCCCGATACCAATAAAATTTTCTGCCTTATCTAATTATCGAATCGCTGCTATTCAAGAAGTTGACTATTTCTTTAAAAAATATAGTGGTATCCGGCGGGCCACAATTTGACACCCCTGCTGTAAATGAATGATAAATGAATTGCACTACATATTCTATAGAAATCATGTTTTAGTGACCCTCATAAATGCATATCAATTTCATAATGTTTGAAAGAGTAACTTCACTAAAATACGCTGAAAACGATTTTTCAACCATAGACGATGATCTAAAAGAATTATTCGAGTATCCCTGTAAGCAAACTATAAATGCTATACATTTCATTTTCAAAAATGAACACGCCATACTAAACACAAATAACTTATATCAATTACATAGCAAATCTTGTATATTTACGAGAGAAAGAGCACAGGTAGAAATAAGACAGACGGCAGACTGCAAGATACACAAAGATGATATTCCGAAGTTAGACACTTTTGAACAATTTAAAGTGATAAAAGATATTACATCTGTTCATAATTAATTAAAAGCAAATACAAAAATGCAGACAATCTAATTAAATAGTTAAAAAAGCATATAAAAATCATTTAAAAATAACATTAAACGTCTCGAACTTGCTTAAAGTTCCTCATCAGTAATATGAATAAACACAAATTCACAAGAGATAACAAAATTCAACTTGCAGTTGAGAGAATGGGCCACAAAAAATTAAACATCTCGCTTAAATATACTCGTATTGACATGTAATTGAGGTATGTTATTGAGATTTACAATAGCAGGCTCGCTATTGAAAATAAAGTGTATAGTATTAAAGTGTATATTATAGCATAAGTCTACAGAAGCACGCAAAATAATTCCATTACATTCTGGTCTATGGGAAAATCGTTTGCAGTGTATTTTAATGATGTTACACTATTTCAAATGTATTGAAATTTATTACATCACTGAAGTGCACTACAAGATGCTTACTTTAGTGCACGGTGTCCATATCGTTCATTTACAGGGACACACAAAATAATTCGATTACAGTATTGTCTATGAGGGATAATTGCTGGAAGTGCGTTTTCAGTTGTGGTATGCATTTTTAAATTTAACTACATTTTTGCATATTAATTGGCGCTTATAAATTATGCATATTAAATGGCGCTTTTGGATTGACTATAAAGTTGCATATAGTCAATCCAATTCTATACAGGGCTGCACAAAATAATTCCAGACATTTCCACTTATTGACGGATATTGCTGAATCAGAATTTTCAACTGTGTTATGTCTTTCCTATCTCAACAGAACTTTGCATACTAATGTAGTATATATAAAAATCTATAGATAATATTCATAGCTGCAAAAAAGACTTCGCATATTTTTCCGACTGTAGATGGTAATTGCTGAAATTGTGCTTTCAAATGTGTGATGGGTTTTTCAAATTGCTTACTTAGACATCACTTTTAACCTTATTAAACGATGGAATTTTGTTACCAGGGCTCAACGAATGCAGTCACTAGTAGGCCCTGACTATCGCACGGGCACCCGGGGCCTATGTTCTGGGCACGAAATGTCTGAAGGGCATGAATTTTTTTATAATTCCATCTAAATTTCCATTGAAAAAAAACATAATTGTGAAAAAAATGCGATATTTAAGATATTAACCGATTAACGACGAACCTCCTTTACACTTCTTTTAGTTCTTCGACACCAGTTTTTGCCACTTTGTAATTTGGATTTATTTAATCGTTCAAAATATGAGATTAAATAATATGAAAATTTCCTAACTAAAATACTGGTATTCAAATTTAAAAATTTTGTTCACTTTAGTTAGCAGGCTTTCTTGCCAACCGACTTTAATGAGTTAATGCGATAAAATGTCAAAAATATATCTCAATATATAGTTAAAAGCACATTTTAATAAATAATAGAAAAAATACTTTATTTTTATGCCTAGAACCGTTTTTCCATTTTCCGGAAAACTTAATTTTTTGAGTTGTCCCTTTTCGAATAAGTGTGTAAAATGTAAAAACAACTAGTATCAGTAAATCAAGTAATCTAAGGAGGCACGAAAAATTGAAAGTGCCCCGGGCACAGAAACTTGCTAGTCGGCCCTGGTCACCAGTTCGCCATTGACGACCAAAATATTTTAACTCGCGCTTGAAAGCATCAACATTGAATGATGATTCACTTGTATGGTTTACTTAAGAACAAAAGAAAGCTGATAGGTGGTACTTTGGATTAAAAAAAATAATGACATTGACAAGAATAAATGCCAGTGGTTAAGAAGCAAACATTTTTAAAATGCCGATTTTGAAGAACCATGACTAATAGTAATAATAAAAAAAAATCCCGGCCGGTTCGGCCGATAGGCACAGGTAGATTTTGAAGTTAAGTACTAATTTCACCTAAAAAGACTAAATCAAGATTAGAGATAAACCCAGTTTAACAATTTTATCTGTTCGCTTTTGACGAGTTTTCTAGTTCATTTTTCTGTAAGAGTTGGTTTTATCAAACTTACGTTAATACGATGTTTTTTTCTTCAAACCCTATTTGTTTCATCCCTTGAGAATATTTTTAGTAATATCATCCATTAGTAGAGTTCATCTTATCAAAAACTTGTTACTACAAAAGTTATAGATAAATTTAAGAAGATTTATATAATAAATTTAAACCGTGTGGTGATTGTTTCATTAAATGAACCACACACTATATTTTAAATTCTGACGTTCTTTTGATTGAGACACGCGCGCGTTTAATAATGCAACCCTATATACAGCATCTCTGAAGATTGTCAAAAATTTTCATCACACCGATGATACTTTTTATCGATTTTTTTTCTTCTACAAACCCACGTTCTTCTTTTTATTACTTTTTTTTGTTGTTGTTGTAAGAGTTGGTCCTATCAAAAACTTGTCAATACAAAAGTTGTAGATAATATTAAAAAGATTTGTAATAAATTTAAGCGGATTTTATAACGTGTGAATTGACGAAGTTATGAATTTTGTTCTTCTTCAACCTCCCCTCCCCCTTTTGTTTTTAATTTATTTTTCTTCCTGTAGTTGGTCCTATAAAAAACTAGTCAATATAAAAGTTGTAGATAATATTAAGAAGATTTATAATAAATTTAAGTGGATTTGATATTTTGTGAAATGACGAAGTTATCAATTTTTTTCTTCTTAAAACTCTATTTTTTTCGCCCCTTGAGGCCATTTTTAATAATATCAAAAATATGTCATACATAAATTTGTGGCTCTTTTTTCTAGAAGTAATAATAACTTTAAACTAATTCGATATGTATCATAACTAAAAATTTATAGGGTTTTTTTCTTCTGTTTTCACAAAAACACTCCCCATTTCCACCCCCTTCGTCCGATTTTTCCCATTAACAAACTGGGCCGAGATTTTCTGCTCTTGATTTTGTATATCAGTTTGGAAGAGATTTGTGCAGAATTATGGAAGTTATTGTGTCCACAAAAATGTAATATACAGGATGATTCAGAACTCTTTGTCAATAATAGGCATGTAGGTTAGGAAGACGATAACCAGCAATAATCATATAGGAACATAGGGTCGTAAATGCAATACAGGCGCGCCACATGACCACAAAGTTGGGGACGGCTACCGTCTGCTGTCATAAACAATGTGCCCTGCCAAACGATGCTGGTAACCACCGGCGGTCAGAGACCGAACACATTGCACATGGTACGGATGCAACTCCTCCACGTGTAAGATACGCCAACCGCTGGATTGAGATGCACGTACATGTGCTGTAATACGTCGAGTACTCGCCCGGGTCGTTTTCGACTTCCGACAGTACGGCTTCTTCCAATCTACGTGTGCACATTGTTCTCTGAACACCAGAATCAATCATTTGTGTGTTGAAACGTCCCGTTTCTCTCAATCGATGATGCAGACATGCGAACATGGTATGAGTCGGGATATGTATGGTTGGAAACCGGGAACGATACAGTTCCCTAGCGGCTATTCCACTGCAATTGGCCGCACCCCGTAAACGAGGTGCATTTCCGCCAATTCCCTATTCGTGTCGTGATGCATCCTTCCTTCAGGTCATACACCCTAAATACGCTTTTCCTCGCTTCTGCCTGCCCAACTGTCTTCGCGACTTCTTGTGCGCCAGGGTTGCGTGTGCGACCCTATGGTCCTATATGATTTTTGCTTGTTATAGTCTTCCTAACCCACATGTCGATTATTGACAAAGAGTTCTGAATCCCCCTGTATATAGATAGATAGATAGATAGATAGATAGATAAAGTTTTGAATTGGGAGTGGTTTGGGGTTCTAGGGGTCATGATTGAAGTAGATCTGCAAAACTTTTTCAGAAATTCCAACACAAGGGAGAATGTAATAGGTAGTATTTCTTACGAAATCTACCTAACAAAGAGTTTCTAAAACTCTTATATAAGGTATAATGCCTAAACCTGACATTTTGAGTATATTAATCAGTGGTTTTCCTAGATAATTTTTTCCAAAGTAATTTTCTTAAAAAATGTAACAATTTTAGTAAAAATCAATTGTTTTTCATATGATATTGCGTACTTTATTTAATGTTGAATACTTTATTCAGTCAAACTTTGTAATGTATCCTTATTTCATTTTTTTTTTTTTTAGAATTGTAATTTTGAAAAGTTTAAACGAAAAACTTAAAATTAACTTTCTAAATTAATTTAATAATTGAGTTGAACATTTAAGGCAATTCAAAGTACGTAATTACCATACTCATGATTATACACTGATGTCCAAAATTAAGGAACTGTCACAAAATGCTAATTTTTAAGTAAGCGAATACTCAAAAGGAAATAATATAATTCAAATAATTACTATCCCTACAGCACAGCTAGCCCATATAGCATCTCATTCATGTCACACATGGTCACAAGTGTCACAGTCACTACGGTGAAACAAAAAATGGGAAATTCCACATGTCTCATTATGAGTCTCAAATGATCACTATATGTGACTCCACTGAGACGTCAATGTGACTTCTGCTTTGTCACGAGTCACCAGGTGACTTTACAATGTAGTTACATTGTGACTCTCTTGTGACTGTCATTTTTAGACTCAATTTCAAAGTCATCATGAACGTTGCATTAGGATAAGTCTCCAAATAATATCACATTATAGTCACATGGTGACTTTTCACAAAAGGGCACAATGGTAACTTCACAGTAGTCTCTCTGTCACCTGAAAGTCATCATGTGACTTTAATGTAACATTATTTGATAACTTATATGCAGCGTTCACGATGACTTTGAAATTGAGTCTACAGATGACAGTCACATGAGAGTCACAATGTAACTACATTGTAAAGTCACATGGTGACTCGTCACAAAGCAGCAGTCACAGTGACGACTCAGTGGAGACATATATAGTGATCATTTGAGACTCGTAATGAGATGTATGGAATTTCCTTTTTTTTTTTTTTTTTTTTTGCTTCACCGTAGTGACTGTGACACTTGTGACCATGTGTGACATGAATGAGATGTTATATGGACGAGCTGTGCTGTAAAGATAGTAATTATTCGAATTATATTATTTCCTTTTGAGTATTCGCGTACTTGAAAATTAGGATATTGTGATTTGTCCTTAATTTGTAACAATTGACACCAGTGTACTTTTTCAATCAATGCATAAAATAATTTTAGCATTTTTTTAAACGTTCATGACTAAATAAGATAGTGGGAAAACCTGACAATGGCGGGGAGGGGATAATAATTTTTTACTGGCAACCAGAAATGCTTGCTGGCTTACGATGCATTTCCCAATTTGTAGAGTCCTGTTTATTACAGTCAATGTACTGAATGAGCTGGAAAGGGATTCATAAAATCTATGCTCGACGCATGATTTTTCTTTTTTTACATTTTAAATAATGCTTCATTTCTTTTCCCAAGCATTTTTAGCTCCAAATGCTTTTTTGGAGATGAAAACTTTTCGTTTCTTCTCCTAAACCAAACTCATTTACATATTTTGGACATATTTGGTGGACGTTTCTGGATTCTCCTGGACAAGTTTTTAAAAATGTGATGTTAAGTTCCAATCAAAGCAACAAGTGCCCTTCATAGCTATTCTGGCTTATACAAGTTGTGAAAAAGAAAAACAGAGCTCTACAGCCTATATAAACAGAGCATTATTCTCCTAATGTCAGAAATAATAATACTTTATAACACAAGCTTGTTGTTTTTTTAATATAAAATTTTAGTTAAAAGGTTAAAAATAATTTTTATTCTTACCAAGTCAAATCCAATTTGTTTCTGCAGGGATGAAATCGCTGTGACTCAGTGGGCCGATTGTTACCACTTAACTTTAATAGTATCCTTTGCCTTATGAATCGCAGAAATTCTCATTAAATAAGACGATGAATACTATTAAAAATTAGTGGTTTGAATGAGAGATCTGCATGGGTCGGCCCCTGGCCGGAAGCCCGAGCCTTACTTTTTACCTGTAGTATCGGGCCGGGCCTAACTTATTTCTTCCGTACCAAGCCGAGACTGGTTTCATTCTTCCTAGTCTTCGTGGGTCAAAATTTTCAGTCCCGGTTTTGAGCAAATCCATATAAAAATCATTGTCTCGGGGAGACCGGGTCCGTTCAAAGATCAGTAAAATTTGACCTTACCCAAAAAATTTTGCAAAAAATGCATACATTTTTAAATTGGCATTATTCTATAATTAAACCTTAAAATTTATTCTTTTTAAAGAACAGTAGATTTCTAGGCTTATAGCTAAATTAAAATATATAGCTAAATTATATAGCTAATAGCTAAATTAAAAAATAGTAAAACGTGTGAAAAAACACCTGGCTGTGACGGAGTCCTGTCTAAAACTGAAAAATGTGTTGATCCATGCAAAATGAATGTGCTAATACGTAAAAAAAGAATATATAATACATTTCCACCTCCTAAGAAGATAACTTGTCTATAACGCATTTTTTTTCTTTCCTATGTAATTACGTCTTAGAAGATTTTATTGTATAGCATTTTTCAGATTTTTAAACCTCCAGTACATAGAATATGGATTAACAATATTAATGATAACTGAAACATTTACATACAACAAATAGAGATTCATTAAAAAAAAATAAATATCGCAGCCTATGGCATTTTCTATAAAAATGAAGATTATAAACATAAAAAAAGGGCTAAGATAAGTATTTTTGGTCAGAACTCCTCGTACGAAACAAATTTTTAACCAAATCGACGTAAAAATCAATGTTTTGTAAGAAATTCAATCTGGCCGGGCCGAGTTCGGGCCGAAAGTTTAACTTTTTTCCAGGCCTGGCCGGTCTCGGGCCGAACTTTTAGGATACATAGAAAAAATAGGAACATAGAAAAAATATTTTTCTATAATTTTAGGAACATAGAAAAAATATATTGGACCGGGCCAATATATTTTTTCTATGAGCCGGGCCAATACTTTTTTGTACGGGCCGAGTCGAAGTTTTAATTTTTATACCGGGGCGGGCCGATTTCTTTTATCTATGGGCCGGGCTCGGGCCTGGAAATTTCGGCCGTGCAGACCTCTAGTTTTAATCAGCCCACTCTGCCGCAATGCTTTCATCCCTGCTTTATGCGGTTATTTCCTGTATAACTTCGATCCATTGTCCTGCCACTACTATATTCTTTACAGTTAGAAGTTTTGGGGCCAATTTTTCTCTAGATAAATTTACATCCATTAATGCAGTGATACAAAATTAGGCAGAATACCCCTTTCATAAATCAGTGGATTTAATCACATATTCTTTTCAAAGAACAATACTTTTGAATTTGTTCATTGTAAATATATATATATATATATATGTATTTGTAATTAGACCATGTCAAATGGATTTAAGAGATTTTTGAAAAGAATCGGCGCAATGAGATTTTGAAATTTTATTTTAAAGTAATTTGGAAGTTACCAATGAATCTAGAGGATGATTTACTCCAGTAGTTTCGGTTTCTTCTTAGCTTAAATTGCGAGTTTCCAAAGTTGGATTTCCGCCTATTTATACCGTATCCCGCAATTTGAGGGCAAAATTTTTCCGTAGAATTTATATTCTATATAGGGTAAAAGCACCAATAGTCGGCCGCTTAAGAGCTTTCTTTTAGTATATAGCTCAAAGAGGAATTTTAAAAAGCAATACAACATTTTTAATAGTGATACATGTTAATGTATGCTGTCTTTTACTGTATCAGCAATTGTTTTTGAAAAAAAACTGATTATAGTTTTTATTTATAAAAAGTTAAACTTAAAAATAGCAAAGTCGCTTGTAGTCGGCCACTCAATTCTAGTGTCCGGCCATCACTGGACCAGTTGTCGGCCACTTAAATGCTTTGTTATTGTAAATAACTTAAATATAAATTAAATATAACTTAAGTATAATTTTTATAAACAGAACAACATTTTAAAAATAAAATGTGTTAATTTATACTTTTCTTATGTTTCAGTAATAATTTAAAATATTGTAATAGTTTTTAACACTTTCCAACATAGTTTAAAAGTGTTTGTGAATTTGGATTGTCTTCGGTCTGTCCGAGCTCTAACACTCGTAAATGTACTCGAATCTCCCTGAATTTTTTGTATATTATTGACGTTAACAATAGCACGATCGTTATTGAAAATAAAGTGTGTAGAATTTATAGTTCATCTACAGGGACAGTCAAAAGTATTCCGATGCATTACGCTCAAAGGGAAAAAATTGCTTCAAGTTTATTTTAATGATGTTGGTCATTTCAAACATAATGAAATTGATGTGCATTTATGAAGTGCACTAAACTATGCATTCTGGACAATATGGGGTCCAAATACTTATTATTCACTTATAGGGCCCCGCAAAAGAATTCCTTTACATAATAGTGTCAGGGGAAAAACGGGTTGCAGCGTATTTTAGTTCTGTTACACTATATCAAATATAATGAAATTAATATACTACATTACTGAGGATTACTACAATATACTTGTTGTATAACATGATATGCATAGCATTTATCGTTCATTCACAGACACAAAAAATTTGGATACAGTACTGTATCTTTCTATTAGCAATAATTGCTGAAGTATGATTTCGTTTATGACATGCGTTTTTAAATTTAATTAAATCTTTGCTTAGTATGCGGTGTGTATAACTGATATAGATCATATACAAGGCTACACAAAAGAGTTTGTAAGCTTTGAGGAGTATCAGCGTGAATGGCTCAAAAGAGGTTTTTAATTGAGTTATGCTCTTTCAAGCTGAACTGTATTTAGTATACTAAGAGTTGTTTGTATAATATAAATAAAATCACATACAGGGCCACGCAAAGAACTGAATACATGACCTCCCAGGGATAATAATGTGTGCATGGAAGTATGATTTCAGTAGTTTTAACCTCGTTTTAGCCTGAATTAAATTTTAGCTTAATTTATGCGGCATATAAAAATCTGTTGGTAATATACAGGGCTGTACAAAATAATTCAAGTATGTTTCCGTATAGTGGTAGAAATTGCTGAAGGTGAATTTTCAATTTCTTATGCATTTTCTTACTATACTAAGTTTTATCATACTATGTTCATACTATGTATAGAATAATATACAAATCTTTAGATTAAATACAGGACTGCACAAAAGAACTGAACTACTTTTCCGGTTAGGGACCTAATCTGGTTTTCAAAAGTATTATGCCTTTTCTAAAATGTTTACTTTTTTTACAATATTAAGCAGCTAAATTTCGTTAAAGAATTCTGCAAGTCATAGGAAGTGCTTTTGTAATCTATTCTTCATGCATGATTTTTATTCTTGTTTCTTATGGAAGGTAAAGTTAAATGTACCAAATTATCTAGTTGTCGGCCTTTCAAATTTTAAGTTTAGCCTTCGTAAGACTAGGCGGCGGGCAGAGAAAAAAATTATTACGTCATCTTGTTTCAAAATGAAATTATGGTGTAGAACAAGATTATTAACAGATCATAAATGTCTAATCTGTCGATACATATCTTGGTATGATATTAGAAGCAGGGAACGCCAAATCGTCATTTTAGCGTTACTATTGTCATCGAGTTTCGGTAAGAAATTTTAATATGTTGCATATCTCGACTAGTACAATGCAAATAGTTCAGTTTGTCTTGGGATTTCGCGGTTAGATATGAGCAGAACGCGACGCCTATTTTTCATTTTCGCGGTACTATCTCGTCATCGAGTTTCGAAATGCAATTTTAATAAGTTGCATATCTCGAATAGTACATTACAAATATTACAGTCTGCCTCGTAATATCTTTGAACGATATGAGCAGAATGAGGAGTCGATTCTTATTTTGGCGGTACTATCTGGTCATCGATTTTCGAAATGAAATTTTAACATGTCTCTTTCGATTAATACGATTTGAGTATTTCAGTCTGTTCGTGGTATATTTGAGTACTATACAAGCATAACGGGTCGCAAATCCTTATTTTGAAGGTGCTATTTCGTTTTCAATTTTGAGCATAAAATGTCAATGATTTATGAGAAAACGGGCGCCAATTCTTCCTTTTAGTTGTACTATCGCATTATTGAATTTCGGAATGAAATTTTAATATGTTGCATATTTAGATTAGTACAGTAAAATATTACTATCTGCTTCGTGATATCTTGGTGTGATACGATCAGAATAGGGCTCAATTCGTCATTCTGGCGGTACTAACAGATCCAGTTTCAATGTGAAATTTTAGTATGTCATAAATATCTATTATTGATATTCTGTGTAATGTATATTTTAAAGTGCCAGTACCATTGAAAATGAACAATGTTAGCTTCATTTTTTTTTATTTAAATACTATAGAAGCAGAAGATGGGATTTAAAAACCCAATAGTTAGTCTCTAATTAATATTATTGCTGACTATTGAGTTAATCAACCAGATAATAAGTTTTATTTTATATTATTGAAAAGTTATCACAATCTGTGTCTTTACGGTTATTGAAATATTGCAAATGATATTTGTACGCTCATTAACTTTAGGGAGAAATTATATTTATGTGCCTATTAAAATTAGGAAGAAGTTGTATTTCCGCAGAAAGTTTAAATATTATTAATTAAAACGCAATTTATTGAAATTTCATCCTAATAACCCATTAAATGATTGTGAAAAACATTTTACCCCTTAAAATTTCGAATATCTTATAACCTACTTTGTGAGAGAATTTATGTCTTAAAAGTTAAACACATGTAAAATTTCATGTTTCTAGCAATAGCCCTTGCAATTTCCAAATAAATCATCATTTTAAGGATGCTTTCAGTATATTTGACACTTTAAATTTTTCCAGATTGAAAAAACCTGTTCTGTGTGAGTAAGCAACAGCTATGTGAGTTTCAATCCAATATTTATATTACGTACTTTTACTTCTATTCCTAACAAGTATAACGTTTTGATTAATTTATGTTTTTAAATTTCAAATTTATCATAACTATTATGTGCAAACATTTATGCTTTATAAATAACTCATTTAATGTTTCAAGTCTTTATCCTTAACATTTAGATATTAATCATAATTTTCAACGTTTTTGGTATATTTTTTATTCATTTCAGCCGTTTATATTTTGCTTTTTTTAAAAACAGTTCTTAGTGGGCATTTATTTCTTAAAAAAAACACCATGTAAAGTTTTAAATATGTAACACCCTCAGTATTACAAAAAAGGGATATTTTAGAACGTGTTTTGCTTCTGCAGAGACTGTCACCATCATTTTTTAACTTTTACTTTTAAAAGTGATTCGGCAGTTCCAAAGATTTCCTCCTACAAAAGAAACAAGCAAACGTTTCTTCTTTATAACATTAGTATATTAGAAGACTTCAAGCTGGTCGGTTTTCCCCTCCCAAACGAAATATATCGGTGAATTTAACCTTGTAAATACAAGATTAAATTCAGAGTTTTTCATATTTTCTATCGCCGTCATTACAAACTTTAAAGCAAAATGAGCCTTTGGCTGAAATGTCATTGTAAATTGAAGTAAAATATACGAATACCATTGCATTATTAAATGTTTAATTTGTCAGACAAAATTTTCGCTGATAAGAATCATTGAACAATCATTGGGTTGATCATTTACAGTAGGATAAGTAAATAACAGTAGAATGATATAATGCAAGATACTAAAACATCTTTAAAACATTATCTAATTAACAATGAAAATCTCATCAAAATCGTCTAGTGTTTTTTTTCAAATGCTAATACTTCATAATCGAGTTCACCTGATTATAAAACTTTCCCACATGATGATATAACTAAGCAACGTAGAATGATATACAATAAACTAAAACCTTTCCTGAAAAATTATCTAACTAATGATGCAAGTTCCATCGAAATCTATTAAGCGCAACTAAAGTTATAAGCGGCCGGAACGAAATTCCCATTTGCATTTTATATCAGGTGTCCTGGGGTATAAACGCCAGGGTGGGTAATAATGCCAAGTGCTAATATTAGGTGTAGTTATGAAGGAATCCGGGAAAATGGCTCGGCTTCTGCGCTCAAAGGCTCTGAGTCATCTGAATCACAAACAACAGCTAAAAGTTATTTTGTTACATTTATAAACCTTATCGATGGAATAAGCTCGTAAGAGTCAACGCCCGATCTAAAATTTTCTAGGTAACTTCTGTGATGTGAAGACTATATCGCTCACCCCTAAGAAAAGTGACACATCTCGCAAAAATGCATTTTGCGTTTTATTCCACTAATATGTATGTCGTAGTTGCGTCTAGCTACATTAAAAATTTCGTAAGTGCAGTTATACGAAAAATCACATTATTGTCATTATTATGTCCATTTGTAGCCACAGAAGACAGGTGTATTGTGCGGTGAGGTAAAATTACGCAACCCTCCAAACCTTATCCTACGTCTTCATTCTTAAGGGTTTTATGCATTTATGCACGCTCTTATTCCTGCATGCAGAGTTAGTGCTATAATTTCATGTTACAGTAAAATCATGCAAATTTTCTTTTGCTTCTCCTGTGAAATTTACTTTTGTCGAGATGTGTCCCTTTTCTTGCGGGTGAGCGATATATTTGTTAGGAAATACATTGTTTATTGCCTAAATTTGTAGTATATTTCATGTACAATCGTGGAAAAAAAGTGAACACCCCCTACTAACTCCACAACAAATTATCGTAGAAGAAAGTTACTGGTACCGAACGATTGGAAATAAAGTCTACTTTTAAATTATGCATATAAAATTTGATTAGGGGGCCATCTACATATTAAAACGAACCCAATTGAAACTTCATTTTTTTCAATGGCAATACCCAATTTTGACAACATAAACGAACTCTACGTCCTTCAATTAGCCCAAAAACAATTTTTTTATGCAATTCTTACCCCAAGTTTCCGAGAAATTATTTTAAAACGAGCGTATTTTAAGGGCTGTATCCAAATTGAAATTAGGTACTCGATTGTTAACCGAGTGAGCCCCCTTCTTTATCAAGGCACCTTAAGCGCCTCTAAAGCAGTCAATGAAGCCTGCTAGATTACAGGAGAGCAGAAAAAATTTCAAAATATCTAGTCACTTCTATCATAGATGGCCCCTTAAACCATCATTTTACAGTTTTTTAAGCATAATTTGAAAACTACTTGGAAGAAAAATGTGGAATTTTGGATTTCCATAAAGCAGCACTTAATAAATCTAAATCCATCAAAAAAATTGCAGGTTGCAATTCATAATTTTTTCGGATATTAATTTCATAATTCATATCATAAAATTATAGAAATTGCAAATTCAGCGTATTTATGTTTGGGTATATTAGTATTATTGCTACACAAAATATTAGCACATTAGGAGCATAATTTCAGGAGATATAAATAAAAATATGAAAAAGTAATTTAACATTAGAAGCAATAAATTTTGAATGTTTATAATTCAAAACTTATCATTCAAATGACTTGAAATTTGGTGTCTAGACATATTTTGAACCGAAGTTTTGAAATATCTCGTATTGCTATTGAAAATTGGTGGGCGGAGTGGAGATCTGATGTGTTTCTTTTTCATCAGAAAACACAACAGATCTCCACTCCGTCCTCCAATGAGCTCTGGATTGACACCAATGACGTCGCAAACGGCAATGGTTTGGAGTCAGTAGAATGCACGCTACAGGGCGCCTGGTTCGGAGCTGTCCTTGAAGTAACCGATTTCTAACAGTTCGTTGTGTTACTGTCGTACCAAATACAGCTCGAATTTCTGCCGCGGACGCAGTACGATGCGCCACAGTCGTATGCCAAATATGGTGATCTTCCCTCTCAGGAGTGCACGTGGCCGCCTGGAACCCGGTCTTCTTGAGGCAGCACCATCCCTTGACCACTGTTTCCAACAATCATGCACAGTGGATACATTCCAGCCAAGTGTTTCTGCAATATCGCGGAAAGAAAATCCACCTTCTCGTAGCCCGAAAAGCGACCTCGTTCCAATTCAGGGAGCTGTTGACAGTGGCTTCTTCGTCTTGTTAAAGGCATTCTTGGCTAACATCAACTCAATACGTCACGTTTCGTAACTAAATAACGCCCACGAACTTTACAGCACGCATTTAAAGTAAACCTGATCTGCAAGTTCTGAGTGGCGCCACTAGCGCCACATTTATGCGCGAAGCGCGAAATTTCAATCGATGTCATCTTTCAGATGTATAAACATGCCTACCAAATTTCGTTTATCTAACGCAAGTCTTTCTTGGTGTTGGGATTTTTTTTTCCGCCAGTGTAGTTGTTGAAAAAATATCCTACAGAAAATTAATATTAAAGCAATGAAAAGTTACATTCTTCTCAGGTGGTAGACAAAATTTTTAATAGGTAGATTAGAAAAATCATACACCATCATCTGACATAGTAAAATCCCTAAAAGTTATGAAAGTAACAGATTAAAAATATTTTAATGATGAATCTGCTTCGTATAGAAAATCAAAATCTCTCTTATCGAAAATCTCTATTAGCCCACTCCTTGAAAAGAAAACACACAAAGCATAAACTTAATGCAAGCGTTACCATTTTCCAGGACTTCGAGCCTTACCCGAACCGAAAACCGGAAAAATCGTTATTTCTGATGAAATGAAAACTCGAACTGAAACTAGGCTGTTTTCTTCTCCGGAATTGAAATGTTAAAATAAATAAATAAAATTAGCTTATAAAATTTCATTTGCTTAAAAAATAAAATGCAATCCATTAACATCATTTACTTTGATCTTTAACTTTTTAATATAAGGTAAAAAAAAAAAAAAATCAATGTTGTTTTACCATTCATTTTTTTCCCACACTAATGGAGAAGGGAGGAAGGTTACCACGACACTACCCGGAAAAGATATTTCTCAGCCAACACGGCCCGGAAAGAATAAATTACATGCCCGGTTCGGCCCGAATCTACAGAAAAAGTGTAAATCTTTGGCCTTTCCTGGAAAAAATGAATTTCAGAACCGGCGCAAGCTTTCAAATGATAAAACTAAGTTTGTGTCTTCACATAAAATTTAAGCCCGACCCGAGTTTAATGAAAGAAAACTTCACCGAGCTTGGTCTTCGGGACAGGCCCGAACTCTCTTATAGATCTAGTATTATATCTAGTACTAGTATTATATTACTAATTTGGACAGTTGTGGGAGGATACCATGCACCCCTGTCGAAAATGTAATTAAAATGAGAAAATAAAAATCATGTGTGGCTATGTATGGCATCCCCCCCCCCCACCACACACACACTTGTGAAGGGAAATGAAGTGAGATCGATTAATTGTGTTTATGACTGAACCATCAGTGTATAACGTGCATTTTTAAGATTGTAATGTGGAACTTCGAAACAAAGCAAATATTGTAGTGCATAAAAGCGATGCGTTCTTGAAGCTTGTTAAGTTTAGATGAAACTATAGGGGAGAGTAGTACACAGTGACACAGCAGCCACTTTGACATATAGTTGTAACTTTTTCTCCAAGCTGGCACACATACATAACGACCTCATCTTATGCGACACGTGGATGTAGTTTCGACACTTCAGTTACTCGTCCGACAAAATAGTAAATAATTCTTTATTTTATAGTGGTTAAAATTACATAAACGTCTATTTTAGAGTTTATTTCCTTCAATATGACATACATTTACTTAACCAAACCTAGCTATATCTAATAATAGACTATTTCAGCAAAACGACATAAACTTTTTAAAGCGATAAAATTGATGCAACAGATGTGGCATCCAGTTTGTTACAATGTAAAGAAAGTACTCAGTGAGACATGTCTCATTGTGTACTTACTATGTTGTTCTGATGTTTAAAAAAGCTATTTATTAATAAAAGAATGTTTCTCTCTCTCTCTCCCTCTCCCTTTCTGTGTGTGTGTGTGTGTGTGTGGGCGTGCGATGGCTAGGGAAATCTACTAAACGTAAGATGCTGAAAATTTGCATGAAGGTAGCCAAAGGTCTGCCATTGTCCTCCCGAGGCTCTTATTTTTAATATTTTGAAAATCTAGACATATTAATTAGAAATCAAAGTGCAGAAATTTATTGATAGCGTGTAAAAAGGTATGATTTATGAAAATATATACATTGCCTCACTGTGTACCACTTGTGGTACAAAGTGAGACAATTTCCGATACTCGGTTATGATGCTTCTGTTCTTTTATAAATAACTTTTTTAAATCCATTTATATATTAATGTGTAGCGTATTTGCGTGGATTAAAGATGTAGGAAGAATTTTTTCAAAAGAATAAAAATCGTCGCCATTCGTTAAGTAACAATAATTTTCGTCTCACTGTGTACTACGCTCCCCTATCATTCAGAAGTTACAATCATTTAAAATATTGTTACCCGGCAAAATTGGAAAGAAGCCAGAGGGTTTCGGACGCCCTCTGAAAATTCTGACGTCGCCTTTGACCAAAGCCAATTATTTCTTCTGACCTGTGTGAAATAACCACCTGGCAAAAAGTGGCGCAACTCCGAGATGTTTAACAACAGAATTTAAATAAAGTCACTTTAATGTTCTTTCAAAGCCATATTACGTGACATTTGTGCCTTTATCGATAAACAGATGCATAGGCAATAAAGATCAACGAAAGCTCATTTCCTATATTTGCAATGCTTTTTTCCTCCCCACATAATATAGGGAAAAGTGAACTATGCTTCGTAAGTAATATATAGTATAGCATCAATTAAGTAATTCAAATCATCTGAATTACTGGATCGTGCTAGTAAATTTCTGAAAGTTTCCTTTTCTGAACAGAAAGTTATATTTTATAAGATTCATGGTACATTTCCTCTAACACTTTCTGTGTGAATTTCAAAAATCCTACGTTAAATATGTTTCCTAATAACAATTTAATATCTAAATATGTATAATTTGATGCAAGAGTAAAATTCACGTAAATTAAATTACTTTTATTCCCTTTTTTAAATAACTTACTTTAAAAGAGAGAATAACAAGTAACCGTCAAACAAATCTTCATATTTTCTTTTTCTTTTCATAGGAAAACTTGTATCAAAAACGTAAAATATACGTACTGTAAGTATTCATATCTACATTAAATAAATTAAATAAGCTGGTGTGAAACGATAAGATGAAAATAACTTTTTAAAAAGACTATATTTTTTTTTTAATAAATGCGCTTTTCGAAAGAACTAGTCTTTCTTCATCAGGAGCAGAACTCGTCCGACTACTTTGAAAACAGAAGCAAGGCTGACAGAGGTAACAGACAGGTAACGGAAATGTACAAGTTGAAGAAACAGTCAATAGAGAAGTATGAGTAGGAAACAGCCAATAAGAAAGCAGAAGGCATCAGCCAATCACACAAAAGCATTACCCAAAGAGAAAAACACAGAACAGCAGGAGTATAATGAAACAAAGTTATAAAACTACGTCAAAATACTAATATGTGAAACATAATTAAATAAAATAAAAATTAGCAATTAGAAATTAAATAAATAATAATAGTAATAAATAAATAAATGATAGATATATATTAGTACCAAAACTAATATTAAGTGATTTAAAAATATAAAAATCATATGGTAGGTGTGAACAAAATTTTCCAAGCTGCAGAGAGCATGGTAGAATAAGATTTTTCATTAACAATAACTTCACGGCCCCACCAGCGGCTGAGAGGTTCTGCTCTCGAAGCTGGTAGACGGGAGGTGCTGGGTTCGATCCCAAACGCGCCCGTCGGCCTAATCGTTCGGAGTTTTCGTGGTTTTCTTCGAGCCGTGGATCTTCCATGCGTTAATACGGATTAGGTTCCCTTAGAAAGACCCCCACGGAGGGCACTCCCCCCGGGCCTATATCCCTCGTGTAGATAATTGGCCGTCAAAAATCAACCCAACCCAACCCAATAACTTCACGATTAAGATAAATGGCTAAATTTTCAAGAAATTCCAATTCAGAGGTGCTATCGGCATTAAAGATAATTTTGTCATTTTGAAAATTAAAACTATGGCCTGAATCCCAAGAATGCTTGGCAATAGAAGATTTAGAAATTTCCTGATTATTAACATAACGAGAGTTCTTTTAAGCGGATTTCAAGATTTCTTTTAGTTTGACCAATATGAGAAAAATGACAACCATTACAAGGAACATTATAGATTCCTCATTTACGAAAATGAGGAACCGGGAATATAGCGGAGGGGAAATGGAATTTATTCACAGGTTTAAAAATAACATTACAGTTAAAAAGTTTTAAAACTTTGGCTAATTTGGAACATAAAGTAGGATAACAAGGCAAAACAATCAAATTATCAGGTTTCTCAAATTTAAAAAGAGTAGACTTGCTAGAGGCTCTATAAAAATTTCTTCACAGCTTTATTGGTAACAGAAGTTTTGAAACGTCTTTTGACAGCAACAGATTTTAAGAAATTAAGTTCATTCTTAAGGGATGCAGCATCTCCAGAAATTTTGAGGGCACGGTTTACATAAGTGTAAAAGACACCGATTTTCTGGATGATTTCAAAGAGCATGAGGTGGGTTAGAAACAGAAAAAGGTTTTTATAAACACAAGTTTTGAAAAAAGAATCACATCTAGTAACTAAAACATCAAAAAAAGGTACTTTATTACTATTTTCTAACTCAAAAGTAAACTGGATATGTGGGTCGATGACAGTATGAAGAATAGTGTAAATATCAAAAGGATTATCTACTAAAACAAAAGTATCATCAAAATAGCGCATCCGGCATTTAATATTTGACAGATTTAGTATTTTTTCCTCAAAATAATGTATATGGGTCATTATCTATCACTACTAATTTGTGTTCATTCAGTATAATTTTAATGTGAAATTCAAATGAAAGGAGTAAGAAACGAACGTTTTGGATATATTCCTATGTGAAAAAATGTAAAAAAGTAAAATCTTTTTAATTTTAAGTACTTCCACAGACTGTGATATGTCATGTCTGTGCACTGTCATATATTCCGGTTTTACAAGTATATAAGTAAGAATATCCTTCTTAAAGTTAACTATCCATTTAGTATTTTTATTCATTTGAATAACAGATGTATTTTCTACTCTTCAATAATATATTTTTGTTTCTTTTAGCAAAAATAATTTTTTATCTTTATTATTATCACTAATTTTTGTGTCCTGTCTGTGGAGAGAACATAATTTTCCCTAAAAACTGACCAAATGGCAGTACAATACAATTTGAATGCTAATATAAACTCTGTTACACCCATTTTGTAAAAAGAAGTCAAAAGTAAATGTTTGGTTTAAGTATATGTGGCTGTTTGTCTTCCTCGTTTTGAAATAAGTGTAGATTGTCCAGATCATAGGATCACATCTGTGCTTTCAAAAAAAGGATAAAACAATGTATATTGCTATCAATACTTGCAAATAATGTAAATTTTATTATATAGAATAGATCACATCAATTTTATAAAGTATGGCTCAAAATGAGTTCTTTTAAACGAAGAAATGCTTCAAATTGCCATGTCTGTGGACACGGCATGTACACAGGCATAACGTAGTCATAATTTACATTATTTTACATAAAATAAAAATTTTAACAAGCAAAAGATAAACATTATTGATAAAGTTTAAGCAATGCTAATACAGACTTTTTAACTTAACCCCCCTTCTCCCCCCCCACACACACCAACCATTAATTTCTCTATTGTTTTAAACTCCTTAGGTTGTAGTTATCTACACTCTAACTCGGCTAAACAAGACAGCCAAAATCCAATTTTAATTATTATACAGGAACTTTATTGCTATATAATAATTAAAATTGTAATACAGAAGGGTCTTCTGCTTAATATTAAATGTTCATAAGAAATTTAACGCTGATTTTCCACTATACCAAATGTTGAGTTATTCAAAATTTTACCATTTAAGACCTTTCTGGGTGGTAAAACACAGCTGTAAAGAGAGATATACATACATAGGAGAGACCGGGAGAACGGCGACACTTTAAGGGAATTTAAATTTTTTCACCTCAAAAAAAATGTTTATTTTTTAATAGTAAAAATTCTAAAGCTGAATCGTGATCTTTAGTCTAGGTTAATTTTAACACAATTATTCTAATTGGTAAATAAATCATGTTAGATGTAAATTTCCAACTGGGCGAAAAATGTCCGGACCAGGATTCGAACCAGGGATCTCCTGGTTGAAGCCGCCAGTATTCTATCATGTAATCGCTGGTCACATCCAGGAATCGCTGGATGCGATTTCTGGAATTCCATTACCTGTGTTTTGTTCTGTTGAGCTGAACCAGGTTTCAGACTAGATGCTATAATCATTAAGGTTAGCTGGGGGGGAAAGTTCCACCAGATTCGTCCGTCATAGCTCAGATGATAGAACACTGGCGGCTTCAGCCCTGGTTCGAATCCTGGTCCGGACATTTTTCGCCCAGTTGGAAATTTACATCTAATATGATCTTTAGTATCTGTATAAATTTAATCGTAATCATAACTGTAAAGTAAGCACACATAAAAAATTCTTTCAACCTCTGGACAGTAGCCAGATTACCCATAGGATACTGGGGTAATTCCGCCACTGTATCGGTCGAGGCTAACGTAAAAGACAGGCTACCGTGGTGCGTCCCACATGTCTTTTTTTACAGACCGCTAGAGTGACATGGTGCTCTTTTCGCACACCTTCATTGGTGCATTCGAGCATTACGTGAATCCAGCGGTCTGTAAAAAAAGATCCGTGGAATGCACCGCAGTAGCCTGTCTTTTTCGTTAGCCTCGGTATCGGTGTAATGACGCCACTCTTTAATGACCTAATAAATACATAAAATAGATACTAGGAAGCACATAACCTACTGGAAATATTCAGAAAGCAATGTAATTTAACAGAATAATGAATAATTACAATGTTCCTTAAGCTAGATTTATTAATGTGCTAAGTTTACAATTTATCTCAAATTGCAAAAATCACCCTTTGCCATGGTGGCGGAAATACCTCGAGAGGAAAATATAGCGGAAATCTCCCAGCAAAGCCGAAAGAATAATAGAACTTGTTCAACAAACTGCATCAAAATGTCGGCGAATGCATGTAGATATTACGTGTAATATTATCTTAAGTACCTAATGTTACAATTAAAGGTGTTTATCTCTACTCATTTGAAGCTCTAAAATAAGAAGCAACTAGATGGAAACTAAATTTTCACTAGAACAAACGAACGGTACAACAAAATCACTCTCACTCTAAGCATTGTTTCTTTAGTTGGCCGCTATAGTGCAGGCGCATTCACTATCTCAAACTGCCGTTAGTTTTTAAACTAGGCGGGGTGGCGGCATAACCCCGAGTGGCGCCATTCCCCCAGTCTCCCCTATTTGTGTTCAGTGCATATAAATTGTAACTTGTGACAAAAGTCAATCCAGTTACAGCGATAATTGTTGCAAACTTACCAAGAGAGGTTATTTACTTGTATTACTTGTTCGGATGACAGAAAAGCAAAAGAAATATGTCTAGAACCAAAATTATGTAAATGTCCACAAAAATCATTAAAGTGTAATGAATTCAAAGATTAAATTATGCAGCAGTGGATTAAACAAAATTTGAAGTAAATATTAAAGGAACGCTGAAAGTTATAAAAAGAATTGTTAAAGAGTAAGTGCAGTCAACGAAAAATTACTTGGCATCTACTTTTTAAGATCAGGCGACAAAATTCATGACTTTAATTTTTCATAAAAATTGGTTTTAACTGCTTAATTTAGTTATTATTACACTGAGTCAGCTCATTCCATTTTATTTAAATGTGATGGAAATTTTTTTCTCTCAAATTCATGTTAATTTATTTTTAGTAAGCTTTCTTCATATCATTTATTTCAGTGTTAATGTATTTTCAATATTAACAGTTTATTACTATTCAATAAGGATTTTCTGTCTTATTACATCTTTACAGTTCTTTGGATTCAAAGCAAGCAACTGCAGTTAACATAAATTTCAGAAATGAACAAAAGCGTTATTTGAGTCACGTCTGTGGATTTCACAATCACGTCTGTGGATCTTTAGTTTTTAAAATATGATTTTAAATTAAAATTGAAATGTATTATCTTGACCACTATATTAGTATTATTGGTAAAGGCAAGGGCTACCTCAGAAATTATTATAGAAGTTTTCGGAGAAACTTTCAAAATTTAAATATATGTTGATCAAATTGTACATTTTTTTTTATAATGACCCATATAAATGTCACAGAGAATTCGTGATATAGAGGATTACCCGTACTTAAGCCGTCAGATTGTTTGAAAAATTTATTATCAAATTCAAAAGTAGCATGACGAATGCAGATTTTTGTTAAGTTAATAAAATACTTGATTTCAATATCTGAATAATGAAATTCCCGTAACCTAGATTCCAAACATGAAAGAGCACCTTCGATCGGAACATTAGTAAATAACGATTTGACCTCAAGAGAAAGCATAAAACAATCGAATGGGTTAACATTTTTTTAATTTATTGACAAAATCATAAGAATTTTTAATCGTATGCGTATTACTAGAGCATAAAAGGAAAAAAAATCGAAGTTAAAATCTTGGCTAGAGGATAAGTAGCTGTACCAATGTTAGAGACAATGGGCCTTAGGAGAACATCGGGTTTATGAACTTTAGGCAAAGCGTAAAAACGCGCACAAATGGCTGAAGTTGCAATAACACAATGCTTAGTATAATCATTTAAAAACAGAATTCGTAACAGCTTTTTGACATTATAAAGATGAGAATTAGTAAGGTCTTTTTTTACTCAATGCAAGGACCTTCACGTAACAGGGCATACAAATCTGAATAATCTCCTTTATCCATTAGTACAATTTTACCAGCTTTATCTGCTTTAGTTAGGGGAGACCGGGGGAATGGCGCCACTCGGGGTTATGCCGCCACCCCGTCTAGTTTAAAAACTAACGGCAGTTTGAGATAGTGATTGCGCCTGCACTGTAGCGGCCAACAATAGAAACAGTGCCTAGAGTGAGAATGGTTTTGTTGCACGTCGTTCGCTTGTTCAAGTGAAAAATTCAGTTTTCATCTAGTTGCTTCTTTTTTTGGAGCTTCAAATGAGTAGAGGTAAACACCTTTTATTGAAACATTAGGTACTTAAGTTATTACCCCTAATCTACATGCATTCGCCGACATTTTGATGCAATTTGTTGAACAAGTTCGGTTCTTCTTTCGGCTTTGCTGGTGGTTTTCCCACTATATTGTCCTCTCGGGGTAATGCCGCCACCATGGCAAAGGGTGACTTTTCCAATTTCAGTTAAATTGTAAGCTTAGCACATTAATAAATCTAGCTTAAGGAACATTGCAATTATTCATTATTTTGATAAATTATTGCTTTCTAAATATTTTTAGTAGGTTATGTGCTTCCCAGTATCCATTTTATGTATTTACTAGGTCATTATATAGTAGCGTCATTCCCCGATACAGTGGCGGAATTACCCCAGTATCCTGGGTTATCCCGCCACTGTACAGAGGTTGAAAGAATTTTTTTTTTTATGTGTGCTTACTTTACATTTATGATTACGGTTAAATTTATACAGATACTAAAGATAATGATTCAGCTTTAGAATTTTTACTTTAAAAAAATAAACAATTTTTTAAGGTGAAAAAAATTAAATTCCCTTAAGGTGTTGCCATTCCCCCGGACTCCCTATAATAAGATTATCATTAGACATAAGTTCCTTTAGAGCAATACGTTGAGAGCTTGAAAGATTGGGCTTATAACTTAAATTATTTGAAGAAATATAGTATCAGCAATGGTGTGATGAAGAGTTTCTTTTTGAGAAGGAGCGACTTTACTATATTTAAAGGAAGACTAAATAGAAGTTACCAGTTTGAAGAGAGAAGGTTTGGAAGACTGAAAAAAATTTAAACTAAGATTTAAAATACTTATTTGCTCAGTAGTTAAGGCATAAAAAAAAAGATTAACAATGCAGTTCTCATTTGTGAGATGCTTATTTGACATTTGAGACATTTTATGTTTATTACACATTGAAGAAAACTTCTTATAAAGTTTACTTTGATGAACAGCTTTAAAAATGCATAAAAAATCGCATTTATTTTTTAAAAATAACGGTGTTTTTAAGAAGTCCTTTTCATCTTATTCATATCTACGTAATGAGTTGCAGCATATACGTACATTAAACATAGTGCTGGAACTACCCCTAGTGATACTGTCAAATATTTGGGGCAGAATTAAATTTGGAACAATCTAATTTTAATCGATATTTTAAAAATACTCTTTGAAAGTTACCTCCATATTGAAGTAAAATTAAACTTTGCATTTTCCTAGTAACCCCCAGATACAATAAAAATATCTACACTCTTCAATTGACGGAAATATAAATTTTTTGCGACCTGCTTACAATTATTCTGACAAGGAATGTCTTTTAAAAGCGCATACTCAGAATATTTTTTTTTAAATTGCTGCTCCATGTATACCTAATGTCTTGTATGAGATCAGTGAAATTTAGCTGCGGAATAGCAATAGAAAATTTATAGTTTTCAACGCAACAGCCGATTAGGATAAGAAGATTGGTGCACGCTAAATGCACTTAACTGAATTTGGATCACATCTCTTAATGAAGCTTTATTTTTCTTTCCAATAGTGTATTTCTATACAAGGATCATTATTTAAAAAAAAAAAAAAACGTACAATATGCAGTCACTACCACTTTGTGTTCATTCAGTATAATTTTAATGCAAAATTCAAATGAAAGGAGTAAGGAAGAAAGCTTTAAAACATATTCCTGTGTAAAAAAGTATTTTTTTTTTTTATGTATGTCCAGAGACGATACGATATTTCATGTCTGTGGGCTGTCACTATTCTAGGTTTACAAGTATAAACATAAGAATACTCTTTTAAAGTTAACTATCCAGTTAGTAATTTTTTTAATATGCATAAGAGATGTATTTTCTACTGTTCAATAATATATTTTTCAATCTTTTAGCAAAGAATATTTTCTTCTTTAATTTATTATCACTAACTTTTGTGTCCTGTCTGTGGACAGAGCATAATTTACCATAAAACCGACCAAATGGCAGCACAGTGTAATTTGAATGCTAATCTAAACTCTTTTGTAGCCATTTTGTACAAAGAAGTCAAAAGTGAACGTTTGGTTTAAGTAAGGGAGACCGGGGGGATGCCGCCAACCCGGGTTATGCCGCCACCCCACCTAGTTTAAAAACTAAGGGCAGTTTGAGATAGTGAATGTACCTGCACTATAGCGGCCAACAATATAAACAGTGCCTAAAGTGAGAGTGACTTTGCTGTACGTCGTTCGTTTGTTCTAGTGAAAAATGTAGTTTTCATCTAGTTGCTTATTATTTTGGAGCTTCAAATGAGTAGAGATAAGCACTTTTTATTGTAACATTAGGTATTTAAGATAATATGACCCGTAATCTACATGCATTCGCCGACATTTTGATGCAATGCGTTGAACAAGTTCGGTTCTTCTTTCGGCTTTGCTTGGGTATTTCCCCATATTGTCCTCTCGGGGTAATGCCGCCGCCATGCAAATCGGGTGAGAAATGGCCTCATTTTAATGTAGTGGGGCCGATTCAGCAGAGTGACTTTTGCAATATGAAGTAAATTGTAAGCTTAACCATTATTCTGCTCAATTACATTGCTTTCTAACTTTTTTCAGTAGGTTGTGTGCTTCTAATATCCATTTGATGCATGTACTAGGTCATTAAAGGGTAGCGGCATTACCCCGGTACAGTGGCGGAATTACCCCAGTGTCCTGGGTAATCCCGCCACTGTGCAGAGTTTTAAAAAATATTTTTTTATGTATGCTTACTTTACAGTTATGATTACGGTTAAATTTATACAGATACTAAAGATAATGATTCAGCTTTAGAATTTTTACTATTAAAAAATAAAAAAATTTTCGAGGTGAAAAAATTTAAATTCCCTTAAGGTGTCGCCATTCCCCCGGTCTCCCCTATATGCGGTTGTTTGGCTTCCTGGATTTTCAATAATTGTAGATTGCCTAGATCATAAGATCACATCTGTGCTTTCTAAAAAAAAAAGGGGGGGGGGGGATAAAACAATGTATGTTGCTATCAAGACTTGCAAATAACGTAAATCTTTACTATATGGAATTAACCACATCAATTTCATAAAGTAGGCTCAAAATTACTTCTTTGAAAAGAAGAAATGCTTGAATATGTGATATCGGTAGACATCACATCTGTGGACATGCCTTGTTCTTAGACATGACTATAGGCAGAATGTAATCATAATTTATATTATTTTACATAAAATTGAAATTTTAACAAGCAAACGATGAACTTTGCTGATGGAGTGAATAAGTAGTGCTAAAACAGACTTTCTAACTTAAATTTTTCCCTCCATTAAATTCTCGATTGTTTTAAATTCCTTAGGCTATAGTTATTATCTAGACAACTCTGCTAAATAAGATAGCCAAAATCTAATTTTAATTGTTTTACAGGAACTTAATTGCTGTATAATATTTAAAATTATAATACAGGTGTAAATACAGATACCGAAAGTTGATTACATCTATAACATCTCAGAGTGCTTTTAAATGCAGAAATACAGCATATAAAAAGAGAATGTTGAAAGAAAAACAAATTCTGGTATTAGATTCCTCGAACAAGACGTAAATACTCGAATGCGTGCAGGAAAAAAAGGAACAATTACAAGGAATAAAGTAAAAAACAGAAGAGACTTCTGTGCGACTCAATATTAAATCTTCATAAGAAATTTATTTCTGATTTTCCACAATTCCAAATAATGAGCTATTCAAAATTTTACCATTTTGGGTGGTACAACCGAACTGTAAAAGACACAGATGCATGTTGTGCAGTACATGCTAACTTTCAACTTTTTGTAAAAAAAGTCAAGTCAATAGAGGTGATTGATGTAATCTCACCAAAAGAAATCATTGCATTACTTACTTGTTCGGATGACAGAAAGGGAGAAAAAATATGTCTAGAATGACAATGGTGTAAATGTTCACAAAAATCACTAAAATAGAATGCTAATATGAAATTGTAAGCTATCGCCAGTTGATTATTAAAAAGTGAATTAAACATTAAGGGAACGCTGAAAGTTATAAAAACAAGAGTAAAGCGTCGTTTACACGGAGCGAGTTTACTAGCTACAAGCCGGCGAATTCACTAGCTGCTAGTAAACTCGCCCCGTGTAAACACGTTCGCTAGCGAACTATCTGGCAGCTCAGCGAGTGGGAAAAAAGTTGAAAGCTCGGCTACTTTTCTCGCTACTCGCTGGCGTGTTAGCTACCTGGCTAGTAAACTAGCTGTGTGTAAACGGTGTTGCTAGTGAAATCGCTGCGAGTGTTCAGTGGTTTCGTGGTTCTGCATATGTAAACAATGTCGATTGGAGTAGTTCGTGCCGGCGTGAATGAAACAAAATAGATTTTTTCGAACAAAATTAACAAATAGGATACCAATAAATAAAATATTTTTGAGAATTATTCACATTCACTGTTTGAAATAACTACCATAATTATCACAAGATGAATGTTATAATTATTTTAGATTGATATTTTAAAATACTAATGTCGGGGAATTGCAGTTATCAAATTATTGAGACTGTACAGGGTATTTAAAGGGCAATAATTGGAAAAAAAAAATCTGAAAAAAAAAGTTTTGTATCAGTGCATAGATTCGTATATTTTCCACTATTTTTCACAGTTAATATTCCAATAAGTGCAATTTAAAAATTAAATGTGATTAGATTTTCAGTTAAAAGATTTTATGCCCTATTACACATCATTGAAATTGCATTTTTACTTTCTTCTATCTGTACAAGAAGAAAGTATTGGGTTGGGTTGGGTTGATTTTTGACGGCCAATTATCTACACGAGGGATATATTCCCGGGGGGAGTGCCCTCCGTGGGGGTCTTTCTAAGGGAACCTAATCCGTATTAACGCATGGAAGATCCACGGCTCGAAGAAAACCACGAAAACTCCGAACGATTAGGCCGACGGGCGCGATTGGGATCGAATCCAGCACCTCCCGTCTACCAGCTTCGAGAGCAGAACCTCTCGGCCACTGGTGGGGCCAAGAAAGTATTGGATTCGTAAAAATTTTCGACTTTCGGTTTTCGACGGATTTACACGTTTTAGAGGTCAGGGATTCCGAAAAACAGGTTTTTACAAAATGTGTGTCTGTATGTGACACAAATTTTGTGGGCGCTCTATATCAAGAACTAATGCACAGAATTTAATAGAAATTTATATTGAAGTAGTCCCTAATATAAATAAATGTGGTGCTGATTAGTTTTTGATGTAAATCGCCCAACAGGTGGCGCTGTTATGCTGCATTTTTTCAGAATTTCCCCTACAGAATCAAGTCTATACTATCTCAAGAAGTAATGCACGAATTTTCATCAAACTTCAAATTCAGATATGAAATGGTGCTAAATTGATGTAATTTCTTGTACTATTTAAATGATTTAATTGACATGATTTATATAGAAGAAAGTTTTGTGATGGCCACAACAAACTAGTTAACAGTGATTTCATGGGGTGTCCATTACTGAAAATAGACAAATGAAGCGTTACAATAATGGACACGGGTCTTAAAACCTTAAAAATTAATGAAATTTTTTAAATGAGCATTAGAATATAAAATTCAAATTTCATCTTTTAATTTCGTATTGCAGTAATCTGTGTGTTTTATGTTCCATAACACAGTGTACTCTTGGTATACATTTAAAAAATCAGCAATATCATTTGCGTTCCACTTCATTTTTCCCCCAACACACACACAAAAGAAAAAAAAAGCAGGAAAACTCTGCACTTAATATAAAAACAAACACTGTTTACAGAAAAAAACATAAAAGAAAGCTTTAGAACGCAGCAAGTGATGCAATAGCGAGTTGGCTACTGAGCGAGTAAACAAGTTCGTGTGTAAACGACCACTATCTTGCTAGCTGACTCGCTCGCTTCTTTTCTCGCCGGCTTGTAGCTAGTAAACTAGCTCCGTGTAAACGAGCCTTTAAAGAGGAAGTGTAATCTTCAAAACATCAGTTGGTATCTATTTTAAGTAGCTTACATTACAAAAAGCTACGTATTTCAGCCGTTCGGAGGAAAGAGATTTCGAAAAATTTTGGTATATTTTCACCGATTTGTTTGGCCCCAAGACCCCGAAACCACCCTCCGTTCAAATGTTAACATATATAATCTTCATATATCTGATTTTGTCACACTAACTCTCGCATTTATGAACCGATTTGGATGTAACTTGGTGTGTACATAGTACATACCAATGTCGCGATCGAGTCGTTGGCCAGCTTTATCCGCCATCTTGTTTCAAAATGGCGGCCATTTAAATATTTTTTTAAAAATTCAAATTGAAAATGAGGTACTAAAAATTAGAAATTGAAAAAGGTTTCATTCTTAAGTGTTTGACCTTGATACAAGGATTCCGAAGCATTTTTTGTTTTATCTTAAAAAATGGCTGAGATAGAGCAGTTTGAATTTCTAATGTGGGTGACATTTTGAAAAATCTGATTTTTTGCCTGCGACAACACTCGTATATACCAACCGATTCTTATGTGTTTGACCTTGATACAAAGATTCCGGGGTCTTTTGTTTCGTCTATATCTTAAAAAATGGCTGAGTTATAGCACTTTGAATTTCTAATACTGCTGACATCTTGGAACGCTCCGATTTTTATCACGCGAAAACAGGTTTATTTATGAACCGATTTGTATGTAACTTGGTGTGTACATAATACATACCAATGTCTCGCCCAGTTCGTTGGCGAAGTTCAACCACCATCTTGTTTCAAAATGGTGGCCATTTAATTAAAAAAAAAATTAAATTTAAAAATGAGGTTTTAAAAAAATTAGAAATCGAAAAAGATTTTTCTTATTTGATTGACCTTGATACAAAGATTTCAGAGCATTTTTTGTTTGTCTATATCTTTAAAATGGCTGAGTTGTAGCACTTTACATTTCTAGTGTGGCTGACATCTTGAAACGATCTGATATTTGTCACTCGATAACACGTTTACTTATGAACCAATCTGTATCTAACTTGGTGTGTATACAGTACATACCAATGTCTCGACAGAGTTCGTTTGTCAACTTCATCCGCCATTTTGAAACAAAATGGCGGCCATTTAAAATTTAAAAAAAAAATTAAAATGAGGTACAAAAATACTAGAAATTGGAAAAAGATTTTTCTTATTTGTTTGACCTTGATACAAAGATTTCGGAGAATTTTTTGTTTCGTCCATATCTTAAATTGCTGAGTTATAGCGCTTTGAATTTCTAGCATGGCTGACATCTTGAAACGATCTGATATCTGTCATGCGATAACACGCGTACTTATTAACTGATTTGGATGTGACAAAACATGTGCATAGTATATAGCAATGTTTCGACCAAGTTCGTTTGCCAGCTTCATTCGCCATTCGCCATCTTGTTTCAAAATGGCGGCCATTAAAAATAAAAAATAAATTTTAAAATGAGGTGCAAAAAAAATTAGAAAATGAAAAATGTTTCATTCTTAAGTGTTTGACCTTGATACAAGGATTCCGAAGCATTTTTTGTTTTATCTTAAAAAATAGCCGAGATAGAGCAGTTTGAATTTCTAATGTGGGTGACATTTTGAAAAATCTGATTTTTCGCCTGCGACAACACTCGTATATATCAACCGATTCCGATGCGAGTTAGCATGTGCACAGGAATTACCAAGGTCTCGACCGAGATATCCTCGAATTTGGCGACCAAATATAAATAACTTTAAATAAAACCAGCTTGGATAAAGGTGACTAATTCGCGAAATTCTCATTTTATATTAAGTATTGTAAAAAATTAGTATTGAATCTTCTATAATCGGTTTCCACTAATTTGAGCTTCGTGTGTCTGAATAATTTGAGCTGGCTTTTTAAAAATAAGGAATATGAAAGCTACCTCTTCCTCCCAGCACTGGCTGGAAGGACTTTAAGATCAGGAGACAAATTTCATGACCTTAATTTTTCAAGTTAAAAAAATTTGTTTTGGGTGCTTGATTTAGTTGAGCCAGACTTGAGCTCATTCCAATGTATTTAGCTGCAATGCAATTTTTTTGTTTTAAATTCAGTTTAGTTTATTTTCTAGCAAGCTTTCTTCATATCATTTATTTCAATGTCACGTATTTTGAATATTAAAAGTTTATAATTTTTACTTTCTTCTATCTTTACAAGAAAGTATTGGATTCATGAAAATTTTCGAATTCCGGTTTTCGACGGATTTACACGTTTTAGGGGTCAGAGATTCCAAAAAACATGTTTTTACAAAATGTCTGTCTGTGACTCTGTGAGTCTGTCTGTCTGTCTGTATGTGTGTATGTGACACAAATTTTGTGGGCGCTCTATCTCAAGAACTAATGCACGGAATTTAATAAAAATTGATATTCAGTTAGTGCCTAATACAAATTGATGCTGATTAGTTTTTGGTGTAAATCGCTCAACAGGTGGCGTTGCAATGCTGCATTTTTCACGATTTTTGCAATAGCTCTATCTCAAGAACTAATGCACGGATTTTGATCAAACTTCAGATTTAGTTAGTCCTTGATATGAATTGATGCTGATTACGTTTTGGTGCAAATCGCCCAAAAGGTGGCGCTGCTATGATGAATTTTGCAGGATTTACACGATTTCCCCAATAGCTCTATCTTAAGAACTAACGCACGGATTTTCATCAAACTTCAGATTAAGTTAGTCCTTGATATGACTTGCTACTGATTAGGTGTTGGTGTAAATCGCCCAACAGGTGGCGCTTCTCTGCTGCCTTTTCTACGATTGCCTCAATAGCTCTATCAATAAAACTAATGGACCAATTTTCATCTAACTTCAGATTTAGTTGTATGTTGACACAAGTTGTTGTTAATTAGGTTTTGGTGTTAATCACCCAATAGGTGGCGCTGCTATGCACAAATTTTCACGATTTTCGCTATTGCTCTATCTCAAAAACTAATGTACGGATTTTCTCCAAACTTCAGATTCAGTCAGACGTTGACATAAATTGTTGCTGATTAGGATTTGGCATAAATCACCCAATAGGTGGCGCTGCTAGGCAGCATTTTGCTGAATTTAGACGATTTCAGCGATAGTCATATCTCAAGAACTAATGCACGGAATTTCATATCGTTAGAATCCTCATGAGATGCATAGATTGCCATTTAATTTTGGCAGTGTGATAGCGAATTTTGAAGTATTAACATGTATGAGATAGAAGAAAGTTTTGGGATTGGTACATCCGACTAGTTTAATAATGCTTTTCTGTGTTATTACATTTTTAAGTAGTTGTTTGTATTCTAAACAAGCAACTACAGTTAACAATAATTACAATAATGAACAAAAACTATTCAAAATCACGTCTGTGCGCTTTACAATTACGTCTATGGATCTTTATTTTTTAAAATACGATTTGAAATATAAATTGAAATGTATGATCTTGACTACTACACTGGTATTATTGGTAAAAGGTAAGGGCTACCTCAGAAAGCGATACAGAATTTTTCAGAGAAACTTAAAATTAAAATACATGATCAAATTGTACATTTTATATATATATATATTATAAAATGGCACAATTTGTATATTTTTTCATCATTATTTATTACTTCCCCACTCTTTCCAACCTTCTTTAGAATCACATCCAGTTTACGGTCGGTGAAGGGGGTTGATTTTTTTAGTTCTATGTAATTTTACAGCAACATTAATTTAACACCTTATTTTACATTAGATTAAACAAATAGTATTTCTTTGGCAAACAGTTTATTTTATTCCCAATTTGATAGATATTCTATTCTTGTTTAAGTCTACATTTC
Organism: Maratus speciosus; assembly: GCA_963932465.1. Classification (NCBI taxonomy): domain Eukaryota; kingdom Metazoa; phylum Arthropoda; class Arachnida; order Araneae; family Salticidae; genus Maratus; species Maratus speciosus. The sequence goes on along the minus strand of OZ010787.1, from coordinate 280,164,548 downwards.
GAAGTTTTTTAAAAGTTTTACTATTGGGTAAATTTAACCCACTTAAAAAAATCGATAAAATATCAACAAATTCGATTTTGTTCTAACTAGTATAATAAAGTTTATAAATTCAACAAATCAAAAATATCTGTGTATTTTGATAAAACTCAAATTATAAAAAAAAATGTACTTAAGTTAAACTTATTTAAACTGGCTCAGCATATAAAATCTGAAAGGTTGTAAAACAAATATTAACTAAAACGCAGAATGAAAACTTAACATTCACGAAAAAATATTGTCTCTACAGTGCTGAAAAAGTTTAGGATCACAAACAAAAACAGTACAGCTCTTACTTTAATGAAAAACTAATATCATTTCATTATAAAATTATAGGCATAAAGTTATACAAGTTTTGTTATTTATTTTAAATTACAATTACCTGTTTTTAAAAATATACCTACAATTAAATTCTACATAACACAACTTGGTGGAAAAAGGTTTAGGACCAGTATATTTAATATTTAAATTACACATCTAAAAGATTTGTACGTCAACTTCCGGTACCTTTTCTGCTTCCCCTTAACACGGTTGACTTCCAGAAGACGCTTTGGGAAGGATTTGACCAGATTTTTGCATTTAAAAATAGTTATTCGATTCCATGTTTCCAAAATGGTTGCTTTCAAATTAACAATAGAATCAAATTTCTTTTCGTTGGCATAAACTTCATGAACAAGATTCCCCTAAAGTTTTCTATGGTATTTAGGTCAGGCATTTATCTGGAAAATCCGAAGTTTTAACTTTGCTTCCAGATATCAGTTTGAAATTGACACAGACTTGTGAATAGAAGCGTTATCTTGAAGCAAAACCAAATTCTGATACAAAGGTTATCTTTAAGTGGAACAAAATTATTACTAAGTATAGGGGAAAGTAGTGTAATGACGCTCATCCAAATATCTCTAAACAGAATAGAAAACATGCGATCGGTACAGGCACCTAGCGAACTTCATCGTAAGTTTCCAGTAAGGATATAGTGACCGTCGCCAGGAAAGTATTTTTTTTGTCCTCATATTATTAGTTTGAAGTTGTTTTATAATAAAATTCTACATCTAACTTGAAGGTAAGTGTACACTCTTATTTTCAAATATTAATTTACTCATTATTTCTACAAAACATATACATTTAGCTGTACGTTCATGCTTTTATTTATTTACAAATCGTGACTCAGCCACCGCCTTGTACATGTCTTGAAAGCAGATATGGCTCACTTCGTAAATCATACCAGTAATATCTTAAAACATCGGGACCATAAAGATTGAACTTTTTTTTTTCATTGGTAAAAACAAAGATTTGCCATAGATTGCGTTTCAAGACATTCGACGATGCGCATTTTAATCTTCCATCAATATGATGCTTTTGTAGTTTTGGCTTGGCTTTGGGATATTTCAAGCATTTTGGCGCTTTTGAAACGTTTCTAACTGTTCTTAGACTTCTGCAACAGATTTTACACTAAAAGAATAGGCACCATTTCGAACCGTCGTTGTAATAATCTTCCGTTTATACCGGGCTGAGAGTTTGGATAGCCGTCCACTTCTTTATTTCTTCTATGGTACATTGGATTAGAAAGAAAATTGAGCACAACAATTTTAGATTTATTTATTTATTTTTAGGGCCATTTGGTATTCCCGCAGTCCAAAAAAGCCGTGATTTTATACTTTTCTTCTTTAGTCAATGATATCCCGCGACTCATACCCAAAGCAGAAGTTGCATATCCCAAAACATCAAATCTAGTGACTACTAAATTTATAAGCATCAGCACAGATGAGTCCCGCATAAAATAACAGTTATGACGTCATCTCATTATGCTAGATTTAAAAGAAGCTACTGGTCCTATACTTATTCCCATTTATTAATATTACACGAATTTAAAACTTGTAGATAAAAATACTTTTCTGTATATACAGTTTAATTAACTTCACATTATATATCATATGTATGTGAGTCAAAATTCAAGATATATAACTTATTTTTGAATTTTATTCTAAACAACAAAATTAACATGTGGTCTTAACTTTTTTCCAGAACTGAAATGTTAAAAATCTATTTTCATAAAACTTTTTTTTTCTTTTGGCCGCCATTTTACTTAACTCTTAACTGCTGTGACAGGAATTGTCGCATAACTATTGTGAGCTGTTTTTGAGACCGCTTGATCGAAATATGAGTAAAAAGCTATGAACGGGACTATTATAATTAAAATTCACCTAATCGAAAGTGTCTAGCGATAGTAGGGGAGACCGGGGGAATGGCGACACCTTAAGGGAATGTAATTTTTTTCACCTCATAAAAAGTTTATTTTTTTAATAGTAAAAATTCTAAAGCTGAATTATTATCTTTAGTATCTGTATAAATTTAACCTTAATCATAACTGTAAAGTAAGCACACATAAAAAACATTTCTTTCAACCTCTGTACAGTGGCGGGATTACCCAGGATACTGGGATAATTCCGCCACTGTATCGGGGTAATGACACCACTCTATAATGACTTATTAAATACATAAAAGGGATACTGGGAAGCACATAACCTACTAAAAATATTTAGAAAGCAATAATTTATCAAAATAATGAATAATTACAATGTTCCTTAAGCTAGATTTATTAATGTGCTAAGCTTACAATTTAACTCAAATTGGAAAAGTCACCCTTTGCCATGGTGGCGGCATTACCCCGAGAGGACAATATAGTGGAAAACCCCAGCAAAGGCGAAAGAAGAACCGAACTTGTTCAACAAATTTCATCAAAATGTCGGCGAATGCATGTAGATTACGGGTAATATTATCTTAAGTACCTAATGTTATAATAAAAGGTGTGTTTGCCTGCACTCCTTTGAAGCTCCAAAATAAGAAGCAACTAGATGAAAACTGAATTTTTCACTACAACAAGCGAACGACGTGCAACAAAACCATTCTCACTCTAGTCACTGTTTCTATTGTTGGCAGCTACAGTGTAGACGCAATCACTACCTCAAACTGCCGTTAGTTTTTAAACTAGACGGGGTGGCGGCATAACCCCGAGTGGCGCCATTCCCCTGGTCTCCCTTACTAGCGAGTCAAACGAAACAAATTTTCACTAGTAGGGGAGACCGGGGGAATGTCGCCAACCCGGGTTATGCCGCCACCCCACCTAGTTTAAAATCTAAGGGCAGTTTGAGATAGTGAATGAGCCTGCACTATAGCGGCCAACAATATAAACAGTGCCTAAAGTGAGAGTGACTTTGCTGTACGTCGTTCTTTTGTTCTAGTGAAAAATGTAGTTTTCATCTAGTTGCTTGTTATTTTGGAGCTTCAAATGAGTAGAGATAAGCACCTTTTATTGTAACATTAGGTATTTAAGATAATATGACCCGTAAACTATATGCATTCGCCGACATTTTGATGTAATGTGTTGAACAAGTTCGGTTCTTGTTTCGGCTTTGCTTGAGGATTTCCGCCATATTGTCCTCTCGGGGTAATGCCGCCACAATGCAAATCGGGTGAGAAATGGCCTCATTTTAATGTTGTGGAGCCGATTCAGCAGAGTGACTTTTGCAATATGAAGTAAATTGTAAGCTTAACCATTATTTTGCTCAATTACATTGCTTTCTAACTATTTTCAGTAAGTTGTGTGTTTCCTAGTATCCATTTGATGCATGTACTAGGTCATTAAAGAGTGGCGGCATTACCCCGGTACAATGGCGGAATTACCCCAGTGTCCTGGGTAATCCCGCCACTGTGCAGAGGTTTAAAAAATATTTTTTTATGTATGCTTACTTTACAGTTATGATTACGGTTAAATTTATACAGATACATGATTCAGCTTTAGAATTTTTACTATTAAAAAATAAACATTTTTTCGGGGTGAAAAAATTTAAATTCCCTTAAGGTGTCGCCATTCCCCCGGTCTCCCCTATCTATAGTAAAACTGGAAATTACAAGCTAAACTGTGAAAATTGAAAAAAGCAGCGGGGTGTTTCACTCCTGCCTCTCCTCCTCGCCTATCTTGATTATAATTACTTTCGTTTTATATTTGATAATTTCAATTCTCTGTAATTTTGCAATGAAAATAATTTAAAATATTAAAATATATTTAAGCAACTTAAATTTAGTTCTAGATTATAAAATACTATAGTTAACTTCAACAAATCAAAAAACTTATATATTTGTCAAAACTAAAGTTTTTTTAAATGCATTTATTTAAGTTAAACTTATTTAAAATATCGAAAGAAAATTGCTGGTTATATTTAAAATTATGTTAAATTGCAATTAAATCCAAATCTGTCACATTTTCAGGTGCAAAATCATATTCTAATGTCTTATTTGATGCCTTCGAAAAATATTCTATATGAAAATATATAAACGTGTACGGAAAATTTTATGAAATTAATAAAATTAAGATTTTTACTTTATAGGGGAGACCAGGGGAATGGCGGTACTCGGGGTTAAGCCGCCACCCCGCTTAGTTTAAAAACTAACGGCGGTTTGAGATAGTGAATGCGCCGGCACTTTAGCGACCAACTAAAGAAATAGTGCTTAGAGTGAGAGTGATTTTGTTGTACGTCGTTCGTTTATTGTAGTGAAAAATTTAGTTTCCATTTAGTTGCTCCTTATTTTAGAGCTTCAAATGCGTACAGATAAATACCTTCTATTATAACATTAGGTACTTAACATAATATTACCCGTAATCTACATGCATTCGCCGACATTTTGATGCAATTTGTTGAACAAGTACGGTTCTTCTTTCGGCTTTGCTGGGGGATTTCCGCTATATTATCCTCTCGGGGTAATGCGCCACCATGGCAAAGGCTGTCTTTGCCAATTTGAGTTAAATTGTAAGCTTAACAGACTAATAAATCTAGCTTAAGGAACATTGTAATTATTCATTATTTTGATAAATTGTTTTCTATATATTTTCAGTAGGTTATGTGTTTTCCTAGTATCCATTTTATGTATTTACTAGGTCATTAAAGAGTGGCGTCATTACCCCGATACAGTGGCGGAATTACCCCCAGCATCCTGTGTAATCCCGCCACTGTACAGAGGTTGAAAGAAAGTTTTTTTATGTGTACTTACTTTACAGTTATGATTACGGTTAAATTGATACAGATACTAAAGGTCATGATTTAGCTTTAGAATTTTTACTATTAAAAAATATATTTTTGAGGTGGAAAAAATTAAATTCCCTTAAGGTGTCGCCATTCCCCTGGTATCCCCTACTAGGTCATTTAAGAGTGACGTCATTACACCGATACAGTGTCGGAATTAACCCAGTATCCTGTGTAATCTCGCCACTGTACAGAGGTTGAAAGAATTGTTTTTATGTGTGCTTACTTTACAATTATGATTACGGTTAAATTTATACAGATACTAAAGATCATGATTCAGCTTTAGAATTTTTACTATTAAAAAATAAACATTTTTTTTAGGTGAAAAAAAATAAATTCCTTTAAGGTGTCGCCATTCTCCCGGTCTCCCGTAAATTATATTTCTTCGAAAAATTTTATAATTCATCTTTTTTATCATAAAATTATGATAATTACAAAATTAATAAACAAAATTAACTGTTTGTGCTTCTACTTCTAAATAATAAATTCGTATAAAAATTACCTTGATAAAACTTAGGAAAGCAAAAAAAAATATATAAAAGTAATTTAAAAATTGTAGGTGAACACTTTCGATCCAAATTATTTTAAATTTATTATCTAGGCATAAATTGATACAAAGAATAAAACATTTTTAAAAATTTGTTTTATTAATTATTAAAATTATGTTACGATTTAAATTTTAAAATTTCATTTCAATTTTAATATTCGGACTAACCAAATCTTAACTCATTCATACTGTTTAACAGTTGAAGTTATTCCCAGAACCTGTGAGTAAATTACGATTTAGATCAAAATTCGCGGTAGATGTTCCTTTTTTTTTCTCGACTATATAATAAGTATTAACTACGTATGAGGTACAGCCATTACAATAGATTTCAGTAAGAGTTCACTGCTATACACATTGAGGAACGATACTTACAGTGTAGCTTATTATTCGCTGCCGTTACATATTTGCATGTACAATGAAATAACTCTTAGCTGATGTTAAGGGTCTCACAGACTGCTGCTTTTTTTTTTAATTTTCACAGTTTAACTTAAAATTTTCAGTTTAACTATAGATACTAGTGAAATTTTGTTTAGTTTGGAGCCTTAAATTGCTAAAGACTTCCAAATAGGTGAATTTTAATTCTTATAGACATGTACATGAAGATTAGTTCAGAAATTATATCCTACCAGATAATCCAACCTTTTACTTATCCTTGGATCAAGCGGTTTCAGAGACTGCTCAGTATAACACTTAAAACTACTTACGAAAACTGTAGTTAAGTTTTAATTACTGCAATTAAATATCAGTTGCATAGTATTAAACTTTAACATCATTTTACCGTGAGCAACCGCATGTAAACAGATGCAGCACTCAACAACTACAAGTAATTAAGTTAACAGTTAATATCTGGGTTACAGTGTATAAATAATAAGTGAATAAATAACAGGTATTGATTTATACTTAACAATAACTAAGCGACTATTTTTTATTTTACCATATTTAATAAATCGTAAACTAAGTGCAAAATTCGTATCATGATTTGCAGCTGTTGCATTATTGCGGTACATGGTGTCGATAAAAACTTTTAATTTATCTTGATGTATGCAACTTAAAATTTAAATAAAAACCACTGTTGAAACTGAAATCACACTGACCATTTTTATTAATACCTTTTGAAATTATACTTCGATTTTTTTTAATCCATTTAGTTTGGAAATTTGATTCTGCGCTATAGCAACAAGAAAAGTCATGCACCAAGCATAGGTTATGAAATACTTTCAAACACTTCCAAATTACTGTAACGAAATTTAGCGAGAAGTTAATAAGAAAACAAGGTTCAACTAGGTGAGGAGGCCTACCCAAGGGATAAAGCTCTACTAACCCTTCCCAAAATTTCTAATTTCCAAAAAATTCTAATTTAGAAAACGCATAGCAAATTCGAAAACCTAATCTTTGCTATTACCACCAATGGTTGGAAAGGTATCGAATTCTTTTGTGCAGCCTGTATGATCTATGGATTTATGAGTATATTCACTCTAAATTAAAATGTCTGAAATTCAGACACTTAAGTGTCTGAAACGGTGTGTTCAATTTTCAGACATTTTAAAATGTCTGATTTTTTTCAGACATTTTTTGTGTCTGAATTTCAGACACTTCAAACGTCTTAATAGCATCCATTTTTTTTCAAGCATCATACGTAGCCATGTTTGACCACGTTGAATCCTGGAAAAATATTTGGCTGGGGTCCTGCCCCCTCCCCCTCCCCCCCCCCCCTTACAGCCTGATTTTTTTGGTGCTCTCAATTTTGGTATGCATTTTTTGTTAAGCTGATAATTTAAATCTTTTACGACATTTTACTGATTATAATCAATATTTTGAACTCAGGAGTAGAACAAGATTAAAACAAAAAATATTTATCTAAATATTAGATTTTTTAAATTTGTTTTATTTTTAATCTTATTTTACTTTAAAAGTTCAAAATATTGATTATAATCAGTACAATTTCGAAACAGATTTAAAACATAAGCTTTACAAATATTGCACATCACATTTGTGGGCACTAAAATCGTAGGGGGGCGGGCGGGGCACGGCCCAGTATGCCCATTCTTTAATTAAGAATTTCTTTTGAAAAAAATGCAACCCTGAATTATTGTTATCTAAATTGAGATGTCCGGTACTCGGGAGTATCCGTTGTGGAGGTTAATGAACATTCCCGAATAGCTGAAGCATCTATTTAGCGAATACTTTTTTAATCCGCATGGCATACATATTTGCATATTTTTACCTCACAAAAGCAGACATCTCCGATTATCGGACAAATTCAACGGCAAGGGCTATTGATGGCTTTTAAAGTACATGGATAAATATATATATTTCTTATAATCTTGTCCTACTCTACTTCATATAATTTAAAAATAGATTTTTTAAAAATTTATATTGCCACATAGACAATTTTACATATATATCAGATGATAATCACAACTATGAATAAATAAATAAATATTCTACTTTATCCCTTTGTACTCGAGGGCTCCGGAGCGGAGCCATTTAAAATTTGTCTTCAAACTCGAGGGCTCCTCTACGGAGACGATGCAAATAATTTTGTGATACCTGTCTAGAAAAGCCAAGATTACATGGTATCATAAAATTATTTGCATTGTCTCCGTAGCGGAGACCTCGAGTTTGAAGACAAATTTTAAATGGCTCCGCTCCGGAGCTCTCGAGTGCAAAGGGTTAATATTGAGAAAAAAATTACTTCGGTATTTTGTTTATTTATATTTTGTGTTTTTAATCTGGTCCTACTCTAAAAGTTCAAAACTTTAATTATAATCAGTGCAAGATTTAAGGTATCAGCTTTACGAAAATTTCATACAAAATCCCCCCCCCCCTCCCCGAAAAAAAAATGAAAATCCTTATCATTTAAAAATTAGATTTTTTAAAAATTTATATTGCCACATTGGCTTATTGTTATCATTCCTATTAAACACTTTTCATTAGATATCTTTAAAGCAAAATAAAGCCGCAAAAAAAAGAAGTTACCACATAATCACTGTGATACATACTTGCGATGCGTATCAGTAAAGTCTAATTGGAAAATGACCTTCGAAGTGAAATATATTTTCTATACGCAGCAAAATCAAAATAAACAAATGATTTCCCTTTTCCTGACTATGTTACCTCTCTGATCATCTATGGGTTACATCTATGTTTCCAAGTCAAAAGCTTTGCACATTTAATCTACTCGGTAAAAGATTTGATAGCTTTAGAAATATATCTAAGAAATATTTGAGATAAATATTCTTTTTCAATTATATATAAATTTCATAAAAATCAATTGATTTTTTTTTTCCAACAGCGAAAGTCTATAAATATATTTTTTAGTTTCAGATAAATATTGTTCAATTGGGAAAAAAAAAGGCAATCTCGAAAATCGGGATTAAAATTGAAGCGGGATCCCGGGATATCAATCCGGGATTGTAATCCCTAGCTAGGAAGTAAGAAAGCTTTAGGAGATCTTTCAAAGTTTTTTTTTCTATTTCCTTGTGGTCGTTTAGTATGAGATAGGCATTAGTCATTGAAACTAAGAACTGCCATATTGAAAACAAAACAAAACAAGGGAATGAACTTAACTTTTAAATATGTCTGTTTTTTAGTGATGTTATTACTTTAAATTTGAGAAAAAAGATGAGAATAAATAATACATAATTTGTAATAAAAGACATCGTCATAAATTAAAAAATATATACTTCTAGAATTATTTTTTTTTTTTGCAAAAAGATTCAAAACTAATTAAATTTCATGTAAGATTTTGTTTAGTACAATAAATAAAATCATAAAAGACACTAATTTTAGTACTATAAAGAAATTATAACACTTACTTAAATCGCTGTTTGCAAGAGGTAAGAAAAATTCCTCGATTTGAAATTTTAAAAACTACCACAACCACAGTGAGGGAGAAAGACTTGCACCAGTTTAAAAGGTAATCCCATAATACATCCGACTAGCCATATTTAAAGAATGAGATGTTTCATCCTCAAAACAGGACCTGCCAGACAAAAGTTTCTTTTTTTTTTTTGCCAGCTTCGACAGGACGAAGATGAATAACACAATATTATTGATATAAATTAATACGAGTTAACACTAAGCCCATTGCACACGCTTTGTAGAATTTCCGGGTGTAATCTTCAACCGTCGTCTACTTCTGTTCTGTGTCTATCTCGCCCTTATATCGACGACAGCTTCTAAGAGACATTTGATGTCGAGCACACACGTCAGATGTATGTATTCAATAAATAAATAATCCAAGTTAATACGAACACAGTAAATCACAGTACTTCATATTTTGCAAAAAACGAGTTAAAATACACGCGTACATAAAAACAAACTTCGTTTGAATTACAACGTATACCACTTCGGAGGAAGACATCTAAAGCGCATGCGCAACTGGGAGTGTGAGTGCCCCCTGGTGGTTATTGGGTCAGAAGAATCAAAACGTCTTAAATTAAGACACGTTTAAAGCAATGAAGTGTCTTAAAATAAGACGTTTGCGGATATTTTAGACATTATTCTCAGTTCATTTGCACCATGGTCATAGTAAGACACTTATGTATCTTAAATTAAGACATCTATAATGTCTAAATTTTCAGATTAAGACACTTAAGTGTCTAAAATTCTTTTTCAGTCACATATGTGTCTAAATTTAAGACGCTTCTATTTGCAGTGTGACTTAACACTAAAATATAGTTCAGTTGCAGGTTACAGTGCGTCTCAAAAGTATATGGACAGACAGTTTTTTGAAATAACAGTTCAAAAAATGATGCAATAATCACGAAAAAAAAAAATAATTAGCATATGGAATCATAAGATAACCTTTAACTGATGTGACTAAAATTTGTCACACAACTCATGTGATCAGGTCTCTCAGACCCCTCGAATAAAATGAATAAAAAACAATAACTCAAATGGTTGAATTTACTTAAATTTTGTCCTAACAATATCGTTGTACTTCTCTTAGGAGCATGTGAATTAAACTGCATGAAAAAAGTATTTTATTCATATTATTTAACTTCAGTACAGAAAAGTAAAAAGCTGTAAAAGTGTTTACAGCTGGGGAGTCGCGGGGTCTGAGAGACCGCGTGACATCAGTTAAAGGATAACTTTATTGTAGAAATACCATGCTTATATCACAGATTATTTGTAAAAAAAAAAAATATTCAATCTAAGCCGTCTCAAAAATATATGGGCAACGAAAAGAATCGCTGTTTTTAACAAGTATCAAACAAATTTGCATATTTTGCCTTCTGTAAATGACTTCGAAATATAAAATCACTGCTCGTTTTTAAATTCCCGAGTTGGAAAATGCCTCCCAACTATCCATTTTCTGCAGCTGATACAGCTAAAATTTGGGGTTTAAAGGCTCAAAATGTTAAAGTTTATGATATTGCTAAACAAATGAAGCGTAGCAGATCTAGAATTTATGAAATTTTATCGAAAGGTGATAATAAGATTGCAAAAAAGCGTTCAGGTCGACGAAGAAAAAGATCTCAGCGGTAAGATGGAAGGATTTTGCAAGATGTTTTAACCAAAAAGAATACTTTTCATAAAATTGCGAGGACTTTAGACTTTTTTGTTTCGAGATCTACTGTTCACTGTCGCATATATGCTAGCAAATTGTATAAGTATCGCAGATTGTATGGGACACTTATACTGAAATTGCACCATAGAAAGGCACGCTTTTTTGGGGCTATAAACACAGCATTGAACAGATGAATGATTAAATGTTTTCTTCAGTGACGAAAAAAAAAATGAATTTGGACGGCCCTGGTGGCTGGGTATTAGGATGGTCACAAGAAATCAATTTCCGATTTTTTTTTTTTTTTTTTTTTTTGGGGGGGGGGACCCTCCAAAAAGTTGACAATTGGCTAGAAAATGAGATTGCCAAAATTTCTGCTCATTTAGATAAGGTTCATCCGTGTCTCATTGAGGCCAAAATTTGGAAAAAACGTAATTTTTCGCAAAAAAAATGCTGTTTTTCCTTCATGAAATAAATACAATTAAACCCAGAAACGTAGAAACATAATTCTGGTCTCATTTCATAAAAATTTTATGCCTTGAAGAACCACACACCCCTTTTTTGTAAAAATTTATAGATTTAGATATATGCGCATTTTTGAGGACCAGACTTTATCTGAATCTTAAACATTTACTATTTATGAAAATGCGAAAAAATATTGTAACTTTCCATTTCATATGTTTTTGCCCCTTTTTGGTTTTCATTTTGTACATAATAACGGGTTTCATTAAAAGAAAAAAAACTAAGTAAATAAAAAAAAATAAATTTAAACTGAAAGAATTAAAAGAAAAAAAGGGCAAGGAAATTTAAAAATTGAGAATAAATAATGTTAAAATGCATTTTATTATTAAAGTTGTGCTACAAGAAAGGAGGCATTATAAAGAAAAGAAATAATTATAATTTACAATTGTCACGTTAAGGTGTAATGGCCTAAATAAGGTGGCTTTTGAAGAGTCTTGAAAAGTTTTTCTACATTCAGATACAACTTTTAGCAGAAACTGTCTTTGTTCTTCGTCTTTTGCTAAACTGGAATTGAAGTCTCGGATGAATTTTATTCCCCTTTCGGCTGTTTCATTGACAACCTTAAAACCATTCGCTATTTTAATTTGCTTTCAATGTTTATTTTCACTCCATACATTGGTATCAGTATTCAAAAATTGCATATTAATATAAAACCTCTTTAAAAACATAGAGGAAAGTAGGTTAATGCCGCCGCTCACTTAAGGGAAAACATGAATAGATAGTCAAATTTATACAAAAAATAAATATTTTTTTTTTAACGCAGTATAAGTCCAAAGCATAAGAAACAATTTGCAATCAACTAATTTGCATAAAAGGTTTAGGAATTTTTTTATAGTTTTATATAATTAACCATGCATTGAGTGGTAATGCCCGACCTGGTAGGGTAATGGCGCTCAAAATTTGAATACAATATTTAAGTACGAGAAAAGTAACATATGTAGTTCTGTGGGCTATTTACACCACAGCAGACTTTATGCGACCACTTTCCATATATTGTGCAGCGAAACCACGTTTCGTTTCTCCCGAATTCTCCACAAAAACAGCAGATTTCTGTCTCCATACTTTTTTAAATTCAGGTTTTTTTTTTTTTTCCCCATCACTTTTTTGAAGTTTGACCTTTGTTTAATGACATAATAATTAAGGCGGAAAGAGGGGTAATTTTACTATTTCTAAAAAGGGGTGTCAATCAAGAAATTTGAATTTTAAAAAAGAAGCCCACTGGCAAAATTGTTTCAAATTCCACATGAGCGCATTGCCCTTCATAGTAGTGTTGGATTTTAATACATTATAGTTGGCGTAACAACGCACTATAAAAATTAATAAAAGCATGAACGTACAGCTAAATGTATATTTTGTAGATATAATAAGTGAATTAACATTTGAAAATAAGAATGTAGACTTACCTTCAAGTTAGATGTTGTAGAATTTTATAATAAAACAACTGCAAACTAATAATGTGCGGACACAAAAATACTTTCCTTCCGACGGTTAATATATCCTTACTAGGAACTTACGATGAAGTTCGCAAGATGCCGGTACCGATCGCACGTCTTAAATTGTATTCTGTTTAGAGATATTGGAGTGAGCGGGAGTACCCGCTGAGCGGCATTACCCTACTTTCCCCTACAGTTTGAGATGAAACAAAAACATCGACTTATTTGTTCAATAAATAATCCACTTCGTTGAGACCTATTGTTGCTCTTACATTCCTATAATCATTTTCTTCTTCAAATGACATTAATTTTACAGCGATGGTTAATTTGACTTTTTTTTCCCAAAGTATCATCTAAAATTGAAAATGCAAGTTGATACGAGTTAAGATACAAAAGCCGGTTTATCATTTTAGCGAGTGCTTTGTCTGCAACCTATTTGTCAATTTTTCTGTAGTCTACAAGTCATTTTAATAATTGCAGTTCTTGATTGCTGGCTAAAGAGGGAGTGGGGGCGTTGAACCATGCTTTGACATAAATATTGATTATAAATAATCAAATGTCTCTAATACCTTCTTTTCCTAAATTTATTAAAGAGAGCTGATCCGTGAAAAGATATATTTTGAGCGAATAAATGGTCTGTGCCGTCCATCAGGCATAATGAATAGCACTAGATGCTCTGAAAAAATGTCTTTTGGAGAAAAACATCCTATGAAAATTGCACAAAATTGAATAAATTCTTTTTAATCTTCCCTGGGCTGTTCATTTTTTAAATATTCTGTACAAAAACTTGAAATTTCTTCCGAATTAACTATTTACAGCCCGTATTTCATCTTTAGTAGCATTTTTATACTTAGTCTCATTCAAGTTAGACAACTCAATCTGAATTTTTTTTTTTTTAATATCTGGATGAGGGGCAGTGGTTGTGCCCACTTTACAATCAAAAACAGCATTTAGGATAATTTCTAAATTATGGTGGCGACTTAGTAAATACAGAAGATTTTTGCTATAATAATTACTATAGCAAAATGCAGGTTCAGCAACCACTGTTTACTGCAGGCGTATATCAGAACACACTGCCTGGATTTTACTAATTTCCTCCCACTCTTTAACTGCTTAAAATATAGCTTTTGCCTGAGTTATTCCAATACTACTTTCAAACTGAGGAACTCCTTTTAACAATTCTCCATCTCCACAACTAATTAAAACTGCTATCCTCACTACATTTTCTTTATTCAAAAATGAGAAAGCAGTTATCAACCCTAGTGAACAACAGTTCCCGCTAAATCGGAATTTTTAAATCTGTTTTTGGTGAGCTCAGTTCTTTGTTTTTGAAATAGTTGTTTGCGGAGTCGTATTACACTTCTACTTCAAATTAAAGTCTGTGAATAACTGATGGGTGTACTGTAAGTCTAGCAGCCTCTCTGGTGTTCAGTTTCATTTGGTGAATGTTATAAAATAAAATACGTAAAACTTGACAATTACTTGGTAACTTACTGCCGGCGATTTGATGAGGCAGGTGACCAGTTAAAAAAACCTTGCATTTCTGCCATCACACTGAAAGGGGGGGGGGGGGTTCCCGGAATGTTTCATCGATTTAAAAAATAGATAACGATAGCAGGTAACAAAAACAACTTTGTAATAAAATGAGAAATTCAGAGGTTTGTTTTAAATGCGCTTCAACTGCATTACAAATCGAGGAGCTCTTATTTTCCAGGCACAAAGTTAGATAACTAATAATTAACTATAAGTCATGAAATATTTTTTTAAAGTTACAAAAATTTTTCGATTTCTTCTGTTTTTTAATAGAAACAATAGAAAAAAATTATCAAAAGTAATAAAAATTATTCATTTCTCATTTTTCACTTTTTAAAAATAATGCAGAGTTTGAGGTATGGTTCACGAGCTGACCTGAAAAATACTAAACGTCATTGAATATAAGTTTTGAAAAGAGTAAAAGTTCAAGGCAACAACATTTTCTATGAAATAAAACAAGAATCGAGTTTCTAAAACAAATAGTTTTCCCTTAATGAAAGAAAAACTACAATCTTTCACCTAAAATCTCAAATTTTCAAGAATTCAACCTCGATGAGGCATCGGTTAATTTTATTCAATTGAGCTGAAACTTTTCCAATGTCAATTTCTAACTAATTGGCAACTTTTAGGGGGAGGGGTCCGCTGGAAGACAAGGTTAAAATATTTTTTCCCATATAGCTTGTGACCACCCTACTGGGTACACTATTGGCATGATCTATGAAACTCGCGAGTTCTTGCAAGGAAAGGGTTCTATCATGGTGTGGGGCGCATTCTGTTTCAACTGAATAACGGATATTGCTTTTCTTAAAGGTCGACAGTCCTCTGAGGATTATCAAAATGTTTTCAAAGGCAATCTATTTCCAATTGGGAACATATTTGGATGGGAATACTGGAAATTCCAACAGTACAATGGCGTTGATTGACACCTTCTACTCAACAACAGCTTGGTTTAAGCAGAATAAAGTGGCTGTTATAGACTGGCCAGCCATCAGCGCAGATGTCAAACCAATTGAAAACCTTTGGAGGGCACTTTCATGAAATGTGTATGCCCAGGATTGTCAGTTTTCGACTATTCAGGAATTAAAGCAACACGTGGGAAAGATTAGGTTCTCTTTACAGCCACACCTTCTCCAAACACTAGGTAAAAGCATGCC
The DNA here is from genome assembly GCA_963932465.1 of Maratus speciosus. NCBI lineage: Eukaryota > Metazoa > Arthropoda > Arachnida > Araneae > Salticidae > Maratus > Maratus speciosus. The sequence goes on along the minus strand of OZ010787.1, from coordinate 280,148,733 downwards.
TGATGGGATTTTCAAGATCGTTTAAAGCAATGGGTCCAAAATTTGAATTTTTAAACAAAATACTCGAAAAGTCCATATATTTTTCAAACAGCCTATTTTTATTCTTTTACAAAAATTCTGTAAAACTTATACTGCATTTCTTTGTTGTACTGCATAACTTGTGTTATAATTCCATATGCTTATTATTTTTTCCGTTATTATTGCTTCACTTTTTGAACTGTTATTTCCAAATATTGCTTGTCCATATACATTTGAGACGCACTGTATAAAATGCATAACACAGTCGAAAATTCTCCTTTTCAGCATTTTCCACCAATTCATAAAAATACACTCATATTCTTTTGTACAGTCCTCTACGTATTTTTATAAACACCCACACATTGAACTAAAATGTAATTTAGGTAAAAAATGCATAACACAATTAAAAATGCACTTCCAGTAATTACTTTCCATAGATGACAATGTATCTAGCTCTTTGCGTACCCCTCTATATAAATTTATTTATATTCAACAAACATATATTAGTATTCTAAATACAGTTCAGCTGGAAAATACATAACACAATCAACAACCGCCCGTAAGCAATTAACGCCCATAGACAGTAATACATACAAATTTCTTTGTGCAGCGGTGTATATGATCCACAGAATTTTTCTAATTCGCATAATAAGAAAAAATTTAGTTAAACTTAAAAACGCATACAACTGAAAACGAACTTCCAGCAATTATAGCTCATAGACAGTAGTGTAACCAAATTCTTTTCTGAATCCCTTTAAATGAACGCAATAAATGCTGTTAACATCATATTCTACCGTATGCATCTTGTAGTGTACCTCAGTAATGTATATCAATTTCATATGTTTGAAATAATATATGGCAATAACAAACTGCATCTGCGTCCAGGGTTGGTGAAGTAATGCAAGAAACCTTCACAACCGTACTGAATCAAGTCCATTCATCAGTATACTACTCTTTCATATGTGGTCCATTCTTGTCTAAATCTTGGTTCGTTGCTATCAAAAAACGTTATAGTTTAAATAAATAGCAATTTCAAAATTTCAGATGAAAAATAAACATTCGTAAATCATCAGATGGATAAACTATGAATGGAAAGTAATATTGTTTTTGATGAGCCTCTCCCCCTCCTCTCGGTAAGGCAAACTAGATACGTGTTCTTGATCATTACTGATCACCACACGGTGCCCTCCAAAAGGACCGCCACGGCACGCACTGCAAGAGAATGACCTACGAGGACGGGCTAGTCATTCTGACCGGCACCAGAATTCCTCAAAGTAGGGTCCCAAGCAGGATTGTCCCGCTTTAGCCTCCTCTGGAGCATTGCACACTCGGGGAACCACGGACCAACACTCACGTTGGTCAATGACGGTCCCCCGAAAATCCCATACACCAACGTCCGAACGCTGACCAAGCAACCCGGCTCAATATAACTCGAAAGAGGGGTCGGAACAGGTTCGACCTGATGCAGAGCCACCGGCGCATCATCGATTCCTAATCGCGGGACACTTCATAGGAAGAGCCCGTGCTCGGAAACTAGCGAGGGGGACTCCACACCAGCTTGCTTTACCGCGTGCCGAAACTGAGAAACTCCTATAAAGGTTATCTCTGCGATTTCAGCCCGCGGATGAAAGGTTAGTAGAAAGTAAAAAACAGGAAAGTTAGACTCAACCCATAGCCAGCCCACAGCCAACTCGTTGGCTGAGAGAAGATGGCTAGCTATGAGTCAAGGGAGAAGGAAAATATAACACAACATAAACTTAATCTAAACATAAACACGTCATTACACCATCGGACCAAGAACGGAAGTAGGGGCGATACCTCACGACCCCGGACGAGGTCTACTTCGGTGTAATGATAGGCCTTAGAGCCCAGGAAGTCCCAAGCAGAGTCAAGGCAGAATACCGAAACGTGCGTAGGGGACGAACCACACAGGACGCACATGCTCAGTCCACCCCTTGACTCCACCGAGGAAGACCCGAACCCACAGGAAGACAACATAATATAAAACACTTTAAATAAAATAAAATAAATAACTATTTACAAAAGCGAGTCCGTGCCCATGAGGACCCGTGAGCTACGCACCCTGAGGGGCGCGCGGTCGCGATGCTCACTAGTCAAGGACTGGGCCCGGACCCAAAGGCGACCCTTCGGACCTAGAGGCTTCGCGTCCCCTAAGGGACCCTCCCACCTCCTAGTCAGGTCGTAGGTTAGTAGATAGAAACAAAAATAAGGAAAGTTAGAGTCCCGTAAGGCCTCGGACCGAGTGACGTGTCAGTACGGTCGACTGTCCTAAGACCACCGAACGAGACCCAAGAGAATAAAGCAAAAAAGGTTCGGGATCTGATCGGACCTCGTTGGGCACGGAGGGGGGCAAGCCCTCCCAGATGTTCAAGGGCCCACTTCAGTCTATGTCCAGATCCCGAGGACTCCACACACAACACAGAGTTAGTAGATAGAGATAAAAAAAGGAAAATTAAAAATCCAACACCCGATCGGATCGTCCACAAGGGGTCGCTAAATCCCCTAGGACCGTCATCCAAGGAACCCCAAGGACGACAGCCCACCCAGTGGACAATCTATTTCCGGGTGTTGAACGAAGAGAAAAAAGCAAAAAAAGTTTTGGTCCGACCGGACCCTGTGGTGACCGCCTGTGTTCTGTTCGCTCACCCGCCGCCAACACATCCACCTGCTTCGACGATCCATGGGCATTTGCACCCAAGACCACACAGGGTACCTTGGTTTCCGACTCGCAAGCCCTTTGTTTTCCGAGGCATAGGGTCACGACGCTAAGTCGAGCTCCTCTGAGACACCGCACCGCTCGACAGCCTCGAAGATTCACATCAAGGCAGCTCCGAGCCCCACCCACATGCTCGCTCAGAAAAGCTGGACCGCACTCGCCCCATTCACCTCGGTCAAGCCGGTTACTGCTCGTCGGTCCCCAAAGCAGTCGTCTCCACACGATGACATGCCAGCGACAAGCTAACCAGGGTTCACGTTGCGCCCTCGGACGTAGTCCGGTCGCTGGACGTAGAACTCCATCGGCCACCCGGACCCGTCTGGGTCCCCGCTTTAGTCTCCTCTCCGAAAATGGAAAAGGACCGCCACGGCGGCCACGGCGACCACGGCCAAGCTCCCGGTCATCCTTCCGCGTCAAGGCCGGATTGATTCGGGATCACTTGGAGGTCCAAGAACCCCTCCTCTCGGTAAACAAACGATAAAGAGTTTTTCTTAAAAAAATCATTTCAGGGGGAAAAAAAACTCTAATCACATAGTTCGATATTCGGCCTACAGAGGAATGTACGACAAAGAATAAAACCCTCGTGAAGGAGAAATTTTATCACAAAGTCTTCAGCAGAAAGTTTAATTTACACTTCAAGCCGCCAAGTACACATACATGAAAATTATGTGATGACATATGAATCAAGCTTTCGACAGAAAATGGTGAAAACACTAGAAAAAATCTGGAAACCGAGCGAGAGTTCCACTTGCGGATAGCTAAACAGGCTAGAAAGAAATTTGAAAACTAATGAAATTAAAGCCTCAGATGAAACTTACTGCTGTGTATTCGACTTGAAAAAAGCACTTCCCTTTCCTAAGCTTTTAACATCCATAGCTTCTTATAAATGCAATCTATTTATGCAATCTATATGTTTATAACTATGGGGCGCATTCCTTTAATAAAAATGTGGATGCGTGTACGTCTTGGATGAAATAGAGGGAGGAAGAGGTTCTCAAGGTCTTTTTAGCATTGTTGAAAGACACCTAAGAGAGAAAACATCTAAATATAAGAAAATTATTATGTATTATTATGCCTGTGGTGGCCAAAATAGGAACATCGAAATGCCTCTTACGCTGTTGAAACTAATTAATAGTACAAACATAACAGCAGAGTCAATTGACCAGAAATCCATGGTGTCCGGCCACGCTTTCGTTCCGAATGAAATTTCCGAAATTTGATGCCATTGAAGTTAAGAATTCCGACTTTGTTTCTACTACAGCTTTGGAACAAAGCATCACAAACAAGAAAGAAGGATTCCGAGGAAGCTTGTTTTAGTTGGATGGACATTAGATGTCTGCGAGTTGTGAGAGGTTCTCCTTTCATGTTACTGTTCAAAGAAATCCTCAATGAGGATCAACCTTTTCGCAAAATAATTTGGAAAAATGGGCTCGTGGGCGCAGGTTACTTTTTTTTGTCAAATGTCACTCAAAATGCATTGTACGCGGACCGGAGAAAAATCACTTTGGCCAAAAAGAAAGGTATGGTGGATCTTCTGCCATACATTCCACCAATTCATCATGTAGGGGAGAGCAGGGTACAGTGGTCCACTTTTTCAGTTAACATTTTTTTTCTCTTTAACGGAGAAACCAATCTACCTGAAAATATTTTTGAATATTCTTTAAACCTTTCTACATGCCTCATAATTTTCACAGAACATAATTTCCAATATATTTTTCAAAAAAAAAAATTTACATACACTCGTGAAGTGGACCAGTGTACCCCGCTTCCGGGGTACACTGGTCCACCCACTGGGGCACAGTGGTCCACTATTAGTTATTGTCTAAAATACAATATAAATCTATTTATAATTAATTTAATTCCTTTTATTTCCCTTTTACCTCCAAAATAATATAATAATACAAATTTGCAAGTAGCATTTTGAAACAAAAAACATATAAAACTAAAGAATTATCAAAAAATTTATTATATTTTGAAAATAACAATATAAGATACAGGAGTGATGGCACACAAGTTATTAATTAAGTACAAAAAAAATCAGCAAACATTAAGACAAATATGATGATGAAAAATTTATTAGAAGCTTAAAATAGTCAGGATAAAATAGTTTATTATGAGCTAACCATGTGCTTTGAAGTTATAAATAACCAATCCAGTGAGGTCATCTATTACTTATTAGGTTACAGTTATATTTTTCAAAGGCAGTAAATACAAAACAAAATATTTCTTAATATGTTAACTCTACAATGCATGGTTTTCATTTCTCTCCTTCTCCCCCCCCCCCCCCCCCCAAAAAAAAAAAAAAACTGCTATATTGAACAAGAAAACTTATTTTAAAAATCACATGTGAACTGTTATCCATAATTTAGGAGAAAACTAAAGTGTCAGATGGCTACATTATAATCTGAACAACATAATAACATGAAATTTAAAGTGTGACAAATGGCTAATCTATGCATTGCAGGGTTTAAAGAATTGTCATTTTTCTTTGTTTACTTTATTTTATAGTTAAATAACTATTTTAAAACAATATTCCTTTATAGAGAATAAGTAATTATTAAATATTTTGAAAATTCTTCATTACAGGAGCAGTATTCATTGTGGACCACTGTACCCCAGCAGTGGGTGGTCCACTGTGCCCCATGTTGAAGTTCAATACATATTCATAAAAATATTATTTAAGAATTTCTTTTAAGCATATAAACTTTTAAATTAAATAAAGACCAGTGTCTTACCTTTTCAAAAAAGTTGTTTTATCTTATTTATCCATAACTTTTAATTACTCAATAAAGAGAAGTATGATGATGAAAAGGAGCTCAAAACAACCAGTCAGGATAAAAGGGTTCATTCTGAGCTAACGGTGTGTTCTGAAGGCTATAAGTAATCAATCCAGTGATCTTGTCAATTAGCCTAAAAGAAAAGCTTTAAAAATTTAAAAATAACTGAAACATAAGGGGTGGTCCACTGCGTACTTAGGTCCACTGTACCCTGGTCTCCCCTATACTTCAAAATCTTCCAGTAGATGTCAATACCTGGCTCCAGGCTATTTCCTCTGGAGTACATCATGATGACGATGATGATGATGATAGTATTGTGTACAGTGAATGATTTATGATAACTGGCAATATGTTTCACTCTTTGTGTTTAATTTAGAGTAAAAAATAGAATAAGTAAATATAAACCAATATCAAGAATGTTTGTAATCATAATAAACAGGTCTTTTTTTACACATGGAAATTTCACAACCATACTGGACCAAGTCCTTATTTTTTTAAACGTATAAATTTACAATAAAAATATTAATTTGTCATTTGTAAAAGTAGAGCACTATAAAAATGACACCTTAAATTGAATATTGACATATATAATCCTTATGAATCATTTGACCTGAATTATTTATTAAGAACTTTAAAGCGTTATTATTCATAATAGAGATAAATGGACTTGGTTAACTATGGTTGCGAGCCCCTCACATGACCCATTTCTGACTTTTGCATAAACACACAGAAATACAATTGATGCATGCAGAATGGAAAATATTCTCCTGCAACTCTGTTTATACCTGTTCACTTGACACACCTCCAACTGGAAATTATAAATAATCAGCACAATTGGCAATGAACATAGTCCACACTCCACAGGTTTGTTAAATCTGGGGACGGAATAGCACATCAACGATTTAAAACGATATCATATTTGAAAACTGTAATTGAACTTGAAAAAGGGAAAACATTGAGGAAAGTATATCAGATTTTTTTCCTTTAGATGAAAGTAGACGCCTCAAAAAATAACTAAATCTTATTTTTTTTATTATTATTCGTGAACTAACTGTATGCTCCACAATACTCTAATTCTTTTAATTGATAGAACAGTTAATACGTAGTCTAAAATGTTTAAAAATATTTCGATTTTCGTTATCACGAAATCTTGACACTTTTGTTAGCTCCTTTGAAGTTAGAGATATCGAGGTTTGAGTGTATATCAATTTCATTGTGTTTGAAACAGCGTAACATCATAAAAAATACACTGCCAACCCCCCCCCCCCCCGGAAACTATTATCTAATAGAATTCTTTTGTGTAACCCGATAAATGTTTTGCACTCCATATTCTACAGAAAACATGTTTTAGTGCATCCCAGAAATGTATATGAATTTCTTTATGTTTAAAATCGTGCAAAATCATTAAATTACACTGCAAACTATTTTCTCTTTATACTACAATGTAACGGAATTCTTTTGAGTGTCCCTGTAAACGAACTACAGATACTATACACTCTATTTTCAATAGCAAACATGCAGTAATAAACCTCAATATTATATTTCAATTATATAGCAATCTGAGTATTTACGAGAGTTATAACAAGTCACAAACACTTTTCAACTACGTGGAAAGTGTTAAAAATGGGAATTATAACAATAAAAAATGCTTACAAAATGTAGGCAAATAATTTGTATTGCTCTTTTTCAAAATTATCCATAAAATGGACCGCAGAATTGTTGCCTGTTCAAAAAAAAAAATGTTCCGAAAAAATAGTGGTTATCTTGCCAATGGGAAAAAGAAAAATGTATCATTCTCATTATGTTTGTACGTTCCAGTATTAAATTCTGGTGGTATCTACAGTATTCACAATAATGCAAAAATATTTTTCTGAAGTTTTTGTTTTCAATTGGTAATGAATTTGTAATCTTGTTGTAAACACATCGATAAAAAGAAAGAAAGTAAAACCCTATCTCATTGTTAAATTCAGGTATGTTATATCCTTCCTCTTCTATGTTGCTTTTTATATTACCAAAAATTCAGTCAACTATCTCTGTCTTGTTTTTATGTTGAAATTTTCAAAAGTCTCATTCGAAAAACTCCATTCGTATTTTGATATGAAAACATTTCAAAACTACTTTTTTTTTAACTAAATGATTAGGGGGGAAATCTTATTGTTATCCATATCTCGATTGAGTAAGCTGGATGATTTCTTATCGTAAAGATTTTTTTTTCTTTTTTTTTTAAGTAGACGATTTCAGTTCATGTAAAATAGAAATGTACAGAAGAATGTAGAAATCTATCAACTAAAATAAGCATATTAATAGTGGCATACACGGTATATTCTTATAATTCGCAATGAATGTTAACTGAAAGTTAAGTATAAGTACGGTAACGCTCGTTTTATCGCGCTTTGTTATATTGCTCTTTTTTTAGTGTCTCTTGAAAGAGTAACTCCTAATTAACTGCAGCTTTTAAGTAATTTTACATATATGTGAATTTCAATAAGTAAATTCTCTATCTCTAATTATATCAAGAAAATTATAATGTGCGTATAAGCTAACATTTTGGAAACAAGTAAAAAAAAAAAAAAATCACTCGTAACTTTCAGTTTTATCTTTCTTAATGTTTAATATCCCCAATCATATCGCGCTTTTTTATTGTCTCAGGCGGAATTTTCCAATACAGTAAGGGGTTTTTTGAATAGGGAGTTATTTCTTTATTTTTTTTTTTTTTTTTAGTTTCTCTTGAGAATTAGTAACTCTTTGCTTGTCACATTACCAATATACGTGTAACACCAAGATCTTGAATTTTTTATTTATTACATTGTAAAATAAATTTTATGAAAATCTTTATTCCTGTTTTCATTCAATCATTTGCGTCGCTCTTTCATGTTGAACAATTAAAAATTTTTAATCTATAAATGACTTCTATTACACTTTGATCCAAAAGTTCTTTGGGAACATTTGAGGTTAACTTAACCCGGGAGAACTCGCTAATGAGAATGCTTAATTGTTTTCTTTTACTTTACATTCATATAATATCAACTTTTTTTAGTTGGCTTAGTACTTTTATTCACAAAATAGGTAAATTAATTGAAAAACATTTTGAAATTTTAATTAAAATGAAAAATGATTTAAATAAGAGTCTTAAAAAAGTACGACTGTGAGAGAAAATCTCATGCAGCGAGTTCTCCCGGGTTAATAAAAGAAATAACATTATAAAAAATCAAAGAATTATTATCAAATTCACATTTTAATGTATACTTTCCTTCATGGGCTAGTAAACATTGAGAAAAAACATTTGGGTTTCAACAAGATTTTAACCAGCTCGTAAAGCTGAAACTATTCAAGATTGGTCCAGGTCTGGCCTGCAATATTTTATTTGCCCAAAAAAATGGCTCTCTAATGATCCCGGTCTAAATACCGGTAGATTGTTTTTTTTCTATTCGGAGCATATTCGACAACGCTAGCTGTAATCCTAAAACAGTAAGCTTAGAATTTCGAGCGAATTTCGATAATCCGTCTCGAAAACAAGCACGATTTTCGTCTATTGTTAGAGTAAAAAATTTTTCAATCTCACTAAGAAAAAAATTGCAAATTTCGTCAATTAATCGCAGAAAAAATTCACGAATTTAGAGGGATCGGATGGGTTGGAATCTACCTTTACCTGTTAATTCAAGTATTTAATTTTTTTCCACATCCACCATATGCGATACACGAATGAAATTTCCTCAAAGTGTGACTTAATTAGTAATAGTTCCATTATCCGTAACAGTATAATACCCCCCCCCCCCCTCATGTTCGTTAGGCACACAACTACCATTTGACATATTTCAACAACTACGCGCGCAAAGCAATGTTTTTTTACTAGTGTAATAAAACGGTACAAGATAACAGGTGCTTGTTTTATTCAGAACTCTACTATGAGTGTGGGCAGATCAATCAACTAACCAATCAACCAGGAAGTGCAAAATATTTCAGCTAATTTCTTGTTAACCCTTTGAGCTCTGGTGATTGAATTTCTTCCCACTTAATTTTAATCTCCAAATGTCATAATTGCACCCTAATATTAAACCAAATTTATTTGAAAATAGATAAATGCATTTTTTTCCTGTATAGTATAGCAAACCGAATTTTTGTCTGCGAAATACTGGTGCTAATGTGACATTTGGGAAAATTGAAGAAATTCACCCACCAGATCTCAAAGGGTAAAGCGTTCCCATTCCTGACAATTTAGCTTAAATTATTTAACACTGTAATATTAGATTATACTTCTAACTTTGTTTTGAAAGAAAATGCCAATTTTACTCAAAATTGTTGACCACACCCCTCCCTTTTCATATTTCTTGAATTTAAAGTTTAATCAGCAGAGTTAGTAGTGGAAGTCTTTATGTTATTTTAACCTGTGATAGTCGCATGTGTATATCTGTGATATAAGCCGTCATTATCTTCTTGTAAGATTTTAATGCATTAGTTGGTTCGAGAGCAACTACCGCGGGTGAAAAATTGATGCCGGTAGGAGGAAGGTTGAGAGAGCCAAAGGTTCTACTCTACTTGGTTCAAAACATACAAGAAGAAAGTGGCAGCTTGGATCACAGCTACTAACGCAGAGTAAAAAGCAGGCAAATTAATTGAATACATATTTTTATTGACAACACATTACGGCAGCACTATTTCCACACAGTACGTATGATTACGCAGACATATAAAATTTAAAAAAAAAAGAATTGGTTCAATTCATATTGTATTTTTCACCATCTGTACCTTTTATTACGTTGCATGCGCTGTAAAAATACCAGCACCGTTTCTTTAACAAAAACACTTTACATAAGGAAAACTACAAGCTGCGATTTTTCAGCACAACACCCTAAATAGAATCAACAGCTTGCATGTGCATGGAAATTTAACCGATCTAAGGAAACTGTAAATGCTAAAACTATAGCGCCTAGAATAAATAGCGTGGAAATCTACTATTCAAACAGCGCTAAAAATTTGTATCCCTTAAATGTGCAATGATGCTGAAATACAAAGAGCCGATCACAGCGACATCTGCGGTATATTAAATTTCAATGTAAACATCGTATTATTACAGTGTCTAGACCAAATCATGTTGGAGTTTTAGAAGATCTCCTGCAGATGTCGCTGCGATCGAATCTTTGGATTTCAGCATCGTTTGACATTTAAGGAATCCAAAATTTTAGCACTTTTTTAAGTATTACCGGGATTAGCCGATTTCTACACTATATATTCTAGATGCTATACCAAAATGGTACTTAGATAATTTAAAAGGAAATAAAAAGAAAATTGCCCAGTTAAACTCATGGCATTGAGCTCACAGAATATTCACACTAATTGTATATTATACTCTTATTTCAAAGAATAATGCCCCTCGAAAAATAAATGAAGGGATTAGTCAACATTGCCCTCCTTTATACTTAACCTAAGAACCTCCAAATCTAATCAGGGAAGCTCCTTAACATAACAAACTGGTATACCAAATTTGAAGCAAATCAGATAATTCTGCATGAAAACCCATTTATCTAAATTAAGGGGAGGTCTAGCCCTCCCTTTCCTCCCTTTATACTTAACTAATAAACCTCCAAATCTAATCAGGGAAGCTCCTTACCAAAATAAAACGGTATACCAAATTTGGAGCAAATCGAATAGTTCTGCATGAAAAATCCATTTATCTAAATTAGGGGGGGAGCTAGCCCCCGTTTCCTCTCTGTATACTTAACTAATGAACCTCCAAATCTAATCAAGCCATCTCCTTAACATAATAAAACGGTATACCAAATTTGGAGCTAATCGAAAAACGCATTTATCTTAATTAAGGGGGGTAGCCCCCTTTCCCTCCTTTATAGATAATAATGATCTTCCAAATCTAAGCAGGAAAGCTGCTTAATATAATTAATCGGTATACAAATTTATAGCAAATCGCATATTTCTGCATGAAAAACCCATTTATCTAAATTAGGGGTGCACAAACATTTTAAGAGAAGGGCCACTTACAGAAACGTTTGGGTTGTCGAGGACCACATAAGTAGCACAGACAGAATTCTATATCGGGGAGATTGGAGGGGGATAACTCTTTATTCTTGAAGAAGAATGATTTTTTGTCTATAGTAAAATTAAACAAATAGAAATAAATATTTGTAAGAAGGGTTTCATCACATCTGTATGAATAAACATACAACACTTTATGAAGACTAATTGTTTCTTCTTGATAAATGGAAAAATATGACAAAATTCAGGACTTTTTTTCCCATGAGCGATTAAAGAATTTCACGATACTTTTGCGACTAATTAACAAAATTTGTAACTTTTTCAAACAATTAACTAAATTCGTGATTTTTTTACCGCGACTGAGTGACAAAATCCGCGATTTTTTCTCGCGATAAATTGACGACGAAACTCGCAATTTCTTGCCCCTGATTGACGAAATCCGCGATGTTTCAGCCTCCGATCAACGAAATTCGTGATTCTTAACCGACTGACGAAAATTGTAATGTTTCCCGCGGAAAACTGACGAAATTTGCGATTTTTTTCTCCGGATAAACTGCCGAAATTCACGATTTATCAGCCGCTGATCAACGAAATTTACAATTTTTCGCACTTCATCGGCAAGATAAGCGATTTTTTTGCGCTCGATTAACAAAATTTGAGATTTTTCCCCACCGAATTGACAAATTTCGCGATTTTTCAGCACTCGATCATCAAAATTCGCGATTTTCTCCACTCGATCAACGAACTTTTCTATTTACCCGCCCCCGATCAACGAATTAACTATTTTTCCGACTCCCAATCAACGACATTCGCCATTTTTCCGTGCCCGATCAACAAATACACGATTCTTATCTGATTCTGATTTATAATATTTCCCGCGGCAAATTGACGAAATTCGCGATTTTGACTCGCGATAAACAGACAAAACTCGCGATGTTTCGGTAAATGATTAACGAAATTTGAGATTTTCCGCACATGATCGACAAAATTGGAGATTTTTCAGAACCCAATCAATGAAACCGGGATTTTTAACTCACTGACGAAATTTGTAATTTTTTCCCCGCTTTAAATTGACGAATTTCACGATTTTTTCTCGCGGTAAACTGACGAAACTCGCGATATTTTTCGCCCATGATTGACAAAATTCGCGATTTCTCCAAACCCGATCAAATAAATTTGTGATCCTTAACTGGATTGGCAAAATTTGCAATTTTTTCCCGCGAAAAATTGACGAAATTTGCGATTTTTTCTCGCGATAAACTGACGAAAAACGCGATTTTTTTCTCATTTGATCAACGAAATTCGCGATTTTTCTGTGCCCGATTAACGAATTTCGCGATTTTTCTGTGCCTCATTAACGAAATTCGCGATTCTTAAACGACTGACGAAATTTGTATTTTTTCCCACGGCAAATTGATGAAAATCGCGATTTGTTTCGCGATAAATTGACGAAACTTGCAATTTTTCTGCAATCGATCAACGAAATTTCATATTTTTCCGCATATGAACGACAAAATTCGCGATTTTTCAGAACCCTATCAACGAGATTTGCAATTTTTCCAAGCAACAAATTGACGAAATTCCCGACTTTTTCCAGTGACATATTGACCAAAATTGTGATTTTTTCCCAGTTATAAATTGACGAAGTTCGCGGGCCACGAGCTAACCTATTGCGGGCCACAGGTTGTGCATCCCTAATCTAAATTAAGGGGGGAAGACCCTCTTTCCTCCCTTTATACTTAAGTAATGAGCTTTTAAATCTAATCAGGGAAGCTCCTTAACATAATAAACCGGTATATCAAATTTGGAGCAAATCGAATATTTCTGCATGAAAACCCCATTTATTTAAATTAAGGGGGGGACTACCCCCCCCCTTTTACCCATTTATCCTTAACCAAGCAAGCCCAAAAACTAATCAGGGAAGCGCCTTATCAGAATGATCCTTAAAAAATGTTGAAGCAAATCGGATATTTCTATCAAGAGTTATCGCGTTGTACGTACGTACAGAACCGGCGGGCACAGGCTTTCATAGCCTGTGAGCTAAAAAAGAAAAATTGCCCAGTTAAACTGATGGCATTGAGCTCACAGGCTATTTACACTAATTGTATATTATACTCTTATTTCAAAGAATAATGCCCTTCGAAAAATAAATGAAGGGATTAGACCCCGTTGCCCCCCTTTACACTTAACCAAAGAACTTCCAAATCTAATCAGTGAAGCTCCTTAACATAATAAACTGGTATACCAAATTTGAAGCAAATCAGATATTTCTGCATGAAATATTCATTTATCTAAATTAAGGGTGGTCTAGCCCCCCTTTCCTACCTTTATACTTAACTAATGAACCTCCAAATCTAATCGTGGAAGCTTCTTAACATAATAAACCGGTATACCAAATTTGGAGCAAATCGAATAATTCTGCATGAAAAACCCATTTATCTGAATTAAGGGGGATCTACCCCCCCCCCTTTCCTCCCTTTATACTTAACTTATGAACCTCCAAATCTAATCAAGCCATCTCCTTAAAATAATAAACCGGTATACCAAATTTGGAGCAAATCGAATAATTCTACATGAAAAACGTTTATCTTATTTAAAGGGGGAGGGGGGGGTAGCCCATTTCTCAGCTTTATAGATAATAATGATCTTCCAAATCTAATCAGGGAAGCTGCATATTGTAATTAACCGGTATATCAACTTTATAGCAATTCGCATATTTCTGCATGAAAAACCCATTTATCTAAATTAAGGGGGGGGGACTAGCCCCCCTTCCTCCCTTTATACTTAACTAATGAACCTCCAAATCTAATCAAGCCATCTCCTTAACATAACAAACCGGTATACCAAATTTGCAGATAATCGAATATTTCTACATGAAAAACGCATTTATCTTAATTAAGGGGGTTAGCCCCCTTTCCCCCCCTTTCTTCCAAATCTAAGCAGAGAAGCTGCTTAATATAATTAATCGGTATACCAAATTTATAGCAAATCGCATATTTCTGCATGAAAAACCCATCTAAATTAGGGGTGCACAACCATTTTGAGAGAACGGCCACTTACAGAAACGTTTGGGTTGTTGAGGACCACATAAGTAACACAGACAGAATTCTATATCGGGGGGGATAACTCTTTATTCTTGAAGAAGAAGAATTTTTTGTATATAGTAAAATTAAACAAATAGAAATAAATATTTGTAAGCAGGGTTTTATCACATCTGTATGAATAAACATCCAACACTTTATGAAGACTAATTGTTTCTTCTTGATAAATGGAAAAATATGACAAAATTCAGGACTTTTTTTCCCCATGAGCGATTAAAGAATTTCACGATACTTTTGCGACTAATTAACAAAATTTGAAACTTTTTCCAACAATTGTCTAAATACGTGATTTTTATATCGCGACTGAGTGACAAAATCCGCGATTTTTTCTCGCGATAAATTGACGACGAAACTCGCGATTTTTTGCGCCTGATTGACGAAATCCGCGATGTTTCAGCCTCCGATGAACGAAATTCGTGATTCTTAACCGACTGACGAAAATTGTAATGTTTCCCGCGGAAAACTGACGAAATTTGCGATTTTTTGCTCCGGATAAACTGCCGAAATTCACGATTTATCCGCCGTTGATCAACGAAATTTACAATTTTTCCGCACTTCATCGACAAGATTAGCGATTTTTTTGTGCTCGATTAACAAAATTTGAGATTTTTCCCCACCGAATTGACAAATTTCTCGATTTTTCAGCACTCGATCAAAAAAATGCGCGATTTTTCTCCACTCGATCAACGAAATTTTCTATTTTCCCACCCCCGATCAACGAATTCACTATTTTCCGACTCCCGATCAACGAAATTCGCCATTTTTCCGCTCCCGATCAACAAATACACGATTCTTAACTGATTCTGACGAAATTTATAATTTTTCCTGCGGCAAATTGACGAAATTCGCGATTTTGTCTCGCGATAAACAGACGAAACTCGCGATTTTTCGGTAAATGATTAACGAAATTTGAGATTTTCCGCACATGATCGACAAAATTCGAGATTTTTCAGAACCCAATCAATGAAATCCGTGGTTTTTAACTCAGTGACGAAATTTGTAATTTTTTCCCGCTTTAAATTGACGAATTTCGCGATTTTTTCTCGCGGTAAACTGACGAAATTCGCGATATTTTTCGCCCATGATTGACAAAATTCGCGATTTCTCCGAACCCGATCAAATAAATTTGTGATTCTTAACTGGATTGACAAAATTTGTAATTTTTTCCCGCGAAAAATTGACGAAATTTGCGATTATTTCTCGCGATAAACTGACGAAACACGCGATTTTTTTCTCACTCGATCAACGCAATTCGCAATTTTTCTGTGCCCGATTAACGAATTTCGCGATTTTTCTGTGCCTGATTAACGAAATTCGCGATTCTTAAACGACTGACGAAATTTGTATTTTTCCCGCGGCAAATTGATGAAAATCGCGATTTTTTTCGCGATAAATTGACGAAACTCGAAATTTTTCTGCTATCGATCAACGAAATTTGAGATTTTTCCGCATATGATCGATAATATTCGCGATTTTTCAGAACCCGATCAACGAAATTTGCAATTTTTCCCAGCGACAAATTGACGAAATTCCCGACTTTTTCCAGCGACATATTGACCAAAATTGTGATTTTTCCCAGCTATAAATTGACGAAGTTCGCGGGCCACAGGTTGTGCATCCCTAATCTAAATTAAGGGGTTGAAGTCCCCCCTTTCCTCCCTTTTATACTTAAGTAATGAGCTTTTAAATCTAATCAGGGAAGCTCCTTAACATAATAAACCGGTATATCAAATTTGGAGCAAATCGAATATTTCTGCATAAAAAACCCATTTATTTAAATTAAGGGGGGGACTAGCCCCCCTTTTACCCGTTTATCCTTAACCAATCAACCCCAAAAACTAATCAGGGAAGCGCCTTATCAGAATGAACCTTAAAAATTTTTGAAGCAAATCGGATATTTCTATCAAGAGTTATCGCGTTACGTACGTGCGTACGTACTTCCATACAGAACCGGCGAGCACAGGCTTTGATAGCCTGTGAGCTAAAAAAGAAAAATTGCCCAGTTAAATTGATGGCATTGAGCTCACAGGCTATTTACACTAATTGTATATTATACTCTTATTTCAAAGAATAATGCCCCTCGAAAAATAAATGAAGGGATTAGTCCCCGTTGCCCCCCTTTACACTTAACCAAAGAACCTCCAAATCTAATCAGGGAAGCTCCTTAACATAATAAACTGTTATACCAAATTTGAAGCAAATCAGATAATTCTGCATGAGAAAATCATTTATTTAAATTAAGGGGGTCTAGCCCCCCCCCCTTTCCTACCTTTATACTTAACTAATGAACCTCCAAATCTAATCAGGGAAGCTTCTTAACATATTAAACCGGTATACCAAATTTGGAGCTAATCGAATAATTCTACATGAAAAACGCATTTATCTTAATTAAAGGGGGGTAGCCCGTTTCCCCGCTTTATAGATAATAATGATCTTCCAAATCTAATCAGGGAAGCAGCTTAATGTAATTAACCGGTATATCAAATTTATAGCAAATCGCATATTTCTGCATGAAAAACCCATTTATCTAAATTAAGGGGGGACTAGCCCCCTTTCCTACCTTTATATGTAATAAATGAACCTCCGAATTTAATGTAGGCAACTCCTTAACATAATAAACCGGTATACCAAATTTGGAGCAAATCGAATATTTCTGCATGAAAAACCCATTTATCTAAATTAAGGGGGGCTAACCCCCTTTCACCCCTTTATCCTTAACCAATGAACCCAAAAAACTAATCAGGGAAGCGCCTTATCAGAATGAACGTAGAAAAAAAATTGAAGCAAATCGGATATTTCTATCAAGAGTTATCGCGTTACCTACATACAGTGTGTGTAAAAACTATAAGGACAGCAAAAAATTGTAAAAATTTTGATAAATTGAAAATGCGACAAGTGAAATGGTAATTTAAAGTTGGTCATAATGTAGAAATACTAATATAAAAGTCAACAGAATGTATCTGTGTCCTTTTTATTGCGAAAAAATCATAATTATGCAATAAAACGCTATTTTTGACTGTGTAAAAACTTTAAGGACACCTGTATTTTTTTTTAGAAATGGTATACATAATTATTATTAAGGATCGACCGAAACAGGTTTTTAATGCCGAAACCGAAACCGAATTTTGGATATCTTCCAATTTTCAGCCGAAAACGAAAATGTCCAAAACCTTTTTAAAAGTAATTAAATTGTATGTATTATAGTAATTAATAAATACAAAAATATTATTATTTAATTATACTTATTTATTAAATATGCATAATAATTAAGGAATTATGCGTATTTATGGAAATATACATAATTATTAATTAAGTGTACGTGTGGCCCAAATTGTCTCTCTGTGCCTTAGATCCAAAATCTGAGTTTCGCTGAAAACCAAACTCAGATTTTGGACCGAAACTCAACCGAAAATATCAGTATTCCGAAAATCTCGTTTCTTCCGTCGGAAATTTTTAACATTTCTCATCAATTTGAGCTTTGTCGGCCGGCTCAAATGAGACTATTTATTGCTACGAACTTCGTTGTTTGTAATTATCAGTCATGACTGACTCAAGACTTGAATGCAAATTATAAAGCAAGCAATGTATATATAACTAAACTTTTTCACGAGCTCATTAGAAGCTGCAGACATAACAGTAATAGAAAATTTTCAGTTTGAAACCGTAGAAGAGTTTCGAATACTCTTTGAGAAAGTTCAAGTATAACAGATGATCACTTACAGAAATCATTATAAAAGATAAATCGAGGTGTGTATACATAAAACTAAACTATTTTTTTATTAAATGAAATTCGTATAATTAGAAAATTTTCTGTGTAGTTGATAAATTAATTACGTTTTATTTTATATGAAAAAAAAAAGTTTTGAATCTAAGGCACACAGACTTGGTCTACACGTATAATTAATTAATAATTATGTATATTTCATAAATACGCATAATTAATTAATTATTATGCATATTTAATAAGTACGTGTAATTAATTAGTAATATATTTATGTATTTATTAATTACTATAATACATGCAATTTAATTACTTAAAAAAAGGTTTTGGACATATTCGTTTTCGTTTTCGGCCGAAAATAGGAAGATCTCCAAAATTCGGTTTCGGTTTCGGCATTAAAAACCTGTTTCGGTCGATCCTTAATAATAATTATATATACCATTTCTATAAGAAAATACAGGTGTCCTTAAAGTTTTTACACAGTCAAAAATAGCGTTTTCTAGTATAATTATGATTTTTTCGCAATAAAAAGGACACAGATACATTCTGTTTACTTTTATATTAGTATTTCCACTTTATGATCAACATTAAATTACCATTTCACTTGTCGCATTTTCAATTTATCTAAATTTTTGCTGTCCTTATAGTTTTTATACACACTGTACGTACATACAGAACCGGTGGGCACATAAGCTTTCAGGCTTTGATAGCCTGTGAGCTAAAAATTAATCGAACAATTGATCGAACATCGATCACGGAAGTTAACGAAAAAGACAGGCTACCGCACTACAGCGCCTAGAAGATACAGTGTGGAAAACGGCTATACCTATAATGCTTTAAAAAGTGCTAAAAACTTGTATCCCATAAATCTCCAACAATGCTCAGCGGCAATATGCTGATACGAGCACCATCTCGTAACTCTTTTCAATATAAACCCTGTGTTTTCAAAAATTATAGAATGTTAAATATCGGAAACTATAAATATAAGATATTTTAGTCTTTTATAAGCTAATTTAGTTAAGGAATGACGTGAAATAGGTTAAAGAGTCTCTTTTAGAATGACTATCGTTTTTAAATCACTACGATGGCGTTACGGTCGACATCTTGTTATTCAGCATCGTTGTACATTTATGGAATTCAATTTTTTAGCACTATTTTGTAGCCGTTTTCCACACTGTATCTTCTAGGCACTGTAGCTAAAATCACAAGTGTCGATCGCAGCGACATCTGCGGGATTTTTGTATTACTAGTATTACATTATATAGACTAGCAATTTCTTGCAGTTGTAGAAAATATCCTGCAGATGTCGCTGCGATCTGCATATTGCAGCAGTATCATTGCTCATTTAAGGGATACAATATTTTAGCGCTTTTTTAAGTATTACAGGGATAGTCGATTTCCACACTATATATTCTAGGCGCTATAACGACATACAAGGTTAGACATACAAGGTTATCTGAGCGAAATATGTTCACCGGTTGTCGACCCAGTTAGCTTAAACGGTAAAGCATTGGCCCTGTAAACCAAGGATCTGGGTTCGATTCCTGGTCTGGGCATTTTTTCGCTCAGTTGGAAATATTTTAATTCGTACCAATCAGTTTGATTGTGTTAAAATAATAGTTTAAACAAGGCCAGTTCATGACTTTTAAAACGTCACACGGAGGGTATCATCTTTAGACGGCGATTGCCACAAAACGATGAGCGTGCCGCTTTGTACCAATCACCGTGTAACGATGATCCACTTCGTGTGAGGTTTTAAACGTCATGAACCGGCCTTGTATGTCGTTGGTCGAGAGTTGATAGTTTTATCGACGCCCTAGTCATCGAGGCTACAGCGTCTAGAATACCTACACTGTTAAAAATCTGCAGCATTTGCTGCATAGTCACTCCACCGCTTGTATAGAAAACGGTTACTTGGTTATATTATGGAGCATTCTCGTTGGTCAGAAAAGAGATATTCTATAATAGTGGCGGATTGACTATGCAGCAAATGCGGCAGATTTTTAACAGTGTAGTGTGGAAATACGCTATCCAAACAGTGCTAAAAATTTGTATCCCTTAAATGTGCGACGATACTGCTAAATTCCAAAGTGTCGATCGCAGCGACATCTGCGGGATTTTCGTATTACTAGTATTACATTGTCTAGACTAGCAATATCTTGCAGTTGTAGAAAATATCCTGCAGATCTGCATATTGCAGCAGCATCATTGCACATTTAAGGGATACAATATTTTAGCGGGTTTTTTTTAAGTATTACAGGGATACCCGATTTCCACACTGTATTCTAGTCGCTATATCGAGGCTAATGAAAAATACAGGCTGCTGCGGTGCGTTACACGTGTCTCTTTTTTCAGACCGCTTCACACAGATAAAAATTTCGTGAAAATTTACATCTGCTTTTAAAGACTATTTTCTGACAAATGAGAACGCTACATAAACGCCTATGAAACGTTCTGATTGGTCAGAAAATAGATGGTCTTTAAAAACAGAAGTAATTTTTCACTATATTTTTAAAAGTGCAGTGTCGTGATCGTGATGCACGAATGCAGGTGCACTAAGAGAGCAAGACGTTATTATAACTGTTTAACTCGAAAGATAATTCTGAAGCCTGTCTTTTTAGTAATACTCGACCATCTTTGCTATGACTTCATATCGTTGTCTTACGAGGCTAACGAAAAAGACAGGCTACCGCGGTGGGTTCGATTCTTCTTTTTTTACAGACCGCTGGAGTCACGTGATGCTCGAATGCAAAAATGAATGTGTGCGAAAAAGAGCATCACGTGACTCCAGCGGTCTGTAAAAAAAGAAGAATCGGACCCACCGCGGTAGCCTGTCTTTCTCGTTAGCCTCGGTTGTCTTACAATGATAAATGGAGGATATTCCATCAACGTTATGATCACGTGGTCAAGGCAAAAACTTCTAGCGTAAAGAGGGGAAAAACACGTAGACGCAATGTAAATTGAGGATATTCCAAATATAGATTGAATCCATTGGTAAAAACAATGGACTTTATTCCAAATCTGGGTTCGAGGCTGAAAAAAGTCACGTGATACCGGTAATTTACCCAAAGAACTTCTAACTGATAAGAAGGGAGGCTACTACTGCTTTCCGCATGAACTGTTTCACTGGCTGGCGAGGGTTTTTCATTACGTCTACGGAGCCTTCTCTTCTTTACGCTAGAAGTTTTTACCTTGACCACGTGATCAAAACGTAGATGGAATATCCTCCATTGAGCCAGACGAACCAGAGCGTAGGAGGCTTGCGCGTTCGACTCCCGCTGGCTCCATTGCACACTCTTTGTGGAGCTCCCGGATGTAAAAATTCTCTGTGTTGTAAATTCCATTGTGCTATCTCGTCCCTGTACACTGTTAAAAATATCGTGAAAAGTTACCTCTGTTTTTAAAGGCTCTCTATTTTCTGGCCAATGAGAGCGCTACATAACACCTATGAAGCGTTCTCATTGGTCAGAAAATAGATAGCCTTGAAAAACAGAGGTAATTTTTCACGATATTTCTAACAGTGTATATCGACGATGACTTATGAGCGGGCCTTGGGGACAAGCACACAAATCTGATGTATGTGTTCAATAAGAAAAAAGATCGATTCTTGAAATTTAGGGTTCTCCCTTTTTTCCTCGTGGAGGAAGGTTGTTCCAAGGAAATAACGCCATTTTTAGATCATGCCGGCAAAAGCCGTAGCGAATACCTCATAGCTTAAATAACTAAATAACAACCCAGTCGAACCATGGCACTGGTTTGGAAAAAAGAAAATTAACTTTTAAAGATAACTTAGTAAGTTGTTTTAAATTCCTATGCCATCTGGAAAATATTTTTTAGTTTAGTTAACATTTATTTTCATTTTGCTAGCAACAGTTAGCTAGCTATTTATACTTCTAAGGAGTATTTTTCAAATGGAAAGGGGTTCTGCCTTTTTCTTCGTGAAGGAAGGTTGTTCCAAGGAAATAACGCCATTTTGAGATCATTTGAGGTCATGCCGGCAAAAGCTGTAGCGAATACCTCATAGCTTAAAATTAAATTAATTAAATCAAATGGAAAACTGTTAGAAAAATATTTCTGCTTATTTTTTAAGCATTATAAAAATAAAATCGATATAAAATATTATTAATATCTTGTACCATGCAGTTCATTTTCTTAGTAAAATGAAAAAGTTTTCCCTTGAATTATCCTGTGCTTTATTTTAGCATTAGGATGGAATTGTTCATTTATTGACGTTTTTAAGAATATATGAAGCTTCACCCTTTACCATATTTTTATGTATATTTCACTTTTTTACTCAAATATTCACATATATAAAAGTCGGACCGGTGGTTATGAGACCTTGTTGAAAAAAAAAAATACTTAAATATTTTCAAAATGCATTAAAATTTACTAAACCAATACTTCAGATCTTATATATGTACCTGATTAGAGAAAAAAAACATTCCAAAAATCAATAAATGTAGATGCTAAATTTTCTCACAGTAATCAAAACCTCTTAGAAAAGATATCGGGCCCAAATTGGGATTTATCCACCCATCTATCTTTTCTCTTGTTCCATGTTGTTTTCATTTTTATTTTTGCAGATGATGTTATTAAGTTTGAGTTTTAAAATACATTTTACATATTTTTAAAATACATAAAACACAGGAAATACATCAAAAATTAGTTTTTTGAGTTTTAGACAAGTCTTTATAAAACAATATTTGAAAAATAATAATATTGTCATGTAATTGTTGCGTAGAAAGTTTTCATACTTCTAATATTACCTCTGTAATATATCTGATACGTACAATTTCTGTAATGCGTTAATGCAATTTCTAAAATACTGTGACAAGCTATATTTATTAAAAAGTTATATTAGAAAGTAAAAGACGTCAAATGCAAATGTTCTAACTTTTTTCAAAAATTGTATCAATATTTCAATAGTTTGACCCATATGTCTTTTACTGATAGGGTTCCAGGACGTTATATTTTATGTAATCAGCGCGAGCTCTATGAACTACTAAATGAACCACCAATTGGAAAAAGGGAATAAACGCCACTTTTAGACACATTCATTTTTCTACATTTTTACATTCTTTAGCCGTGTAGTGCTTAATGTGAGTTCGAAGAAAATAACAAAAACCATTCGCTTCGTATGTTTTTTTATTTTCTTCGAACTCACAACTAAGCGCTACGTCTAAAGAATGTAAATGTGTAGAAAAATGAATGTGTCAAAAAGTGGCGTTTATTCCTTTCTTCCCATTGGTGGTTCAAAAATTTTTATATAACATTTTCATAGATTATAGATTATATTTTCAGACTGAACTTAAATCTGTTAATCGTTACATTAAAAAAAAAAAAATGTGCGAAATGTGCAGTACTTTCAACTTTATTTTAAAAATAAGAAATTTGCTTAGGGGAGAGTGGGGCATCTTTGATCAGTCTAAATTTTGAAAACTTCTGTAATTTTAGTGACAACATCCTTTGCTCACCCTTTTACTGCGAACCACACCTGTGACACACTTTTCTTTCATTTTGTTTCTCTCTTCAAATGGAACAGATAAGTTTGTTTTTGCTCTTGATTTGTAATTCTTTATTTTCTTCTGCAAGGATTAAAGAAGGGGGATAAGGGAATAAGTTAAAATTTTGATAATATACCAGAGCAATAGAGCAACAAACATGTATTCATATATAAAATTCGCAATGTATTTCAACAATTAAAACAAAAGATTTAAAAAAAAATCTAAACCTGTGGCTGTACGATCGGGGCCTACAGCGCCCAAATCTGTTTGTTTGACCCTGGGCCCCGAGGTGCTGTGCAGCATGTGCCCCGGCCGGGTTGTCAGCTCAAAGCGAGACATTCGATGTTTAGTTCCTAAGCAAATTTGGTACTCATTTTATCGACCCCGAAGGGATGAAAGGTTGAGTGAACCTTGCCCAGCCGGGAGCCGAAGTCGAGACCTCAAGCGTGGCAGACAGGCGTGCTGTCCACTACGCTTCCGGGCAAAACAAAAGTTAGCGAACAAAATATTCCACATGGGCATCTGAGGCTCTCTTGAACATTGCAAATGCGGCTCTCTTGAACACTGTAAATGGGGCTCTCTTGAACACTGTAAATGGGGCTCTCTTGAACACTGTAAATGGGGCTCTTTTGAACACTGTAAATGGGGCTCTTTTGAACACTGTAAATGGGGCTCTTTTGAATACTGTAAATGGGGCTCTTTTGAACACTGTAAATGGGGCTCTTTTGAACACTGTAAATGGGGCTCTTTTGAACATTGTAAATGGGGCATCTTTGATAATGTTATTCAGTTCATGACTAATCTTACACTTTAGATAATACAGTAGACATTGCAACTTACGATCCTACTGATTTAAATTACCGTAGTTTCCAGTGTATAATCCGCAGATCAATCATTTTTCGACCCAGAAAATTTTTTTAAATAAAATGCAACTTTTTAAATCACCGTAAATATTTGGCTTCAATAACTAAATAAAATTATAATAATAAATAGATTATAGATTATATTTTCAGACTGAACTTAAATCTGTTAATCGTTACATTAAAAAAAAAATCTGCGAAATGTGCAATACTTTCAACTTTATTTTAAAAATAAAAAATTTGCTTAGGGGAGAGTGGGGCATCTTTGATCAGTCTAAATTTTGAAAACTTCTGTAATTTTAGTGACAACATCCTTTGCTCACCCTTTTACTGCGAACCACACCTGTGACACACTTTTCTTTCATTTTGTTTCTGTCTTCAAATGGAACAGATAAGTTTGTTTTTGCTCTTGATTTGTAATTCTTTATTTTCTTCTGCAAGGATTAAAGAAGGGGGATAAGGGAATAAGTTAAAATTTTGATAATATACTAGAGCAATAGAGCAACAAACATGTATTCATATATAAAATTCGCAATGTATTTCAACAATTAAAACAAAAGATTTTTTTAAAAAATCTAAACCTGTGGCTGTACGATCGGGGCCTACAGCGCCCACATTTGTTTTCTTGACCCTGGGTCCCGAGGTGCTGTGCAGCATGTGCCCGGCCGGGTGGTCAGCTCAACGCGAGACATGGGTTTCATTGGCATTTTTGGGTTCAAACAGAATTGTTTGATCCGCGGATTATACGCCGGAAATTACGGTAACTGAAAGTCAATGAGTATGTTTTAGTTAAATTTACAACGAAGAAAACTTGCAGGCATTTTGTGGGAATCATTGAGGGAAAAGAATTGAATTTAAATCAAGTTTTTAAAGAAAAAAGATGTATGGAAGTTTCATTACACAGACATTTCAGGTGTTAGCCTATTGGTCCTTGACAACATTGTTCTTAAATTGCCGCTTCCACCACTTCTACTTTAACTCCATTCGGGCGATAACTTGCAGTGACATTTCCTATAAACTTGTCCAAATATACAATCCTATAAATGGTACATTTAACATTCTTTGAAAGTTATAAATATCCTTAATAGGCATTTCATAGGCTTTCAGGGCTGCCACGGGCAAATTTTTTTAATTCCATTTCGTACCACTTGTACAAAGCAAAAATCTTTTACATACGGTTAGACAAATTTGCAAAAGAAATACAAGGTGGCCATAATTAAACTGACGGTACTCAGTGTTCTGTAGCGCGATCTAATTGCGAAAATGGTGCCAAATTTTGTAGGAAGATTACACAAGACGGGGGAACGAAGGATTCCGAAAAAAAAGGTTCCAGAAATCACCACCTGGGGAATGTGGCGCTGTGTATTCGAAAACGAGAGTTTTAAAAAAGAAGAATCAATACTGAAATAAAATTACCGTTTATTTAGCACATCCAACTCAGGTTCGATGTGGCCGTCGTTTTTGTGGACCACATATTTTATTCTGTGCACAGCATTGACAACAGCACAGAATAACATGTCTGCAGGAATCTCCCGTACAGTTCGCGATATGTTATCCTTCAACGTAGCCAGGTCCTGGACACCTCCGTGATAGACCTTGGACTTTAGGTAACCCCATAGCCAAAAGTCTCAGGGTGTATAATCAGGGGACCGAGGTAATCATGCTGTTGGAAAACAGGGGTTAATGACTCTTTCTGTTGTGAATTTCTGCCGTAGCAGCTGCTGTACCTGCAAAGCAATATGTGGAGGGGCTCCATCTTGCATGAAAATGATTTTCTCCAGGCACTGTCTTTGCTGAATTGCCGGAATAACAAAGTTGTTTAGCATTTGGCGATATGTGTCCGGTAACAGAACAAGTTACAGGTCCTGTCGGAGTAATGTTCTCATAGAAGAATGGACCTGCGATCATATCTGCTGTGAAGCCACACCAAACAGTTATCTTTGGTGAATGCAAAGGAATTTCTTTGAATGCTCTTGGTGACTTGTTATCCCAAATTCGGCAGTTCTGGGTATTTACAGTTCCATTCATGTAAAAGTGGGCCTCGTCTCCCCATAAGATTTTCCAGGGCCAAGCATCATGCAATTCTATTCTGGCAAGAAAAGTGAGAGCAAAAGTCAATCGCTTATCATGGTCGATGTGATGTAACTCTTGTACACGGCTGATCTTGTACGGATAGAAGTCGATAATCTTTCGTAGGATTTTCCATACCGTACAATAAGGCATATCCAGATTACGAGCTATCTCACTGGAAGTGGTAGCAATATTGTCTGGTGCTCTGTCGACAATCGCCGTTGCCACTTCTTCAATTGCATCCTGTGATACGGGTTTTCTTCCTCTGCCTGACTGAACCTTTAGAGAACCTGTTTTCTCAAACTTCTCAATCATTGCATTTAAACCATTAACTGACAAAAAACCGTTTCCTTTACACATTTTTTTTGTGGTTTCTAAAAGCACGAAGAGCGCCTGGCATATTGCACTTGTTGAGGTAAAAGAATTTGACTAGTAGAGGTCGCTCGACTAAAGAAGGAGACATTATGAAAAATAACTTTCAATGAAATTCCTTCTAACAGTAGCACATTACCTTTTAAAGCCGAACAAGCTGGCACTGGGCCAAAAGATGTAACGTGAAATTTGAATAAAGAATTTCTTCTTCTGCTGTTGCTTTCTTTGGGGCTCTGTAAGTGAATTTTCTGATAAAGAAACTTTAGAAGTGTTTATGTAAATTTTTAACTTTTTATAAACTGTTACGATTTTGAGCTTGGATTAAATTGCTAAATTCGTTAAATAAACGGTAATTTTATTTCAGTATTGATTCTTCATTTTTTGAAACCCTCTTTTACGAATACACAGCGCCACATATTCCCCTGTTGATGATTTTTGGAACTAAATTTTTTTTTCGCGGAATCTTTGACGATGACAGTTTTTTGGGGAATTAGGATGATTCTATTACTGTATGCGAAATGTTGGACAATGGGTCACGGGATTTCTGACAAGTTCATTCTTCGGTTACGGTAAAGTGAGAGGATCTGTTTAAAAGAGCGGGCTACCACACTGATATCTTATGGGGGATTTCAACACCCTTTCACCCTCTCCGGAAAAAGATTATCCCTTGGTCAACTGCTAATCTTTGTCATATAATAGAAGGGCGGTTTCTTCGTCGAATTTTAGACAAAAATAATATTGCCACAACTTCCCGAAATATCTACAAGCTCTTTTCTATAGGTGAAGAAAATGCAGACTGTGAAACTTTAGTTGTGTAAGTAACTTTAGTTTGTGTTTAATCCAGTAAGTGCTAGATGCAAGACGATACCGTTGTCGTATGTCGTATACACTTATATATTATAAAGAGGATATTTGTTGTATAATTTAAGTCATTATTCCCAAAATGGATAATAACTCAAAAACGCCGAATACTTTATCCTTAAAAGACAAAATTGAAATTATTAAACTCAAAGAGCAAAATATCCCAGTTAAAAGCTTATGTGAGAGATTCAAATGTGGAAAAACTCAAGTCTATGATGCTATCAAAAAGAAGGATGAACTTCGTAAAGTATTTGAAGAAGAGGGAGATTGCACTCGGAAACGTAAAAAGCAAGTTGAAAACGAAGACGTCGATAAACTAAGATGGGTATGGTTTAACAATGCCAGAGCAAAAAATCTGCCCATATCAGGAATTTTAGTTCGGGCAAAAGAAATTGCTGAGAAAATTGGGAAAAAAGATTTTAAAGCATCAAATGGCTGGTTGATGAGCTTCAGAGCTCGACATAATCTGTCACTGAAACAAATGTGTGGCGAATCAAAAGATATTCCGGATTCTGATGTTGAAAAATGGATGGACAGAATTTCTATATTAGTAGATGGTTATGCTCAAAGGGATATTTTTAATTGCGATGAAACAGGACTGTTTTTTCGGGAATTTTCTACGAAAACTCTGACTGAAAAAGGAAAAGCATGCTTTGGTGGAAAGCACTCAAAGGAGCGCCTGACTTTGCTTCTTTGCTGCAATATGAAAGGAGAAATGGAAAAGCCATTAGTAATCGGAAAATCACGGAAACCAAGATGTTTCAAAAACATTGATGTGTCAAGTTTACCGGTTACCTGGAAATCTCAAAGGAAAAGCGTGGATGACAGCAGTAATCATGGAAGAATGGTTGAAATTGTTTAACAGAAAAATGAAAGAGATAACCGCCATGCGTTATTATTTTTAGATAATGCACCTTGCCATCCCGAGATAGAGTTAACAAATGTGAAGCTACAGTTCCTGCCAGCGAATACCACATCTAGAACTCAACCTTTGGATCAAGGGATAATCAAAACTCTAGAAACTGTCTACAAAAAATATCTCCTTCGATCAATTTTAGCTGCAATGGAAGCAGCAAAGTCTGCATCCGAACTAGCTAAGACCGTAACAGTTTTGGATGCAGTTAAGTGGATTGAAAGAAATCACACCTGATACAATAATTAAGTGCTTTCAGAAATCGGGGTTCAGTTTCGACACCGGAGAAATTTCAGATAGTGGTAAAGATGATGTTGAAAAGGAAGAGCTTCAAGACCTGATGAATAACATTTGCAGTTTCATTCCAGATGGACAAGGACATACAAATGTTACTGAATACATACATGCCGATGATAAACTTACTACAAGCGATTATAATGAGTCAGTGGATTTTCTCATAGCACAAAAGCTAGAGGACAATAGTGGGAGTAGCACTGATGAATATGAAGTAGAAGACGGAGTGACTAGCATTAAGTCATATCAAGATGCTCTTAAGAATCTAAAGCTTTTACAAAATTTTTACATAGCGCGAAACAATTATGAAATGATACCAATGTTAACTGAAATACAATGTGCTACCGAAAAAGAAGCGATTAAGAAAAAAAATAAACAAACAACAATATTCGATTTTTTTTTCTAAATAAACTCAAGATAATGGAATTTTAAAGCATTTATTATGGTAAATATAACTGTTTTTTTTTCACTAAAATTTGTAATTTTGATTTATATCAGTGTGTTTGTGTACTATCAATTTGTAGTGTAAATTAATATTACTATAAATATATAAAAATATGTAAAAAGATTTCATGTTTATTTAATTTTAAAAAAATTAAAAGATACGTTAGATTTAATCTTTAGCCAAAGAATTGTTTAATACTCTGTGAACGGGATGTCTATAAAGTTTTTCTAAGCCGGAAATCTATCTAAGGCGGAATATATTTTCAGTCCCAAGTGATTCCGCCTTAGACAGATTTCACTGATACATAACCTTTAAAAACAATTACAAATCACCACAAAGAAACATAGTAAAAATATAATTAAAGGAATATAATGGAAATTTGTAGAACCAAGGTAGAATCCTCTGGCTCTAAATACCGAGGCACTACAAATAAAGTGTGTGGTTTCATTTTCGTTTTAGCCATAAAAAAGCTAAATAATACAAATTTAGGGCTACCAACACACAGTAAAACTAGAAACAATTGGAAAAACAATTACATGAAAAAATAAATACGGTGTAAATGGATTGAAAAAGAAATATATAAAACCATTAAAAATAATTACAAATTACCACAAAGAAACATAGTAAAAAATAGAATTAAAGGACTAAAATGGAAATTTGTAGAACCAAGGTAGAATCCTCAGGCCCTAAATACCTAGGCACTACAAATAAAGTGTGTGGTTTCATCTTCGTGTTAACCATAAAAAAGCTAAACAATACCTTAAGTCTACCAACATACAATAAAACAAAAAAAAATTGGAAGAACAATTATATGAAGAGATGAAATGTGTCGTCTAGTTGCAAAACCGGCCAACTCCTCAAAAATTGAAAATGTGTTTCAGTTTTTTTAATTCTAAGTAAAGGTTTCTATCATCTGGAAACGATAAACCATGCAAAAACCTGTCAATCCCTATGTTATATGCGTTTGAAAATCACGATGTGGTGCAAAAGCGGCCAAATCCTTCAGCAGGTGAATTTCAAAACCGGCCATATACATATCCGCTAGCTGACGCTTCTGCTCGACCCCACAATAACTTCTCACTTGTTGATTAGATTAACGTTATCGTGTTTTCTCTCCCCTATGACTGCTCTCCCTTGGTGCATGTAAATTTTCTAATAATTTAGCTTCGTGTTTTCTCCGACTATGGAAGTGTTTCTGGAAGAAGTGTCTACTAATCAACCAAGGAAGCGGCAAAGTGGATCTACGACGTGGTAAAGGAGAAAACCCAAAATTCAAAGGTAATGTACACCTTTTGATAACCAGGGGTGGTTTATCATTTTTTGACGCCCTAGGCCAAAATACTTTTCCGCCCCCCCCCCCCCCCTTCATAAAACTATAAGTGAATTTTCTTTGACAAATTTAAGAATTTTTTAATCTATTTAATTAATTAATAATTCATTTAAATTTTGCTTTATAACTTTTAATATTTTGAGGATTGTAGATTGGAAATGAATGGGCTTTTGTTACACTTAAAATCTGAGAGAATTTTGTGTTGGTGTATCGAGAGGTAGAAAAATTGTTTTAAATGTAATTATTACAAATTCATTTTTTATTTAACACTTTTCGTTAAAATTTTAAATTGTTCTTATTTCATTAAATTTAAAATCTTTAAGGTTCTTAATTTTGAGAACCCTACCTAACGTACGCCCCTTGGCCATAGCCTAAATTGCCTTATGGATAACCCAACCTGGGGATAATATAATACATAATGTAATACATAACATAATAACATCATAGTTAGCCTATTTTGATTAATTATCATGATGCCATAATATTTTATTAATCTAATAACTTGCCTACGTTATTCGGTATTCTTTTATCCCTCCAGACCGTATTCTAGCTCAAATTGAAAGGAGATTGAAGAAAATCGAGTCCCTGATTCAGCCTTGAAAGTATGAAGAAATTTTATCTGAATATGGAACAGTTACCAGAAATTTCTTCCCTAAACCACCTGCACAGTGGCATTTCAAATTTGCTCGTACGAAAAAAAAATTTATAACAGAATATAAAAATAAGCTGTTGGTGCAAGGAGAGGTCTTCTACAAATCTGAGGTAGAAGTCAGAAAGTCTGTTGTCAAGAGTAAGAGAAGTATTATGGACAGCAAGCTCGAGGACGTGGCTCCGGATACCGTGGTGAAGCCTATAAAACTTCGGGATGTCCAAAACTTACTGACGAAATATTTCGGACCAAATTGGGATGCTGGCAAGCGGTTATTTTTTTTACAAATATATATTGGCATCAGCTGATTAAAAAACAGAAAGCAAAGATGATGAAGAAACAGACGCATGGATGGACCATCATGACGAAATTTGTGAGACTATCGAAAACGATGAGACCACTAAAGTTTGAAATTGTATGCACATGTACATTGTATGATTTTTGTTTAAGTTTTTAAAATTTAATAATTTTATTTAAAATAATATGTCATTTAAATCATTTGTTTAGTGACATTTAAATCAGTTTTAACAGCTAGTCAGTTAGTTTTAACTGTTAGTCAGTTTTAACAATCAGTAAATGTGTACAGGTCGCTTTACCTTAATAACTTTCCTAAAGTTCTTTTTGTTAAATAACATTAAGTTGAAAAAAAATTGTGTATTTGCAACCCCTAAAAACCCAATGTTAAATTTAATTTAGCAAACATTAATTTCTGGTTTGTTGCAAAACCGGCCAACTTCAAAGTAAGTTGCAAAGGCGGCCAAATCCAAAACAAAGACCTAAATAACCCCTTCCCTTCATGTGCCCCTGCCACCTTATTTCGTGTTTTCAAATATACTGCCCTAACGACTATAAAACTGAAGAGTTTTGGTTCCAAACTTTATTTGGCTAAGTGTGGTAAAAAATCAGTTTTTCCTCAAAATTTTATTTTTTGGAGATGGCCGGTTTTGCAACTAGACGACACAAATACGGCTGTAAATGGATTAAAAAAGAAAAAAAAAAAAAACATTACCACATTGAGATCCTCTGTAACTAGCAATGATGTATAAAAAATACAAGGGTAAGATTATATGCAACTGTTCAGAAAAAAAAAAAAAGTTTTTTTGAAAGATGACAGACAAAGAAGTAATAATGCACAGTATAGTCGGGTACAAATAATATATATACTGGACCAGTAATATATTGGACCAGCTCCCTCTAGAGTACATCTAAAAAGAAATTCCACTTTATCCAAGGAATTACTGAAGTGCTGTCATTTGTTGAGTTTATTATTTGTGAAATAAATTGTTTTGGAATTAAAATTAATATATGTAGTTTATTAAATATTTTTAACTATTATTGGCTGATGCTTTAAAGCATATATTTTCTAGAGATATATAAGTGACAATTAAAAATATTTTAATAAAAAAATATGTAAATGATTTATTTAATATAAATATGTAAAATGTGACATGGATGATTCATTAATGTTTCACATAATTAAATGTACCCGACTATAAAATATAAATATTCAAATCAATGTTACATCATATCCTAATCAATTAAATATATAATATAATGATAGTAAAATAAATTACCAAAATTATAATTCTATGGTGTTTAAAATAAAAAAAGAATTTAAATTTTGAAATTAATTATATTTAATGTGTCCACAAACGTTCTTAAAATTTAATATAAATAATGTAGTAGGAGAGCATAAAACCAAGAATAAAATTTATAATTAATACATATGCACTTTATACACTTAGAATATA
Source organism: Maratus speciosus (assembly GCA_963932465.1). Taxonomy (NCBI): domain Eukaryota; kingdom Metazoa; phylum Arthropoda; class Arachnida; order Araneae; family Salticidae; genus Maratus; species Maratus speciosus. The sequence continues at coordinate 280,115,342 of OZ010787.1, read as the reverse complement.
ATATACTATATATGAGATATTGTGATCATTCGGCTAAAAGTTAAATACAGGTTAAACATTAATTTCATTATAAAAAAAAAGATTTAATTTAAATATATAAATATAATTATACAATTATTAATACATTAGATGGTACCCGTCAATATTTGACGGTAAATAACTTGAATGTTTCATTAGAAAAATTTTTGAATTTTTAATGAATTGCTTTTGAATTAATTATTGAAATCGTGACAAATTTCTATATTGCATAAGTGATTCCTATTTCTTTAAAGCGATAGAGGGTACAGTCAGCCAAACCTATTCAATGAAGTCACAGAATTTTAATTTTGTAATTTACAACCAATTATGCTTCTTTTTACCAGAAATGTAACTAAAAATAGTGGGTAGAGCATTTACTTTTATTTACTATGGTCTCATTTTTTCGAAAAAATAACAGTATTTATTTTTAATTATTTATTATGATTTTTTAACTACATGACCATTAAAAATTGCCATGAATTTTATTTTTATCAATCTCATTCTCTAAAAGCCCAAATTTGAAACTTGGTGCAGCATATAATTTTTATTACTTGAATTTTATTTTATATTTTTGTACATTTTTTAAATATTAAACAACGGATATCAAGGTAATTTTTTTTTTAATTGTTCTTATATGAATATCTTTCTTTCTTTCTGTTTTCTTTTTTTTAGGAAAAGAAAGGCAAACTTTTCTTTCTGACACACACATATATTCTTGATAATGGTCAGAAGATATAACAAAAATTGTAGATCAGCTCAATTTATTTAATTGAGAATTACATTAAAAATATTTTAGCTTAAATAGTTTAAATATAAAATTTATTATTATTATTATTTTAAATATTGTTCAGCGTTAAATTTTATTTAATTATAAAGCATTCAAGTAATAATAATAATAAAATAAAAATCCTATAACTTCTCCTCCTAATAAAATATGTCATTATTGAAATAACTTATCGTGAAAAATATTACAGAAATCATTTTGCCGGGCGTTGGGTTCGAACCTGCTATCCACTGCAAAATACCGGCGCTTTAAACTGCTGCTTTAGACCGCTCAGCCACCGTCAACTCCTTCTCAATCCCTCTAAATTGAACAGGGTTGATGCATGTGCAGATGTCCCGAAATGGGTCTACTTAAAATTTTACCTTTGCATTTTAATATGTATGATAATTTTATACTTTTTGAAGGTTTTAAAAAACCGAAGAAGGATAGATGTTATACAAAGTTGACTAAAAAAGGCAGTTGTTCGACTTATAATACGGCATCGGAATTCTTAAGCCTAACATGGCCGAAATAAAATGGCTGATTTTAGCGAAATATTATCAAGATCCGGATGAGTTCACTCCGGAAGCGTTATACACTTTGTGCCGTTATATATATAATGTGTGCCAATTCAACATCCATTACAAAATGTATTGTAATGTAATATTTATCACATCCCCCCCCTTTTTTTAATAATTAACCATTGCGTATTATCCAGACAACGCCGCCTTCCTCCGTAATCTAACATCCGCCCACCCATCCGTCCTATCAATATTATTGCATTTTTTATATTTTTTATTTACATTTTTTAAGCAATGTGTTAATTAGGTTTTTAGATCATGCAAGTACTAATTTTATATTAAAGAATATATGAATTTTTTAGGAAAACCATGATTTAATGCATCATAAATTAGCTTTTTAATATTGTTGTTAATGAGATGTGAAGAACATAAACACTTTATTCTATATAAATTTTTAAACTTATTTTTAATAAATTAAAAATAAGTTTAAAAATTAGCTGTATGACAAAAAAAAATGAAAATAAAATAAATTATATGCAACATATTAACATTCACAAAAATTTAGAAAATACATATATATAATATATTTAAATCTACTAAAAAGTAGAAAATAATTTTGGGACCGGAAAAGAAATTGTTTTATTTTCTCATGTCCAAGAAAATGAGTAAAGCGTTGGCGCCAACTTTACACACACATATATTATATACGTATATATATATATATATATATAACCATTAATTAAACATTACTAACCACCTTCAATAAATGTGATAGTATGAATGAATTTACACACACACACATATAACATAATAAAAAAAGTTAAATTGCGTTGCTGCATTTGAAATGAATTGATATGAATGAAATTTCCAGTTATACTGTCATTTGCAATGACGTTGAACAAGTCAATATTTTCTGCAATTTGACTGTATTTAAAAGAACAGTTTTTTTCTCATGGGCATTTATATGCAAGTATTTCAAGATGTGAAAAGGAAGGGCAGTTAAAAATTTATGTCGAAGATACTGAAGAGCAAGGTCAGCATTTAAATAATGAAGGAGATTATACAAAAAAATCTCATATACGGAAGTTTTGTGTTCAAATTTTAATTTATCCTTAAATTGCATTTTTAATGTATTCATTACATACATAGTTTTTCATAAATGTGTTTCGTTTTTAAAATTTGTTATTTCCATCTATCACTGCGAAACAAGAGAGAAAAACACATTTTTGCTCATGTGTTGTATATATCTTTATATTTCATTTTGCGTCATTTTTGACGGGCTATCTTTTTAGCATTAGATAATAAGATGCCTAATGAAACTTTCCCGTAAGTTAACATGGGATTTCGGGATCAGGGAGGAAACGAAAATTCAGGAACATGGATTCCACATTTAACATTACACTTAGGCCTCGAAGCGGTCTTTTTCTTTTTATAGAGACTAAACCTAAACTTTTACCACAACTATTTCCTTACAAAATTTTTTGTTATAGATTTATCTTGTAAATGTCGTTGGAGCCCGCTTCGTGCCGAGCTTTTTATTGCAATTCTTGTGGCAATCTGCCATAAAAATAATTTTATAAAATTAGGAGTGGATAAAAAAAAGACCGATCCGATGACTGTACATTTTATCATATGTTTATTCAACTTTAAAACAATGTCATTCTAAACACTTAAGTCTTTTTTCCCTTTTCTCATCCAGTACATAAACAGAAAAATTGGAATTATGTGACATAAAACTGTTTTTTAAAGGTTGAATAAATCGTAGTACACTGCAAATTGAAATATCTGAAATTCAGACACTTAAGTGTCTGAAACGGAGTGTTCAATTTTCAGACACTTCAAACGTCTGAATTTCAGACACTTCAAACGTCTTAATTGCAACCAATTTTTTTAAGCATTATACGCAGCCATGTTTGACCACGTTGAATACTAGAAAAATTTTTGGCCATGGTCCTGCCCCCTCCACCCCCATACAGTGCGATTTTAGGGGCTCTGAAAATTGGTATGCAATTTTCTTAAAGCTGATAATTTAAATATTTTTCAACAATGTACATTATAATCAGTATTTTGAACTTCTAGAGTACAATACGATTTTAAAAATATATATATCTAAATGCAATAAAACCTCTCAATAGGGGTTTCAAGGGAATTTATCCACCATTCGTTGCCGAGGTGCATGTGATTGAGAGGTTTTTACTGTATTTAGATTTTTTTTTTTAAGTTTTTAATCTTAGTCGGCCTTAAATGTTCAAGATTTTTATTATAATCGGCCCACTATCGAAAAAATTTAAAATATAAACTTTACAATAATTGCATATCTAATTCGGGGCCCCTAAAATTGTAGGTAGGGTGTAGGGGACACTGCCCAGTTTGCCCATGCTTCAATCAAATCCTTCTTCTGCAAAAAATCCAACCCTGCATTATGTTCGCTAAATAGAGATGTCCGGTATTCGGAAGTGTTCGTTATGGAGACTAATGAACATTCCCTAATACCGGACAGCTCTATTTAACAAAAACTTTTTAAAAGCAAAACGCATGCACATTTGTTTATTTTTACCTAAAAAAAAACAGACATGTCTGATTCATTGGTCGGCACCAAAATCCTCTCTGTAAAAAATAATAGTTGATTCTTATAGATTTTAATCTTCTAAATATAAATATGGTAACGAAATTACTGTATGACGCACCATTTTTTTTTTTGGTAGGAGAGTTTTGCTTTTAAATTTAAAATTAAGATATTTTATATCTTGCTAAAACATGAGTGAAAATTTTTTAAACCATAAAATATAGATAATAATAGGTAAATTATCTGCAAATAAATGTATAAATATGATTACCAGATTTACAGCGTCATAAGGAATGAAAATATATTAGTGGATAGGAAATAGTAAATTCGGACATGAAAAAGGGAGGGGGGATAAAAAAAATGCTTTACACAAGTATCAACAAATAAAATTTCCATGCTATATTTTGTCACTTTGATATCTAAGACAGTCAAAACATTTCTTTCATGATTTCAATTTTGTCTAGAATTGCAAATTAATATAATAATCCTTCCATGTTTGTTATTATTATAAAACTGTTTCTCGGAAAAATGGTACGTGCTGGAGCATTTTCAATAACATATTTAGACACTTTACATATTTAGTTTGCAGGGAGAAAAATTTTAATTTTTTTACAGACCAGTGATTATCGAACAAATTCCATAGTCCCATAGTGTTCACTATTGAAGGCAGGGCCTTTACGGTATTCGGATAAATATATATTTTTTGTTTCTAATCTTATCCTGTTCTAAAAGTTCGAAATATTCAATATAAACAGAGCAATGTCGAAAGAGATTTAAAATATCAGCTTTACAAAATTGCACAAAAATTCCCCCCGCCCCTTCAGAATAAAAAGAAAATTCATATCATTTAAAAATTAAGTTATTCTTTTAAATTTACATTGCTACATAGACAAGTTTTTTATACATCAGATGAGAATCTCAAGAGCTATTTATTTAATAATAAATAAAAAAGAAATAAATATTCTATTTTAAATAACATGTAGAAAAAATTACTTCTAATTTCTAAACTTATTTTGTCTTAAACAAACATTTTAATATCCAATTGTCATTTTTTTTAAATATTTCATGTAAGTGATGATAAATAAAATGATAAAAACCGCAATTTTAATCAAAACTAGTTATGAAAGTAAATGTATATAACTCTAGCTTTTTAAATTAAAAATTTATTTTTTGCTAAAAATAATTAAGAATCAATATTAAAATTGATTTCAAATGAAATATATATGTATATCTTTAAGGATTTTTAAGTTACAGTAACATGCATAATTACATGAATGTAAGAATATATATTTCTAGAATTAGCTGTTTTTTCGCTAACAGATTCAAACCTAACTTATATTTCATGCAATATTTTATGTGGTACTATAAACAAAATATCAAAACCACTTACTGTTATCGATACCTTTGACTTGATTTAAAAGATCTGTCATAGTGAATGAGTAACAAAATACTTGCATCTTTTTAAAAGAAACCCCTTCATATATCATACTAGTTGTGTTAAAATAATGAAAATTTTCCATTCTTAAAACACAACCCGTGGGACTATTTTGTAAGTCTGGGGCTAGTTCTTATTCACAAAGTTTCGACGAGATGAATAACCCTATATTATCGATGAAAAACAATAAAAAGTAATACTATCTCTGTTGCGCGCTCTTTGTAGAATTCTTGGATGTAATTTTTAAGTGTTTCTTTTCCATTGTTATATCAATATCTGAAACACATATGATTCACGCAGAAATCCAAAATGCAAGAAACTTCTAAATATAACACTTCCAGAAATGACGCAGCCACAGTAGAATTATAATGACAAAACTTTTCACAGTAAAATATAGGATCGGTTAAAGATGTGAACTGTTGGTAAACGTTTAGATTTGAAAGCGACATTGGACTCAGAACTCGAATTCGGCTGACAAAGGGAAAAAAAAATTGAGTCAGCATACGGTTTACAGTATGATAAGTTCATTAAAACTTTTTTATTAGCGGGAAATGGAACGTTGTATAAGAAGAAATCAGAAGCATTTTACTTTCTTTATTTGGAATTTTTCGTAATGCTTACACTTATAAATTATCTGAATATAATTATTACAGTTTTTATACTTTCAGGCAGAGGGTGAAAAACATATGATAAATTAAAAAAATCGTAATGCTTCTAAATAATACATTTATTATGCATAATCACAGACAGGAGGGCGGTTTCAGGCCATTTCCCTTCCCTGTATTTTGAAATTTACTGAATTAAATTGTCTTTATATTTAAAAATAATAATAAAATTTATTCTTCCAAATTATTACATAATTAAAGACTAAGACAAAAAGGAACTAATAAATTTTTGTAAGAGAAACACCTCCAACCCCCCTCCCTTCCTAAACCACTAATAGAAATAAATTTTTAATTATTTCCTTTTGACGTTTATATATTTTAATTTATCTTAAATTGGAAGATAAGGGGTTTTCATAAGGGCAATACCCTCCACCAGAAGGAAAGAAATGTTCTGCATTTTGAAAAATATTGTTAGAAATTTATTTTTTAATATTTAATAGTAATATTAAATATTTAATAGTATATAATAATATTAATAGTAAATATTTAATAGTAATAATTAAATATATACTTCTTAATTTTTTTTATATTTCTTTTATATAAAAATTCTTGTACGAGGTGTTCTGACAAAATATTCTTAGTTTAACTTATTTCATGTTTATATTTTGCATTTTAGTTAGGCGAACTAGGCAGGGGATTCCGGGCACATCTGTTCAACCTTTCCCCTCCATACATTTTTTTCTGAGAGCAATCATATCTCTTTGTATTTAGGGAGCGGCCTTTACGTATACAGATGAGTGGAAGTAGTTTTTGAGAAACTTTATATTTTGTGAAAAGTTTCTTTAGCTTGTACTTTTGCACCAAACATAATTTAGTTCGAAAGTTAGTAAACGGGCATTTACAATTTTGGCAGACGTCCTCATGGTCAAATCAAGCTGCTTATTTTTTACACTAATACCAAATTTTTAGCAATGCATTTCATCCATTCGAAAGCATTTTCTGATGGTGCTGCCAGATATATTGCGATACAATTGCATATTAGGACACCAGAAGCGAAGGGGTATAAGTCACTAAATTGAAAAAATCCCTGCCGGCCCGGCCTACAGGCAGAGGTAGATTTCGAAGTCAAATATACTAATTTCACAAACAAAAACTAAATCATGATTAGAGATAAATCCACTTTAACAATTTTATCTGGCCGCTTTTGACGAGTTTTTATTTCATTTTTATATAATAGCTGGTTTTATAAAAATCATGTTAGGGCGGTATTCAAAAAAATACTTTTCCATGCTCAACAACTCGACATTTTCTGGCATAATTCCAGATTCATTTTTAATATAAAAAAATATGAAACTTGCTGACGTGATTTTTGAAGAGATTTATAAGCGACCTGTGTTTTTATTTTTTGTTCAATTAATTAAAACTTGATATATAAACAATTATTTTATCAGAAGAACAATATTTTTCGTTTCTAACACAATCGCTTCGGGAAATTCCGTTCAAAATGCCCACTTTGACATCATTTTTTGAAATATATTCTGCCTCTATCCAAAAATCGATCATTACAGTACATTATATAGTTTCTGAATAAGCGAATCTACCAATTAAATGCGTTTGAAAGCAAAAATGAATTTAAAAATGAGTCAGAAAATAAGCAGTTTGGATATGAGTGATAATAATAATTTTTCCAACACAATCCACTTCGGTAGATTCGGTTCAAAGTGCCCTTTTTAACAGCATTTAAAAAAAATATATTCTGCCTCTATCAAACAATCGACCATTACGGTAGTTTATATAGTTTCTGAGTAAGAAAACGTACCAATTGGAAGCCTTTGAGAGCAAAAATGAATTGTAAAATGAGTCAGAAAATAAGCAGTTTGGATTTGAATACACCCTTACTAAGATGATTTTTTTTCGTCAACCGCTATGTATTTTTAATTTGTTTTGCTGTAAGAATTGGTGCTATCCAAAACTTGTCTATATAGATGTTGTAGACAAAATTAAGAAGATATATGATAAATTCATGGGAATTTTATATCTTTTGAATTGACGGAGTTAGGGATTTTTTTCTTCTTCAAACCCCCTTTTTGTTTTCAATTTTTTTTTGCGGTACGAATTGGTCCTATCAAAAACTTGTGAATATAAAAGTTGTAGATAATGTTAAGGAGATTTATAATCAAATTAATTGGATTTGATATCTTGAGAATTGACGAAGTTATGATTTTTTTTCTCCCAAAAACCCTATTTTTTGCGCCCCTTGAGCCCATTTTTAACTTTATCAAAAATTTGTGATACATGAATTTTTGACCTTATTTTTAGAAGTAATAAAAACTTAAAACTGATTTGATATGTACAAAAATTAAGAAGTTACGGGGGGTTTTCGGTTTTCACAAAAACCCCTCCCTATTTCCATCCCCTTGGTCCGATTTTGCCCATTAACGAACTTGACCGAGATTTTATGGCCATTGATTTTATGTATCAGTTTGGAAGAGATTGGTGCAGAATTACGAAAGTTATCGTGTCCAGAAGAAAGTGATATATATAGATAGATAGATTATATATATATATATATATATATATATATATATATATATATATATATATATATATAAAGTTTTTTTACTGAGGGTGGTTTTGGGTTCTAGGGGTCATGATCGGTGTAGATCTGCAAAACGTTTTCAGAAATTCCAACATAGGAACGATCCCAATAGGTAGTATTTCATACGAAATCTAACTAAAAACTGAGATAAGTATACAGGCTATCTGGAAATATTGCTATTTGTTTTATGATTGCTCTTAGAAAAAAAATGTAGGGAGGGGAAACGTTGGACAGATGTGCCTGGAGTCCCTTGCCTAGTTCGCCAAACTAAAACGCAAAATATAAGAGATTTTCTAATTATCTGTTGCGTTCTAGAGGTCAACTACTCAAGCTCTATAAATTACTTAACCTCCTTAATCTCTACTTAAAATTTAAAAAATATATTGAACCCCACTTTTCTTCCACAGTTATTGAAATAAGAGTTCAAAGACTGCTATGAAATTAGGAACAGTTTCATATTTTAAGTCAGACACATACTATTGATGTTCATCTTTAAATTCAATTTACTCCAAATCTAAAGTTTATAACTTGTATCCCTTGGCCTCTGGGGTCCTCATATACAATCATCGTTTCATCATATATACAGTATGACACAATTGCATTACATTCAGACATATAAGTGTCTGAATTTCTACATGTCTTAACTTCAGACACATGATCATTATTCAGACAATTTTCTCAGATCATTTATACCATGATCACAGTAAGACACTTAAGTGCCTTAAATTTAGACACTTATGATGTCTGAAATTTCATATTCAGACATTTAAGTGTCTGAATTTCTTTTTCAGTCACATATGTGTCTGAATTTAAGACGCCTCTATTTGCAGTGTAAAAATAGTTATGAGTTATAATTTAGAAAAAGTCCTTCCGGCCAGTGCCGGGAGGAAGAGGTAGCTTTCATATTCCTTATTTTAAAAAAGCCAACTTACATCATTCAAACACACGAAGCTCAATTTAGTGGAAACCGAATATAGGAGATTCAATACTAATTTTTATCAATATAATGAATGAGAATTTCGCGAAATTAGTCAGCTTTATCCAAGCTGCTTTTCTTTAAAGTAACTTATATTTGGCTGCCAAATTCGGCAATTTCTTAAAGTGCCTGCCATTTTAAGACAACATGGTGGATGAGGCTAAGCAGTGAACTTGGTCGAGACCTTAGTAATAGCTGTGCACATGCTCACTCACATCGGAATCGGTTGATATATACGAGTGCTGTCGCATGCAAATAATCAGATTTTTCAAAATGTCACCCACAATAGAAATTGAAACTGCTATATCTGAGCCGTTTTTTAAGGTAAAGACAAACAAAAAATGCTCCTGAATCCTTATATCGAGGTCAAATGCTTAAGAAAGAAACCTTTTTCAATTTCTAATTTTTTTGCACCTCACTTTAAATATATATATATAAATATTTTAATTTAATGGCCGCCATTTTGAAACAAGATGGCTGATGAATCTGGCCAGCCAACTTGGTCGAGGTGTTGATGTATACTATCCACATGCCTTCTTACATCGAAATAGGCGAATACGTGGGTTATCGCATGACAAATACAAGATCGTTTGAAAATGTTAGCTATGCTAGAAATTCAAAGTGCTATAAATATAAATCAACCATTTTTTAAGATATAAACAAAAGAACAAATTTTCAGAAACAAAAACTGCTCCGGAATCTTTGTATCAAGGCCAAACACATAAAAAAAATCTTTTTCATTTTCCAATTTTTAATACCTCATTTTAAATTTTAATTTAATTTTTTTTTAAATGGCAACAATTTTGAAACAAGATGGCGAATGAAGCTGGCCAACGAACTCGGTCGAGACATTGGTATGTACTATGTACAGACCAAGTTACATCCAAATCGGTTCATAAATACGCCTGTTATCGCGTGACAAAAATCAGGTCGTTTTAAAATGTCAGTCACAATAGAAATTCAAAATGCTATTACTCAGCCAATTTTAGCTCACAGGCTATCAAAGCCTGAGAGCTAATGTGCCCGCCCGTTCTGTATGTATGTATGTATGTATGTATGTATGTACGTACGTACGTATGTACGTAACGCGATAACTCTTGATAGAAACATCCGATTTGCTTCAAAATTTTTTCCTAGGTTCACTGTGATAAGGCGCTTCCCTGATTAGTTTTTGGAGGTCATTGGTTAAGGATAAAGGGGGAAAAACGGGGTTAGTCCACACCCCACCCCCTTAATTCAGATAAATGGGTTTTTCATGCAGAATGATTCGATTTGCTCCGAATTTGATATACCGGTTTATTATGTTAAGGAACTTCCCTGATTAGTTTTGGGAGTTCATTGGTTAAGGATAAAGGGGGAAAAACGGGGTTAGTCCACCCCCCACCCCCTTAATTCAGATAAATTGGTTTTTCATGCAGAATGATTCGATTTGCTCCGAATTTGATATACCGGTTTATTATGTTAAGGAACTTCCCTGATTAGTTTTTGGAGTTCATTGGTTAAGGATAAAGGGGGAAAAACGGGGTTAGTCCACAACCCACCCCCTTAATTCAGATAAATGGGTTTTTCATGCAGAATGATTCGATTTGCTTCGAATTTGATATACCGGTTTATTATGTTAAGGAACTTCCCTGATTAGTTTTGGGAGTTCATTGGTTAAGGATAAAGGGGGAAAAACGGGGTTAGTCCGCCCCCCTTAATTCAGATAAATGTGTTTTTCATGCAGAATGATTCGATTTGCTCCGAATTTGGTATAGCGGTTTATTATGTTAAGGAACTTCCCTGATTAGTTTTGATGGTTCATTGGTTAAGGGTAAAGGGGGAACAACGGGGTTAGTCCACACCCCTTAATTCAGATAAATGGGTTTTCATGCATAATCATTCGATTTGCTCCGAATTTGGTATACCGGTTTATTATGTTAAGGAACTTCCCTGATTAGTTTTGGGAGTTCATTGGTTAAGGATAAAGGGGGAAAAACGGGGTTAGTCCACCCCCCCCTTATTTCAGAAAAATGGGTTTTTCATGCAGAATGATTCGATTTGCTCCGAATTTTGTATACCGGTTTATTATGTTAAGGAACTTCCCTGATTAGTTTTGGGAGTTCATTGGTTAAGGATAAAGCGGAAAAAACGGGGTTAGTCCACCCCCCCTTAATTCAGATAAATGTGTTTTTCATGCAGAATGATTCGATTTGCTCTGAATTTGGTATACCGGTTTATTATGTTAAGGAACTCTCCTGATTAGTTTTGGGGTTCATTGGTTAAGGATAAAGGAGGGAAAACGGGGTTAGTCCGCCCCCCTTAATTCAGATAAATGTGTTTTTCATGCAGAATGATTCGATTTGCTCCGAATTAGGTATACCGGTTTATTATGTTAAGGAACTTCCCTGATTAGTTTTGGGGGTTCATTGGTTAAGGATAAAGGGGGGAAAAACAAGGTTAGTCCACCCCCCTTAATTCAGATAAATGTGTTTTTCATGCAGAATGATTCGATTTGCTCCGAATTTTGTATACCGGTTTATTATGTTAAGGAACTTCCCTGATTAGTTTTGGGGTACATTGGTTAAGGGTAAAGGGGGAAAAGGGAGGTTAGCCCGCCCCTCTTAATTTAGATAAATGGGTTTTTCATGCAGAATGATTCGATTTGCTCCGAAGTTGGTATACCGGTTTATTATGTTAAGGAGCTTCCCTGATTCGTTTTGGCGATTAATTGGTTAAGGATAAAGGGGGGTTAGTCCACCCCCTTAATTTAGATAAATGTTTTTTTTTTTTGCAAGATTATTCGATTTGCTCCAAATTTGGTATACCGGTTTATTATGATAAGGAGCTTCCCTGATTAGATTTGGAGGTTCACTGGTTAAGTATAAAGGGGGAAACGGGGGCTAATTCCCCTTCACTTATTATTTGAGTTGCATTATTCTTTAAAATAAGAGTATAATATACAATTAGTGTGAATAGTCTGTGAGCTCAATGCCATCAGTTTAGCTGGGCAGTTTTCTTTTTTATTTTAGATATAGACGAAACAAAAACTGTTCCGGAATCTTTGTATTAAGGTAAGTAAGTAAGTAAGCACCCACCCTGGGAACCCGCTTTCAAACACATACGAAAAAAATCTTTTTCATTTTCCAATTTTTTGGTATCTCGTTTAAATTTTTTAATTTTTTAATTTTTTTAAATGGCCGCCATTTTGAAACAAGATGGAGGAAGAAGCTGGCCAATGAACTTGGTCGAGATATTTGTATGTACTATGTACACACCAAGGTACATCCAAATCGGTTCATAAATACGTCTGTTATTACGTGAGAAAAATCAGGACGTTTCAAAATATCAGCCACGCTAGAAATTCAAAATGCTATAACTCAGCCATTTCTTAAGATACAGACGAAACAAAAACTGCTCCCGAATCTTTTTATCAAGGTCAAACACATAAGAAGAAAATATTTTTTCAATTTTCAGTACCACATTTGTAAATTAAATTTCTCTTAAAAATTTAAATGGCCGCCAATTTTAAACAAGATAGCGGATGAAGCTGCCCAACGAACCCGGTCTAGATATTGGTATGTACTATATATAAACGAAGTTACATCCAAATCGGTTCATAAATACGCCTTTTATCGCGTGACAAAATTCAGGACGTTTCAAAATATCAGCCACGCTAGAAATTCAAAATGCTATAACTCAGCCATTTTTTAAGATATAGACGAAACAAAAACTGCTCCGAAATCTTTGTATAAAGGTCAAATACATAAGAAAAAATATTTTTCCATTTTCAATTTTTTGGTACCACATTTCAAATTTTAAATTTTTTTAAAAATTTTAAATGGCCGCCATTTTGAAACAAAACGGCGGATGAAGCTGGCCAACGAACTCGGTCGAGACATTGGTATGTACTATGTACACACCGAATTACATCGAAATCGGTTCATAATTACGGGAGTTACAGAGTGACATAGGTCAGATATATATATATATATATATATATATATATATATATCAATTTTGAACGGAAGGTGGTTTCGAGGTCTGGGGGTCATGATCGATGAAAATATACCAAAATTTTTTGAAATCGCTTTACTCCGAACGGCTGCAATAGGTAGCTTTTTGTAATGAAGGCTACCTAGAACTGGAAAAATATGTAGTAGACTGTCCCTCACGGCATTTAAGCAGTATAATAGTGTTCATAAAAGCTTGTTTCAAATTTTATTTGTCTGCATAAGGAACTTATTTCTACAACTTTCAGAAATATACGTATTTACTGTATTCAATTTTTTTAACTAAATAAAATAACAGTTTTAAAAGGTTTTCTGTCAGTTTGTACGGACAAATGTCTCTAATTAGGACTCGTCCTGACATTTGGAAGCAATGAGTATAAATCTGATATGACAAATGTATACTATAACCCCCATTTGTATGCTATATAATAAGGCTAAATAATTTTCAGGCAAGTAAATCCGAATATATCTTACGAAAATTGTATATAAAAACCTAATTGAACAAATTTAGTGTCATAAACAAGATTGAATTTTTTATCTCCAGCTTTTAAAAATACATTCTAAAAAAAGAGAGTGAGAGTTCGGGGAAGGTTTCTTTTAAAAATAATAATGTCAGATTTATATGAAATAATAAGATATACAGTGACATAATAAATTCATAACATTAAAACTAAAATAAATGCATTTTAGTTCCCAATAACCGGTCAAGTGCGAGTATTACTCGGGCACAGGGGGTTCCGTACAATAGATAAAGGAATTAGTAACTGGGCATTGCATTACACAAATATATCATTAAAAGTTGTTATCTTGGCTTTAAAAGCCTATGGCGTACAGAGTACTATGCATTTCCAAACCGTCCATGTCTTCATGGGCGTACCCAAGGGGGGGGGGGGGGGACTGATGGGTCTACAGCTCCCCCCCCTCCCCGAAATTTTCGAAAGTGATATGAAAAAATGCTGAATTTTTTCATTCTTTTTTGGAAAAAAAATTGAATTGTTTTCAATCATACAGCGGAATAGCAATTTTCATTAGTCCCATATTAGTCCACATTGACACTAAAGAAGAGGAAGGGGGCTGATGGGGTTACAGCCCCCCCCCCTTCCTCCCAAAATAGTCGAAAAATTAAATGAAAAAAGTGTTTTTCCTTACTTTTTTTTTAGATAACTAGGGGGCTCGGCCCCCTACGAGCTACGCTCGCCAACTCCCGTCCAGACACCGCAGACTCTAAATGCACCCTAATTTGATCGGCTTTAAAAAGATTTCGAAAGATTGAATCATAATTTAAAAAACAGTGGCTATCTCCCTATAAACGAATTTCTATTCATTTCTCTTTGATTGGGGAATTTTAACGCCAAATCCGCTGCGGTACTACTTGATTATCCTGTCGACCAATTTCGCCAAATTATATAAATCGCCAAACCACTCGCCAAATTATACAAATTGATATAATTTTTATTTTAAATAACGAAAGAACAAATAAATTCGTACAACATTAATAAAAACACAAATAAAACGTCGAAATAAAAATAACTTGATGACGTATACACGTGTAACAACATTTCAAAATAAGCTAATATAAAAGGAATTAGGTAAAGAGAGCCTTTGTCTCCTGGTATTTTTTAACAAAGTGAAAACAAAGTTCTTTTAAATGAGACATTTTAAATTAATTCTCAAAATATCAAATAAATGTCTAGCGCAATTTCTAAATTTAAACTTTTTTGCAATATTATTTTGTGTTCATTTTATGTAATAACTATAATGTGACGTAAATATGACGTAATTTCTCCTAAGACTTCTAACGCATGTTAATGAATTTATTATTTTACAATATCCTTTCTCTTTTAAAATTCACGTGTATACTTTTTATGACGTAATTTTTAATAAGTTCCTGCTTTTTATACGTAATTATTTAATTCTAATTTGAAAGTTTTTTCCTGTTTATAATAGTCACGTGTAAATAAGTTTTTAATTTGAAGCAAACATTATTGCTTGCGCTTTTTATACAGTTGGCAACAGTTTAAATTAGTACAATTTTCTGAAATCTGTAAAAAATATCTCTAGAAATGCTGAAAATTTGAATTTAAAATAGAAATAAAACCTGAAAAAATGAGTCAAAATAAAAAAATTAATGCAATCTGCACTCCGGCAAATTCTAACGCATAAAATGATCTAAAAATCATCACTGCCATGTATAGTTTTTGCTGCTGTAAAACTTTTTTAGTGGAACGATTTTGTCCAACTTTAGCATTAAATAACTCTTAAAATAATTCTTCGATTTGAAAACTGTCTGCATCAGCGTGTTTATCAAACATTTCTGTATAAAACCACCGATTTTCATAGTTTTGTATGCATTATTTTTGTTAATATTAACGAAGAAAGGCCTCCGCTCGCAAAAAAATCAAAACCGGCGGCGGCGGTGACAGCGGTAGTTACTTTTTTTTAGAATAGAGAGAATCTGTAATTTATATCTCCTGTCATACAGCAAAATAGCCATTCTCGTTAACACCATATTAGTACACATTGACATCACAAAATGCCTAAAGATGGTAGGGGGCGGATGGAATTTCAGCCCCCTCCTTTCGAAATAGTCGAAAATGAATATAAAATAAGTGCTGATTTTTTTCTTTCTGTTTGACATAAATTTGCAATTTTTCCCCTATCATTCATCAGACTAGCCGCTTCCTTCGCTTTAGTTCCATATTAGTCCGCATTGATACCAAAGAAGAGAAAGGGGGATGATGGGGTTACCCCCCCCCCCTTTATTCTCAAAATAGTCGAAAAATTAAATGAAAAAAGTGTTTTTTCCTTACTTTTTTAGATAAATCTGCAATTTTCTCTTCTGTCATACAGCAAAATAACCATTCTCGTTAAGTCTATATTAGTCCACATTTGCATCACAGCATACCCAAAGATGGGGAGGGGGCAGATGGAATTACAGCCCTTTCCTCTCAAAATAGTTGAAAATGAAATGAAAAGGTGCTGATTTTTTTTTCTTTTTGTTTGAGACAAATTTATATTTCCCCCCTATCATTCAAAAGACTAGCTGCTCTCTTTTCTTTAGCTCCATACTAGTGCACAGTGATACCACATTATACCCAAAGAGGTGAAAGGGGCTAATAGGGTGTCTCCTCCCAAAACAGTTTAAAATGAAATAATAAAAAAATGCTGATTTTTTTTTTTCTTCTTGTTTGAGCTAAATTTGTAATTTTGTTTTCTGCAATCGCTATTATTATTTTTTAGATAAATCTCTAATTTTTCTTCTGCCATACAGCAAAATAGCCATTCTCGTTAACCCTATATTATTCCACATTGACATCACAGCCTACCGAAAGAAGGGGAGGCGGCTGATGGGATTACAATCCCCTCCTCACGAAATAGTCGAAAATGAAATGAAAAACATTGCTTTTTTTCTTTCTCTTTGAAATAAATTTGTATTTTTTTCTCCTGTCATTCAACAGACTAGCCGCTCTCTTCTCTTTAGTTGCATATTAGTGCACAGTAACACCACATTATACCCAAAGAAGAGGAAAGGGGGCAATAGGGTTACAGCCCCTCCCAAAATAGTCGAAAATGAAATGAAAAAAAAAATGATTTTTTCCCTTTTTGTTTGAGATAAATTTGTAACTTTGTTTTCTGCAATACAACGAACTAGCCATTTTGGATAGTCTCATATCAGCGCACAGTGACAACACCACAGTATACCCAACGAGGGGAAGGGGGCTGATGGGGTTACAGGTCCTCTTTCGAAATAATCAAAAATGAAATTTTAAAAAAATGGATTTTTTTTCTTTCTTTTAAGATAAATTTATTTTTTTCTTCCGTGCAGCTATTCTCGTTATTCCCATATATTAGTGCGTAGTGATGCCCCAGCATACAATACTCAAAGAAGTGGATGGGGACGGATGTTATGAGGTTACAGCTCCATTCCCCATCCGAAGAGATCTCAGTGAAAGGGGGAAAAATAGGCTGATATTGTTTCTTTCTTTTTCAGATAAATTTGTTTTATTTTCTGACATCCCACGAATTTGCCTTTTTCGTTAATCCAATATCCTCCTCAGTCCTGCAACAAAATTTACTTGAGACCACAAAATCTATTTTAAAATGATTGAAAATTAGCTCCATTCCTGTTTTACTGGATAAATGAACACATATATTCTCAATTCAAAAGACCTACAAGGAGAGTTGTATAATATAGACGCACGCACATACGGCCGTGGGTGGAAAATTTTCTGTAAAATTCCGAATTTTACAAAAAAAACATAATTTTTATTTTATATACGATTTATTTACTGCTCGCGCACTGTTTCGAATTTTCCGAAAATTTAAGACATTCGGTTCCGAAAATTAAAAAATTCACCAGTCCAGGTTCGGACACAAAAAAGTCGCGAATTTTGAAAAATGGTCGCCGTAGAAAATCAATTTCGTCACTCGTTCGTGGAAAAAATCTCCAATTTCGCCAAAGTATCGCAGAAAAAATGCTGATTTGGCTAAAAGATTACGAAAAAAACGCGAGTTCCGTCGAAAGGCCACGAAAAAAACGCGAATTTTGTCAAAGGGCCACGGAAAAACATTAATTTTGTCAAAGAGTAGCTCAAAAAATGCTACTTTCTCCAAAGGATCGCTAAAAGACACAAATTTCGTCAAAAGGCCGCGAAAAAGCACGTATTTCGTATAAAAAACGCAAATTTCGTCAAATAATCACGGACAAAATGCGAATTACGTCAAAGGATCGCGAAAAAAACGCAAATTTCGTTAAAAGAGTTGCGGAAAAAATGAGAATTTCAACAAAAGGTAGCGAAAAAGACGAGAATTTCAACAAAAGGTCGCGAATTTCGTCAAATAATCGTGAATTTCGTCAAGTGATCGCGGAAAAAGTGCGAATTTCGTCAAAAAACAGCAAAAAACACCTCCCCCCCACTTATCTTCCTATTCCGTCCTAACTTTGCAGCCAGTATTTTTCATCTGGAACGGTTTAAAGTCATTATTATTACTTGTACAATGCACAAATAATAAACAGTCGTTATTTTATATCTGTGCATATAAATATTTTGTGTATAGTTTGTTACAAGATTAGTTTATTGTTAAACAAGAACCGTAGCCAGAATGTAGTTTCGGGGGTGGGAAGAACAATTTTATAGATATTAAGCTACAATGACTTTCTTTTAAATGAAAGTATATAAAAAAACCCAGTAACACTTTTCAATTTATTTCGACGTAGGACGGCCTCAGGATCGGACCCGTGCCACCCCACACACCATGGTTGATTCTGAGTAAAGAATATATATATTCTGAAATTTACAGCAAATTTTCTGAAATGTTACAGCAGAGTGGGGAAGGGGAGGAAATCCCTTCCCGGCGCTAATTATTTTTGTTGCAGGTTGGGGTTAACTCTGTTTTCATTTCAGGTCAACATCAGGCTGAGTGTAGTTTCCTGCAAGTTGTGTTCGGGTTAACCAGATTTTTAAAAAGTTCAGCATATTATTTCAGTTTAAAAACTATACCTATAATAATGAACATAGATGTTTGTACGTCTTTTTTCCGTGACCCTTTGATGAAATTCAGGTTTTTATCAAGACGCTTTGACGAAATTCACCTTTTCCCAGTGATATTTTGACGAAATTCGCTTTTTTACTCGACCCTTTGACGAAATTCGCGTTTTTTCCGCGGAACTTTGACGAAATTTGCATTTTTTCTGAGGCCCTTTGACGAAATTTACATTTTTTCTGAGGCCTTTTCACGAAATTTGCATTTTTGTGACCCTTTGACGAAATTCGCGTTTTTCTGTAGCCCTTTGACGAAATTCGAGTTTTTTCTGCGGTCCTTTGACACAATTCGTGTATTTTACTGCTGATATTTGACGAAATTTACGTTTTTTCTGAGGCCCTTTGACGAAATTCGCGTTTTTTCTGAGGCCCTTTGATGAAATTCGCTTTTTTTCTGAGGCCCTTTGATGAAATTTGCTTTTTTTCTGAGGCCCTTTGATGAAATTCGCTTTTTTATGAGGCCCTTTGACGGAATACACGTTTTCTGCGATTCTTTGTCGAAATTTGAATTTTGTTGAGACTTTTTGGCAAAGTTTGCATTTTTCCGCGACCCTTTGACGAAATTCGTGTTTTTTCTGCAATTCTTTGACGGAATTCTCGTTTTTTCTGCCGCCCTTTGACGAAATTCGTGTTTTTTATATCCTTTGACGAAATTTATTTCTTTCTGCTGTTTTTAACGAAATTTGCGTTTTTTTTTTTCGCGAGTTTGTGTCGAAATTTGATTATTTTCCACAGCCTTCTGGCAAAAGTCACGTTTTTTCCTGTGGTCTTTTCACGAAATTCGTGTAATTTTTTTTTATCCTTCGACGAAATTCGCTTTTTTCCACTTCCCTTTGATGGAATGTGTGTTTTTTCAGAGATCTTTTATCGAAATTTGCGTTTTTTCCGCTGCTTTTTGACGAAATTCGCGCTTTTTTCTTGTCTTTTTGACGAAATTCGCGTTTTTTCTGCAGCTTTTTGACAAAATTCACTTTTTTTGTGTTCGTTAGACGAAATTAGCGTTCTTTGCAATCCTTTTTATGAAATTCACGTTTTTTCGCTGCCCTTTGACGGAGTGCGCATTTTTTAGCGATCATTTTTCGAAATTCTCGTTTTCTCCACGACTTTTGATGAAATTCGGTTTTTTTCTGTACTCATTTGACGAAATTTGCGTTACCTCCGAGATCATTTGATGAAATTCGCTTTTGCTCCGCGATCATTTGACGTAATTCGCGTTTTCTCCGCGATCATTTGACGAAATTTTGACTTTTTTTTCAAGATCATTTGAGAAAATTTGCATTTTATCCTCGGCTCTTTGACAAAATTCGGGTTTTTTTCCTTGATCCTTTAACGAAATTGATCTTTTTCGGCGATCATTTCTCAAGAATTGCGATATTTTTTAAGTCCGAATTTTCGAACTGATGACCGAATGTTTAAAATTTTCGGAACCTCGTGCCTTAAATTTTCGGAAAAGTCGGAACAAAATCACCCCTGCCGTTCTCCTTTCCCCTCTGGCTACGGCCTTATTGTCAGAAATTATTTCTGTTTACAACACAATTCAACGTGTTTCGTAAAATTTAGAACATTATGGAAATTTAAGTCACCCCCCCCCCCCCCGAAATAAAATCCTGGGTACGCCACTGCATGTCTTTGAGTCCAGGACAAAACCTCCGCGGACAAAAACTCCACTGAAAAAAACCATACCGGACAAAATCCCCACGGACAAAACCCCCACGTGTTTTAACAGTTGTAATACTGTCATATCAAACATAATTTTACTAATAAATGCTTAATATGTTAATAAAAGTAAAAGGAGTCCAACTGAAGATGCTTGCGTATCTTACAGATTTTTTTTTATATATAAAAAGAAACATAGTTTCATTCACATAACACATATTATATAACTCTAATAGTAATCCCTCATAATTTTACTGATAAATGCTTAATATTTTAATAACAGTAAAATGAGTCCAACTGAAGATGTTTGCGTACCTTACAGAATTTTTTATATAAAAAAGAAACAAAGTTTCATTCATAAATCACATATTAGATAACTCTAATAGTAATCTCCCATAATTTGATGCTCCCAAAATTAAGCAATTGAATTCTCAGTATTTAACCAATCAATTTGGCAACATTATTTTGCAAGTTATATAATTATAATAAAATAGTTTTAAGGTAGATAATGCATTATCGCCTATTATGAATCTGTAGAATTTTTCTTTACTTATATTTAAAAATACACAGATAGATATTTTCACATTCATTCATTCATTGTTTTCATTGTACTCAACCTGTTGGAGTTTTTGAATAATTCGATAATTCTGTGTTGGCTGCCTCATAAGCAGTAAATAATCGCAGCTTTAGAATTATTACAGTGAATATTTGTTTAAAATTAAAAAAGTAATATCAGATTTTTCTTCATAAAGAAAAATAGAAAGTAAACATGGGTTCTTTATCCACAATTTAATAAAATCAGGAAATTTTACATCTCTAGTTACAATAAAATATACATATATTGATAATGATGGCCAAAATCATTTTGTTTCAATATTTTTTATTAAATAACGTTCGAACTACGCGATAAAAGATCAGAAATGATTTTTCAAAAAAGAATAACAATATCACAAGATATTATGTTGAATCATAATTTGTTATTATACTGAATCATAATTTGTTTGGGTTCGGTTGAGTAAAACACGGGAAAAGAAAAGCTTTAAGGCTGTTCTTAACTGCTCTGCTCAACAAGCGCAAAACGTTTTGACACATTTACAAATTCATTTTTTAATGGAAAGGTATAAAATTGGAAAGTCTGGCCATGGAATTGAACTGTTTTTTTTTTTCATTTTTTGATCAACCAATTATCTATTGAGTTATAAGCTATTTTGATCACGTGACAAACACCTTTTTTGCCCGCTCTTGAGTGTTCTTTCTTCCTTCGCGCGGAAATTCGGTTCAAAACGCCCACTTTGACGCTATTTTCTGAAAGATCTATTGCGTTTGCAAAAAAATGGAAAAAACAGCTCAATTACATAGTTTCTGAACAATACCACCAGCTAGTTTCATGCATTTTCGAACAAAAATAAATTAAAACTTATGTCAGAAGGTTGCCCTTGCAAAGCCTTAGAGGTTATAACAAAAACATATTAATAACTGAACTTTCTATATCAGTTTTCTGAATATTTTTTGGACAAACGAAGCACTTTAGATGGAGTGTTTTCACATCAAATTGACTATTTACTATCTAAGGTACACGATATATTTTCCTTTTGTAATGCGTAAAATTTTCGGACATTCATCTGGAAGATCTTGGAACTGACACAATGTATTTCATTTTTGTTTCACGTAAAACATGTTTGAGATTATACCGTCAACAATGATGTTTCAATCAAATTTCTAGGAATTAAGAGCTCTTAAATCCAAACTGGTTACTTTATGACACTGTGATATCGTACCTTCGCCACAAATTTTCGACGGGGGAAGCAACAGGCATTTCCGTGAAGGACAATAGTCTTTTGTGTAAAGGCATGCAGGGGAAATACCAGGCATACTTCTGCCCTTGGGATCTGCTCAACAGGGTATTTCCACTTTTCCAAGAAATAGGGAGGGCTGGACAATGTGTGGGAACTCGTCCCCAAAGTGAAAGAAAAAAGAGGCTCAGGCAGGAGCTGGTGAAGAGGCTGAATAGTAGACTGGGAGAAACTGATGAAGTGAGGTTGTTTTTTACCAACGGAAGAGATGCGAGTAAAAATCGTTTTACTCGGGTTGGCTATGAGAAGTATAGAACTGTTAATAAAAAGTGGGTGTCTACCTATAAATGGTAAAGTTTGTTATTACATTTTTCAAATCTATTTTAGTTGTTCTAATAAAGGACTTTGGTAAGAAATATGTATTATTTTTCAACGATCATCTCACAAGAGCTTAGTGAACCAAAACGCTCTGGCCCACTACATCACAGCTATAGTATTATAAATGGTGGCAGCGGTGGGATTAATTTGGTCTAGCATAAATTAGACTGGACCCATGTGAACTTGATGTACAGAAGGAAACTGTGTTAGAAACAAGGACAGTCGGTGATGAAATCTTGTGTTTGACGAGAAAGATTTTCAAGCGTGTCCGGTGAGGAACGGTGAAATCTGGAGTGTCGAATATGTTAGCTGGTATGTAACAAGGACTAAGGATCCGACGATATAGAAAATTTCTTCAGTAAACGTCCAGTGCAGTGGATAGAAGACTATTCATCGATCGCCCTTAGGAATCCATGGAGACAGCTTGTGTGTAAATTTCCCGGCGGAAATCAAGTTAGATCCGGAGATACGACAGTGCCTGAAAAAAGTGCAGGAAAGCCTTGGAGCAGTGTGGAGAAATGTCTACATTTGAAGGTAAGCCCTTTTATGAAATTTTCCAGAGAGGTCTGTTAGGATTTAATATTGTATATGTCTGTTCTTGGTAATTTGTATATGTTTAATAGATAAAAAGTCTAGGGTAGCTACTAATTTGGGATCGAAATTTTTAGTTAGAATTTTTATATTAAACGGGTTTCTTATGGTCTGTACGGTAATTCATTTGGTTTTGAAAATTTAATATTTATGTATTTCATAATTTACTTGAGGATAGTAAATTACGGTTGATTAATAAAAGAATATTAATCATTAAAAATAATCATAGTTGTGGATGTAACATTGTTATAAAGTTGGGGCATATACAGCTTTTGTTTATTACAGCAATAAAGTTATTTGAAATTTTATGGGTATGCTGTAGGAAAAAGCGGGATTAGTTGTTTTTATATAAATTGTATTTATATAGTACTGTGAGTATCAAAATAATTTTGAGGATTTACTCGGTTTTAAAGGATATAACAAGTGCATGAAAATTTTCGGTAGGAAAATTGTATTATTGTTTTATGCATTGAAATATATCTAAAGGATAAAATCCTATTCCTTATTGTGTTTGGGTTTTTGGTGTTTTACAAATTGTATATATTTGTGTATTTTTGTGATTAGTATATTTTGGGGGAAAATCATGGAAGAATTTCTAGGGAAATATACTAAAAATATATTGCTTTTGCTGGCAGAGGAATTTGAGACCAACGTGTCGGCAACTGATAAGAAAAAAAACTATAATTCAGGCTATTTTAGCAGTATCGGATTATAATGAGAGTTTTGCTAAATCGAATTTGGAATGTATTCTTAAAGAGGATGCAGAACGTAAAGAAAAAATAGTTTTGGAACGGGAAGACGAAGAGCGTGAAAAAACAAGACAGTTTGAGTTAGAAAAATTCAAAATTCAAAATTCCTCGGAAACTGTTAGTCTTTCGTCTAGTGATATGAATGTAGGTTCGCATAGGAACCCAAAAATTAATTTGAAAGAATTAGTTCCACGCTTTGATTCTAAATTAATTGACATCACTCTTTTCTTTATGATCTTTGAAAAACAGGCGGAAAAAGCTAAAATTTCGCAAGAGGATATGGTTAGCCAATTAATTCCCTTATTGCCATCAGATATCGCGGAAAATATAGTGAAACAACCAGCAGAATTAGGAGATGGTTTTCAACATGTAAAAAAAGTTTTATTAAATCGTTTTAGATTGGGGACAGGTGCTTTAAAACAGAAGTTTGAAAATCATCAAAGGAAACCTGGAGCGTTATGGGTAGATTTAGTATATGACTTAAGGAGTTATTTGGATAATTGGTTGGAATCATTAGAAATAAAGGATTTCGAGTCTTTAAAAGAACTCATGCTCACTGAGCAAGTAAAAAAACGCGTTCCTTTTGAAGTAAAAGAAAAATTTATGGATAAATGGGATGAAATGAAAGAGGCTTCGAAGCATGCTGATAAATGTGACAAATATGAGAGTATTAGAAGTAGTTTCAGGAAATCAGAAAAAAAATCTTGGGAAAAAAAACCTTATTCAGAGATGCAAAGAAGCAATTTAAATCCGAAAATTAAGGGTGAAGTAAAAGCTAAATCGGAGTTACAGAATAAAACGGAAAATTTTAAAACTGATAAAATTAAACAAGACCAGGCTTTTGAGAGGAAAAGGCACATTAGGTGTTTTTTTTTTTTTTTTTGTAATCAACCAGGGCACATAAAACCAGATTGTGCGGAATGGTTAAAAAAGAAAAATCAGTTCAATACAGTTAATCATTTAGGTAATGATGTTGATTTAGGGGATTGTTTTAAACCTTATCTAAAAAAAGCTCTAATAAATGGGGTTGAAAGACACTATTTGAGGGACACGGGAGCAGGGATTGATCTATGCGATAGAAATTGTGTTAAAACAGAGGATTTTACTGGAGATATAACTTGGGTACGTCAACCACTTGATAATGAATGTAATTGTTTACCATTAGCATGGGTGACTATAAAAGGGGATTTTGGTTGCATCACCACTAAGGCGGCGATTCGGAGTCGGGGCAAGGTTACTATATCTTAGGTAATAAAACTGCGGAGCTTATTGAGTAAAATAAAGGAAATGGTGTTCCTATAAATATGGTAGTTACCCGTAGTAGGACGGATTCTTTAAAAAAAAAGAATGGAGCAACGGGATGCTGATAATGAAATGTCGTTTATTGAGCAGGCAAAGTTAGAAGAGCAGGGTAGAGAAAATTGGGGATTGCTCACAGAACAAAGAAACGCAGGTAGTTCAAATGGATGAGAATAGACAGGATGAAAGTCAAATCGAAGATCTTATGTTATTACCGAAATGGGAGGTGAAAGATAACGTGGGATTGAATAAAATTACAGCGAAAGATTTCAGCTTAGCTCAGAAACAGTGCTTATCTTTAAAAACATTATGGGAAAAGGCGAATAATGTAGAAGAAAAGGAATTTAAAATAATGGGAAATAAATTAGTAAGAGTTTCACATTCAAATAGTGGGGATGAGAAATTACAATTATGTTTGCCATTAAAATTTAGAGAGAAAATAATGAAAATGTGTCATGAGGAAGTTGCGGGACATTTAGGGGCGACTAAAACAAAAGATAGGGTAATTAAATGCTATTTTTGGCCAAATTGTTACAAGGAAATTGAGGCATTTGTAAGAACTTGCGATCTGTGTTAAAAAGTTGGTAAAAATAGAGATAAAAAGAAAGCTCCCTTGAAGCTCGTGCCAATAATTTCAGAAGTTTTCTCCAGGATAAATATTGATGGTGTGGGCCCTTTGAGTTTAAGCGAGAAAAATAATAGATACTTGATTACTTCAATTTGTGTCGCGTCAAAATATCCAGATGCGATTCCAGTAGAAGATTTAACTTCTCCGTCAGTGATTGAGGGGCTAATACAAATATTTTCTAGGACTGGTTATCCAAAAGAGGTACAATGTGATTTGGGTAGGTCATTTACAAGTGAGTTGGCATCTGAATTTTTTGATAGGTTTGGTATTAAAGTTGTACATAGTTCAGTTTGCCACCCAGAATCGAATAGCGTTGAACGGATGCATGGTAGTTTAAAAAAGGTTATAAAGACATTATGTTTGGAGGCAGGAAAAGATTGGGAAGCAGTCTTGCCAATGGCTTTATTTGCTTTGAGGACTGTAAGTCATGAAAGCACGGGATTTAGCCCTGCTGAGCTTGTACATGGTAAGAATTTATGAATGCCACATACTCTTGTATATGAAAATTGGATGGAAAAGGAAACGGTAAATCAGAATGTAGTGGACTATATTTTGAACTTAAGTAATAGATTGAAACATTGTCAAGAATTAGCGTGTAAAAGAATGAAAGAGTGTCAGGAGAAACGAAAACAATGGTATTATAAGAATTCGGTGTATAGAAAATTTAATGTTGGAGATAAAGTGTTAATTCTGGCTACTTCGAAACCAAATAAAATGGCGGTTAATTGGATAGGACCGGGAACTATTACTAGTGTAATATCTCAAACTAATTATACTATCGATATTCCGGAAAAGAGAAATAAGTCTACTATTTATCATGTTAATTTAATTAAACCATATTATAGTAGACCTGAATTTGTAAATTTGTTGATTGATGAGGAGTGTGAGGAAATTGAGGATCAAACGGAAATTCCTTATCCCATTGCGGATCCCACTCAACTAGACTTTTGGGAATTAGTAAAATAAAGTAATTTGGAAAAACGTGTTTCTACAGAGCAAATAGGAGATTTCAGGACAATGATTGAGCGTCATATGAAAGTTTTTTCTACGGACCTTGGGAGTACCCCGTTAGTTAAAATGGACATTGTTTTAACGGATGATGTGCCGGTAAGATCAAAACCATATCGTATGTCGCCGTGGCAATTAGAGATTATGCGTGAAGAGATTCGGAGGCTTTTAGATTTGGGTGTGATTGAAGTCGGGCAATCAGATTATGCTTCGCCTATGATTTTGGTTGAGAGTGCGGGTAAAGACGCTCGCCCTTGTGTGGACTATAGAAATTTAAATGCAAAGACCAGAACTGAATTTTTCCCTTTGCCAAACATTGAAGAGGTCGTTGAGAAAGTGAGTGCAGCGCCTTTTATTACTATTATGGATCTGACGAAAGATTATTTTCAGATTCCTCTCACGGAAGAAGCTCAGAGATATGCGGCTTTTGTAACACCATTTGGGACTTTTTTACCTAAAGTCGTGATGTTTGGACTTTTAAATTCAGCATATTATTTTTGTAAATTGATTGCCATAGTTTTATTTGGGTTAGAGTCATTTGCGGTTCCATATATCGATGATATAGCTATATTTTCTTTGACCGGGGAACAGCATTTAAAAGATGTGGAGGCGGTTCTTAAGCGGTTAAAAGAAGCAAATCTAACGGTGAAACCATCCAAATGCCCATTCGCGCAAGATCACGTAAAATTTCTGGGACACGAAGTTGGGTCAAGAAAAAGGTCTCCTAGTGAAGCTAAATTGCAGGCTATTAAAGATTTTCCAATTCCGACGACGAAAACACATCTAAGAGCATATCTGGGAATGGTAGGATATTACGCGAGGTACATAAAGAATTATGCTACCATAGCAGTGCCGTTAACAGATGCTTTAAAAGGGGAAAATAAAAAAATAAAAAATCATATGGGACGAGAAGTGTAATAATGCATTTGAAGAATTAAAGTTAAAATTAATGAAAAGTCCTGTGTTATATGCGCCTGATTTTAAGCAGAAATTCATTGTGCAAACAGATGCGAGTTTGTATGGGGCAGGAATTGTTTTATCTCAAATTATTGCAGGTGAAGAGCATCCAATTTTGTATCTTAGCAAAAAATTTTCTCGTGCGGAGCGAAATAATAGCACGATAGGAAGAGAATTAGAGGCTATAGTATATGGATTTAAAAAGTTAAATTATTATTTGGATGGGCAAAAATTAGAAACACAAACAGATCATAATCCATTAGTGTACTTAAAGAAAATGGTTGGTACAAACTCTCGTTTGACACGTTGGGCTCTATTTTTGCAGCCATTAAATTTTGAAATTACACATAAGCCAGGAAAATTACATGGAAATGCAGATGGTCTAAGTAGGAAGATTTAGAATCAGGGTTGGATTTTCTGTTTGGAATTTAGTGTTCAAAATTTTAATACTTGTAATTAGGGCGTTTTATTAAGATATTGTGCTGTATGTAAAAATTTAGTTACCTAGATTGTGTTATAGTGTTTTTTTTTTCTTTTTTGAGTTAGTATTATATTCAAATATTTTAAATTTAAATTAATTGTTCTAGCATTAAAAATGTAAATTCTTTTTATTCTTTTGATTAATTATGTGTAAGGAAAATTCTAAAAATTTCATATTTTTGGTATGTCCTTTGAAACTGAGAGTGGGTATTCTTGAATTTAAGTAGAACTTTCATAATTGGGTCAAAAGTCTAAATGATATTTTATTGCTGATTTAATGGTGTGATTGACCTCTCGGGAAATCTATTAAAAGGGCTTATTACGTGAATTCATGCCAAATATTTCCTGTGGAAATCTCTTTTGGGGGGAGGTGTTGTGATATCGTACCTTCGCCACAAATTTTCGACGGGGGAAGCAACAGGCATTTTCGTGGAGGACAATAGTATTTTGTGTAAAGGCATGCAGGGGAAATACCAGGCATACTTCTGCCCTTGGGATCTGCTCAACCGGGTATTTCCACTTTTCCAAGAAATAGGGAGGGCTGGACAATGTGTGGGAACTCGTCCCCAAAGTGAAAGAAAAAAGAGGCTCAGGCAGGAGCTGGTGAGGAGGCTGAATAGTAGACTGGGAGACACTGATGAAGTGAGGTTGTTTTTTACCAACGGAAGAGATGCGAGTAAAAATCGTTTTACTCGGGTTGGCTATGAGAAGTATAGAACTGTTAATAAAAAGTGAGAGTGTCTACCTATGAATGGTAAAGTTTGTTATTACATTTTTCAAATCTATTTTAGTTGTTCTAATAAAGGACTTTGGTAAGATATGTATTATTTTTCAACGATCATCTCACAAGAGCTTAGTGAACCAAAAAGCTCTGGCCCACTACATCACAACACATTTTTAAATTAATTTTTGTTCTCAAACGCTTAAAATTGGCTGGTGTTCTTATTCAAAAAATATGATATCGAACAGTTATTGCATTTTGGGGTAAAGGTCGTAGATCTTTGGGAGAACACTGTCAAAGTTTTCTTTTTAAATTAAATTAACGGAATGGAAAAGAAAAAAAAACTGCCGTCATTACCATGAGTAAACATTCGCTTATAATTGAAGAGCTGAGTGGATGAACATGTTATGCTACATTTTCTAAAAAAAAATTTTATCTGTTGGTTGAAAGCATTATGAGGTATCCTATCACATGGTGAAGCTAAAATACTAAGATTCTATTTAGTCCTGCAGATTTAAGATATTATTCATTAATATTTAATATTTTAATACTTAATAATCTAATGTCATTAACATTAATATTTTTAATATTTGAAAATTAAATATGAATAAGTTTTTCTGAGAGAGTTTAGTACCATACTTGTTAATATTTTAAACACATGGTATCAAACAGAAAATAAATCATTAAAATTTGCAGCAAAAACTTTCACTTCAAATTTCTTCAAATGTAATTTTTGTTACTTAACATGTTCTTCCACTTAGCTCTTCAATTCAAGATGTAATTCCATTACAGAAAAATTAAAATATTTTTAGGTAACAAATCTTTCAATAGTTACATCTTCAAGTGTATTTTTTATGTTTTAAAATGAAACTGTAAATGTGTCGGAAAGTTTGAGGTTGTCAGAACTGCTTTTTTTTTTTTGTGTGTGTGTGGGGGGGGGGGGGGGGGGGGAGGCGTATCACTTTATCAGTTACATAAAAGCTGTAATCTGCTGTAATTCAGAGTCCTAGAGGAAAATTTTAATTGCTGATCCAATTTTGAAAATCGATAGAGAAATCTGAAAAAATTCACACATGTAGGAATGAAAGATATTTTGTAACATTGTTAAATTATTTCTCATTATTGAACGAGGAAATGAAAAAGATGGAGCTTGGCAATCAAAAAGCAATTAATAAAGTTGTCCTTAATTTACTTATAATTTTATTACTTTCCAACATAGTTGAAGATAAATTTAAACTTACGAGATACATGTTTACACTTCCCCTCCAGTGCGACAGGGGTGAACGAAATAATAATAAAAAAAAAAATTCTTATCTGAAGTTTATATTCTGATACTTTGTATTTAGTAATATTTCATTGCTGAGGCCTTGACAAACTCAGAATTATGCCCCCCCCCCCCCCCCACTTCCCTCTCCGCAGAGTAGCAAGAATATCAAAATAAACAAAACAAAAACCGTATAATCTTAAAAATACAAATACTTGTAGAAACGAGATATAACATTTAAAAAGCAGTTAAATAATAATAAAAAAAAAGATCAATTAAAAAATGATAAATTTTTAAATTAAATTGTTTTTTAAATGTTTTCAAGTCTGCCTGATGTTTCATATTTAGTTTAAGTAATATATTAATTCAAACGTTAAAATATATGTGTATCCTAAGAAATATAAATATTTATCATATAAATTGTGACTTCTGATTTTCACACGAGGAGGGGCGACTGAAGAATTATATTATAAAAAATATATTAGCGAAGCCTGAATTAAGCTTGAAATATTTTTAAATTTTGAAGATCCTTTCTGTAAAAGAAACTTGGTCAAAATGAGCTCTTATTCAGCAGAGAAGGGTGGATCTTTTATCCGGTGGGGGTTTTGTCCGGAGGAGTTTTTGTCCGCGGTGTTTTTGACCGTGGAGTTTTTGTTCGCGGGGATTTTGTCCGCATCCCATGTCTTTAAGGGTTAATATCTCGGTTAATTACCGACAATTGTTTCGAAAATCATTGTCAACTACCCTTTTATACTTCTGCGACAACAGGTACTTCCAGCGCTTCTCAACTCCTTTGCTGAACGCCCGCGAATCGAAATTTGTGTGTAACGGAAAAATGCGATTTTCTCCAACTATGTGGCCTAGAATAATCGCTATAGTTTTCGTACAAGGTTTGATTTAACTTTTACTACCCCTAATTCTTTCATAATTTTAGTTTCAGTAGATTCGGAAATAGTGTTGGAGGGGGGGGGGGGACATATTTTTGCATTTCATTTTCGACGATATCCCTGAAAATATAATACCTAAAATTAAAAGAAATATATTTTTGAGTCCAGCGTTACGAAAGCTTTCACACGATATACAAAGAAAATGTCTTTTTCTTTTTAAATTAACTTAATTAGTCCCCCCTCCCCTACATTTTCCCTAAATACATTTGTACATTTGTGAATGGTAATCCATAAATATGTGGGTCAATAGCATTTATTACGTCAGCCAATTTCAACTTTCCACATTCCATTGTTTACGAATAAAATGGCTGTGACAGACAGACACATGAGTGATCTTATAATAGTTCCGTTTCTGCTTTAAGTCCGGAACCCTAAAAAACAAATGTTAAATTATTTTCCTTGATTTTAGGATATTTTAACATTTACGTAGTATTTTTATTATTCCAAGTTTTTGTAATTATCAAAGATTAATTTACACAGATGACATAGAATTTTCACACTCTTGTACTCGCATACCGCTGTAAGAAATCAAAACCATGTAAAACCTGAAACTCTACTTCATTTTAAAAATTTGTTTAGATGTAAGGAGGTTCCCTAAATTAAAAATTCCTGATTCATGGGCCCATGGCATGCCCATGTTTCCATACCTAAATATGGAACCTGTCTATAACAAATAGACGTATAGTGAACTAAGAAGCTTATGTCTCTCACTTGAAAAATTTCTGAGAGAATTGCAACCCCTGCAGTAACTTAAACTTCTATTGATAGCACTCATAATTCCCCAAATTCATTCTGACACTTTTCTTTAGACTCCCGTGATATCTGTGTATTGTTGAAAAGAGTACAGATGTCAAATTTTTGAAAGCCGGGGATACAGAGATTTCATTTTTCTTTATAATCTTTTGTCATAGGATAGACTAGATAATCCAAAAAGAATGTTCTTATCACTGTTGTTTCGAAAGATATAATCCTTTTTCTAATGATACGAAAATGTTGACTGATCATGAGGGGAGTAAACTTTGTCAGCAATGAGTAAGCTTTACGTGCCTTAGTCACGTCTTTATGATTATTAGTTCATTAAGAAAAGACGCCCTGAATGATACCGTATTTCATTTCCTCAAATTAATTTTCTCTACCGAGTTATAACATTTAGTAATATACATTTAAAATGCACATTAAATAATGATCGATATATCGAACTTCTCCACCACCATCCAAAAATAAATAAATGATACATATAAATGAAATTCATACTTGCCAAATTTCCCAGTTTTAGGCGGCGACCCACGCTCAAATAAGCAAATTTGAACCGTAAATTGTATTGAATGAAATCAAGTAGGCTTCAAATGACAACTACATAGAAGCAAGATATGTTTGTTAAAATAAATTTTCTGGTTCAAAATGATTTTTTTGATTCCATACTTAAAAAGTGAAAACTGAGCCCACTCACTATAAGATCACTCTTGTGTCTGTCTGTCACAGCCATTTTACTCGTAAACTATGGAACGTGGAAAGTTCAAATTGGCTGACGTAATATATGCTATTGACCCACATATTTAGATTATTAACCATTAGCAAATATATTTAGGGAAAAATGCAGGGGGGGGGGGGGAGTAATTAATCGGAAAAAAATATTTTCTTTGTATATCGTCTGAAAGTTTTCGTAACGTCGAACTCAAAAATACATTCCTTTTAATTTTAGGTATTATATTTTCAGAGCTATCGTCGAAAATGTAATGC
The DNA here is from genome assembly GCA_963932465.1 of Maratus speciosus. NCBI lineage: Eukaryota > Metazoa > Arthropoda > Arachnida > Araneae > Salticidae > Maratus > Maratus speciosus. Next base: position 280,082,113 of record OZ010787.1, on the reverse strand, counting down.
AAAAATATATTTCCCCTCCTCTATTTCCGAATCTATAGAAACTAAAATTATGAAAAAATTAGGTGTTGTAGAAGCTAAAGCTAATTTAAACCTTACAGGAAAACTATAACGATTGCCCTAGTTCACATAATTTGAGAAAATCGTATTTTTCCGGTACACAAAAATTTCGATTTGCCGGCGTTCAGCAAAGGAGTTTAAGAGCTATGGAGATACCTGATACCTATAATCATAGAAGTATAAAAGGATTGTTGATATTGATTTTCGAAAAAAATATTTCGGTAATCAGTCGCGATATTAAACCGTAAAGAACGGGCCTTTTGGAATTGCATAAAGACACGGGCGGCGTACTCTATGCGCCATCGGCTTCTAATGCTTAAATAACAACTTTTAATGATATATTTGTGTAATGCAATGCCCAGTAGTATAAAAGCAACAGACGTCAAACTGTTAAAAACAGACTAATTTAATTAGAATTAATCACATAATTACTATGGGATTCGCGACTAGTTTGCATTGACTGTCTCTCTCAATACGCTACCCGTGTCTTTAAAGGTTAATTAAAAACCTATCTGGAAAAACGCGGCACGGTCCAAGATGGCCTTGTACTGTAAAAGGAAAGATTATTTCTACGCTGAATTTGGGTTTATGAAATGGCAAATGAAGTTTAAATATACACTACTTTTATTGTCATCACCGTATAAGTTCTATAAGTTTATCATAAATAGATTAGCGTAAGATTAAAAAAAAAGAATTATACAGAATAGCAGTATTTGATATTATTTAGGTTTCATATCTCTCTGAAATTTCATGGTATATCCATTTATACTTTTCTAGTATATACAGCTATACCCAACCCTACGTTGTACAGTTTTTTTTTTTTTTTTTTTTTTTTTTTTTTTTTTTTTTTAACAAAGTCTTATTCTTTTAGCAGCGATTATTATTATTTATTATTTTTTTTTTGTAATAATACAGTTACTAATTAATATTTACTGTACGGAACCCTCTGTGCGCGAATAACACTCGTACTTGATCGTTTATGTAAAAAAAAAAAACTGATGATTAGCAGGTATGGAATTTTTTGTAAAATCATCCGACGGATTAGGTATTAATGGAAAGGCCATTTTTAAACCATTTTGTGACCGATTTTATAGCAGAAATCACCAAGGAAATGCGAGAGAATATAAGCGATAAATATTGCAGCGATGTAATCATGCATTTGTAGCGTCTCTAGTTTCAAAATGGGAGGTCTAGCGTTCGAATCTGACCAAATCCATTGAGTCAGAAATTTCTAAAAATCCTTTTTTTGACTCGTACACCAGTGTTCGAGGGAAATCACTCCAGATTTTTTTGTGTTGTAGTCGAAATGACGTTTTACAAAAAAATTTCAATTCCCTTTTTTCGAAATAAGTTGTTTCAATTTTTCCTTGGAATATTCGTTAGTCATTGTGTGTGTGTATATATACATATTTATTTATTTTAGATATAATGAAAATTTGCAGCTATAAAAATTTATTTCAAATAAACTTTTTTTGTAGTGGAATACCAGTACTCTTTGCTTAAAATTGTTTGCTATAAACTTCCAAATAAAAATGTGAATACTAAAGAATCTTTATATCAATATCAAAGTGATATAAATATGACCTTTCAACATTTATAAATAACATTTTACTAAATAGGTTTTCTTGATACTTTCCGAATTCCACTGCATTAATTTTTGCTAAAATTTAAACAAATCCTATGTTAACCCGGGAGAACTCGCTGCATGAGATTTTCTCTCACAGTCGTACTATTTTAAGACTCTTATTTAAATCATTTTTCATTTTAATTAAAATTTCAAAATGTTTTTCAATTATTTTACCTATTTGGTGAATAAAAGTACTAAGCCAACTAAAAAAAGTTGATATTATATGAATGTAAAGTAAAAGAAAAGCAATTGGGCATTCTCACTAGCGAGTTCTCCCGGGTTAAATACAAAATTCTAATTTCCGTTTTAATTTTTAAGTTAAGAAATATACTTTAATTTTGAAGTCCAAATATACAAACTTCGGCTGTTTTGGTAGCAAAAATAGACAAGAAAGAAGACAGAAAGGAAAAAGCTATGTTATATTTTTATTGAATGACTAAAGATGGGCCATTAAAACTATTGTTTTTATCCTGCCATCCATAATTTTTAGAAGCACTTTATTCATCTTATTCTAGATATATTCAGTACGGCTGTACCGCGGCATATCATTTCCCGCGTGTGCCGTTCTGTTTACTCTTTCTTCCTCTCTAGAATAAACACTAAATAGACGCGTTGGAAGCCGCAATTAAATACATTCACGAAATTCATTTTTAATTGGGTATTGGGTTATAATAGCGTAAAAGGTGCGCGAAATGTTGATGAATTACAATATCAAGAAATTATTGAATTTGATTTTGAAGGCTATTTTAACCGAATTTATGCAATCAAATCTATTAAATGCTGTCATCGACTTGCAATGCTCTCGACTTACTATCCACACCTATGAGAAATAGATGTGGATAAATAACAAAAATTCTTTTGCCAATATAGTCAGAAAATATGTCTCTAATAATGTACGATTTATTGTATAGACATTAAAATTACTTCTGCCCTTATGGTATTTATTCGTGTTATTTAATTTTAGAACTTTTATTAATATTGTATGAATTATCACACTGCAAACACTAAGAGGCTACTTCTGTCACTTGAAAAGACACACTCGCTAATACTAATCCTGCGGAAGAAATTTTTAAAGGTATCTCGTTTGCATTTCAATATTTTTAAATGATTTTGCATTTTATAGCTGAAATCAATGCCGTTGTTTACTTTTTCGATTTTGTTTACAGGTATTTTTAATGAGGACACTTATTTTCGGAACCGGTTTCGAATATGAAAGCATCCTACAAAAAATTTGCAAACAAAATTGAAAATGTAAAAAACGGCCTTTGTACAGATCGACCTCAGCTGTACATTGCAAAAGAAAATCATTTTAAATTATTGAAGTGCAAAACGAGTTATCTTTAAAATTTTCTTCTATAGGATTAGCATTAGCGAGCTGGACTTTTCGAAAGTCTGAAATAGCCCCTTAACTGCAAAATAAGATTGGGTAAACTTTTATTATATACAATAGCTCAAATAAAATCTATCTGCGAATTTAAATTCCTAAAATCAAAAATTTAATTTTTTACTTCTTAAAGCAATATTTTAAAGACCGTTTGTACGGTTTTTTTAGAATAATATGATGTCGTTTTTATTCTATCTATTCTTGATTACTGACTTGCTTTGCTGTGTGTGAAATATTATGATATCCCGAGAAATGGTGGAGTTGATTAAGCTCCTTCAAACGGAGCTGAACTAGATTCTCCATATTTCTAAATGTATTTGAGATTACAGACAGTGTTACTGATTGAGTTACCATGCAATTCTAGCACTTTTCATGGTGCCATCAAATGTAATGTCAAACAGATAATAGTAAATCATTTGAAGACTTCATTAAAATATCTTCCTTATTGTTAATGTTATAAATTTTAAAAAAATTAATGTGCAGATTGGAGTGATACAATCTATTATTTTTGACTGAAAAATGGACTGCGATCCTGCTTTCGTATACAAATACTATTTGCTCTAGTGTTATTACTTTAGTATAGTGTTCTACTACCTATTAAAATTTGTAACTCTGGTACTAAGACGCTATGTAAATTTGAGGAAATATATACTATTTACATGGTCGTGTAAAGTCATCTAAAATGTTTATCTTTTTTGCGTCTGTGTAGAAAGGGGACTCCTACCCCCCCCCCCCCCCCTATGAACATAAGACCCTGGCACAATGGCTTAAACTGATCCTACTTGGATCGGATCCTTGACGAATTATATAGTTGTTCTGTGCCTCATTAGTAATACTTAAGTTGCAGAAAACTAAAACAATGACTTCGACTTCCGAAGATATTTAAAGTTTATTTTAAGAAAATTATCTTACTAAAAATTATTCCGCTCCTTGATAATATAAACGCCTAATTTCCACATAAATTACTTTTAGAAGTACCAAAAGTAAGGAGTTCCCCATATATTTTAAAACTATTTCCACCTTTATAGGAGATACTAATTGCATTACATATTATGGCACCTTTTTGAAATCTCCGGAATATTCCGCAGTGATTACCAAATTCTAGCGAAACGGTGTCTGTGGTAATATTTTCTTGAAAAGGAGAATTTTTTAATATTTTAAGCATAGAATTAAAGTTAGCTAAAACGATGGGCAAGGCAAGAGATCAGAAGTCGCACATTAATGACGTAAAGATATAGAGAAAAATAATTTTGGGGGATGTGATTTCACCTAATGTAGCCATCATTTTATCAAGGAAAGTGAACTTGCTAGTTCAGAAAACAAAAAGAAAACAAAAGTTTGGGTTTATTTCTTTCTTCGTACCTTGTTTACTTGATAGTAATACCAATTAACATCGGTCTAAGTTGAAATCGTAGGTAAGCTCCTCCTCTTTGCAGTGCGTCATTTTGACGTCACCCAGGTGGCGCTGGATATTTGAAGCGCGCAAAATAAAGCAATGTGCGGCATTTTCTTCACTTTTACTCCAAACTTACTTTCCCCGAAACTTGTCCTTTCACTCGGTGGGGTTGGAATAGTACTCTCAAGATAATTTTTAAATTGTGCACAAAATTTTTAGTGCATTTACTCTTGAGAAAAAAAAATCTGACTTTTGTATATAATAAAATGAAAATAACTGCCACCAGAGGAAGATTAATAGTATCTACACTTGGAATTTGCGGGATTTTATCACTAACAGGTGGCTCTATACTTCTTGGATTTTTTGAAAGGATTGTGAGATTTTTCTTGAAGAAAGTAAGCTGATTTTTTTCTCATTTTCCATTACATTTTTTTAAATAAATAAAAATATCCTGAAAAATATTTATATCAATTTATATTATAATATTTATTAAATTTAGGAAAGAAAATTTTATCTATTCAAATTAATGCTTATTTTCTGCAAGAATAGGTATACTGTTTTAAGTATGAATAATTTTTATGCTCTGATTTGACTATAGATATTTAGCAAAGTTAGTAACTTTTATTATTATTTATATTTTTATATATAAATCTAAAAATTAAATTTAAGATTCATTTTTATTTATTTAATTAATTATCGGTTTCAAAATTATAACACGATATTGTTATTTAATTGGGTGTTTATTTATTTTAAATATGAATATTAATTGAGAAAAAATTAAGGCACGTGTATTTCTGGAGGCATGAGGCTTGAGCGGAGGACTTTTGTGAATTTCAATAAAAACTAAAACTTTCATAGATTTTCTTTTTCTTAACTGATAAATGACAAGTTGCATCATTTTAAGAAGATCTCGCTATTAAATCAAAGATGTTATTTATTACTTTAAAATATAAATGTAAATATTGAATGTTACGGAAGAAAATTATGGCACGTGTCTGGGGTGATAATTTTTTAGAGTTCTAATAAAATCCGGAATCAAATTTTAAATTTTATTCCAAAAGTTTTTCTTATCAATTACTAGTTCCAAAACAATTTTTTATTCTTTATTAGTTAATTATTTTTCTCAGAGGCACGTGCCTTCTCGGGACTTTTATGGAATTCCAATTAAATCGGTAATAAAATTTTCTTAAGTTTCCTTTTTTTTTTTTTTTTTTTTTTTTTTTTGAAAACTTTTTTGTTGATATATTACCAATTTAAATATTATAACTTGATATTGCCATTTTCAAAAGAGTGTATAAATGGATTAATAAAAATGTAAGTTACACCAAAATGAATTTTTAATTATGCATAGGCTAAACCTGAAACATTCAAAATAATGACAAAATATCACATCTGATAGTTACGAAATCGTAAATTTAGAGTTAAGAACGTCTGTTTTGATGCTTTAGAAGTTAACCGAACAATAAATTCTACAAACTGATTAACTGCAGATATTTCATTGTCATTATTTTACTTTTGTTTTTAAGTATCGTTATCACTTTTTATAAATGTGTGCTGAAAACATCGTGCAAAATCTTTAAATTGTTCTGGTTATTTATATCTGAAAAACTGATATATTATCGAAATTTCACTGTATATACCTTTATCACTTATCTATATAAAATGTTTTTGATCAATTGTAATTGACTGATAAGTTATTTTTTAATGAATTGATAAACGCAATTAAAACTCAATATATTGTAAATAAAGTTATAAAATTGTAGGGTACTTTTAAGAACTGGAAATTATATTTCTAATTTTGCGGTACGTTGTGTTATTGATTTCAATATAAAATATTTTTCCAAACTTAATTTTTTTTTTCTTATTGAAAAGTTCTTGCGATGCCTTAAAACTACTTTAGAGATTTTGAAGGCGAAATATATACAAAATCGTTGCGATAAGCATACACAATTGTACAAACTTCTATAATGTGACAGTAATAGCTGTATTTTATTTCAGCGTAGTTTTATAATTTTTACTACGCCTTTATTATCTGAAGCATAAGAATATTGATAAGTTCAATATTTAACCAAAAGGAAGACCGGTATAATATGATAAAACTGTACCTATTCCATATTTCTAGAAAAAAAAAATTGAAAATAAAAAACTACACTACCTTATTTTTTGTTTATAAATCTTAAATCATTGCAACATGAATTTGAAATACTTCTCACAGTCATAATATCATGCATGCATTTAAAAATTCGATATTCGAAAATTTTTGCCTATTGCATATTTAATTCCACACACTGCTCGAAAACAAACTGAATACAGAGTACCAATTTATTATAATAATTTTGTATTTAATTTAGCAGTTTACAATCACAGTAATGTCTGTTGTAATCTCAAGCGAAAATGTATTTTATATTTGTTAATGTTGAGAAATAATAATAATAATAACAAAAAGAAAAAATTTGTTAATAGGAAAATATTTATCACTTAGGTGGATCACTCGTTTTTATGTCAATTACCTGGCTCACAATTTTATAAGACTAGTCTATTTCTTACGAATCAAATGAATTCATAAATTGGATAAAAAAATAAAATTATAAACAGTAACTGTTTATAAGCAGGGGGGAGTCATTTCAGATTTTCCTTGAAAGGGGGGGAGGGGTAATTTGTTGAAGAAAGTGGATCGAGATTTTCTAATTTTTTTTGTATTAAATTTTAGTACATATTTTCAAAGGGATATTTTTTGTTATAATTTATTTATATAGAATTAACATATTGGTAAAAAAAAAAGTACAAACTGTCCCTAAATATTAAAAATAATTAAGATATATATATATATTAAAAATTCTGAAATTCAGAGAACGACGATTGCTCTCCCTAATTGACGACGTCCCTGTGTTTGACTCAGTGTTATGAATTGAAAGTAGCCTCCAGAAATGAGAGATGAATCCAGTGATCAGAGTTGTCAAACGAGGTGGCTCTTTTCCTTTCCTTCCTTTTTTCCGCACATCTGGGGCACAGTTCTCAAGTAGCCATCGACACGAGAGTGTCATAAAATTCTAATTTCTGCATGGTAGCCCCAGGAATCTTGTAAATTGTGCTATACTCGGATGCGACAGAAACAAGTTGTACTGTTTCTCCCATAGATTTGCGGGTGGTAAACAGTTTCAAAATAATCTATTTTCGGATCGTTTCAGAAGTGAAAGCGCAATTATGCATTCAAGAAATAAAAATGCATTTTATTGAACTTCGCCTATTCTCATTGAATTTTCCCGCAAATTCCGAAGGATTTTTTCATTTTATTTTATAAGCAGCTGTAAGAAATAATATATAAAAATTGCAATAGTCAGTGCCGTAGCAATTGAAAATTTTTGAGAAGGGCATTTAAAAATAAATAAAACAATAATATCAATAATAATATATTCGTGAGAATAACAAATCGTTCAAACCAATTATTAATACCATTGTCACGAAATCAATATTTTAATTGCGTTTGATTTAAATTTTACAAGTTTTACAAGACTTAAAATACTGATTTGTAGATAGTTACAAATAAAAATTAATGAGAGCATGGATTGCAAAGCTTTCCCTTTCATATAATAAACAAATTTCACAGGAAATAACCATTGTTAGAATATCAGTGAAATGTAATCATATTTTCCGTTAAATTTTTTAAGAGTGATTCTTTGATGTTTACTTTAAATCTTGCTTCCAGTAATACTACAAAGAATTGAAACCTACAATAATTCAAAATAAAAATTAGTACTTGCAAGTTGCAGGGATGACATTAAGACCTGCGAGTTGCCAAGTTATTAGTTTGAAATGTAATCAATATTTACAGTACTTCATGCACAGAGTTGTTTTATCAGAGATGACTCATCAAACCAGGGCCCGGCTTAGGCTTTTGGAGGGCCCCGGGACAGCCATCATTCTGGGGGACCCTTTTTATCTACATAGAACTTTTTTGTGAATAATGTGGAAAATGGCTAGTTCTGAACTTCATACATATTGCATGTATGCATAAATTTTGTACACCCGGTAATGCTCACATCTGTATACAGGGTATCGCAAAAAGATGGTCTCAACTTTAAGAAAAATACCAGTAGGATAACAGTAGAAAAAATGATTATCTGACAGGAGTATTTCTTTGCAAACTTTTATTTTGCTTTTTTACGTACGTCATAAGATGTGTAAAAGAGAATGCCCGAAGTTGGTCATAATTAATGTTTTTAACTTGCCACGCTACGATGAAAACATTAATAAAGAATTTCTTTTTAAAACAATAGAATCGTAAGTTATAATAAAATTTTAATCATTAGTTTTCTAATGATATAGTTTGTTTTTCGCATGGATGGGGAGAGTACTGGAAGCAGAGAGGGAAAGGGGGATCACACTCCCTTCCTAAATGTTTGAAAATACATGAATTTTGGTCACTTTTGGCTAGTTTTAATCATTTAGCACCTTTTAATAAAAATGTTGATTACTCTCATGCCCCCCCCCTTCTAAAAAAAGGGGGGGGGGAGTTCGGGGCTGCTGCCCCGCATGCCCCTGCATCAAACATTGAACACAGAAAATTATAGTTTTGGGGGCAATTCATGAGACTAAGAAAAGTCTTTTGAATAAAAAAGCCTAAGCCACCTGAGCCTCTCCTTTTCCGATGCCCCTGATATGAATTAGTGTAATATTTAAGTAGGCGGCGGCAGAATGAAATGCAGGAAAGGGCAAGAATTTTAAATTAATGTGCTTGTGGTCCGCAGTCGGAACTCTTTTTTTATAAATGCAGAATTTAACATGAAATAAGCTAAACTAAAAGATTTTTGTCAGAACACTCGTGTAAATCTATTTTTAAAACATGTCAAAATCAAAAGCAACACAGAAATTTAACAATTATTTTTTTTTTAAATGGATAAAAATAAATTTCTAAAGCATTTTCACAAAGGAGAATTGAAACAGTTCCTTTTTTATCAGTGGCGGGGATGGAAGGAAACACATAAATAAGGAAAAAAACTCACTCACTTTCAACGGGTGAGAAAAATTCTTAGACCTTCTTTCTCATTGTTTTGAATTATTTTAAGTCACTTGTGAAGAATAAATTTTTCACCCCCCCCCCCCCCTTCAAAATACAGAGAGTTGCAACGTCTCCCCCGTCCCTCTTTCTACTCAGTTGACTGCGCCCATTTATATTTATAATCTTACTTTTATTTTTTAAATCAAACTTCATCCTCTTGAATTTTTGGCTATTTCCTTTTAGAATAATTCGTATCTTAAAATTATTTCAACTCTATATATTGTTTGTACACAAGAAACTCGGTTCTAGACATCTTATGTTTCACAAAACTTCCTTGGGGCTTCTAAAAATCTTTAGATTCCCTTCTACAGAAGCTTTCCTCAGGGGAGTTGTTTGTTCACCTCACCTGGAATCTGGTTGTTTTGTTATTTATTTTAGGGGTCTCTGTACCAAACAAGTTTCAAAGGTATATGTAATGTGGAGTGGGGGGTAGATTCCCCGTGCTCTAGGTATTAGTTCCCTTATAACCTGTTCCTGTTTCGAAATACGAAGTGTTGCCCACTAGACTGACATTCGTTGTTCAGTTATCAAAACGGAATCGTTCTACTCCGCCTCAAAGTCCCCTATTTCTATTTGGTAAAAATGAATCGCGTAGATACTGATGGTCAAGGTGACACTTCTAAATAAAATTAACGTATTTCACTGTTTTTTAAGAACTATGTAAAATGGATATTCAAATGAGATCTACATTTTATCAATATTATGATAAAATAGTTAGGCTGATTTAGCTATATTTCACACGGTATTTCAATATTGCTTATTTCGGTCCGGATATTTTAGAAAGGGGTTGATGCAACTTTTTTTATTTGGATCTCTGTTTTGCAATTTAAATGTATATATATATATGCGAAATTTGCTGTATTTTTGTGATAAGTAAATCTTTGTAACGAAAAATAGAATATAAATTATCGTATCCAAAATAATTTATTAATATTAGCTTAAAGTCACCCGCTAAATTCTTTCTGTCAGCTAATTTTTTTTTACACATCTCAAGTCTTAACATTTTTAAGGAATAGCTTGCTTTTATAGAATATTGTTCTTTTTATGAAATGGAATTTTTTGAAGGGCATCAAAATTTGCATGGGCGTTTTAGAAATTTTGGTAATATTCTTATTGCTTTCATCCATTGATATTATTCTAAAACTAAATTTAATAACACAAAATTAAATAATTCCAAGCATTGCACATTGAAAAAAAAAAATACAATTTCTCATCATTTGCTGTCTGCCTGAATTATTAATATATATATATATATATACAGTCGAACCTCGTTAACATGAACTTCAAGGGGAACCAAAATTTTGTTCATGTTAACAATAATTCATGTTATCAGTATCAAATCTTTGCATTTGTTCTTATAGGGGACTGTGAAAACAATTCATGTTAAAAGTAATTCACGTTAAGCGTGTTCATGTTAACGAGGTTTGACTGTATATATATATATGAATAGAGAAAAATTACTTTTTCTTTTAATTTTCCAATAATTTTAGTTTTTAATCAACTTTATCAAAAATAATTTCTATATTTTTATGCTATAATTAAAAATTAGTAATGAAATTTCAAACAATTCTTAATAATTTAAACTTGGTAGGTCCAAATAAATATGGATTAAAAATAAAATGTTTCTACTATACTATTCAATACTATATTATTCTTTTGTCATGAATGATAAGATAACAATCAGTATTTCAAATAAACTTTCAAGAAACAGTTGGAAAAAAAAAATTCTTGTAGAGTCAACTGGTTCTTTTCAGGTATATATCGTTCTGCAACAATTGTTAGCTACTTGCACAAAAGTCAGTGAGAGAGAACTTCCCTGCAATGTTAGTTCCGTAGTCATTGTCTATTGTTATGGGAATTTCACTTTCAATGTAAGTTTTTATGATTATTGAAACAATACTTCCTTGGTAATGCGTGTTGCAGATTTGTTTAATATTTAGTTCAGATCGCTTGATTTTCAGTGACATTCTTCGCCCTCTTTTCTTAATTCTCATGCAAATATAAAATTTTACTTTGTCAAACTACAGTTTTTAAAATGTTTTCGCACACTTTTTTGATATCAAAATACTATAGTTTCCCTTTACATTATTATCCAATAAAATATATATTTAAAATAAAGTTTTGCTTTTTGTAAAATTTAGAAAACTTAGTTCATATTGACCGAATAGTTGAAAACACGGAATCCCGATCCAAGTGCTTGATTTCGAGTTTTAACCATTCAAAGATTCAAACCTATAGCCACGCAATACATAGAAAATGTGTTAATTATTAAACCCCCTATGAACATACGTATTTCTACCGATGTATTAGCTCTATAATGAAATAGGGATTATTCTAGAGAGATTTTAGATAGCAATGTACAGTGACATCTTCTTATTGTTTTTTACAAGCCGTTTGCATTTTAACAGTATTTGGGCATAAAAGCCAAGATCTAGTTACTGACTAAAAATAAGTTGATACGCATTGTATACCAATATAGTATTCCATTATTGATACGTTTGTTTTAAATAATAATTTCCAAATTTAAAGTCATTTCTATACAGCTTTACACTATTTGAAAATGCACAAAAGAATTGTACATGATTTCTGTTGCGTGTTCGCACTTTTCCTCCATGACACATTGTTCATCTGTTCTTAGAAATGATCTTTTATTCTCAAATTAAGGAAACAATACTATAATGATTGATTGTGGCGACATAATCAGAATACGGAGCAAAGAGCCAATCTTCCTTAATTATTTCACAATATATTTTCCAAAGATTTACGTCAATAGGGTGGAAAATTTAATAATTTCAGTACAGTAAACCACTTATTATTGCTCTTAATGTTTTAATCAGGCATTCATAAAAAAAAAAATGTATTATATTTGAATAATTGGGATAGTTCTAAATTAAGTGATTATTACGTAGGGTCAGGTGGGGGAAAATGGGTCTAAAATCAAGCATTTTTCAAAAAATGCTTATATATCAACCTTTTATAATTTCCTTAATGAAACTTTTGATATATATTATATGCATTTGGCTTACATAAATTACAAATATAACATTATTTTTCACTATAATTTAAATGTTACTTTTCTGTACTTTATTTAATAAGGCAAGTATTCATAAGCCCATTTTCCCCCATGGTGGGGGAAAATGGGCTTAGTATTAAATTAAGTGAATATTTGAATAAAAAGAGGCTAATAATATGTTTAATCTACAGAACACTCATTTTATTGTATTAAGAACATATTTAAATAGAAACATATTGAAAAATGGGTGTTTATATCTTTAATTGAATATTTAAAAAAAAAATGTCCACGGTTGTCAAATTTTGGTTCCTTTACTATACGATACGGCAAATCTGACTGAGCTCCACATAATCTTCGTCATCAATATCACGAAAAATGTAACATTTCCCTAATTTAGATTTAGACTATGCGATAAATTTCATAAAATAAAACTTTTTTTATGCGATAAAATTCATTGATTTCTTGCACTTGGCCTCTGGACGTTTGACTTTTTTTCTTAAGTCATTGTAGTATTTAACTTCTACTCAAGAACCTTGCTTTATTTCTGAGAGTGGTGCTGCTATTTTTAAAGTAGGGCCAATTTTACTTTCAAGTTCACCAGCTTCATTTTTCCATTTTTTAAAAAATTCTTATTTTACTTGATGTTTGAATGACCTTTCTTTCTCTTTTGATTGCATTTTATTTTTTCAAAATATGTGATGAAAATAAATGGAAAATAGTTTTTATAGGTAAAAAATTGTAAACTAGGTTAATAAAACAAGAACTAATGACGAAATGATTGTTATTTATTTTATTTTTTAATACTTCAAAAGTAAACATAGTTAGAATGTGTTGCATCATACAGCTTTTAGCCAAGCCTATAGACCCATTTTACCCAGCCCCAGAAAAAACATTATAAAAAATTAAAATGATAAAGTTATTCTTGCCTTTTTATATAATTATGTTACTAAAAGGGTCCTCTAATAGTCTGTATCAAAATAAAACAGTATTTTCACTATCTAAAGAAGTAAGAAAGTTTTTCTCAACAAATTGCAATTAGACAATTCAGTGAACGTAAACAACAAAATTTAAGTATCTATAAATTTATTTCCAGATCCTAAAATTTGATTAGAAATACTTGGCATAATCTCAGAGAATGCTCCTACAGAAAAAAAAAAATCTAAAACAAGTAAATTTATGTGGTGAAAAGGACAATTTTTTAATATAGACCCATTTTCCCCTACCTGAACCTATGATTTTATTTTTTCTATATTTTTCAAGAATGTTAGACACGCATGATTGCGAATAGCACAAAATTTCTTTGCATACAATATTGCCTTTTAGTAAGATTGTTATGTATTATTATTATTATTTTAACATACAAATGATAACAATATGTTCGTTTCATTAAAAATTTTACGAGTCTGCATGACTCGTTAATCATAAACCAGAAAGGGTCTGCCAATGAAAAATTACAAGTCATTTGAGAAAAATCTTGACTGTTTTAACAAAAATAAATTCTGCATATTTATAAGAACATTGACATATCTATACTAATAAAACAAAGTTTCGATCTCTGTGTGCGATGGTTAGAGAAAACTACTGCACGTAGAAGTCTGAAAATTTAGGTGAGAAATAGACCAGGGCAGGAAGTTTTTATGCACTAAATTGTTAATAGCATGCCTCCTTTCTATCTGATCTTCGTTCTTGGGGCGAATTCTCCATACAGTTTCTACCCTATTTCTACATTTAAGATACTGGCACCCTTGGGGTCCGGTACAGGGCCCCTTGAAGTTTTTGCGCACTAAATTGTTTCCTTTTAATCCGATCTTCATTTTTGGAATTCTTTTTCTATTTATTTTCCCGTTTCTACACTCCAGTTAAGACCGTGGGCCCTTCTAGGGTCCAGTAGGACCCGATCCAGGGCCCCTTGAACGCATTTTCACCCCCTAATTTTCTCACCTTCTCAGTGCATAATTTTGAAGTTGAGTCTTGGACTCTTCTCCCAGGACAAAACACCCTCATATTTTTATTGGGGCCCTTGGGCCTTTTTAAAAGCCTTTTCCCAATTTTTTTGCGCATTTCTTTAAAATATTATTCTAATGAGTAATCCATACCCTATGCTTAATTTTGGCTAATTGAAGATGTAAAACGCTAAGTACTAAAACATTATTAACATGTTTTCATGTTAGGGCACTGCTGTCAACTATCAGTTGACTCCTTTTGGGCCCCCTATTATAGCTCCCTTAGAAATGGTCCGATTCACTAGCTTTTTTTTCCCCTAACAACTTTTTAGGTTCTCCAGCTACTACACGAACGACAGAAAAAAAAAAAAGAATCTGACGTCAGCTACCTCCAATTTTAAATATTGATCGCCTTCTTGGGGCCCTTGGTGCAGCTTCTTTAAAAATTATCCGAATTGCTTGCAATTTTCTTTAACATATAGGTCTAGCGTCCTCTGATTACTTTAAAAACTATTAAAAAGTATCTTTATGCCCAACTACATGCCACTTAAGTCCCTGGCACTTTGGGGCCCAGTACAAGTCCCCTTGAAGTTTTTGCACCATAAATTGTTTTTAAATTGCCCCCTCTTAATACGATCTTTATTTTTTGAACCCTTTTTCCATTTAGTTATTCAACCGTTTTTATATTCCAGTTAAAATCCTGGGGCAATATAGGGTCCCGTAGGACCCGGGACCCCTTCAACTTTTTGTGCGGCATACATTTTTCACCCCCTAATTTTCTCGCATTCTCAATGCAAACTTTTAAAGTTGAGTCTTGGACTCCTCTCCACGGACCAACACCCTCTTATTTTTACTAGGCCCTAGGCCCTGTTTTAAGCATCCCTACCCCCCCCCCCTCCCATTTTTGGTGCATTTCTTTACATTTTTATTCTAATTCATACCCTACGCTTAATTTTCACTAATTGAAGATCTAAAGTGCTTAGAACTTCAACTTTTTAACAAGTTTTCATGTTAGGGCCCTGCTTATAACTATCAGTTGGTCCTCTTTGGGCCCTTTGTTATACCTCTCTTAAACATGGTCCGATTCACTAGCTTTTTTTCCCCTAACAACTTTTTAAATTCACCTGCTACTACATGAACGAAAAAAAAAAAATCAGACCTCAGCTACCAACAATTTTGAATATTAATTTCCTTCTTGGGGCCTTTGTTGCAGCTTCTTTAAAAACGATCCGATTCTATTACAATTTTCTTTACCATAGTTTTACCGCCCTCCAGCTATTTTAAAACTACTAAAAATTTTGTTTATACCCAATTACATTTCAGTTTAGACCCTGGACTCCACGGATCGGATTTTCTTTATGCCTCAGCTACCACCTTTTTCAACATTAATATCCTTTTTCAGCATCAATTTACGTTTACTCACTACAGCCGTGAATTAGAAATCGCGTTACTTTAAAGTTAATTTCAGATAACGGATTTCATCCGTTTATGAAATACCATGTTAATATTAAAAGAAATTTATGAAATTTGCAAAGGGAGGGGACGCCTTCCACCGCTTGGGTGCGCATTCTTTCCTCGGATTCCAAGGGCCCAATTTCAACGGTATTTCATAGTTGCCAACTTGTACGGATTGGCCGTACAATGTACGGATTTTGTTCTAAATGTACGGCTGTACGGCTGAACAGTACGATTGTACGGTTTTGCGCGCGGAACAAACGATCGTGAAGGATCACGGAAAAAGCGAATTTCGTCAGAGATCGCGAAAAAAACGCTAATTTTATCAATGGATTACGTAAAAAAGCTAATTTCTTCAAAAGATTGCGAAAAAAAGCTAATTTCTTCAAAGGATCGCGAAAAAAACGCCAATTTTGTCAAAGGTTCGCGAAAAAAGCCCTAATTTTATCACATATCGTTAAAAAACGCTAATATTGTCAAAGGATCGCGAAAGAAACGCGAATTTCGTTAAAAATCGTGAAGAAAAACACTAATTTCGTCAAAGGATCGTGAAAAAACGCGAATTTCGTCAAAGATCGCGGGAAAAAACACAAATTTCGTCAAGGAATTGTGAAAAGTACGCGAATTTCGTCAAAAATCGTGGGAATAAAACGCGAAATTGTTCAAAGGATCGTGAAATGAACGCGAATTTCATCAGTTCGCGGAAAAAAACGTGAATTTCATCAAAGTTCGCGGAAAAAAACGTGAATTTCGTCAACGGATTGCGGAAAATGCTAATTTTGTCAATGGATCGCAAAAAAACCGCGAATATCGTCAAAGATCGCGGGAAAAAAACACGAATTTTATCAAAGATATTTGAAGAAAAAAAAGCTAATTTTGTCAAAGGATCGCGAAAGAAACGCGCATTTCGTTAAAAATCGCACAGAAAAACACTATTTTTGTCTAAGGATCGTGAAGAGAACGATAATTTTGTCAAAAATCGCAGGAGAAACTCTAATTTCAGCAAAGGGTAGTGAAAAGAACGCGCATTTCGTCAAAGGTTTGCGAAAAAAACGCGAATATCGTCAAAGATCGCTTGAAAAAACACGAATTTTATCAAATCTTTGAAACACAGCTAATTTCCTCATCAAAGACCGCGGGAAATAACGCGAATTTCGTCAAAGATCGCGTAAAAAACGCTAATTTCGTCAAAGATCGCGTAAAAAACGCTAATTTCGTCAAAGATCGCGTAAAAAACGCTAATTTCGTCAAAAGATCGCGTAAAAAACGCTAATTTCGTCAAAAGATCGCGTAAAAAACGCTAATTTCGTCAAAAGATCGCGTAAAAAACGCTAATTTCGTCAAAAGATCGCGTAAAAAACGCTAATTTCGTCAAAAGATCGCGTAAAAAACGCTAATTTCGTCAAAAGATCGCAGAAAAAACGCTAATTTCGTTAAAAGATCGCGAGAAGACGCAAATTTCGTTAAAAGATCGCGAGAAGACGCAAATTTCGTTAAAAGATCGCGAGAAGACGCAAATTTCGTCAAAAGATCGCGAAAAAAATGCAAATTTCGTCAAAAGATCGCGAAAAAATGCAAATTTCGTCCGCGAAAAAATTCAAATTTCGTCAAAAGATCGGAAAAAAACGCAAATTTCGTCAAAAGATCTCGAAAAAACGCAAATTTCGTCAAAAGGTTGCGAAAAAACGCAAATTTCGTCAAAGGGCTTCGAAAGAACTCATAATAAGCAATCCCCAATCCCTTTGTTGGGGTTCTGTACCTTTCAGAAAATTTGCTGTGAATTTCAGATTTTTTTTTTTTTTTTTACTTAGAATTTCCCATGCAAAAAAATTTTCTTATGAAATCTCACGTTTTTATTTTTGGAAAAAAAAAAAAAAAAAAAGTATACATGAATACAGCATAGAAAATGTTATGAAATATTACATTTTTCATTGCATGTACATATGTTATGCATTTTTAAGCACGTAAAAATATCATAAAAATTGTAAGGATTTCAAAATTGGCATGTTGGCAGGTATGGTATTTGATTCATTCAACTTAGGTTACAATTCAGCTACTTTCTGTATTAAGAAATTTTATCTCACTTTAGTTATCAACATTTTCTAACATTCTTTCCTCGTGTTCTAAGGGCCCAATTTCAACGGTACTTGATTCATTCAACTTTGGTTACAATTCAGCTACTTTCTGTATTATGAAATTTTATCTTAGACTTTAGTTACCAAACATTTTCTAACATTAATGGTGCACGATGTTTGACTCACTCAACTTGGTTTTCGATTGTCTCCGGCACGTGCGATCGTGCGAAGCACTTTCGGTACATGCTGCCAGCCTTAGGTAGTAGGGACCCAGCTTACAGGTTCGTTCGGAAAGAAGCTTGTTGGGTTGCGTTTGTTGAGGCTGCGGAAGGCAATGGGGCCTCCGAAATTAGGTTCATTTATAATTATTATAACGAAAACTGGAATATTATTTTCGTTTCTTTTTCATTATCTTAATCTAAATGTAATGTTTTGATACTGTGTCTGTTTTTTTAAGCAATTTAGTATACATGATTAATTGTTAGAATGGCTATGCTATCTCTTGTAGCATGATCAGTCGGTTGATCGTTTTAAAGATAAACTAACGACATTGCTTTAAATGATTTTAAATATTTTCTTTGCGGAAGGTATTGAACAGGAGTTTCTAGCAAGTAAGATTACTAGTTGGAAATAGTGGTAGCTCGGCCGCCCATGGTTGGTTGAGTTGTTGGAAATCCTTCCTGTTATATCATTAACTAAATTTAAAAAATGTGAAATTTTTAAAGGTCAATGTTTTATAAATACGGGTTGTAACAGGATTTTTAAAAGCATTCCAGAAATTCTTTGATTTATTGCTAGTAAAATAGTGGTATTTTTAATTATTTTATTTCTGGGAGTGAGAGGAAGGGTATTTTGGGAATTAATCGTTGACTCGCTGTTGTAAAAGTTGTGAATCACGCCATATGAATTTTCTGAGATTTACTAGTATAATGACAGTAAACACCGAACACTATACTATAAATAATTATTTTACGAACCTGCATTTTACAAATCATCAACAAAAGCAGTTTATTCAGACTTTTAGCTATGTATAAATTATACGTAATAGTGATAATGGAAAAAAGTTGTGTTCTAAATTATTTTATGATAAATCTATATTAAAGATATACTTCTGGATTCGTTAAATTTTTACTTAAAATTTCAGATAAATACATTTTAAAAAATCTACTAATATCGTGGAAAGATAGTTAAGTTGATCAAATTTATTTTTTAAATATGATTTTGATCAATCAATATTTTAAAGTTTTCGCATAGCTATTTTTTTTAAACTAGAGTGAAGGTAGTTTTATCTTAATGAAATTCATAAGCTCCAATTTATCTGCAGCGAAAGTCGAACTTTCTAAAATTAACTTATTACAGGAGTTATTACTGCATTTTAAACTAGTACTAGCACTAAGTATTTGCTTTCGGTAAAAACGCCTCATCATATTCTTATCTGCAGTCTTGTAATTTCAATGAATGCAACTAAAACCTGAAATTTCGTTGCAAATTATATCTTCGACTGGCTACAACAATAAAATCTTTCCGGCAATTGTTAAAAAAAAATACTTTGGAAATTAGCATTTAAAATTTGCAGCAGAAGGGAAATGTAGTAGATAACTATTTTCAAAGGGATGAGAATTTTCCGTCTTTTGGCGGATTTCCGCTTTTTTGTTATTTCAAGGAATTTCCGCTTTTTTTTTCTCGAAATTCCGCCTTTTTTCCCGAGGATTCCATATTTTTTCTCCTGCAAAATTTTGTTATTTTCCGAAATTTTCACTTTCCTATCGATTCCGCTTTTCTTCCGATTTCGAAAAAACATTCAAAGGTGATGAAAAAACGGTAGATTTTGTCAAAAAATCGCGAAAAAGCGACAAATTTTGTCAAAATATCGCGAAAAAGCGGTAAATGTCACCAAACGATCGCAAATTTCGTCCAAAGATCGTGATAAAAATGGCAAATTTCGTCAAAAGATCGCGAAAAAGCGGCAAATTTTGTCAAAAGATCGCGAAAAAGCAGAAACTTTCGTCAAAAGATCGCGAAAAAGCAGAAACTTTCGTCAAAAGATCGCGAAAAAGCAGAAACTTTCGTCAAAAGATCGCGAAAAAAGCAGAAACTTTCGTCAAAAGATCGCGAAAAAGCAGAAACTTTCGTCAAAAGATCGCGAAAAAGCAGAAACTTTCGTCAAAAGATCGCGAAAAAGCAAAAACTTTCGTCAAAAGATCGCGAAAAAGCAGAAAATTTTGTCAAAAGATCGTGAATAAACGGCAAAGTTCGCGAAAAAACGGTAAATTTCGTCAATAGATCGCGAAAAAACGGTAAATTTCGTCAATAGATCGCGAAAAAGCGGCACATTTCGTCAAAAGATCGCGAAAAAGCTGCAAATTTCATCAAAAGATCGCGAAAAAGCTGCAAATTTCGTCAAAATGGCGCGAAAAATACATGTATTTAGTGCTTTTAGTGTATCCTCCCCTTCCCCCCTTTTTTGTAACCTTTCAGAAAATTTGCTGTGAATTTAATTTTTTTTTTTTTTTTTTTTTTTTTTTTTACTCAGAATCGCTCCTGATTCAGAATTAACATTAAGCTGGCTGTAGGTCCT
Organism: Maratus speciosus; assembly: GCA_963932465.1. NCBI lineage: Eukaryota > Metazoa > Arthropoda > Arachnida > Araneae > Salticidae > Maratus > Maratus speciosus. Next base: position 280,061,526 of record OZ010787.1, on the reverse strand, counting down.
GGTTTAATTAGCCCGTGTGACCAAAAATAACTAACCATTGTGATTTTCACTAAGTTTTTCATATTTTTTGCTAAAAAATTTATTCAAATTATGACACACAAACTCTATTCTTAATTAAATTATTTCATTTTCAGGAGCGGTCGTGATTCTGATAAGTCTAGCATTTCATATGACCTACACTCAATGTTTTAAGAGCTGTGTGTAATTTGGCTATTTTCACTCCTGTAATGTAGTATACAGGTTTGTGTGCTTGTCTCCATTTGCCCGGAAATCAGACCCTGGTTTTATTTCTTAAAGTATCTTTCACGGATAAAATGTGGTACGATTTTTTGTTTGCGCGTGGTTTCAGTCTTTTTGCTTTTTTGCAATTCTCATCCCTGTTCATAAGTATCGATGAAAAAATATATTAATGTATTCTAAAATACTTAATGACAAAGGATAGAAGGATGCATCTCAAAAATTATCAGTCATATTTTCTCCCTTTTCAAACAAATAAAAAACTTTTAAAATGAACGTTTCACCTTTCATTATTTTCGTTGTTTAGGCTATAAACATAGTCCGAAAATCAATCTTCTGTTATATTAGATTTAAATTTTTAATCTGTCTATTTAGGATACCTCGTTCCCGTCCACTTTTGAGTAAAGTACTTGATTTTTTGTAATCAAATTTGAGATATTACTATTTCAGTAAAGCATTATATTTAATGGGAAAATTGAAGGATAATATCATTTATAAAATACCGTGTCCTTTATATTCGTAAAGGATGTATTTTTAGTATAATAAAATATATAAACAGTAATAAACATTGGATGTTTACTGCTTTCGTTTTAGAAGTTAATGACTCGTATCATACCAAGTTTCCTTTACAAGGTAATAAGATACACAAATTCTGTTATCTTTTATAATGTAATATTAAAGTTTTGTCCTTCATCGGTGAGTTACTAAGGTTCAGCATTAAAAAGAAATTATTCATTAAATATTATTTAAATATTTTGTCGGTTGTTTATCACTGAAAAATATATTTATGCTTTGCTTTTAACATTGCATTCCATGTAAAACAAGTTTAAATGAGCATATATGAAGAGAAATAAAATCAATCCTGAATCAGTCTTTATAAATAGTAATTAATTTCTTATATAAAAATTTGGATTAAACTCGAAATATGAAAAATAACGGTTCAAACTTTTGCTTAATCATAAAATGCGAGTCACGCACACGCACAATCTCTGGTAGATTTAATGTCAAAAACCTTCCAGTCTTTTTTTCCTTTAAACGGCTGAGAGCAAGAAATTTCCATTTTTGGAGTAAGAATTCAGAGATTTTTACATACTTGGAACAGATTTTCCACCCTTTTATGTATATAAAAGAACACTAAATTCTCTTTGATGCAGTGTAATAAATTATCTTTTAAAAGAAGAATCCATAATTACTTTAAAAGTATTAAGTAATGATCATTCAACCAAACCGAATAGAAATAGATACGCAGAGTATATTCGTATATTCATTTTCTAATTCAAATGATAGTTCAAGTTTGAAAAAAAAATCTAAAGAATAATCGTTCAAGAAGATTATTTTGCTGTATCTAAAAACTAAACCTGTGGCTTTACGAACCATTAAGGAACAGCGCTTACAGTGCCCAACCATTTTCTCTTGACCGTGTGGCCTGAGGTGCTATACAGCATATGTCCCGTTCAAGTAGTCAGCCTAACGCGGGGCCCTCAGTGTTTATGCCCAAGAAAGCTTGATACTCATTTTATCGAACCCGAATTGATGAAAGGCTGAGCGAACCTTGCCTAGCCCGGAGTCGGACCCGGACCTGTTGCTTGGGAGTCAGACGTGCTGACCACTGCGCCACTGAACTGAATTTTGCTGTATCACAAAATGTGAAAGTTCACTCAAAGGACGATGGCTGAAGGATGATCAATTTTTTTGTAAGTGGCTATAAAGAATGTAAAAAAAAAATTAAATATTACAATTAAGTTATCAGTTAATTAATGTTCACAGTGTTAAAGGAAGTGTAATTTCATATGTCTTAATAAAAGTATGGATGATATTTAATGGATATATATGTGAGGCATTCTTTCATTTCATATTCGTACAAACCTCTAGGTACATTGCAAGTGTAACTCATTGTCACGATTGGCATGTTTTCCAATATGAAAGGTGGCCATAGAGTGCCAGCTGGCAGAACAAAATTTCAATAACCACCTTTTTAGTAGCCCTGTGGCCGGCACTAATTTCTCCACTTTTTCTTGCCCGTAACTAGATATTATTCATAAAAAGAGCTGCATTCAATTTTTACAAATTGCTAAAGCATACTGGAACATCAGTTTGTACTGCTACAAAAATGGATTTTTGATTTTCCACCCCCGTATGTATATCTTAAGTGTTAAGTAGTTTTATTTAGATATACAGTAAATACAAAACATTAAAAAAAAAAGTTTGTTCAGGCTTCTATTAGCATTGAGGTGTCATTCGATTCAATACAGCTGGTTTAATTAATGTCTAGCAACCGAAAAATGTTTCCAAAATAAATACTTCAGCCATTCTGTTTATTATAATGCTTCAGATACTTTTTGTGTATGGAGTATAATTACGTTGCTTAGTAGTGGCATCATGCTTTGCATGTATGCCCAAATTATTTTTAGGGTATTTAATTTTTAGATTATTTTATTTTTTAAATATTTATCTACAGAATGTTTAGAGTATTTTTAGCAGCCATTTTGTCCTAAAATAGTCCTAATCATTTTCAGAAAATTAATTTTATTCCATCGTTCAAAGACCCTGATGAAAACTATTGGTTACCAATATTTCATCATCACTTGGGATAGTTGTCTGAACCTCATCTTCGAAGACAGTCGATGAGGTGAAGATGATGTAATAGTATAGAACTAAATCGTTCGTACTAAACTAATGACAGAACTAAATTGCAGGATACCCACTATTAGAGGCCGTAAACGCGCGAGGCCAGGGGGAAAGGTTCCAAATTATATAACAACCAAAGCTTTCTTTTACGACTCCATAAGCGGTTTACGCAATGTTTTTACCCAACACCTTGTTGCAATCATCTTGAGAAATTATTAAGTCAATGGTAAAATATACTTTTACATGTTCCTTGACCCTGGACTATCAATTCAAACATAAAATAAGAAATAGTACGAGAAATCTCTTCACCCATGGAAAGTTTTAGCTGAGATTATTAGCTAAATGCTCAATTAGTGGTGGTTTAATTTTCTGCGGAATAAGATTAGAATGGATATTTCAAGTTATTGTTTTTAATTGTTTTTTCAATTAACTGCAATATGCTTGTAAAAAAAGACTCCGTAAAAGAAATAAACTTTTTTTTAGAACTATTAATTTACTTATTTTTCAGAAGATATATTAATTCATAATTGTACAGCTTTCGGAATTATTTGTAAAATATGTTTTGAATCATTTTTTAAAAGTTTGTCTGTATTTGAAATATTTATGAAAAAGCATCACTGAACACAAAAACTTAAAATATTAAAAAAATAAGCGAAGAATACTTTTTCAGCTGTAATACTATGATCATAAAGTATCGAAAACTGAAAATAAAATTTCCTTTTTAAGCTAATCAAAATTATTCACTTTTTCAAAGCAATTTAAAAATTTCGTTATAAATAAAGAAAAGAAAAAACAATGATTCATCTTATGCAGACAATTAAAAATTATCGAATAAGTGAGTGAATATATACACAATTTGTAAATGATTTGATATGGAGTAATACAGCCAATCTTATATTTTATGTAACTAAACAGATAGATTTTTAGCGTTAATTTATCCCAAATGGTCACCATCACTTTAGTCCTATAGCGTGCCAGAACAACGTCCACCTTCAAATTTAGTTTATTTATGCGAGTGGAATGCAAGAGCTAATAATAATATTCTTCATTACCTTTTCGAGAATGGTAATTCCCAAGAATTAAAATAGCTCAAAATTTCCTGATGAAGCTTAAAATTGCAGCTATTGTTTGATATTCCGTGCATTTATTTATCCTATACTTGCAACTTAAAAGAAAACTATAGCGTGAATGTGATTTCTTGATAAATTACACGAGTCTGTATCGTGCTTAAGAAACCACGTTTCTATTCCTGATTAATAGGTTATAGAGAAATCACGTAATTGTATTCAATAGTATTGACCTTAGTTCATTATTTTTTTATATATATTCCGGAAGACAATAAACTTTGTGCTGATTAGATGTCCATGTAAATAAACGGAAAGAGGTAAAAGACTGTTGCGATTTTAAATTACTTTAAAAACTTGTCTGATTTATTTAGGCTGGAGAAGCTGATGATCGCAAAATGATATTACGCTAAAATATTGACATATAAAATGACAGCAGCGAGAATTTGCAGTATTAGATATTTTTTCATCTTTTTTTTTTTTTTTTTTTTTTTTTTTTTTTTCCCTGTTTTGCACACTTTGATGTATCAGGTGTAGACGTCTTCTACATCTGACGCAAATAATTGTCTTATATTATAATTATTTGGCAACTTTTTCCATTTTATTAATAATAAGAATATCGCAAGTTTTTAACCTGATACATTTCTTTTGATATATGTAGGTTCGAAAGTAGCTTAGAATGCGTTTTAAATTTATGGTCGAACCAGCCACCCGTATTGTGGTCGGTAAACCATAATTTTTCTACTTATATAACGAGCCTTTTTCTTCAAGACAATGACATATCCATTATAAAAAGAGAATACACAGAAATTGCAGAATTAATTTTAACTGGGCAGAAGAATCAAATGTTTCCAAAATATTTCATTAGTAAAAAACATGACGTTTCAATACAGGGATTCTTTTAAATTCTCCATACATTTTTGAGAATTACTTTTAAGCTCCAATTTTTTTGCAGGCTATCTGATAAAAGGAATAACTACTGTTTGTGATCGCTTACATCTATTAACGTATGAACAGATGCAAGTAATCGCCAGTAAACTTAGATACTGAGCCTATGTCAGAATAACTATTAAAATCTTAGTAAACAAATTAAAGCAAACTGATAGCGCTAAAAATGAAGATAGTTCAGGAAGGCCTCCAATAAAACCAGATGTTGCAAAAGAATAGAAGCTATTACTCATATCCCCAAGTCATCCGACTCAGCCATGAGTTCGTTATTCCATATTCCACTGTTTGGAAAACGCTACATTATCATTTAAACAAACATGCCTACCACAATCAAACTTTTATAAATTTGAAGCTGGAGGCCTATGCAAATGATCCTGTGCTATATTTTGATGGAAGCTGTGAACTGAACCTTTTAGCTTTCATGCTTTAAGGTTGTACTCAACTGCTCTGCTCAACAAGCGCAAAATGTTTTGGCACATTTATAAATTCATTTTTTAACGGAAAGATATAAAATTGGAAAGCCTGACCATGGAAGCGATTTGGAATCAAACTGTTTTCCATTTTTTTATCAATAAATTACCTATTGAGTTATAAACTATTTTGATCACGTGACAAACACGTTTTTCGACCTTTCTTGAGTGGTTATTCTTTCGCGAGGAAATTCGGTTCAAAACACCCACTTTGACATTATTTTCTGAAAGGTCTATTGCGTTTGCAAGAACAAAACCGGAAAAACAGCTCGATTACATAGTTTTTGTACAACACCTGCTAGTTTCATGCATTTCCGAACAAAAATGAATTAAAAATTATGTCATAAAGTTGCCCTTTTGGATTTAAGAACAGCCTTAATCCACCTAGACGAGCACAAAAGATGGTCATTCTTGTAAAGAAAGCATACTATTATATTACCTGCAAGAAAACTAAAATTATAGACTTAAACACCTTGTACTTGTTTATCAATTAAAATCAAGAGTAAAAGGTTTAAAAACCTTACTTTATCACCATTAGTAAAGTTCAAACAAAATTTCATTATTATAACTGTGTTGCTGTTTAATCGTATAACATCATGAACTTTTGTTTAAAAGTAACTTAGTAAAAGTAACTGTGTTTTGAACGATGTCATTGCCATTGAATCACTGGTGCCTCTTATTATTTTATAACTAAAGACAATAATTACATTCCTTTCCCACATAAAGAAAGAACGAACATTTTTTTTATGTATATATTTAATAGCTGCAAATTATTAATGAAGTAAGTATAAAAATAATCTTTTCGTGACTTAATTTGAAGTATAATAATAAGGAAAATAATTTATTGCGATTAAGTGAGTATAATTTTATTTTATGTTTATTTCTTAATTATATCATTGTGAAATCAAATTCTGTTTTTAAATAATTTTAAAGGCATTACCTAAATTCTGAAGTGTTCCATGGAACCAGTTTTTGTAATATTTAAAGTAATAAACCCTTTTCATCTATACATTTCATGCTTGCAAACTAGCTATTAAAGGACAGCGTAAAACAAATTCTCCCAATTTTTACAAAATTCACCTCTCTGAATTGTAAGTGCAAATAGAATTGGAATTTGCAATAACTATCCTTTTTTTTTCCTTTTCATAAGCAGAAGAAATAAACTGACAAAAAGATGCTGCTCCCTTTTATCTCTTTGTAAGAGTCTAATGATACAATATTCGAAACGTATCAATTACTTTTTACATTTTTGTGGGCATATATTTTATTCAGTACTTTGTCTTTTCATTTTGAAGAAATTAGTGTATATTCCTTAATACTTTTATTAATTAAAGATACCTTTGTAATCACGATTTTTGATTGCAGGAACTCATTTTGAAGCCAGGGAACGAATTTTTCGACATTTGGAAGGATGTACCGATACCTATCTATCAAAAGATCTTCATTTTCAACATCACGAATCCTGATGAATTCGTTAATCAAGGACACAAGCCTGTTTTACAAGAACTTGGACCATACGTTTTTCGGTAAAAAAAAAAAAATAACTTCATTTGATTATCCTGAAAACATTAAAAGTAACAGGGTGATTGATCGGAAGAATTTCTCCTTATTTCAGGAAAGTTTTACCAAATTTCAAAATTATATTTCAACGACTTACGGGAAAAATGGCATTATAATAGAAGTTTAGAATGTTAATTTGCTTAGCATGTTAATTGCATTTTTAATATTTACTAGAACTTTTGGAGTATTCTATTTATTCGTTACAATTAACCCGTTCGGGTCTGGTGTAGTATTAATAGTACTTGTCTTTTCATTAGTGGTGTACCAAGTAGTACTTTGGCCGAGTACCGTACTCGGCCGAGTACCGAATACCGAGTAGTTGTGTAATGAGAAAAAAAACACTGATGTGCACATAATGTGAGCTTGTGTGTACATATATATAAATATACCTGTGTGTACATATATATAATATACATATATAGTATATATAAATTAACTAATTAAATTTGAAATTTGTGCACTTTTTAAAGACAATTTTTGACAATTCAAAACAGTAGCAAAAAAAAAAAAAAGGAGAATTGACACATAACAAGTACAATTATTAACCAATATAAAATTAAAACATTCTTCAATCGTCAATTTATTCTGATACCCGAAATCTGTCTATGAAAAATAAAAATGTTTATTGGTTACTATAACAATTCATTGAATGATGCAAAACATTTCTTATTTATTTTGTAACTGTACCTTATTTTCTTTTGATTAAAAATAAAAAGAGAAAAATAAAGAGAGGTACAAAAAGAGATACAGGCTTTCTTAACAGAAGACTTGTGTAAAACTGACCCTCCATTTGCATGGTGGTGGTGATGGGGGGGGGGGGGGGGGATTTCAGATTATGTGCAACCTTGCAAAAAAATTCTTATGTGCACCTTCAACCACTGTTTATTCTGAACGTATATTTTCAGAGGCAGACCAAATTTACAGTAATAAAAGAAATGCCTTGTTTACTGATAATGTAGAACTTTTGGTGTTTTTTGCGACATAATTTGAAATATAATAAATTTAATTATTAATTTTTTATTGCATTTTCAGTTTCTTATTCCAAAATAAGTATTTTCTGTTTTCCTATATATTTAAAAAAAAACCTATTTTTATTTGTGCAAATGTGAAACTAAATTTTAATCTGGAATTATTTTATGAGGGTTTTTGTTCTTAACTTTTTCTATATTTTGTAGCCATATTGTTAAATACCGAGTAAATAATTTTATGAATTATTGCATATATTATACATTGATATTCGAATAACTCTTTACAGACCAGTTATAAAGTTCATATGCTTAAAAAATGAAATTCTTACAACTACTCGGTATTGGCCGAGTACTCGGCAAAGTTCCGAGTACTCGGCAAATTTGCCGAGTACCGAGTATTTACCGAGTACTCGGTACGGCTCTACTTTTCATTGAGTATTATTTTGTCTTAACAGTTACTTTTGTTACTATCTACATGTAGTAATGGTAGTATATGTCTGTGCATTTCTAATTATGACTTTATTTATGTTTTGGCATTTAGTAAAAATAAAGGTAATGTTTTCTTAATTCTCTCTGCACCGTTGGCAATTCTTTTATTTTAAACATATATTCCACTCTTTAAATTTAAAATGGCTTATTTTCTGAACTAACCATGCGTGATAAAACGCAAAAAGTATTAAAAAGTTGTAATATCTGTTAAATCCTGTTGTAATACGATATTTTCCGAAAGTCGCCAAATACTCTTCATTAGTCTATTGTCATATGAATTGAATAGTACGCAAAATAACAATATTCAACAGATTTCAGACAATGACACATTCGTTAAACTTCAGTAAATCTATTTGTAGTTAGTTACTATTAACATTATTAACGTAAAAGCAATTTTTATCTGAAAATTGGAAAAAAAAAATCTGAACCGAAAGGGTTTTAACTTAAAATTTTTAATCATCCCCCACCCCTTTTTTCATTATTTCTGTTTTTTCGTTCATTTAGGGGACGATGGATGAAAGAAGATATCGAATGGAATGATGAAGAAGGACTCGTTTCCTATAAAGACATCAAAGATTATGTATTTGAACAAGAACTTTCCTCCGGTGACCAGGAAGAGCTGATATACACACTGAATGCTCCAATGCTAGCAGTGGTCAATCACGTTGACGAGTACGCACCTGCATTCTTTAGATCATTTGTAGTGGATATCATGAATGGAATATTTGAAAGTTACAATGAAACTCTTCTTGTACATAAATCTGTTCGAGAGATCATCTATGAAGGCTACCATGAACCAATGGTAGCGGATCTTGTGAAAGTTGTTGAGCCATTCTTAACTTTACCTTTAAAGTTGATCAATGATACGTTCGGAATTTTACACGAGGTAATTATCTAAACTCTATGAAATCGTTTGCTAAAGCTATGCTATGCATTATTTGTTGTTAATTCGGTAAAACTAAATTTTAGAAATATGGATAGTATCGAAGAAACTAAATATGCGTATTTATTCATAGAAAAAACATGTGGGAGACGGTGTATTTACTATCAAAAGTGGGGTTAAAGGACTGAATGACTATGCTGCAATCCAATTGTGGAATAATCAAAGGTATGTCATAAAAACGTTTGTTATTTGATTGTAGAACATTTTTTGTTATTTCATATTCCTTCCACTGTAAAACAATTAAATTGTTTGACATTGCAATGAAATAATGCAAAAAATTTTCATATTATACTATTAATTTATTTGTTTTTAGTAAAGTTAGATCAAATGTTTATATTGCGTACACAGGAAAACATTACATTTACGTATTGAGTTTCTGAACTGATTTTTTATGCCACCGCTCTGTTTTGCATTAATTTTTTTTTTTTTAGCGCTGTCAAATGGTGGGATTCTGACAGTTGTAATCAAATTTCTGGGACTGATGGTGTGCAGTATGCCCCAGGGATCAGCCGCAATGAGACTTTAACTTTATTCAATCCAAATTTGTGCAGGTAAATTTTAATATTTTTGCTGTCTTTCCATACATATGTTTTTTTTTTATTTCTTTCACCTATAATTTTTTAAGCATTGAAAACTAACATACTTTCCAACAAGGGTTATATGTTTGCCGGAAAAAATAAATTTTAGCCAAGACAATAAAAACAAGAAATAAAAATCATGCGTCAATCGTAGATTATGAAACACTTTCCAACACTGCCAGAGTACTTTAACAAAACCTCGCCATTTAATAAGGTAAAACAAGTAAGGTATACCTAAGTAAACGTTTTAGAAAACGTATAACACATTTGAAAACCAGCTGAACAATTACTGCACATAGCCGGAAAGGCACTCCAATTCTTTTGTGCAGCTCTGTGTAGTGTCTATAGATTTGTATATATTCTACATATTACGTTAAACTTTAGCTTAGTCAAAAAACACAACGCAATTGAAAATTCACTTTTAGAAGTTCCTACAAATAGTCTGAAATGTACCTGAATTCTTTTGTACAATCCTGTATATTACCTACAGATTTTATACACGCCACATATTAATCTGAAATTTAATTCAGGCCAGCAAAAATACTTTTAAAACTACTGAAATCACACATCCAGGAATTACTATCCATGGCGGTCATGTATCCAGTTTTTGCATAACCCTGTATATAATGTATATATGTTACAATTATCTCATAGTATACTAAATGTAGTTGAGCTTGAAAATACATAACCTAAATTAAAAAACATCTTCACGCTACTTCTCAGTAATGCTTATGAATTTTTTGTAGCCCTGTGTATGATCTGTATAATTTATACACACTACGTAGTGTGCAAAAATTTAGTTAAACTTAAAACGCATATCATAACTGAAAACGCACTTTTAGCCAATCTTTCCTAATAGACAATACTTCCGATACAGTATTGTATACGAAATCTTTTATGTCTCCCTATAAACCAACGATAAATGCGATGCACATCATATTCTACTGTAAGCATCTTGTATTAAATCTTAGTAATGTATATCAATTTCATCATGTTTGAAATAGTGCAATAAAATTAAAATACGCTGCGAACAGCTTTTCCCCGTAGACCATTATATAACCTAAGGCAAGTCGCACACTAAGGCATATCACACACTGAGACGACAGAGCGACATGAAGCGCAACATGAAGTGCAAAAACCGGTCGAAACAAAGAACGAAGTTGTTTTAAACCAGTTTTTCTGGCGAATTCAAGCAACATGTCTTATGTGTCGCCTAAGGCAGGTCATTTGCTGGAAAAACTGGTTTAAAACGTATTTGAAACAACTTCGTTCTTTGTTTCGACCGGTTTTTTGCACTTCATGTCGCTCTGTCGTCTCAGTGTGTGATATGCCTAACTCTTTTATGTGACCTTATAAATGAATGATAAATGCTTTGCACACCATATTCTATAGAAAGCATGGTTTAGACCACTTCCAGAAATTCCTCAGAATATCAATTTCGTTATGTTTGCAACAGAATAATATTAAAATGAGCCACAAACGATTTTTCTTCATAGACCATAATATAACGGAATACTTTTGAGTTCCCCTGCTGTACGCGTACTGTAAGAGTACACATAACATATAAATATCATTTCGTTTAAAGTTGTGTAAAACTATTAATATACACCGCAAATGATTTTTCCTCATAGACCATAATGTAACGGAATACTTTTATGTGCCCCCTGTAAATAAACTATGAATGCTACACACTTCATTTTCAAATCTACACATGTTATATTAAACTTCACTAACATGTATCAATTACATTGCAATCCGAGTACATTTACGCGAGTTAGGGCAAGGACAGACAGACGGCAGACAGCATACAGACAAACCGAAGTCATAAACACTTTTCAACTACAGTGGCGGTCAGAAGTTTCCGCCAGTTAGTTTCTTTGACTTATTTGCCAGAACGTTTCAGCGAAGAAGCACAATTGGTCCAAAAGTTAGGGGTACAAAAATGACCTCTGACCACGTGATCATTTTGATTGGAAACAGAAAATACTTGATGTAAAGGGGAGGAATTCAAATTCCGCGTGTGCAAAAGTTTCCGGCCATTCGTCATTCGTTAGTTTTTGCTATCGGTAAAGTGTTTTTTGACCGTGTTTGTTAATTAATCAACATGAATAACGTATTTGAAATTCAAAAATTAAAAGTTCAACAATTATTGTTTGTAAATGAGATGTTTGTCGCTAAAAAGCTAATGCCCTCGTGAGATTGCGGGAAAGTTATTGATCGGAAAATTTACTGTGAACAATATTTTTAAAAAATTGAAAGATGGCCATGGCCTTCAGGATTTTCCACGGTCCGGGAAACCCCGGAAAACGACTATTCATGTGGACAGATTTATCAGGAGAAAAGCAGTTGATGACCCGCATAAAAATGCCGCTGAAATTCCCCTCGATTTACGGTGTTGAAATATTGTTGAAATAAGTCTGTCTACCGTGTCAAGACGCTTACGTGACGTAGGACTTTACGGAAGAGTCGGTGTTAAAAAATCTCTCATAAGTAAAAAAACCAGACGGTCCGACTGGCGTTTGCCAAGGAACACAGACTGGTCAAACGTAAACTGGAAAAAAGTACTATTTTCCGATGAATTGAAGTTCAACCTTTTTGGGAATGATGGCAGAGAGTATGTCCGGCGACCTAAAAATAAAATATAAAATTCAGGATATGTTATTCCTACAATGAAACATGGCGGAGGACATGTTATGCTGTGGGGAGCCTTTTTTGGAAAATGTGTCTGTCCGTTAGTTGAAATTCGCTGCAAGATGAATTGTGCAATTTATAAAGATATCTTGCAAGATCATTTGCTGCCTTATTGGAGGAAACATTATGGTCGCATTTATTTGTTTCAGCATGATAACGACCCAAATCATACATGCAAGCTCTTCAAGCAGTGGTGTTCGGACGAAAAAATTCAGCTTTTGAAATGGACAGCCCAATCACCCGATCAGAAAACAGAAAATTTTTGGAACGAGCTTGAAAACGCGTGCAGAATTATAAATATTCCAATTCAGCAGAATTTTCCCAAAAATTGCAAAGACCGTGGGAAAAACTTACCATAGACAATTTTCAACCGCTCTTTGAATCGATGCCACGTCGCTGCGCTACAGTACTTATTCTTAAATGTACGAAGACAAAATACTAATTGTAAATGCTGTTAATCACTGTCATTTTCTGTTATAACACTATTTTTGTCCAAACTTGCCAAGATGGCCGGCAACTTTTGAGAATATGCTTTTTCTTTTGCAATTAATTTTGTCAATGAAATTTGTTGATATTTATTTTTTATTCCATAAATATGTTTCCAACTATTATCTGCATAAAGTGCATAAGTATCACTTTGAGATTCCTCTTCATATGGGTATACTTACAAACAGGGTTGGAAAAAAACATGTTTTAAAAAAAAAAAGTTTTTTTTTTTGTTTAACGTTTTTTCTCTCATTCCACAGTACAATTTTGATTAAAGTGAACAAATATTATTAAATATAAAGAATGAAAATATTTTCAAACAGCAGTAAGGAAGGAAATAATTATATAATAAATACCAAACATTAATTAGCAATTTTATTTTTATTCTAAACTAAAACATTTAATTGTTAAGTTCTTTAAAAATGGTAACAAGTTTGGCAGCCTTATCAACACCCAAACAATTTCTGGTTTTGCTTTGCACAAAACCAAAAGTAGAGAAAACTCTTTCTAAACCAGCAGTAGAACATACAGCTGTATGTAACTGTTTCATGATATTCATGGCATTTTTATCAATGTGTTTTTCAAGGCTTAACCACCACGATAAAGGTGTTATTTCCACTTTATTTGATTCTCCAATGGCAAATTTATGATTGGTAACTGCATCAAACATATAATCGGAGAATGGAACTGACTTAGCTTTATAGTTTATAATTATTGGAATTAGTTCAGGACATAATTTGGCAGCAAGGTTCATGCCTTTTTCAGTCTCATCAATTGTGATTCTCCTTTAAAGCGTGGATCAGTAATGTTTGCCAAGAAATGTGCGGGGGTCATGGCCATTTCATATCTGTCTTCAATAGCTTTTTCAATGTTTTTTTTTTTTTTTGTAATCATGGTAAGATTACTAGCAGCACATATGTCTGACATTTCTTTTTTTAGATCTTTCCAAACTTCAACTACATCACTAATTGTACAATTATTTCTCTGAGCTTTGTCACATGCAACTGCAATAGGTTTAAGCCTTTGGATATAATCTTCAACATTTCTTTTTAACTGAAAATCTAAGACTTTCTTAGAAATATCAGAATTGATTTTCTCTCTATTATCTTCACAAACTTTCAAAATTTGTGACCAATTGCTTATATAAGACTCCATTGTGTCCAACATGGAATTCCACATGACATCTGATGATAACTCAAGCTTCTTAGCACCTGTTTCTCGAAGCTTTGCTGAGGCAAAATGGTTATTTCGAAAATATTTAACAATATCAATAACTTGAGTTTTTATATTGGAGAAGATTTAAGACATGAGCTGAACATCCATAAGTTAAAATATTCATGTTATTCCTCTCAGTCTTTTTAAGTTCATCTCTCATGTTCGTAACATTAGCAGCATTGTCTGTTACAAAGCTGCCAATAAGACAACTATAACGTTCCTCTATTTTATTTATGGCAGTACTTGCAAGTTCACAAAGATAATTAAATTCATGAGGATGGCCAGATGTATCAATGGAATCTACTAAGTAAATTTTACCTTTGCAAGATACTGTGATTCCTACAATTGGCTCATTGTGAATGTTGCTCCATCTGAATCTCTTTTGTAGGTTTCCAACACAGATTCATGCATTTTGTCAAGTAATATTCCTCCTATTTCATGACGATTTGGTGGTTTGTAGCCAGGTCTTATATTCGACACCATCTTTTTAAATTCTGGATGATCCACACATGAAAATAATGTGTTTGTTGCATAAATAAACCGGGCAACTTGGATATCAAACAATTCTTTAGAATATTTAGATGTTCTCACAATAAAATTGCTTAAACTTGTAGTTGGTGCATGTCTCTTATTGGTGTTTATGTAAGGATCAGTATCAGTAGCCTGTCTCTTTCTTGACTCCTTAACAACTTCAATCTTTTCTAGTTTAGGTGGATCATCTTCCTGAGCAAAAGTTCCAGCATCTGATAAAACACAATTGTTAAAGTGAGCTTTCATTCTTGCCACTAACCCTGCCATTTCCTTCTTACATTTTTTACATTCAGCTCTGGAACCTACTTTACCAGGAATTTCTATCTGTTCAAGGGATTCCCAAATTGAATGTTTTTTCCTTCCTGTAGCCATAATTTTAAACAATTCAGCTATAAATCATTTAATAATTTTCTTCAAAAACAAACTATAGATTAATTAATTAACTACACACTGAACTAAAAGCACATGGAATGACAATACAATAGAGAACAGATAATTATCTTCACTTCAGTTTCCTTGCAACAGATAAAAGAATTATCTTCACTTCAGTTCCCTTTTCTCAAATAAAATATTAAAATAAATATATGAAATATGTAAAACATCAGTTAAGAAATAAATATTTTTTAAACATGTCCATTTTTTATTATTAAATTATTACTTTGAGAACAGATTCAAACTAAAAATCAAAATAAATAGATTGGTTGGTAGGTAGCATACTTTTATAACTCTGAGGACAGAAAAGCAAATTTAAACAATTAGAATTTAAAAGGAGGAGGTTTTTAAAAAGGATTTAAAAGGGGTAGCACAATACATTATAGTAAAAAAATAAGGGAAATCTTTACAAGAAAAACAAAAAAAAAGCTATCCTACTACTAGTTAAACTGAACACTAGTTGTTCTCAACTTCTGCTCATTTTAAAGAAAGCAGCAATAACAGAGATTGTGCAATCCAGATATTATGAAATCATGGTATTACACAATACTGAGCAACACAATTATAAAAAGATGACTGCTAATTTCTTGGTTTTTAGACAAAAAAGCCATGGAAATTAAAGATAGCAGATAGTACAAAAATGAGATAGTGAAACAGAAATGCATGTTTCTAGATAGTCTTTATAAATAATTTAACACTGAAATACTGTTAGTTTTGAAAATGAGATTATTAATATATTATAGAACTTTGATATTATATAAAAAATCATAATTGAGATATTTAAAAAAATATGTATTTCCAATTTTAGAGGAAATTACTTTAAATACTTAATTAAAATTAAATAACCAATTTATAATTTTAATAAAATTTGAATGTCTTTTAGTACAGCTAATTAGAAATTTTTAATACAATTTTATTTCATAAATTTTAATTTGTGACATTATTAGCAATAATCATGTTTTAAACATTGTTTTAAATGTAATGTTTTAAACAGCTGTTTTAAACGAAATGTTTTAAACATAACAACCCTGCTTACAAATTAACCAAAAATTTTATGCTGGCCGTAAACTTTTGAAAGCCACTGTATGTTGGAAAGTGGTAAAAACTAACTAAATGAAATAAAAAAGGAAAAACTATAATAAGAAAAATTACAGTTCTAATGTACATTTCATATGCAATTGTACAATTCACTCTTTTTATTTCAGACTTAGCTTTAGTAAATGTCTTTGTAGATTTTTAACTAAAAAAATAATTAATATTTAATGAATGAAATATATATCTTTAGAATTTTTATTTCAATGAAACAAAACTAATTTTTCTTTAAATTATATATTCTACTGTTAAACTATTCATTGAATAATTTAACCATAAATAATTTAAAGAAAAATTGATTTGTTTTATTGAAATAAAAATTCTAAAGATATATTTCGACTAGAGCTCCCTTCCCTCCAAAAAAATGTAATATTAAAACTCCTTTACATTATTTAGCAAAATTAAGTTTGGGGAAAAATTGTTTCTGATATCAAAATGAATGAAAAAAAAAACTTAATGTCATTTCATCACAGACAAAAATACATCAATAAATTTATAACATGTGTAATAAATTCACCATTTCTTTGAAATGTCAATGTATAAAATATTTCCCCACATTTTGTAATTTACAAGTATAAGCTGTAACTAATTTAGCACACAAGAAGAAAAGTGCCCTTCCAGAATGAGAACCTTCTAATTAAATTTTATTGCAAGAAATATAAATGGAATCGCTACTTTTGAGCATTCTTGTTACTTTATTCTGTCTTTACACGTAGAAAGTATTGAATTCGTGAAATTTTTCGAATTCCGGCTTTCGACGGATTTACACGTTTTAGGGGTCAGAGATTCCCAAAAACATGTTTATACAGACTGTCTGTCTGTATGCGACACAATTTTTTTGGGCGCTCTATAATGAACGGAATTCAGCAAAAATTTAGATTCAGTTAAGTTAGTCCCTGATACAAAGTGATGCTGATTAGTTTTGGTGAAAATTACCCAACAGGTGGTGCTGCTATGTTGCATTTTTTAAGATTTCTGCAATATCTATATCTCAAGAACTGATGCACGGATTTTCATCAAACTTCAGATTCAGTTATTCCTTGATATAATTTGCTGCTAATTACGTTTTGGTGTAAATCTTCCTGCAGGTGGCGCTGGTATGCTGCATTATTAACGATTATCGCAATATTTCTATCTCAAGATCTAATGTACAAATTTTCATCAAACTTCAGATTCAGTTAGTCCCTGATATAAATTGATGCTATTTAGTTTTTAGTGTAAATCGCTCAACAAGGTGGCGCTCCTATGCAGAATTTATAATTTCCACAATATTTGTATCTCAAAAACTAATGCACGGATTTTCATCAAACTTCAGATTCAGTTACGCGTTGACATAAGTTTGTTGCTGATTAGGTTTTGGTGTAAATAACCTAACAGGTAGGGTTGCTATTCTGCATTTTTCAGGATTTGCACGATTTTAGCGATTATCATATCTCAATAACTAATGCACGAAATTTCATATCTTTAAAATCTTCATGATGAGCATAGATTGTCATTTAATTTTGGCACTGTGATAACAAATTTTGCAGTATTAATATACATAAGATAGAAGAAAGTTTTGGGATTGCCACATCCGACTTGTTTATATATATATATTTATTCAAAATTTCTGTGTTTTGGGGTGTCGCAAATTTGCCACTAAATGATGATATAAATGCTTATGACTTTGATAAATACGAGTCTGCAAAATATGTTTCTCTAAAAGCACCATAAATGATTTTAAGTTTTACACATTTCTATATTTCTTTATATTTAAGTTTATTTCTATGCTTTTGTGTTGAAGAAACATTATTTTTGCATTCCTTCACCTAGAATTTTGATCTTCCACATCATTTTCCACAGATCTCGATACATGGTATTTTCGATATTACTCCAATCATGGATTGCCAGAGTTGCATATTTCATCGCTAGTTTTCATTTCATTTTCCAGTTTACTGTGAATATTGGTAAGGAAATAACTTGCAAGGTATTTTTGAAAAATTCATTCTCCACAACTAAAGAATTATACATCCAGAAAAAAAAGGTGAACCATTCAAAATGATACTTACACCCTGAAAAATATTAGTGAATTGATACGTACTTTGATCTGACTGTTACCCCTCAAAACTCAGAAATTACTCCAATTTAATGTAAAACTGCATTTTCGTCAAATCACAGGAATATTTCAGCAACTCTACTGCACGCACTTTACCCCTTTTTTAGATACTAGGTGTAATTGTGTATAGTGATTTATCCTGATTTAAGATTTTTGTCTAGCATATTTTCCGATTTAAAGATTTTTTTTTAAATATTTATTTTTTTCTAAGGCAGTATGTGATCGTGGTGGAAATTAAAAAGTATCTTTAATAATTTAATTTAATTTAATTTTTAATATTTGCGAAACCTTTTAGTGTAATTTTATTAGATACAATCAAAATTTATCATCAAAATTGCAATCTTATTCTCCACTCTTCTTTTCCCTTCACATAAATACAGAATTTTTAAGTGGGCTTGCAAACACCCCTGAGAAACTGTATTTTTACTTATATCCCTTTTTTCACAAATCGCAGAATCTTCGCCAATCTAAACGAAAAATTTCTTGAAATCCTCCAGTCCAAAGATTGAAAATCCTTACAGAAAAAAAAAAAAATCTTAAAATCACAGAATTGTTCAGCAATTTCCTGCGAAGTACTCTTAACGTTTCGACAGAATTTTGCTTAAGTACAATATAAAACTTATAATATTCTGCATTCCTTTTGAATTAGTAATAAAGAATGCGAGTTTTGTATATAAAAGTAGCTCTAAATTCTATTCACCTCTTTGAAGCAAAATCTGCTATTTTTTTGGAAAAGTAAAAAAATGAATTGCGATAATTCGTATAAAAAATACTGAATCAGATATTAAATATTTTGTTTACTTGTCAACATTTGAGATAAAATGTACTTTGAACTGTACAAGTAAAAAATTTATTTATTTTTCTAAATAATACGAGTTTTTATTTGATATGAACTAAAAATTGAAACGACAACTATTAAATATTTTTACGTAAGTACTTTTACGTAAGTTTGTGTTTCATATTTTTGTTTATAAATTGTTTTATATTGATGCATTCGTCTTACTACAAAACTTATACGTTCAATTTGTTTTATTTGCTATCGTTTTGGGATTTATAAAATGGTAAGTTTTTACTCTCTTATTATCCCTACAAATACATTTACATATAAATGTAAACAACGGTTTACATTCTGGAATACGAGCTTTTGACATAAGATTAATATTTAAAAAACATTGTTTTCATGAAACTTGCCACCTAATCTGATGTGTGATAATCCTTCCATAAAATTAAGATAAAATTCTATGCTTCTAACAGAGGAAGCTAATGTTTGAGCACGGACAACAAAATTTTTTATGCCTAATTGTATTCAGCCACAATGAAAGACAAATGATGTGGAACATATAAATATTTGACGACTATAGCAAACGGTCTCGCTGAAATGTCACGATTTATTACTGAGAAAAGGTTCAAATTAAAACGGATATTTAAAAAAAAAATCTAAAAGATTCCAGAAAATCTAGTGAAAAAAAAATAGACTAAGCCTGTTATCATAAGAAATAATAGTAATCCATAAAATAAGCAAAATTTGCATTTATAAAGGAATTATAATAAAGGGATACAATAAATATCTAGAGACTTAAAGCTTTAGCTTTTAGCTAAAGCTTAAAAATTTAGCTATTTTTCAAGCCCAGCATTTCTTTTTAAGCTATTGGATTAATCTGTAAAGTTTAAAATAATCTGCAACGCCTGCTGCCGTGCTGCACTTCTGCTACTGGGGTGGTACTTGTGATACAACTTTTTAAAACTTTATTCTTTTTATAAACGAAATTTAATTGATTTTCTATGCAAGTCTAATTTTAATTTTATTTTTATTTAGGTCTGTACCATTGAAATATCAAAAGGATGTCACAGTTCACGGAATCAAGACTCTTCGCTTTTCACTGCCTACCGACGTTTTCGCTACTGGCGAGGAAAACCCTGATAATAAGTGCTACTGCAGTGGGGGTGATCATTGTATTTCGGGAATCCTTCCATTAAATTGCAAAAAAGGTTAGACAACTTTAGGCCTCTAATTTACTTTTTTTTTTCATTCTGAGCGACAATCTTTTGGAAAACGTGGGTGCCGCAGAAAAAAAAAAAGTCCAAGAAGGGGCAAGATTATAGAACAAGTGTTCCTGTAGTGGTGATTTTTTAAACTGCACCAAAACACCGTTTGTAATTGGGCTGCTCTGCAACTGATCGGCAAATTGCACGTTTTCGAGGAAACTTCATTTGTCAAAACTGTGATTAACTTTAAAATTTTTACTAAACCTGCGTTTCTAAAACGGAGAATAAGCTAACTGCGATTTTTTTGCGAGAACTCGCCATGAAAGAATTTTTTTTTAATATCAATATAAAAAGCAATACAGAATTTTAATAGTTAATAAATATTAATGTTATATATCCTTTTATTGTCAGGAAGCTCTGAACCCCCCAGCCTCCCGTTGAAGATAAATTTTAAACTTCAAAACAGTATTCTAGTATTGCAAGGGGTATTCAGGAAGGCAAAGGGCCTCTGACGAAAAATTCTCAGTTTATTTTTACTCTCAGTATTTAATTATTTTATGTCACTTCGGAAGAAAAAGTATTTTCTTTTTTAGTCATCGTCAGAGACAAAGAAAATTTCGTTAGTTAAATTTTAAAAATCCAGCTAGGGGCAGAAACTCCCCTGCCGAAGCCCATGTCAGAAAATATTCTCATTTTCCTTCAGCATATTAAATTTTATCTCACTCTGTTTCGCTCTCATCGATTTTCTTGTATAGAGAATAAACAATCCTGCCCGTCTTCTATATAGTATGACAATTACAGATTTTATAATATTTGCTAGTAATGCCTAAATTCAAAATCATTCACTGAAAGCCACTATCGCACTGTGATTGAATCTTCCAACGAAGAAGGTTAATACAATTCGTTAGTATCATTTTTTTCCTGTTTATGTCTACAAATAACTCAAACAACTAATAACCCGATTTTCATACTCTGAAAGGTCTCGGTCTGCAGATGGCCCCGTTTCCGTATCATTAGGGTCTAAAAATGATATATTTGTCCCCTCCTCTCTTTTTAAAAAAACTTACTTTGGTTTTATCTTTCTTGGCGATTAGTCATTTTTTACGAAATTAATTTGTTACAAAAGCCATAATATTATTTAAAACTTTTTTAATCACCGTCATTTTTTTACACCAAAATCAATATATTGGCAACAATGAGATTTAAAATGAATGTTGCATAACTGATTTTACGCAAACCCGACCCGACATTGTTTTGGTCGAGTCGAATTGTTAAGTTTTTTCTCGTTGCGGGTGTGTCGGGCTGTCTCTAATTATTTTCGGATTCAGGCCGGGTTTGATATTCCTCCCCCCCCCCCAAAATTTCTACAATATTGTTTAATGTAATTTATTATAAATCATTTAAAAACACTGAACTTTTTCGTGACTCCTTATCCATCTTAACGTTTCGAGGTCTGCGACTCTCCAATATATTTGTGTATTTTCATAAACTAAAAATTGATAATTAAAATATAGGTTTTAAGAATCCAATCGTTATCTGTCGCAAACATAGTTATCAAGACACACAAGCCATCAACAGATTAATAATATGGCACAGCCTGTTTCAGGCCGTGCAGTAAAATTATACACCATAAATGAAAAACAAAATTCTTAAATCAGAATTATTACCTTTTGAATTCGTCGAAAATATTAAACTAAACAAAACAAAATTGTTAAAATTAATAATCTGCTAAATTTAGATTTTGTTCATCTAAATTCATATCTGTTTGTATTTCACTATGTAAACAGAAACTAATTTTCATTTACTTCATTTAACAAGGACAATTTCTTTTGCTTTTTAGGTGCTCCATATGTGATATCACTTCCTCACTTCTTCGAAGGTGATCCAAAGTTACAAGAAGACGTAATTGGCGTAAATGCATCATCGTCATTTCATAAAACATTGGTTGACATAGAGCCCAATACAGGATTCGTCCTTAATGCTGCAGTGAGAGTCCAGTTAAATGGCGTTGTTCGGAACTTACCAGAATACAAGTAAATATTCTTACTCTTCCTAGTAGAAAAATGGCTTTTTTGTTCTGCAATTTATCATTTTAGGCGAAGTCAAACCTTGGTCATTTTTTCTAATTTTCTTCAGTGATGAGAGTATTTTTTCTGGAATTTCTTTTTGTTATGCCATGAAAAACATTTCTTATTACTTGAGACCACCGTAGGGGAGACCGGGGAATGGCGACACCTTAAGGGCATTTAAATTTTTTTCACTTCAAATTTTTTTTATTTTTTAATAGTAAAAATTCTAAAGCTGAATCATGATCTTTAGTATCTGTATAAATTTAACCGTAATCATAACTGTAAAGTAAGCACACATAAAAAAAATTTCTTTCAACCTTTGTACAGTGGCGGGATTACTCAGGATACTGGGGGTAATTCCACCACTGTATCGGGGCAATGACGCCACTCTTTAATGACCTAGTAAATACATAAAATGGATACTAGGAAACACATAACCTACTGAAAATATTTAAAGAGCAATGTAATTTAGCAGAATAATGAATAATTACAATGTTCCATAAGCTAGAATTATTAATGTGCTAAGCTTAGAATTTAACTCAAATTGCAAAAGTCATCCTTTGCTAAGGTGGCGACATTACCCCGATAGGACAATATAGCGAAAATTCCCCAGCAAAGCCGAAAGAAGAACCGAACTTGTTCAACAAATTGCATCAAATTGCCGGCAAATACATGTAGATTACGGTTAATATTACCTTAAGTACCCAATTTTACAAGGAAAGGTGTTTACCTCTACTCATTTGAAGCTCCAAAATAAGAAGCAACTAGATGAAAACTAAATTTTTCACTAGAACAAACGAACGAGGTAGAACAAAATCACTCCCACTCTAGGCACTGTTTCTATTGTTGGCCGCTTTAGTGCAGGCTCATTCACTATCTCAAACTGCTGTGAGTTTTTAAATTAGGCGGAGTGGCGCCATACCCCTAGTCTCACCTAATACTAGATGTTTGGTCTACTGTAAGTTTTTGAGTTGAACAGTTTTTTCAAAATTGCTTTATAAACATCTCTTTTTGTCTTTGATGTTAACTTACTGAAAGCATTTAATGGAGGTTTATTTTCAACGCATTTAGTTTTTTTTTTTTCCATATTTTCTGAGTTGTAAATAAAATATAAAAATTCCAATTTTACAATAGTATTTTCATTTTTTGTGGAGCCCAGTAATGTGATTTCGCCTATACAATAATACTTCTTTAGTTTTAGGTTCCTTTATCCATAACGCAATAAATTAGATGCAAATAATTAGACGATATTTCATATTTTAAAAATATGTATGAAACCAATAATATTTAAAACCACACTTTAAAAAAGTCTTTTAAATCATAGCACTATACAATTGTAATTATCATGAGTATGTAAAGAGCACAAATACACTTTTTGCATAGGATTTTCGAAATTTTGCAATAAAAAAATATTTGACTACTAAAAATAATGTATTAAAATTGTTTCTATTAAAACATCTATTTATATTTTGCTAAATTTTAGTGATATTAGTATTAGGGTGTACAAATTAATCATTTTGACAACTGTACATTGTTTTTTATAAAATTTCCCTTGAGAGAAAAGGGTTTATTTTAAAAATCAACATTATGAAGATCCCACGTGACCAAAAAGCTATTATTTGAAACTATTTTTAACTTGGTGACTTTTTAAAATCCTAAAATGCCCCTTATTTTTACAAAAAAAAAAAAAAAAAAATACTATTTTTGTTATGTTGATAATTTGAGTTTTCCTTAAATAATTAAATATTAAAAAAAAAAAAAAAAAAAAAAAAAAATAATGCTAATTTTTTAAGATGTTTTATATAGATAATAGTTGGTTTTTTTTACTTTAGAATAACTTCCTTTTTGTCAGTCAATAGTTCAAATTACTCCATATTATACTTAATGGTTTATTGTAATGTCAAATAATATTTTGAGGAAGTTTTTTTTATGTTGGCTTGGCGCCCGCCAATGTAAAGACTTTTTCCTCAGTAATTATGAATATTTTATGTGTAAAATATAAGCTTATAATGTTTAAAAATGTAGAAAAAAAAATATTTAAAGTTACAACTAAATCGCAATTTAATATTGAAAATATGTGTTCAAATGACAAAATAATATTATTTTAGAAGTTTTTAGAGTTATTCTATTTGTAAATAATTAAGCTTAATTTATTATTTCATTTTTAATCGCACGTGGTTCCGAATCGGCGATGTTTTGAGTATTCATCCGCGTACGATCGGACCACGTTTTACATGCAACTAAGACTCCTTTTAAAAATCGGAAAATACTGTGTAAAAATAGATATTATGTGTTATTTAAATGATGATTAATTCATTTCAAAAAGACCTAAAAATAAATAATAGCGCATATCTCTGTGTTTTTCGGCGCGGAACGGAACTTTGTACCGTTGCGCTGGACGAAAGAGGTAAAGAAGCAAGAGGATAAAAGGAGAGATCTTCGCTTCAATGCTGCAGCTTCTTTTCAAAGGCTAGTTGCTACAATTTTATTAGGTTTAGATACTAATACTTACATTGATGACATAATTATTGGTTCTGCAACTTTTGAAGAACACATTCAAAAATTAGATCAGGTCTTTAAAAGACTCAATTCTCATAACCTGAAAATTAACCCTGAAAAATGTCAAATAGCAAAAAATTCAATAACTTACCTTGGATTCCAAATTAAAAATGGTGCAGTCTCTCCAGATGAAAGAAACGTAAAAGCTGTAGAAAACTTCCCCATACCAAAAAACAAAAAAGCTGTACGTAGTTTTATTGGAATATGTAATTTTTATAGAAAATTTATTGATCATTTTGCCGACATCGCAAAGCCCTTAACAGAATTAACTAAATTGAAAACCCCTTTCAAATGGAGTCAGGAAGCAGATTCAGCGTTTAACAAATTGAAACAGTGTTTGACTTCTTACCCTTGTTTAATGTTGCCTAATGTTGAGCAACCTTTCTTTTTACATACCGATGCGTCTGGTTTCGCATTAGGTGCTGTACTTAGCCAAAAAGATGAATCAGGTGATCTGCATCCAGTCGCTTATGCTAGCAGAACTTTAAAGGATGCCGAAACAAGATATAGTACGTTTGAGAGAGAACTTCTCGGTGTAGTTTGGGGAATTAGTAATTTTAGACATTATCTTTACGGGAGGGAATTTACTCTTTTTTGTGATCAGCAGGCAATTTCGCAGGTGTTGAGAATCCAAGACAGTAGTAGAGTTTCTCGTTGGGCTCTTGCACTGCAAAATTATAATATAAAATATTGTCATACCCCAGGTAAATGTAATGTACCAGCTGATGTACTATCGAGAAATGTCAATGTGATACAAGAAATAAATATCAACACAAATTTTTCAAAAGAATTTATTAAATCATCACAAAATCAAGATGCAAAATGTAAAAACATAATTGAACAATTAAATAATATAAATGAAATACAATTAAATGAATTAACCTTCTTTTTAAAAGATGATTTATTATATTGCATAAACAAAAAAGATGCACATAATGACAATCAAACTAAATTAGTTATTCCTAAAACTTTAATTTCACATATCTTAAATTTAGCTCATGACTCTGTAACCTCAGCACATCCAGGATTTAAAAGAACACTAATTAAAACTAAGAAAAATTACTTTTGGTGGGGACAATATAAACACACACTCAATCACGTTAAATCTTGTGTACAGTGTGCCATTCGTAAAGGATATAAATCCAAACAGAAAGCTCCATTGCAGAGAGTCGAAATTACTTCACGTCCTTTTGAAAAGATTGCAGTCGATGCAGTGGGTCCGTTAAGTACTACAGCAGTGGGAAACAGACACATTATTGTAATTACAGATTATTTTACAAGATGGGCTGAGGCATATCCTGTACCGAATTTACAATCTGAGGTTATAATATCAGTGTTAGAAAAATTTATTTCTACTCATGGGATTCCTGAACACCTCACTACAGACAAGGGCAAATCTTTCATATCAGAGGCAATCTTAAAAGTATATGAGAAACTTCACATTAAAAAACATACTACGACCAGTTATCACCCGAGTGCAAACGGGGTTGTGGAACGGGCCAATGGCACGATAGTTAATATGTTAAAACACTTAGTGGACTCTTCAAATGAAGATTGGGACAAAGTTTTACATTTTGCTCTATTGGCTTACAGAACAGCTTATCACGCTGCTATAGGGGATACCCCAGCACATTTAGTGTACGGTAGGGATCTACTTTTACCTGTTGACCTCATAACCAAACCTATTCAAAGATCTTACGCAGATACTCGAGAGTTAAGTGAAGATTTACATTTAAGGTTAAGCAAAATTTTTCGCTTGGTCAAACAAAATTTAACTACAGCTGCAGAAAAGCAGGAAGAGTATAGGTTAAAGTTTGCCACAGACAAAAATTTACAAGTGGGGGACTTGGTGCTATTGTACACACCAGTAGTTAAGCCAGGGGCTAGTAAAAAACTTACACAGTTCAATAAAGGACCTTACCGTATCACTCAACAAACTAATACAGTAAATTTTAAAATTGTTCACATACAAAACCCCAAGGACGAGCAATTAGTACATGTTGATAGATTGACTAAAATCACTGAAAGAATTATTTTTCCTGCACTTTTTGAGGAAGAGATTAATAATGGGGAACGGGATACAGATCAAAACAATCAAATTGACATGGATATTAAGGATTCTCAGGTAGAAGAGATTGTTGATCAGTATCCAGTTTTTGATTTGATAGGTTATAGTGATAGTAGTAACAATCAAGCTCATGCACACAATAATAAAATTAACACTGATAATGTTGACATAAATACAGGCTTACCTGGTCAGTCACATTCAGGATCTAGGCAAAATTGTAGACAGCATACGAGACCTGCAGTCGTTAGTGATTACAATTTGCGCACCAGAGACACACATGGTTTTGTTGTGAAAAAATAAGATTTTGTGGTGAATACATTTTCACCATTGAATAGTGTTGTATATAATTTTTTTTTTCTATTGTATTGTATTGTATAATTTGTGTAATATAATTTATGTAACGTATTG
Source organism: Maratus speciosus (assembly GCA_963932465.1). Classification (NCBI taxonomy): domain Eukaryota; kingdom Metazoa; phylum Arthropoda; class Arachnida; order Araneae; family Salticidae; genus Maratus; species Maratus speciosus. The sequence continues at coordinate 280,034,009 of OZ010787.1, read as the reverse complement.
TATAATTTGTGTAATATATTGTATAATCAGGATCAAATTTTAGTTTTAAATTTTTGAACAAACTTGCTATTTATTGTATGAATGTGATAAAGTATACGTATAAATCTTAACACACCAGTCAACTAATGGAAATCACCTTGAATTGTTTATTATGTATAATCTAAACATTATGGTTATGGATGCATGTCAAAATTTGATGAAGCAAGATTTCATTAATGTTTGGTAAAGTTGGCTGAATCCTGATTTGGTTGGTTTTGGTGACTGGGTGTTCGGAGTTTAGCCAATTACTTGAATTTCTATCTGGGTAGTTAGAGGGGTATTCACATGCAACATGTATTTTTTTTATTTTTTTTGGCGAGGACCTGATTCTTATTCTTTTGCTTACAAAAAAATTTTTTTTCAGAAAAAATTTTTTTTTGAGGGGACGGAGATGTAATGTGTTATGTTGATAATTTGAGTTTTCCTTAAATAATTAAATATTAAAAAAAAAAAAAAAAAAAAAAAAAAATAATGCTAATTTTTTAAGATGTTTTATATAGATAATAGTTGGTTTTTTTTACTTTAGAATAACTTCCTTTTTGTCAGTCAATAGTTCAAATTACTCCATATTATACTTAATGGTTTATTGTAATGTCAAATAATATTTTGAGGAAGTTTTTTTTATGTTGGCTTGGCGCCCGCCAATGTAAAGACTTTTTCCTCAGTAATTATGAATATTTTATGTGTAAAATATAAGCTTATAATGTTTAAAAATGTAGAAAAAAAAATATTTAAAGTTACAACTAAATCGCAATTTAATATTGAAAATATGTGTTCAAATGACAAAATAATATTATTTTAGAAGTTTTTAGAGTTATTCTATTTGTAAATAATTAAGCTTAATTTATTATTTCATTTTTAATCGCACGTGGTTCCGAATCGGCGATGTTTTGAGTATTCATCCGCGTACGATCGGACCACGTTTTACATGCAACTAAGACTCCTTTTAAAAATCGGAAAATACTGTGTAAAAATAGATATTATGTGTTATTTAAATGATGATTAATTCATTTCAAAAAGACCTAAAAATAAATAATAGCGCATATCTCTGTGTTTTTCGGCGCGGAACGGAACTTTGTACCGTTGCGCTGGACGAAAGAGGTAAAGAAGCAAGAGGATAAAAGGAGAGATCTTCGCTAAAAACCGGGCTTTTTTCTCTTCGGAAGATCGGAGTTCGGAGGTGGCAGGCTCGGCTGCAAGGTGGAAGGAGCGACCGTGAGTCGGCTGGAAGGTTTAGAAGAGCGAGAGAGATCGCGGAGTCCGGAGCTAGGAAAACCAATTGGCTGCAATGATGCTGAAATTGAGTATCAAGATTGTGGAGAGTCTTCAGAGAGAAGACTAAATGACACCGACGAATTGCCTGGAGATGTTGTTTAAATTATGAAAATACTGTAAACATTAATAGAGGTACCTCTTATTTATTTTATCCGAAGAAATTATAAATCATTTTCAATCATGAACAAATTTGCAATTTATCTTTGTTAGTTTTAAACTAAAAGATTAGATAAATAATGATACTTGTTAATATTGTATGTGTAATTTTTTTAAAGATGAACTAGATTTTAATATTAATTGCTTATATCCTGTTCCTTAAATAAACATTAATTTAAATCAGTAAAAATATCTCTGTATTAATTTTTCCTTCCCACAGCAGCATTTTTCCTTTTTAGGTGGGTTTTTTTTATGTAATGAATAATCTATACGATCAGTTTTTTTATTTTCTCTTGGTAGAATTTATCTACCACGTGTTTGTGTCTACCTAGAAATGTTTTAGGTACGATACAACATTTTCATGACCAAGGCCTTTTTCCCCCAAAACAGCCCGAAATTTTCTTTCAGAAATATCCGGGAAATCCTTTTAAAAGATAAACTGTTCTTGGAAAGGACGCTTCACTTACCTTTTTCAGAAAATGTTACTTTGAGAATGAAACCTTCTCTTAGATGCAATGGTTTCCAAACTTTTTTATTACGCGACCCGTCTAATATGCAAGTTAAACTATCTCGAAAGTTTAGTGACATGCAAAGTTTAACAAAAGCTAGTTTGGTGTTTCAACCAACCAAAAGTTTTCTCTGAGCAGTACAGCAGCGAAAATTCAATTCCTGTTGGTTAAGATGCCGAAGAAGCTACGTAATTAGTAACACTGGAAACTTAAAAAAGCCTGTTATTAAAACTTTTCGAATTTTAAATCATTCAAAACAAGAAATATAACGGTACTTTCTAGAAATATTGTTTTCTACCGAAAATCAATTTACGGGAAGCCACAATAAAGGGTACGATCGCAGCACAAGATGAAATATTTTCCGTGAGCCACCGACCCTGAGGCAAACACGAAAACTATAGAGAGTCCAGAAACTGAACAAATCTATATAATTATTGGAAATTTTTCTGTCGAAAATTTCTCACGCCTTGTATTCAATAATATTTCAAATGTTAATTTCTTAAAAGGCGTGCAGTCAACAGAATGAAAAAGTGGTCAGAGTGGAAAAGTATCGTTCCAAGTTGTTCAGTTGGGGGGGGGGGGGGGGTAGAACGTCGGTGACCCGGGGAGGTGGGGGGTTCTACTGATGTAAAAGAGAAATAGAGAATAACTTCGTAATGGCTTTCAAATATTTGATTTTATTTTTATTAGTTTAACTGTTTGTATTTAAGTTTTCCCCCATCTTCCTTTACCAGAAAAAAAAAAGAAATACTACCCCCCCCACACACACCTCTCCGAAAAAAAGTAACCTTAGTTACGTAATGCTCGAATGCCACTAAAACTTAATAATATAGATGTAACTAGTTTAAGAAATAATACAAACATTCGTTATTTTTCAGAGTTCTGGAATCAGTTTCAGACGCAATTGTCCCGGTAATGTGGATGAGCGAGGTAATTTTTTTTTTCTTTTATCTATATTTGTTCCTTTTTACATTTTTGTTCTTATTCTTGTTTCTTTATTTAAATTTTTTGCTTCATATATTTTCTGTTAATCTAATCTCAGTATTTTCCATTTGAAAAGGATGCCTCGCTGGACTTTTACTTCGCAAATTATTTCAAATCTCGTGTTCAAACTCCAATAATAGTGTTCAGAGTTGTTTGCATATCGGCTGTTGTGATCGGAGCCTTCTGGGTAGTATCGTCGATAGTTTTCCTGTTCTGCATTCAAGCCAAGGTAATTTGCATTGTCTATAGTTTTCTTTACATTAGATATCAAAAAGATAATTACTTTTATTTTTTAGGAAGGGGAGGGGGGGGGGGGCTTATTTTGATGTAAATTTTTAGTTGCTAAGTTTAAAGACGATGATGGAGAAAGAAAAAGGAATGCCTTTTCTCATCTTACTATAAAATCACACTTTTACAAGGTACCTGTTGATCAGAAATTTCAAAATAGTTAAAAAAAATCAGGAAAATACGAAAACCATTCATTATCTGTATTTTAAGTATAGACCAGTACTTGGCCTTTAAAGTGACTTTCTGCCTTTTTACTTAAATGATGGTAACAAACTTTAATATTTTGGATACCGAAGCTAAGAGTTATGTATTTTCGATTGAGAAAATACGATATATTGAGGCCGTCAAAGGTTTGAACACAAATCTGGCCGCGCTCTAGAGTAATGATTCTCAAACATTTTGACTTGGGGAGATTTTCTATAGGGAACACTTAGATGTTCGGTACTCTGTCTTACAAACATACTTGTCAACCTCACGTAAAACACTTCAATTTGATCCAAGTAAAAACAAACAAACGAAAAATTAAACCAGAGTATTCATTTAATAAAATATTTCTATCTTTTGTCTATGAGGTGCGAGTTAAAACAAACATGCTTACAATTTAATGGCGTATGGAAAACATGTGAAGAAGCATGGAAATGAAGAGGTAGGTAGTAAAGAGAGAACTAAGTGCTATACCCATGCAATAAAATTATATTTTTTAAATATTGAATGAAATTTATGATAATACTACCTTCAGCTTATTCTCTAAAACATTAATTTTGGAGACAGTGGCTACAAAATGATCAAGCACCGTCTCATAGAACTTGGGCGAAATTAAATTAAAAAAATTTTCGTTCAGGCTTTCTCATTTTCAATTTTCTCATTCCTCCTACTTTTTGTTTCTTAATCTTGAACTTAATTGAGTTTTTATTTATTTTCCTCGATTCCCTTGAAATTTTATGCGGAGCATGCCAAGAGAAGTGTCCTTATTTAGGCGGGATATCCCATGGAACCATTGCGCAGGATGTCAAATGTCCTTATTTTTCAGAGTTAACAACCTCTTTTTAAATTTTCTTACGCTTTATGCTATTTCTTGCTCTGTGTTGCTTTTTAACAAAATACTAAAAATTTTAAGAAAAATAAGTAAAAACCTTCTAAAGATATCTAAAGACTAAAAATAGATTTTGTATAGAATTTTTATGACAGATTGTTTTTTATTTACAAATAGGCATTCCATTTTGTTTTGTTTTTTTTAATATGCAAAGTGGCATGAAATCCTGTTTTCAAAAAAGTATTGAAATTTTAACATTAAAAAAACATTTACAGTTTAAAATTTAAATACGAATAGTAAGTCTCATTTATCATAATATTGTTACTTAGTGAGAAAGCCATTCCATTTTTTTTTTTTTTTTCTGAATAGTTGATGTTGTTACATAGTATTATATTCTTGTCCGCTGAGCAAGTGTCATTTATAAGAAAAAATGATTGGCATAAAAATATTTGTCTATATTCCAAAGAATATCTATTATATTTAGCAAAATTCAAACTGTATTTCTCAAAGATTGGTTAATTAACATAAATTTAATATGAGAGAAATAATGTGTATGGAACTGAGTTACAGGATATCTCAAAAATGACGGGTGTGTTTAAACAATGAAATACCAAAAAATGGAAAGCTATAGAAATTCAGTTTGCTGATTTCTACTTGGGAAACCAGTAAATTTCCAGTCGCATGAAATTTAGTTACGAAATTCGCGAACAGATGTCGCTGTATGGGAAATGCAATCAGTCAGATCTACATTCTGTACTTTGCTGTCCTGCTGCCCAGAGGTTGCAAGTTGCTGTACATAAATGGTTATTCATTAGAACAGCGGTATTTCTTGTACTGGAATTTAACCACTTGTATCACAGAATTGTTGAAACAAGGCATAGTTTTCAGAGGAAGCTTGATGTCGCAAAAAAGGGAAATAAAGCCTGTGTTTTAAGAATTTCATCGGACTGGGAACATTAAAGATGATCGTGTTGGAAAAGTCAGGCGCCTGCGGGCAGCAGCTACAGAGGCAAATGTTGAAGTCGTTTAGCAATGGATCTAGCAAATTCCGTAGGTTTCCGTTCACTTTGTTGCAAATTAAGCTGGACTATAACATATGTCCATACACCGTATCATGCGCCACAGTCTCCACCTGCTTCCGTACAAGATTCAGATCCGCCAACAGCTTAGCTCTGCAACTATTAATGCACGTGAGATGATCGCGAACGCTATGCTGCAACAGCTGAAAAGCTGGCAAAATTGATGCGAGAACATTTGGTTTTTTGTCTTGAACCGCTTCGTCAATAAGCAGAACTGGTGCATTTGGGGAATGCTATATCCTTAGGATCCTGTACCATAATTTCTGCATCCGTCAAAATCCTGGTTTGGAGCACCATTTCCTCCAAATGACTCATTGGGTCATTTTTCTCACATCAAATAATTACTGCAGCTCTCTATCTGGACATTCTGCGTGAATTTGTGGCGGTAAAAAATGGCTTAGATGGCAATAAAAACTCCTCGTGGTTTACATGTGACGGTTTCGTTCGCAGCGAGAGGCTGAATTCTTTCATTACCTCGATGAGCATCTTGATAATCGTGTTTTCCCCTGGATTATTGCAAGCATACAGGATGTGGCATGGATTGGCCTCCCTATTCGCCATATTTGTCTCACTGTGAATTTTCTCTGTGGAAAGTACCTGAAAGACGTGGTGTACCTCCATTTTCCGGAAAGACTGTCGAGTTAAAACCGTACACTTCTGTTGCATGTGAGACTATTCAGGCGCACGTGTTTCTGATAATTTTGTTCTCAGACTGAGACCTGTTGTTTCTACAAATGGTGGATATACAGTCAAACCTCGTTAACATGAACCTCAAGGGGAAGGAAATTTTTGTTCATGTTATCCGTAGTTCATGCTATCAGTAACAAAAATTCCCGATTTAAAAAAAAATTGAGAAAAATATACAGGAGACTGGGAGCTAACGGGACAACAGGGTTTTCTCGTAAAATATAACAGTCAAAATTTATCAGTAAATGTCATTTCTAGTATTTTAGAAGAACATGCATTGAACCATCTTTTTTTCATTGGCTATTTGAAAAGCAGGAAACAAGATATATTTAAGCATCAAGATGAATTTTTTTTGTATTTAATAAGTATTTGTTTCGATCAACGATTAAATCAGTTTTTAATAATATTTTTTATAATGAAGCTTTTATACAATGTTCATTTTTAATCATATTTTGTATCAGAGATAAACAGTTAATTTACAATAAACTTAATTGCAGTGGCAAAGGATTCATGGACATATGTGGATTTCACATAGGGTCTAATGGGAGAAAACTTTGTTTTAGAATTGAGACTTATTTCTATTTTAATAACTATTATATTTTTTATTCCTTAATAGAACACATGCTACATTTCATATGAAAGTTGCAATACTAAACTGTAAATTTTCCACAGGTGAAGAAAGAAACAATACATAAAAATACTCCCTTTAGGTAGCAACTTTCCCTGATACTGGTGACATGTAGCTGGCGACACGTATTGTACTGTCCAAAATTGAGAAAATTCTAATGGCAATAGTTCACGTTTTCATTGTTCTAAAGAATAATCCTTTTCATGAAGCTCTAAAGTATATCCCATTGTCCCCCAGGGAAAAGGAAGCTTTCACACTTTTCTAGGAATTTTCGTTCACGTTAAGCGTCAAAATCCGTCATGGGGACATCGAGAATAGTTCATATTAAGCGAAATTTCACGTAAACCGTGTTCATCTTAAAAGGAGAAAAAACACTAGAATCCGTATTCATTTTGACGGGGACAGTGGGAACTGTTCAGGTTAAAAGTAATTCACGTTAAGCGTATTCACGTTAACGAGGTTCGACTGTATTGAAAATATCGTTATTTAGTTTCTGCTGACTCCTTCGTGCATGATCATAGTTTTATTTTTTTAGTTAGCAGAGCCATCTTTTGGCAAACCTCGCAACTAAATTTAAAATTCTGTGTATCAGAAAATTTACTGGTTTTCCAAGTAAATTTCAGTAAACAGTGCATTTCTATGGCTTTCAGTTTTCTATATTTCATTTTTCAAATGCATTCAACATTTTTGGGACACCCTGTTTATTTCTATATGTCCTGGTTGAGAAACGGTCGTCCCGCTTTTTTCTTCTAAACTGCTACTGAGTCTCTGTGTATTAAATAAGTTTTAAATAGTTTGAATAGTTAAAGTAAAAATAGATATCAATATGAACGTGCATTTTATTTAAAACTAACTTAATTTCTTATTGTTAAAAAAAGAATATTTAACTTAACTGTGCTTACACAATAGAAGTTTAGAGCGAGGTCATAGGAAATTATTGAAATAGACCAGGAAAAACTTGGAAAATGTTTCGGATTTCTGTAAAATAAATTTGTGGCTGAATTGTGTCACTTGCGAAGATGTCAAAAGTTTTCTTTCTCTAGTACGTGTAAAGAATCTTAACTCTCAAAGTTACTATTTTTAGGGGGGGGGGGGGGGGGGGAAGGGGCGTATTAATTTTAAACATTGAAAAAAATCGATTTTACGTTTTTCAAATTTTTATAATTCTGAATCGAAGGGGAAAAAATAAATAAAACTCATGAATATATTCAAATTGGAAGTGAATTTGAAAGTCTGTACTTTAACATGGTCTCCGAGTCGTTTTTAATTTTGCATGTGCTTTTCTGCTGTGTTTCTGCTACTTGAGCGCAAAAACGACGAAAAACCCTAACAGATTACTTCTGTTGCACAAATATGTATAAAATTATCCCTACAAAATCCAACTATTGTTTTGTCTATTAAAAGACGCAATTTTTATTTGTTGTGATTAGAATGTGCTTTTAAAAGGCTATCAAGTTAGATAACACATTAATCGCAATAAAAAAAACTTGCGTCGTATAATCGCAAAACAATAAGTGGAGATTGTAGGTTTGAATAATCATTATACATATCTGCAAAAGAAATGAGCTATTTGCAAACGATTTTCTTTTTCTTACAATTCGCGTAAGTAGTAAAAACCCAGTTTTGGGAAAAGCGCATGCAAAATTACAAATCAATTGAGTCTGAGTTAAAGTACACATTTTCAGTTTCAAATAGATCCGATTCTACTTTGAATATTTTCATGCGATTAGTTTTGTTTTATTTAGAATTTTATACATTTTTATTTAACATTTTTAAAATGTACGAAAAAAAATAGATTATTAGATATGCAGGATTGATCAAGGAATAATAAAAATGAAAAATATATATTCCCTGTAATGATTTTTTTTTTTTTGGGGGGGGGGGGTAGCTTTGCATGTGTGCTCTGAATACAAGTCACATTCATTAATACTAGGTTGAGCAAAAAGTTCTGGGAAATTTGCGTTGTTATGCAAAAATTAACAACAAAAGCAACAAGGACTATTCTTCAAAGTAGAGACCATCATAGTCCACGACTTTGACATCGTTCTACCAGATTCCGGATTTTGCTGGAAGTACCATGGCGGCTCCTTGGAATCGAAAACTCTTGACATGCTTCTACAACCTCGTTAAATGATTTAAATCGACGGCTCTTGAAAAAGTACTACATTGATCGGAAGAGGCCATTATCAGATGGAGCCACGTCTGGACTGTAGGCGGAGTGTGGAAGAATTTCGACGCCGTCCAACTGTGCAAACTCATCAACGGCTTTCAGAATCGTTAGACCTTTTCTCCAATAATGTCGAATCAATACATGAAAATCATGCTGTTCAATAGACATTTTGGAGCCGAAATTCCTGAAATCCTATAGATATACCACCAGTACTCCTACATACGATACAAATTCTGGTAACTATTAGATTAAAAATTTCCCAGAACTTTTTGCTCAACCTTATAGTACAACATAAATAAATGAAACTTCATATTTTATGTAATAAAATTAACAAATTATTTTTAAATAATGGAATATTTATTGCAGTGTTTTTTGAATGAATACTAGTGAGTTTATACATTATGAAACCGACAGAAACGTATTTTTTATTCAGACACGTTTACTGGGAATTTCTCACACATTACAAAATCCTTTGCAGTTAGGATCTCTGAATGCTGTTCTCTCAAGGTGTCTAGCTACCTGCAAACGTCAGAGAACATTATATGGACCACGAAAGTCGGGGAAATTTATCATTCCTGAGGAAAAGTCAAGGAAATTAGAAAAAACCCAGAGTTACAAAAATTTGAAACTTCTAAGAAAAAAGGAGGAAAAAATTTATTATATCAGCGTCAGGAAAATCAAATTCTGCTCTTTATAAGTACTGTAAAGAGTATTTCAACATGTTTTGCAAATAATTTTGTGTACCCCTTTCCAATCCTTCCTTGTAACTCGAAGAGTTTAAACTCCAGCTCCACTGAATCTTTTTACTGTATGTTGTAGAATTGATTAGATGTTTTAGTCTACTTACTTATCTTTGGTTTGGAACTGAACATGTGTTAGCATAATTTATTATTTTTATTAAAATATGTCGAATCAAAAGTATTTAACTGTGACTGGTGTGATAAAGAATTTCATCTCGATTGCACAAAACGGATAGAACTTGATTCTAAAAGTGTGTATTTTACAAAATGTTTAGCATGTAAAATGTTCAACAATTAGTAAATTTTGCAGGAATTTAACTCCTTGGGGACGAGTGACGAGTATACGTGCCGCCTAGAGTGCTCAGATTCCGTGATTATTCTCACCAGTAAATTTTGTCTTATTTAACCCGAGCATTTTCCCGATTCAATTAGGCAAAAATCTATTTTGAAAAACCGGTGATAAAAGATTAAAAATTCTGTAAAAGACGCTCGTCCCGAAAGGGTTAACAAGTCGGAAGTTATTTTACAATCAGTTGTGAAAGTTCCACTCTCAAATTCACAATTTTGAGTTTTTGTGTGCAGCATCACAAAATCTCGATACCTGAAAAAGGTCAAGGAAATTTGTTGCTGAACTGGGATAGACACGTCTTCTCATTCCATACAGGCAAGTAATAGAAGTAATCTAATCTTATATCCTTTGGAGACAGCGAAGATCTTTTGTGTCTTAAGGTCTCATTCTCTGTTGGGTCTGAGATGTATGGTCTGAAACGTCTCTTCTGTTCTGTGCCACAGCCTAGCTTTTTAATTCATTAACATATCTGTTTCACGTATTTCAATCAGCCTCCTTCCGTACAGTATCGAGGGTTTAATAACAATGGTGTCACTTAAATGAAAAAATTATATCTGAAATCACTGTTTTCAGCAGTTTCATGTTCATTTTCACTGACGATTCCAGGTCTTTGTAATTTGCTTTAGGATCTGCATCCTAAAATAAATTACAAGAACCTGTAATCAATGAAGTCCAATCCACCTTCGCTATTTGATGGACATTCCAACGCAATTAATTCATTAGATGCCATTAATTTGTCATTTGTCCCGATATTCAAATCAGTGCCCTTTGTTGCCCAGGCCATTGATCACTTGAAGACTGGAACTTGGTAGAACGCAAAGTGGTTCTTGTTCATTATCTCGCTGTCCAACAAAAGAAGTCTTGAGAGCGACAATGTTTTAATTTTTAAGTTTGTTAGGCTCTAATACAGACTTGCTAAATCTCCTGATTTCGGCAGGAGCTTCCTGATTTTCACATGTTTTCACATGGTCCTGATTTTTGGCCTATTTCTCCTAATTTCTTGCATATTGTTAAATATTCTTTTATTTTACTCTTAAGGGGCTACTTCAGTCACACGGAAAGGCTCGCTCGCTAATGCTAATCCTATGGAAGAAATTTTTAAAGATATCTCGTTTGCATTTTAATATTTTTAAATTAGTTTTTTGCGTTAGATAGCTGAGATTGATCACTACATCTGCCCTCCTTTTTTACTTTTTGCGATTGCGATTTTGTTTGCAGAATTTTTTCAAGAGGATGCTTTTGCTTTCGAAACCGGTTCCGAAAATGAAAGTGTCCTAATTAAAAATATCTGTAAACAAAATCGAAAAAGTAAAAAATGCCCTTTGTTCCGGTCGATCTCAGCTAGACAATGCAAGAAGAATTGTTTAAAAATACTGAAACGCAAATGAGATATCTTTAAAAATTTCTTCCATAGGATTAGCTTTAGTAAGTGGGTCTTTTCAGGTAACTGAAGTAGTCTTCAGTTGAAAGATAAAAATTGCCATGCAGGTGTACCTATTCCTTAGTACCATTGAACAATGGTATTTTATGTGATAAATTACATTTGAATTGATTATAAAGGATGAATTTTTAAAACATTGTGGCTGTTACTATGGGTATGTTTTTGATTATCAAGAATTTGTCTATTTTAAGACTTATTCAAGAATTTCACTATAGTTTTATGTGTCTTGGGAAACAATGTGCACGTTGAAACATCCCAAATATCATATGTTTAAGTTTGGTCTATGTTTAGGATGTTAATTTTTTTCTTATTTGCTTAAAAGTGATATACTTCTGTTTAATCTTCAATGATAACCCAGCACGGTTTAAAATTAAACTTGTACTAAACACATTTACATTTAAAAAATGAGTTTTTATTTAAAAAATCTTTGTACAATCTCCTGATTTTTGGCTTTCAGAACTTGATGGCAAGTCTGTAAAAACGTTATTTACAAATTACGGCTATGTCATCCATGTACAAAGAGACAATTCCTTCTAATTATACATAAGTTGTGGCTCGCTGCGCCACAATGTATTCAGTATTACTTACGGGTAGAGGGGAAAAAATCGTTGTAGCAAACTACAACTACTTATTCAAAAATGTTACAATTACTTGTTTTAAAAAGTAGCCGGTACAAACTACTTTTCAAAAGTAGTCGCTACCTCGTTGCTTTCATATTTTGTCAAAGGATTCACTTTACACTCGAAATTGAAGACATGTATTAAGTAACGTCCCACTCGTTATTTCTCGCCTGCCGAGATACAATTGAATCAGTGTGATATAACGGAGATTATTAAAGATAATACACAAGAAAATGTCTTGTTTATGGTCTCCAAGATGTCAGTTTATACACATTATATCTGTTGATTTCGTTAAGAAATATGTAAACATAATAAATCAATATTTAAATACAGTTACATAAAAAAAAAAAAAAAAATCGCAACTTAGATTCTAATTTTACAAAGTTCTGGGTACCTGAAACGTGGGGAAAATTTTCATATACACATACAGGGTGGTTATAATTAAACTTCCCCTATAAACAGCATCCTACAGCGCAAACTGGTGAACGGAATGCAACGAAATTTGGTATATACGGAACTTCGAAAAAAAAATTAGCTCTAAAATATCCACCAGGGGGCGCCTTTTCCGGAAAAACATTAAATTTAAAACAATAAAGGACCAAAACGGATCAGAAAATAGTCAGTCAATAAACGTTAATATTGTTTCTGGATTCTGTTTTGGTCGCTTATTGTGTTAAATTTAGTGTTTTTCCTGAAAAGGCGCCCTCTGGTGGACATTCTGGAATTTTTTTCGAAATTCCGTGAGCGCATCTCGTCTATAGCCTATATACTTTCGTTGCATTCCGTTCATCCGTTTGCGCTGCAGCATGCTGTTTATAGGGGAAGTTTAATTATAACCACCCTGTGCATATGGATATGGAAAAATCGTAAAAAAAGAAAAAACGTATTCAAGTAACCTCAAAATGTAAATGTAAAAATATACCAATATTTCTATAATCTGGTTTTTAACCCAGTTACAATACTTTCCTTATACTGTATGCTTATGGGAAGTAAAAATGTGATTAAACTACAGCTTATTTTTTTTTCGGGAGGCACGAAGATATGAACGGATGATATCACAAGGGGCTACTCTTGCATACAGCATATTTATGCACAGTCATACACCGCGCAAATTTTATTTACAGTTGTTACAGTAATTATTGCACTTGGATATAAAATTATCTTTTATGTATTCATATTTTGTCAAAGGATTATTTACCAATATATTTGTTTACTTAATTCACCAATAGATCAGTTTCAACCCCGTGGCCAATTGCCCCACAATTTTCCACTAACCAATCAAAATCATTTTTTAGCCAATATTATCACTCAACCAATCAAAATGGCGGGAAAACCGATGCGCACACAAAAGAACCACGAGGTTGTCAAGTTGGTGTCTAGGGTGTGACGTCAGTTGAAACTGATCTATACACTCTTAATATGTTAATTGTATTGAGTTCTGTTGAGAGTTAAATATATTGAGTTGTTTAATTTTATATAATCTAGAAAATTACAGAAAAAGAACTCTAAATGCGAATTATAAATAAATCTGTACATAAAACAATTCTAAATAAGAAACCTGGCATTAAAACATGAACTAATGAGTAAATAGACAGGTGTTGCTAGCAAAAAATTAATTCCTATGGTGGGTTAACCCTTGATTTTACCAGCACGTGTGAATGAAAAAAATCTTATCACTGCGTGCGATGCGCTGCTATACACTGAAGCTGAGATTTGCTGCTTATATTAGCAAATTGTTGAGCAGAACAAAGTTTGAATAAAAGAACCAAGTTACTGTCACGTGGTTTGTAGCATGGCACATATTCTCCTGGAGTAGCATTAAAAGTAGTGTCCGTTCACGATACAAAGTACTGATTGTTTATAACGCGCTACTCGTTACACTATATTGTTGAAAATATAGCACGCTACACTACAAACTACTGTCAAAAGCAGCGACTACTGTAGTTTTCTACTTGTAGCACTCTATTCCGATCCCTTGTCTTACTGTAAAATGTGAATAATCAAACATAAATATTGCACATAACAAAAGAAAATGTGTATTACCTACTTTTTACTCTGTTGAAGTATAGTATATGTTAAATAAGTGTCTGCATTCACTAAACATTTCAGATAAAATATAATCTTTTATATTACTTAATGCTGATTTTAACCGCAACAAATAACCTTCACAAGACTGCACTACGAGCTAAACTGGGAAGCCTTCTTACAGTGAATCAAAAAGACAGCTGTTGCCGAAAGAAACACTGGATAGGGGAAAATTCCTTCTAACTACAGTAGAACCCCGCTAATCCGAAATTCCGGCTAATCCGTACCGATTTTATTTTCGAAAATTATACTTGGAACAGATTAAGGGTGTGTATTTGAAAAAATATTTTTCCATCCTCAACAGCTCGAAATTTTGAGACATTTTCAGACTCATTTTCAAAAATAAAAACATGAAACTTGCTGAAGTGATTTTTGAAGAGATGATGTATAAGAGGCCGTGTGTTTTTATTTTTAGCTCAATTAATTAGAATTTGATTTTTAAATAATTATTTTCGCAATATAATTTTTTTTTCTTTTTTTTCACATCTCCCGCTTCGGAAAATTTGACCGCATTTTTTGCAATATTTTTTGCATTTATCAAAAAATTGACAAGCACGGCACATTATGTAGTTTCTAAATAAGAGAATTTGCCAGTTTGATGCGTTTGAGAGCAAAAATGAATTTAAAAATAAATCAGAAAGTAAGCAGTTTGGATTGGAATACACCCTACTGAAAAGATTAACTTGCCAAATTTTCCGAATTAAGGATGAATGTCGGTAAAAACGTGTAGAAGTTAGAATTAAACAAAAAATGGCAGTAAAGCAAGTTTTTTATTCTTTAAATAGCTTGAATAGAATAAAAAAAATTACTGAATAATACATATATATATATATATATATATATATATATATATAACATGAAACCGTGCACTGTAGGCCTATTCGTAGAAGTGATCTTTAAAAAAAAAAACCTCGAATATCAGTTTGTTTGCCAGTCATTATAAAATTCTTTTCTAAAATGCAAAATGTACTTAATTCTAATAATAAAAATTTGTTTTTCTTTCAGCAGTTTGATTTCACAAATAATCTACAGAAATATATTTTTTTCTTCCACCCTCGTCCACGTGGTGACCGAGATATTTATAGATTCGCGATTTTGAACCGTTCTGTAATGGGTTATTACCCGATTCCTCATTCAGAAGTTCCATTGGATCATTATAAACATCAGGAGTGAAACAAAGAGTACTATTTTTTTTTTTCCCGAAAGTCGTGCCGGACCTTATGATGCCGGATTATAGGACGTTTACTGTACTACTGAGTACTTATAACATAGATTCTTTTAGCACGCACCTTTTTCTCTTCTATTTTTATCGGAATTTCAGGTAATCCGAATTTTTTGCAATCCGAATAGGCACCGGTTCCAATTAGTTCGGATTAGCCAGGTTCTACTGTATTTTAAAGAGCAGCGTTATTAGTGTCAATGCAGTCTGCAATTTTAAAATTCTCACACAGAACGCAGGAAATTCCGTTCAAACTTACTTTTGCACATATGCAAATCTACGCAGTGAAGAGTTGTTAAAACCGGTGACTATCTATCTATATAATATAATTATTATTATTATTATTTTTTTTTCAGGTGAAGCCTGATTCTCTAAAGCATTCAGTGGTACTAAAGACGCTGAATTCTGTCTACACGAGCGTTGCATTGTGGCCACCAGAGGAAGAAACAAAAGATGGAATCATTAGTGAAAAGACTCATTTATAAAATAAAAAGGTATAACCTTAATCGGATTCTTTCTCTTTTCTCAGAATATTACTTTTGCTAACCTTAAGATATAGTCACTTAAAATGACTATAAAATGAAGAAAATAATATCGGAGATGTAAAATGATTTTGGATCTCCTGTAATATTTTTGCCATATAACCAGACATGAAACGCATTTAGTATTTATCGGAAGTCACTAATTGTATTTTTTTTCTTCTTTTTTTCTAATTTCTCGTGGCCACGAGCCAATGAATGATTTTTTCCTTTGTTTTGCCTGCTTTGTGTGACGTTTTAGTGACGCGTATCAAGGCTTTCTTAAATATTTAGAGGGCGTTGGTGTGATAGCGTGGGAGCACGGTAAAAGGCATCGTTCGCATCATGGATGCCTCCAAACTGTGTCAACGCGCGGTCGTGCAGTTTTTAACAGCGGAAAATGTGAGTGCTAGTGAAATCTATTGTCGAATGCAAAATGTGTATTTCACGCTGATCGGTATTCCGATGGGGTAGGGATTTGCGTAGTCGAAAAGCAGTATTAACGACAGGTCACGACCTGGTCAAGTGCATGTGATCTTCTTTCTCTTAAATGGCGGAGTTATTACAGAAATGCCACTTTCATTTGGGCCACCCATATACGCCTCTAAAAAAATATTGAATTCTCTTTAATTTTATTTTTGGATTGCAGAATATCTTAAAAATGCAAAAAGGAGGAACTTTTTAAATACGTAGATTTAAGCTTTTTTTATACATAAAAATGAATTTATCAAAAATTCCAAGGAGTTCTTTGAACTTTCTTAGCAGAAAATATAGAAAAAAAGAACCATATAATGAAAAGATTAATTACAATTTTGCAAGACATAGCGGTTTGAAATTAGACGCTGGAAACTGTCCTAGTTCAAAATCAGTAATTGTGCATAAGATCGTTCCAAGTTTTTAAAAGGTAGGTAAAACAGCTACATTATTTTTTTGTAATTCACCACTCTAAGTAAAATAACACTGAATTTAAATTGATTTTAACTTGAGAGGGAGGTGTCGAATTTTTGTTTTTCAATTATTTAAATCTGTTTTTCACTTTTCTCACTACATTTTTGTTTATATTAAAAGTAATGTTGAACCTTATTTTAAAATATACATATAAAAAATGCATTTTCCCCTAAATAAATTCTTCTAGCATACGGGATTGGGAATTTTCACCAACAGAAAAACTTCATCATTCGGATCTTTCAAAATTTCCCGATATTTAACCATTTGGAAAAATGGTTATTGTTCTCTTCAGGGTAGGAAATCAAAAGCATATCTGAAGCTTTTTATTGGTTGAATCCGCATTTTATTCGTTTTCTGATTGGTCTATACAGTAATCTGTATTTACCTTTACTTTCAACAGAGATGGATACTTCTGTTGCCACTATGACAAAAAAGTAATAAAAACTACAAAAAAAAATAACTCAGAAACAAATTGAGATACAGCTTTCAAACAAATTGCATTTAAAACTACATTTATTTCTCTATACGACGGTGTAAAAAGTAATATTGTGGGATGTTTAGAAGTTCAAGGATGAAATTTCATTTAAAATTGGTCGTCAGATTTCTTTGAAATCTGACGATGGAAAAGCCTTTTCCCGAACAGCCAATGAAATGCTTGGATAATACGTAAGTTTCAGGAAATCTAACGAGTCGCAGGCGATTTTTCTCGCTTGCAATTTTTACGTGCAATAACACTATTAATGTTTAATTCATGGCGTACGTAATGTATGATCAACTCCGTGCGATTTTTTATGTCTTAAATTTTAGTCTTTGAAAAAATAATTTTGCAAATGGTCGTTGTAATTTGTTAAATTGCTTTTTTATTCTTTTTACTTTACTTGCAAAACTTTACTTACTTTTCTTAAATTTTATGAAATAAAATTTAAATTATGTACCGCCATGTATATAGATTGTAAAATTTTTAATTAGAGATAGTAAGTAATTTTTTGTCAATCAACCCTTTATCGGGCAAGTCAGTTCTGTGGCTGAAATGTTGAAAAAATTCGCTCCCACCAGAATCCACAAATAAAATTTATTTGAAAATTAAGAGGCCTTTTATTATAGGTCAAAATTGGGAAATTTCATTACCGGCCACTTGCCGGTAGGACTAATTTTTTAAGTGGCCATTTTCTTTAAACTATCGGCCATTTTTTTATTTCAAAATGATAAACAGTAAAATTTCTATAAGTATTAATCTAAAACTGAGTAGCCCAAATAAATATGTTAATATAAATACATTGGAACTAAAAAAAGTAGAATCCTTGATGAAATGCAAGAAAATTTTATCTCCTTGTAAAAAAGTGGCCAGAAGGTGGCCACTGATAGACAACTTTTCACTAGCCACTTTTTTTCATTTACTGGCCCTGTGGCCGGTGGCTAGTGCTAATTTTGACCTTTACCTTTTATCACGTGCATTATAAAGACAAAATATTTTGTTAAACATTCCGGTGCGAATCAATGTTTTGGATAAAAAATTAAGAGGTAAGTATATTACCATTACTCGATAAAGGGTTAATTACTCCAATTACCGTTTACTGCATTAGTTTATTTACACATTTAAACTGATGCATGTAGACATTTACTTACATGAATTGAACATGCAAAAATTGTCTGTCCCAAACCAGTGCAAAATTCACAATTTATTTTCGGTGAAATATTTTATGAAATTTAATTAAAATGCAACAATTGTTGAAAAGCGAATTTTAGTTTTAGTTAAAAAGCGCTTTTAATTTATTAAAAAATAGCTGGCCCGCCCGGCGTTGCCCGTGTCCGTGATAATAACCTTAAATGAAGCTTAAATTTGTACTAGCAGGAATGACCGAGCTAAGCTCGGTCAAAATTAGCTATGTGTTTATCTCGCTATATTATTCCCACGAATCATTCTTGCTGTTTTAAATGCAATTAGCTTGACCCTGAGACATAGTGACACAAAATGATCCACTAATTGAATTTTTTCGAACATGCTACCTAACACAATGCTCTTCTCGAGCCTGAAAACGATGGAATACAAAATTTAGTCAAAATCGTTAGTCGTTTTCCAGATAAAATAAGCTTGACCCACGTTGAATCAAAACCCACTAACTGAAATTTATCGAACATGTGAGCTATTTCAATGGTATTTCTGTACTGTGAAACGGTATAGCAAAAAAATTATCAAAATTGTTTGAACCTTTTTGAGATGCCGTTAGCTTGGCCCCGACCCATTATCACCAAAATGACCCACTAACAGGATTTTCTTGAGCATGCGACCCAGCCCAATGGTTTTATCTTGTCCAGAAACGGTGTAGTACAAAGTTTTGTCAATCTTTTGAGCCGATTTTTAGATACAGTTAGCTTGATCCTGATCCATTAGGACACAAAATGAACCATTGATTGAATTTTCTTGAACATGCGACCCTGTCCAATGGTCTTATCATGCCCGGAAACGATATTATACAAAATTTTGCCAAAATGTTTTGAAGAGCTTTTTAAATACAATTAGCTTGACCCTGACCTATTGTGACCCAAAATGACCCACTAATCGAATTTTCTTGAATATGTGACCTAGCCCAATGGTCTTCTCGAGCCCGAAAACGATAGAATACAAAATTTAGTCAAAATTGTTTAAGCCGTTTTTAAGATACAATTAGCTGGACCCTGACCCAAAATGACCCACTAATCGAATTTTCTCGAACATGTGACTTAGCCCAATTCTCTACTCAAACCCAGAAACGGTATAATATAAAAATTTGGTCAAAATGTTTTGAGCATGTTTTTAAATTCAATTAGCTTGACTCTGACCCATTGGGACCCAAAATGACCCACTAATAGAATTTTCTCGAACATGTGACTTAGCCCAGTGGTCATCTCATGACCAGAAACGGCCGTATATTAAAACATTTTGTGAAAATGTCTTGAGCCGTTTTTTAGATAAAATTAGCTTGACTCTGACCCATAATGACCCATTAATCGAATTTTCTCGAACACGTGACCCATTCCAATGGTCTTTTCGTGCCCGAAAACGATAGATTACCGAATATGCCCGAAAATGATTAGATACAAAATTTAGTCAAAATCGATTGAGCCGTTCTCTAGATATAATTAGCTTGACCCTGACCCAAAATGACCCACTAATCGAATTTTCCCAATGGTCTTTTCGTGCCCGAAAACAGTAGGGTGCAAAATTTCGTCAAAATCGTTAGAGCCGTTATCTAGATAAACTTAGCTTGACCCAAAAATGACCCACTAATCGAATTTTCTCGAATATGTGACTTAGCCCAATGGTCTTCTCGTAATCCAAAACTGTAGAATATAGAGTTTAGTGAAAATCGTTAGAGCAGTTTTTTAGATAAAAAATAGCTTGACCCACAGTGACCCACTAATCTAATTTTCTCGAACACGTGACCCATCCTAATGACCTTTTCGTGCCCGAAAATGGTTAGATACAAAATTTAGTCAAAATCGATTGAGCCGTTCTTTAGATATCATTAGCTTGACCCTGACCCATTATGACCCAAAATGACCCACTATTCGAATTTTCTCGAACACGAGACCCATTCCAATGGTTTTTTCGTGCCCGAAAACAGTAGGGTGCAAAATTTAATAAAAATCGTTAGAGCCGTTTTCAAGGTAAAATTTACACACACATAATTTTTGCTCGCATTATAGTATAAGATGTGATTACATAATGGCCTCGAATTCATATTTTTTTCCCTAAAAAGCGAACCTCTAATTGAATGAACTTCCGGTTCGTGTCCCCACTGTCTACGGCATCGTAAACTGCGCATGCTGCGTACACGCCTGAAATTATTGTATTTGCACCTATCACCGCAAGTGGCCGCATTCTGTTCTAAACTACCTTCCGACGCACGTCGCCACTGTTTGCGGCACTGAACAGCAGGCGTGCTGTGCACCCGCTGCAAGAAAAATTAGTTTCACCTTCCACCAACAGGAGGCGCAATATATTCTATACGAATACGAACATCCGATGCAAGTCCCTGCTACTTGCGGCACCGTATGGCAGGCATTTTGCGCACGCGCTGCAGAATCTGTTATGTCCACTGCCAGGGGACGCACTCCATTCTAAGCAAAACCTCTATCCAAACGAAACTCCGTTGTTCAACCTATCCGGAAATATATATTAGTGGGTGGGGGGGGGGGGGGGTCGGCTCAAACAAGTAATTCCCTGGGGGGTACATAATATGAAAGAGTTGAGAAAGGGCTGTACAATGATATATCACTTGAGGGGTTCGGAAAAAGTTAGGGAAGTGCCCCACAGGGGGGGGAAACTAGGCCCTTAATGGCCGGGGGGCAAACCGGGGAAAGAAATGGATTGCTCGTACCGAGGTACCCCTTTGGTCAAGTTTTTAAGAAGGGGTTTAGTTAAGAAGGGGCGAGAGAAAGCGCTCTGATAATTAAGTGCCAAAATAAGATTTTCAGAAATTAGTAATCGGAAATAGTGGTAATACTTATTATTTTTATCTGTTATAAAAAAATATATACCTACAAAAAATTAATTTTTGAGTTTTTAATATTTCAGCAAATTCTTGATGGATTTTTATTTTCTGAAATAGAATATTATTTTACGTATTTTTTTTTATTTTTTTCAAAATGGGATTTTTACTTTAAAACAATCTATTATTGATAGACAAATATTAGAAATGATTTTTCTTCCCATTAGGAAGGAAAATTCAGAAAATTCGCATTTTTTTCTTTTGATTCAACAAAATAATAATTTGGTAAATTGAAAATCACATGCAGGTACAACATAATTTCTAAAGAATCATGACGAGTTAAAGAAAATATTTTGAAAGTCATAAACCCCCGCAAATTTCGTATTTGATAAAATAAAGTTTCAAATAAATTCTTGTTTTGACAGCTTTGTGAATATTTTTTCATCTCTTTTCAGAATGCATCACATCACCACCAAAGAAATCATACAGGAAAGGAAAGTGCTAATCTCATGTTTCATAAGTATTTTCATCTAAAAAAAAAAAAAAAGGAAGGAAGTGATATAGTATATAGTGCAAGCTATCTACTCATCTTCAAGAAAAGTTTGGTGTATTTGAAATTATACATCTCTCTAGTCTGGCATATTTCCCCCCATCTAACATCTATTTATTGATGAAAGAAAAAATGAAAATTGGGGACTATTTATAATAAAAACTGCACTATGTTCCATACTGGTAATTTGACTAAAAAGATAGTTTTAAACTGCCTTGAGTATTTATGACTATTTTTCGTTATTCTTGTTTACTTGTACTCTCTGTGACGTTAAATCATTATTTATTCTTATTTAATTTTCTTTTGTGATGCATTGTATTATATTTTTCAATCATTCCTTCAAGAAATCAAATCACTTTGTTCTTTTAATTCTTATGTTTTTTATGCATTGTATATACTTAATCATTTAATCATCACATATCACTCATAGTTCCTGTATTTCTTACTGAGTGTTTGAGACTCTACTTATTAAATTGTGATATGTATGTATTAAAAAATTGTTCTTTTTACTTATGTTGTTGGCAGAATTATAGAATATGAGACGTGATGGTAACTAAATAAGAGCTGTCTATAATAAAAATCTTTAAAGAAACGCATTAGTTTCAAAATTTCTTTTACTATTGACTGTGCTTAAAAAATACTCATTGTTTTTTAAGTATAAAACTTCCTTGTCTATCAAGCGTAAACATGTGAGAGATTGTGGTGTTTTACAGCTTTTTCCTTTCATTTAATTGTTCGAAGAGAACACTCTTCAAGGAATACTAATATCTAAAGAAATCTTAATATTAGGCGCACATAAAACTTCCGGTTAAGTAACAAAATGTAGTGTTTCCGACGTTTGACCAAAAGTTTCGATCTAGAAAAGTCTGTTATCTCAAGATCCTACTTAACAGTATCGGTCCAGTGTTTTGTAAGTATTCACGCACTATTTATAAAGATGTTTTTTATTAAGAGGCTACTGCAGTCAAGCAAAAAAACCCCGTTCGCTAATGTTAATCCAATCTGAGAAATTTTTCTCGTTTGCATTTCAATATTTTTAAACATTTGATAGCTGATTTTGTTTTCAGGTATTTTTAATTAGGACACTTTCACTTTTGGAAAGTGAAAGCAGCGGTTTCAAAAGTGAAAGCATCCTCATTCAAAAAAAAAAAAAAAAATCTGCAAACAAAATCGAAAAAATAAAAAACGCCTTTGTACAGACCGACCTCAGCTATCCAATGCAAATAAATAAATAAATAAAATCATTTAAAAATATTTAAATGTAAACGAGATAGCTTTAAAAATTTTCTTCCATAGGATTAGCATTAGCGAACGGGTCTTTTCGCGCGACTGAAGTAGATCAGAAAAAAGTGTCTGAATTATTTCTATGCCCAGTCAAACTTCGTTAACGTAAATCTAAAGGGGAATTAAAATTTTGTATGCGTAAATAGTAATTCACGTTATCAGTAAGTCTTTATATTCATTTTGACAAAGTATGTGGGAACAATTTAGGTTAAAAGTAATTCACGTTAAGCGTATTCTCGTTAACTAGGTTCGATTGTGTATACATATTGAAAAAGTATTCTTAAAGTATTTTAATGTTTAAATTTAAAGTAAAAGGCACAATAAAACGAACTTAAAATTTTCGTAATCTGTTGTTTTTTTTTAATTATTTAAAGCTCCTGTCCCGTTCGGCGAAGACACTCGCAAGCTAAATCTAAACCTATGGGAAGGTTATTTTCCAATATTGATAATTTTAGATTTTTGCATTGGGTTACTGAGTTAGATCCCTACATCTGACCTTTTTTGCTTTTTCGATTTTGATTGCAGATTTTTTTCTAAGTTACTTTCGCTTTCGGAACCGGTTCCGAAAGTAAAAGTGTCATCTTTAAAAAAAAAAAAAAAAAAAAAAAAAAAACTACAACCAAAATTGGAAAAAAAAAAGGGCAGATGTAAGGTTCGAACTCAGCTACACAATGCCAAAAAAAAAAATCGAAATGAGATATTGGAAAATAACCTCACCATAGATTTAGCATTAGCTCGTGAGTGTCTTTGCCGGACGGGACAGGAACGTTAAACGATGTTTACCCAAGAAATATAAATGCATATTTTAGCTTAATTGGAGTTATTCATTCAGTTACATTCTTTGTACAGTCCAATATATGTTGCTCTTTATTAGTAAAAATCTATTTTAGAAGTATTGTAAAGATAACTTCATGTACTTAACTGTTCCTTTAAATTAAAGCTCTAACTCCGGAAATCTAATAATAATAACGAAAACAAAAGATTGTGTGTTCTGTAGCTATTTTAACAATGCTTTAAAACGCTAGTATAGTATCTGTTTATCCCCGAACAGTAATACTTTACAAGCAATAGGATGAAATTGGAGTTGAAGAAAACTGCTTTATAATAGAATCTGTGATATGCTTTCCTATTTTGTGCTCTTCATGTTAATTTATTTTTTAACATTTGAAACGTCTTCTTTCAGGTTAATAACATAAGCAAAACAAAGTAATGTAAAAACAAAATAAGTTTTGCCACATTTTTAAAGAGATTCTATTTTTATATGTAATGTGATTTCATATTTTTGCATATTTAATTTTGTGTTCTATAAAAAACATTCTGTACCATAGTTGCCACTCAATAGAAAACCCTAAAAAAGATAGATAAATAAATCTCGGGATATAAATATTTCGGAGCAATAATCAAGTTGGAAAATTTAAACTTTTCTTCAAAAACTTGGAAATATCATTGCCAAAATTTTCTCAGTTACTCCTCCCTTCTCTCCGTCACAAAAGTTAAATTCTATAATGTATCCTACTTTCACGCATGTTCTTAAATGACATATCATAAGGTATATATAAAACAATTTTATTTCTTTTAATCCGAGTGGTAACTCTGGTATGGTATTTAAAAAAATATTCTGTGCCTTGCTGTATTGCATTTACTAATGTATAGTTATAGGCTATATAAATAATTTTCTGAATATTTACACGATCATTTTTATCTTTGTATTTTGTTTTAATTTATTATGAGTTTTTTGTGCATATTTGTCTTATTTTACGTGTGTGCATATTTTCCTCTTGAATAAAATATTTTGTTACATATGTGTTACAATTCATGATTTGACAAAGTTGCATCTTGTGAACTACACAGATTCTCCTTTTGACTCAAATATAAAAATAGACACTGCTCTCAGAAAATTGTATTTTTAAGAAGGGGAAAAATAGGGGGGGGGGCGAGTAGATTTAGAATGGTGAAACGAAAAATTTCGGTTATAGCGAGTTATTTAACACTAGATATCAAACTGCATTTGGACATTCACTAGTGATGTTTTAAATTAAAAAAAATTACCTATGACAGGATTTCTAGCCACCTGGATAACCTGTAAAAGTCAGGAGAATTTCTATGCCTCGAGAAGCCGGAGAATAGTGAGGGAAAATTACAATTTTTAAGAAAAAGGGCAGAGAATTTTAACTTCCGTGTAAAATGTTAGGAATTTTGTTTCACATAAAAACTAAGGATTTGAAATTGCAGTACGAAGAAAATCAAACTTTTCTCTTCATGAATACTGTAAAGAGTATTTATCACTCGATTACTATGCTCAGTAAACTTACCTAAATACTTTTGTTGTATCAGTGAGATACATGACGTAATTTCCATATTTATAAGAGAGATTTTGGCTAAATTTAGTAATTAACTAGAAATCTATTTTCTTTTCCCTTTAATCACAGAAAGAAAAACAAAAATAAAATACGAACATAATTATAAAAAAAATACGGCTAACAAAACTTAAAATAAACTTAATGTAACACAAGCATAAACCTTGTAAGGGATAGACCTTATGTAAAATTGTATGTCCATCAAATGTTTAATATGTGAAAAAAAAAAAAAATACGGGGCTTCATCCAATTTTTAGCCATGGTATAAATATCTTTTTGTTTAATATTTTGCAAAAAATGTGATTAAAAAATCAATAGCTTGTGCTTTATATAGTCAGTGGTGAAAGTCCCGCTCTCAAATTCACAACTTTGAAAACTTTTTGTATATTAACATAAAAGAGAAACTAATTTTTATTAATATACTAGCTGTTACCCGTGACGTCGTTCACGTAACATAAAAATAAGAAATGAATTAAATAAGCAAAGCATTTCCCTTCCGATAATTAAAAAAAATATATAATAAACCAATTGTTTATCACATTTTATAAGAGACAATCTATATATATAAATATATATTACGCTATCGTACGTGGCACATAAATCGCAATTACGTGTTAATTGTTTAATGGCAACACCCAAATGAAATGCATCTCATTGGTTATTGAACAGCATTTAATGCATCTATGCCTATAAGGGGGGGAGGATATTCGTGGGGACCGTATTCTGCCACCAAAAGTGACGCGAACTTGGCGATATCTCTAATAATTCGCAAAATTCCCATAGACTTCCATTGTAAACCAATAGGGTTTACTTGCTTACAGAAAATCAACAAATGGAGATATTTTAATGCAACAAAAACTAATATTAGATTAAGGGATTTTATTAATTATATTTAACCCTCTCGCTGCGTACTTTTTTTTTTTTTTAATCTAAATAGGTTCAAAAATCACGCATTTTTTTTATTACATATTTCAAATCTATATATAGCTTAGAGTTTAAATATGTAAACATTTTTTGTAAAAGAGTTCAAGATCTTAAATGGGATATGATATTAGAAATTAGGCGAAATTAGGACTGTCAATGGAGACTATTTTTATAGTCTCGCACCACTATTGTAAGAAAATAAATTCTGCAGTATATTTCTCTTGTAGATGTTGTTAAAGTCTATATGAAATTTTTTGTATTTAAAAAGTGATTCGAGTTGAAATAAAAAATAGTCGCCAGGTGAAAAAATGAATTCCCGAAGAAATCTCGGGTTGCGCAGCGAGAGGGTTAAGGGGGTCCCAATAAATTAAATTAGTAACAGGATACAATGCTTAGCATGCTTTCCTAAACATAAAATTTAAGGGAGATCAAACTGGTCGCCAAGGGGGGCTAGTATGATTAATTTAAAGTATTTCTTTATCATAAGATCATTGACATAACTTAGGTTTATACACTGAACCAGGATGTCTGTTTATATCATGAAGTAATAAGAAAATGGCAAATATGTCATATACGCACCGGAGTACTTAACTGTCGCCAACATAGATTATTTTGCTTGACATGGTAACCGAGCTATTGTTGTTTATTTATTAATAAATAGTTTATTTCTTTAATTTTCTTTTAAAATTATATAAATTGCTTTGTTCTATAGTTCTTAATGAAACTTTTTTTTATTTATTGTTATTTCCTTTTTTAAGTAATAGAACATAATTTAAAAATTCGAAAACAAGTATTAAGTTTATTAAGTAATTAAGTTAATTAAGTAAACAAGTTTAAGTATTCGAAAACGATGTTTTCTCCAAATTGTTATCAAAAACAGATCGCGCCGAACCAAGTGCGTATATGGCATCTGTGCCAAGGAAATTATCGGATGATACTGCTTTAAATGTTTTACAATCATACTTGTCATCAAAGGTATGAGAAGAATTGGTCATCTGGAATATTATTAAGTCTTTACCACACAAAAAACAAACCTGTTTATAACAATGTATTTACTTTTGCACCTAATTTCTTTCTCTAAAAAAAGCAAATTGATTACGAACCCGATTACAGAACATAACCTTTCTATCTAGTTACTTTTTTACTTTTTAAGAATGAAAATACATATTTCCTGATAATCATTACGTCATTTTTGACATTGAAGTTTTAATTTTTTGGCAACGAAAAAAGGAAGATGGTTAAATTTTATCGGAAAAATGTCAATTCATTGTGTATGAAAAATAATGAAATTTTGGACTATTAAGCAAGATATCTGAATAAAATAAATTAAACATAGCCTATGTTCATTTCCGGCTTGTAATCCATCTATATCCCAAAATACAAAAGCATTAATTCATCCGTTTATATGCTGACTTCATTCAAACATTCGGACGCACATTGACATTTATAATATTATAAGGATATAGTATATTTTTTTAGACTCGGTACCAACTATTCTAACCTTCAAATAGATAATTTGATTCTTTACGTATACCACTTGCATAGCCATTAACTTCCGAATTTGTTTCTCAAATATATATCTTTAGAACATATATATATATATAAAGGTGGTCCTGTTTTTGTATAAGATTTCATTTATTAAGTAAAATTTCCAACTGGACAAGTTTCAAAACTCGCCTTATCCAAAATTTAAAAAATCATGTTTTTCTCTATCATTGTCTGTTAAACCTATAATTAAAAAAAAGAAAGAAAAAAAAAGTTTTATCCTGTATTTCTGGCATTGTAAAATCTTAGTTTATAATGAAGAACAATGGACGCAGACGTTTTTCGCGATTTACAAAAATTTAATTTTGTTGATAGGCGAATTTTGAAACTCACGTGCTTAATTCAAAATATGTGTTTTGACTTTCAAAAGAATGGGAAGTTGACTGCTATGCATTTGTCATCTGTAGTACTTCATATGGTTATACTACGTTCGCATTGAGACAGTTGAGTCACTTAATTTGTAGTCACTTAAATTTTTTGAAATGGAAACCCGGAATTAGGCTTCACCTGTTCACATTGCCGAAAGTTTTAAGAGACTTATGTTAAATTTGTAACTACAACTTCTAACTATAGATAGTTTATTAATGTTTTTATTCTTTGCGGTGTGTTAATTAAACGATTCAAAGGATCATTCGAAAAAGCTGAATAATTATTTGTGGGACTCAACTCTAATTTTAAGAACAGTTTCAAATAAGAAAGATTTCAGCAGGCAGATTTCCACTTAACTCATAGGACATAGTTAAGAGAAAAAGTTGAGTTTCAGAAACTTGCTCAAGTCGGGCCCACCGTGGCTGAGTGGTCAAGGCATCACACCGCTAATCGCTTGCGAGTGTAGGTGGGTGCGGGTTCGAATCCCGCTGGCTCCGTTGCACACTCTTTGTGGAGCTCGCGGCTGTATTTCTCTGTGTTGTAAATTTTCTTGTGCGTGCTATCTCGTCCCTGTATATATTGACGATGACCTATAAGCGGGCGCTTGACGCCAAGCACACAGGTCAGATGTATGTTAATAAAATGTCAAATGTCTTGCTCAAGTCGAAATCTTTATTCCGGGTACGTCTGCTTCAAAAAAAAAAAAAAAAAGCTTCCAAGTTAAGTGACTCAATTATCTCAATGCGAACGTAGTAATAGGTTAGTTTACTGTGTGTTTTACTCTGTTGAAGGCAATTTACCCATTTTTGGAAATTTCAAAATGATGCATTAGCATTACCTGGCCAGGTGGCCAGCTTAATCCAATTAGCTCTACCTTCAGATGAAGATATGTCTTAGAACTGAACATTTTTTCAGAAAATGAGGAAATTTTCTGGTCGTTCAATATCCACTGGCTGTCAACCAATACTTTATGAATATTAGGCAATTTTTATGTTTTTCTCTTGTTTTTTCTCCCAAATGAGATATTAGCTAGCTGGATAAGTACTAAGTTGTTGCACGGGGATGTAGCATACATCATACATGAAAAAAATACTGTATGGATATTGTTAATAATGGAAATCGGGGAAGTCTGGTAAAGATAGTCATGCAAATCAGGGAACATTTTTTTTTACAATTTCTGTAGACACCCTGTTTGAGAACTATTAAAATTTCTTCTGTATCCATTCTGAAAATGTAACAATTAGATAAACTGATAACAAATGAGGACGTGAGTTTCAAAACTCGCCTTATCCAGAAAATCCAATTTTGGGAAATCTCGAAAGAACTCCAACTGCGTCCATTGGTTTTCGTTGTAAACCAAGATTTTACAATGGCAGAAATACAAGATGAAACTAGATTTTTAAAGTAGTAGTGTTTTTTCGGTGCAGGTTTGCCAATAGAATAGATTCGTAGAAAAAATACGATTTTTTAAATTTGGGATAAGGAGAGTTTTGAAACTCGCTTACTTAAATATTTAAATGTTCTTCTATATAATATTACCAGTATCTGAAAATTTTGGGGTTTAGTGTTAAACTTTTATATGTATTAAGGGAAAAGTGGACTAAAGGCAATTTTTCCTTATTTATGTTATCCAACAATAAGTTTTAAAAAGTTTTCTGTAGCATGAATTTAATAAATATCCGGGAAAAAAAATCAATGTACCGAAAAATTTTAAAGCTATTAATAAGTTATTAAATAAATTGCATTATAATTTCAATTTTTTTTCTCCATTGTTTTATTTTATTACTTAGAGACTAAAAAATTATGTGCATTCATTTTTTCTTCTGACAGTCAATGAGTTGAAAAAAAAAATCTCGATGAATCTGAATTTTCATTTAAAAATTTTTAATGTACTTATTACTAATCGGGGTTGCTACCAGTACCTGGAAAAGTCAGGTAATTTGGAAATTCATCCAATACGGTGGAGAATTTCTATAATTTATGCAAAATTTAATAAAATCTCTTAGTGATCTCCAAGTAAGTGTGACATTTGAGCTTCCAGATGTTAATAGGGTTCCCAGCGTCATGAAAAGTCAGGGAATTTCAAAGTAGTCAGGGAAATTTCAAAATATATAGGAAAAGTCAGGGAATTTACAAATATTTTCTAAAAAGTCTTGGAGAAAAAATAGCGCGAAATTCATCAAATAGTCTCGTGAAAAAAAATCACAAAATTCATCAAACGGATCGCAAAGAAAAAAAAATCGAGAAATTTGAAGAACAATCGCAGAAAAGAATCGCTAATTTGGACAAAGGATTGCAAAAATAAGTAACGAATTTCGCTGTATGCCCATTTGGTCATTGAAAGTCAGGGAATGTTTAGAGATTTAATCAGGGAATTTGCCAGTCACGTTTTGCTGGGAACCCTAGTGAATATCTTCCACGTTTCTTTGTTTTAGAAAAAACGACATTTCAACGCATTTAAATTTAACAGCAGTATTTTTTATTTCCTGCAATAAAAAGAAACTACCATCTACTCAATGAAATGTGTACTACATCTACCATTTTGCCTACTGTTAAAAATAAAGTTTTATCTGGATTTTAGTGATTGTGTTACAGCGTCTAGAATATACAGTGTGGAATCGGCTATCCCAGTAATACTTAGAAAAGTGCTAAAATTTTGGATCCCTTAAATGTCAAACAACGCTGAAATCCAATGAGTCCATCACAGCGACATCTGCAGGATATTTTGCAAAATTCCAAGACGATTTGGTCTAGACGCTGTAACAACACGATGTTTACTTTGAAATTTGAAAATATATCACAGATGTCGCAGCGATCGACTCCCTGGATTTCAGCATCATTGCACATTTAAGAGATACAACTTTTTAGCGCTATTTGGATAGCAGATTTCCACACTATGTATTCTAGAAGCTGTAATTGTGTTATATTGTTGCTGAAATGAACGATGGCTCAGTGGACTAATTTTTGCAGTTTGTAATGATCATAAGCATATGACCATAAGTTATAAAAGAAATTTCTAGCGCAGCTTT
This sequence comes from Maratus speciosus, assembly GCA_963932465.1. NCBI lineage: Eukaryota > Metazoa > Arthropoda > Arachnida > Araneae > Salticidae > Maratus > Maratus speciosus. The sequence goes on along the minus strand of OZ010787.1, from coordinate 280,002,711 downwards.
GAGAGCAAGTTTTTGAGAAAATTCGGAAAAGCACCTTTTAATGACTGTCATCTGTATTTAGAATTTTTTTGTGTTTTCGAATGTTACAATATTTATTACTTTTAAACCATTATCAAATACAAAATCTCAAATCTTGCAGAGTGCTGTCCCCCAACCCCTGAATTCATCAATGCTGTAGACTTACTGGTTAAGGAAGCAATCGTTTTTGAGCGTAATGCGAATTATCCGAATATATGACCGGTCCGTATTCGAATAACTGAATAGGTGATTAAGTAGTGGTCTTGTCAAGACCAGGGTTATTCAGCCTAAATCCCGCGAAATATCCCTTTCTATATAGTAATAATCGTCTTATTTAATCGCAGAATTTCAGAAATTCTAATCCATGGGCCCCAGGTTAGACAGAGACACCCTATGTTTTTAATAGTAAAGACTATGTGAAGTAGAGTCTGCACGGGCCGAAATTTCCAGGCCCGACCCGATACAAAAATTAAAAGTTCGCACCGGCCGGAAAAAAAGTTAAAATCTCGGTCCGGCCCGAGTGAATTTCTACAAAACATTGATTTTTATGTCGATTTGGTTAAAAATTTGTCCCGTACGAGGAGTTCTGACCAAAAATATTTAACTTTTTTTTTCATGCTTAGCGATATTTATTTTTTAAATGAATCTTTATTTCTTATATGTAAATGTTTCAGTTATCATTAATATTGTCAATTCATATTCCATGTATTGAAGTATCAAAAATCTGAAAAATGATATGCAGTAAAATCCTCTAAGACGGCATCGCATAGAAAAAAAACATGCGTTATAAACAAGTTCCCTTCTTAGCAAGTGGAAATGTATTATATATTCTTTTCTTACGTATTAGTATTATTAATTTTGTATGGATCAACACTTTTTTCAATTTAAAACAGGATTCCGTCATAGGCAGGTTCTTTTTCACACGCTTTACTATGTTTTAATAAGTGTAGAAATCTACTATTATTTTAAAAGAATAAATTTTAATGTTTAATTGTAGAATAATGGCGATTGAAAAGAGTATGCGTTTTTTGCAAAAATTTTTGGGCCAGGCCTAATTTTAGTGACATTTGAACGGAACAGGCCATGCCGAGACAATGATTTTCATAGTCCCTGGATCAAAACTAGGACTGAAACTTTTGGGCCGTGAAGACTAGGAGTGAAACCAGTCCCGACTCTGTACAGAAAAAATGAGTTAGGCCGGGCCCGGCCCGAGTGCCGTGAATAAAAATAGGCCGCGGGACAGATCCCTGTATCTCTCGTATAGATCTCTGATGTGAAGCATGATAACTTACTGATATTGATAGAGACTTAGGACTGCCGGAGATTCACGAGTTTAGACGGACAATGTCCAATCTGTGCAACCAACCAGCTCTTAATCAGAAAAAAAAGAAGGGATTAGCAGTTGACGTTGATATCACTTGTTACAGATAGATTGAGAAATGAAAGATTCGTTTACTGCGAATGTTTAAAGCTTTCGTTTTAGGAGTAAAAGGAGGAGTGAGAGACATAACGTTGTACTCAAATTTATACTCGGCAATTGCTACCATATTCACAAACTCATTGTTATTTATAAATGCATAAAACTATAACTATTCTTATTCAGACACATAGACCGGGAGCCGGCAGCACAGACAATTACCTCATCGAGTTCACGGATAAAATTCTAGGATTAGTTAAATCTTGATTCACATATTAAAACGCAATCGGTCTGCCATGACGTATCCTGGTGGAAAACACCTGAAATTCCGATTTTAGCGGTTTACTCGTAGGTTACCATAGTGTTTTCTTGCTCCCAGTCCTCACTGTTTTCATTCCTTTGGGTGCAGGAAAACACAATGTTAAAACTACGAGTCAACCGCTAAAATCGGGTTTTCAGTTGTTTTCCACCAAGATATGACTTGGCAGACCGATTGCGTTAAAATATGCGAATCGAGATTTAATTAACCCTAGAATTTCATCCGTGAACTCGATGAGGTGATTATCTGTTCTGCCGGCTCCCGGTCTAACAGAGATATTGAATTACTTCTCATAAAAACAAACTGATTTTCGGGAAACGACAGGTCAATATGTTAAATCATCATTGAGAAGTAACTGATTATAATTCAAGATGTGTCCCCATAATTATTCGTCATATTGTAATGTTTGCAAATCTCATGCATTTACATATAAAATTGACTTCATAAACGTGTTAAAAATATTATCGTTATTGAGTGGAGGGAGAAAAAATGTTTGACCAACATTAGCACTGCACCTTGGAGAAATTCCATTATCTTTTCCGACTAATATTCCTAAAAACTGATTTTGGATTGACATACTGTCACGCATCAAATATTAATTCCCTTAAAAAAAAAAAAAAGAAAAGAAATATTCTATTTTTGAGCCTAGGGGAAAATATCAGTTAATGTGAATTCTGATAATTGGTCACTTTAGTTAAACGGTGCACTGCTGTTCTCTTATGTGTTTCACGGTGTTTTTGTTTTAAAAAGTACAAATAACAACTGAAAATTACAAATCGTTATACACTTACATTAAAATATTTTTGTTCTTCCCCATAAATCTCATTATTGAAGATTAGTATAAATTTTAAATAAATAATAACATGTATAGGTTAAGAGAATAAATTCCAGATTCGTCATCCACCAATCAACCAGATGTATGCGATGTCTCAGGTGTATACGATGATTGTTCTTTATAAACTGGAAAAATTGCGATAAAAAGATCTTAAAACTTGCCAAGTTTGAAGTTAGAACTGGGATTCTTGGACACCTCAAAATAGTGTGTGTTTGTCCTTAAACCGCAAAATAGATAAATAACAAAAATTAAGTGGTTAAGTAATTACGCAAGTTTAGCGGTTTCAAATGATAGTACTGAAACAATTCAGTTGATAAAAGTGAATCTTCTCCCCCCCCCCCCCTCCCTCCATCCAGAGTGAAAGAGGGGAATGCAACATATGCCTGATGGTCATTCGGAGTCTCCCTTTCTATACTATCGCAAAAAAGTAATCATTTTGGATATCTAAGAATGCATACATTTCGGCTCGCTTAAGGGGTTATATGGGTTTCGAAAGTTAAAAGAAAGTATATTTTCTTTTTTATATATGTTACCGGCCAAACCCGATTTTAGGCCAAATTAGTTTATCCTAACACGCATAGGATAAACTAGTTTTTCCTAGGCCAACCTAGTTTATCCTAACGCCTATAGGATAAACTAGTTTTTCCTAGGTCAAACTAGTTTGGCCTAACGTTCATAGGATAAACTAGTTTAACATGCTATTAATTGGTCCGAACTAGTTTATCCTAGGCCGATCTAGTTTATCCTAGGCCAATTCAATTTGGCGTGATTTTATTTACCTCAAAGACCGCCACAGAGCCAACTTTCTAGTTTATCCTAGGGCAGTGCAATTTGACGTGCTTTTAGAGATCCCAACTAACACTCTGGTGCCAACCTTGTGCAAAGTAGTATTGCCGTCACCCCTCTATAATATATTTTATTCGATGGGGAGTGGGATACTGTCCCCCTATCTTCTCCATTTCATTGCCGCCGGTAGTTACAAAACATGTTCCATATGGCAAATTGTGTGCTGGAGGACCAAAGAATGGGATGAGAGGTTATAAAATTTGAGAGAGGAAGAATTTAGAGGATTGATTAATAATGTACAGTATAATCTCGAAAATCCAGCATCGTCGGGACTGGAACCACGTTGGATTTTTGAAAATTCCAGATTTCTGAAAGAATTTCAAATGTATTTCTGATATTGTTAATACTGAATTTATTCATAATAAATTCAGAGAAAAAAAAAATTAATATAAAAAAAACATTGATTTTTTTTTATTTATTTATTTATTTTGTTTTCTCACATAAATACCACTTGGCTTTGAATTAAATATGAATAAATTCACCATTAAGAATATCAGAAGTACATTTGATATTCTTGCAGAAATCTGTAATTTACAAAAAGTCCGGCGAAAGATAGTACATATACATTTATACGGATAGGGATACTGTACTGTAAAACCTGTTAGAAGAGTTTGAGTGTGACGAAATGCTGTTTTAAACGGATTTTTTTTTATTATTATTTCAAGTCCTTTATAAGCAAGTTTTTTATTTTTACAAGTTCCCTTATTAGAAGGTTCATCGTCTGTTGTAAATGCATTATATTCTTTTTACAAGTATTAACATCCTCATTTTACATACATCAACATTTGTTTTTTGTTAAACACGGGATTTCGTCATAGGCAGGTTATTTTTCTCGGGTTAAACCGTACTTTAATTTTATCACCTAAAAATGTATCTACTCATCTTAAAAATTTTTAAAAATAATAGTAAACATAAATTTTAATTGTGGAATAATAGCAATTTAAAAATACGTGCATTAAAAAAAAAAATGGGCCGGGCCAAATGTTACTGATATTTTTGCTGAACAGACTAGAGTTCCTGCCTGTCCAAATGATTTTCATATGAGCTCGGATGGAAATTGGACTGAAAATTGCAGCCTGTGCAGACCTCAAGAAGAATGCAGTCCAGTCCCGATTGGACTGAAAATTGCAGCCTGTGTAGAACTCAAGAAGAATGCAGTCCAGTCCCGATTTAGGCCGGAAAAAAACTGAGTCCCGGTCCATCTCGGTCCGAACCTCTCCAAAAAAGTAATTCCCAAATAAAGCCGGGACTGAGTATGTGGAAGGAAAATTGGGCGGGCCTTTAAAGACCCTTACGTCGAATAACCAAACGACTAGCTCACAGAATTTTAGTAAATTTGGACGCTGAACTTCTGTTATATTAAAAATATAAATAAAAAAGATAGTTTTTAGTGAACTTCGCTCACTTCCAGAGATGTGTTTGAGTAGGGCGTATTCGTTTGAAAATTTTTGAATTTGAGCGTGAACTGGACTTTTTTTTTTTTTTTTTAATGAATTTTAGTTTGAATTAATTCATCTTTAATTTTTTTTGTGCTCAACACTGGTTGGCATCAATAAAAGCATGTCAAATTGAATTGGCGTAGGATAAACTGGACTGACCTAGGGCAAATTAGATTGACCTTGGATAAACTAGAAGGTTGGCCCCGAAGCGGTCTTTAGGATCAATAAAAGCACGCCAAATTGAATTGGCCTAGGATAAACTAGATCGGCCTAGGATAAACTAGTTCAAACCAATGAATAGCAGGCTAAACTAGTTTATCCTATGAGGGTTAGGCCAAACTAGTTTGGCCTAGGAAAAACTAGTTTATCCTATGAGCGTCAGGATACACTAGTTTGGCCTAGGAAAAACCAGTTTATCCTACGGGCGTTAGGATAAACTAGTTTGGCCTAGGAAAACTAGTTTATCCGATGCGCGTTAGGATAAACTAGTTTGGCCTAAAATCGGGTTTGGCCGGTAACATATATATACAAAATATTTTATTCAAAATTTTAAGCATATAAAAGAGCAACATTTAAACAATATTTATGAATATAAATAAGTGCGAGTAGTAAGTCAAAATTACGTCCACTACTAATCATATCATAATATTAAAATATTTATTTGCTTAAAAGACGTTATAAAAACACATTAAAAGTAAATTAAAAATCTATATTTACATGTTTCAACTCATACATTCTGATGACGACTCACAAAATAACAGAAAAATTACAAATGCATATGAAAAAATGGGAAAGGGGATGTTTGACCAACATTAGCACTGCACCTTGGAGAAATTCCATTATCTTTTACGACTAATATTCCTAAAAACTGATTTTGGATTGACATACTGCCACGCATCAAATATTAATTAGACTTTTTTAAACCTGTTTCCAGTTGTATTATTTTTAAATGCTTTTTGCTAGCCCTTAAAAAAAATAAAAGAAAAGGTATATTCTATTTTTGAGCCATGGGGAAAATATCAGTTAATGTGAATTCTGTGTGGACTAATATTGTGCTAACGAGAATGCCTGTTTTGCTATATAACAGAACAAAAAATTACAGATTTTTCTTTAAAAAGTAAGGAAAAAACACTTTTTCATTTAATTTTTCGACTATTTCCGGAGGACGTGGGGGGGAGGGGCTGTAACCCCGTCCGTCCCCTTTCTCAGCCCCCTTTCGTTGTTGTCAATGTGGACTAATATGGGACTAATGAGAATGGCTAGTCCGCTGTATGATTAAAAAAAAATTAAACTTTTTTGCAAAAAAGGAAGACGAAAAATCGGCACTTTTTCATGTCACTTTCGAAAATTTCGGGAGGCGGGGGGGGGGGGGGGGGGGCTGTAGCCCCATCAGCCCCCCCCCCCCCTTGTGTACACCCATGATTCTGATAATTGGTCACTTTAGTTAAACGGTGCACTGCTGTTCTCTTATGTGTTTCACGGTGTTTTTGTTTTAAAAAGTACAAATAACAACTGAAAATTACAAATCGTTATACCCTTATATTAAAATATTTTTGTTCTTCCGCATAAATCTCATTATTGAAGATCAGTATAAATTTTAAATAAATAATAACATGTATACGTTAAGAGAAATTCCAGATTCGTCATCCACAAATCAACCAAGTGTATGCAATGTCTCTGGTGTATACGATGATTGTTCTTTATAAACTGGAAAAATTGCGATAAAAAGATCTTAAAACTTGCCAAGTTTGAAGTTAGAACTGAGATTCTTGGACACCTCATAAAAGTGTGTGTTCGTCCTTAAACCGCAAAATAGATAAATAACAAAAATTAAGTCGTTAAGTAATTACGGAAGTTTAGCGGTTTCAAATGATAGTACTGAAACAATCCAGTTGATAAAAGTGAATCTTCTCTCCCCCCCCCCCCCTTCCCTCCATCCAGAGTGAAAGAGGGGAATGCAACATATGCCTGATGGTCATTCGGAATCTCCCTTTCTATACTATCGCAAAAAAGTAATCATTTTGGATATCTAAGAATACATACACTTGCGCTCGCTTAAGGAGTTATATGGGTTTCGAAGGTTAAAAGAAAGTATATTTTCTTTTTTATATATATACAATAAATGAAATATTTTATTCAAAATTTTAAGCATATAAAAGAGCAACATTTAAACAATATTTATGAATATAAATAAGTGCGAGTAGTAAGTCAAAATTACGTCCACTACTAATCATATCATAATATTAAAATATTTATTTGCTTAAAAGACGTTATAAAAACACATTAAAAGCAAATTAAAAATCTATATTTACATGTTTCAACTCGTTTTGTGAGTCGTCATCAGAATGTATAACAGAAAAATTACAAATGCATATGAAAAAATGGGAAAAATCATCGGATATAAACAAGTAATCATGTAACGCACCCTATATTTTCGCGATTGCTCGTGTTCCCTCTATGTCGCGATGGTCTATGGTTGGATAACTTACGGCGTCTCGACATAGAGGGAACACGAGCAATCGAGGAAATATAGGGCGCGTTATATGATTACTTGTTTATATCCGATGATTTTTTTTCCATTTTTCATATGCATCTATAATATTTTTCGGGTACACATTCTGATGACGACTCAGAAAATGAGTTGAAAGATGTAAATATGGATTTTTAATTTACTTTTTTTTTATAACGTCTTTTAAGCTAATAAATATTTTAATATTATGATATAATATTTATGAAATTTTCCTTCAATAAATTTAAAAAATCAAAAAACCGACTGCGTAAAAAGCGAACTAATTACTTCTCATTAATGTAAAACTATTTTTTATATTACTTACCTATTTTTTTTAATTTACTTGTATTGATGACTTTTAAGTTGTGTTTAATTGTTAGTTCCTGTTTTTGATGAGGCCTAGATGTTAATGAAGGTTAGAGCTGCAGTAAAGCTAGAGATCCTACCTAGACAACTTCCAGCATGTTTAATATTTAAATGGAGATTCTGACTGTAAATTAGTCAGTGAAACATCGTCTTCATTTTGAAAGACTTATTCAATGATATGCCACTCAATATGGTACGTAAAATATACACTGGCGGAAAAAAAAATCCCAACACTGAGAAAGACTTGTGTTAGATAAACGAAATTTGGTAGGCATGTTTATACATCTGAAAGATGACATCGATTGAAATTTCGCGCTTCGCGCATAAGTGTGGCGCTAGTGGCGCCACTCAGAACCTGCAGATCAGGTTTACTTTAAATGCGTGCTGTAAAGTTCGTGGGCGTTATTTAGCTACGAAACGTGACGTATTGAGTTGATGTTAGCCAAGAATGCCTTTAACAAGACGAAGAAGCCACTGTCAACAGCTCCCCGAGTTGGAACGAGGTCACATATTCGGGCTACGAGAAGGTGGATATTCTTTCCGCGATATTGCAGAAACACTTGGCTGGAATGTATCCACTGTGTATGATTGTTGGAAACAGTGGTCAAGGGATGGTGCTGCCTCAAGAAGACCGGGCTCCAGGCGGCCACGTGCACTCCTGAGAGGAAAGATCACCATATTTGGCGTACGACTGTGGCGCATCGTACTGCGTCTGCGGCAGAAATTCGAGCTGTAGTTGGTACCACAGTGACACAACGAACTGTTAGAAATCGGTTACTTCAAGGACAGCTCCGAACCAGGCGCCCTGTAGCGTGCATTCTACTGACTCCAAACCATTGCCGTTTGCGACGTCATTGGTGTCAATCCAGTGCTCATTGGAGGACGGAGTGGAGATCTGTTGTGTTTTCTGATGAAAAAGAAACACAACAGATCTCCACTCCGCCCACCAGTGAGCTCTGGCTTGACACGAATGGAGTCGCAAACGGCAATGGCTTGGAGTCAGTAGAATGCACGCTACAGGGCGCCTAGTTCGGAGCTGTCCTTGAAGTAACCGATTTCTAACAGTTCGTTGTGTAACTGTGGTACCAACTGCAGCTCGAATTTCTGCCGAAGACGCAGTACGATGCGCCACAGTCGTACACCGAATACGGCGATCTTCCCTCTCAGGAGTGCACGTGGCCGCCTGGAACCCGGTCTTCTTGATGCAGCACCATCCATTGACCACTGTTTCCAACAATCATGCACAGTGGATACATTCCAGCCAAGTGTTTCTGCAATATCGCGGAAAGAAAATCCACCTTCTCGTAGCCCGAATATGCGACCTCGTTCCAACTCGGGGAGCTGTTGACAGTGGCTTCTTCGTCTTGTTAAAGGCATTCTTGGCTAACATCAACTCAATACGTCACGTTTCGTAGCTAACTAACGCCCACGAACTTTACAGCACGCATTTAAAGTAAACCTGATCTGCAAGTTCTGAGTGGCGCCACTAGCGCCACACTTATGCGCGAAATTTGAATCGATGTTATCTTTCAGATGTATAAACACGCCTACCAAATTTCGTTTATCTAACACAAGTCTTTCTTGGTGTTGGGATTTTTTTCCGTCAGTGTATATATACATATCATCTCTAAAGCCATTTTGTATTTTACGGTTGCCATTTTTAATTCATAAAAACAAAACTTAGCCTATAACCATCCGACTGTTAAAACGAATCGATAGAGACCTCATTCATTAAAACCCATCCAGCCGTTGGGATGTTTCGAGGGTATAAAGAAATCCACTTACCCAGATACGCGTGAAACACATAACCCTTCTTGGCAGTCGGGTAAAAATTTGGAAATTTCAGCCGGTGAGACCTGGTTTCCGGGGACCCCCCCCCCTCCCCCACCTAAAAAAAAGTGTCCTCGTGGTGGTCAGGATAACGCATGATAGCTTTATCTGAAATTTAAAAACCAAATTTTTTCTGTTAGTGGATAAGTATAGCTCGTGATTGAATGTAGGATTTAAAATTTGAATTTTTGGCAGAATTGTATACAGTACAGTTCAATTTACACTTCGTATAGCCTTGTAAAATTAGTAGTATAATCGAAAAGAAAAAAAACCTTCGTTCAATCACTAATCAATCCTATTTTGAAAAAGTGTGCAAAATTTCAATAAGATCGGTTTATTAGTTTTTGAGAAATCGTGTCCACCGTCTACAAAATTAGTGTGAACATCTTTTTAAGCAGGAATAAAAGGAAGACTTCTTTTTTTTAGTTACATAGAATCGTTGATTCTAGCTCCATAAAAGAGAGATCCTGCTGCAGCTGCAATGTCCAGAACATCTTTTTGCTCCTGCCTGAGACGAATTCTTGCTTCTAGAATCCCAGTCTCAACCAAAGACTTTTAAGATACATAGACCGGCAAACTGGCAGTTTAACTGAGGATTTTTGATCGCAGCTGTTGTACGGCAATTTATATGTTTTATATTTTAATTTACCGAAGAAAATGCTTTTATTGGCATATTTTTTCATTGCGGTTTATTCAGTATTAGCACCCAATTTCATTTAGGCCTTTAAAAAAAAAAAATACCTTATTATTCATCAATTTTTTTGTTTTTTTTCATATAGCAAGTAAGTATTTCAATAAACATCCTCCAAGGATAAAAATATAGTGTTACTTTCGTTAATATGCATTTTTTTTTAATTACCTTTTTGCATAAAAATTAGTTTAAAAAACGTAGATTTCTTTACAAGTAATTTAAAATTTTGTAAATTACAATATTATGTTACAGTTGCTACCTTTAATCTAAACTTCCCTTCCAGTTACTTTTGTAAGTCAAACTTAAAAAAAAGTGGAATTATAATCTTTAACAATCTGGTTCAATATAAATTTCGCCTTTCAGTTTATAAGGCATGTTAAAACTAGATATTCTTTTTTAAACATACCATCCATAAAAGTATTAATAAATCGCCTTTTTTAACTTTATTTCTGAAAATTCAATATTCATAACGCATATTTAGATATAAAAAATAGTTTCATGTAAAACAATATGCCATAAACTTCATATATACTGATAAAAATTAATTTTTAAGCTCATTCTAGCCATAGCACTTAATGGTAAATAACCACAGCTGACGTACAAACCTCGTGATTCAGGGGTTTCAATGGAGGATATTCCATCTCCGTTTTGATCGCGTGATCAAGGTAAAAACTTCTAGCGTAAAGAAGGGAAGGCTCCATAGACGTGTAATGTAAATCCCTGCTAGCCAATGAAACAGTTCATGAGGCAAAGCAGTAGTATCTTCCCTTCTTATCAGTTAGAAGTTCCTTGGGTAAATTACCGGTATCACGTGACTTTTTTCAGCCTCGAACCCATATTTGGAATATCCTCCATTTACTTCAGATGGCTGTCATGATTTCCCATGCTTTTGAATGGGAAGGGAGGATATTCCATCTACGTTTTGATCACGTGGTCAAGGTAAAAACTTCTAGCGTAAAGAAAGGAAGGCTCCGTAGACGTAATGAAAAACCCTCGCCAGCCAGTGAAGCAGTTCATGCGGAAAGCAGTAGTAGCCTCCCTTCTTATCAGTTAGAAGTTCTTTGGGTAAATTACCGGTATCACGTGACTTTTTTCAGCCTCGAACCCGAGGCTAACGAAAAAGACAGGCTACCGCGGTGGGTCCGATTCTTCTTTTTTTACAGACCGCTGGAGTCACGTGATGCTCGAATGCACCAATGAAGGTGTGCGAAAAGAGCATCACGTGACTCCAGCGGTCTGTAAAAAAAGAATAATTGGACCCACCGCGGTAGCCTGTCTTTCTCGTTAGCCTCGCTCGAACCTAGATTTGGAATATCCTCCATTGCCGGTCTATGTATCTTAAAAGTACAGCGCCTAGAAGATACAGTGTGGAAAACAGCTACAAAATAGTGCTAAAAAATTGAATCCCATAAATGTACAACGATGCTGAATAACAAGATGTCGATCGTACCGCCATCGCAGGGATTTAAAAACGATAGTCATTCTAAAAGAGACTCTTTAACCTATTTCACGTCATTCCTTAACTAAATTAGCTTATAACAGACCAAAATATCTTGTATTTATAGTTTCCGATATTTAACATTCTATAATTTTTGAAAACACAGTGTTTATATTGAAAAGAGTTACGAGATGGCGCTCGTATCAGCATATTGCCGCTGAGCATTGTTGGAGATTTATGGGATATAAGGTTTTATAAAGCATTATAGGAATAGCCGTTTTCCACACTGTATCTTGTAGGCGCCGTACTTAAAAATCTTTGGTCTCAACTTTTTTCTCAGCTATGAGTATGCGATGTTCACCTTCTTTCCGTGCGTACTCGTGGCTATTTTGCCCAAGTTTTATATCCCTTCTGAACTCCAATGGACTTTATTCCAAATCTGGGTTCGAGGCTGAAAAAAGTCACGTGATACCGGTAATTTACCCAAAGAACTTCTAACTGATAAGAAGGGAGGCTAATACTGCTTTCCGCATGAACTGCTTCACTGGCTGGCGAGGGTTTTTCATTACGTCTACGGAGCCTTCCCTTCTTTACGCTAGAAGTTTTTACCTTGACCACGTGATCAAAACGTAGATGGAATATCCTCCATTCAGGAGAAAGTTCTGCATCTTATGGAGTATCTAGAGTATATTTGGGGTTTCGCATCAGCAAGTTACACTACAGCGTCTAGAATACCCAGTATGGAAATATGCTATCCAAACAGTGCTAAAAATTTGTATCACTTATTAAATGTGCGACGATACTGCTAAAATCCCAAGTGTCGATCGCAGCGACATCTGTGGGATTTTCGTATTACTAGTACTACATTGTATAGACTAGCACTTTTCTTGCAGTTGTAAAAAATATCCTGCAGATGTCGCTGCGATGTTCATATTTCAGCAGCATCGTTGTACATTTGAGGGATACAATATTTTAGCGCTTTTTTAAGTATTACAGGGATAGCCGATTTCCATGCTATATATTCTACGCTCTATAGTTATACTACAGCGCCTAGAAGATACAGTGTGGAAAACGGCTATTCCTATAATGCTTTAAAAAGTGCTAAAAACTTGTATCCCATAAATCTCCAACAATGCTCAGCGGCAATATGCTGATACGAGCGCCATCTCGTAACTCTTTTCAATATAAACACTATGTTTTCAAAAATTATAGAATGTTAAATATCGGAAACTATAAATATAAGATATTTTGGTCTGTTATAAGCTAATTTAGTTAAGGAATGACGTGAAATAGGTTAAAGAGTCTCTTTTAGAATGACTATCGTTTTTAAATCACTACGATTCCGCTACGATCGACATCTTGTTATTCACCATCGTTGTACATTTATGGGATTCAATTTTTTAGCACTATTTTGTAGCTGTTTTCCCCACTGTATCTTCTAGGCGCTGTAGTTATACTCTTTCCAACGGTTTCAAGACGGTTTGGTCTTGATGCTGTAATAATACGGTCTCCCCCCGGGATTGCACTTATACTCTAAAGCGAAAGCTGGGTTCCCGGGGCGGTCATCCCTGTCATCCCTGCTGTAATAATACGATGTTTTCGTTGAAATTTGAAAATATACCTCGGATATCGCTGCGATCGGCTCTTCGGATTTCAGAATCGTTGCACATTTATGGGATACAAATCTTTAACACTTTTTGGATAGCTGATTTCCACACTACATATTCTAGACGCTATACCCGCGTCGCTGACAAGTAAAGGTACTATAGTCCGTGGCGGCGAATTTCGATTTCTATAGCTCACTCGATTCGTCTCATCTAGCTTAGTAATTTTATACCTCACATATCGGCTATTGAGTTTTTATAATGACAGGGGGCCGGGTCAAAATTTAAAAATTTGCATAATGCTGGACTGCCAAAGGCGACTATTTTTATATTTTAGCGCCTATATTTTAAGAGAAAAATTTTGTTATACATTTCTCTTGCAAATGTTGTCACAGTATATCTGAAAAAATACTGTATTATAAAAGTGGTGCGATACAGAATTAAAACATAGTGCTTGTGGTAGCCCTGTATTGCAAGCCGCCGAAAATAAAGCAGTAGCAGAAAATACCTTCGCATGCAATCATACGCAGACGTTCCGCAAGTTACGAAGTGACTGAAAAACAGACAAAGATTGCGGTTGCAAAGATTATTGCTCGTAATTCGGGGAGAAGTATTGCCAGGATGAACAAAACTAGACGAGGACATCATAACTTGCGAAAACCTGCCTGTCAAGTAGCATATCTGAAATTGGCCGTATTTTATCTGCAATTACAAATTCTTATAATAACAGCAATAATATAACATTATAGTAGTTATTGGCAACGTATGGCTCTATAAAAAGAATTAGTAAACTTAAATATCACTTATTTCTTTGAGGGTATCTGTTTTTCAATGAACGAAATTTTGAAATTTGACCCGGCCCCCTGTCATTATTAAAACTCAATAGCCGATATGCGAGGTATAAAATTACTAACAAGTAAAGGTACTATGGTCTGTGGCGGCGAATTTCGAGTTTATAGGTCATTCTATTCGTCTCATCGAGCTTAATAATTTTATACCTCTCAAATCGTCTATTAAGTTTTAATAATGACAGGGGGCCGGGTCAAATTTCAAAATTTCGTTCATTGAAAATAGATGCCCTCAAAGAAATAAGTGAGATTTAAGTTTACTAATTGTTTTTACAGTGCCAATAACAACTGTAATGTTATATAATTGCTCTTATTATAAAAAATTTGTAATTGCAGATAAAATATTCGCATGCTACTTGACAGGTAGTTTTTCGCAAATTATGATGTTTTCGTCTAGTTTTGTTCATCCTCTCAATATTTTTTCCCGAATTACGAGCAAAAATCTTTGTAACCACAAATTGTCGATTCTTTTGTCAGTTTTTCAGTCACTTCGTAACTGGCGGAATGTCTGCGTGCGGTTGCATGCGAAGGAATTTTTGCTACTGTTTTATTTTCGGCAGCTCGCATTACAGGGCTGATTTTTTAATTCTATCTTGCACCAATTTATAAAACAGAATCTTTTCAGATACACTGTGACAACATCTACAAGAGAAATATACAACAAAATTTTTTCTTTTAAAATAGCGGTGCCAATAAAATATAAAAATAATCGCCTTTGGCAGCCTTGCATTATGCAAATTTTTAAACTTTGACCCGGCTCCCTGTCATTATTAAAACTCAATAGCCGATATGTGAGGGGGCAAATTATTTAGCTCGATGAGACGAATCGAATGAGCTATAAAAATCGAAATTCGCCGCCACTGACTGTAGTACCTTTACTTATGAGGGGAATTTCCAAAACTCTCTCTCCTAGACTTTTACTCTGATTGACTTGAAACTTTGGGGAAATATTCTAGACATATTTTACTATTAGATTAAAAAAAAATGGATCTTTTGAAATTTTCAAACCCTTGTAACTTCTTTCCGTTATCCGGGTTCACATCGTTACACCTACAATTTTACAAGTAATCAAGAAAAACCCTGAAAATATAAAAAATTACCTAACAGCGCAATTTAAACTATTCTAGTCATCAAAGAAATAAACAAAAATAAGAAAAACAAAATAACACACTATTCAGGAATTAAGATTCAAATGACAAAAAGCAGTAGAATAGATACCTTTCATAAATTTTGAAAAAATAATTTTAAAGTTTGAATTTTTTTTCCTGTTTAGTTTTCTTTACATGTAGTAAATTTGTTATTTGATTTTCTACTTTATAAAATAGTCTATGTTTGATTTCGCTTCTAAGAAACGTCGTGTAACACTGCAGGCATTACTAACTTCAACATTAGAAGGAGCTTTTTCAATTCATACTTCATCCAATTCATCTTCTTGGCCAGCGCTTTGTGTAAGTTTAGTATT
Source organism: Maratus speciosus (assembly GCA_963932465.1). NCBI lineage: Eukaryota > Metazoa > Arthropoda > Arachnida > Araneae > Salticidae > Maratus > Maratus speciosus. The sequence continues at coordinate 279,987,089 of OZ010787.1, read as the reverse complement.
TGAAGTCTCACTAAATGTTTCTAAGTCATTGTTGCAATTCACAAATCTGGAAAATTATTCCTTGGTCATAACTTCTGGTGCCAAATTATTAACCTTTAGCATATTTTAACTTGCATCATTACCACTTTTAGCATTAACTTGAATCATTATTACTTACGTCTTTTGTACACTGGTGAAAACAATTAAAGGGACAAACTTTTTTTTTTTTTTTTTTTTTTTTTTTTTTTTTTTTTTTTAACAAAACAAAATAAGTTATCCCTATTCACAAATAAGTTATGAGATAGTAGTTAAGCTCGTCGCGGACACACATGTCACGCAGTGGTCTGTGTGGTCATAAGACGGTGGCGCTGTGATCGCGTTTGTGCAGAGGTGCCTCTTTTGACCGCCGAAGCTTGCAGCGTAAGGACGTTTTGAAACATCGTAGCATAACCCAATCCTTGTTTTTTTAATTTTCTTTGTTTACCCATCGTTAGTATGGATCGAACACGTATGGGGCGGGGCCTCGGTGGCCGAACGGTTAGGACACCGCGCTTCCAGCCGCCAAGCATTGAGAGCGGCAGAGGTCTGCGAGTCCGACTCTCGCTGGCTCCATTGCACACTCTTTGTGGAGCTCCCGGATGTAATTTCCCTGTGTTGTAAATTTCATTGTGCTATCTCGTCCCTGTATATTGACGATGACTTATAAGCGGACCTAGATGTCAAGCACACAAGTCAGATGTATGTGTAAACAAATAAATAAATAAAATAAATAAACATATGGGGCGACCTTGGACGATCAAGTGCAGCTCGAAGACCAGCTCCAATGACCATCGATGAGCTCAAGGGTGCCTTGGTGCAACAGTGAGTGCAGTTGCCACAGAGGTTGATAAGGACCATAGTAAACAGTGTGAAACGCCGATGCGAGTGTTCTGTAGTTGTTACAGACAATCATGCACTCTATTAGACATGTTTTTCTCTGACTGACAGGGTGTCGGTCAGCTGCTGTGCTGAACACGTGACTAGTTACCTTATTTAGGGTGCAGGTTGTGCCCATTTTTGTTTTCCAATACATTGGCCTTACAATGATATTTTGGCCAAGTTTGGTTTTATTTGCTTTGTTAGTTTTTTTTTTTTTTTTTAATTGCAAAAAAACCATTTGCTCCTTTAATTGTTTTCACCGGTGTACATGATTTGCATTTACCGAAACAATTTTTTATTGGCTCAAGAAATATTCCAACAATTTGTTCATCATATAAACTGCTGAAAGAATTGAAATTTATTTTATAATTTGAGTGGAGTTATTACTTCAAAATTCAGCCCAAAATCTATTCAAGCTACAATCTTTTTTTACGACTTCTTTTCTGTAATTTCTTCTAAAAGGAGATATATTCCTCTGGTTCAAAGATTGTATAAGAGATGTGATTAAGAATTATTCCTTTAACCCTTTATATACCAAATTATGAATCAACAAATTGTTCCACCTCAATAATTATCTTCTTTGATGGCTGAAGATATACAGGGTGTTCCTAAACTCATGGTACATACGTTGGGGGGGGGGGGGGGTGATAGAACACAACTAGACAAGCACAAATCACCATACAATCCATGGTCGGAACGCAAGTCGTAAAAATCTAGAGCGTGAAACATACACTGTGGCACAAACTGAGGAGAAGGAAGATAGACAGCGATGGAATGAAAGGAAACCCATAATATGAAGAAAAACATTTTATTCAACAAAATGAAAGTAAACAACACGTACCTCCCCCATCACAGCAACTACTCAAAATTGCGGCCACCAACACACCGTCGATGGAGTGACCACCGTACATTGGCGAAAACATCAGGCATCCAATGGCGGATCCAGAGGGGGGGGGGGGGGGGCTCGAGGGTCATGACCACCCTCTGACCGAAGAAAATTTCTAAAAACTACTTAAAAAATGAAATATTTATTAAATTCTTTCAAAATTTCCCCACCTTGCTAAACAACGAGAATTTCTCTGACTCTTTAAAGTTCTACTCACATCCATGAAGTCATTTCTGATCTGAGATGCAGGTGCCCATATTCAAAAACTGTGTGAATAGCGTTTTCCCTTTTCCGATAAAAGGCAAAGAATCTTTCGGAAAACTGCGTAAAATGCAAGTGTTTTACACTGAATTTCAGGACGCGGCAGCCAACTGCTCCCTCATGCCAGCATTTCCGTAGCTGTCAAGTCCTAAAAATTGATATAAAATGCTTATTTTTTGAATGATTCTTTGTCTTTATATATAATAATAGGGAAATTCTTCAATTTCTTGGTATCTGCATAAAATCTGTAAATTTTATGTTTTTTTTATGTAATTTTTTTTTTTTTTTTTTTTTTTTTTTTTGTATTTGCGAATGAAAATGTCTCCGCAAAAGTATCAGAAAAGTAGAAATTTTGGATGTGGGAACAGCCTTCAATGTAAAAAATGTTTATTAAGAGATGCCCCCCTCCCGTAAAAAAAAGAGCCATGACCCCCATCTAAATGTTGGGCTGGATCCACCCTTGCAGGCATTTCTCGTATGGTGTCAGCAGCTACGAATATTCGAGCAACAAGGTCTTCAACGGAATCTATGGGACCATCATCGTAGATGAGGCTTTTCATGTGACCCCAGAAGAAAAAGTCGAGACACGACAAATCTGGTCAGCAGATCGGCCAGTTGGTTGGTACAACCTTTGGGCTTTCCTTGCATTGTCGATTGCCGCTCAGTACCTGTAATGCATCCATCTCATCGATGATCCACAGAACGAATGAAGACAGCTGCGGTGAGTGAACAGCCTTTTTATTGCGGTCGCTGGGAGGCGCCCTCTAGCGCTTTACGGCTTGCGTTCGACCATGGATTGAATGGTGATTCGTGCTGGTCTAGTTGTGTTATATCACCTCCTAACGTATGTACCATGAGTTTAGGAACACTCTGTATTACGAAACTTATGTTATAATAATAAGAAATTTAGATAAGGTTTTTCAATAAAACTGTTTTAAGAAAGCTGTAGTTCTAACTCTTTTTGTAAAATATTTACAAGAATAGTTAGATTAATTAACAAAAAATGATGTTAAGGAAATATCGCAGTTCATTATAAAAACAATGTAAATACATATATTGTGATTCTATCTATAAATGGAAAGGTTTTGTAGTTGCAAAAAACAATTTTTAGTAAGAGAAAAGCTACACTTATGCAAATGGTTGAGAAAATCACCACTTTATAAAATATTAATCTTTAACTGCTTCGCTGTGGTTTCTAAATCTGACCGAGTAAAAGTATTTTGTATGAAAAATAAAAATCTACTTATATTATTAGACGGATTAAATAAATTTTATATAAAATTTTCTTTAATGGTATTTAAAAGTACCGTAAGTGCAGAAAGGGCTAAGCGGGATTGTTTGACAGTATAGTATTCCATAAACCGGATAATTTTATACGTTCATTGAGAAATTATTACAATAAACAGGGTATTCTATTAAGCGGAATCCACTGTATATGAATATTAAAAATATTTAAATAAATCTTTTGTCTTTAATCTCACCCTATTCTAAAAGAACAAAATATTGATTATAACCAGTAAAGGATAAAAAATTGATTAAATTTTTTTTAATTGTGCAGGAAATTTGGAAAGCCCATCAACATTTGCGAAATCCTATGGAAAACTGCGAACTGAAGCGATTTCAATAACTTTTCTTTTCTTTTTTGTATTAGCTGAATTTAAATCTTTCTGATTTTCTGGAAAATATATTTCTTTGTTCTTTCTTAGTAAAGTGGAAAAAAAAATAGAATTATAGACTCGTAACTATTTTATTTTTATTTCTTGTCGAACGATCAATTTACAGTTTAACTACTGCCAAAGCTATGAAAGAATATGTATGGAAATAGCTTCAGTAGTTCCCATGGGCGTACACAAGGGGGGGGGGGCTGATGGGGCAACAGCCCCCCCCCCACCCCCCGAAATTTTCGAAAGTGACATGAAAAAGTGCCGATTTTTCGTCTTCCTTTTTTGCAAAAATGTTTAATTTTTTTAATCATACAGCGGACTAGCCATTCTCATGAGTCCCATATTAGTCCACATTGACAACAACGAAAGGGGGCTGAGAAAGGGGGCGGACGGGGTTACAGCCCCTCCCCCCACGTCCTCCGGAAATAGTCGAAAAATTAAATGAAAAAGTGTTTTTTCCTTACTTTTTAAAGATAAATCTGTAATTTTTTGTTCTGTTATATAGCAAAACAGGCATTCTCGTTAGCACAATATTAGTCCACATTGATATCGCAGCATGCTCAAAGATGGGGAGGGGTCTGGTGGAATTTCAGCCCCCTCCTCTCGACATGGTCGAAAATGAAATGAAAATATTGTGCTGAATTTTTTCTGTCTGTTTAAGATAAATTTGCATCTTTTCCCCTATCGTTCAACAGACTATGCACTTCCGCCGCTTTAATTCCATATTAGTCCATATTGACACCAAAGAAGAGAAAGGGGGGTAAAGCTCCCCCCCCCCTCAAAAAACCCAGAAATAGTCGAAAAATTAAATGAAAAAGTGTTTTTTCCTTACTCTTTTAAGATAAATCTGTATTTTTTCTTCTGTGATACAGCAAAATAGCCATTCTCGTTAACACCATATAAGTCCAAATTGACATCACAGCATACCCAAAAATGGGGAGGGGGCTGGTGGAATTACAGCCCCTTCCTCTCGAAATAGTCGAAAATGAAATGAAAAAATAGTGTGGATTTTTTTTTTTTTTTGTCTGCTTGAGATAAATTTGCATTTTCTCCCTTATCATTCAACAGACTAGCCGCTCCCTTCACTGTAGTTCTATATTAGTGTACAGTGACACCACATTATATCCAAAAAGGTAGTAGGGGGCTAATGGGGTTACAACCCTTTCCCGAAAATGTCGAACATGAAATGAAAAAGTGCTGATATTTTCCTTTTTGTTTGAGATAAATTTGTATTTTTATGGAATTTTTTAATTTGTATTATATTTTCCCCCTATCATTCAACAGACTAGCCGCTCTCTTCTCTTTAGTTCCATACTAGTGCACAGAGACATCACATTATACCCAAAGAGGTGAAAGAGGCTAATGGGGCCTAAATGGCCCTTCCTAAATAGTCGAAAATGAATTGAAAAAAAAGGCTATTTTTTTCTTCTTGTTTAAGATAAATTTGCAATTTTTCTTCTGCCATACAGCGAAATAACCATTCTCGTTAACTCATATTAGTCCACTTTGACATCACAGCATACTGAAAAAAGGAGAGGCGGCTGATGGGCTTACAAGCCTCCGCCTACCGAAATAGTAAAAAAAAAAAAAAAAAGAAAATATTGCTTTTTTTCTTTCTGTTTGACATAAATTTGTATTCTTTTCTCCTATCATTCAACAGACTAGCCGCTTTCTTCTCTTTAGTTCCATATTAGTGCACAGTGACACCATATTATACCCAAATAAGTAGAAATGGGATGATGATGATGGGGTTACAGCCCCCTCCCAAAATAGTCGAAAATGAAATGAAAAAAGTGCTGATCTTTTTTTCTTTTTGTTTGAGATAAATTTTTAATGCAATTGTTTTCTGCACTATAACGAACTAAATGTTCTGGATAGTCTCATATCAGCGCACAGTTAAACCACAGTATATCCAATGAGGGGAAAGGGGCTGATGGAGTTACAGGGCCCCTTTCGAAACAATCAAAAATGAAATGACAAAAAAAAACTCCTGTTTTTTCCTTTCTTTTGAGATAAACTTTTAATTTTTTTCCTGCGACGCAGCTATTCTGGCTAGTCCCATATATTAGTGCACAGTGATGCCCCAGCATACACCCAAAGAAGTCGATGGGGAAGAGGATTATGAGGTAAGAGCTCCATTTCAACTCCGAAGAGGTCGCAGTGGAATGAAAAAAAAAGGCTGATATTCCTTCTTTTTCAGATAAATTTGTTTTATTTTCTGGCATGCCACGAATTTGTTTTTCTCGTTAACACAATATCCTCCTCAGTACTGTGACCAAATTTACTTCAGACCACAAAGTCAATTTTCAAATGACTGAAAAATAGGTCCATCCCTGTTTTACTGGATAAATGAAAACATATATGCTCAGTTCAAGAGACCTATTAGTAAATTTGACAAATCTAAAAGTAGTTTAATTTAAGGAGTTTTTCAATTTCTCTCACAGTCGGCGAGTGCCAAGATTGTCGATGCGGAAGTATGTTAATGCATAGTAACACCACAGCTAATCTCAAGTTGATTTCGGCTAGATCGGAAATCCTGTGCCGAAGAGTTGACTGTAAAAGTAGCTTATTAACTTTCATTTTCCAATCGCATCTCCATGCCATACCGAAATATGGGGGTGGGGGTGGGAAGAGTTAAAGGGACTAAGTTAAGCCTCTTTTCCCTGCCAAAATGGTCGGAGTTAAATGGTAAAAAAAAATTCTTTTAAACTTTTTAGATCAATTCAATTATATATATATTTGTCATGCATCGCAAGTCCCATATTTGTGCATAGGGACACCTTAGCTAATCTCTTCAGAATTTTGGCTAAGTCGGAAGTCAGGCATATATGCGCGGAAGAGCTGACTGTGAATGATATTCATTAACTTTCGTTTTTAACACTCGATTACTTCCTCGTATCTGTAAGATACACAGTGACTTCTTGTTTGACTGCAAAGACATCTTTGGAGTTCGGTAACTCCCCCCCCCCCCCCCACTTATCTTTCTGTTCTGTCCTAACTTTGCAGCCAGTATTTTTCATCTGGAACGGTTTAAAATTCTTATTATTACTTGTGCAATGTGCAAATAATAAACAAAGTCGTTATTTTATATATGTGTGTAATTTTATATGTGTATTTTTATATATAAAAATATTTTTTGTATACAAAAAATATTTTGTGTTTGTTACAATATTAATTTATTGTTAAACAAGAATCGTAGCCAGAATTTAGTTTCGGGGTTTGGAAGAACAATTTTATAGATTTTAAGCTATAAGGACTTTCTTTTCAATGAAAGTATTAAAAAAAAAAAACAAAAAAAAAACAATAACACTTTTCAACATATTTTGACGTGGGACGGCCTCAGGATCGAACCCGCGCCCTCCCCTTCCCCCCAGATTTGATTCTGGTAAAAAGAAAATTCTGAAATTCACAGCAAATTTTCTGAAAGCTTACAGCAGAGGGAGGAAGGAGAGGAAATCCCTTCCCACCGCTTATTTTTGTTGTAGTTCGGGTTAACTCTGTTTTCATTTCAGGTTAATTTCAGGCTGAGTGTAGATTCCTGCAAGTTGGGTTCGGGTTAACCAGATTTATAAATAAAAAAGAAAAGTGCCAGCTAAACTGATGGCATTGAGCTCACAGACTATTCACACTAATTGTATATTATACTCTTATTTTAAAGAATAATGCCACTCAAAAAAATAAGTGAAGGGGAATTAGCGCCCGTTTCCCCCTTTATACTTAACCAGTGAACCTCCAAATCTAATCAGGGAAGCTCCTTATCATAATAAACCGGTATACCAAATTTGGAGCAAATCGAATAATCTTGCAAAAAAAAAACATTTATCTAAATTAAGGGGGTGGACTAGCCCCCCTTCATCCTTAACCAATGAATCGCCAAAACGAATCAGGGAAGCTCCTTAACATAATAAACCGGTATACCAAATTCGGAGCAAATCGAATCATTCTGCATGAAAAACACATTTATCTGAATTAAGGGGGTGGACTAACCCTGTTTTTCCCCCTTTATCCTTAACTAATGAACCCCCAAAACTAATCAGGGAAGTTCCTTAACATAATAAACCGGTATACCAAATTCGGAGCAAATCGAATCATTCTGCATGAAAAACACATTTATCTGAATTAAGGGGGGTGGACTAACCCCGTTTCCCCCCCTTTATCCTTAACCAATGAACCCCCAAAACTAATCAGGGAAGTTCCTTAACATAATAAACCGGTATACCAAATTCGGAGCAAATCGAATCATTCTGCATGAAAAACACATTTATCTGAATTAAGGGGGTGGACTAACCCCGTTTTCCCCCCTTTATCCTTAACCAATGAACTCCCAAAACTAATAAGGGAAGTTCCTTAACATAATAAACCGGTATACCAAATGCGGAGCAAATCGAATGATTCTGCATGAAAAACCCATTTATCTGAATTAAGGGGGTGGACTAACCCCCCTTTTCCCCCTTTATCCTTAACCAATGAACCCCCAAAACTAATCAGGGATGTTCCTTAACATAATAAACCGGTATACCAAATTCGGAGCAAATCGAATGATTCTGCATGAAAAACCCATTTTTCTGAATTAAGGGGGGTGGACTAACCCCGTTTTCCCCCTTTATCCTTAACCAATGAACTCCCAAAACTAATCAGGGAAGCGCCTTATCACAATGAACCTAGGAAAAAATTTTGAAGCAAATCGGATGTTTCTATCAAGAGTTATCGCGTTACGTACATACATACATACAGAACAGGCGGGCACATTAGCTCTCAGGCTTTGATAGCCTGTGAGCTAAAAATTAGTTCAGTATATTATTTCAGTTTAAAAACTATACCTATAATAATAAACATAAATATCTGTATGTGTTTTTTCCGCGATCCTTTGATGAAATTCAGGTTTTCAAGACGACGCATTGGCAAAATTTTCGTTTTTCCGCGGATCTTTAACGAAATTCGTGTTTTTTTTCCCGTGATCGTTTGTCGAAATTTGTTTTTTTTTTTTCGCGATTTTTTAACGAAATCTGCGTTTTTTTACGCAATCCTTCGTCGAAATTTGAGTTTCTTCTGCGGATCTGTGACGCAATTCGCGTTTTTTTTTTTCGCAATCCTTCGACGAAATTTCCGTTTTTTCCGCGGGTTTTTGATGAAATTCGAATTTTTTTTTCGCGGATTCCTGCCGAAATTCACGTTTTATTTTTACGAAATCCTTCGTCTAAATATGCGTTTTTTTTCGCGGCTTTTTGACGAAATTCGCGTTTTTTGTCGTCTTTTTGATGAAATGCGCGTTTTTTCTGCGGCTCTTTGACGAAATTCGCGTTTTTTCACGGCTGTTTGACGAAATTAGTTTTTTCTGCAATCTTTTGACGAAATTCCCATTTTTTTCTGGCCCTTCTTTGTGACCTGCTTTTTTTGCGATCCTTCAACGAAATTCGCGTTTTTTCCGCTTCCCTTTGACGGAATGAGAGTTTTTTTGCGATCCTTTGTCGAAGTTTGCGTTTTTTCTGCCCCCTTTGACGAAATTCGAGTTTTTTCTGGGGTTATTTGACGAAATTCCCGATTTTTTTACGAATCATTCGTCGAAAATTGCGTTTTTTCCGCGGATTTTACACGAAATTCGCGTTTTTTTCTCGTCTTTTTGATGAAATTTGCGTTTCTCTGCGGCCTTTTGACGAAATTCACGTTTTCCCTTGACCCTTGACAAAATTCACATTTTTTTGCGATCCTTTACGAAATTAGCTTTTTTTGCAGCCCTTTGACGGAATGCGTGTTTTTTGTGATCTTTATTCGAAATTCGCGTTTTTCCGCGACTTGTTGATGATATTCGCGTTTTTTCTGCGGCCCTTTGACGAAATTCGCGTTTCTTTTCGAGATCCTTTGACGAAATTAGCTTTTTCCGTGGGTTTTTGACGAAATTCGCTTTTTTCCGCAGCCTTTTGACAAAATTTACGTTTTTCTGTGTGTAACTTTTTTTCTCTTTTTGCGATCCTTTAACCAAATTCGCGTTTTCCCACTTCCCTTTGACGGAATGCGTGTTTTTTTAGCGATACTTTGTCGAAATTCGCATTTTTCCTGTGGACATTTGCCGGAATTCGCGTTTTTTATGCAACATTCGTCGAAATTTGCGCTTTTTCTGCGGCTTTTTGACGAAATTTTCCCTTTTCTCTCGTCTTTTTGATGAAATTTGCGTTTTACTGCGGGGGCATTCCACATCAAATCAGGCAGTAAAATACCAATATGTAACCCACCATCACAGATTTCAATGAAACTGCGTGTGTTTGTTCTTACTATTAAGATATGATCACCAGTAATTTTTTTTGCTCCTTGGTGAAATAGTTTCTGAGAAAAAAAAATTGTCAAAAATTTGAAAAACTGGCGTCAGTTGGCATTCTTGACTGCTCGGTTTTCAAATGTAGCATGTCATATATATAATCATATTTCAATATCTACTCTACAAATCCTCTTCAAATAATTTATGCATAATATTTAGGGTACGCAGTTTATGAAAAAAATATATTGTTACGCTTATAATAATTTAAGTGGGTCTAAAAAAATGTTTAAACTTTGAAGTCGTAATTTTTTTATGAAAAATAATGCATTAACAAAAAAAGCATTATCAACAAAAGGCGGTATTTTTATTAAATTTATTTTTTATGGGAGATATACTTAAAGGTGTCCTTTACCTGATTCTGAAATAAAAATAGCGGGATTTTGGGTGTTTTTAGTAGTATTTTCTAATTAAAAATATTTTGAGGTGCATTTCAAATCAAATCAAGCAGAGTCATTCCATGTCAGTTCCCCTAAGCCATTTAATCACTGTCACAAATTTCAATGAAACTGGGTTTGTTTATAGCTCATTTTAAGACGTAATCACCTTTAATTTTCTTGATCCTAAGTAAAATGTTTTTTAAAATAGAAAAAATAAAAATTTTGAAAAATTGTTTAAATTTTTTTTTTAATGACAGTTCTATATTCAAAGACTGCATTAAAAAAAAAAAGTCATTTCAATATAAAATCACTAAATAGGTTTCAAATAATGTATATGCGACAAATAATGTTGGCAGATTATTATTTCTTGTTTTTTGTCATGTTTAAATACTAAGAGTGTATATCTTGTTCAGAGTGTTTTATCTTGTGAATTTTTTAAATCAAGAATTTTGTCAAAAATAATGTGTTAATCAAAAATTTATTATCAACCGAAGGCAGGGTGTTATTGCTTTTTACGTAAAAATATCTTTTAAATGGTTATGAAATAAAAATAGTGAAAATATGAGAAAAAATTATCAAAGTTTTGGAAAATTGCCACGAGTTGCCATTAATGATTGTTCAATTTTCAAAGGCCTCATTTTATATATAAAATCATATTTCAATAACTAATAAAGAAATCTTCTCGAAATAATTTAAGCAAGGTAAATAAAGTATGTAGATTATGAAAAAAATATTGCTGTAATGTTAAAAAATATTTAAATGTGTCTAAAAAATTGTATAATCTTTGAAATCAATATTTTACAAAAAATAATGAAATTATTAAAAAAGCTTTATCAATCAGAGGCGGAGTTCCTATGATTAATTAATTTTTTAATTTTAAGTTGTACATAATACTACATTATAACTGGATCTGAAATAAAAATAGTGGGATTTTGGTTGGTTTTAGTAGTATTTAAATCATATTTAAAATTATCAATATTTTCAGATGTAAAATCTATCCAATGTATCATCCCTGGAAATATTTTTATTTATACCGTAATTTCGGGTTTATAGCCCGCAGATCAAACAATTCAGTTTGGACCCAGAAATTGTATTCAGTATTTGAAGACCAATATTTACCGTGATCTAAAAAGTTACATTTTATTTTTAAAAAATTTCTGTGTCGAAACACGATTGTTTGATCCGCGGGCTATACACCGGAAATTACGGTACATTTATTTTATTTTTCAAATTATCTTTTATGTTCGTTTCTTAAGGAAAAAAATAAACAATATTGTTTTTAGTAAAACTTTTAGGGCGAAGAGCAATTATTCCTTTCCAAAAAAGAGAAAAATCACTAGCTCCTCACCGCCCAATAGAGAATTTCAAAATGACACTCCTAATCTTTAAACTCATATTTGTCTGCTAATATTGAAAATTTAGCATTGAGCAGCTAATATTGAAAAAAAAAATACCAAATTTCACTCCTTTGAAGAAAATTTTGACATATTGTGCTTTAAATATATGCAAAAAATGCATAATCCGAATTTATATCTTTCAAATAACTATATCTAAAAAAATATTTAAAACTTAATGAGTTGCACTTTTGTAACTTTATTCAGTTTCTAATGATATATAATTTGATATATTTCATCACAATATTGCTGAAAGATGGATTTCAACATATACTGTATGTATATATATATATATATATATATATATATGTGTGTGTGTGTGTGTGTGTAGATCCCTGTTCTCAAACAAATTATTTAAAAATTATTCATTTATGTTTAATAAAGCCTATATATTGTTTATGCACTTATAGAAAATACATATGGTAAATTTTATGATATTATGTCAATAATATCTAAAAGTAAAGAACTTATCTAATAGTATGTAACGAAAAATTTAACATCTGGTGCAATGACAACAAAATTTTGTAATTGTTTTACTTAATTTGGATGAATGAAAAAAGCGTACATGTTTATATTTTATTGAAGTACAGGTGAAAATGTCACAAAGACATTCCTATCTCAACAACAACTGAGTATGTCACATTCACACTACAGCTGATTTTTTTTTTTTTTTTTTTTTTTTTTTTATCTTTCGGGTTTGATTTCAGATGGTAATGAATTAATTAGTTTTGTTAAAAGTGTCATTGCAGTTAGCATATTAGGTTCACTATTTTTTTTTATAATTTATTTTAATTGACTCTATGAACAGCAACATTTAAAGCGACCATTTCATGAATTTTCAATTAAAAGCTGATTTATAAATTCATTATGTTGTTTAGTTATTATTATCGTCTTAAGATAATTAGTTGGTATTAAGATTTTTAAATTTAGTTTATTTATTATTTGAACAGTTGAAAGTATTTTTTCAATAAGAGTGGGCTGTTGATTTTAAGTCGGCTGTTGAGCAGTGTAGTGTTGGTAAAGGAACTGGTACTATTTAAATTAATTTTTATTGCTGTAAATAATATTTGTTATTTTATTATTGTATGTATTATATTTAAGCAAGAGTAGCAATACACGATATCGTAGTCATTATAGTACATCTTAGCATAAAAAGCTTCAATATTTATCATTAAACATTCACATTTTATGAAAATGTTGTTAAAATTGCTCATACACTGTAAAAAAAAATCTGTAAAGTTACTAAAATATTTCTAGGAAACTGGGATTCCAGGAACTTTTTATGTAACGGCAACAGCAAAAATTTCTGTAACAGCATCTGTTACAGGAATTTTTCTTGTTGCCGTTACATAAAAAGTTCCTGGAATCCCAGTTTCCTAGAAAAATTTTAGTAACTTTACAATTTTTTTTTTACAGTGTATTTTCACTATTTTTATTTTATAACTATTGAAAAGATATTTTTACGTACAAATAAAAAAAGTAATAACAGCCTGCCTTCGGTTAATAATAAATGTTTGATTAACACATTATTTTTCATAAAATTCTTGATTTTAAAAATTCACAAGATTAAACACACTCTTAGTGTTTAAACATGACAAACAACAATAAATAATAATCTGTCTACGTTATTTGTCACATATACATTATTTGAAACTTATTTAGTGATTTTATATTGAAATGATTTTTTTTTTATGCAGTCTTTAAATATAGATCCGTCATTAAAAACATTTTTTAAAAAATTTCAATATTTAGATATTTTTTTTATTTTAAAAAATATTTTACTTATGATCAAGGTGATTACGTCTTAAAATGAGCTATAAACATACCCAGTTTCATTGAAATTTGTGACAGTGATCTAAATGTCTTAGGCGAACTGACATGGAATGACTCTGCTTGATTTGATTTGAAATACGCCCCAAAATATTTTTAAATGGGAAATACTACTAAAAACACCCAAAATCCCACTATTTTTATTTCAGAATCAGATAAAGGACACCTTTAAGTATATCCCCCACAAAAAATAAATTTAATAAAAATACCGCCTTTTGTTGATAATGCTTTTTTAGTTAATGCATTATTTTTCATAAAAAATTCATGACTTCAAAGTTTAAACATTTTTTTAGACACACTTAAAATGTTATAATCGTAACAGTATTTTTTTTTTTCATAAACTGTGTACCCTATATATTATGCATGAATTATTTGAAGATGATTTCTAGAGTAGATATAGAAATATGATCATATTTATGTCATGCTACATTTGAAAACCGAGCAGTCAAGAATGCCAACTGATGGCAGTTCTTCAAAATTTTGACAATTTTTTTATCAGAAACTATTTGACCAAGGAGTAAAAAAAAATACTGGTGATCATATCTTATTAATAGGAACAAACACACGCAGTTTGATCAAAATCTGTGATGGTGGGTTACATGCCTGCCTGAACTGACATGGAATGACCCTGCGGTCTTTTGGCGAAATTCACGCTTTTCCTGTGTCACTTAGACGAAATTCGCGTTTTTTCCACTTCCCTTTGTCGAAATTTGCGTTTTGACTGCAGCTCTTTGACGAAATTGTCGTTTTTTCTGTAGTCATTTGACGAAATTCGCCTTTTTCTCGCAATCCTTCGTCGAAATTAACGTTTTTCTGTGACTTTTTGACGAAATTCGCGTTTTTTCTCTCGTCTTTTTGAAGAAAATTGCGTTTTTCTGCGGTCTTTTGACGTAATTCACGTTTTTCCTTTGGCAAAATTCGCGCTTTTCTGCGATCCCCTACGAAATTACCTTTTTTCCGAAGTTCTTTGACGGAATGCGTGTTTTTAGAGATCTTTTTTCGAAATTCGTGTTTTTTCTTTGACTTTTTGATGAAATTCGCGTTTTTTCTGAGGCCCTATGATGAAATTCGGGTTTTTTCTGTGCTCATTTCACGAAATTCGCGTTTCATCCGCGAGCATTTGACGAAAATTGACCTTTTTTTCGCGATCCTTTGACAAACTTCGCGTTTTATCCGCGGCCCTATGACAAAATTCCAGTTTTTTTTTCTTGATCCTTTAAGAAAATTGGAGATTTTATTTCTGCGAACGAACAAAATTGATTTTTTTCGGCGACCATTTGTCGCGATATTTTTTGAAGTCCAAATTTTCAGACTGATGACCGAATTTTTCAAATTTTCGGAAAATTCGGAACGCAGTCACCCCCCCACCCCCACCCCCCTCTGGCTACGGCCTTATTGGCAAAAATGATTTCTGTTTACAACATAATTCAACGTGTTTCGTAAGATGTAAAACATTATTGAAATTTAAGTCAGCCCCCCTCCCCCCCGAAATAAAATCCTGGGTACGCCACTGGTAGTTCCCGAGAAATGGGTACTTCAATATGGGCTTTTTTCCAAAGGATTTCGCAAGTGTTGTTTACCCCTTAATCTTTTTTTCTGTGTACTCTTTTTAAAGAATGTCTCTGTTTTTCTTAGTTCTCAAAATATTTTTAATATCTATGCTTAATTTTATATGAAGTGTTAAAATTTTACTCCCAGTTCGCCAGTTTTTAAAACATAAAATATTAAATTATACACAGATTTTAGAAATATTTTAACAACTAAGAAAAAAGTGACATCCTTTAAGAAGAGAACACTGAAAAAAGAAGTTAAAAATATTAATTCCCTGGAGAGGTATTTTAAATATAAGAATGCATCAAACGCCCACACCCACAGACTTAACATTACCGAGGGGAATTCGGAAGCTGAGTGACTAGCAGCCTTAATCTGAACTTCTTGATGACAATCTGTCTATAAAATTGGAAAGATCCCAAAACAGAAGCAAAATCATAAAAGTTAAAGCAATTTATAGTGAAGCCATTGCCACATATTGGAGAAGCATTGAAATAATTGAAAGATATTCTCAAAATTTTCATTTCCCCCACTCAACAACGCGTATCTTTCTGACACATTAGGAAAGCCTTTTGATGACTGCCTGTGGAAAATTATCAGGTATTCTCATTTAAATGTCAAGGAAACAAATATGTGTCTTTTTTCTATAAATGTAGAAAGATTTTAATTATCTGTTATTATCTAATTATTCTTATCTGATGCCACCTGTATCGCTGAAACACTATTGATTTCTGTTTACGTAAATGCACCTGACGCTTCATTATATTACTTGCGACATAATATTTTTTCATAGTTTTTTAGTCTTTCGTCAAATGCCCGCCGGATGGAGGATTTTACCAAACAATCTGTGAAATGGCATGTCTATCGCCTGAGCACTGAGCAGAATATAATTTTGCAGCCTTCCTATTGTTGTTTTTGTTTTCCCATGGCATTATTTCTGAGCAACTGTTGCTTAGAATGCAACTTTTTAATGAAATGATAAAAGAAGATTGTAATCATGCATTAAAAAGTTTTGAAATCATTGTCAGAAATGAAAAAAAAAATTCTACTGTCAGAGAGTGAAAATATTTTTTACACCAGGCTCACTTTAAAATATGTACTCTATTAACTCTAATTTTAAATATGGGAGCTAATAACAGTGATTTGAGACATTGAGAAAGTATAATTTAAGTCGTTAAGCGAGATCTTGTTTTTAACCTTTAATTTATAAGCGGTGCCAACTATATTGTTTTTATCTCTATCTCTATTTAAAAGTTTAAGCAATAGATGGCAGCACCACAACTTCGCTACTTTAATATTCCTTCATTGTTAATTTTTTCCTTGCATATAGGCAAATTATTCATACTTTACATTTCTCCTACTTTGTCCATCCATTCAGAAAGGACTTAAACTATGATAGGGGGAAAAAATCAAACACCGGAGTAAAAGGTTATATCAACCACTCCTTTGTCATCAAATTTGTAATAAAATGTCCTAATCTATTGCTTCCTCATAAGCCTGTTAAACTCTATCCTTTCAAGAATACTTTTCCAAAATGGCCTTTTATGTATTTATTTCATTTTTGGAGGGAGGAGGGTTTTTTTAAATATTGAACATCACTTTAAAAACAATTAGGGGGGAAAAAATAATAATTCTAAATAGCCGGTTCTTATAGACTCTTCATTGTCTTTTCATATCTATTCTTGATTTATCAATAACATTTTCTATCGTACATTCCGTATTGCAATTTCATATTTAGTGGTTTTCTTCGAACTTTGGATTTCCTTGCGTTAATACGGGTTAGGTTCCTTAGAATGGCCCCCACGGAGGGCACGCCCCCTCCCCCTTCGGGCCTATATCCCTCGTGTTGATAATTAGCCGTTATAAACACAACCAACCATATTGCAATTGCGTGATATATATATAGTCGTTGAGCCAGGGGCTCGTGTGGTTTCATGTCAGCGGACTTGGTAAACTATATATTTTTGGAATCCCCACAACAACAGCACCTCATTTATCCATGATACTTTCGAAACCAGGGTAGCTTATGGGCGCCATATTGAAAAATGGCCGCCGTCGTTGAGTCAGGGGTTCGAGTGGTTTCATGTCAGCGGACTTGGTAAACCATACATTTTTTAATTCACCACAACAACAACATGTCATTTATCCATGATACATTCAAAACCAGGGTAGCTTATGGGCGCCATATTGGAAAATGGCCGCCGTCGTTGAGCCAGGGGCTCGTGTGGTTTCACGTCAGCGGACTTGGTAAACCACACATTTTTGAATTCACCACAACATCAGAATGACATTTATCCGTGATACATTCAAAAACAGAGTAGCTAATGGACGCCATATTGGAAAATGGCCGCCGATAAACAGGGTGATTAAAAGATTGTCTTGGTTTTGCATGCTATTAAATTAATTGGACGATTGAAGAGACAATATGTAAAGAAATGCAGGGGTCAAAAGTTACAGTCAAAGATCTGCCACAGTCGAGAGATACTTTTGATATCAGGGCAGCATTTCGTCATATGATTCGTGAAAGAACCAAAATTAGTTCTACATCCAGATCTGTCTTTGAGCAGGATCCAGAAAGACGAACGTGATATCTCATATTTACAGAACATGATTACCAATGAATGGATAAATCTAGACACGGTAATAGAATCAACTGGAGCAATGACAAATCTAGAAATTGTCGAAGACATGGTCAAAGCTCATGAGATGGGTGAAGAAGTTTACCAAACTTTCAAAAGAGAATATCTGTCTGAAGACTCAAAGCCAGACGGGTTTTCCAAACCTCTAAAAATAAAGAAGCTAAAGACATTTTCCGACTTTAAGGAGAATTAGAGTGTAAAATTTAATAAATCAGAGTTTGTTGCCTAGGCAGAAAAAAATATGTTTGCTCAGATGGCGATCATTGCATAGTGAAGAAATTTCGATATGAGAACTGTCTTTTTCTACCACATAGGGCCTCTTCCATAGTCTTTAGCAACACTTGATGGTTTAATGCGAAAAACTGAAAAATCAAACTGATGGATGTTATGACAAAATTGCGACTGCTGAAAGAATGCAAATGATAGTAATGTTAATATCATTGATGGAATGTGTTTTGTTCAAAGCTACCGCAGGAGCTACAATCATTTGGACAACTAGCAAAGAATCTGTTTTCTAAAATAATAAAAGATTCTACATCCTCTCAAAGAATAGATGTTGTATTTGATACATGCAGGCAGGTGTCAATAAAACGAAATGAACGAAAAATATGAACTGTTGGTAATGCGATAAAAGTTATATAATCCTGGACACCCAGTACGAAAATGGAAGCAGTTTCTGTCTGATGAGAAGAACAAGAAAAAACTTATACATTTCATTTCTCAAGAATGGGAAAATGAACATTATCTGAAATAGTTGAATATACGAATGATGTACGTTATTTACTGAGTAAAATGCTATAAATTCACGATATAACGGTATAATGAAGAATACACTAAATTGACCTGCTTCTAAGAAGAGGTTATACGCGACTTTTATTTCGCTCACACCATGCTTTAGCGTCTGGATTTAGAAATATTATTATAATCTCTATAGATACTGATGTAGCAGTTATCACACTGTTTTTTTTTTTTTTTAACGATTTGAAAAACTAGAAAGGGTTAATATTTGCAAAATGTGGATCCAATGACAGGGTAAAGTAAAGTGCTACAACTTGAGTGAGATGCAAGAACTTCTAGGTAAAGCGGTATGTAATGCATTCCCTGTCGGGTGCGATACAGTAAGTGCTTTTGCAAGGGAAAATGATGATTCAGAACACTGAATTTCGAAATGCGCTTAAGGCGCTTGATACTGACGCTGATATAGCAGAGGAAACGAATAAACAGCTTGAGCCGTAAGTTTGCCATCTCTATTATGGAAAGCACAAATACTCAGACATCAATGAATTGCGCTATATTCTATATATTTTTTTTCGTAAAAAATGAGTTTGTGCAGTCGCATCGCCTTCTGCCATGTAGTAATACACTCTATCTATAGGTAATGCGAACTAATTACCACGGTCTTGTTTGGATGAAGTGCCTACAGGCTGATCCTGATCTTCTATCCCCAGATAAATATGGTTGGATTTTTGGAGCAGATAGTGAAGGAAAAGGCTATCTAAAGGCCAGTAGAATGGCAGTCCTCCTGCTTCTGAAGCTATTTTGGAGCTGATGTCATGTTCTTGTTCAAGAACGTGTGTATCATCATCATATGCGTGTCTTTTTAATAACCTCAGATATACAAGCATATGCAGAATGTAGAACTGTTAAGTTATTTGGACACAGGAATGTCAACCGATGATGATGCTTTTACATGAATTTTATTCGGTTAACACAACTTTTTGTCAAACAATTAAATTTAGCTTAGCCATCAAGAAAATTCTTAATTAAATAAGGAAATTTTTACTTTTCTTTTTTTAGTGGTATCAAAAGCAAGCGATGGAAACACGTTTCTGAAAGTGCATATATGCACCCGTGGTCCCGAAGGGGTTTATTCTTAACAGACTAAGTACAAAAGTTTCACCAGTATTAATTTTTTTCTTGAATTGCTGTGTCTTACCACATGAAAATAATACGCATTAAAATGAAAAACAGGATGTTTATCCCATCGAAAATGTCAATAAACATAAAGTTAAATGTAAAGATAAGTATCATATTAAAATAAAATCGTAATAAATATAAAATTTGTATAACGTTTTATGCTTAACAATATTTGTTCTTTCCATTTTTTCATTAAAATCCATTTAATTATGTGATACTGGCAAAAAAATCATATGTATCTATATGCGATAGATGGCGCTCATTTTTTCAATATGGCGTCTATAAGCTACCACAAATTTCATAGTATCATCATAAAATAAACTCCTTAGACCATTGTGAATCCAAAAAAGTATATATCATCAAGTCCTCAGAGATGAAACCAAAATCACAAATTTTGGCTTCTGGCTCAACGACTAATATATGTACAGTAGTGGGGGAAAAAAAGTAAACACCCCCTACTAACTCCTCAACAAATTATCATAAACGAAAGTTACTGGTACCGAACGACTGGAAATAAAGTCTACTTTTAAATGATGTACATAAAATTTGCTTAAAGGGCCATCTACATATTAAAACGAATCCAAACTTCATTTTTTTTCCAATGGCAATACCCAATTTTAACGAGATGTTTCAAATCTTCGGTTCAAACTATGCCTAGAAACCAAATTTCAAGTCATTTGAATGATAAGTTTTTGAATTATAAACATTCAAAATTTAGTGCTTCGAATGTTAAATTACATTTTCATATTTTTATTTATATCTCCTGAAATTATGCTCCTAATGTGATAATTTTTTGTGTAGCAATAATACTAATATACCCAAACATAAATACGCTGAATTTGCAATTTTTATAATTTTATGATATGAATTATGAAATTAATATTCGAAAAAATTATTAATTGCAGCCTACAATTTTTTTGATGGATTTAGATTTATTAAGTGCTGCTTTATGGAAATCCAAAATTTCACATTTTTCTTCCAAGTAGTTTTCAAATTATGCTTAAAAAACGGTAAAATGATGGTTTAAGGGGCCATCTATGATAGAAGTGAGTAGATATTTTCAAACTTCTGCTGTCTCGTAATCTAACCGGCTTCATTGACTGCTTGAGTGGTTGAAAGGGAGTAATTGAAGGGTGTAGAGTTCATTTATGCTGTCAGAATTGTGTACTGCTATTGTAAAAAACAAAGTTATGGTTCGTTTTAATATGTAGATGGCCCTCTAAGCAAATTTTATATACATCATTTAAAAGTAGACTTTATTTCCAATCGTTTGGTACCAGTAACTTTCTTCTACGATAATTTGTTGAGGAGTTAGTAGGGGGTGTTTACTTTTTTTCCCACGACTGTACATATATAACCATTATATAATATTACAATATCATCTTTTTTTTAAAATAAAAATTAATAAATTGACTATCAATACATGACACAGACATTATACATATAAATCTGGATCAACTATTGTTAATTTAACTAATCATTAATGAATATCTTAAAAACCTATATCCCAAACACCAACATATGAAGCATTAAAACATTCAAAATTGGTGAAAGGAAAATCAACAGGAAAGCGAATGCATAAAAAGAACAAATAAATAAAGGTATATATGTAGGTAATCATTAATATATATATAAATTAAAAATAGATTTTTCAAGAAGTGAAAACTTTTCAAATTGTTATTTTTATTATAACTGTGCAACAAATCCTCAGTTACTGACTTTTAAAAAATATCATTTATCACTTTTTACAATAACAATAATATTAAAGCACATAAATTAACGTCTGAAATCATTAAAGACACACTTAAAGAACGATTTATTTCAGATATACAGAATTAATACAATAAACCCAACATGAGTGGGATTACAGCGAACCGTGCTGTTAGTCTAAGCACTAGGCTACACTGTAAAAAAAATTCCGCAACGTTCCTGGGAAAAAATGGGCAGCTGAGTTGCCCATTATTTCCAAGAAACATTTCTTGAAAATGACTGGAACTTTACTGTACATGTTAAAAACTTTCTACAGAAATGGCAGTAAGTTTCCTGCGAAATACCAGGAATATTTCTGTTGACAGCAAAACATTACTGACATTTCACAGCATGCGGGATCCGCAGACGATTTTTATATTTCCAGTTGACAATTTTCGCTTTATTATCATTATTTGTTAGAATGAAAAAATATTTTGAAATTGACATCAAAATTATTATTTATAATTTACACGAAAAAATAAATTTTCAGTTAAAATTCAATAAAGTAAATATATATATGATATATTGTTTCTGAACTTCGCTTAAAATATAAAAATATATAAATGTAAATAATAATTAGAAAAAAAATCTAGACATAAAATATTTTGGATTTTCGTCAGTAATTATGTTAGTTTACAAGTTAGATAAAATACATATAAATTTTCATGAAAAAAAAAAAAAAAACCTAAACGTAATTGTATATTTTTTCCGAAAATAAAAAAAAATTCAAATTTGCAGCAATTCAAAGTGTCAAATATATATCAAATTCAAATCAAATTGTAATAAAGTGTTAAAATATAAAATTAATTAAAAAAGAAAAAAAAGTCAAGAGGTAGCATCGAACTCGGGCCGTACGGGTGGCGTGCGAGCTTTCTGCGTCCACACAAAGCCGCCTAAAGACTATCAAGCCAGACACAATTTCATTCCCCCTCATATGTGACGTAACGGTCCGGGGCTGGCGTCATTGTTAGGAGCATTTGTATCTGGCTGTTTAGAATTAGAGTACAACGTGGTTTTTTTTTTTCGGAAGCAAAGAACGTATTCTTTTTAATGTAAGTTTATTTTCAAATTAACTATTTATACACTATTAGTACTGGTTATCTCTTTTTGTTCGCTATGTATTTTATTTTTAATTTGTTTAAAATAAGTTAACTAGTAAATCCTAATGAAATATCGTGTTGTAATATTCCATGTCTCAAAAAAAAAAAAAAAAAATGATATTAATCTAGTTCTGTTTTATTTAAATACAGCAATAATTTAAAATGGAAAAAATGACAAGATCGTGTCGAGACTTACATCATTCCCTGTCTCTCGTAATTTGCTAAAAATTGGGGCTTGAATTGTATAAATAGGTGAATTATCTCAAAAGTTATTGATTAATAAAGTTTCCATTGTTTAATTATAGCCTTTATTAATTTGTCAAAATAATCTGATTTCAATATCTGCTATTGGCGCCAGCACATTTTGCCTTATAATTTGGAAGCTATTTGTCCGATTCACTTGAAATTTTAATGTCCTATGTGACATATTTTTCTACCTCAACTGTTAAACTTTCAAGTGCAAATTTTAATCAGTTCATTTAATTTAAGAAAATTAGTAAAAAAACTTTAAAATTATTATTACTCAGAAATTTACCACTGAAAACTGATGAAATTTTGTATACAGTAAGTAGTACAGCATAAATATTATTAGTTTAAACTTTACCTTTCTTGCTATTCAATAATTTCGATTAAAACTTCTGACTTTATTTACGCGGAAATACTGGCACCAAATAGCTGAAATTTATGTCAGACTGAGTTTCTTGGATACTAATCATGCTAAAACATTTTCAGCCAAAAGTCTTAATTACAAGCTTAATTATTATGTAATTTATAACTTGTCACACCTTCCTATCTTTTTAATTTGTTCTGTTTTCTCTTATTAGAGTGACTTTTAATGATCGACTTTTATTAGAAAACACTGGTCGTGAGAATAGTAACTCTGATTATTCTGTAGGCAGAATTGATTGGGCTTTAATTTGATACCAAAATTTATGTATTTTTATAGATATTTTCATACTTAAAAATTTAAATGCACTAGAAACTTTCATCATAATTTCTATGGATGCATAACATTGTTATCTTGTTTATTTCTTTTAAAGCCCGATCAATACACATACTAATTTATTGGTGTTTTATAATCTTAAACTCTTAATAAAAATTCATTTTATAATATTTGTTACACAGTGCATGCTTATACATGACAATTGCAGATATGGGAATGATGTGTCTGAATCTCTTTATTTTTACAATGACTGTAAACAATTTATCCCCCCCCCCCCCTTCCGAATTCGCAAAAATTTTGTGTTTTTTTTTTTTTTTTTTTTTTTTTTTTTTTTTTTTTTTTTTTTTTTTACTTTTAACGTTTAATTAAAAATAACAATAAATAAAATTATTGTTACATAATTATAAATTTACTTTTCTGTGTAGTCAGGACCCGACTTTGTCTATCTAGGTCCTCGGAGCAAGCACCATTCTGGGACCCCCCTTTTATCTATCCGTAGAAATTATTCACGAATAATGCATAAGTGGTTAGTGCTAAACTTCATACGTATTGTATGCATGCATAAATTTCGTACCAGGTACTATTTACATTTGTATACAGGGTATCACAAAAAGATGGTCACAACTTTATGAAAAAATATTAGTAGAATAATAGTAGAAAAAATCATGGATTTGTTGCAAAGGAGTATTCGTTTGCAAACTTTTATTTGTTTTCTATTTATGTTAAAGGTGTCTAAAAAAATACCCCCAATTGGTCCATAATAAATGATTTCAACTTGACTCGTTATGAGGAAAACGTGTATGAAGAATTTCTTTTGAAAACAATGTAATACTAAGCTGTTATAATAAAATTTAAATCATTAGTTTTCTAATGATATATAGTACAAAGTCCAAAATCTTAATTCTTGAATATCTGAACAAAATAAATATATGTTAGGAATATTTCAATTCCAATTGATGAAAGTGTTTTCTTTCTTTCTTTTGTTCTCACCAGGTTTCAGTACACTTTTTAAAAACTGTATTGCTTGTACCTTGCATAATATCTTAAAATAAT
Source organism: Maratus speciosus (assembly GCA_963932465.1). Classification (NCBI taxonomy): domain Eukaryota; kingdom Metazoa; phylum Arthropoda; class Arachnida; order Araneae; family Salticidae; genus Maratus; species Maratus speciosus. Next base: position 279,962,515 of record OZ010787.1, on the reverse strand, counting down.
ACAAAAATTAAGAAAATAATAATTTTCTGTTTCATGACCTTGTTTTGTTTTATTATGAGAGCTTTATGTTTTTTCAGTTTAATCGATTTTATGTGAAAATTACCCATTTCTACTAAGTAAAGTTTACAGTAAGAAAAATTTATCTGTGTTGTTACCTAATTTCATGCACTCTGTAGTTTTACTATTTATTTATATTAAATTTATTATACTCCTTTGCGTGTTTCAAATCACTAAATATTTAATAGGATATTTATTGTATAATTTCAAGCCACAATGAATAATAAAAATAGCATACAACTTGAATTTGTTTTCATTCAACAATCATTTTTCATCCACTTTAATTTAATTTTAAATGTGGGTTTTGATTGACAGAATATTGGTATTTATTTATTTATTTTTGAAAATGAAATAATTGAAAGCAAAATAATTCTCTCTATGTGTTTAAAACTACATATATATGTTTTTGTTTATATATATATTATATACATATTTGTAGATTTTGCTTATATATATTTATTAATGTCTTGTTTTAGAATATATAGAAAATAGATAATTGATATTTTCGTAAATTTCAAAGTAGAATAAATAATGAAAACTGTTCACTAAGTTAAATTTAATACTTCGATTTTTTTCTCATTAACCAACCATTTTCCTTTAATGTAACTTTAATTAAGTGCACATTTTGACTGACACAGTGATATTATTTCATAAATTTTGTTTTTGTGTTATCGTTATTATTATTGTTTCGAGTGATCGAAATTGATTAAAAAGCACTTAATTAGCGTCTTTAAACTATAAGTTTTTATTTTTTTCCCATATGCTGTGATAATAAGTTGGTATATAGAGGGAAGAATTAATATGTTTCAAATAACGCATGTGCTCTTCACGGCTGATCTAAGCCCCGCGTCGTGACGTCACGAAACCTCGTGTTTGGCTTGTAGTCTTGAGGCGGCTTTGGTTCACACCACGAAAGACACGTTGAGAGCTGCAAACTAATGGGTATTTGAAACGTATGCTAAACCTCGGTATCTATTTTCTGAAAATAAGGCCCATTTGAAGAAATCCTTTCACAAGAATAATTAGAGATAAGAACTCTAAAACATACTTTAAATTAATCAAAATCGGTGAGAATCATGTTTGATGGTCCCCTGGTTAATGGAGATCCAAATAATAGGTGTATTTTTATTACACGGTCTGCTCGTTAAACATTCCACAGACAAGTACAAGAGATAATCTCTTAGCGATGTCACAGAGGTATTGTATTTTCATCTGAATTGTCTTGACAATAGAGACGTAAAGGAGTATGTCGTCTATTGATTTATTTGCATTCCATATTGATTTTTTTACATTCATTTAAGGAATTCGTTTTCGACACTCGCGCGCGAGCAACCGATTATAGCAAAAAAATAATAAATAGCGGCCGCAACGTTTTGCTGTTTCCAACTTTTGTTCAGGAAAATTTCAGATAACAAAACCAGAATTTCACAGGAAAGAGCTAAATTATTCTGAAAACCTGAGAAAAGGTGAAACGTTCCTGGATTTTACATGGAATGTTACCATTTTTTTTTACAGTGTACCCTGGCCAATATCCTAGCTCGGCAGTTTCCTGGCCAGTGACGTTCCCCTACATAGTGTTAAAAGTAGAGATCGACCGAAAATTAGTTTTTGTTTTCGGCTCAAAATCAGAGTTTCACCGAAAATTTAGCCTGACTGAAACTATCAGTATTCCGAAAATCACTTTTCTTCTTTCGGAAATTTTCAACATTACTCGTTGATTTGAGCTGTATCGACTCAAATGAGACACACTTTATTTATTGCTAAGAGCTTCACTCCTTATAATTATCAGTCATGACCGGCTCAAGACGCAAGTTGAAATTATAAAGCAAGTAATGCATATATGACTAAACTTTGAAGACGCTTTTCACGTGCTCATTAAAAGCTGTAGACTTAACAATATATAATTTTTTTGTTTAAAATCGCAGAAGTCTTTCGAATATTCTTTGAGAAAGTTCTGGTATAACAGATGATCAACATTTACAAAAGTCATTATATGAGATAAATCGAGGTATGTAATGTATGCCTAAAATATTTTTTAATTAGATAAAATTCGTATAATTAGAAAATCATTCTGTATCGTTGATGAATTAAATACATTTTATTTTATATGAAAATAAAAACTTTTTGGTCAGAGGGATAAAGAGTCAACTTGGGCCTCACGAATAATTAATTAATAATTATATACAGTTAATAAACACGTATAGTTTATTAATAATTATGTATATTTATGTATGTACTAATTACATAAAACATTTTTTTTCTTACATTTTCGTTCGAAAATAGGAAGATTACTGAAATTCCGTTTCAGTCTTAAAAACCTGTTTCGGTTGATCCTTATTTAAAAGTGAGAAATTGCGGAACTGGGATATCGATCAGGTTAGTTTAGTGGTTAGAACATCAACAACACGGTAGTCCCATGTTCGATTCCTGAACCGGGCTAATTTTTCACTCGTATAGGGTTTATTGTATTCATTGTGTGTATCTCAAATAAATCGTTCCCTAAGTGTATCTATAATAATAGTTCGTTATTCAGTATTATTAACTAAATATCTTTGTATCCCATTGGTTGTTAAACTTGCGGTCCGCAGAGAATCTTCACTTATCTAAATCCGAGAGAAATCCTGCGACTAAAATGAAACACTACCAATACTGTTAAGAAATACGATATAATTAGTTTAATAGTTTAGCACTGAAATTCTGATCTTGGGAATCCACGAACACATGGTAAATATAAATACAAGCCCATGGTACCTGAGAGATTAACACACGCTGATCTATTCTGTACAGGAAAAATCCACGAATCGGAATGCTATTTTAAAATTATTGTTAGCTAAATTTTATTTTGACGGCATAGACAAATTTATATCTAACCATACAAAAACAATTTTAAAAATGCATTCAAGATTCTAAAGAATTAAGGGGTAGGATACCTTTGAACACGTCAAAAAAGTAAAAATTGTCACTATGTTCCAAGCTTCAAAACTTGTGTAATAAGTCAAAAATAAAAATCAAACTTTATATAAAATATAAAGCTCATATTTAAATTTATATTTAAAAATATATATATACTTGTAAATTCATAAATAAATATTGAAATGATAAGTTTAAAAATATATGATAATAAGAGAAAAAAATCTTGTGCACATAATAAAATCTGAAAATATGCATATAAAGAGGAAACTTTTTGCTGAAAATAAATACATAATAGTGTTACCTTTATACTAAAACCAGAATATTTGTAAAAAATATTGACTAAATTAAAAAATTAACAAAAAATTAAAACTTTTCACTTTTAAAAAAATATTTTCAAAGTACAAAAACAAAAATAAAATCTTAACTTTTTCTGGTTTTAAGTTGTAGATAATACACAAATGAAAATGTGGTGAAAATTTCTTTTGATTGCCATGCATAGTTTTTTAGTAACACTGCATGCAATATCAAAATTCATCATTTTGAATAAACACAATGCAAAGTTTAATTATCCTACATAGTCTTAATAAAACTGCCATAATTAGTAAACTAATGGGAATTTTTTAATGATGTTTTTTGCATATTGTTCAAAAATGATTACGGAATCAAAATATGTATAAAAAAAATTCGAAAATTTTTAAGGTTTAAAGGCATCCTAACCCCTTAAGAAAAAGTTACAGACAGCACAATATGAAACAGTAATGATATGTTTCAATAATTGCACGAACCAGAATGACAGTTACCATAATTTCATGAACCAGAAATATATTTGTCAGAATTTCCCGAACCGGAATATCGTTCCTTGTTTGCTCTGGTACATTTCGAGTCCTGATCCTATTGGATTGTACATTAGTTTTTAATTTCTTCTAAAAAGTCAATTAATCTAAACTACTGAATAAGTCAGTGATTTATCTTTTATGTAAATTAGAACTATTTTCGACTATGCTATCGCAGTAGGGAAGTTTTTCTAACAGAAATTGGCTTTTTTTATACGCTATCCAAAGTAACTTAACATTGGCGATTTTTTTAAATTTCAAGAGCCTTAGGCCTTCCATTGACAGGTAAACTTCTTGGTATCTCACTTATTTTTAGTTTATTGAGGGATGTAGTGGAAGGTATATGGCTGTATACCTTCTGAATTTTTTAAAGAAACTCCGTATACCCTCCATAGATATAGTGTTCATAGATATTGCCTTCTGGTTTTTTACAGACACTGATAGTCCAAGAACCGACAGCACAAAAACCTATGTTATCAAGCACCAGAAAAAAACCTTTATTTTATGGAAGAGTAGAAGTAGGGGAATCTGATGATCCATGTCTGCCAGAAGTGAAGTGGTGCATAAGCCAAAAATTAATACCACCAGTGGTTCACTCATAAGTTTATCATTGTGTTTGTTCTACAAACAAAGGTATGAAAACATGGAGGACTGGGAGCAGGAAAACACAATGATAAACCTACGAGTGAACCACTGGTAGTATTAATTTTTAGCTTATGTACCACCTCACTTCCGGCAGACATGGAACATTAGATTTCCCTACCCCTATTCTCTCTCATAAAATAAAGGTTTTTTTTCTTGTGCTGTCGGCTCTTGGACTATGACTTCATTATGAATACCATTATCTTCAAGTTTGGTCAGAGGAAAGAATTTTCATAGTGAAGTGATAAATGTCTATTTTAACACTATGATACTCCTTTCATCTATTTTGTTTTCATTAACGCAATCAATTTCTTTCACAGGACATTCATTTTGTTAAATCGATCTATTAAATAAGTTTATGCAACTATAGAGTTTTTAAATAGATCACAGTTTTTACCATTCAAGCATTTGCTGATGTAAGTAAATTTAGTTAAAGTAGCTTTACATTTTAAGAAACCATTTTTAAAAAATCCCCTCCCCCCCCCCCCCAAGAATATGCATTTACAGTATTTTGTATTACATAAAAAAAGTATTAAAATTTCTTTTTTCTTTCTTGGACAGTCATTTGAACATTTCAGCGAGTGTGCAGCATTAGTCACATGCAATCGAGTCAGTAACAGATTTTTAATAAGGTTATGTGATGCAGATGCACTGAAGAATCACAAGTTTCAATGGTAGCTGTAATTGGAATTTCAGTTTATTAATGTCGTGAATTGGGGATTGAAAAATAATTTGTCCCCATATCCTACTAAAACAGAAACAGTAAGGCATGCGTATGGCAAATGGCTCAACAAGTGAAACTAACTACATCTTGACAAATAAAAAGCATCTTATTTAGGATTGCAGCATTCTCAACAACTTCAATACAAGAAACGATCACATGTTGGTTTAGATGAAAACTGCTGTTAAATACTAAAGTGAAAAGAATGAAGCTTAAGCAGCACTCAAAGGAATCAGTCGATATTACAAATCTGTAGAAACATAAAGAAGAATTTCATTTGGAACCTGACTTCCGTTTCGAAGTACTTCAATCAATTTTAGAAGAAAAAGGTGTTACAGTAGTGAGCAAGAAACTAACAAATACTCTACAAAAAGTCGCAAAGAAAACATGACAGAAACTGAAGAGATAATTCCAGTGAAGACAGATGAAATTTTGCAAGCCATTAGATGTATGAAAAAAAGTAAATGACCTGGAGAAGATAGAATTACAATTGGCCACATCAAAGAAGCAGAAGAATTTCAAAAATGATTTTCTTACTGTTTTCCAAATGTCTAGAGAAATCAGATATCCTATATTTTTGCAAAAACTGCAAATCAAGATTTCGTTTCAATATATTAGTTAAGATTAAAAATAAATAAAATAAAATAAACCCTAGATATCCATACTTGCCAACCTTTATGCTTTTTTCTTACCACTAAAATTTAACAATAAATTTTGTTTTATTACATCACCGAAATCTGTGATTAAGCAATTTAAAAATTTTGATTAATTTTAAAATGAAAAGCGTAAAAGTTGGCAACTATGGATATCCTAACACTCAAAAATCAACATACGAGTCAAAATCTGTAATATACAAATTCTGAATTTAATTTAAATTTTGCCATTGAAATTCATAAAAAAGATTTCTAGAAAAATTTAATCTGATGAAGACAGGAAAAGATAATCCCCTTTGATCAATCAGTACTTTATAAAGTAGGCATCTTCTGATCAGTCTGAAAAAAAAAATCATAGCCCATATTTATGACCAATTTTATCAATAAACCGGAATATTAAATATGAATATCTTAATAATGTTAATAAATTCTAATTATAAATTACATAGTATTATCTTTATTTAATAAATCAAATTATAAATTAGTAATGTTAGAATAGAAGGTTGGAGAAATATTGAACACTCTATGCCTCGTTACCACTTTTGATGCAAATATTAATGAAAATGTTCCTACATCTACGTTAATTTTCCTAACTACTAAATTTCATGATTGATATAATTGCTGGAAATTCCATAACCGTTTGATGAGATTCGCAACCGATACTGTGAATTTTTTCAACAACACACTGATGAATTTCGCAATTTTTTCAGTAACTTATCAACAAAATTTTAATTTTTCTCCCAACCGATTGACAATATTCGCGATTTTTTTTTTCACGCAACAGACTGACGAATTTTTCTATACTTTCCACGACCAAGTGACGAAATTTCTGAGATTTGTCATGAGAGATTGATGAAGTTCGCAACGTTTCCATGATCATGTTTTTGAGAAATGCAAAAAATGTTTCACAACTTTTACTTGGTTGGATTTTTTTTTTTTATTTGCACCTATTTATTCAAAAACACTTATTTTGTGGAATTCCGAAAAAAATAAATAAAATTAAACAAATGGCTAACAGGATTCTGTGTAAATTAATATATAAACATATGAATAATGTTCGTGGAAAAATCAGTCTACGTTAACATTAAAAAATTTTTAATACTCTAAAATTATGAAAAGTCTAGTCGTTTTAAATATTCCCAATAACGTTAAAAATAAGAAAAATAAAAGGAGAAATAAGTATCATCTTTGTGCGTCACGATTGTAGTAGTCTGCGGCATGCTTGTTCACAATACCTACTCGGTTCAAATCCTGAACCGTCCTCATTGGCTCCCCAGATTCAGATATTCAGAAAATATTGACTTTTAATGGCTTGGAAGCAGTGCGGTCAATTAAAATTTTGTTCTAAGCGCTTTTTGAGCGAGTTTGTAGCAGCTATGTGGTATGTTGTCTGTCTATAATACCATAGATCCCCAGGTCGAATCCATGCAGCGGAGGTTTTTTAAAAATTATTTGAATAATTAATAAAGTTAAAACAAATATTAATGTAAAAATGGAAAGTTATTATTTTTCAATTTTTAATTAAGTTATAAAAATAAATTTAAATGATACTAGCAATTTATATATGGATACCTTTTTTTAATATTCGTTATTGTGAATGTTATTATGGTTTTAACCAATTTAATTCATTTTTGAGATTTCTACACAACATGATTGATGCAAAGTTTTTTTTTTATGTCATGTCTTCATGGCCGCGAAATGATCATACATGACAAAAAATATATATGCTAATTTACAAAGTTCACAAACCCCTGCACAAACAATACTAACATTATTAAAAGTGAGCAAGGAACGGAAGTCGATTTATTGTGTTTGTAGAAATTTAAAGAAAAAATGATAAATATAAGTAAATTATTTATATACATATTTGCATAATTTTAAAATATTCACAATCACCATTAATTTGTGTTTATTAAATTTTATGCAATAAAAATATATGCTGAACGATGCAGTCAATCACCATCTGCAAGACATTAAAAATCAGCATGGTCTGAATCTAGTGAGCCATTCAGAAAGACTCAGAATCTGAACCGAGTAGGTACTATAAATATGCCCACGGAATGGCAATATTTGAATCCTCGTGGCCAAGATGAGAAAATTTTTGCATACCACTCATTAAAATTAAGTCAATGGTGTGCTTTATTGCACTATTACGCAGACATTGAGAATTTATTTTTGAAAATTGAACAATACAGATTTCTTTTTTTTTTCTGATTTTTTAAAGCAAAAAAGTCTCATCCCTGCTTACTGGCACTTGATACTATACTCTGGGACAGACAGGAGAGAAAAAAAAAAAAGCTGCACTTACAAATTTCAGGTTTCTCTTTGATGTACTGTTTTTAGCTTTAAATATGCATTTGTTTTTTTTTATTAGAGTTTTTGCCACAGTCTTTGATAATTGGTAATCATTTTATCTAAAGTGCAAAGTAATTGTTTGGCTGGTTCCGAAAGTGTCTCAGGTAAAAAAACCTACAACCGAAATCGAAAAAGTAAAAAAGTACCCGGTTAGACATCAACTTCAGATATCCTAAGCAAAAAAAAATCATTTAAAAACATTAAAATGCAATCAAGAAATTTGAGAAGAATCAGAATGACATTCATTGGTTTAATATTAGCTTGCAAGTCTCTTTGCGTTACTAGTGCAGGCTCTTAACAACTCAAAATTATTCAAACGTTATTAAAGAGTATGAAAACCCGTCATATTTGAACTTTTCCACTTTTTCAGAGATGATAATGCTTTTTGTTATAAGACATCTGTGGTAAATAAATTTCGAATTTCATGGTGAAATTAATCATCTGACATGAGTCAGCACACTTATCAGTCAAATTTGGGTACATTGTTACAAGGAAGTTTTGTAATTTTATCGCTAACATGGGACAACAGGTAGACATGGGGTAACAGTTGAGATTTAAATCCAATAGAAAATGTACGAGTTGAAATGCAGAGAGAAAAAATCGATTGTTTAAAACTGGAACTTTATCTGAGTTGGAACCCTTATTTACAATCTATGAAATAATGAAATAGTAGTAAATTGCATATAAAAGAGCTATATAATTTGATGCCAAATCATATAAATTTGTTGAATTAAAACAATCAACAGAATAATTGAATTATCAAGAACTTTTATTAATACAAAAACATTTTAAAGTATGTATTTTGACCATTAATTCTTCATTTTATTTCATGGATAAAGATATTTCATTAATTTATATTGAATAGGTGATTTTCATTCTATTTCAGTGAGAATTCTACAGAAATTAAGTTAATAGGTTTTGAAAATTGCAAATGTTAATTTTTCCACATTTTTCTTTATTAATATATAAATTTATAATCTCCAAATAGTGAAAAATTATAGTAATATATTTCACACAGCTCTATTTGAATAATTTTTTTATGTTTTTAAATTGTAAATTACTTGGAAGATTTGTGAAATATAAATGCACAAAATCCAATTTTCTATGCTGCAGCTCTTTTTAATCCCATACTGCAATACCTTAATGCAACGCTCTTCATCCAACTCCCACCCTCCTCCCTCACAAACACACATACAGAAAAAACTTATGTATTTCAAAACAATTACAATGTGAGTTTTATTTCAAGGATTTTCCACTTGTCATTTTACTGCAGTGGCCATCTTATGAAATTTACTGGAAGAAATAAAGCCTTTTAACTTCATACAGAAAGATACTCACCAAAAATGCTGCATAGTGTTGCAGAAAGATATAAATTTCTAATATGTTAATTCATGCTAAAATAATTGTATTATTTGTGTTAGTCTGAACATGTTAACCAAAACTTTGTTTTTAAAAAATAATAATAATTTTATCTAAATAACAATTATCAAATTAAAATATTTTCAGTGTCGCCCCTGACCTAATGTGTTTTTACCAAAATACAATTTTTGTCTATATGTACAGATCCTTTAATCACTTGAAATATACTCATACTAGTAATGCTAAAAAAAATAAGCAACAAATAAAAAAACCAGTTATATCGAATTTGTTATTTACACAACAAAAAAATCAAATTATACATATTCAATAGCTTTTATCACCAATGTCAAACTAAATTTGCATAAAAACTACCCCCCCCCCCCCCCAAAAAAAAAATGTAACTATGTAAAGAAGAACATTTTTAACAAAGCAGCATTTTATTTTTCATATCGCTAAGAGTTCCAAGTAGTGTGAGAAAGTCAAATTGGAAATAATGTGCAGATGAAAACATTTGCAAAACAATTCACTGGGGTGCTGTAGGAATGTTAGAAACACATGCAAAAAGATTCAATGTTGCAAAAAACCTTAATTTTTTAATGTACATTCTTCATTTTTTAAAATTAACAATTATATACCACTTCAGCAGATCCTTTATTATCTAAAATAAAAATATATACCACATCAGCAGTTCCTAATCTGTTAGTTACCATGAATTTTTTAGTATTTGCTCTGCTTTCATGACAGGATTCATCCTCCAGGATTTAAAAATGAAATTACTCATTTTTAGAACAAAAAATAAATGATATATAAGCCAATGGAAACATATAAACTGATTATACTGTATTTTAAAACAACATTCTTGTGTTCTCCTTTCAATTTTCTTACAATTTGTCTATTATATTTTAGGATTACACTGAACATGAGGCTTTTCTGGACCCCTTGGAGTTTGTTAGTGGCGCCAACTCATATGTGACCATGGGAACCCAAGCCACACAATAATTTGTTCTTCCAGCCCACTGAATTTCCATTATTCAACTTCGTTACTTATTTATTTTTTTAATAGCTGACAACTCTTTTATGTTTTATTTTGTTGACACTCACAAACTCATTTTGTTTGAAAAATGATAAGTATAGCAGTGATAGGCAAAATAGGAGCCTAAAAGATCCTTTAACAGAAGTATATTAATGTTCCCTCAAAAGAGAAAATTTCAGGATATTTTACCTCTCAATAATGATGGAGATTCGTTAAGCTTCTTGTTGAGTCAATGACTATTTATTTTAATGTCTTTTGACATCCATAAGGCATTTAGGTGACTAAAATGTGTTGATTTGGGTGTGTTTTGGTTACAGGTGAAATGTTAAAAATATTCCTTTAAATTTATGTTTGTAAACAAGAACCCTTTTCTTTCTGGAAATTAAGCTTATCCACTTTGAAATTTAGAGTACAGTAGCTTATGTGCATAAAAAGTATGCACTAAATCACTGCCATCCCTTTCAACTTGACTGGACAAAATGTAACACAAATACAAACATTCAAAATAAGATGACAAGATATGAGAGAACAAGACCAGAAAAGAATGTTTAAAAAGCACTGCCTCTGGGCGGCGTGTCAGTAGGCTTTTTATCAGACATCATTCATATCAAATTTAAACATTACCATCTCTATATGGCAGAGACAATAATGATTTCATTGTATAGATAAACCTTGCACAGAAATTTTCTGTGACTATATCCAAAGACTCATCCGTTTTATAGTCTAAATTAGGGAACATACAGATACAAAAGAACTTATGCCAGATTGTTCTCAAATCCAAACTAGCTAATTTTGACACATTATTTTCTGACATTTATTTTTCATCTTAAATGTGCAAAATTTGCAGGTTTTATCATTCAGAAAAAAAGAAATCAGACAGCTTTTCTCATAAAATAAAAGGATTTTTCAGAAAATGCTGCCAAAGCATTTTACGCAGATTTTGAACATGCAACAGCTCAGAACTGAATGTCAGAGACAGCAATAAATTATAAATGAAGACAATGAATTTTTTTTTTTGTAAAATAAAAAACCCTGTTTCCAAATTACTTTAGAGGCTCCAAATTTCATGCTTTAGGTGTAAAAATGACCCTGTGAATGCGTCAGAAAGTTGTGTTGAAAAAAATATTGGTTTTTTCAAGAACAGGTTTAAGTGGTCAGTAAGTTTGACTCATAAAGGTAGGACTAATGGAAGGAAATGCATGAGGAACTCACTTAGTAACTTCAGTAAATCTTGCACAGAATCCCAGAATGTACTAGGTTTCAACATAGAAATACGTTCACTCTAATTTTAGTATATTTATAAAATAGAATGCATAAGTGTTGAAATCCTCTCCACACAGAAAACTGAAAACATTTTTTTTTGTGTGTGTTACACTATGTCACACAAAAGGCTATATCAAATTACTTTTTCAATCATAAACAAGGACAGTGCTGATAAATTTGCTTTAGAGAATGCATGTGATAAATTTATTGAGAGATGTGTAGTTAGGAGATTATATTTGTAACATGCTGTGCTGAATAATAAGTGGGTTCATTAAGAAAATTCATTACATTAGTGATTTTATTTTTAAAATTTCTTAAGTACTTTTAAGTACAGAAAGTCAGGTTTTTAGTGCCAGAAAACACTGAAAATTCATAAAATTTAAAGTATCATAACTCAGTATGTTTTGCCCGTAAAAGAATTTTTTAAAATGTCCTTTGTAGGACATCCTTCTAATATTATCCTTTCTCTAAATATAAGTTATGTGAAAAAGAGGCCATATAAAAGTTAAATTTCGTATTTTAATGTGTATGCAGCCACTTGATAAACAAATGCCATATTTGAAAGTTGTACTTGATTTGCATACTTTTCGCAATTGGAAGTATGTTTCTGTTTTTGGTGGTTAAAGAGATACTCGCCATTACATCTATTTTGAATCACCCAATATAGTTTAGGTAACTAGCGCTATTAATATAAGCATTTCAGTGTATTTGCATTGAATACCCATTTTATTATTTTTTTAGACTTTTGAGTTTTAATTTGTAGTCATATTCATGTTATAATAGTAAATATTAGAATCCATAAAATGAAATCCACCATGGCTAAAATCTTTGGAAGATTGAAAAATATGGTAGGGCTGTTAAAAATTTATCATTGCAAAGAAGATATTTTCATCTCATTAAATGTTAAATAATAATAAAGAGGAACAACAAACAAATAATTAAAAAAACATAATTTATTTTTTTATCACTGATTAATTTTGTTTCTCTTCATTAATAAATAAGTTAAGATTTAGCTTTATTTGAATAAATTAAGTGTGTCCTTAAGTGTAAATTACGGAAATTTAAGAATAGTATGACATGAAATAAACGAAGTAAAAAAAATACTACTCTAATATGCTATAAAAAAGGCACATTTATTGCTGATTTAATGCAAAACATGTTACAAAGTATACAACAGGATGAGAAAACTACAAATGCTTTTCGTTTTAATGCACCTGGAAATAAAATATGGAGCAAAGAAAGTTCATTCATTTCATAATTATTAAATTTATATATGTATATTTTTTAACTAACAAAAATTTTTTGAATGTCAGTACAATGTCAAACAACAACAGCATAACAGATAAACTTAAATTTTTAAAGCAAATTTAAGTACTAGGACAAATAAGTAGTCTTAGAGTTACATTGAAGTAATATTTTATAACAGAAATCATATTTAATACAGAACTCAAAAATTCCCCCCAAACTGTATTAGGAATATATAAATTTCTGATAAGCTTTCTAAAACATAAATGATTTCAGATTAGGCATTATATAACAAACCGAAACCCATTTATTTTGTTTTTGAAACTATAATGACCATTTTAAAATATCTTTACATGAGACCAGTGAATTTCGAAGAGGCAAAGATCAAAATTATCTGCAAAAAACTGATAAATTCAAAAGTTTCATTTACTTTGTATAATTAAAAAACTACTTTAAGAATATTATCATTATTAATAAAAATTATTTAACTTGAAAACAATATAATGCACAGAATTGATGCAAAGTCGAGAAGATTTTGAAGGATTACTACTACTTAATTATACAAAGCATTATACCAGTTTTGCTTGGGAGTTACAAATACTGGTTGAAGGATTTAAACGTTTTACATTAGAATAGACAATTTTAAATACACTAGACAGTTATGGAACACTTTGTCCTTAAAAACATAGTATACTGAGTAAAGACTGTGTAAATATATTCCAGATGACTAATTTTCAATACTTTTCATTTACATAAAATGGCTTTTCAAAATTAACATCATAACAATCACAGCAATATGTTTTATCTATTTTTAATAAACTGGGATACAGAATGAATTATACTATGGGAAATAGTATAGGTTACCTATTCACTGGGTACTTAAATCATCAGCCAAATAAGAAAAAGAAAATGATCACAGTAAAGCAGGAATGATTTTGAAAGTAAAGAAAAAGTAACAAATCTCAACTGAATAAAATATGTTAATCTATACATACGTTTTTAATATAGGTATAAATCTTTATTTTATTTTACATAAAATTATTAATTCTATATAGATATTTAAAAAATGGAATGCTAATGAAAATTCTTAGGTAGAAAATCATATACTTGTAAACAAGTCTGACATTTTACAGCAAGTCTCTTCATTTAGATCTCAACAGTTTTTTCTCATATTTACACATTCCCATATAAGTGTAAAGAAATATAAGATTTTAAAAGTGTTTTCTTTAATAACTATTTTTAATCATGGTCTAAAATTATCTAAATCATCCAGAAGAGAAATAAATTATTACTATTATTATTATTAAAAAAAAAAAAAAATTCAAGAATTTAAACTATTTTATATAAAGATCATCACAACACAATAATACTATTATATAACAGAGCTCATTAAACACAGTTAAGAACTTCAATAGTTCCAATCAAATTAACATTTTAACATCAATAAATATCCAGTTTAAATAAATTTTGCTAAAATAAGAATATTTAAATGTAAATAAAGATTATACTACCATGTAACATTTTTTTAAAACAAATTTTATTAATAAGAAATTGCAAACTACTGGCTTGAGAATATTTATAATGCAGAAGAATATGAATATTTATAAAAATAACTTATAACAGTCCATAATTTATAAACTTTGAAGAAAATTAGATCACAGAATATATATATATATATAAATAAAAGAACAATTTTCTCTTGAACACAGCAGATGTTGAAAATAAGAAGCAGCAGGCAGCTTTCAAGGCTTACTGAAATAAAAATATACAATAAATGTCAAAAGATTTTTTTTTTTTTTTTTTTTTTTACAAGTGACTTAAAAGGGCCTTAATACAAAATACAAATCAGATATAAAATAAATAACATTTTTCCTTGGATGCAACACCTAACTAAATATTTTGACAAATTAATGATGCTTAAACACGGTATGTTAAAATATGCCTACTGCCTTTTTTATTTCTAATAACACACAAATTATTTCAAATGATATTTTAGATTTTGAGCATACACAATGAACTCCTATAATATTTTTATATGCTAAAATCATTGTTATTTAATAGAAATGGAAACATGTATGATAAAATATATACATATATCGTTCAAGAATATATATGAAAATATTCAATCTGTACAGACATTTGTCATCAATTATAAATAATGTTAATGCTTGTTATAAATTGTACATAAAGGAACATTTAAATAACTTTGTGGCATAATATAAATGTTAAAAGTATGAATGAATGACAATATAACATGCAGGGTTGATCATTTGTTTAAAAGAAACTTTGATGCAAATAATAATAATTTGGCACTCTGAGAGTGAAAAAATAACAATTTCTAGTCACATTAGGAGCCTCTATGAACCACAGCACCCCCATATAGTGTGGGAGCTAGGTGCAGGCTCAGTTACAATACTTTATAGAGTTTTTTCTTATAAGCATATGACTTGTGTGCATTGATATATCTTTGATAGTTGACTAATCCTTAAGTGTCTGAAATAATCGAACTCTGGGCAACAGATATCAAGGTTTGTGCAAGTCGCAAAATTATATGCATTATCAAAAACTTCTAATGAACTACACAGCTGCTAAACAGCTTTTAGTGATTAATGTTTTTTTTTTTTTTTTTTTTTTTTTTTTTTTGCATATAACGCAAGAAAATGTTACCAAACTACGACACAGATGTAAATTCTTCACATGATCATACAAAGTTTGTCCCATATAAAATGCTTATGATTTTCTAATTTAAAGTTCTTTTAAAATTCATTCATTCATCATTTTCAAAAAGTTTCCTCATATTTAAAAACAGCATTTCATTCACTGCTTTTTTCATTCCTATAAAACTACAAGCATTTTTTGAAAACAGAATCTTATAAAACACTTGGAGGAGAAATAAAGGAAAGAAAAATTATAATGACATAAGCAATAAACACAATTTCTTTTTTATACTTTACACAAAAGAACTATTAAAATTTCCATAAAAACTGATAAGCATTCTTAATGGATGAGAATAATTTAGTTGCAAGATTAAAACATGTTTCTTTTCAGAAAATTTTCCATGCTTATAAGATAAATTTTTTAAATAGATCAGACACAAAGAGGCTAGCATTAGTATCTCAAACTTTCCTCCTTACTATTTTTAGTATTTATATATTTACATGAATGTACAACACTAGTATGGCTGATAATTACATGAATAGGAAGACAGAATCTACAATTATACAATCTACAAACACACTAAAGATAGGTAAATGAGATTGCATACATATATTTTTTGCATTACATAAAAATGACTGCAATAAAACATTGAAAACAGAACAAATCACGCAGAAATATGACAAATGTTTATAGTACTTTTCTTATTTTCCAATGAATGATATCCAATGTGATTATCAAATGTGAAAATACTGTACACTTTTATTTTTTAGTAAACATATCTCCAGTAGCTTTGTTGGTTCATTCACAATGATACGTTAAGACAAATTGTAAAACAGTTGATATATATTTTCAGTATTAAGTGAAAATATAACAAATATTATTACATCAATGAAAGATATTATGCATGCACTCTTTTACATGACAGTACAATTTTATTCAGTATTATTCTGATCATTTGCTTGACTAATTTGTTTAGAATGAATGAATAAGATGACCTGCATTTTAAAATCCACTACAGAAGAGGAAAAACAAATATGGAAGTGAATATAATACATTTACAACACACTGAACAGAGAGCATTCTGTAGCAAACAGCTTCCACAGACAATAGAATTAATTCGTGAAAATGATATGTTTAAAAAATAATGCACACATCACATGCACAAGCTAGTATAACATTTATTCTTCAATAATTAGATGATTTTTCTAAGATGTGATTAGTATTCAGGCTTCTTAATGAAGAAACTTACATCATATTTTCTGTTCTAGGTAAAAATTTGAATGCAGAATAGTAGGAAAAAATTATGAATGCTATTAGAAAAACAAAAAAACTTGCATTTGATCATTTTTTTAGGCATACTTTCACTGGTAGACAAATCACAAGTCATAAAAGACCGTCATTTATACACATGATCTATCATTCAATTTTTCTTTTTTTTTTTTTAAATTCCATCAATCACTGAAATAACTTCTACAATGATAATGCAAAGTTTCTTTCTTCCTCTTTTTTTTCATATTGTTCATGTACAATTACATAAAAATTCATGATGAAAAACATTCTTGAAATATGTCTAAATATGAGACATTTTATAAAACCTTGAAATGATGAAACAGTTGCTGGCAAAAAACAGTAAAATTATACTAGAAAAATGTCATTAAAAAAAAAAAAATATTTAAAATCCTTAAAAATAAAATCTGTTTTAAGAAAAACGCTAACAGAATATGTATGAAAGTTGACAATAAACTCATAGATAAAACGATATTGACATGTTGTGAAAAGATTTATATGTTTCATGCACAGTTACGAGCTATTCATTTTATGTTCTTCCTGTTCTTTTATTTTTCATTTGTTTCAATCAAAAGCTTCAAAACTATCTAAAAGTATAAGAACATTGCAATTAGATAAAATGCCTGTTATTAGGAAAGCAACATATGAAATACTTGCTGAAGAAGAAAATACATGCTTCCAGTCTCTATTACAAAATATTCAATATATCATTTATTTAAAATATTACTTTTAAAATGTCAAATTTTAAATTATAGCATTGAAATTTCACAGAATAGTATAAAACTTGACATTTCATGATTGTAAAGTTGATAAAGATTTCATAAAACTTTAAATAGAGATGATCAGAAGTTTAAATAAAAAATTTGCTAAAAGCATTGTAAAACAAAATATGCCTTAAAAATTCCATCTATACACTGGTGGTAAAAACTTATGGACTACTGTTATTTTCAATGATTACAGTTAAGAAATAGATCAGCAGCAGCACGTGTAAATTTGCATGGATGTGGGATGTACTCTGTTTTGTGAAACTTATAAAAATTTTGTACTTCTGCTTTTGTCGATTACGTGACAGCAGAGATAAGAGATTTTAGGCAATCGGTGGGTGCTGTGAGTTGTCATTAGATGTTAAAATTGAAGGAGATGGAGTGAAGCTTGAACATTGAAATTTTGAACATGTCTTCGAGGCATCATTTAGATGATATTACTCATGGTAGAATAATCAGGAAGTTGGAAGAAGGACGCAAAATAAGAGATGTTGCCTGTGAATTTAACATCACGCACAGTATTGTTTCTAGGCTATGGGCGGCATTCCAAAAGAGTAGAATATGTACTAGGCGCATAGGAGGAGGCCGTCCTAGCAGTACTACATCCCAAGAAGATCACTATATTGTTATTTCAGCAAAAAGGAACCAACGCAGCACAGCTGGTCAATTAGCAAATCAACTTTGTGCTGCCACAGGAACTAAAATATTGTGAAAAACTGTTGCAAGACATTTGAAAAAGGGTGGTCTATACACCCAAAGACCTGTTTTGTGTGTGTCCCACTCTCGAGATGCCAATGTAGTGCCCATTTACAGTGGTACCATATGCATCGTAATTGGACTAATGATGACTGGTCTACTGTGCTCAGATTCAGTCTATCGTCTGATTGTAGGTGTAAACTGATATGGCACGAGGTTGGTAGTGCTTATTGTAATGAAAATATTCTAGAAAGAGATCGATATGAGACTTCAAGTATCATGGTGTGGGCAGACATCACGTTCAATGGCCACACGGATCTATGTGCTTGACCAAGGGTCCATGACCAGCAGACGGTATATTGAAGACATCCTTCTTCCACATGTTCGACATTTTCGAGGTGCTGTTGGCGAAAAGTTTTGTTTTATGGATGATAACACACCTTATCATCGCACACAGTCTGTACAAGATTTTCTTGAGGCTGAAGATATCCATCACATAGACTGGCCAGCATGTTCTCCTGACCTGAATCCCATTGAAAATGTATGGGACTTGGGGAGACATATTGCTGCTCAACAATTTCCTCCTGCAAACAAGGAAACCCTCATCCATCAGGTGAAGGAGGAATGGGCCAACTTGCCTCAACAGCTACTGAATCATGTTCTGCCACACTGTGTTGAAGGTTGTCTCTCATTACATAGTGGCCACATTCCTTATTGATATAGCATTGACGATTGTTAATTTTGAGTATTTTGCTTTCTTTGTACAGTCATGTTTTTGGACAATATTCATGTTTCAGAAAAATAACCTGCAGTAATACCCTGTATACATCCTTTCAACAAAATTTTTATATTAAATCCTGCGTAAAATTCTGTTAATACTATTGTTTGCTTCTTGGCCCACAATCTCACGTAGATTCTTATTTATGTATACATTTCTTTTTGGTCCTTAAGTTTTGTCCACCAGTGTATATCACTGAAATAGTATCACTTTTTGAGAGCTGACACATAACTGAATTTCAGCATTAATACATTAGTTTTTAACATAAAAACATAATGATGAAAAATTATATAAAAAAAATGAAAAATTAATATAAAACCACTGAAATACAGGGTAAGTTGAGAGTCTTCAACACATTTAAAAATTCAGTTAAAAAATCAATTAGCAATTTTTGGAAAAAAAATTTTTAATTCCCCTAAACAAAACTTTTGATCATGAGAAACATTTCTGTACAAACTACACTCTTGTACAATAATTACTTGAATTTTTAAATGCATCAAGAACTTTCAGCCGACCCTATAGTCTGACCAAAAACACCTACATTACAGTCGGCTCTCGTTAATTCGAAATCGGATAAATCAAATCTTCGTTTAATTTGAACTAAACATGAAGTCCCAAAATTTTCAATGGCAGAATAATGTTAAAACTTTTCATTTATTCGAACTCATTTTCTCTTGACTTCGTTTAATTTGAACTAATGAGAATTCCATTTTTTCATTTTTCCTTACTTTCTCACGGACTTCAGATCCTTGAAATAACTTTCATTCTTTCATTTTTGTCAGAATTGTTCTGAACTAGTATAATATTTCCATGCATTTGAAATCCGCTTTCTTAGTGTGCCCTGTCTGTCCATCAATGACACATTCGCCCTTTCTTCCATTGTGCTTTTCCTAATCCCTTCTGTAGCATTTGACCCAGTGACATTCCAAGAAATTCACTGAGTGGACATCTGTTAAAGATAGGGGAAACCTATTTTATCACTACATTCTACTTTCACTCTAAGGATCGAATTTTTCAGTCAATGGTTTTACTTACTGCTAAATTGTTTTTTGAGAAAGTAAAAGATCTTGTTTCTTTAAAATATGGCTCCACGTGGAAGTTATAAATTGTTAACTCTAGAAGCCAAAGTGGAAATTATTAAAAATGTAGGATGTGGCCAATCTAAGACAGAAATTGCTGCAGAATATGGAATAAAAAAGAATACGCTGTCTACTTACTTGAAAAATAAAGAATTCATCCTGAAATCATGGGAAAAGGAAAGATTTGCTAAAGGACGAAAACGTATGAGAACAGCAGCCCATGAGGATTTAGGGGAAGCTTTACTGTTATGGGCAAAAGATGCATTGGCAAGAAATGTACCTTTGAGTGGACCTATATTGGCAGCTAAAGCGAAAGAACTTGCACTACTCATGGGTATTAAAAATTTCAATTGCAGCGAAGGATGGCTGACACGTTTTAAGCAGCGAAATAACATCATACACAAAACTGTGTGTGGTGAAAGTGGTGCTGTAGACCTCGCTGCTTGCAATGAATTCTGCGAAAAGCTACCCGAACTTATTTCTACTTATACAATGAAAGACGTGTTTAATGCCGATGAAACAGGGTTGTTTTATAAACTTCTTCCTAATAAGACTTTAACATTTAAAGGTGAAACGTGCACAAGTGATAAACTTAGAAAAGACAGGATAACTGTGATGATAGGTGCCAATATGGATGGAAGTGAGAAGTTAAAATTGTTAGTTATTGGTAAATCAACTAATCCACGTTGCTTCAAAAGAGTTAAAACACTGCCTGTTGATTATGTGGCAAATGCCAAAGCCTGGATGATGCGTGAGATCTGCATCAGTTGGTTAAAAGAACTGGATAAAAAATTTTCTTGTGAAAACAGAAAAATTCTATTGCTGCTAGATAATGTGCAGAGTCATTGTAAACTACTAACACTGAGCTCTATAAAGATTGAATATTTACCCCCTAATACTACAGCACAACTGCAACCGATGGACCAAGGAATAATTCAAAATTTAAAACCTCATTACTGTAAAAGGGTTCTAGAACAAATTTTATTTTTGATTGACCTTAAAGAAAGCTACGACATAACATTATTCACAGCCATCAACGATTTATATGCTGCGTGGGACGCCGTACAAGCTGAAACAATAGAAAAATGCTTTCGACATGCCGGATTTATCCATCCATCTAAAAAGAGTGGTTATAATGCAAATGACGAAAATGACAGACCTTTTGAAGAAATAGAATTTCCAAACTTTTCTGAAAAGTTCCAATGCGATATTATGTTATATTACGTTATATTACGTTGCGATATTAGAGTATGTAGCGGCCGACAATAGTTTAGAAGTATCTGGACCCTTAACTGTGGAAGAAATTGTTGAAACAATTCACGAAAAATGCAATGAGGAGATGGAATCGGATTCTGGTGATTCAGCTACTATGTCCCAAGTGCTTTCCTTACCCACAGAAAAGTCAACTGCACAATCAATTGAGTGTTTGCGTACATTTATCCTGATGCAGCCGTCATCAGACAAAGAACTTAACTGTTTGTTACAAATAGAAAAACTGGCTAAAAAGTCAAAAATGAATAGGACTAAGCAAACAACAATTGATAATTTTTTTCATAGAGATGATAAATAAGTGTAAATAATTTCTTAAATGTTCATCTAATTTCAGGAAAGAAAATTATAGTACAATTAAAATGTAATTTTAAATGCCGTTGTTCTATAGTGTATTATTAATTTTTATGTTTTATTTATATTATTTTAATGTTATTAATTATTTTATGTATTTATATCTTTTAATTTAATATTAAGTCATTCTAACGATAACATCCGAAATTTAAAAAAAAATACTATAACAGTAATTCTATTGTAATAGTTCCACTTTAAGCATGTTTTCTCTCATACTTTCCATAATTCGAACTCTGGATAATTCGAACATTTCTTGTGGTCCCGACAAGTTCGAATTAACGAGAGCCGACTGTATATGGAAAATAAAACAATTATACTTAACACAAGATTTAATTAACATTATCAAAACTAAGAAATATTTAAGCATATTTTGTTTCTATACATGAGATTATTATACTCATGCATAAAGAAAATAAATTTAATAGCATGCATTTTTTAAACAGATAAAATTTAAATAACAAATATTTGACAAAACTATGAATAATAATTTGAAATAAATTTGAATAATACAGCTTGAAATCCTGTAATTTAAAAATAAATACCAGAAACTGGAAAGAATAATCATATTTTTTCTGACATTACTACAACTCAGTACATACAGTATAAAATTCATCATTATTAAATCAAGACTAAATGAAAAGGAGGGGCGGGGTCAAAATTAAGATGTAACAATTATTCAGAGAAATTAAAATTGATATAAGATGCATACCTGAATTTTATACAACAACATATGAAAATCATTCGTATATAGTCTCAGAATTAAAATAAAGATATACTTACTGAAACATGGTTCGGACAACCATTATTAAAAAATCTTCATAGGAAACTCTGATAACACCACATCGCTCAGTATCATGAGCTTGGAAGGCAGCAGTTAAAGACTGAAACATAAAATTAACAAATTATTAGCTAATACGTCCTGTTTTTGTTTCATGCATTATAACAGGGTCGTCATTCAATTCTTGAAAAAAAATATTTTGCCTGTGCCATACAACATGACATATACGCACAGAACACATAGATGCAGTTTGTACAATCTCTCTCAAAAGTTTAGGCACACAACAGTAAAATTGGAGGAGAAATATATGAAATTTTATAATAAATATACAAAATGTAATTGAACTTGAAACATAGTAGAAATACAGAGTCCAGGAAAATTAATGTGACTACAGCCTACTTTCTACATTGGCATGAACTTGCCAATCACAGAAGGCAAGTGCCAGCAACACTAGCAGTCGAGGGTATATAAAAAGTGTCAGAAGGATGTGGAAAACATTGAAATTGCTGCAGTAATGCAGAAATGGGGTGATTTATCTGACATCTCAAAGGGCATGATCATTAGCCAAGTGTGGAAGCATTTCTGAAATGGCTAATTTTGTGAACAGTTCACATGCTGCCATGGTAAAAGTATACCATGAATGGCAAAATGGTACTATCCAAAATCAGCAATGTGGCAAGTGTGGTGCAGATGACAGAGATTAAGGACAGCTGCAGAGATGCATTTGAGTGAATAATGTGCAACTGTCAACTAACTGAACACCAAGATGAACCAAAGGGCTTCCAAAAGTGTACCCTCAATGACAGTTCAGTGAATATTGCTGTCTATGGGTTTCAGCAGCAGACAGCTGGTTAATGCATCTATGGTTGATGGTTATTTCTCAAAGATTAAAGGCTGGAATTTGTACACCAGTACTGTAGCTAGGCATCTACTGAATGATGGCAGGTGACTTTTTCCAATGAATCATGTTTTATGCTCCATTGGACAGATGGATGTATGTGCATACAGCATAAAATGTCAGAAAACAAACACTCTGCTACAACTGCTGGGAGGGTCCAATCTGGAAGAGGCAGTGTTATGATCACTGGAATGTTTTTGCGGCATGAAAGTGAATCGATCAATGAAAATATGGGTCTCTCCTTGCAGACCACGTCAACCCTTACATGTGGATTGTATTTCCTCTGCACAATGACATCTTTCATTCCGGTAAGACAACACAATGTGTCATACAGATCACAGTGCATGTATGTGGTTCAAAGAGCACCAGGATGAGTTTACTGTAAGGTACATCAATTTTACTCTTGTGAAAATCAGGACAAATTTTCATAAATATTTCCAATTCTTTTATTACAAAATATATTTAAGATAAAATTGATATAGCCATTTAAAAAACAGAAGTGTTCTACTCCATAAAACATACCTAATTTCTAAGAAAAAGCATTTTAGTTGTCTAGAAAATAAATCAAATTTTTGTTTATCTTGTGACTGATGGAAATGCAATATTCAAAAATTGTGTTTGGCGTAGAAATGCTATGAATTATATAAGGATGTAGAACTAAAATTTGCAGATTATGGTGGCGTAGTTATAACTTTTAAAAAAGGAAAAATCACCAAATTTATCCGATAACACATGAATTAATTATACTTGATTCTGTAAAATGCTAAGTGTTACTCGTGACATTTTGTTCATAATGGAATTTCTGAAAAATTCACTTTAAACACATACAAAAAAAAAGATTAAAATATGTTTTAACAAATTTATTTTTAATTTTAAAACAATTTTTTAATGCTGATTAAAGTTGAAAATAACATAAAAGGAATTATAAAAGTTATTAGAGTTTGTAAAAACCCTCGAGAGTAATGTGGAAACATTAATGCTAGCTATGATTTTTTTTTTTTTTTTTTTGCACCAAATAATGTGGTCATCAAATTCAAATTTGACCATTCCTTTTACTTTTGTTAGCACTGAGCACTTTATTTGATAATCAACTACTACTACCGTATTAATACCACAAAACTTTAAATCCTCATATTTTACATTCACACACTGACCTCAGTGTAACTTCGCAGTTTCTGCTACTAAATAGAATACATCATTGTCTTTATTATCAGTAATATCACTTGCAACTTCTCTTGCATCATTATTTGCTTAATGAAACACAAATTATTTGTACAAATCATGTTGTGGGTATGGTTTGTAATAGATAGTGGCTTTTTTCATGTTTTGAACGAAATGTATTTTTTGGTTGCCTTTCACTATTGGCAGTTTCTCTCAGAATAATGAAATGCATTGATTAAGTTATTTTCGATTTCCTCATCTGGTACATGGGGTATGCTTACCTTTGTTTTGCCATAAACAATTTTGACAAAATCAACAGCATTCCTTAAAATTTTTAGCACATACTTCATTGAACACATCATTTTATAACAGCGCCGAGTCAGTCTACAGCAAGCTTACCATGATCTGTTGAAAAAATGACAGTTAAATTATTTGAGATTGAAGTCTGATTTATTGCTATCATGTTTGTTAAGTTACAGTTTTGTTTAAATTGACTGGAGCAGCTATCAGAAAAACAAATACTTTTGTCAAATAATTTTCTTGGGAATACTCTATTAAAATTTTGCACAGAAAATCAACCATGAGTTACATTGTCCTAAATAATTGCATATGATTTTACTTTATTGGCATCCAAATAACAACAGTAAATACAGTCAATTGTTTATTTGACCTGTGTGCAGACTAAATTTCATCTTGGCATAAGCAGGCATAGTTCTCAGCAGTATCTACTTGAATGACAATTCTTTTAGAAGTGGTTATTTTTTTCGCATGATCAAAATAAACCTGTGTACAAGTTTGAATGAATGTGTGCAGCAAAAATGGATGTAAATATTTTCAAAGATTTTGTAAACAATCAGAAAGGGTTTCTACAACTGTTACTTTTCAAAACATTTATAAACATTTTCCATTGACAGTAACTCAGCAATTCTGGATTATGGATTGCAGTTCAAAATAATTCTTAAGAAATTTTTTACAAAAATGTTGAATGAAGGAAGTAGATAAGCTACTGGCTTGTGAATTGCTTTAAAGCTTTCATAACAAATGCAAACATCCTGAGGGATATATTTATATGAATTTATGAATCTAGGCCTTACAGCTTCAAAAGATTATTTCTCTTGTCTCTGCAACAAGTTTCTATTTTCTTTATAGGATTTCTTAGTTTTTTGAACAATAGCAGAGTTTTGAATAAGTATTTGAAGTAAACTTAACTTTTTAGGTATAGAACTAGGTTTTCTTTTAACACACTTCACAATTCTCACCAAAGCTTCTAAAGGCAATGATTTGATTGAATTTCTTTACCACATCTATCTATGGTTAGTTCTCTACTTTTTCTTTATTATACTTTTTCTATTGATAAAGCATTTTATGACTCTAAAGACATTTCTTTCACTCTATCATAATACATTTTGTTTTGCTTCTTTCTTATTGCTACATATTCAGTTTCATTCTTGGATTTTTCTCTTCACAATTTGTGGCACTTGTAAGTATTTTTCCCGCTCTTTAAAACAACTTCATCCATAAGAAATACTATTAGAATCCTTCTTTTAAGAAATATTATCAGAATCTTTTCTTTAAGAATTACTATAAGAATCCTTGTAGAACATACACCAGAATTCACTTGGAAAATTTTTTACAAAGCTTGTAAAAATGTCTGGTCAAAGACCATATGCTTCAAAGAAGAAGAAAAAAAAAAAAAAAAAACTCAAAAATGTCACAAGTTGATTTTTTTTAATTTGTCTCTAATCTGTTATCATGATTGTTTCATAGTGTTAAGTATATATAAAAATAAAATCATTCATTTTAAAAAGCTGATTGAAAGTAATTTAATTTGTTTGAAACTTACAGAATACAGTTAGTTATGGTTATAGATTACTCTAAGAACTGTTCTAATAAAGAAGAAACTAACTAAACTACAAGTATTGTTTTGTTTTAACACAACTTTTGATATAAAAATGTTAAGCATTACTCTTGTGACACAGTGATTTGTTACTCTTGTGACAACATTCCAGATCTTATTCCATGCATAACAAACAAAATATTTAATGTAAAATACGAGTATGTCTTAGTTCACTAAATCTATGAGTTAGAAGCTTTCCATAAAAATTTTAAGTAGTTTTTATAAAATTGAAACTTTTATATGTTTTTTGTTACTCTTGTGACATTTAAGTATCAACTGTTATACAGTCAAAATTGCATTTAAGACCTTGTCTAAAATGTTTTAACTATGTAGAGCTGACAGATATGATAATAGTGTACTATTATTAAATCATAATAATATCCTTTAATGAACAAAAGTAAAAAAAAAATTCAATAAGTGGTATTTTAAACTCAAGTGTAAATTAAGTTTAATACTGTCAATTTGTAGCATATTTGCACTATAGACTTGTTCTTATAAAATTAAAACTTGCAAGTTCATGTACATCAAATCTTTAGGCTTACAATGATGTATCGCACATATATTTTGGCTTAAAAAAATTTAAGCAAAAACTTTCAATTCCAGTGGACATACCCTCTATTCCCTGGCCTTAAAACGTACTGGACTTGATCTTAAAACCTACAAGAATCTGTGGGACCACCTCAAATGGGTTGTTCACACCATGGATCCTCAACTGTGCAACTCAGGGCAGCTTGCCACAGAACTAGGGCGGCAGGACTCCACATCCATGTGAGTACTTTCCAGAACCTCATTGACTCTCTTCCTGCCCCACTCACAGCAATCTGTGCTGCAAAAGGGGGTTATTCTGGCTATTGACACGTGGTCACATTAATGTGACTGGACAGTTTATTAGAATGGTTACATCAGAAAATATACACTTTTCTTGATTTTTCTTTAAAAACTTATCTCAAAATACTATTAATAAATGACATCACGTAAAAGTGTTAAATGGTGTTTTTTTCAATGTGTCTAAACCTTTGAGACACAGTATAGTTAGATTTTTTTTTAAATTATCAAAATTAAGATAATGTACCCATTTATTCATTTTGATGTGACTTCTTCAAATTATTTTATAAAATATAATAAGTAAATAATATGTTTTGTTGAATTTTGTATTGTTATTTAATGAGTGGTATTTTCTTGGTTGAGCCTAAACTTTTGAGACAGTCTGTATTACAAAATTTAATTAAATGTATTTTGGAAAAAAAAAATTCTTCCCATTTTATAACAAATTGTATTGCCTGATATTTTTTCAAAGATTTAACAAATTACAAGAGATTTTCAATTTCCATGGCAGTTTTGTGAAATAATGTTTAAGCAATTAAACCAGAAATCTCATAAACTTGAAGTAATAATAAATGAATAATTAATTTCAAATATATGTACTAACTTGCAGCATGGTACATGCTTGAATATAATCATCAAATGTTATTGACCCTGTATTGCCTCTATCAAACTTTTTAATTAGAAGATCATAGAATGTATCAGAAAGCCTAAAACCTATAGAAAATACAAAACATATAACAATTGCAAGATAAATATTAAGTAATTTCAAATAAATAAATATTAAGTAATTTCAAAAACATTGTTTGAACAACATTTGAATAATACTTTAAATAAATATTTGACAAGCATTTAATGATGAAATAAAATAAAGAGAAATTTATAAATTTATTAACTAATTTTTACATACACTTTCTACACATGAACAAAAAATACAACACCATTAGTTTGTATATTTTGGAAAAGTAAATCAAATAACCTAAAATTAAATTAAAATGCATACCAAATGTTGCAAAAGCAGTTTTCAATTCATTTTTGTCAATAGATCCAGAATGATCTTGATCAAAGCTTTTAAAACAATTTAGCCAATCAGTTACATATTTCCATAAGGCACAGAATTCTTCAAAACTGACAGTTCCACTTCCGTCTTTATCAAACATTCCTAAAATATTCAAAATAGAAATAAAAAATATGTAATTAGATGCACAAGAAATTTTAATGCTATTTAAGCATACACTAGATGTTCTATTTCCAGATCATATAGTAAGCATAAAAGTTAGTTATAAATAGATATACTTTAATAGCAGCATTTTTACTCACAAATACTTACCAATCATGAGTCTCACAGTCTCAGGATTAAAAGGCCTCCAAGTACCTAAAAGTAAACCAAATTTAAATCTTATGAAGATATGGACATCATCATTAATAAGCAAAAAATAAATCTGGATCTGTATGTCCTCAAATGTGTTATGTATAAAGGCAAATGTATAGGATAAAACAATAAAACTGTCTTACCACAAGAATGATGTATTTTTAATGAATTAATTACAATATATATATATATAAAGGATATCACAAAAGAACGAATTAATCTAAAACATTTATGGAAGGGAAGAGAAGCAAAAGGAAAAAAAATAAATAAAAAATTAGTAATGCAATATATTTTTTTAATTCATACATTTGCACTTGTCTTCATATACATACAAGGATATAAAATCTACAAGCTCATCAATCAGATGGGCTACCTAGTTATAAAAAAAGCATTCTGTGCTAATCCATTTATCCTTTAGTTATTCAAGTAGTCTCTTCAGTTTCTTTAAGTTACATTCCTTTAAATGCCGTATTTATGTTTTTCAAACTTCCGATGATATAATTTACCAGACGTCACTTTTCCGTATCATAGATTGTACTATGTGGTTTACTTTTTCCTTCGCCAGGTGGTGGTAACTAGCTTTATGAATGAATTAGCTGATGTAGTCTACTCTGACAAATCACTGCCTCATCGAACATTCCCGAAAGGGGATGTGTCGGCACGTTTACCGCTAGTCATTGTATAAAAGAGTTTTTCCCTCCTCGGAACTTCATTCAGTTCTTTCCTCATATTGGAAGTCTTGCCATTAGTTATCATGTAATGGAAAGTAATTTTTAACTACATTTGTAAAAGATCTCATTCTTCAGTTTTTAAACATCAAGGCTTTTTAGAATCATAGTTTCATATCTGCATCATATCTTGTGAGATGGTTGTTGTCACTGTTTAAAGTCACTTTTAAAATCTCTTGGATATGCTTATAAAGCTGTTTATGGAAAAGGGGTAATTTTTTCTGTTTGTAAAGATGCTGATTCTTGGACTGTGTATGTCCTGAAGGAATATGGCTTTAGCTTGAGTAAGTAAATATCTGGAGGAGTTGGTGATGTTTCATCAGAACCTGTCCCATGACATTGGTGGATTGGAACCTGTTGATATGAGTGGTGATTGATGAAATGAAATTTTTGAAGTGTTTTCCCGGTGATATTATTTTAAGTGGATCATGTACGGGTACGATGTTATAGATAATTTTTGAAGAAGGGGGGGGGGGGGGTGATATATTTTTTTAAAAGTCTTTATAATTAAAAATTCAGATAAAAGGTTAAAATTTTTTAGATTTACTTAATTGATATATAAATTTTTTTTTGTATTTTTGAGAGTTTAAATGTTAGAATATTTTTATAAATCTTTAAGCATAATGTAAATTAATGAAATTTAGATATAAAATATGGCAAACCAGGGCTCATGTTAAAAGGCTTTTATGATGATATTGAAGTCTGAGAAGATCATGTTTTGAAGAAAAGTATGGTTTCTACTCATTGGGAAAATGTTGGATGACTTCACTTTGGAAGGTTGTGTCAGCTTAAATATGGAAATGTTCTTCTTCATCAGATTGCTGGATGTTCTCTGATAGAGAAATGTACTTCTGTTTACTACACCAGTTCTTTAGTGAAAGTATTTTTGGAGATCCATTGAGTGTTAAAGCTCAAATTTTTGATATCTAGTAGCTAAAGAAATGCTCTGGTGATTTTTCAATGAATTGTTATTGATGCTCAATCAACAAGTTAATCTAGTGTAAGAACCAGTAGTGTACAAGAACTGTATTTTTCTGAGCTGGATTTACAAGTGTTTTTGAACATCGCATCTGTGATTCACCGTGTGGCTTTTGGCAGTGGGGCGTGCTGACCCCCTGCTGACTTGTTTTTCTATATGAACAATCTGCAAAGGACATTCTTTGATAACATCTCTGATGAAAGAACTGTCGTGTTGATTGATTATGGTGGACTTCTGATGCATTTTAATAATTTTTTTTAGGTATTTCTTCAATGGGAAAATTAGTAAGATCTTTTAGTATCAGATGTCGGATCCTCATCATTTGTTATGCAAATCACCCTTTCTATATTTTTAGATATCTTATGATAATGTTTGATAGATACCGCATGGGGAGCGATGCTGTCTAGTATGGAACTATTGTATATAAAAATATTTGTTAGGGATTTTTAGAGGTAAAATATTTAAATTTTTAAAAATACAGTTGAGTCTCTATATAATGAAATCCATTGTTCCAGTAAAAAATTCGTTATATAGAGAAATCTGTTATATAGAGAATGAGTAAAAATTCCTATTTAATGTGTAAATTTTGTACAAAAATTAATTTTGAGGTGTTTAATTAAGAATTTGAAATGTTTAACTATAAATATTAACCTAATATTGTATTTCTGAATTATTTAAACAGTTTCAAAAAAGAGAACAGACATTTATTTGAAAGCATAATAAAAATCACATCAGGAAAACTTACATTAATTTTAGACGAAGAAATCTGTAATTTTTCACTGTTTTAATTTCAAAATTGTTACACTCTCGAAAAAATGTTCACACTTTAGTAATGAATGAAAAATTGTATCTGGAACATTTTCCTCCATTTGAATTCTCATTCACCTTTAAACTTCAATTACCTCTCTGATCCCACTCTTATATATGTAACAATCCAATTGACACTGTTTTAAGAAGTATGTTGAAAGATGTGTGGGAAGGGGGGGGATGAATTTGTTGGGCATAAAAAAGAAGGAGATTCAAGGTAGAAAAGTAAGATAAAAAACTCAGCACTGAACTATAAATCTCTAATCAGTGATGGAAAATTGATTCCATGTGATTTGGAAGCTTTTTTAAAACAATAAATAAAGAACATTTCATGAAAAAATTTGTTTTAATGAGATCATGGGAAAAAGGGACCGTTCCTACTAAAATTTCGTTATATAGAGAAATTCGATGTATGGAGTTTCGTTATAGAGAGACTCGACTGTATATACTGTAATTTCGGGTATATAGCCCGCAGATCAAACAATTCAGTTTGGACCCAGAAATTTTATTCAGTATTTGAAGACCAATATTTACCGTGATCTAAGAAGTTGCATTTTATTTAAAAAAATTTCTGGGTTGAAACACGATTGTTTGATCCGTGGGCTATACACCAGCAATTATGGTATGTTTTTGTGGCAATTAAATTTAAAGGTTTAAATTTGAATTCATATTGAATTTAAAGGAGTAGGTGAAACAAGGGAGGTTTGACCATAGGGGAGGTTTGACCCACCCTATCCTTTTCATATTTAAACATTTATTTAGCTGATGAACACCAGATGACAGCATGGTAGCAAGCAGAATAACATATTGTTTTTGTCTGTTAGCCATTTGCAAGCAGAATCAATGAGGAATCACATGCAATATCATTTTCAGCCAGAAAACTTTTTTTTGTTGTTGCAAGCTCTTCTCTTCTATGCCATCTGTCATTAACATATATAAAAGTAAAATGAATTGTTTGTGTACTTAGATTAATATACTAAAAGATAGTATACTTATTTTTTACTTTTTATTTTAATGCGTTTTTTACATTTTCTCCCAAAATGGCTGTTAAGGGAGGTTTGACCCATATCAATTCTGGGAGGTTTGGCCTGGGTCAAACCTCCCTGTTTAGTTTAATTTGATGGTCTAACACTTTTAAATTGTAGAAAAGTTAGTTTTTAATAGAAATGTTGTTCTTAATTCAAATAAATCTTGTTCTTAATTTCAAATGCACTGAATATAATATAAAAATTCATTTGAAACACTTCTTGTTTATGCACTATTCTAATAAATTTAAATCAAACTGAAATCTGTTGAGGAGTTAACAACTTTGTAAAGATAATGGGATAATTCTGTTAACTTTACCACCCCATACAAGTCATAAGTTGCAGCCACTTGATTGGGCTGTTTTTAGTCCCTTCAAGATATTTTATAATTCTATTGTATTACATATGTATCACTTTCTGCATATGCGGGGCTTAAAATAATATTTTTTCTTATCTTGAAATTGATCCGAGCTACTTTAGTTAGATATTATTGTATGATCAAGCTTCATTGTATCAATCTATTCCAGCTTCCCTTTCTATTCAAGAATGCATACAAGGCAAACAAAGAAGTTCACGGGCTATCTAGTGAATTGTGAAATAGCTGGGAGGAGGTAGTTTTCAGATAAGAAAAGGGTGCCTGTTTGAAGGAAGAAATCTCCGTATGCTGCGTTGGGAAGAAATGGTTCAAAGAGAAACAAGGAATTCTAGCAAAGACCTCAAGAAGTGATGTGGGTGTGTTTTTGGTTGAATTTCAGGAGTGGAGTGCAGTGTGCTCCAGAAAAAGGCTTGAGTCTTGTGCGGAGAAAGTATATGCAACGGGAGGTCCTAGAGGGTCCTCCGATAAACCTGCAAATAATTCGTACATAAATTGTTCTTTAATATTAATTGAATAAGTTTAGCCTTTTTTATAATCCTTCTCACACACCGTGTCCGACATCACATATTTATATCGGTGGTGGCAGCATATCAAATAAAATAACATTTTTTTTAAGTCTGTACGAGCAGTGATCGTTGATCCAGCAGCTTGTGGACTAAGGAAGAGTGCAACAGCAGATTTGCTTGTACTGGAATCTGCCCATTAAATTCAGATATATTTCCTGAATCTGATTTTTTTGCTTCTTATGTCACATATAGACCAGATCTGGATGTTACAAGTTTGGCTTCAGCTGCATCTTCTAATCCATCTACCAGTGTACTGAATCTACCAGCTACACTATATTCCAGCTACAAGTTCAATGAATTCACATTTTTAGCATTTTCTACTCATAATTATTGCCTGTAGCTTGTAATAACATTTTTTTATATATTTAATTATTGCTGTAAGATTTTTAATAACACCCAATTCCTGCGGGTCAAACCTCCCTCAAATAGGGAGGTTTGACCCAGTTTCTAGACTCTTGAAAAATCATTACTCAAAAAGATAGTTTACGATTTAAAAAGAAAAAAATAGTGCAAAATGATGCCAAACATTATAAGCTATCAAATAATGTCAATGCGTAAATTTTATTACGTTTAGAAAAAAATAGAAAAATAT
Source organism: Maratus speciosus (assembly GCA_963932465.1). Lineage (NCBI taxonomy): Eukaryota > Metazoa > Arthropoda > Arachnida > Araneae > Salticidae > Maratus > Maratus speciosus. Next base: position 279,928,555 of record OZ010787.1, on the reverse strand, counting down.
TTTTGTAAAAAGCGGGTCAAACCTCCCATGTTTCCCCTACAGTTAATATTAAGTTTTATAATTTTTTTTTAATAGTAATATATTCTCTTTTATGGTGGTAAAAGTTTCATTAAATACTAATTTGATCTGTTAAAAGGAAAAGGGGGGAAGTTACCTGAAATTAAATTTTTAAAACTGATAATATATTGAAATATTGACTTGCTGTTGAAGAGTTATGGAATTAAAGATAAGTTTTTAGAGACTGGATTGTTTTAGGTTTTTAATCTGTGATATTTTTAAGGAATTGTTAGTAAGTTTAAGCTATTTTTTTAAGATGCATAAGTTTTTAGTTAAAGTTTTGTTAGGATATTGTTAAATTTGAATAGAAATGCTTTTTTTTTTTTTTTTTTTTGCTTTATAAATTGCTCATAGACCTTGGAAATCTTTTTACATGGAAATAATAGTTGAGATTTAAAGTTTTTTTTTTTTGGTAATTGTTACAGATATCAAGCAATCTCAGGTTTTTATTTTATTTTATTTTATTTTTTTTTTTTGTACTGGCAGTGGGGATCATGATTCAGATGTTCGCTTTCACTCACCATCGGACAGTAATTTTTCTGGGGAGAAATGCTTGCATGTCATGAAATGAGATATCTATCTTTGTCTTGACTGGTGGTATGGAAACTGGAAGATCTCTTTCTTGTGATAGTTATACTATCCTGAGGTTTGTTTTGTTTTCCTTATATCCCTTTAAGTTTAATCTCATTTTTACAGTATATGCTCGCTGCCAAAGCATTAGAAACATTAGGTAATTAGAGATTCTTGTTTTTTAAGTTTTTGTTGTTATATGAATTTATAAAGTTTTTATGTTAATTAGGAAAATATAATGGAGTGAGGAGTAAGAGTGGGATCATGTTTCTTTATGCCATATGTGGTCATCCATCTGCTTATATGGGACTGCATGTTTTAATTGGTTGAGACAATGTGATGGATGTTGCATGGATCGATAGGTTGCATTTTTCATTTTCTATTTTTAGAATAGTAATATGGGTTTATGAGCAAGCAATATTATTAATGTTTCAGATAATTTTTAATTTTCCTAATGGCCTCTATTAAATGATTCTTTTAAATTATAAAAAATAATGTTAAATAAATAGAATGTTAATCATACAGGAATTCTCTAACTATTTGAGAGATTGTTTTTGAAGAATTTAATAATTATTTTTCTTTACTTAGGCATTTTTATAATTAGCAAGGGTGGTTTTATTCTGTGTTAGTTTAAATGAAAAACCTGGACCCAAAAATGCTAGATCTCATTGCCTCCATACTAAACTATTTTAGATTTAGAATAATTTTTATGGGGTTAAGTTTAAGTTTTTACTGAATGATTAAAAGTTAAGAGGGAGTCATTGGAGGTTTATTAATAAGAAATGTATATTTCTTTTGAAAAGATTGTTAACTGCAAAAGTTGTTTTAAAAATGAATTAAGAAATTTTGTTTTTGAAATAGTTGAAAAACATATGGGTGAATTAATTGAATTAAATCTTTTTTTATTTTAGTTTAATCTTTAAAATGTGCTCAACCTGTATCCAGTTTGATATTGTGTTAATGGGTTCTGAAAAGTAGACCTGTTTTATACCATTGGTTGGTTGGGTGCATTACTTAAAATATTAAATAGTCCTTTTTAAACCTTTTTGGTTAAATAGCATTTTGCTTCCCCTCATCTTGATCTATCTATACTATGTTGTCTTAAAAGCTGTAAGAATTACATTGAAAAAGGTGCAATTTGGAGATACTTTTAGATGGAAATTTTTATATTTCTGATATGTTTCAATTAAATGTGCATCTGTAATGTATTATCTTATTATGAAGTACTTGTCTTTTAAGCATTTAATAAGTCTGATAATTTGAGAAAGGTAGTTTTTTTTTTTTTTTTTTTTTTTTTTTTTTTTACTTAAAGATAATTTGCTGTGTTAAATTAATGCAACTTTTGTTTGACTTACTCATGATTGTCTGAGAAGTTGAATTTTTCTGTCTAAGATGAGATCTGTTAATATTTGAAAAGTTTTTAAAAAACTGTTAATGTTTTTGTTGAAATTTGTTTTATGTAAGAATGGATATATGTATTGTAAGAATGAATAGTAGTTGAAATTTTTTTTTTAAGTTCTTAGTTTATGATTTATAGCTTAATTTTTGATTTAAATTTATTCTATGACCCAGGAGTTCTTTTATAGATATGCTTTGACAGTAACTGCATATATGCAGGTTAGTTGTCATGTCGCCAAGTTTTAAGACGTTCTGAGAATTGCAGTGTTTGAAATTGCTGATGTACAGAACGGATGGGTATGGTGAAAACATATCATTTATCTTGGGTCAATTGAATAAAATATTTATAATAAAGTTATTGTTTTCTGTGTTATTCAAAATTATATTTTATATTATATATTTTATTTAAAATGTACTGAATTTATGTATCAATATAGATCTCTTTGACCGGTTAATGAATTTAATACGATGAAGAGTGGTTTTAAGCGAGGTTGCATTTATGGATGAGGTATTTTGGGAGGAAGATGGTTTGAGTTGGGGCATTGTGGTTCTTCATGTGGTTTTTCATAGTGTTAGAATTGTTAGACTAATTTTTAGATTTACAGTTTTGAATTTTTAAGATTTTAGATTGAAATCCTGGATGGTATAAGTAGTCAGCTGTATGGGAGTAAACTGTCAGTTAAAGTTAAGGTCTGCTGGTGGACTTATAATTGAATTTTTAATAAAGGCTGTTATTGGAGACTTGGTCATATAAGCTATTTTGAGATATGTTTGAGTCAATGTTTAGCCAGTATGCTAATTGAAAAGTTAATTTTTACTCAGTGGCAAATGTCCAAGTATGCTGAATTTCTTTTGACTGATTACTGTTTAAGTAATTTTTCCCACTTAGATACTTAACAGGGAAACGTAAAATTGTTCCATGGTTGTTTCTCCTGGAGTAAAGTTTGAGTGGGGAAGGATCAGACCCATAGCTAGGTGGGGGCCAGGTTGGGCAGTACCCGACCTGGAAAAATATTTGCCCGTCCTAGCAGAATCGACTGGGCACCCTGATGGACACATTAAATTTCCGAACTTTTCTTTGTCTCATAAAAAAAAAAAACTTTTTTTAACGTGGACTGTAACTAACAGACACTCATCCCTAAAACTTCTCGATTAAAAAAAAATAATTTGAACAAAAAATTCCTTTGTGGGGAGTTTTTTTTTTCTTTCATTCCAAGAGCTGTAGGACATTTTTTGTTTTGTTGCTTTGTAGAAATTTACCTTAGCGTCTCACGAAACAGTCAAACTACAGACATTAGAGAATAATAGGTTTTAGAGATTATCCTCTTAACTCCTTTCCTCAAACTGATTAACTGATGTCTGCGAAAATCTGTTTCTTTGTACAACTGTCATACGTGAAATTTATTGTTATCAGGTAAGGGAGGTATGGATTTTCAGTTGCAGTTGGCTACCTATTTTATGGCTTGACAGGGCAGATTGTACAAAATATGCAACTATCATGTGTTACAATCATGTGGTTTTGTCGTTGTTAACTTGACTAAGTTGATTTTGGGGGCTTTTGAACAAAAGTGGAAAATATTCTTTAACAACTTTCTTGACACTATTGCAAATTATAAAAGGTTGTAAAATCAATCAGCGTCACACAGAATTGCAATATCTAGAAAGGGTTTTTCAGAATAAAGGGGTTTTATAATCACATTGTAAATGTCATCTGTAATTATTTGAATTTATTATTTTATTATTTGAATATTTTATATTAATTAAATGACATAAATGTAATTTAGAAATGAGAATATTACAAAAATTAATTATCCTTTTTATAAGTACAAAAAGTGTTTGTTTCTTCTGGTGCTTCCCCGCCCGTACATTATTTATTCTACTTCTTAGTTGTTTTGTTCCATTCTTCCTATATATGCGATATAAATATCCAAATCAGTCGCACATTTTGTGTATTAAAAGGGGGAAATAAATGTAACATTCTGAAACAGAAATATGAATTGAAAAATTAACAAAAATACTAAGCGAGCATTAATACTTTTAAGCTATGAAATACTCATTTTTATTTAATATTTCCTTAATTTATAGCTACAATTTACAAACAATAATCACTTAAGGCTGTTTGTAAAAAATACTTTTGTTCACTCGACTTTGTGAAACTTTAAAATACGTTCGCGGACTTATTTTTAAATGTAAAAACATGACATTCGCAGGCAAAAAATATTGAAGTAGTTTAAAATCGAAAAGGATTTTTCATCTTTTGACAAATGCATCAAATCATGAGCTTTAAACGATCGTGTCTCAGATAACTTTTACTAGCCTCAAAAATTGACTTATAACACATGTTTTGCACTTTTTTCTGAAATATCCTTTGTCTCTATAGAAAATAGAAAACATTATTTGGTATCGTGGGATCATCAGAATAAAAATAATTGCTGTGATTGTGTTAGAGAATAGAGAGGTCAAATGGAGACCATAATAGTGAATTATGTTGACATATATTTTCATGATGGTCTTTATTTGTGTGATACTTGCTGTCCAGACCGAAGTTGCCCGTGATGTGATTATATTAATCTTAAATTTGTATTAGTTTATATCTTTAATCAGATTTTTTTTTTTAATTTATACTTTTAAACAAAAATATTTCCAAACGAACTTCGTATCGGAGGCCCTGCAATATTTATACCGAATGCGACTTTCTAAAATAAAATTAAAATGTTATGTTATATATTGGATGTTATATATTTTTTCGTATTTCAACAAAATATAGTGGATTCGGAATTTTAAAGGACACAGATTTTTTTTCTCATCAGACATTTAATATTTAAAAAAATATAATTCTTATTATCCAAACTCTGTGAAATTAAGTGAAGTCAAAATTACTGTGAAGTCAGAAATATAATGGTTTCAAAGCCAGTACACAAGATTCGTGGAAAACTACTGATATTTACTGGTAAAACGATTGTAAAGAGACCAAACTGTTTAAAACTGTTATGAGTTATAAACACATACTATGGTTTTGATTATGTGTAAAAAAAAAAATATATAGTAAAAATATATTGATATTTAGTTGTGATATGGGTTACCTGTTTTGTAAATAAATAACGTTCTTAACGTAATTACCAGGGCCTTCTTTATATTAAATTTTAAATCATCTAAATTTCCGTAAATTCTGTAAAACCTGTGTAAATGAAACCTGTCTATAACAAAATCCTGTATTACAAGAGTACATTACATGGTCCCGTTGAAAGGAATACCATACAATAAGTAATGAATTCAGGGGGTAACCTGGGAGGAGGGTTCTCCCCTGAGCATCGAAATGTCACTCCCGGAATCTTTGTAATTTTGTGTTTATTAAAGTTATAGAAGTGCAATTTTCACCCGCTCCATACTGTCTACCACTCCGAGAGCATCAGTAACCCCTCCTGAAAAAAAGTGCCTAAATTTAACACTCCAGTTATACCTGCTAAGATGGAAACTTGTCTGAAACGGATTTTTTTTTTATTCGATACCCTGCAATTCCATTTTTACAGGTTTTTCTGTAAATGAATTTCTTAGAATATTGTATTATTAGTTTATTATTAATAAAACATACAAATGCAAGTGTCTAGAATTTCTGCGTACAGCACGGGGTGGGGGGATCCGCAGACAATTGGATGGTGACGCTGGTGTAACAATCCTCAACAACAACTATCATTTTTGTGGAAATCCATAATTACAAAAAATAGTTTATGGATCGACAATGAGGTGAAGGAATATCACTTTTCAACTACATTGAGAAGAGCAGCTATAAACTTATATTGAATACATAATATATATTTTTAAAAGATCGTAAAAGACTAAAACTAGTTGGATATGCCAATCCCAAAACTTTCTTCCATTTCATACATCTTAATATTTCAAAAAGTAGTTAACAGATGTTAAATACTTCAATATTATTAGTTCAATACTTTAGCAACTTTAATTCTTAAATTTCTGCTTCAGTCAGTTAATCAGAATAAAAACAAGTTAATTTCGATCATGATATTTATTAAAATTAATAGTATTTCCTTATTCTATTGTACATCAGCTGCTTGCGAATAGCTGGCTTAGCAGGCCGCGAGTTCCCACCGCTGCATGAGCAGCCAATCGACAATAAAACTATGAAAATTTGAGAAAATTATACAAAAATCGCTATCACAGCGTCCCTTTCCGGCAGAATTTTTTCAAACTGAGGTAGGACCTAATTATAGCCAAAATCATACACAAAAAATTTGGTTTGATACTATGCATAACTTCATACACTTTTCGATGGTACAATAATGAAAATTTCACAGACATAGCTATTACAGCGGCCCTTTCCGGTGGAATATTTCCAAGTTGAAGGAGGACGACCTCTGGTCATAGCCAAAAACATACAAAAAAAATTTGTTCAATTCTATGCGTAACTTTATGCACTTTTCGATGGTACAATAATGTAAATGTCACAGGCATCGTTATTACAGTGCTCCCTTTCAGCAGAATATTTCTCAATTGAAGAAGACCTACTTACCACAGCCAAAAACATATACAATATATTTGGTTTAATTCTATGCATAGCTTCATACAGTTTCCCATGGTACAATGGCGACACACGGACAGATAGACATTTTGTATACATTTTTTGGGGGATCTCTGACCCCTAAAATGTGTAAATCCATCAAAAACTGGAAGTCGAAAAAAATTTCGATCACAATACTTTTTTCTGTTGAAGATAGAAAAAGTAAAAAATGAAGTAATTTTGCCCCTCTTGGAAAAACATTTGCCTGACCTGGAAGCATCGTCTAGCTACGGGCCTGGGAAGGATGTTTTGCTAATTGAAGTATATGTTCTCCTGAATTAAAGGGTGATGGTATCTTGGACTGGCTCTAAATAAATTTTCCAGGATCCTTTTAGTAATAGATTTATCAGTGATTCTAGATTTGTTTGATTCTGGCTGACATGTTGGATTTTTAAAAGTTTTTAGAAAGTGAGGGGACGTCTTTACTTTTAGAAGGCATATGTTTCTTGTCTGTATATCAAGTGGTAATGAGCTCTTCAGTTTATGAATAGAGCAGGTTTGGTGTTAGACGCTTGATAGATATTTATACCTCACTTAGATGGTTTTTCTGAGTGTGAAAGTGTGATGTCCATAATTATGACTAGGATTGGAGCTATATATTTTTTAAAGGTTTGATGGATGTGCTCTGTTACCAAGGCAATTTTGCTGTAATGATGTTTTTACAGGTTAGTGATGTTTCTATATTGTACTGATGGTTATATCATATCTGTGTCTATGGTTACCTATGCTCTAGGATTTTTTTTTTTTTTTAGAGAGACTGTGAGCAAATGGTTTTTGTTTGAATGGAGGTGTAGAACTGAGCCTCGCCGATTGTGTGAGCGGATGATATGTACACCTTTAAATAAATGTCTGGCCTGGATTCTTAGGTAACTTTGTAGCTTAAAGTTGTTTTATAAGTAATTTGATGGGAACACTATGGCTTGTTGTGAGAGCACTTCGTACTGACCTAGTGTGTGACCTGAGTGTGAGAGACAAGGGTCAGTACATATTTTTTCATTAGTAGACGGTTTGAATTGCATATTGGACATCATATGGATCACTTAAATTTGCATAGTAATATGGTGTTGATGGAGGATTTTTAAGTATAGCTTGAAGATCTGTCGTTGCTTAGCTGGAATCATATACATTGTTTAGATTAAAGAAATAGAATCATTGAGAACTATATACATATGTCAAATGTTTAAAATTTTTATATTAGAAATTATTAATTTTTAAGAAATTGTTAAAGTTTAAGGTTGTTAAATTGATAAAGTTTTTTTTAGGGGGGTGATTACTGATCTTTTTAGATGGGTGATCTAAACGTTAATCTTGGATGTTGGAAAAATGTTTTTCTAGAATTTTTAGAGAGACATTTATTAAGTTTAGATGAAAGATCTTGTGATATATTTGTTAAATGGCATGTTATACTTGAACAATGTGATATAGAATCTGTTTTTAACAGAGGAAAGGACTGTTTTATTTTATGTATTATGTTTTAATATGTGTTGTGTTTTTATGTGGCGTATTTTTATATGTAATAATTTTTATGGCTATTATTGCAGATGTGGATATTTATTCCGGGACTCTATTCCTACTGACCTTTGCCCTTCTTATGGGTTGATTTCTGGTTTATAATAGTCATGATGGTTGGCAGACAGATCCTTGTGATTTTTCTTGGCTTTTTAGAGAGATGGATAGAGTTTTTGAGGATAATATTGAGGATGATTGACGTTTTGATTTTTGAGGAAGTTGAAGTTGTTGAGTTGCAGTTGATATATTTTTATCTGAATTTTTAAGGAGACAATGAGAGGGGGCACTTGTTGAAATAACAAGCTTAGTTTCTTTATTCTCAATGCTTCAATAGCCTTTTAATTTATCACAATATAATATGCAGTACTTTATTTATTAAACTTTATTTATTAAAGTAATTTTATTCAAATATAATTTATTCTGAAATAAAACTTTCCTTTATTCTATGCTAATCCATTTATCCTTTAGTTATTCAAGTAGTCTCTTCAGTTTCCTTAAGTTATATTTCTTTAAATGCCGTATTTATGTTTTTCAAACTTCCGATAATATCATTTACCACACGTCACTTTCCCGTATCATAGATCGTACTGTGTGGTTTACTTTTCCTTCACCAGGTGGCGGTAGCTAGCTTTATGAATGAAGTAGCCAACGTAGTCTGCTCCAGCGAATCACTGCCTCATGAAACATTCCCGAAAAGGGGTGTGCCAGCACGTTTACTGCTAGTCATTGTATAAGAGTTTTTCCTTGCTCGGAACTTCATTCAGTTCTTTACTCGTATTGGAAGTCTCGCCATAAGTTATCATGTAACGAAAAGTAATTTTTAACTACGTTTGTAAAGGATCTCGTTCTCCAGTTTTTAAACATCAAAGCTTTTTAGAATCATCGTTTCATATCTTGGAAGATGGTTGTTGTCATTGTTTAAAGCCACTTTTAAAATCTCTTGGATATGCTTATAAAGCTGTTTATGAAAAAGGGATAATTTTTCCTGTTTATAAAGATGCTGATTCTTGGACTGTGTATGTCCTGAAGGAATATGGCTTTAGCTTGAGTAAGTTAAATATCTGGAGGAGTTGGTGATGTTTCATGGGAGCCTGTCTCGTGACACTGATGTGGATTGGAACCTGTTGATATGAGTGGCGATTGATGAAATGAAGTTTTTGAAGCGTTTTGCCAGTGATAATATTTTAAGTGGATCATGATCGATGTTTTAATGTGAAGTCTAGTTTTTACAACATGCCTGTGACTCCTGGGATAAATATATTAATGCCATATATATCAGTAGTTTAATATGTTGTATATTTAATAGTTGTTATGTATTTTTCTTTATGAAAGTTAAGTTTGTTTTTATTGTTTGCTTTTGGTTTCAATAAATATGTTTTTATTTCTAAATGGTAATCTGCATTTCACTTAATCCACCACAGTTATATTATTAGTTTAAGTCTACTTGAATCACATACAAATTATTTTGCAATAGATCTTTAAGCATAAATCAATTTTCTCTCGAACCAATCAAAAATTCTTTCTCCAATCTTAAAGATCCTATTGACGACCATAATACCTGGGGCATTTACAGAATTTTTTATGAGTGTGGCATCTCTTATGTTGGGCAGACGAAGTGTGCACTTAGAATTAGGCTGAAAGAACACCAGAATTATGTTAGAAAGCAGGAATTTAATAAATCTACAATAGCGAAACATTGTTGAAATTCCAGTCACCAGTTTAATTATCCAGAAGCTATAATTATTCAAAAATGTAACTCAATTTTTGATCAAGGCTTTTATGAAGCTCACTATATTCATAAGCATACTTCCTCCTTGGTAAATGATATGACCAACACCCTTTTTTCTTTCACCAGTGTGGAGGGATCCTGCGCAGTGACTCTTTTTCAGTTAGTTCTGGTCAATTACGTCATTTCTTTAGGATATATAAACTCTTGTTTCAGCCATTTCAATCAGTTCATAAGCCAGTACTCGGGGCTATAACCGAGGGGTTCTTCGAACCCATTTTAATTCTTTTTTTCCCCTCACTGAGGAAGGGGATCCAGGAATCCTCGAAACGATCATATGGGATTTTTTTTTCTTTTTTTTTTTGTCATTCTGTACGTTATTTGTGTGTAAAAATCGTTAAAGATTTTAGCTTCTTTATTTTAATATAGATCTTTAAGTCTTTTAATTAAAAGTTTTGCTTAGATCGTTTCAGGATATGTCAATAAGTTAGCCATATATGTTCTCCATTGCTAAAGCAAATCTCTGCTAATTATTTTTATAGCCATTACCTTAATATTGGCTAACATACCCTGCAATCAGAATGAAAAAATAAAAATTGTACAAAAAATGAGCAGGTTTACTAAATAATGATTCACTGAGCATGCTTGAATGCAATCAAAATATAATTTGCATAATGTGTTAGCTAAATGCATAGAGCAACTTCTGTGAAAGTCTCAAAAACATAGTTTGAAAAGTGTGATAACAATCGTTTATAGAATAAGCTCAAAATCCATTATTCCTAAAAGGGAGCAAAAAGATTAGGGGCTGTATCCAAATACAGTAGTACATGCAATATTATGTATGCTACATTGGCACTAATCAATAGATATATTGATACAACCCCTCATCTTTTTGCTTCATTTTGGGAACAACAGATTTTGAGCTTATTCTATAAACGATTATTATCAGACTTTTCAAACTATATTTTTGAGACTTTTACAAAAGTTGCTCTATACATTTAGCTAACACATTATTTACATTATATTTTGATTGCATTCATGCATGCACAGTGAAAATTTTTGTGTAAACCTGCTCATTTTTCATCCAATTTTTATTATTTTTTATTTCTGATTGCAGAATATTGTGTACAATGTTGTTTGTCATATTTTCTGAAAAGAACTTTTTTTTATATTAAGAACTCTGCAAATTATATGCAAAAAACTTGGTGAAATTTGGAACTGTTTTTATAAGAACCCTACTTTCTCTATGAGTATACATGCTATCCTCATAAAAATGAACACAGTACATTACAATAAGACACTTAATAATCTTGAGTTTGAACGCTTTTGCTACATTAGTTTTTACAGGGTTATCCAAAAGATATTCATTCTTTTTCAATTTGTTGGCGGCCCTCTATGGGATTTCGGGAAAAAATCTTTGTGGAAATATAGGACCTATACTATACTGTTTACACACCTGCAGTTTCAGGTTAATTCCTCACATATTTTTCTAGATATTTAACAAAACGTCTAAAATCGCAAGTGACCGGTCACCTTTGGCCATATAGTGTAGGGGAGAGTGGTAATGAATGGGCCATTAACAAAATATGAAAAAGTATTTGCATAAAATTATTTTAGATGCCACCAATGGATGAAGCTATTTGTTCTACCAAACTCATCAAATTTTCTATTGTTTGGGAGAAGCCATTTTCCCACTATAGTAGGATGGTCAAGAATCTGATTGAAAAGTAATTTTTTTCCCTTTTCAGTAAAATAAATAAGCTAAAAAATATCGATTATTTCATTGCAGATATGTGTATTAGCAAGTCTTTGCATATCTGTAAAGTAATTTAAGGATGTATTTAGATGCTATTTGAATTTAATGTATTAAAAAAAAACTGAATATATTCCAGAAGTATAAGTGGGGCTGAATGGACCACTATATCATGGTCATGAATGGGCCACCTTTGCCCTGATCATGAAAATATGGTTTTTCTTCCTTTTTTTATGATTTTCTCTTTAATATGAAACATAACTGACTGTAATGGATTTAGATTAAATTACTGTCTGTCCAGATAGAATAGGTTTATAGTGATGTCTAAAAAATAATTTGCACATTTTCACCCTAAGAAATATCATTTATTTATTAGAAACATAAGTTAAATTGTATAAATGATTAAGGTGAACTGTCCAGTTGTTGACCACACCTACCAGTATTTTTCCATTTGATATAAAACTAGAATCATTGTTTATATTCTGAATCTGATGGGTAGAATAAATAATACCAGAAATTTACACTAAATAGTCAATTAATAGGCAGTTCCAACCCTGTTACAACCATGTCATTTAATAATAATTTTGAAAAATATAAATTTCGTTAAATCATAATGTGTATTATCTATTATTTTTATGTATATTTTATGTTCTTTCTTTCTTATAATCTCATTATTTTGTCATTTTTCTGCTACAATTATGTGATTTAATAATATCACTTTTGATGTTCATAAATTTTGACAAACATTGTGTATTACTTACTATTTCAGTATGCTTTGATTATATCATGTCAAGCACCATTCATTTTGTCATATTTGGTGAATAAAAGATTAATTCAACATTTTTTCATTGAATTCATTTAGTGGCCCATTCAGCCCCATGGGTGGGGATGAATGGGCCAAATTTCTATATTTTTATTTTTTATTACGATTCATTATAGACATTTTCTAATCCATTTTTTATGACTTTTTTATATAACCAAATACGTAAAGTAATTGAAGAGCCAATTCTGAGCCAAACAAAATTATTAGGAAAAATTACAAAAATTAAAAACCAAAAATTGGCCCATTTATTACCACTCTCCCCTACATGCCTAATTGTAATCACTCAAGCCTAATCCATACAGATTAACAAATAACAATTCAATGACTGAAGGAAGTAGTAAATTATTGCTGATCTTTTAAGTAAATTTGAATAATTAAAATCCCTCTCGCATTAAGCTGTATAAAATATTTTGCTTAAATAAAGTAACAAGGAGGACTAAATAAAGTGGATCAATGTGTACTGGTTACATTATTAAGAAATGAACAAAAAGATCTTTAAGGAAATTTGTATCTTACAAGCAAAGAAAACTTAATAAGTTGAGCATGATAAACAAAGACTGGGTGTAAAATCAGTCATCAAATTGAAATTTATTGATGCAAAATGTTACTGTTAATTACAGGGCTCAAGATGGAGAAATAAACGAATCGGAACACATTTTAAAAATCATTGTTGATTAAAATAATTTTTACTGCTTGCAGCAGTAGCCAATTTTTTACATTGTCCATTTTACTTAGAATAGGCAGTTCCAGTACAAATATTATTTACATTTGAAAATACCTTAGTTAGACTCGGTCATTATCTTATCAGCATGAATAGATACATGTGGTAGAATGAGTGTGAAAACCAAATTATTTTTAATGATAAATTTAAATTTACAAAAATATTACAAAACACTGCAGTGATAAATGAAACAATCATGTAGGTCAATTAAATCCAATGTCCAAAATTCAACAGGAAATAACAAGATCACAAGAAAGATGCACAAACAAGACAAACCAACAACTAACTTCCAGGTCATTGTTCAGTCTTCATGTGGTGGCTTATCACAGTGATGTTAAGTGCATCATGCACGTTCTTGTCATATTTTTGAGTGAATCTGAACCAGAATGGAAATATTAATACTTTTCAGGAACTCTAATAATATGTTTTAATAATTGCATGAACCAGAACAATATTTACATAATTTCATGAACCAGAACAATATTTGTTATAATTTCATGAACCAGAACAACATTTGTCATAATTTCACAAACTGGAATATTGTTCTGGTTTGCACTGGTACATTTCGAGCCCTGGTTAATTACAAACCCTGGTATGCAGGCTTTTATATTATGATCACTGGCAAGCTCATGAATAGGTATAGTTGAAATGAAGCACACCCTATTTATATTCCATATTATTGATAACATTCAGAATGAGTCCTTTTCTCTTTAACCCTCCGACTGTCTTGGAAAAGGGCAAAATTGTAATGTTGTTTTCTCTGCATTTTGTTTTAAATGCTAAAAAAAATTATTCTTTGAACATTTTATAAAAAAACTTAATAACGAATATGAATGCAATTCTTGGAAGTATTAATCATTTTTCAATGTATTAAAAATACATTAAATCAATAGAATTATATTATTTTAAATATTGCTTGTATTGCAGTGAAACCTGGAGCTTAGTGAGCGTATTAACACGGGCTTGTCAGTGAGGGGGTTAATTCTTTTTTTATACTTGTACATTACACAATCCTTAATGTCCTGTAGTTCAAGAAGAATTAAAAAATCCTTGTATGGAACTGTGCAGGTTACAATGTTAGCTTTCAGGTATTTTTTATCCTCAACACCTCAACTATACCTTAAATATTCAATTTTTGGTTAGAAACCTTTAGTTAATATAACTTTTTCTAAATGCCAGCAAAACTTTACTTGCCCCGTCAATATTTATACTTGCTTTTCTTGAGTTACAGCACACCTAAAACAGTTTGGCTGCCAAAGAACATTTCACGTAAGGTAAAACATGGATTTACTATGGCTTTGGGCAATTTTCTTTTAAGCCTTTAATAGATTAATTACGTTAGAAGTGGATAGTCATAGTGTAATGTGTCGAGAATAGCTTTAAATTTTTTTCTGTTTTGATCGGCTGAATTTTGAAAGGAACTTTAGTTTGGTATTCATCATGGGCAAAAAAATCTCTGGATTTATTCTCTGAATGATAAATGGACAACTCATCTAGCGCTAATTGATAAATTTTTATTTTGGAATGACTGTGAACTGAGTATCACAAATGATATAGATGTAAATAATGGACTTTCGTAACAGGTGAATCTGGTATGTTCAGCAATTGGTTGTTTGAAGTTTTAACCCCTTGAAGGGCAACGGGATACTTTTTATACTATTTAATTTTACTTACGATTTGTACCAGAATATTTGAACAAAATCTTACTTTTATAACTTTGGAGAAATAGAACTATAAAATTGCATTTCCTTATTTTCAAATAATTTTTTTGAAAATTCTGGCGTGAACTCAACATTACAGAAATACAATTACTTTCCTACTGAAAGGGTTAGTTAAAATGAAGAAAGCTGCCATCACATATTTTTAATGCTGTCAAATTTATTATGAAAGCTGGTCTTTTGTTTTAACAACTCACATTTTTTAAATATCATTATACAATGCTATTTTAATTTTCTAATTTTTATTTTTAAACGTTTTTTATGTTAAAAATAAAAATTATTTTTTTTTTTTTTTTTTTTTTTTTTTAACGTTAGACTAAAATAAAGATGGATTATATTTATTTTCTTATCATCAATTAGTCTTTCGTATCATCACTGCACATATACATATTTCTCTTTCAACTAAAGGAATTTTATCTTGAATATTTTGAACAATCTTTTAGCTTAAATCAAGGATGTAGTGGAGGGCATACGGGGGTATATGCCGTATACCCTCTGGATTTTTATAAGGAACACCGTATACCCTCTGTTTCTCAAGAAAGCTATACTATATATACACTAGGGTATACCTCTGCCTCAAGCGTATACCCTCTGCTTAGAACGTATACCCTCTATTTTTTTACGACTACACCACTGGCTTAAATCAATCTCTCAGCCAAGCTTCCTTGGCTTGTTTAAATATCTCTGTCATTTACTGAGGTTCACAGTTCAAATGAAGTAAAGAGTAAGGTCACTGTAAATGATTTGTAAATGTTAGGCTTCTGACATCTTATCGGTGCATCATCATATAGTTTCAGTAATTCTATGTTTGATTATTGTACATGCATGGACATGTCCAAAACAAAAAGTAGCTTATTACATTTAGGGCTGCACATTCACAGTTCTGATAACTTTTTTTCTGGGAAGAAAGCTATGGTGTTATGAGAATTTTCAAGGTGTAGTGCAGTATTTATGTAGAGTAAATTAATAAACTTTCACATAGTTCTTTAAAAGACTATGTTTTAATAAATTCTATATATTTTTAAAAGAAATTCATATTAAAACTTTTCCTATAAAATGTTAGATATTTGTTTTGAAAGGACAGCATAGGGAAAAGCAAAAGATACATAAAACTAGGTGTAGAAATATTTATATGTGGTGTTTTTATGTAGCATTAATTGTTAATGTTTAAAATTGGTTCCAAGATTTATATTTTTTCATTCATTTTATATTTTAGTAAATTTTCTTGATATTTTGGAGCACTTACGCTGATATTTATTTAACCAGAACTTCAATCTTTCAGTTTTAATCTAGATAAATCCTTTGTAGTGGTAGATATTGAATTTTTCTAGAAAAAATGTACAAATCTTTTACACAATATTAAAATAATGGCTGAAATTTTTTCTAAAACAGTGCCTCCACTAATTTTTGCTATGAGCTGCGAGTGATGGTGATATAAAAATTATCTTTGATGATGAATTGAAACAATATAATATATATAAACCATTATATAATTACAAATCAACATTGATTTCCAATTACTAAAATTAAATTAATAAATTTAGCAACAATTCATAACACTGACATTATACAAAATTGATAACTAATGAACAACAGTGAATATGATAATGTTGAAATGAAGTTTTATATATGCCATGAAAGATGACAAAAATGCATCAAAAAATGGAATTTCTTAAATATAGGTATCAAGTAACTACAATAGTAGAAATCATGAAAGAATTATTTTTGAAACACAAATTCTTTTAAGAGGTATCTTTTATATATATATGAGGCATTCTCACATAATTTTGACTTTTAAGTCCCTGAATAATAATTTTTATTTTAGTATATATTCTTTGGTATTTTTTATTTCTTATATTGGAAAATATTTCATTGCATGATTGTATAACAATATTAAGGAGATAAATAAGTTTTGGACAATGTTGGGGGTCAAAATTTACAATGAAATTCCTTACCGTAACGTGTCCCTGATGCTGAATTTTAAGTTTGGAGCTGTCTGTATAAAATTGCTTCAATAAAAGCAATTCAATGTAATTTTTTTTCCGAAACTGGGACTATTGTTTTATATAAATATGTAGAAAAAATTAACCGGCACACATTATTGCGGTTATTATTATTTTTTTAACTCCGTCCCTGCATTTTAGATTCCTTACTGTCCCTCTTGATAAAATCACTCCAGATGCAGCCACAGAATTTTTTTCAAGTTTTTTCTTATGCAGAAGTATGCTAAAGAAAAAATGACTATAATTCTTTGACAGGAAATGTACTGTAGAATTTAAATCAGCATTTAAATATCAATTTTAAGCACTTTATCTTTATTGGTAGTCTTACTTCCCCAAGATTTATTCCTGCACTTTTAGAGGTAAATAAAAATTTTATTTAGTTCAATGTAAATAATTGTTGCTAAAAATTTATGAACATTGTGGCTATCACTTAGGCTTAACATGACTTCTTAAAAATAGGTGGTAATTTCCCTTACTGTTCCTTCTTTACCATTCCTGTCCTTTTTTCACTATTAACTGGATGGCAAGGGTCTTACTGGGATAGTACAGTACTAAACATAAATGCTGAATAAGGACATTTTCTAATTATAGTAACAAGAACGTGAAAGTTTAAAACTGGAAGTTTAAAAATGCTATTTTTTTAAGTTGAATTTCACATGTTTCTTATTCATGAAAGTTAAAATTATAGGAGAATGATTCACATGCATTTTGTTATAAATCATCGTTTTTAAAACTTAAGTATTGAGACACTCTAAACATTCATAAAAAAAGAGTAAATAGCCTGTTTTATTATACTGTTGCGTCCGTTATCTTAGTAACAGATTCTTTCAAAACAATGATTTTATATATTTTTATTTTCTTTATCTGTGTGAAAAGCATTTTCTTTAATAGTAGCATCAAAAACTAAATTAGTTTTAAATAATTTATTTCTATGTGTTTCAAATGCAAATCCACATGTAGTAAAGCTTTCAAGCGATAAATAAATGCAGCTGTGTATTAATGCATGTTTAGGTTTACTTATTAGACTGCATTGGCATCAATACGAATTATGTAATATTTGATTATTATTTTTTAATAACAGTTATTCCTTGTACACAAAATTTTATTTTTTTTTTTTGATTGACTGCAGCCTCTTGTTATCTGTTTGCAATTAACAGTTGGAGAAACAATGTTCTAAATTTAATTGTAATTACTTGCTACAGTCCTTGCCGTCTCTGTGATATGCTTACCATCCCTACTCTTACATTTCTGTTTGCAACCATGAAAAAGATTTTAAATAAATATAAATAAGATTAAATAATATATAATAAATTAGATTATAAGATTAATAAGATTATTATATAAGATTTTAAATAATAATACAGTAGAAGATCTTTATAACGCAAGGTTGTGCGTTATATAGAATTTGGCGTTATATGGATCACATCATTAAATTGCTTGTAAACATGGCCAAATATGTCTGAAACATATCAAAATACATTAGAATATCTTTATACTGCATTCTTTATTACCGAGAGTTATCCAAATTATAAATTTTGCATGATATAGGTCAGACATTGTTAAATTTACTTCATAAACATGATCCAAATATAACTGACACAACTATCACTTATACTAGACATTTTCAAAATTGTTTATTGTAATAGCATTTTTTTCAGTAAAAAGGTCTTAAAATTAGAAGATAAGGTTGAACTAATGTATTTAGTCCTCTAGAGAGAGCAATATTTTATAATGTGAAAATGTAGGTGCTTTTTTGCAAAAATCATTGTTTATATCTGAGAAGTTGTGCGTTATATGGAGAATTGCATTATATAGAATTGTGTTATAAAGATCTTCTACTGTATAATAAATTAGCATGCCTGGAACATGTGTGTTATAGGTAAGTAAAAATAAAATATAATAATTCAGCATAAAATAATATAAACTGCTAAATTTCAGCCTTTAAGACAATGTTATACCAAAATTTTTTACTAAAAATATTACATTATTATGTTTTATTTAAATGTTCTATAGGTACTATGCAAATTCATTATAAGTAAAAATTTAGAAGAAAATAAAAAGATAGAGAGATAAAATGTCATGGGGACGGTAAGGAAAATGAAACATGCAAGTTTACTCTGTTCTTCAGTTAAATAAAATATTATTGAAAATCATCGCTGCTGAACATTTTTTTTCTTTATTTTGAGTCATTAAGGCATTCTTCTATAGGTTTAAAATGCTGTTTTATTAAATTTAATTTCACCAGATTTTTATTCTTTAAAGTTTAAATTATGTGAGAATGCCGTATATTATATATATAAAGAATTTTGAAGAAAAAAGAAGGAAAAATATGAGTAATTGAAATCATGTTAATCTTGTGCTATCATTGATTAACTTATATTCATGCACATTATTATTAAAATGTTTGTTCATGACTAATATAACCATTAAAAGTATGAGTATGATCTTACTATTTCACTGAATAATCTATCATGAAATTTTAATTGAGCCCTAGATTTTCTTAATAATGGTATCTTTTAAAGGTCATATCAGCAAACTTTATTTATAAACATACCATTTGAAAGGGCGGATTGAAGTTCAGTAGCTGTAATAGCTCCACTACGATCTTTATCAACTCTGAAATAGAATCAAATAAATTAATGACGGGATTTGTAGATGTTAGTATAAAACAGTAGCTCTCTGTTATACTGGACATGTCAGAGGACGGCAAAGAGCTTAATATACCTGAAAGTTCCATACATCTGAGCACATTTTAAAAATAAACAAGAAAGAAAAAAAATCATGCATCAAGCATAAGTTATGAAACACTTTTGAACACATTCAGAATAATGTAACAAAACTGCACCGTTTAAAAAATTAAAATATGCCTAACTCAACCATATGGAAATGCATAACACATTTCAAAATCCAATTTCAGCTGTTCCCATCTACAATCAGAAAATTATCCAAATTCTTTTACCAGCCTTCTATACAATATACAGATTTGTATCTATTAACTACATGCATGCCAAAATCTAGTTCACTTAAGAAATACATATACTTCAGTTGAAAATTCCCCTTCGCAATTTCCTCTAATAAGGAAAATGGTATGTGAATATTTTTGAGCAGCCCTGTATATGAGGTATAGAATCTATATATAACGAGTAACATGCAAAAAATTAATTTAATTTAAAAGCACACACTGAATTTCAAACTGTACACTCCAGCAATTATCACTCAAAGACTACCATAACAGATTCCTTTTGTGTGCCCCTGTAAATGAATAAAAAATGCTATGAATGCCCTGTTCTATCATAATCATCTTGTAGTGAAATTCACTGATTTATATCAGTTTGAATATATTTGAAATAGTGTAATGTTATTGATATACTCTGCAAACGATTTTTCCCCATATAGGGTGAGACCAGGGTACAGTGGTCCACTTTTGCAGTTAACATTTTTTTTCTCTTTAACGGAAAGATCAATCTACCTGAAAATATTTTTTAATATTCTTTAAACCTTTCTACATGCCTCATAATTTTCACAGAACATAATTTCCAATACATTTTCCCCAAAAAAATTTTTTTACATACACTCATGAAGTGGACCAGTGTACCCCGGAAGCGGGGTACACTGGTCCACCCACTGGGGCACAGTGATCCACTATTAGTTATTGCCTAAAATACAATATAAATTTATTTATAATTAATCTAATTCTTTTTTATTTCCCCTTTACCTCCAAAATAATATAATAATACAAATTTGCAAGTAGCATTTTGAAACAAAAAACATATAAAACTGAAGAATTATCAAAAAATTTATTATATTTTTTAAATAACAATATAAGATACAGGAGTGATGGCAAACAAGTTATTAATTAAGTACAAAAAAATAAGCAAACATTAAGACAAATATGATGATGAAAAATTTATTAGAAGCTTAAAATAGTCAGGATAAAATAGTTTATTATGAGCTAACCATGTGCTCTGAAGTTATAAATAACCAATCCAGTGAGGTCATCTATTAGTTATTAGGCTACAGTTATATTTTTCAAAGGCAGTAAATACAAAACAAAATATTTCTTAATATGTTAACTCTACAATGCATGATTTTCATTTCTCTCCTTCTCCCTCCCCCCCCCCCCCCCAAAAAAAAACTGCTATATTGAACAAGAAAACTTATTTTAAAAATCACATGTGAACTGTTATCCAGAATTTAGGAGAAAACTAAAGTGTCAGATGGCTACATTATAATCTGAACAACATAATAACATGAAATTTAAAGTTTGCCAAATGGCTAATCTATGCATTGTAGGGTTTAAAAAATTGTCATTTTTCTTTGTTTACTTTATTTTATAGTTAAATAACTATTTTAAAACAATATTTCTTTATAGAGAATAAGTAATTATTAAATATTTAAAAAATACTTCATTACAGGAGCAGTATTCATTGTGGACCACTGTACCCCAGCAGTGGCCAGTCCACTGTGCCCCATGTTAAAGTTCAATACATACTGATAAAAATATTATTTAAAGTTTTCTTTTAAGCATATAAGCTTTTAAATTTAATAAAGACCAGTGTTTTACCTTTTCAAAAAAGTTGTTTTATCTTATTTATCCATAACCTTTAATTACTCAGTAAAGAAAAGTATGATGATGAAAAATTTTACTTTTAGGAGCTCAAACCAATCAGGATAAAAGGGTTCATTCTGAGCTAACAATGTGTTTTGAAGGCTATAAGTAATCAATCCAGTGCTGTTATCAATTAGCCTAAAAGAAAAGCTTTAAAAATTTAAAAATAAGTCAAATATAAGGGGTGGTCCACTGTGTACTTAGATCCACTGTACCCTGGTCCCCAATACCCCATATACCTAATGTAATGGAATACTTTTGAATGTCCCTGTAAATAAACTATTAATCCTACACACTTCATATACAATACAAAGCATGCTTTGGTGACCCTAATTAACTTTTATCCATTGCATGAAAATCCGAGTATATTTATGGGAGTTAGAGCATGGACAGATGGCCAGACAAACCGAATGCATAAACACTTTTCAACATTTAAAAGATGGTAATTTACAAGTAAATATTTTATATTTGTCCGCACATGAACAGAAATTTTCTTAATAAAAGAGAGCTATAAAAAATTATATTTACTTATTGTTACCCTTTAAAAAAGCAGTAAAGTTAATTATGTTTCTTTCTTTCTTTTTCAAGATACTTGGAAAAAGACCAATTTTTCTAAATGAAGGATATATATAATAATGAGGAATAATATAAGGAAAGAAGGGAGGACTATTATGATTGTATCAGCAATATCAAAAACTGTGCAAGTCCCATATTAAAAAAAAATTCAAGAATCAATAAAAACTGTACTAGACAAAAATTTTAGATTTTTAAAGAAATATGATTATATTTATTATATCTTTAAAATGGGTCATCAGTTGTTTATTTTATGCTAATTAAATTTAAAAGAAAAAGTTAAAAAAAAACTTTTGGACTTACTGTGCCATGCAAAATGTCTCACTCAAAGGTCTACACTAAAATTTTTAGATTGCTATTGAATATTAAGCAATATTTTGTACAAACTATGAAACTGTTACAACAGCAACTTATCAGAATTTTTTTTTTCTATAGCAAATATATTTACAAAAATGGAAGCAATACATAAAAAATAGGTGGTCCACCAAATTAAATATAGTTTTATAAAGCAGATAACACATCACTGAGACAGAACTGTTTATTTTACTTTGCTTTGTAAAATTGTATTGTTTCCTTCAGTATACATAAATTTTGCCTTCATTCACGATAGATTTTCTAAGAGATTTTAATTAAAACTTAAAAGCAATCCAGTCAATAATCTGCATATCACTGGATAGAAATCACTGAAACACAGAATATGCAGTATGAATTGGGACATTCTCTTGCCCAGACATAAAATGTAGCTCCCCACTTTCCTCAGAAACAGGTAACAAATGGTTATTGAGTACCTTTTGGTAATCTCCAACATGTGATTATTTAAAGGTACAACAAATGTTTTCCCTTACCATCTAAAGTATGCCCAAACCACTATGGAGCTACCTCTTTCTTGCTATTTTGAAAAATATTGTTTTTTTTTTTCCCCTATAAGTCTGGTGCATCTTACACCCAGCAAAATTAAACTTTTCTTTATGAATAACTATTACTCTTTTCCAGTTTTCTGTTCATGACATTTACTTCTTGTACAAATTTTAATTGCTTTTCTTTGTATTTTTCAGTTAATTTTTAAACTGCTTTCCTCTTTTTGTATTTTAAAAAACCAAATGCCTTTAAGTTTCTAGACAACACAGACATACAGACTGGGATGTCTTTTCTTCTTGCTAAAGATTCCACAAAACTGGACCCCGTAAAAAACCCTTTAGAGATACATTCTCATTTGATGAATAGATAATTTGTGTGGTTTGTCCAGAATTTTTAATTGCAAATTAGTTCACAACATTATGTAATCTTTTCAAATTTGTGCCATTTTTCTATCAGATGTAACACATTTCTTAATAGCTGTAATTTCAACTTTTGGTTTTTTCATAAGTTGATTTTTGTGACCCATTTACACATGTAGTTTTTAATTTGCTACTGAGTAATGAACACAACCCGTAATAAGCTTAAATATTCCAAACAAAGTGAAAAGTGATCAGACCGGAAATTGAATCCCGAAACTTTTAGCTTAAATTCCCAATGCCCTTCCAATTGAGCTACCTGGAATGAATAATGGCCGACATAATCTACTCAGAAAACCATTTTGGCAATAAAATCTGGTCTGTCATGTAGAGATATCATTACATATTGTTTTTATAGTGTGTATTAGTGTTGAAACAGAATATACTGAATCAAATAACCAGAATTAGTCCTTTAAATACAATATAATGAGTAATTTTACCTCTAGAGATGATACAGACTAGCTTTACCATCTAGTAGGGACAAGAAGGTTTCATTCTTAAAGGAAGATCAGGAAGATCAAGAAAAATAATTGCTCAAATGTTTAGGGTGATTAAACTGACATAAAAAAAATCTTATCTTGAGAAAAACTATTATAATATCTACATAATGTAAAGCAAGAAAAAATTAAATCTAAACACACAAGGAAACATAATAAAAATACATACAGAATACTTTTCCTTAATAATCTTAGAAATACATTTTAAAATGCTAACATTCACTTAACATTCATCAGCAAAACATTTGATGCTTTTAAAAAAATAAATTTTTGAGTAAAAGAAGTTTGATGAAAAATGTAAAATTGCGGGGAAGGTTGGTGGATGAGTGTGCATTCATCAATATAACAGACTAGCGCGAAGCAAGTTGCTAAATTTAATGGCGTTTCAAATGTATCCGAGGGTGGTTTGTGCTCTAGAAAAATAATTTTGATTGCATTAAAAATGGACACAACAAGCTAGTTGAAATTTTTGAGCTGCTTTTGATCTTATCTATCTTCAATTTGAACTTGCTACTGTATCAAAACTTTACATACTCAGGGGTCTGTCCAGACTTTTTGCCCAGGGTCCTGTTCTTGCGAAATTGTGAAAAGCTTTTTACATTTGTGAAAAATCTAGTCATAATTTTGTGAATTTGAAATTATCACTAGATTCAAGTACTTGTTTATACATTTTTAAGGAGATATGTATGTAAAATACAAATATTTTCTTATATGTGTAAACGTGACAGGTCAGATTTTACTTTTAAATGATTAAATTTGTGAAATGTTCATTTTGGACATAGAAATTTTTTGTGAAAGACCTCTTTTTAAGACAAAGAATTTTGTGAAGGGTCCTGTTTCAAGGTGAAAACTTTTGTGAAGGGTCCTGTTTTGAAATGAAAAATTTTGAAAGAAAATTTGAAAAGAAAGGACCCAATTTATCCCTGATACTTCAAATGATTTTGTGATTGTTTTGAATTATAAATTTATCAGACTTTTTGGAACAGAAAAGAAAATTTGGCAGAACTGATAGTGGTGCTAAGCAGAGCTGTATAACATAGACGGACACGTGCACACCGTGCGTGGAAAATTTTACGCAAACTTTGGGGGGAAAATTTTAGAAAAGAAAAACATGATTTAGGTTTTTGTAACTTTGTTAAATACCAAAAAATTAAAAATATTTCCCAATTTTATGTACGATTTATTTACTGTTCACAGAAAATTAAAAGCAAAGGCTGTTATGAATTTTCCAAAAATTTAAATAATCTACAGTCTGAAAATTCGGACACAAAAAAATCGTAAATTTTAACAAATGGTTGCTTTAAAAAACCAATTTCCTTAATAATTCGCAGAAAAAAAATCTCAAATTTAGCTGAAGGATCTTGGAGAAATTGCGAATTTCATCAAAGGATTGTGGAAAAAACACGAAATTCACCAAAACATTGCAGAAAAAATGAAAATTTCGTCATATGATCACGTAAAAAATGCGAACTTCATCAAATGATTGAGTAAAAAATGTGAATTTAGTGAGATGATCGCATAAAAAACGCGATTTTCATCAAAGGGTCGCGTAAAATACATGAATTTCATGAAAGGGTCGCAGTAAAAACTTGAATTTCATTAAAGGGTCGCAGTAAAAACTCAAATTTCATTAAAGGGTCACGGTAAAAATTCAAATTTCATTAAAGGGTCATGGTATAAACTCTAATTTCATTAAAGGGTTGCAGTAAAAACTCAAATTTCATCAAAGGACTGAGAAAAAATGCAAATTTCGACAAAGGACCACAGAAAAAACACGAATTTCATCAAAACATCATGGAGGAAACTCTAATATCACCAAAGTATCATTGAAGAGACGCGAATTTCATTAAAGGTTCACTGAATAAATGCAAATTTCTTCAACGGGTCATGGAAAAAATGCAATTTCCATCTAAGAGCTGCGAAAAAAATCCAAATTTCAACAATGGACCCCGAAAAAAAAAAAAAAAATTTTCGTCAAAGGGCTGTGGAAAAAACAGCAAAATTCATCAAAGAATTGCAAACAAAAAATGTGAATTTTGTCAAATGACAGCAAAAAAAATGTGAATTTTGTCAAATGACAACGAAAAAACACTAATTTCGTCAAACTATCATGAAAAAAGAATATGAATTTTCTCAACAACCAGCAAAATAAAGGCGAATTTCATCAAAGGGTCACAGAATAAATGCGAATTTCGACAAAAGACCGAGAAAAAAACACTAATTTTATCAAAGAATCGCGAAAAAAAACCACCCATAAAATTCGTCAAATGATCAAGGAAAAAACACTAATTTTGTCAAAGGGTTGCAGTGGTCTCATTGGAAAACAGCACACATACAAACATCTATGTTTATTATTATAGTCATAGTTTTTAATCTGAAATAATATACTGAACTTCCTTTTGAAAAATTGGGTTAACCTGAACCCAACCTGAAGGAATCTGCACTCAGCCTGATATCTACCCAACCCGAAAACTGTTAACTCGATAAGCAACAAAAGTACTTAGCACGGTAGGGAATTTCTTCCCTTTGCTGTAATCTTTCAGAAAATTTGCTTTCAATTTGAGATTTTTTTTTTAAAACTCAGAATAACCCCTGCCTTCCTATCATGGATTTTTAGTTTTATTATTTTTTTTAAACCAGAAAAATTATTCCTTAATTAATATTAATTAATTTTTAATTTAAGTGGTAATCATTTTAAACTATTGTTTTTAATTCATATCGTCAAAATATTATAGCACGTAATTTTAATAAACACTAAATTAACTTGCAGAAAGTTTTTGACACAACATTTGTGCGCACAAAAAGTTTTTGGTGCTAAGTCTGGTGCTGGTTCAGACTGCACTGGTCTGGTGCTAAGTTCAGACATTTTCAAAGGAAATTAACTGTACAAGAATTATGCAAGTATTCCAAGAAATTAGATGAAATCATTCTTGATATGACTCTGAAAGACTTAAGAATAGCATTTGAATCACATAAATTAAAAGAATATTTCTTATAGGTTTAACATTGAAATAAAAATAACCAATAAAATATGGTTGCCAAAACACAAAATGCAGCCATAGTATATAGCAGTGGTTCCCAAACTTGGCCATGCCCCACCAAAGCAACTATAAAATCACCATGCCCAACCCTCTACCCCGTCGTAAATTATGTTTCTTACTATTTAAAAAGTCCTTCTGGCCAGTGCCGGGAGGAAGAGGTAGCTTTCATATTCCTTATTTTTAAAAGGCAAGCTTATATTATTCAAACACATGAAGCTCAATTTAGTGGAAACCGATTATAGGATATTCAATACTAATTTTTATCAATACTAAATCATTATGAATGAGAATTTCGGGAAATTAGTTAGCTTTATCCAAGCTGCTTTTATTTAAATTAGTAACTTATATTTGGTTGCCAAATTCGGTGATATCTTGAAGTTCCTGCCATTTTAAGACAACATGGTGGATCAGGCTAATGAGTGAACTTGGTTGAGACCTTAGTAATTCCTGTGCACATGCTCACTCACATCAGAATTGGTTGATATATACAAGTGTTGTCGCAGGCAAAAAATCAGATTTTTCAAAATGTCACCCTCATTACAAATTGAAACTGCTATATCAGAGCCATTTTTTAAAATAACGACAAAACAAAAAATGCTCCGGAATCCTTATAACATGGTCAAATACTTAAGAAAGAAACCTTTTTCAATCTCTAATTTTTTTGCTCCTCACTTTAAATATAATTTTTTATTTAATTTAATGGCCTCCATTTTGAAACAAGATGGCTGATGAAGCTGGCCAGCAAATTTGGTCAAGACATTACGATATACTATCCAGATGCCTTCTTACATTGAAACAGGTTAATAAATATGCGTGTTATCACGTGACAAATATCAGATCGTTTCAAAATGCAGCCATGCTAGAAATTCAAAGTGCTATAATTCAACCATTTTTAAAGATATATACGAAACAAAAACTGCTCCAGAATCTTTGTATCAAGGTCAAACACATAAAAAAAATCTTTTTCATTTTTCAATTTTTTGATAACTTATTTTAAATTTAAATTTTTTTTTAATGGAAGCCCTTTTGAAACAAGATGGCAAATGTAGCTGGCCAACAAACTCGGTCGAGACATTGGTATGTACTATGTACACACCAAGTTACATCCAAATCAGTTCATAAATACGCCTGTTATCGCATCACAAAAATCAGGTCATTTCAAAATGTCAGCCACAATAGAAATTCAAAATGCTATAACTCAGCCATTTTTTTAGATATAGACAAAACAAAAACTGTTCTGGAATCTTTGTATTAAGGTCAAACACATTAAAAAAAAAATCCTTTTCATTTTCCAATTTTTTGGTACCTCATTTTAAATTTTTAATAAAAAAAAAAAATTTAAATGGCCGCCATTTTGAGATAAGATGGCGGTTGAAGCTGGCGAACGAACTCGGTCGAGACATCAGTACATATTATGTATACAACAAGGTACATCCAAATAGACTCATAAATATGGCTGTTATTGCATGACAAAAATCAAGTCGTTTCAAAATGTCAGCCACGCTAGAAATTCAAAGTGCTATAACTCAGCTATTTTTTAAGATATAGACGAAATAAAAACTGCTCCGGAATCTTTGCATCAAAGTCAAACACATAAGAAAAAAAATATTTTTCAATTTTTTGGTACCACATTTCAAATAAATTTTAAATTAAAAAAAAAAATTAAATGGCCACTATTTTGAAACAAGATGGCGGATGAAGCTGACAAACAAACTCAGTCGAGGCATTGGTATGCACTATGCATATACGAAGTTGCATCCAAATCGGTTCATAAATATGAGAGTTACAGTGTGACAAAGATCAGATATATATATATATATATATATATATATAAACTTTCGAATGGAGGGTGGTTTCAGGGTCTGGGGGTCATGATTGATGAAAATATACCAAAATTTTTTTTAATCACTTTCTTCCGAACGGCTGCAATAGGTAGCTTTTTGTAATGAAAGCTACCTAAAAGTGAACTCTATTCACACAGTGGAAACATAACAGAGCTATTTATTTCAAAATTTTAATTATTGAATTTTTATTCATTTTGCTTAAGCCTCTGTGAAAAAAAGTTCAATTCTGGAATCGAACCAGCATCATTGACATTACACGCCAATGCTCTAACCACTGAGCTACCTGGCCGATACAGAGACTAGAACTTCTCACTCTTATCTGTTGGCAAGGCTGCAACTGAAGCACATGATGGAATATTTTCATGAGACACCAACCCTGGGACAAATACAATAATTAAAAGCGTGTGAAATTTTCTTAAAAAAATTCCAAAGTTATATAAAGTTTATTCAATAACTATTCACTTCACATTTTTTAACTTATCAAAAAGGTGAATCTTCTGTCACAAATGTGTTTTTAACGTAATTCTATAAATGCAATGAGACTATATATGACCACCTTTGTGCCAAAAAGAGTTTTCTTGTACTTTTTCAACTTCCCTCAATGCTAAGGGAAAGTGTAATACAGTCTGCACTTTTATCTTCACAAAATATCTTGAAGAGAGTCTTACATTTAGCATTAAAATTGTTAACATTCACATATTTTGTAATTCATTTTTTTTTTAACTTATTAAGAGTTGCTGGAAAAGCTTTTGACACTGAAATTTCTTTCTATGAATAACACAATACACAAGAAGCATTTCAAGATTCTCATCTTTATCTTAAGTAGCCATTATTCCCCATCATGATACATTTTAACTGTTTTCCTTTCCTAATATCGTTAATTGAGGTGCTGAGGAATCAGAGCGGACTATCCCAGAATTTTGTGAAAAATGAATTTGAAATGTCAAAGCATTTTATGCATGCTATTCGCTACATAATTTATTTTCATTTTTTCGAAACTATTCAATTGATATAGCCAGTTTAATAAATAATCCAACATATCTTTTATATCAAGCTGCCCGTGCAAAACTAGACCAATTGTCTTGGCCATGCTAGCACTGCCAACTTATTCACCATATACTTCCTGAAGAAGTTTTGGCTCCTCTGGCCACTTTAAGAACTGGCTTAAAAGAGTTTGACAAAAATTTGTTTAGAATTTTCGAAAGCATTTTTCTCAAAATCGCAGCTGGCAAGGTTGAACTGCTGTGGTTCTCAACGCCTCATTTGCCTTCCATGTGTTATATGATTTTAAAATTCAAAATGTATATATCAACATGTAGATTTGTATGCTGTGTAGGATGCTTGCAATACAGCCACAGATATTATTTACTATGTACACATTTCCTTTTCTATTGCTACTTAAGATTTACAAATTTTAGAAAATTTTAATACCTCATTTTGATATTTCATATATTTTTTAGGTTAAATATGTTAAGACAGTCAGATTTATGTATACTTTTAAGTAGTTTTATGAGTAAAAGATTCTTCATGTGACATTTAGCAGAGTGAAAATGCTTGTACAAATGCTAGTAGAAAGCTAATGTAATAAACAATCGAAAGCATTATGTAAAATATAAAATACCCAATTAACCAGAAAAGTTAGAGACTTTTAGTATTGAAAAAAAAAAAAAAAAGAGAAAAATTACATAAAAATATTTCAAATGATTATTCGTACAATTATTCTTGTTTCGATCTATTTTAACCCTTTAAACTGGATTTTTTTCATTTCTAGAAATCCCCTCGGATGGGGAAAGGATTAAACCTTTGAACGGGGAATTTTTTGTAATTCAATAAAAATAAAATATTTTAAATTTTCCTTGTATTCAATTTATTTTTACTCTCTAACATTAAAAAAAAACAAACAAAGGGAATGTAGCAGATGGGTGAGTAAGAAATTTGCAATTGCCCCCCGGTGGGGTGTACACCCCACATTGGGAACCACTGGTATAGATGTATTCATAAAGTTTTTCAAAAATGTTACACTAATGAACACTAAGTATGGCTTAGGTACAAAGGCAGCAATAAGAGTATTTCAAATTACTGCTATTTTACCAACAGTATACAATAAAGTTGCAACAGTTGCATTGTTCATGAAAAGTCACTAGTTTATGGTCTTTAAATCTAGCCCCATTATCAACAAAGATGATTTCTAGACTTGCATGGTCACAGAAAGTAAAATTCTCAAGATGGCAATTTGATCTAGATAATAAGCATGAATTGCTGATGGTTATTAATAGTCTGAAAATTATCAGACATGGCTATGCAGATGCAGTCAGATCAGAGAATGCCACTGTCAGAAGTGGTGGCAACAAGTTTTTTTTTTGGAAGTTGTAAATTCTTTCATGAAAACACCACCTCAAAATGCAAATCCAAGATGGTTGAGATAAAATATAGACATTGCTTTGTTTTTTTTCAGGCATCAAATTCTATAAAACATAAGCTCAAGATAAGAGAAATTATAAACAGACAAATGCCTTTCTAATATGTCCCAGAAAATGAAGTTTAACAAAAATAACAATAATAAAAAGAATTAGAGAAATTATAAAACCACAGCAAAATTCAACTAAAAAAGATGCGAGAGGCTATTAAGAAATCTACAGAGATCCAAATCAAGAAGGTTAGAAGAATGAATGCTGAGTGAATCAATAATAGTGGTACAAAATTGTACTGGATATATACATTTTAGTGTGTTCAAATGCGATTTATGTATTAAGTTATACCAAAGATTAACCTGTGCACCCTTACACAACTCTATGTGTACTCTTATAAAGAAGGGTATATAAAAGGGCACATTTATCCCTGTATGATATTTTGCTCATTATACTCCTAATATATCTTATTACTAAATGCTTATGGTAGTTTGTTTTGTTACATAAATTTATGGTCTACTAATAAATATGCATGCAACATTGATACATTCATTATGTATTCCTTTATAGTCAGTTTGAAAAATGTGCACTCTTACACCAGCTTACCCTATATATAAGCCCTGTGGCAGAAAATTACAATGATTTCTGCGATAAATTTTATTAACAACAAAATCCTTCTGCATGAGAACTCACTGAGGTTAAAGCAAGAGTGATAATAGCCCAAATTAGAAAAAAAGTTTAAATATTATGCTCTCCCACATCCCTCTCCCCATAGTAAGCAACCTCCTTGGGAACTTTAAAATGATTATTTTTTGTTGTTACAAAGTAACAAATAAGATAATCAGGACACTAAAACAGCAAACAAATAAGGCAAAAAATTAATAAAATATTTTTAACTTTGTATGCTGGGCAAAGGGAGAAGTAGACATTTCAGAGAAGAATAATAATTAAAAAATATATTATTTAAATGTTTATGAAAAGTAACAAAAATAATAGGAAACTAACATACATAAATAAATAAATAAAATAACGAATTTTAAATACCATCAACTGAGGGTAGTTTGCCTAGATTTAAGATTAATTAAAAAATGTAGCAAATATTCCATATTTTTAATTTTAAAAAATAACCTGCATATGATAGATGAGCCACAGATGCAATGTAATTTGTTTGCTTTTTTACCACAAATAAATACTGACTGAAATATTAAACAGAATCAAAAATACTGACTGAACTATTGCAAAATAAAATTTGAAAAAAGCTGAAAGATTGTTCCAAAAACTGTACACATCACTTTTCTCTCTCCCAAAAACTATTTTTTTTTTCCTGACAAATTTTTTCTATTTTCCTATAAATTTTTTTCTGACAAAATCTTTCCCATTCTGCAACATTATTGCCATATCACTGCGATTCTGTCACAGGGCATATAGGTATGTTAAAGTTGCCTTCATATACTTCCGGAATTTAAGAAAATAGATTATATATAGTAGAAAAAATGAGTGCACCTAGAGAAAAAAGAAAAACAGCAAGATAAGAAAAAATATATACAAATTATACAACTATGAGCATTAACTCAAAACATTAAAAAAAATTTTAAAGGAAAATTTATTTTAAATACCCTTGGAATATATTCCATAAGAACTGCCGATCTGGCATAGTTGCCATAGGTGTAGCCATTGAGCTTTGGTTCAGTCCTATTATATAAAAAAATAATAATTTAGAAATTTAATAATTTATCTAGGTTGAGATTGCAGCGCCTCGCTCTCATACATCTTATGCTCTGTTGTAAGACAAATATCCTACCATTTTTCTTAACTTAGTGCTGTGATGCTTCACATGTAAGTTCTATGAGAGAAACAATTAGCCAATTGGAGTATGTTAACAGAAGTTAACAGTGTGCATGCTTCTACTTCCACTTCATTTCAAGATAATTTTTTAGTTATTTTAGTGATACCACATTATGAGCTATGTTTAACTTATATTGTAAGGTAGAACTTACACTCTACCTTGATCTTAAGTGAGGTGCTGCAATCCTGTCCTAAGACAAACAATAATTATATGATGTAAATACAATTATGCATTTCTTAAAAATATGAACATTTCAAAATTAATATGCATACTTGTGAAAAACAAACACTACATATAAAGCAATTACTTCATATTGTCTGTTTCTTTAAAATAAGCAGGTCAAGGTCACACTTTTCTCTTCTTTCTTCAGCTGACAGTGTAAAATGCTAGTTTCTAGATTTTTTTTCCCCCACTATAATTCCATTTACTGTGTTCAGAATTTCCTTTCTTACAAATTATAAACATACCTGCCCCGAAAGGAGGTGGAAAACATGAGTTCAAATTGGCCATCAGATTAAGTTTTTCTATAGATACACACAGAGTTCTAAGAAAGTATAATAGAGATGCACTATTCCATCAAAGCAGTTTGCAATATGAGGCCAGTTACCACTCAAATCATTTGGCCCAAACAAAAAAGCACGAAAAACAAAGGCTGAATTCATTGGATAGGGAGATTTTAAAAAGGGGGCTGCAAGTGTTTGGGCCATGTTGTAACTGGTTTTAAGGTTACATTTTTGCCTTCAAGCAAATGCTGCACATTTCATGTCTATTAATTTAGAACTATGTGATAGATACCCCTCATGATAATAAATGAAAATTTGGCATTGAGAAGCTTATTTTAAAGAAATGAAGCTATGATGAACTTAGTTACTATTATGCTATATATATATACCAGACATTTCGACTTTATCATACAATAAATAAAATGTAAAAACTTCTGGGATTTGGTTTTCTTTGAAATCTTTCAGTTTTTTGGCAAACTTTGTTTTGATTCTTTTTTTATTTTGCTTTGCAATTCAAATTTTCATTAAGGCTTATTATTATGTAAGATTTTTAATTGTTTCATGCTCAACTAATCATTTTTTGTAAAATATGAAATGTGAACAATATTCCACAGGAGCAAATTTTCAGAATTCTAATTATTATGAAAAAAATGATGACTGCCAAGGGCTGTAATAAAGTTAAGGGTGTTCTCAAATCGAAAGATGCAACTTTCTGACATATTTTTAAATTAATTTTTGTTTGGAAACGCATGAAATTTGCAGTCGTTCTTATTCAGAAACTATGCAATCGAAAGACATTTTCAATTTTTTGGTAAAGATAGAAGATCTTTAAAAAAATACTGTCAAAGTTGTTATTTTCATCCGAATTTCCGGATGAGATACTACAAGAAAGGAGAAAAATCCGTCATCATGTGACCAAAATCGCTTATAACTCAATAACTAACTCATTTATCAAAAAATGGAAAACTCATTTTTATTTCAAATCTCTTCAATAGGCAGCCCTGCCAATTTTATGCCTTTACACTTAAAAATGAGTCAGAAAGTTTTGCTTTGTTGAGCAGGAAATTTGAGAACCACCTTAAAGTTTCTTAAACTAAGCAGCCAAAATGTAATTCCAACAGAAACTCCACATTTCAAGCCAAAAATTAACTTTGTCTTCTTCAGAAACATCACTTCAAGATGAAAATAAATCATCAATGAAGATTAAAAAAAACAGTCAAAGATTCAACTCTATCTTCTGCAGAAACCTTGCTTGCCAAAAATCTAGACAAGAATTGAAATTTGTCTGTTTGTGGAAAATTGATTGCCAAGCATCATAATTTTGAAAAAAAGAAAACCTTTAATAAAATATCCTTAAAATAGAGTCACCAATCCAAAGTTAACTGATTCTTTTTTTATTATTTTTTCTCCCACAAAAATAAGAAATGAATTCATAAAATAGGATTCTGAAAAAAAAATTTTGGACTGTCCTCTGAAAATAATGAAATGTACCAATAGATACTCCTATGATATAAGATAAAAATACTGCAATGATTATTCAGAAACATCTGCTGCAAAATAACTATTTGGTTGAGGTGTTTCAAATACCATAAATCAAATGCTACAAAACTGTTAGATAAATGTTTCTTAAAAAAAATCTGAATGCTAACAATACTTTATGTGACAGACTATCTTTATTGTAGAGTATATTTTGTGCATTACTATGTAAATATACATTAAATTTTGCAAAATTTTAGTTTTAGAACTCCAATTCCTTGAAATGTGTTAAATATAGCCTGGATCTTTGTAAAAAATTTCTGCCATTAGAGATCTTGGAAAAATTATACAATTATTTCTTTAGGAAAATTACAGGTGATTATTAAAATCTTTCAAAATTAATGTTGCTTTATTTATTACACTTAAAATTTATATTTTTTGAGATTTTGATAGTAATGTTAAATAAAGAATTGATTACTCAATCATTATTTGGATTATGCCTTTTAATTAAAGAAATAAATGCTTAAAAGATGGACGGCAACAAACACACGTCATATCAACATGAGCTACATTGGTGTACTTACTGGCGAATGCGCGCACAAGCTATGCCAGGAAAGGGAAGGTCGCCAAGCACAACTAGAATTAGCGAGATATCGCTCAAATTTAACACTCCTTCCCAATATAAAGGTCAATTTTGATTAAAAAACAAGCAATTAGCCAACAAAAAAGATGTAAACAGTCACTTTTCACTTTGAACTATATTTTTAGCCAGTCCAAGTCCATCACATAATTTTATAAACAAAATGCTAGACAGAGGTTTTGTCAAGATATCGGCAGTTTGTTCTGCTGATAGAACATATTATAATTTTAAAATATTTCACTCAACTTCCTCTCTAATGGAGTGAAAAAGCACATCAATGTGCTTACATCTATGATGGTGCCGGAGATTTTTGAGCAAGTGTTATAGCACTTTGGTTGTCAACATACAAAATGGGAGTGCCATCATATCGTATTAACTCCTTGAAGCGCAACTTGAGCCAAACAAGCTCATTAGCTGCTTCACTAGCAGCAACATATTCAGCTTCAGTTGATGAAATTGCAACAGAATGTTCCAATCGAGACCACCAAGTTATTGCAGCATATGAACTAATCGAAACCATACCAGATGTTGAGCATCTGGTCTTTTCCTCACCAGCATGGTCTGCATCACTAAAAACTGAAAATTCTGTTTTTACTTGCGACTTGTATAGGAGACCAACACTGCTTGTGCCTCGTAAATATCTGTAAATTCTTTTTATATGTTTCCAGTCTTCTTTTGTTGGTTTGCACAAAGCTCTTGAAACCAAAGCTACAGCAAATGCTATATCTGGCCTAGTAGCAACTGCAAGATATTGTAAACAACCTACTGCTTCTCTGTAGGGAACATCAGCCATAGATGAATCTCCTTCTTGAGATTTAGCCACATCACAAAGTGTAGACAGTGGTTTTGAATTTTCAAGCCTAAATCTTTGCAGTATCTTTTTGGTATACAAACATTGAGAAATAAAGATGTCATCATTATCTCTATGGTTAATTTGGATTCCTAAGAAAGAACCCAGAGGACCATCAGTAATTTTGAACATTTCTTTCAGGTTACTAATTAACTTCTCTATTTCTAAAATACTTGATCCAGCTACAAGACCATCATCTACATACAAGGCCACTATCAGTATAGATGAGTCGTTTGTCTTTGTAAACAGACAAGGATCAGCATGTGATTGCTGAAATTTCAATTTCTGAATTACTTGAACAAAACGTCGATTTCAGCAGCGTGGAGGTTGCTTCAAGCCATAAAGAGAGCAAGCTAATCTGCACACACGGCCAGAACCATCATCAAAGCCTTCTGGCTGTTTCATGTAGAGCTCTTTGTCGAGGTAGCCATAGAGGAATGCTGTTTTCACATCAAATTGATGTAGGTATAGATTTTGCGAAGCAGCAACACTAAGAACTGTGTGCAAAGTGTCAAATCTAGCTACTGGTGCAAATAAATTATCATAATCATAACCAGCTTTTTGTGAGAATCCTCTTGCTGCAAGTCGAGCTTTAGCTCGAAATGGTGCTCTTGATTGCATGGAAGCTGATAACTGAAAAACAAAAGTACAACTAGCAAAGAAAGTAAACAAAGTAAAGGGATTTAAAGACAGGATAACAGAAGTGGATAAAAGGTAAGTGAAGTAATGATTGACTTTATGTTGTTAATAAAAGATATTTAAAGAGTGCTGAATAAAGAAATATAATGAAATGTAAAGGAGATATGTTTCTGGACAGTGTCAAGATAGGAATAAGGCATTTACACTTATCATTTGATAAGATCATCAAGAAGGGGGGGGGGGCATTTGCCACCCCCCCTTCTTGATACTGGAACAGAATAAAAAGGCCAATGCTCAAAGAACTACTAAAAAATTACTTTACATTTATTAGACATGCTAGTGTCGACAAGAGCTAAAAAAACCCCATCAACTCCAACTTTTTAAAATCAGAAGGACTTAATCTCGCTCCATAAATCCATGAAACTAAAAACTGTGAAAGGACAATCAGCCACTCAATGATTTAACATAAATTAATAAACTTAACAAATAAAATATAACACATAGTACACATAGATATTAATGCAAATAGAACACATTTCCCAGACCCCCCTGTGATCCATCACAATGGTATTCAATCAGTTATATTTTGACATGATTGATTTAAAAATTACAATGTATTGAAGTTAAAGCATTTAGTAACAAACAATTTCTTAAAAACTTTACAATTTGAAATTGTAAAGTGAAAACAACCATCTCACATGTGTTCACCCCACAATTTGCCCCCCTAAAAAGAATTCAAAAATGTGTGAAGATATGTACCTATTAAAAGTAATTCAGCAAAATCCTAAAAATGGGGCAGCCCTACCCAAACTCAATAAAACATCTTTGACTATGTTGAAAGATTATACAGTTTCATCACAATTCATCCCACATGACATCAAAGAAAAACAAACTTTGTCTCAAGCAGGCAAACCCTTGTGGCCATCAAAGGTTACCATTCGACGGAAGTTACAGGACGATAAATGCTCCTAGATAATGCTTCAATTACTTTAAAGTTTAATAAAAAAATTCTATTATCCAAAACAGATTTTCCTCCACGGACCTCCTCCAATCACTATGCAATATACCTGAGAATCCTGCTAAATAATAATCAAATGCATAACAAAAGAAGAATATATTGTTGAAGCAAGACACCTTACAAAGTGCCTACCAACATGCTGAAAAATTATATCAGCATTCCCTATCAGCACTGATGCCGAAGCACGCACTCATTCCAAAAGAATAAATAAAAAAATTCTCCATCCAGTGGTACCGGAAAGCAGATAAAGAAATTTGCCTTTTGCCAAAGGCCTTCATTTGCGCCGATTCATACCACATTAACAAGCAGGTATATACGATCAAACAGGAGAATCCCAGAAGATAAACTAAATCTCAATAAAAATCAATAATTCTGCTAAAATTCATAAAACAAGGAGCATTCGATATTTTAAACCATGAAAAACAATTTTACAGCATGACATCAACAGTGGGAGAAAATCAGACGTATTCATGGAAGGTATATAGTAAATTCTCAAATGCAAGAAATGATTAGGTTTCCATTAAAAATATGAACCACTATCTTAAAAACTTGCCACCTTGATCTCAAAGAGAATACATCAAAAATTCAACAACTTTACTCAATTTACATCTGTTGCACTCCTAACCTTATCTAATTAAAAAGATACAGTATAAAATTCAGGTAATGGCTACCACCAGTAAAAAAAACCTTTAATAAACCACCGGGAAAAGGATTTTAAAAAACAGCTAACAAAAACTTTCCTTCTTAAACAAGACACCATCTTTGAATACACTGGGCATTCTAGTTCCTTCTATTACCTGACCCTTAAAAACAGGAAACTCATTAAACCTCAACCTCTCAATCTTTCCCTCAGACCTTTAAACATAGCCAATCTAAAAAAAAAAAAATTAACTTTAATCAATTAAAATTTAGCATTTGATTCAATTCTAAAACATGCTATGTGATTGACAAGTTGATCTAAGATATTCAAGATTACAAGAGGTACTAGTCAGATCTGCTCCTCATCCATAACTTCCCAGGGTTTAACTACTGAAACTCCACAAATACTGAAACTTTATTAAAAATTGAAATCCGGAATCTCCACAAAGTTAAAATCTGATCCAAATTGATTAAAAGTTAATCTTACAGCACATAAACTTGTTCCTTATTTCAAAGAACATGTAGGCCAAAAGGAGAAAAGTTTAACTAAATGATTTTAAATATATATAAAAAAAAACATCTTTAAAACTTCAACATATTTAATAAGAACCTGTAAAAACTTAAACAATATTAAAAATATTGTACATTCTATCTATTGGGTTTAATAGCTACAA
Source organism: Maratus speciosus (assembly GCA_963932465.1). Lineage (NCBI taxonomy): Eukaryota > Metazoa > Arthropoda > Arachnida > Araneae > Salticidae > Maratus > Maratus speciosus. The sequence continues at coordinate 279,889,170 of OZ010787.1, read as the reverse complement.
CCAAAAGTCCCCCCCCCCCCCCTCAAAAAGTTTCCATCAGGAGTCAATCGAAAATCACAGTGCCTTAAAAATAACATTTGACACAAGATAATCAGTAGAAAACATATGTAAATGACTAGAGGGACAATTATGGTCAGCAGAAAGTATTTAAGTTTAATTTTAATAGATAAAAACTAAAAAAAACAAAGTAAATTAAACATTGTCGTAATGAAGTTTCTCAAAACATATCCCACCTAATTTAGGGATCAAATATTTAAATGTAGACTCAAATTCAATGTCATTACACTTAACTTAAATTCAAAAGATCTTAAAGAAAAGAAATTTATTAAATTACGGACAATGTGGAAAATAAAAATTAAATTAAATTTATAACCTTTTATATAAAATCTGAAAAGAAACTGCTTAAAGAAGCATTATAAAAACTAAATAATTAACCCCAATTAATGGCCACAAATCCTTAATTTTAAACATGAACCTACAAGAGCTTTCTTGAGTTCTACTTTTAAAAGGTTCTAATCCAAAGTACAGCTGTAAGAAAACATTTCAAAATATACATTCATAAGAGATTATCAATCAGGGCAAACAGATCAAAATGAATAAATTAAAACAAATTCATCTTTATTCACAGAATATATAATTAACATAAAACAATAAATAAGTCACTGAATTAAAAACATCCTGATCAATTGACTTCCAATATAGTCAAGTTATGCATATGACTATTTAAAATGATAGGTCATAGTTGAAAATTCATAATAACTCGGTGACTAAAAAAATTTTTAATTAAATATTCAAAAGAAAAAGGTTATGAAAATTCATATTTATCTTACATGGCCCTCTGTTAAGTTAAAGCTTAAAAAGCATAAGTTCAAAATAAAAATTCTTAACATTGAGTGAAAATAGGAAATTATAGTAATAAAAACTATCCAAGTAAATTTTTGGGTAATCGAATATGCCCCGTTTAAGAAAAATCTTAAAGAGTCGAACTTCCAAAAATATACCGATAGTTAAAAAATCCATTCTATTAACAAAAATCAAAAGAAATTTAAACAACTGTTGATAAAGCCATGAAGTTCAAGAATTTACATTTAAACAATTGAAAAGATTAAGTAAGAGGGTCAAAGGAACAACTGTAAATGAAACAAACTGTAAAAAATTAAAAGTTAACTGAGTTAGGTAGATAGGCAATCATAATCTGTTTAGCAGAAATTATGACATTTCAAAGAGTTGCCCCCATTAAAAAAAAAATTCTAACCTGACAAGATTATATGTCTTTATAAAAATTTTAAACATAAAAGATGTATTAAAAGATTTTACCCTGATCAAAAACTCCCAATTCTAATTAAATATCTATAAAGAGCAATAACAAACATTTAACTATTTTTAAAACTTGAAGAAAAACTTCCCTCTTTAAATTTCTTTATTAAAAATTTAATTTTAAAAATAAGTATACTGATCAACAGCATAAAGATTCTGAAATTTCAAAAGATTTTCATTATACTCTTTACACACACATTAAAAATTAATAGGAAACAATTGTAGAAAAGAACATGATGGCATACACTTTGAAATATCTAAAACTTCTTTAAAAAAATTTCAAAAATACATTTGAACCACTTAGGGATCCAAAAAATAGAAAGTGTTGTCCATCCGGATCTCGAATTAGTGATGGCTAAATAGACTCAGGAACACTCAATGTTCATCTTTAATGTCGATAAATGTCTCAAAAAGTTCTGTATACTGTTAAATGTCAAAAACATAAAAGTTTCCCTAAAAAAAAATGATATGGCTTCTAATCAGGCTCATTTATATAGCAAGTTAACTTCCATCATCATTACTGCCCAGCACGTGACCACTACGATACTGGGGGATACACCATTAAACACTTCTTGAAAAAGGCATAAACATTCCTCAAATACCGCAGATGACGAACTTATGAAAAACTTGACAAAAATTAAGGTTTCATGGAACATCTTAAATTGTAGAAGCACCTCAATTGAAGCACAGAAATGATTCACTTCACAGAAATGGAACTTCAGCTTAGCTTGAAAAATATGAACACTTAAAACATTTCAAGAATATGCAGATTCAAAATATGTAGAACAACTTTCAAAGAAATAGGTATGGATCCAGTCAACTTCTATTATAGATGACACTTATTTCAATACTTAAATTTGAATACTTTCACTTAATTCAATACTTAAACTTGAATACTTTCACTTAATTCAATGCTTAAACTTGAATACTTTTTTTTCTTCAACAGGAAAATAATAGATATGCCATGAGGTTAAAAAAAAAAAATTCTCAAACTATTTAATTTATAGAAAAACTTTTAATTACTTAAATTTTTTTTAATGTACCGTATAAACTTTCTATTACTTAAAAAAAAAATTCAAAATTATCAGAAATATTCAATTTATAAACTTTAAAATATTATAAACTAACCGCCCCCCCCCCCCCAACGCTAAATAGATAATGGGGTTAGCGTTCACCACCATAATGCCATACCCATATAAGGGTTAAATATGGTAATTATAAAATAAACATGAAGAATATATAAAAAAATTCATAAAAACACATAAATTATGATTTATTTAACTATTATAACAAAAAACATAATTTTTTTCAATTTTTAAATAAAGTTTCTATTATATTTTAAACTATTAACACAGTTAGGGACAGGCCCATAACCGTGATGTCATTAAATTTATGATAAGGATTTAGATTAGCAGAGTTTAAATAAAGCACAATGAAAGTTTATGCTTAATGTCCCGATATAGTTTTAAATAGTTATGAAAAAGACAAAAGGCGTATGGTGGCGAAATGAAAACAAATAAAGTTTAAAAACAAACTAAACGTTTATTAAATAAAATATAAAACAATAAGTTTAAATATATTTCAAACAGTAAACAAAATCTTTAAATTCCATTAAGTACTTTAAGCTGTCAAATTATATATAGGGGAGATGGGAGCACATGTGAACAATTTTTACTATTTCTCAAAATTGTTATGAGCTATTGAACCAAAAATTGATTTATATGAATATTTAGAATTTGTTTGTTCTTTTGGTGAAACTTTTGAATGTATTTATCAAAAATTTCTAACTTATATCATCATTCTAAAAATTGTCTAAATTTGTTCACATATGTCCCGGTGAAGGGGTAGTTGTGAACATAGCTGTTGCACATGTGAACACATGCATAAATAAGACAAAAATAATTTTTTGTGAATAACAACTGTGATAAAAACTAATTAGATGCCCTCTTTCTAGTTGTGTGAATAAATCAATAAATGTTTCAACATAGATACAAGAAATTATTCATAAAATTGTACACTAATATGCCTACTCCTTTTGAGTCACTTTTAATTGTTATCTAACTTCCAGTAAATTAAAACTGTGAAGCAAACCTAAAAACATTGAATATATAGCTCAATGTTTAACAAGGGTAATTAAATTTTAAACTAAAAAAAAAAATGCATTCACAGACTTAAATACACTTGTAAACTGTTCACATCTGCCTCCATATGTTCTGTTCACAAGTGCCCCATCTACCAACTTCAGCCTAACTTATAAAAAAAAGATATTTTTTATTGAAATAAGGAAACAAAACTTTTTGTAGACTTACGTAATTAATGCCACTATAGAATGCAACACTGATATTCTTCTTTAAAAAATGTCTTGAATGAATTTTTACTTCAATAACTTAGAAGACTTTTTTACTTCACACCTTCTAAAACAAACAAATTACAACTACCAGAAATCATAATAGCCTATTGTTCTTAAAATTCAGCCAATAGATGGTACTAGCACTACCATCAATTGGTAATTTTTTGAATTTTTTGAATTTCAAATTAACTGAGTGAAATATGTACTGTTCACATGTGCCCCCCTCTCCCCTATCCAGAAAAACATATTTGACAATAATAAAATTAAAACTGACCTCACAGCACATAAAGAAATAAAAAGGGTAATCACTGAGTGACTAGCATTCCTTAAAAGTTCCGTGTTGTTCAAATACACTTACGAACTGACGACAAACTAAACTGAACAATTATGATTAATATATTCATGTTGAATAACACCAGAGAAATACTTCTTCATAGATGAAACCACATTATGAAAGAACATCAAGAAAAATGCTTAATGCAGATAACAAATGAATAAAACAACTTTGAGCTTTACTTTAACAATCGCCATTCATGACTCACAGGTCGGTGTTTCCTTGTTGACATGATAAAACAGAGTCCATACTTAAAGCCAGAGTCGAAGTTAAATAATATCGAATTCCTATCAATAAACTTGTAAATGGCTGACGTACGTTAAAGTAGAAACACATAAAATATCAATTAGTTGAAAGCAAACAGAACCCCAAAAAGACATCTTCTGCCATTGTAAAACACTCTTGAAACTTCGGAAAGATAAACACTGCTAGTAGAAGAAAAGGAGGTGAAGAGAAAAGAAAATGTATCTGTATTTATATCAGCCAGGTGTTCAAATAACATCTCATTACGCAATTCAAAGAGCAGCAACAAATGATTCTAGAATGGAGACATCGTGACGAAGGAATGTACAGCCGATGTGCCATAGACTCAAACGAACGACGTCATCTGGCGGCGGTCATGGAACTATTATCAGTGGCGGTCATTTAAACGAAATGCGTGCTCTTGATTGCATGGAAGCTGATAGCTGAAAAACGAAAGTACGACCGGCAAAGAAAGTAAACAAAGTAAAGGGATTTAAAGACAGGATAACAGAAGTGGATAAAAGGTAAGTGAAGTAATGATTGACTTTATATTGTTAATAAAAGATATTTAAAGAGTGTTGAATAAAGAAATATAATGAAATGTAGAGGATATATGTTTCTGGACAGTGTCAAGATAGGAATAAGGTATTTACACTTATCAGTCTCAACCATTGTCGAACGCAGATCAATACCACGATTATTTAAAATCTTTTTCACATAATGGTTGTCAAATGGGGAAGTTGCACTCACTCTAAATTGTGCTTTCTTTTATGTTTAATTGATGAAGACGATCTTACATTCCTCGTAACTCAACTCAGAATTGTAAAAATAATTTAAAATAACTAATTATTGTAGTTTTAAGCTCCGTTAAAAGCAAAACAAAACCATGTGATCCGAAAACGGGACGGGATTGGTTTGACGTCACTACACATGAAACGCGGATTCTCCGTAGCAGCCTGCATTGTGCATGCAAGCTGTTTTCCATTGCTTTCTGTTTGTTATCTACTATAAACATCTTTTAAAGACTCATTTACACAAAATCAAATTAGAGTCAAAAGATTATTTTAACATATCCAAATATAATGTACTATTAATTTATACATTTGTATTAATTTTCATTTTGAAAAGTGCTGCAGTTGGTTGGATTCGAAAAATATGAAATTATACCTTCTAGATTTAGTTTTTTTCCCCTCAAATTTATTTTAAGGGAATAAAAAATGCATTCCATGCAGGTAAAGTTACAAGAAGCTAAAGCTAAAAGGCACATTTATTTTTAACTTACTCTGATTTACTTAAAAGAATAAAGAATGACAGTTATTTAAAAAAATAAATCGTAAGTAAAGTAATGAAGAATATGCACGAATGTCCTTAGTTACTTAAACATAGCAAATTTTACTATAGATATAAATCAGAATTAGGTTAACTATTTGCGGCTTAAAACATAACATAATAATACAGAAGCAGCGTAGTTCTGCACAGCAACTGAACGTCGTCCGTTTTCGAGCCTGACTCCCGGAATGTCTCTCCTCTCGTGAGCCGTGACCGGCATCAGTTCATGAGAGATGGTGCTTTAGTCCGTGACTGGTACTGCCATCTATTGATGACAATGTGAACTATGCTACAGGAGCCCCCCTCTAAGAGACGGAGTCCTTATAAATCCAGTCTTTGTGGTGCTTTCACAATTCGTCCAGCTCTAGTTCTAGTCACTGGTGGAGCAAATGTGACATGCCGGGATGGTTTGGGAACTGTGAGTCGTGGCTCTTCTTCTGGCAAAGGGAAAGTGTGAGATGTTAAAAAGTTTTCATTTAGCAAATGAGCAGGCTTTATTCTGTCAATTCCCATGGTTTTAGGCTTACCTCCACAGGAAATTGTGAAAAATTTTTCTGTCCTGTGTATTACTAGGAATGGGCCGTCATACACAGGTTGAAGAGGTTTACATACAGCATCGTGTCTGAGGAAAACATGGCTGCAACTGAAGAGGTCCTGTGGGATGTAAACGTTCCTTTGTAGTCCTTGTCTTGATGTTGGGGTTGGCTTTACTTTTAGCATGGTATGGCGTAGCTTTCTGATGTAAGCATCTGGAGGTTCATCAGAGGTGTCAGACAAGATTTCATTCGGCAAGCGGAGTGTTTGTCCGAAAACCATTTCAGCTGTTGTGGCTTGGATGTGTTCACGGAAATAGCTGCGAAGACCTAACAAAATCGATGGTAAACACTCTACCCAATCATAAGTCAAACATGCACGTAAAGCTTGTTTTAATTGTCTATGCTGCCGTTCAATTAATCCGTTTGCTTTGGGATTATAGGCAGTTGTATGAATGTGAGTTATGCCAAAAAATGAATTAAAAGTATTAAAGAGATTTGATTCGAATTGCGGTCCTTGATCGGTTGTAATTTTAACTGGTACACCGTACCGCAAAATCCAATTTGAATAAATTGCAATAGCGCAAGTTTCGGCAGTTTGATCCTCTACGGGAATGGCTTCGAACCATCTTGAGAATCTGTCAATAATGGTTAAAATGTATCTAAAACCTTGCGATAAAGGGAGAGGCCCTACAAGATCTACATTTATTTTGGAAAATTTTTTAGATGGCACTGAAATACTTTGAATAGGAGATCTAGTGTGTCTGTGAACTTTAGATTTTTGACACAAAATGCAAGCGTGAACGAAACTGGCTACATCTTTTTTAATGTTTTTCCAAAAAAATCTCTCAGTTAAGAGTTTTATTGAGGCTTTTACACCTGGATGGCATAACGAGTGAAAAGAGTTAAATATAGGTAACCGAAAAGGCTCAGGCACATAAATACGGTGCTTAGTGTTTGAAGTATCAACGTAAAGTTTTAGTCCTTGTTCGGGTATGAATATTTTCTCTATCTTCAAATTATCTGATTTAGGATTATTTAATAATTCTTTTAGTTCTAAGTCCTCATCTTGAAGTTTTGCGAGAAGATTATAATCAATTTTCGATACATTTATGGGTTCTGAATAGATTCTTGATAATGAATCTGCAGGAGTGTTAAGACGACCAGGTGGGTAACGTATGTCAGTCGTATATTCACTAATATAGCAAAGGTGTCTTTGAATTATTGGAGCAGCTTTTTCTAGTTTCTGACTAAAAGCATGAGAGATCGGTTTATGATCTGTGATCACGGTTAAAGTACGCCCCTGGATAAAATGTCTAAAATACTTAATTGACAATTGTAAATGGAGAGGAGTTCACGTTCATATGCGCTTTTTACCATTTGGGATTTGTTAAATGCTGTGCTGTAAAATGCTAATGGTTTTAACTTATCTAGTAAGTTTTTTGGATCTTGAATCTCATTTTCCGAACCGTCAAGTTCGCACAGTGAAGCACCTGCATGCGTAGCACTAGCATCGGTTAATAAAAATAAATGAGAATCTGGTCTGGGGTGTGCTAATAGAGTAGCATTTGCTAAGGCGTCCTTAACATTTTCGAATGCTTTAAGTTGTTCACTAGAAAATATTATGCATTTAGACGGTTTATATTTGCCCTTAAGTAAGTTATTTAGAGGTGACAAAATTGCTGCACAGTGTGGGATAAACCTCCTATAGAAAGTAATAAGGCCGATAAACCGTTTTAGCTGTTGAAGGGTACATGGGACTGGATACTTTTTGATAGCTTCTATTTTATCTGTTAGAGGCATAAGTCCTTCACACGTTATTTTATATCCTAAAAATGCTAATTCAGGAACACCCAAGACTGATTTTGTAGCATTTAAAACTAAGCCATATTTAGAAAGCCTTTCGAAAATTATTCTTAAGTATTCTTCATGTTCGGCTTCTGATGTGCTGTAAACCAATAAATCGTCCAAGTAGCAAAATACAAAAGGAAGTCTACGTAAAATTGAATCCATAAACATTTGATAGGACGATGCGGCTCCTTGCATGCCAAAATTAAGTCGTGTAAATTCGTATTTACCTAAGGGACAAACAATTGCGGTTTTATGCTGATGCGCTTCATATATAGGAATTTGAAAATATGTCCAATTTGGTCATGTCCAATTTGGAGAAAATTTTGCTACCCGAAATTTGATTATTTACATCTTGAATATGGGGAACAGGATATAATTGAGGTTTTGTGATTTTGTTCAGCATTCTATAGTCACAAGTCATGCGAAAAGTACCGGACTTATTCTTAACTACATGAATTGACGAACTATAAGGAGAATTACTTGGTTTTATAATACCTAGTTCTAAAAGGTTCTCGATCTCTTTTTTAACAAATGAGTATTTTTCGGGATTTAGCCTACGTGATTTGCATTGCACGGGCGCATGATCTTCCGTTTCGATATAATGCAAAACATCATGCATCGGTGGGTCAATTTTAGGGTTAAAAGGTCTAGTTAATAAAGGAAATTTTTTCAAAATGTCACTATATTTGTTTTGATTAATAACTGTTGAGATAGAATGAAAAACTGAATCGCAAAAAATTCCTTTAGTGCTAAGTCTAGTAAGAGGATCTGTTATACAAAGTTTTTGAAAATCAATTAAAAGTTAAAAATTACTTAAAAAATCAGATCCTATAATCGCGTATTTTGTACGGGCTAAAATAAACTGCCAAGTGAATTTCCGACGTAGGCCTAAATCTACAGAGGTCAACTTAGTGCCAGAATTTGGAATTAGCTCACCATTTGCGGCATATAAATTAAAATCGTTACAATCTTTGATTTTACTAGGCTTAGGATGAGGCAGAATACTAATTTGGCTTCCGCTATCAATTAAAAAATAATTGCCGCTAATAGAGTCTTTTACAAAGAGACGACTTTTATCGTTTCGCAATTGCACAGTGTGCGTCTCATCAACTGTTTGCGCTACTCGTTTTTTTCATCATTTGATTCCTTAAAATTACAAGGACTTCTACACCTGCGTGCATTACTCTTAAATTTTTCATGATAATAGCACATGCCGGAAGTACTGGGTTCACGTCGGGGAGTAAAAGATCGCTTCCTAAAATGATTTCGAGATCGCGAATCGCTGCGTGATAATCTGTCAACTTTAATTGTTAGTTCATCTAACTTTTTGCTTAAAGCAGCAATAACAGCATCAGAATTTTTTGAAACGGCGTGAGTTTCATATTGTTGCGGAACCGATAGCGAGATTATTTGGTCAGCTTGTTTTGCTAATGAGTCTAAAGGTTCGTTAGAAATTGCGAGTATGCTTTGAGCGAATTGAGGCAGTTGGTTAAGAAATAATGTTTTCAAAAACTCATCTGAAAGTGCGCCTTCCGCTAGTTCTCGCATACGCCGAAGTAAAGTTGTTGGCTGTTGGTTATCCAATTTAAGTTGAGACAACAATGTTTTGATTTTTGCCTGCTTACTTTGAGAAAATTCGTCTATTAGTGTTTGTTTTAGGTTGGCGTACGTACGATTAGTGTTAGCTGCATCCAAGAGCGGTCTAACTAATTTCAATTCTTCGGGACCGAGCAATCCTATCACAAGCTGAAATTTTGTTAAGTCATCGTCGATTTTATGCAAAAAAAATGTAGCCTCTACATTAGCGAAATAAAGATCTAGTTCCTTACTCCAGAAATGTGGCATTCGTATGTTCGCGGCCATTATAACTCACGTGCGAGGTGACACGAAATTTCAGAAAAATTAAAAGTTAAAAATACACTAAAATAATACAAAATACTACGAAATGTGTGCTTTACGGCATGCCTAACAAACAACTAGATAGAATGAAAAACCACTGACCTGTTTATTTGCGATTTTGTGCTGGATGATTTCTGATTATAGATGCTGCATGGAGACGCTGCATAAAATGGCTGCATTAGAAATTCCACTCGCGGGTCACCACTGAAGAATATGCACGAATGTCCTTAGTTACTTAAACATAGCAAATTTTATTATAGATATAAATCAGAATTAGGTTAACTATTTGCGGCTTAAAACATAACATAATAATACAGAAGCAGCGTAGTGCTGCACAGCAACTGAACGTCGTCCGTTTTCGAGCCTGACTCCCAGAATGTCTCTCCTCTCATGAGCCGTGACCGGCATCAGTTCATGAGAGGTGGTGCTTTAGTCCATGACTGGTACTGCCATCTATTGATGACAATGTGAACTATGCTACAGTAAAATCGGCTTTATCAAGTTCTTGAAATGTAATGTTTCCTTAATTCATTGTAATGCTTAATAATTCTTTTCGTTATGAATAAAATTTCGTGTAATGCAGGTTATGTTACAGATACAAAATTAACTCGAATTTACTATGAGAAAATGAAATTTTGAGCAATAACGCACAAAACAAGAAAAAATTCTATGTTTAATACTGACTTATGGAATAAAAATTTTAAATTAACAACTGTCGGTAATAAGTGCGTATCCATAGATCAGAAATAAATTACTACAACATACGTGAGTAAATTTATAAGTATTGCCTTTTATTTATTATGCTATGTGCTTACTTAAAAATAAGTATTAAAGCAAAAACTTAAAAATACACTCTTTTATAAGTATCCAATGTTTATCTTAATAATCACACCTCATTTTATGATTGCAATTCATGATTTTCCCATAAAATGCCCAATATAATACGATAATTTTGCATGGCTATCGAACCCGATTATGAAAAAATTCACTGTTTTTTTTACATTTGGTAGGAAATGTAAACTTGTGAATTTATTTTCAAAAAAATTGCAACCTTTGCTCTATTTCTGTTTTGATACATGGAAAGAGGAAAGAAAAGAAAAGCATTATTTAAACTATCATTTAGAATTTCTAAATTGATTTTCAAAGTATAATCATTGTTCAATTAATATGAAAGTGTTAATTTATTCAAGCATTTTTCTTAAATATATTGCACTCTTTATTTTTTACTTATATTTTCTACCTTTTTACTGTATAAACTAATTGCATCTTCACAGCCATTTGACCTTTTTTGGGAGACTGTAGTATAATAAATCCACTGTTGTTACAACGTGTAATGACAAAGAGTATTCGACGATTTATCAACTGTGATGTGCTAATGGAAAAACCCGTTAAAATTAATGTATTAATTTATAATTAACTTCTAAAAATATTAAAATGTTGCATTGTCACTGGAAGCATATCTTTGTGCATAACTTTTATGTTTCTTTATTTATCTGAAAGTGAATGAAACATCGAATACAAAATCCTATCCTTACATGCAAAAAACAAATTAAGTTAAATAAAAAAAGTGTAAAAATAATTTAATTACAGTTTTAGTATTATTTGCTTACGAATAAGTTTTGAATAAATGTAATTCTTTTTGTTTGTTTGAAATGTAATTTCTCAGAATGTTCTACTTAATATTTGTCAGGTTCTAAACATTTTGTATTAGTCTTTTTGTGTATGCTCTAACTTTCGTTAAAAAAAAAAAAAATAATAATAATAATAATGAAAATGATTTAAATATCTTGTTAATGAAAGCAGTATTTTCATTTTGAAAATAAGCATCATACTATAGAAAACTGCAAAATTTGAATATGTTGTTTAGGTAGAGGACACTCTTTTCACTTTTGAAAGCAGACATCTCATTATACATAAACTTTTTATAGTGACATATAAATAATTTAGCATATATTATCATTCAAGATTAATTCTTTGTTTGGATAATGCTTTAGTATCATAAGGGCAACGTTAAGAGATGGTAATACTTTGCTATAATATCACAGTGATTTCTAAATTCAATTCACAAATAAGACATGAATTTGCATGATTATTATTTTTTTAATTATTTGGAAGGTATGAATTGAGTATTAATTTATCAATAAAAATTTAACATAAAGCTAAAGAATAAAGAAAGCGCTCATTGATCATGTATAAAAATTCAAACATATTATCATTCTTTCAATCTGAGGCATCCCCCGACTTACGTATTATGCGACATATGTAGATTCGAAAATATGTAATAAATCTCAAACATTAGAATTGAGAACATACTAGCATGTTTTATAAACGTTTATAATTATTTTATAATCTTTATTATTTTATTACTTATATGTATTTTAATTCCCTAATCCACAAAATATTTGTTATTTGAAAAGTGTCATTTCAGTTTGCTTTTATATATATATTTTTTCATACTACTTTATATCCGAGTGAGCACTGCTGTATTATTCTTCATTTACAAAATATTACTGTAGTAAATATTATATATATAATAAATTTTGCACTTTTTTACAAAATTATGCTTAAGTAATTTACAAATTTGACTTATATAAAATTCAAGTTACGTAAAAGTTTCCAGAACACATTGCTTACGTAAGTCGGGGAGGATGCCTGAATTTCTCTTTTGGCCCTTTTAACTTCTATTGAAATACTGCTAATTTATAACAAAAAAAAAAAAAAAATAGAATTCATAAACTAAACAGTGAGTTGTAATCTTCAGTTTTATAAAACGTAAAATTTTCAATCCCAAGGTCTGATGAAGTTCACAAAACTGATAGTATCTAAAATAACAACTTGTTATTTTTTGCCCATGTGAAACATTTTTGAAGAATTGTTAAAAATTTTTTGGGTATATTTATATAAAAATTCTGTAAGGCTATCTTAAAGTTACCTCAGCAAATTGCTCCTTCTTAGTTTATCTGTTTTTTGATTCAAAAATAGCTTATTTAACAACTGGAGAGATAAAACATTTAACGAAAGCAGGGCAAATTCTTATTTCAAATATAAAATAAATACGAAAACTTTTTTATAAGTTGTCCCTCCCCCCCCATCGGTAATGAAAGAAATGCTATTTGAACCAGTTTGTGAAATCAATTATTGTGGAATATTAATATGAAAAAGAAAAGTACATTATTCAATAAAATAAAATTGTAGTATAAACTTGTACCGATATTTTATTTCTACATCAAGATCTTGAAATGAAAATCCTTAGAAAAACGAGGGGAAAAAAATCTCCCTCACATTCACAATATTATTTATTCATTACAACAATTTACAATGCTTTTAGTTTGTTCTACTAATCATTTTTAAGAAAAGAAAGAAATATTTCAGCGTAATCCAAGCCTATCCTCATAGAAAAGTACAGGGGAAAATACAGCAAAGATTTGTTTACATGTGCAGTGATGTCAAAACTGCTTTTGTCACATGACGCGGCTTTTTCCCGTCAAGACGAAAACTGCATTTTTAAAGTTGATTTAATGCATTTTCCGAGTTTAAAAAAAATGTAAAAATGGTATCAAAATGCTCGTGCTTTTGTACTCTATAAAATGCAAGTTAAATTGAAAAATGTGCAATTTCCCCATTCTTTGCCAGAGTCGCAACGTATCTGTTTAACTGCATGTACAGCAGTCTTTGCTTCATTAAGGAAAGTCTATACAATTTGGTACTTCACTCTTTGCTTTCAAGAAGAATACTCTGCGAAATTTTGTAAGTCATCTTTCAGAACTAGCATAAAACGTGAAACACCAACTGATACTTCTTCCATTGGACCAGTGAGGTCAGCATTGATTTGTTCAGCAGGCTCTGTTGGTCTAACAGGTCTTGAGTGGAACGACTTTCTTTGGGATTTGCCGTATACACATCCTACACAAAATTCAGAGTTCTCACTAGATAAAGAAACGCCCTGTCTTTTAAGAAACTTAATACAGTGTTTCTTGTTCTGATGTGCCATTCTTCCATGCATCATTTGGAGAGTATCACTAGTACTTGAAAGCAGAACAGTTGCTGGTTTTTTAGGATTTTTAGCAAGCATTTCCATTACAAATAGACCATTTTCGTATTTTTGAGCAACTGCATTGGTTCGATTACCATTTTTCACCAAACAAAATTTATTTTTAAACACAACATTTAGTCCTTTATTTACAGCATGAAAATAGAAAACAATTGATATTTTAATTCAGGTACATACCAGACATCTGTTAAGTGATTTTCCTGCCATTTACCAGCCACACGAGTTTTTACATTAATTTGTCCAGAACCATAGGCAACAAGTTTCTGACCTCCTGCAGCATTGGCTACTTCTGAGACAGCAAATTTCTTAAAATTTTCAAATATAGAACAGTCAAATGTCATATGCTGATGATGCTCCAGAATCAGCAATCCAGCTTTTGTCATCCTGTGAAATTGCACATGGCATGGCTACACCAGATGAGGAAGGAATTGTCTTGTTTTTATTTTGAGGACAATTTATTCGTTTGTGTCCAGAAATTCCACACTGAAAACAAGTAATATTTACATTCAAAGGCTTCTTATTATGCCATTTCTTTGGTTTTAACTTACTTCCTCTTAAATATTTGGCATTTGCATCATCTGTTCCATGACTTGGCAACGGCGCTTGCCGACTGGATTGAATTTTCAGGGCTGTAGTTTCACATTATTGTTGTTCAAAAGCACCTAATCGTTCAGTTAATAGTTTGATCGAGTGATCTTTCAACGGAATTCCATCTCATACAGCCTTAAATGCAATGTATTCTTGCAGTAGCATCGAAATAATTCGAAAGAGTAACATTTTTCTGGGAACTACCCATTTCAAAATACACTGCAATTCCTTGTTTGCTTCAATAAAAATATTTTGACTTCGACTTATAAAAGATGCAATATTCTCACCTTGTTTCCATTCCAGATGAAAGAACTTAAGTGTGGTGCACATTGGGACACAAGTTATGCCTAGCTAACTTTTATTCGAAATATTTTAACGAAAAGATAGTGTTTAAAACATTTTTTATTTAATATACATAACATGTATTTATTAACAGTTATTATTCCTTTTTTAAGAAATTATTAGGCCTATCAGTAGGATTTGAAATTTAGAACACAAAAAAAAAAAAAAAAAATGCAGCAATTCATGCTGACAATATTCAGGAAGCCGGGTAGTACATCTTGGGACAAAGCACAAGTTTAATAAATATATTTTTTTAATTTTTCTATAATGGATATAAGATCAAAAGCTATTTAATAATGTTGACAAAGGCTAACAGAATGAATACCAGCATAAAATTTTGACAATTAATAAATATAAAAAAAAAGAAAGAAAAAAAGCGTCCCAAGGTGAACCACTCTCCCCTATATATAAAACAAAACTAGTTAGCAAAACATCCGGATTTTGGAGAATTCCGAATTTGAGACTTTATACTGTATTTTTAAAAACATTTAGAATATTTTAATCTTTCTACAATACACTGACCAAGCATGCAAACTGAGCTAGTTATCAATGAACTCAAACAGTGCTGATTCTTGTGTTAACATCTAAATAAAAAAAGCAAATGTCAAGCAAGAAAAAAGGCCAAACAATTTTAATCGCACCAGCTATCACTCTTCTCATGCCAAGATAGTCAAAAATGGTGGCAATGATTAGGTACAAGGCAGCCTGTGTTACGGGATAGATATTTTCCTTCTAGTTAATAGGTCCTTATTCCAAAGAAAATGAAGCGTGAAGAAGGGAAACTTTCATAGACGCAATGTAAATCCCCAACCCTCAGCGAAACAGTAAAAACAGCTAAGCGGTAGAAGCCTCATAAAGGGGCGAAAGATAACTCGGGGTTTACTTGGCACGCTTTTGCGTGATCGCCAGTAGCGATAATTATCAAAATGAGGAGTAACGCTGTGCTCACCGCTGTCCGTGCGAAAGTAGTTCGCTCCCCTCCCTCCCTCTTTTCGTGGATGCAGCTTCTCTCCGAGGGAGAAACCCCTTGAAAGTCAAAGATCGTAGAATACGTTAGATGAATCTGTTGTTATATTAGATTTCGAGTGAAAGTGGAACTTTCGATACGTAAAATTTATTATTTTACAGAGTGCTGTATCTCTGAAGATGTTTCCATTGTACGTATTCATCGGCTATCTATTTGCAATACAGAAAATATATCATAACAACAGAACATGAACAGATCATATAAAAAAAATCTGTCCCAATCGCTGTTAAGTCACAAGTCAAACTGACCAAGAAATGTCGTTTTGAATTTTCACGGGGCATTGGCGCGAAGGTGTTATCTTAGGTTTACTACAAGAAAATTTGGCGAATTGGTAGATGCAATGAAGAATGCCTGTGATTGGATCTCCCCTTTGAGTGTGTTTCCCAGCAGAGCTGTTTGTACTGTTTCGGTTAGTTACGGTTTCCAAAGCCTTCCTTTCTTTTCCTCTACGTTCTTTGCTTATTCTATGTACTGAGGAGATAAAACTTACTAATATACATGAGAGGGGAAGGAATTATGTACTTTGTATCTTCAAATTACTGTTGTTCTGAAGACACAGCAAAGTGGACAATATTTTTTAAAGATTAACTGAAGCATAAAAAAGTGTTTAACAACTGTTGACTGTTTAAAACAAAACAAGAGTTCTTTTATTGTTATTTTCTGTCTCCTTTCCCATCCTCTCCACCCACAGCATAAACTAAAAAAGTATTTTACTAAAAACGATGCAAATTTAATAGCATTTAATAATGCATTGAATGTTCCAAGTTAAAAATTAAAGTTACACATTGTTAAAGTTAAATTAGTAAATAAATTAAAATAGCCTAATTAAATTCTCGTAAATAAAACATAGGGTAGATGTGCCAGTAATGGACACCCCTTGATGTTTTTCGTTCATAAAAAATAACTAACAAATATTTAGCTTTAATTATTTTTTTCATAATTCCCCCTTGAATGTTTTATAAAACTGGGTTATTGTTGACACTTTTAATTAAACCAATCAGAAAGCAGAAAATAATGTTTCAAAGTTTCACTGTTTTTCTGTGAAAATCTTAATGAAGAGGCTAAGAGCTAGCTGGCTTTATTAATTAATTTATATATTATTTATTTTCTTGCAAAATTTCAATGTTTTTGTTTGAATAGCAATAGAAAACTTGGAATTTTATATACTAACGGCCATTTACAAAATTTCATTTATTTTCAAGGTTTTAAGAGTTTTAAGTTTCCATTACTGGGATGGTTAATTAGTCATTTTCCAGTAATGGACACCCCATGTAGATATTGCTAAAAATGCAATTTCAATAATGTTTATAGTGCATAAAACATTTTTACTTAACTACAAACCTAAATAATCAAATTTAATTTTTAAATCATACTTACCAAAATGTAATAACATCAAAACTTTTATAAATAGCTGCTTTTAAGTTATTTTATGTAATTAATAAAATTTCAATATTTTATTCCCTTTTTTTTTTTATGTATATGTACCTTGCATATTTTATAATCTGGCAATCAAACCAGCCAGGAAGCAGGAAATATTGTTTAAGAGCACAGTCAAAGAGGAACTCATAGGGCTTAATCCTTCTCCGTTTAAATAAAAACAATTAAGTTATTGAAGCTATTAAAAATCTATTTTCTGTCATAAATGTTTCCTTATTCACCTCTGACAAGAAAAAAAAAGTAATATTAATGAAAGTAATAGGTAATATTCATGAAACTAGTAAATTGGCAGATCAGTGGCCTCGAACATCAGTTCTACAGTTTTATTTTGAAATTATTTTATTTAGTATTTAAAATAGTCAACTCACAATATTATTTCTTTCATATTTGTAATATTAATTATTATAAATGATATATCAAGTAGTCTCTGGAAGATTAATTGTTAAAAATAGTGGGACAAAACTAAACACTAATATTCCAAAACTTTACCATTATTGCTTTTTAAATCCACCACTGTTTCAATAATTTGATAGCTGTAATTGCCTGATATTTAGAATTTTAAACAATCCATCTAAAATAATTAAAACACCAATCTTCTGATAATTACAATAATTAATGCAAACAGTAAATGATTATTACAAATATTTTATTAATTACTGGTATCCTAATTGTTAAATTTATTTGAAAATAACTATTTTGTTTCATTAGTATGTACATTCATTAAATTCTGGTTCTAAATACAGTCATAAAATGAATTATAATTATTATTTTTTATGGGGTGTCCATTACTGGAACAGAGAGTGTCCATTACTGGGCCAGAGGGTGTCCATTACTGGGCTTTTGGGTGTTTTGATATATTTCTGTTATTTAAAATTAAATTTCGATTCATATTGGGAAATGAGACTATAAGGATGGTTAAATATTGTTGATAGTTTAATATAATATTGTAAAAACTGTAATATAATAATTATAACTATCAATAAAAAAATAAATTCCTTAAGGGTGTCCATTACTGGCACATCTACCCCATGCCTATTTTTGGACCTTTGGAAGGAAGAGGAAAATCCTATTTTTGCTAGGACTTTTTTTCCATCTTTGGAAAAAACTTGCAACCCACTTGGTGTCAAGTATCAATGCATTGGCCCTGGATATAGTTGTCAGAGTTACTCATCAATAAAGTTATACTCTTATACCTGAATGTAAAAATTTTGAATCAATAAAAGATAGCAAATTCCACAAACACTCTTTAGGAATCAACAACTTTTTCTACAACATTGAACCAGTAACAGAAATGATTGAGAATGTAGCACTTTCAATTTATTTAAATCAACCTAAACAGCCTTAGTTTAGAGAAATGTAATCAGAATAAAATAACACAGTGAGAGGGGACAAAAATACCTTATGCACCAGAGACAAGTTGTTTAGGAAATTACTTTTAAAATGCCTATAAAAAATCACAAAAATGACATTTCTAAATATATCAGATTAGATACATTACGTAATAAAAAATCAATTGCTTTACAAAGAATAGATATTTAACATTTCATATAACTTTCTAGAAGATATAGGTTTTATAATTACCGCAAATAAATTAGTAACGTTACGTTATTGTACACATTTAAAAGCTTCTGAAAAAGATTTTTTAAAACTAAACTAAGCTGTTTCTAAATGTTGAAGTGGGATTTAAAATATGATAATAAAGTTTATGTCAAAACGGATCAGCCGGTTGCATGCTACAATGCAGTATTTAGAAATAAAATTAAAGATATTTACAACAAAAATGAAAAGGCACGAAAGAGCGCATCATCAAAAAATTGTGACATAATGTAAGAATCAAATAACAAAACGATTTGTCCCTTTTTTACACATTAAACAAATGTTATCCAGTATATAATAGAAAATTTCTAACGGTAATTATCAACGACATTGCTATATTAAACTTATCTGTAAAATCCCATAAATGATTCTTAAGAATATCCAAACAGAGTTGTACTTACTCAAAAATTGAAAAATCTAAAAGTAAACTTAAGAAAACAATTAGAAATGAGACACACAATCATCAAACAATCTGAAATTTTTAGCAGACAGCTGACCTGACGCTTATTAGATGTTTAGTTAAATCTTCAACGATGCAGATGCTAGCCACAGATCATGGAGTTTTAGAGTGTGTTCAAGATGCACGCGCGCGAGCTCAGGAGACAGGAACATGGAGTGGGTTGAAATCATGCATGGAATAACACGTAGTGTGTTCAGGAACATATCATGGATTTGTTTATAAAGATATTACTAATTATAAAGATATTTTGTTGCAAAAGGAACGAGGTGTCTCTCAATGGGGTGTAATCTCGTACAACCGTTCCTGTAATCAGTGAAATCATACTGTAATCAAGTCTTAATCATGCGTAATCATGTCATCACATGTAATCGGTGGTAATCAATGAAATCTTAACGTAATCGCATGTAATCAATATAATCATAGTATAATCATGTATAATCAAGTGTAATCTCGAATTAAAAATCATGGGAAAAATCTATTTTGTCGCCATTCTGTCTTCTTCCTCTCGCTGTCTTCAGTTTAGACGGAAGTTGGGGAAGGCGGGAAGAAAAGCAGAAATGAGAAATGCCCTCGGAAATGGCAGAAAGGCGAGCTCACAGATGAGGAAAGAGATAAGCTAGATAAGAAAGTAGTCTGTGGGGGGGGGGGGGGGCTTTCTCAAGAATTTGTGTTTGATTTTATTCAAAGAACGTTTAGCGGTCGGCATGGGGCCATCGTAATGGAGGGAAACTTTCAAACTGGTCTGCCCGGCAGCATTAGGACATCACAGATTATATGAGATATATATAATCTGTGTAGGACATATTTTTAACGGGCGAGCTGGGGCAACAACAACAAAGAAAAAAATCCGCGGGCTGTCGAACCCGATTTAAAAATTTAAACGAAACCAATAAAATATGAATAATTTTCAATGGATATGACCAGTGTTGGGGCAGAATCTGATTACAGAGTAATGAAATTATTGATTAAATTAAAATACATTATAATCACCTCATAATGCAATTGATTAACACGCAGAGCACTGAAAAGTAATTTCAATTTAAGCTTTTGAATTGTATAACCCGATAATTGTGTAAAGGATTACAAATCAATTCTTATTTAACATTTTAAGATTTAATTAGATTAATTTTAATCGATTACGTGCGGATTTCGATTACTCTTTTAATTGTATAATCTAATTAACTTGCAATGGATTAAAAGATGATTTCAATTACGTTTTTAATTGTATAATCCAGTTAACCCGTAATGGATTGTAGGTCAATTCCAATTATATGTATTTTAAATATAACTTAGATTACATTCTAATATATTACAAGTTAATGTCGACTAAGTGTATTTAAAATACGCGGGAGATGAGAGGGACCGCAAGCAAATTTTTTAAATCTGATATATATTATTTATAACATATAAAAAAAAATTAAAGATAGGAGGGAGTGATAATTGTCACCCGGGGGGGGGGGGGGCAATTTTCTAACTTTTTCTGGGTAGTAGTTTAGGTAATAGTTTTTCTAGTTTAGGGCAGAGGGGGGCGGCACTTGCTTGGGCGTAAGAACGAAAGGCCAGGGCCGAAACTAAGGGGTGGCAGAGGGGGCATGTGCCCCGGGCGCCAGAACGACGGGGCGCCAAATGAAGGCTTATACCTTTGGAATGGATCATTTTCTTCTGGTGGACTGGTGGCTTCTATTATTACGAAACAGCCATTATAAATGAAATGTTAGATGAAGATGAAAGAGCAGTCGTAAAAAGTTACAACTCTGATTTTCTGGTCAGAATGGAAAAAAATGGGCATATTTTTTTTTTTTTGCCAAAAAAATTATGGCCATTTTTTTTTCCCATTCTGACCAGAAAATCAGAGTTCTAACTTTTTACGACTGCTGTTTCATCTTCACCTAACACTTCTTTTATAATGGCTGTTTCATAATAATAGAAGCCATCAGTCCATCAGAAGAAAATAACTCGGTGAAAGTGGAAACTCGGTTAAGCAGGACTCGGATAATCGGGACTCTAACTGTATATTTTATTTTTTAAATGATCTTTAGAATATTTTTGTTGGTGTTTAGAGGGAAGTCATGACCCCCGTGACCTCTCCCTTGGATCCGCTATTGTAGATTACGTAGTTCAGTATTACATATTTTAAGATTACATGTTTTAAATTTTTAAATAAGTCGACTATTAGAAAATTAGTAAAATTCTCTTTGTAAATATACTTTGTGGAAGAGGGTGAGGGGTGGGGGGGGGGCGCCAAAATCCATGCTTGCCCCGGGTGTAAAAAACGTTAGTTTCGGCCCTAGGCGAAAAGGGCGCCAAATGGAAATTTTGTTTGTCGTTTGATACAAAAATGTATATATATATGGAATTTTGATAAAATTGTCTTGCAGTTAAAAAATCCAAACACGTAAAAATAACCAAAAGTAAAATTTAAAAAATATGCAACGAAAATAGAAAAAAAATCATTTAAAACTATTAAAATGCAAGCGAGAATGTTTTTTAAAGAACGCTCCCATAGGTTTAACATTAAGATTGCAGTCAGGGGCGGCGCCAAAACTTGCCCTACGGGGGGGGACATAGTATCCCGACAGGGGGGCCGTATTAGAGTCCTGCGCGGGTCGGGCATATAATATATATATATATATGGGTGGGGAGGGGAATGGGTAAAAAAGCGCAAATTTTCATGTTTTAATAAAAGATAATCAAGGGAAAAATTAGTTTAACTCACGGATTATTTTGAGAGCATAGAATCCTGCGTGGTTTGGGTCATACCCGACCCGAGCCTGTAAATTATATATCCACTCAGCCTGAACCAGTTTAAAAAAATTAGTTGGATTAATTGATCCTAATCTGACAAACTTCGACCCAGAACGGGCAGGTTTCAATCCGAACCCAATCCCACCCCAAAACTGAAAAAATAAACATAAAAATCCACAATAGAATAATGGAAAAGTAGCCTACAATTGTATTTCTAGTATCAATTATATTTTTTATGAAGAAAAAACAATATTTCTGTATATGTGCTCCTTGATACCCAGGTAATATAATGTTTCATTTTTAAGTATATTTTGGAGAATATTTTGAGAAATCGGGTAGAATCGAACCCACCCACCAAAAGCAATTTAAGTTAACCCAACTCGAAAAGTATAAGTCAATTCGAACCTCTTTGAAAAAATATTCAGTTTAGCCGGATCCGATTCAAACTATCAGTCGGGTTTAGTTTTGTTTGCCCAACTCGATACAGGGTAGATTCGAACCCGAAACGAGATCTGAGCACGACAAAAAATTTCATCCTCCACATTTCGACCCGAACCCAAAATACTCGAACCTCAACTAAACCCCACCTCGTAATTAAAAAAAAAATGATATATATATATCCATATTGTAATGCAACTATGCAAAAGTAGTCTACAATTATACCTCTAGTATCGATTTTAACTTTTAAGGATAAAGTTCAATATACATGTATACTCGTTAATATTCAAATGTATAGTTTTCATCTTAAAATAAATTTTGTAAATTCCTTTGAGAAATCGATTCTCTAATCAAGAACCGTAAGTTTCATAACCCGATCCTAAATCAATTAAAGTTAACCCGACTCGCACCCGACCCACAACGACATTAGTTTAGGTCCAACCCGATCTGGTCCAGACCGCGACTCGGGTCAGGTTGAGTTTGCCCGACCCTATGCACCACTCTACTTGCTACCCAACCGACCCCGACAAAATAATTTTCGTCCTCCGTATTCTTAATCGAGCCCTAAATACATTAAACCAAGCCGACCGTAAATCCACAATCAGTGAAAAATGGTCCACAATTTAATATAGCTATAAAAACAAGTTGGAAATTGCGAGTCAGATGGAACAAATGAGGTGCGTTCGTACAAAGAAAAAAAATGATCTCCGACTTGACCTTAGCCGACTGGGCCAAAATTCAAAAGTCAAAATATTTTCTCCGGCGACATTCAATTGGGGGGGGAGTATGCCAGGCGGGGAGTCATATGGCCCCCGGACCCCCCCTTCTAACGGCGCCCTTGGTTGCAGTTTCTTCACGTTACCAGTGTAGTCTCATAAGTTAATCTTAGTGTAGTCACACGCGAAAACACTTGCAAGCTAATGTTAACCCTATGGGAGCATTCTTTTCAGAATTCTCACTTGAACTTTAATATATATTTTTTTTCTTATGCAGTTTATAACTGAGGTCCGATATCTAACGTTGTGCGTTTTTATTTTTTCGATTTTGGTTCCATTGTTTTAATATGAGGATACTTTAAATTTCTCAGCTGTATTTCAAACTGTTTTCCAAAAATTAAAAGTGTTCGTATATTTAAAAAAAAAAAAGTAACCAAACACGAAAAAGTACGAAAACATAACATTAGATATTGACCTCAGCTATCCCATGAAAAAGATAAAAAAAATTAAAAATAATAAAACGCAAGCGAGATAATTGTCGAGAACGCTTCCATTGTTTTAATATTAGTTTGTGAATGTCTTCGCTTGACTTCATATCACTGTCACTTAAAACGCATCAATTATAATACAACTACCGTAAAATCTATGAAAATGAAATCTATCTATAACGGAATTCGAACTTAAATGAAAAAAGTATGTATTTTCAACAGAAAGAATATCAACAATTATACCTGCTAAGATGGAAACCTGTATAAAGCGGAATATTTTTCGGTTCTTTTTGATTCCGTTTACAAAGTTTTCATGAATCAATATTTGATAAAGCTGATTCCGTATTTCAGTATTACGTATTTTATGATTGCATATTTTAAATTTCAAAATAGGTCGGCTATTAGAAACTTAATTGAATTCTCGTTGTAAATTATCTTTGCGGCAGAGGAGGGGGGGGGGGGGGTGCGTCAAAATCCATGTTTGCCCTTGGCACAAAAAAGTCTAGTTTCAGCTCTGTGCACGTGTGAGAAAAGATATCATGACTCGTCATGATTACTATGTCTGGAGAATCCGATCATTGTCTTTTTCCTTACAACAAACGAATAATATAATCACTACGCAAAAACATCATGACTCGCTTCCTGTCTCTCACGGTTTTCTGGGGTTTTCGATTATATTGACGTCCCTTGAATACAGCCAGCCGTAGTGCCGAGAGAATTGTCCGTGGGTCCACGGTGTCTCGATAGGGACACACACAGTGGCGTAGCCAAGGGGGGGGGGGTGTCCGGTCCCAACCTCGAACGAAGAACTGCTTTACTGAACATGGATATAACAACAGTCAAAACGGCTAAGATGGAATCACATAGAACGTATGGAAATTTCCGCTTTAGACAGGTGTTCGTCTTAGAAGGTATGATTCAAAGGTATGTCTTTTGTCAGGACTATGAACTTTCCGTTTTAGACAGATTTTCGTTATAAACACGCTCCGTTTTCACAGTATCCATTAAAACTATTAAAACGTACTCCTTCTATACTACACCTCTCAAGAGCATAAATCGAGGCATAAATGTATTACAGTAAAATCTCTGAAGATCTACCTTAAAGGGGAAAAAAATCAAGATTCGACGAAAACAATATATCTTGCTAATCTAAAATGGAACATTTTCCAGTTGTGATTCCTTCTTGGCAGGTTTTTTGTGAACACTGAATCCTCTCGTAAACGGAAACATTTTAATGTCCTGATGATGGAAGGATAACTATGCAAGTATACCTGCTAAGATGGAAATCTGTTTACTGCAAATTTGTTAACGATCCCTAGCGATTCCGTTTACGCAGATTTAACTGAACAACTGAGCTGATTTAACTCATTTAACTAAAAACAAAAACTTCTGTTTTGTAACTGTTTTGTTTCTGTTGTGTAAAACTTCTTTAACTTAGACATCGATGGGACGAACTGTTGCCATTTATTTCTGGTCCCGTTGATCGTTAGAGAAAGAGTAGAGGGATATTCAGAAGTTCTGGTGTTCTGGAGTTTTACAAAATAATTGCGATTTTTGTTATTGAACTTTTCAACGCGATTTATTTTTAACCCGGGAGAACTCGCTAGTGAGAATGCCCAATTGCTTTTCTTTTACTTTACATTCATATAATATCAACTTTTTTTGGTTGGCTTAGTACTTT
Source organism: Maratus speciosus (assembly GCA_963932465.1). Taxonomy (NCBI): domain Eukaryota; kingdom Metazoa; phylum Arthropoda; class Arachnida; order Araneae; family Salticidae; genus Maratus; species Maratus speciosus. The sequence continues at coordinate 279,863,745 of OZ010787.1, read as the reverse complement.
TATTCACAAAATAGGTAAAATAATTGAAAAACATTTTGAAATTTTAATTAAAATGAAAAATGATTTAAATAAGAGCCTTAAAAAAGTACGACTGTGAGAGAAAATCTCATGCAGCAAGTTCTCCCGAGTTAATAAATTGTTAATGGAGTATCACGTTGCTGTTTATTATTTTGAAGGACAGATTTTTATCTACTTATTTAGTTTTATAATTTTGTCTTTTGCTATTGAACGGTGTAGTTAAGGAAGTTACAAAACTATGGGGAAGTTCGTATTTTTTGTACGAATTCAAAATGATACGAAAAACATCGGATACGACTTTTACAACCCTACAGCGTTGAATTCAGGCAGGAGCTCCCCGAGCTCATTATTCAATATGTATTACAGAAAGTTCTTAATTCAATGGCAAGAAATTAAACATGGAAATTGCTGTTTTAAACTTAACCACTTCATCCTAACTTTATTGTAGGCAAATGTTATATAATATGAAACTTGATTTAAATAAATTTAACTCTTCAGTAGGCGCTCAGTTTTTTACATCATAGTGTTTGTAAAATTTTTGTCATTGGTAAATGTTAATGTAACTTCATTGTATTGTTAGCTGCAATTATAGAGATTTATTTAATTTTTTTTTTAGCCATGCTATTTTTTAAATTAAGAAATTTAATAAGGATATACCAAAATTTTTAAAGCTACTCGAAATACTTCTATTACACATAGATTAGGTGGGGGCAAAGATACGCACTGCCTGATTTAATATGAAGAAACATTTCTACAATCATGACCGCTAGGTAGTAGTTTGGTCTCATGTGGTAGTTGTGTGTTCAAACCTTATGAAAAAAGTAGCACTCCGTGCCAAGACAATGAGGTAAGTTTAAATTTTCGAATTTTGATCTAATATTTTTAAAACTTCACTTTATTGTTTAGCTAACAATACTTCGAATTTTTACAAACCCAAAAATTCAGTGGAGAACGGAAGCTCTATAGCTTCTAAATGCCGTATAGTTTATCTCGATCGCATTTGTTTAAACTTGTAGGTAGCCGGTTAAGTAAAATACTGCAGAATGGGGTAAAAGTACGCATCCGTTTTTGGGCAAAGATACGCACAAGTTTAAGATTCGGGGCTTTGCCTTATCGTTTTAGCTAGATGCAAAGCTTTCCACAATTACATTGTGGTGAGTCTTATTTTTTATATTGTATAAAATATAATAGCTACTTAACTAATATAAGCTAGTTAACTACATTTTCCTTTTTCTAGTTAAGTTTTTTTTTTTTTAAATATAGAACGTAGTTATCTACCTACCTACTTTTAAAAATCAATATTCTTGTTTCATAAAACGATTTTGTTTTAAAGGCTTAACCCTTAACTCCTGTTAACGGTCTCACAAACTGCTGCTATATTCATTTTTCATAGCTTAACTTGTAATTTTCAATTTAACTATTGATGTTAGTTTAATTTTGATTCGTTTGGAAACTTAATAGTATCGCTAAAGACTTCTAAATGAGAAGAACTTTTATTATAATAGGCCTTTAGATAAAGTTTAGCGCAAAAACAGTATCTTATGAGTCAGTCCACCCTTTTATTCATTCTACGATCAAGGGGTCTTTAAGACCGCTCACAGTATTTATGCAACAATTTTTGTCACAGTAGTTTGAGCGAGAGTTTGAGGTTATCTGCTATTTCGATCTAACAGACAACCTGTTTTTTTCTTTTTTTTCATGGTTTAACTTACAATTTTCAGTTTAACTATAAATACTAGTGAAATTTACTAATGCTTTTACATAACTCATTCGTTTTATTGGAAATGGGGCAAAAACCCACAGTAATGGGGCAAAAAATCGCACTGCGTATCTTTGCCCCACCACTGCGTACTTTTACCCCAACCGATGGATCAAAGATACGCAGAGCAACGTTTTTTACCCGGGAGAACTCGCTAGTGAGAATGCCCAATTGTTTTTCTTTTACTTTACATTCATATAATATCAACTTTTTTTGGTTGGCTTAGTACTTTTATTCACAGAATAGGTAAAATAATTGAAAAACATTTTGAAATTTTAATTAAAATGAAAAATGATTTAAATAAGAGTCTTAAAACCCTTCTTAAAAGTCTTACCCTACACATACTGAAAACAATTCTGGCCCTGCTCGACCATGTATAAAAAGGAATGCAAGCCTGATCTCAGACCAGCACAAATCTGCTAAAAATAAAATAAAATAAAATAAAATAGAAGAGCCCGGGTCAGACATCATGTAGCTCTCTGATGCCGATCTCTACATTGGACATGTTACATTTCTGTATTGATGTTGTCAAACTAGCATTGGTTCGTGACGCACATTTATACTTATTCTCGCAAAAGCCATATTCATTGAAAATAGCTCATTTTGTCGGCTTCGTTTAAATTTTTATATCTGGTCGCAGGCCTGCTAAATTTTTTTTATCGGCCCGGCTGGCACGTGCAATTTTTTTACCGGACGGACCCGACCCATTTATTTTGTTTATCGGCCCGTTGAGAAAATTGTCTTAATTCTGCTCGTTTGGCTCGTGCCGACCTCTAGGCTGAACTACATAATTAGTCTTGTCAAATAACGAAATCTAAACAATCCGAAAAAAATTCCGCTTTATACAGGTTTCCATCATAGAAAGTATAATTGTCGGTATTCTTTATTTTGGAAATATCGAGGGGAACATGCAATATTTTTCATTGAAAATAGGATTCCGTTATAGACAGATTTCATTTTCACATTTTTTACGGTAGTTGTAAAAATACCGAGAAAAATGCAAACAAAGGCGAAGTATACTCGTATTTTAAAAAAAAAATGCTACGAAAAAGTAAAAACGCACAACGGTAGCTATCGACTCATTGACTTCATGTATAATTTATGAAAAAAAAATAAAAATTCAAGTGAGAATTCTGAAAAGAACACTCGCATAGGTTTAACATTAGCGTGCGAGTGTTTTTCAACCCTTTCCGTCACTCTGACAAACTTAAATGCTAATGTTAAACCTATAGGAGCAATCTTTAAAGATTTCTCGAAATATTTTAAAATTTACTGTTAAATTATCGTACACAAAATAATTTCTTTTGTATACGATTCCCGAGGTCGATACCCATTGTCGTGTTTGTTTCAATTTTGATTAGTTTTTTTAAATGAGGATAATTTTATTTTCAGAACCGGTTCCAAAAATGAAAGCGTTTGCGTATGAAAAAACTAATTAAAATCGAAATGCACAACGATGGGTATCTATCGAATCGTCCTCGGGTATTCTATGCAAAAACAAATCCTTTAAAAATATTAAAATATAAGCAAGAAATGTATAAAGATTTCTTCCATAGGTTTAACATTAGAGTTGAGTTTCTTTGTGTAACTAGTCACGCAAAGAAGCTGGAACGCTGATGTTAAACCTATGGGATTGCTCTATTGAAAATCTCTTTCTTTTAAATGTTTTATTTTTCTGTCTTGGAATGGCTGAGGTTGGTTAACAGTATTTACTTTTTCGATTTTAGTTGCATATATATATATATATATATATATATATATATATATATATATATATATAATGTTATTTGTCACTTTCAGAGCAGATTGCGAAAATAAATCTTCTAAAATCGAAAACGTACAAACTAGAAACATTAAAGATCAATCTCAGATAAACTAAGAAAATAAAATTATTTAAAGATATTAAAATGCAAGTGAGAAATTTGAAAAGAACGCTCTCACAGATTTAACATTAGCTTGCGAGTTTCTTCGCGTGCCAAGTGTAAGATCATATGAACTCAAAAACCAGATTTTTTTTGTCATGTTTATTCGATTTAACATGGAAAAGTTGTATCCTGTATAATAAGCATTTAAGTTGTCGATTGTTAAGTTCGGTTAAGTTCTTGGCATTTGTTTGACGCTTGGTTACTTTTTATGGCTTGGCCCGGCAGACAGTTCCGAAGCCAGGAAATTTTTTCGGAAAATAGGTCCAAACCTTGTCATATATACCAAAAAAAAAAAAAAAAAACCTATGAAAACAGAACCTGTATACAATGTAATCTTAAACAGAAAAATTCATTGTCCCGATTGAAGAGTTACTAAACTTGCAAATATGACTTATAAAAGGGAAACCTGTATAAAACGACTTTTTTTAGATATCTTACGATTTTGTTTTCACAAAGGAAGATTTTCGTGGTCCATTCTCAACGTTTACCTCTAAAGACAAAAAAAGTCTGAAACAGAATTTTTTTAACTGCCCCTTGCTATTCCTTTAATACAGACTTTCTTTTACATACATAAAATATTTTACATACGCAAACATGCATGCATGCACACACACACACATATATATATATATATTAGAATATTTGTGTAATAACAGAATTTTAATAAACTTTAAGATTGTATTTCCTTATTTATACTTTACAAAATAGCTTATGAAGATAAAGAGTAAGACCAATCTCTGTAATTGAATGTATTACTAAAATAACTTTGTAGATTAGAAAAGGATTTTAGAATCTCTATAATATAAAAAGGCTGAGTATATACACCGTAAAAAAAAAAAAAAAAGTTTTCTACGGAAATAAAACGTAAATAAGTGTTAAATAACTTAGATTGTTTCTTAGTAGTAACATACCATGTATTTCAGCATTTAACACACAGCTCAAACATAAATCCAGAATATTTGTTAATGCAAATGCTACTTATTATTGTGGCATAACTATTTCAGCTATTTATTAAATAACATTTCTGTGTGTAAATATGTTTATTTGAGCTTTGCGATATTTCCTAGAATACACAGCATATACAAGTATGCTCCCCAAATGTGTATACTTTAAAGTAGAAAACGACAACTGTTTTAGAAGATATTGCAAAAGAAAAACTATTTATATATTATAAGCTTTTATTTAACTTAAAACTTCATTCCTCTATACATATACACTGTATACTCTAACCCTGTGAAAAATGAACCTGTCTATAACGGAATCTTGCCTTAAATGAAAATGAAATAAATACCATACTATTATGAAAGCTAAGTCGAAAACCTGACAAAAACTAAATTTTTTACCAATCTTTACGGTAGTCAACAGATTTGACCGGATTTGACTGTATGCATATGATTTATTCAGTAAACTCTTACCTCATTCGGGAAGGACATCCAGACCCCCCCCCCCCACACACACACACACACACTTCCTTGCCTAAAGCTCTGTGTGTGTAACAAAAGAAAATTTTATTAAAGTCATCTTTTGACAAAGATTCTACGATTTTAAACAGATCATAAAACTTCAGAAAATTCGCCTCCTGTTTCTTGTTTGCTGATTGACAAAAATTTCACAGAGTTGAAATAATATATCGATCATTTACTTCAACATCAGAACTAAAAAATCGCGATTTTTGAATTATGACGTTGTTGCAACAAAGAGCGTATCAGCATGTTTTAGAACAGAATAATCACATTCGGGTTTTTACAGGTATTTTGAAATTCGCAGCTTCGAACAAAACATCGCAATAACTAACAAGTTCAATAAAACTTCACAATAACTAGTCTAACAATGACATTACTTTTTTCTATTTCAAGTAGGAGATTTAAATCTATTGGTGATAATTCTCGATATAGAATTATAAAATAAATTAAGATTCACCAAATTATGTTAAGTGTGCCGCTTTTGTATTCATGTAAACTCATTTTTTTTTACCAGGACCGAAACTAGCCTTTTTTGAGCCCGGAACAAATATGGATTTTGACGCCCCCCCCCCCCCCTCCTCACGCACAATAAAAGTTATTGACCGCAGATACCCTATGCAAAAGAAAAAAATTCTTTAAAAATAAAAATCATTTAATAATAATTAAAATGCTACAAGGAAATATGTAAACAACGCTCCCATAGGATTAACATTAGCTTGAGAGTTAAGAGCTTACACTATTCACGCGAAGAAACTGGACCGCTAATGTTAAACCTATGACAGCGTTCTTTTAAAAATTTCTCACTTGCATATTAATAGTTTCAAATGATTTTATTTTCTTCTGTAAATAGCTGAGAATGAATTCTACAAGGGCTACAATCACTCTACCAGGGAGCCAACCAAAAAATGGCAAATGCATGAACCCCTGGCAGAAGAAACCCCTCCGCCAATCAGCCAAGAAAACTGACCCAGAAAACAGCGACACATATATTGAAACAAAGTACAGTCGGCCCCGCTTAATTGCATACAGTTGGTTCCACTGAATTGTATGCATTTAAGCGGGTTATGCGTTTAAGCGAGGACAGCAATTAATGTTAGCAGTATACGTTATCAATTGATTATATACCACAGATATGATAAATATTAATGAACCTCATTTACCTAATAATTTAAAAAATATTCTTTTAATAATTTAGATTTTAATTATTAATTTTAAATAATTTATTATTACTCTCTATATAACAATATATGGAATAAGGTATAATGTATTATTATACTATTTACGTTACATGGTTTAATTTTTCATTATAATGTATGTAAAATTAAAATGAAAGTAAAATAAAAAAAAATTGTTTTAAATCATACCTTTGAAAATAAATAAATTCTGCATAAATTATTTTATTTTTCAATTATTTGTCAATTTATCACTTTTTTTTTTCTTTTTGTTGTTGCCTACACAAAAAGTCTTTTAGGGAAATTTGTTTTTTCCTACCTCGGATACTGTATTTCTCAATTTCCGGCGCTAAATATTGTTCCTTTATTCTCTTGACCATCCCGATTGTATTTTCCCCCGATTCCAGGATTTTCCAAAAAGTAACCCCAGCATATTGAGTCACTGTATGTACGACAAGCTTTAAAAGACAAGAAAAACATAATTGTCCAAATTCAACACTCCTATGCGTTTCCTAGAATTTAGATAATAAAGTCTTCTTTCACGACGGTTTCTGTTCTTCGATCGTAGATATAACAAACCATTGTTACAACAACAAAAAGTTCTTCTTTTCTTCCCATTCATCACTATAACAGGAATATATTTATGCAATTAACCGGGGATTGTTATGCGATAAAACGAGTATATTTAACATTAACCTTATGGGGAGCGTTTTTGTTCCACGGCATTCTATGCATATAAGCGGGGTATGCAATTATCCGTTACCCTATTAAGTGGGGCCGACTGTATTACGAAAACTATGGCATCCAAGCACCATAGATAAAAGTATAAGAAACAGCAATTATAGTCATTTACAAGCATATGACTTATAAGTAAACACAAAATCATAAAGAAAACGGAATAAAAACAAAGTATAGACATATACAAAAATAACACATGACTTCTATGTAAACACAAAAATTAAAATAAAAACAAAATGAAAACAGTGTTTAAAGTTATTTACAAATACGAAAGGCTTAGGAATGAGGAAAATAATAAAGTTCAATAAAAGTTCACGAAGATGCAGAAACACCGTAGAAAAAAAAAAGATTCTTTAAAAGCGATATTTGATGAAATAGTAGAGTTATTAAATTCGTTGTATAGGATGCAGAGTTTTTTTATAATTTGATTTGGATAACAAAACGTTCTGAAGATTCCAGTTCAATGTTCTATTGCGGACATCACAGGCTTTACTGCTTCAAAGAAGGAATCGCAAAGGTCTGGATAAATGTTCCATTTTACATAGATTTTTATATTAGCGAGTATAAATTGTACAGTGTTAATTTCGTAAAACTTTAAATTTTTTCCATTTATGGCACGCTTCGTTACAGACATGTTCTAATGTCGTAGATTTAACTATAGTACATTTATGCTCTCAAGCGGTTATTATCAGTGACGGATCCAAGGGGAAGGAGACGGGGGTCATGACCCCCCCCTCGTAAACAACAGAAAAATGCTAAAAGTTATTAAAAAATGAAATATATCTTAAATTCTTTCAATCCCCCTCCTCCGAAGTTTGTTCAACAATGCGAATCTCTCTGACTCTTTAAACCTCTACTCAAATCAAAGTTAGGTAATTTCTGATACATCCGTGAAAATATTTCTAATCTCAAGAAATTTGAAAGTGCACTTATTCGGAAACTATGTGATCGAAACTGTTTTCCATTTTTCAATAAAAGCGAAGAATCTTACCAAAAATTCCATAAAATTTGGCATTTTAAACTAAATTTCCGGACGCGAATGCAAATTGCTCTCTCATGATGACATTTCTGTGGCTCTCAAGTCCTAAAAATTGGCTTAAAATGCTAACTTGACAACATTTCTGAATCATTCTTCGCATTTATAAGAAAATGGAAAATGCTACGATTTCTTGGTATCTCAATGAAATCTATATATATATTAACGAATACTACTGCAAATATTTTGTATTTAGGAATGAAAATGATTTTGCGAAAGTATCAGAAAAATCGTCAGTTTTAATTTGAGAATAGCCTTCAATATAAAAATTGATCATGAAGTGATGTAACCCCCCCCCCCACCCAAAAAAAGAGCCATGACTCCCTCTAAATTGAGTGCTGGATCCACCCTTGGTTATTATAGAGTGGATAAATTTTAGAGAATACATCTGAAAACGTCTATAATGGAATCCTGTATTAAACGGAAAAAAATAATGGTTCCGGCGAAAGAAACACTTTAAAATTATACCTGCTAAAACGAAAAATTTCGGAATTTTTGCCGTTTTAGCAGATGTTACTACTTTTTTATTCATGATTTAGTGTACGAACCCATCGTTAGGTGGGGGACATTCCGACCCCACCCCCTTGGCTACGCCACTGTCGGCAGAACGGTGATAGGCAAATGACCGTCCTGCTTTATACTATTTTCTTATTTTGGACAAATCTAAAAAGTTAACATGTAAAAAAAAGATTGCCTTTTTAGCAGAAGTTACTACTTTTATTATTCATGATTTAGTGTACGGACTCATCATTAGAGGGGGACATTCCGACCCCACCCCCTTGGCTACGCCACTGTCGGCAGAACGGTGATAGGAAAATCACCGTCCTGCTTGATACTATTTTCTTATTTTGGACAAATCTAAAAAGTTAACATGTAAAAAAAATAAAAAAAAATTGCCGTTTTAGCACAAGTTACTACTTTTATTATTCATGATTTAGTGTACGGGCTCATCCAGAGCATATTTTAAGGAATTTTCACTGGGCGACAATAGTTTTGGATTTTTGCCCCAAATAAATGTTCATAAATTACACCCCCTTTCCCCTGATAATAGAACACCAAATTATAAGCATATCGACTGGCTGACAAACTTCTATACCTTATTAGTTATGTCTATTGTACTTCTTTTGCTGGTTGGCAGAGGTATCGCCATGGTGGGTTATTGGGGGGGGGTCCCCCTCCAATATTTGTGGACTTGGAAAATTTGGGCTTAGTGTTGGGAAATTATAATTTTTGAAAAACTTTTTCTTTAAAAAAATAATAGTAAAACAAATAGAAATTTATTATTCTTTTGACGACTTCTTTTCTGAATGTTGTAACAATTAAAAAAATTCAAAGAAATACAAAAAGAAAGCAGCAAGACTCAACCTGTCAGTGTGTTTCTCTATTTTAAGAAAATATCATTCATCTACCAGACCTTCTACTCCTGTCGATCAACAGCTGAGTTTGACAGCTCTAAGTCCTGGACTGAGCAAGCTGAGTCCATCAACAGCTGATCCATATTGTACCACCATAATATGAATTTCAAGAGAGCCTTGTGAGCGAACACAAGCTTTATTTACAGTATCACAGCAACAGATGAAACATTAAATTTACGGTTCTAATTTATGCTGGTTTTTGTGAAGAACTTAAGTCCATAAGTCCTTGTCCGTTTAACTGTGTTCTAAGCGTGGGCTCCTTGGGTTAAGTACAAACCGTACTTGATTATTTTAACGTGAGCTAAAGCGTGTTCAAAGTAAAAATCCCTGAGAGACCTCATGAACAATTGTATATATTCAGAAGCTGATTTCATTATTGTTTGCTGCTACGTAAGGGAATCTGGAGTACTCCTAGATTTATATTATCCAGCGTGTCTGAAATAACTGTTCTAGGTAATCTCTTGGTTTAAGTTATATCTTTTATACTGTCAAATGTAGAGTTTGAGGGGGAATCTATTTTAAGTCAGTGTGTTAAAGATATTTATAAGATGCAGACTGCATCGACTTTCTGTATGAGGGGAATATTTAGGTTAGCATCTAAGCCTATTGACAGTGTGTTATTGAGTAAAGGCATGCAAGACTTTACAATATCCTTTACTTCCTTCAAAACTTTGTTCCTTTCGCAAATTTTTTTAAATAACGTCAGTGATTCTTATTAAAAATCGCTGGCATTATTTTCGAATGAAGAGCGATTATGATTCGTACACAATAGAAGACAAAAAATTAGTAAACCTTTAACTAATGCTGGTTGACTAAACAGAAAAGTAAATGGTCATTTCACGTTAGATCTCTAACAATAAAAAATAAAATAAACATTCCAATTTAAAAATGCACCATTGACACAAACGAACAACAAATTATTCACGTCTCTTCCTACTAGCACTATAGCAATAGGTCCTTTCTAGAACGGTTATACATAAGGTCCTTAGTCGTCGCCGTCAATGGCAACGGACCAATCCATTTCAAGTGGTCCAGAAAATCATTTATTCGTTGCTTGACCATTTTTAAAAAAGCTGAAATTTTCTGTACAACATCCCTAACATGATGGAAGTTCAAAATGACTATTATTTTCATTTTATTAATTTTTGTTTGCGCATGGCGGCCAATTTTGTTTCATCGTCTGCAGCAATTTTCTCACATGAAGGGTTTACGGAATTGTAAATAATTAATCGTTTATTTCTTTAATTGAAGTGCGATTTAAAGCAATTTGTACAGAATACATTAGGCTAAAAATCTAGTTATAGAGTAGTTTCCGAAAATAAATCCTTATTGGTGAAATTTAAGCATAAAGTTTCATTTTTTTTCCAAAATTTGTCCGTTTACAAAAGGAAATTTTTCTAGCAAAGAAAACTGTGAGCATGACATAATTATTTTTACAAATAGGCCGAAAGTACTTGTACTCACACGCCAAGTTCCAAATCTGGGATTTGCTTTCTCTTCGCTAAAAAAAATCGCAACTTTTTCAAAAATGTCAAAAATTGCACTTTTGAGGCTTTGATATCTCTAGTGGGGCACGAGATAAAAATCTGAAGTTCTGGTTTCTGAGAGTATTGTATGGTAGTTTTAAGCACAAGAAATTTCAGGATGGAGATTTGGATACAATCTGAGATATGGCAAGGGCAACCTGACAAAACAATACTGCCAAACTATTGTTTTGTTGTAGTCACAGCTAAGTATTTATTTCAGAGTGTCACTTAAATTAATGTTTTTAATTATCTTTAAATATTAGTAACAGAAAATAAAGCCCTTTGCAAAGCTTAGTAATTAATTAAAAAAATAATTATGCCTAAGGCCATACATTTTGTATGGTTTCAGTAATTTTTGTTGTAAGTAATTTTAGTAATTAAAAGAAACCTCAGCACTTTTACATAAAGAAAAAATTTTTTTTTATACAAGACGTAAGACAAAAACAGAATGTGGAAAGAGAAAAGCTGTTAATGTTGTCATACTTGTTGAGACATGATCAAACGTGTCAAAACACATTCTTGCTTGTTGGTTTAAAAACCACAATTTTGATCTTTCTCAAAATTTTATTTGTAGGAACCAAGTCTTGTCATCTCTTGATAACTTGATTGAAGATCTTGGCCCTGCTGGCTCATAGAAATAAACTTTGAAATCACTATGTGCAAGTCTCACTTCATTTATAATTCCTAGCTTACTTCTTATGCAAAAATGTAATTTTTCTGCAGTATAAATTTTGAAAAGGCTTTGGATATCTTTACTTTCTGAAAATTACTTGAAGCTGATACATAGTAACATCGTATAATATTTCATTTACAGGAACATACTTATGGTAGGAACAAGTTTCCGGGACTGGCAAGCAGCATTAAAATTGTGGTTTTTAAACCAACAAGCAGGAATGTGTTTTGACACGTTTGATCTTGTCTCAACAAGTATGCCAACATTAACAGCTTTTCTCTTTCCCTATTCTATTTTTTTCTCAGGTCTTGAATAAAAATATTTGTTTTTCTTTATGTAAAAGTGCTGAGGTTTCTTTTAGTTACTAAAATTACAACAAAATATACTGAAACCATACAAAATGTAGGCCTTAGGCATAATTATTTTTTAATTAATTGCTAAGTTTTGCAAAAGACTTTATTTTCTGTTACTATTATTTAAAGATAATCAAAAAATAAATTTAAATGACGCTCTGAGATAAATACTTACCTATGACTACAACAAAACAATAGTTTGGCAGTATTGTTTTGACATGTTGCCCTTGACATATCTCAGCTTGTAATCAAATCTCCATCCTGAAATTTCTTGTGCATAACACAACCATGCAGTACTCTCAAAAACCAGAACTTCAGATTTTTATCTCGTGCTCCACCAGAGATATCAAAGCCTCTCAAAAGTGCGATTTTTGACACTTTTGAAAAATTTGGGATTTTTTTTAGCGAAGAGAAAGCAAGTGCCAAATTTGGAACTTGGCGTGTGAGTACAAGTACTTTTGGCCTATTTGTAAAAAAAAAAATTGTCATGTTGATAGTCTTCCTTGCTAGAAAAATTTCCTCTTCTAAACGAGCAAATTTTGGAAAAAACAAACTTTTTGCTTAAATTTCACCATTAAGCAGTTAGTTTCGGAAACTACTTTATTACCAGATTTTTAGTCCAATGTATTCTGTACAAATTGCTTTAATCCGCACTTGAATTGGAGAAATAAACAATGAATTATTTACAATTCCGTAAACCCTTTTTGTGAGAAAATTGCTGCAGACGATGAAACAAAGATGGCCGCCATGCACAAAGAAATATTAATAAAATTAAAATAATAGTCATTTTGAACTTCCATCATGTTAGGGTTGTTGTACAAAAAATTTCATATTTTTAAAAAATTGTTGAGCAACAAGTGCTGGACCACTTGAAATGGATTGACCCCAACAAAACTCTCCAAATACCATAAATTTACTTTTAAAACGGCATATTATTCAAATACTAGAAAAAACAAAACAAAATGTGTATCTCCCCTTCATTCTGATCTCAAATAGCATTAAAATAAGTTGAAATGCAATAACAAATTTTAAGAAAAAAGAAACAAAAAGTTTTTTCACTATTCGTGAATAAATAAAATTTTCAGTTTCAGAAGATATGAGCCTAAGTTTTCACAACTATTTATTTTGCAAATGGGTATCGTATTTTTTTTTAAAATCTTTATTATGCCGAATAATTCCAAGATAGGAAAATAGAAAATAATATAGTTTTGATTTTTTTTTTAAGTGAAAGAGGTGTATTTAAGCTTTTATCAAGTGAACCAATAATAAGAGTTTTTATGCGGTTTTAGGGGTTTTTCTTACGGAATTACGTAATTTTTTTACGTATAATTACATTGTACGTATATTTCGCACATCATTTGAATTGTAAATTAGAATAGTTTGTTTCAAGTTGGGAATTTTTTTAATCCCTTCCCCCCCAATAAATATTTGTAGGTACGCTCCTGCTGGCTGGTAAACTATATAACCTTCACTGAATCATGTAAACCTCACCATTTATAGGTAGGTAGCATTAAAGAAAGGCTACATCTTCAGTCAAACAAATTGTTAATCGTTGTGCTAGTAATGGACCAAAAATAACATCCAATCTACCAAATTCGTACACTTAATTGAAACTTTAAGTGATAAAATTATCATCTAAATTCTTGTTACAGTATTAGCTACATTTTATTAGTTTGTACATTTGAATATTGTTCAAAACAAAAATACATCAGCCTAATTTGGAAATTGGAGCCTGGAATAAATTCTGAAAAGTAAATTAGCCCTGAATCATTAACTATTTTTTTTTTTTTTTGGTGAAATATTACCGTAACTATAGTTTTAGCCCCAAAGTGAAACTAACCATAAAAACAGATTTTTCTCTTGGTGTTTAACCCCTTAACGGTCGCATTAAATTACGGTTTAAAAATTCATATTGCTGATTTGCACCACTTTTTTGAAAAATAAATATTCGCCTTATTCAATAACAGGTAAAATGATACCTTAATAAAGCCAATTCAATTATTTTATAAAACTGGTGGGAATCAAACAATCTGAATAAAAGACACAGCCCGTGAATATCACGGGAGCGAGAATTAAGGGGTTAAAGAGCATAAAGGGGTTAAAGAGCATAAAGGGGTTAAAGAAAATGTTAAAATTTTTAACATGTTTCCAAAATACCAAAACAATAATAATTATAGTGGTTAAACAACCTTTTGACTATTACAAGTTACTGCATTTTGCAAAGAGTGGAACTAAACAAAAAAAACAGATTTTACTCTTTATGTTTTAAAAAATCAAACTCTATCTTTAAAATATTTGCAAAATGATAGAACAATAATTACAATGGTTTAAAATTTTTATACAAAGGACTGTCTTATACAAATAGTGAAATCATGCAGGGTAGGAAAACTATTTTGTTCCTTACTTTTTCAAATTTTTAACTTTATTAAATTTTTATAAAGTTTTCAAAATGCTACAATAATAATTACAATCATTAAGGGTTTTGACAAGTTACTGTCTTAGCTAAAATTTTTCAACAAACTCCGGATTCTCGTAGATTTTGTTGTCTAGAAGCTTTCTCCTTCGTTCGTAGCAACAACAGGTCTTGGATCATAAAAAACTGTTCCAATTCCATTACGAGCAATGATAATCCGTGAGTTTAAGGCTTCTCTTGATAGTTCCTACTGTTTGTTGGAACTTAGTGTTCTATGTATGGACACAGCTCTTTCTGGTCCAGCACTGTGATGTGTCAAAGAATCATATGATTGCACCAATTTGTTGAAAATAAGAGTCAGGTTGAAACGCCTTAAAATAGTAATGCAGTCTTGCTGTTGATGAGAAGGACTCAGTTTTTCAGCTGTATACAAAGCCATTGCATCAACAGTAAATTCGGCGACTTATTCTTACCAAAAGGTTCTAAACATCAAGACGGGCTGCACTAACAACTCTGTTTGTCTTCTTGCATTTAAGAAAACATCTATCCCGTTGGCGATGCTCATTTGATTCTCTTCTAATCTTTGAGAAATAAATTCTTTACAACTCAATGTAGTTTCTTTTTTCTCGATAGTCTAGCATCTCTTGGTAGAAGCTAATGAGTTGTTAACTTTATGTTTGTAAGGATGATCTTCAACATACGAATCACTTTCTTCCTTAGTGCTGCATTTATTTTCGCCATCAAAGCATTCGTAAAAATTTCTCTTTAACAATTCTATATGAATTCTATATCAGGCAGTGTAATGAAAGACTTTTGACTGTCTTTCTGAAGTTGAAGTTTTCCAAAGTGCTTCAGAAGATCTAGGCATTAGGCAAGTCAGGAGTTTTTGTTCATTATCTTTCATCTATAATCGAAGGAATCCACCAGCAGAAGGTTGTTCAGTTTTGATAAGTCGGGTTGATGATTCATAAAGTATTTGCATGACAGGAAGATTGTCCCATAAGATTTTTAAGTGTTCCACGGACCGTAGTTCAAAACATACAGGGAAACAAAAGGCAATTTGGTTTTCCTTTCCAGCTATTTTTTTCAAGTTCTTGAAAGTGTGGAGCAGAAACTCAATAAAGTGTTGCTACAGATTTTTATATTTGATTACCAATACTGAACTTTGAAAACTGATAATTCTAAATGAGACATAGCTAAGCCGGACATATGAACAACGCACAACACCCAAAGAAAATCTCTACCCAAGCACTGTTTCATACGAACCTAGAGGTCGCTGTTCTTGACTGTGTTTGCAATTCCTTCATCCCATTTGTAGTTAAACCTGCAACTTATTTTTTGCGCCATTCTCTATGACCACGTTATCAGATACAATCTTGGTAGAATCCATGACGCCTCCTGCTCCTCGTTTACTTGATTTACATTCTCCTAGAAAATCTGATTTTATTTCTTGTACTTCTATAAAAAGAAATGTGCAAGTAAAAAACTTGTAGTAAATTGTGTTTTCTTTTATTGCTATGACGACTGTCGCCATTCTTATCATCTCCTAAATCATAGAGTCAGCTTATGTTATTCACCTGTTTTATATTCAAAAACTGCCGGCACTGTCTCCTGTCACTGGGCGACAATATCTTGGTAGTGGGCGACACTAGTGTCGCCTACTTTATATGTTATTTTATGCCCTGGGCTCATCGTTAGAGGGGGACATTCCGACCCCACCCCCTTGGCTACGCCACTGTCGGTAGAACGGTGATAGGAAAATCACCGTCCTGCTTGATACTATTTTCTTATTTTTAACAAATCTAAAAAGTTAACATGTCAAAAAAATAAAAAAAAATTGCCGTTTTAGCACAAGTTACTACTTTTATTATTCATGATTTAGTGTACGGTTGGTTGTATTTATGACGGCCAATTATCTGCACGAGGGATATAGGCCCTGGGGGGAGTGCCCTTCGTGGGGGTCTTTCTAAGGGAACCTAACCCGTATTAACGCTTGGAAATCCAAGGTTCGAAGAAAACCACGAAAACTCCGAACGATTAGGCCGACGGGCGCGATTGGGATCGAACCCAGCACCTCCCGTCTACCAGCTTCGAGAGCAGAACCTCTCGGCCACTGGTGGGGCGATTTAGTGTACGAGCCCATCGTTTGGGGTGAGATTCAGACCCCACTCCCTTAGCTACGCCACTGTCGGCAGAACAGTGATAGGCAAATCACCGTCCTGCTTGATACTTATTTCTTATTTTGGACAAATCTTAAAAACAGATTTTTGGAAGGCAGTAAAATCGACTAAAACTGTTAAATCATAAATTTTAGCAATTTAATCACGTATTTCCAAGTGAAATCAACTGTAATCAAGTGTAAACAGCTGTAATCTAGGTGTAATCAGGTATAATCACATGTAATCTAGGTGTAATCAGGTATAATCACATGTAATCATAGTAATCAGCTGTAATCAAGGTGATTCCGTAATCTCGTACACGATTTCTCCCATTGAGAGACCCCTCGAAAAGGAACGTGTGCTAGATGTGAAATTTGACTTTCCATAAGACTTTTAGCATTAGTTCGAAATCCGACAATTTCATTGGCTGTCGGTGAACTGAACTTCTTTCTCTGAAAGGAAGATATCCGTTTTACGAGTAACAGCGCTGCTACTCATTTCATTAAATGTATTTCTTGATAGTAATAACTTGATGCATTAAAAAAAGCTTATGTATTTCTCATACTGAGCACGGAATCAATTGTTATACAGTTAATAACATAATATATAATTAATTATTAAATTCGATATAATTTTCTAGTAAGAAAATTATTAACAATTCTAAAACAACATTGACTTAGTTAAATTATGATAAAATAATGAGATTTTTATAATAAGCTGCTTAGAACTTTTTTTTTACTCAGATGTTTGCAATCAGTATTAAAGTTCTAGCAGCTTAACTAGAAATAAGTAATTGAATCTCCATCTAGATATATAAAAATATTTTTCTATGTCAGTTTAAAAGATACTATTATTACATTTAAATAGATATTTTATTTTAATCATATAACATTAGCTCCTAAGTGGTATTATGTAGTAAAGTTTAATCACAATAATATATTTCGAATAAAAATTGTAAAGCTACTGATAATAAATTAATAAATAAAGATAAAAACAAAAATCTCCATAATAATAATAATAATAATGGTTATTTTAAATATATATATATTGCAACTAATAGCAAAATATTTTTCATTGTTCATGTTGGATGTATATTACATTTTTATTGCAACATATGTATATATATATAATAAAACTTTTTGCGAATAATTATTAAAACACAGATATATATATATATATATTTGCTTTTGTTGCATTTTTACCATACATTCAATTATTTAAAGTATAGTAATTTACTGTCTTCAGTGGTTAAATTATCATTGAAATATATATTATTAATGTAATTTATATATAAAGGATAAATAATAAATTTTTAAAGATGAATAATTTAATAATTTAATTCTGTTAATTACTATTTATATGTTACTGGAGTTCTAGCATAAAAGTACTTTTCATGAAAATTTAGAAGATATTAAAATTAAATTTTAATAAATATTCATTTTAAACATACAGTTTATATATGATAAGAATTTAGTAGTATTGAATATACAATAAAAAAAAATTAGAAAGCAGCTGATAAATTGATAAATATTTTTATATATGAAAGATAATACTTAATTTTGAGAAATGAACACTTTAATAAATTACTACTGCTAATTATATATATATATATATATATATATATAACTTGCTAAAGTTCCAACAAAAAATATTTTTAATGTGAGGTAAGAATATATTATTATTACATTATTATTTTAAAAAAAATTTTAATTTAATTATTTAAATTTATTTAAAAAAATCTAACTGACAATTTTTTTTTCAAAGGAACTGGTGATAAAGATCAACTGATTTTAACTAACTGACTTAAGGTGTTCTCAAATCCAAAGGCAACTTTCTGACATAAGTTTTAATTTATTTTTGTTCGAAAATGCATGAAAGTAGCTGGTGTTGTTGTTCAGAAACTATGTAATTCAGCTGTTTTTTTCATTTTTTTTTTGCAAACTCAATAGATCTTTCAGAAAATAGTGTCAAAGTGGACGTTTTGAACCGAATTTCCGCGCGAAGGAAGAAAGAGCAGTGAAGAGCGGGCGAAAAACGTGTTTGTCACGCGATCAAAATCTCTTATAACTCAATTTGATCAAAAAATGGAAAAACAGTTCAATTCCAAATCGCTTCCATGGCCAGGCTTTCCAATTTTATACCTTTTCGTTAAAAAATGAATTTGTAAATGTGTCAAAACGTTTTGCGCTTGTTGAGCAGAGCAGTTAAGAACAGCCTTAAGAAAATACTATTACTCTTTAATTATTAAAGAAATTTATTTATTAGAAAAATACCGTGTAAGTCATATAAATTTTAAAATTTAATTCAATTATCTATATAACATTTACAATTTAAAAAAAATAGTAATCTAAATAACAGATAAATTTAAAATGATCAAAACTTTATAAAAATCTAACATGAAAATACTTTTAATGTAAGCCTAGGAGATTTATTATTGCATTTTAATAAATGTTTACTTTAATTATTAAAAAATAGATTAAATGAATTTTTTAATTTAATTATTTAAATTTATTTAAAAAAATCTAATTGACAAAAAAAAATTACAACGGAACTCGCAATAAAGATCAACTGATTTTAACTAACTAACTTAAGAAAATATTATTATTACTCTTTAAAGAAATTTATTTATTAGAAAAATACCCTATAAGTCATATGAATTTAAAAATTTAATTATCTGTATAATATTTACGATAAAAAATTTTCAAAGCAACCTAAGTAACAGATAAATTTAAAATGATCAGAACTTTATTAAATTCTAACATGACAATACTTTTAATGTAAGCCTAGGAGATTTATTATTACATTTTAATAAATGTTTACTTTAATTATTAAAAATTAGATTAAATGATATTTTTAATTTAATTATTTAATTTATTTTAAAAAATCTAATTGCTAAAAAAATTTATAAAAAGAACTGGCAATAAAGATCGACTGATTTTAACTAACTGACTTTTAATAAAAGTCAAAACAAAACTCTAAAAAGTGAAAACGCCAGAGAGAGGACAGAACACGCAACTTTAGTATTACAAATGCAAAATCTTAACCAGCCCCAGTCTTGACCACTGACTTATTCATACATTTGAGATACCAAAATACCATGTGCCGGCTTTACACAGTATTTTACTCTTGTACTTGTCCTTTCAGGGAAAGAAGTTCCGTTCAGTTTCATTGGCTATCGGTGAAGCGTCAGCCAATGAAATTGCAGGATTTCACACTAATGCTAAAAGTCTTATGGAAAGTCAAATTTCGCGTGCTAGATGGCTGAATGGATAAAGCACTGAACTCGAGACTAGGGATTCTTGGTTCGAATCCGTCCAGTCCCACATTATGTCATAATTTTTTTTTTGTTTTGTTTATTGGTTGTTTTATATTTTTCATAATGAATAAGATATTTTTGATGAAGATATATTTTTTATTTTTATTATACAGAGGCACGTGTATTTTTATTATAATAATAAAATACCTATTTAAATATGAGAAAATGAGGTATTTCGAGATGAAAGTTTTACATCTGAACGCCTTTTAAATATTCAAAGTTTCGTTTCTATGCTCGTATTCACCATCTACCTCGACCTAGAAAACCTCGGTTGAACGCTCAAATGAAACGGAGGATATTCCAAATATGGGTTCGAGGCTAAAAATAGTAACGTGATACCGGTAATTTACCCAAGGAACTTCTAACTGATAAGAAGGGAAGATACTACACTACTGCTTTCAATCATGAACTGTTTCATTGGTTAGCGGGGATTTACATTACACGTCTACGGAGCCTTCCCTTCTTTACGCTAGAAGTTTTTACCTTGAGCACGTGATCAAAACGGAGATGGAATATCCTCCATTCACGATAACATTTGATTGGACAATATCAAGGAGACGT
Source organism: Maratus speciosus (assembly GCA_963932465.1). Taxonomy (NCBI): domain Eukaryota; kingdom Metazoa; phylum Arthropoda; class Arachnida; order Araneae; family Salticidae; genus Maratus; species Maratus speciosus. The sequence continues at coordinate 279,843,218 of OZ010787.1, read as the reverse complement.
CCAATCAGGATTAAAGGTGCATACTGTTTGAGCGTTCGACCGAGGTTGTCGGTATAACTCGGGGTCGAAGTAGTTGGTGAATACGAGCGTAAGTGATTATATATGTAGTATGTATATGTATAATGATATATACATTAAGCAAATGAAAAAATAATATATATTGTGCGAAAATATCCTTTTGCGCGTATGATAATTCCTTGATTTTCTTTTACTTTTTGAGTACTTTAGGAGTGAATTTTTATCGAGACTTGGCTGGAAATCATATTTTACTTTGAACATTATAAAAATAAAATGTAATAGTTGTAGATTATTTTAACTAAAAATATCTGTACATATATTTTTTAAAGAGATAAAATATATAGGTTTGCTGTCTAGTTTTGTAGTGAATAAAGTATGATTAGAATGTTTATAAATTTTCTACTGAAAGTACAAGTAAGTATTTTGCTTATACTAACAGAATCTTGAATGCCATTTATTTCTCATGTTTTATAATGTATTTTGGTGTGTTATCCACACGGTATTAAAATGTGCAATCATAAAATAAGAAATATTTATATTAAAACCTTCTCTGAAAAACTGTTTAACTAACAGTGCAAATTCCGTTGAAATCCATCCAGATTACAAACAAATCTCATATGTTGATATCACAATCTTGGTTTGCTAACAGTATTCTATTTATCACGAAAGATATAAATCAAGTGATAAATCATTTTTAAATAAATAAAAAGAAAATTGTTAAAAAGTTAAAATTTTTAGATCACCGGTTGAATTGTTAAATTGTATCAATCAACCTACCAAACAAAGCACAACCAATAAAACATAGAGCTTGTTCACAGACGCCAAACGGACCGCCCGGGCGAAAGAAGATATTCTGCATGGAGTGGGTCTCCTTGAAAACGCGGAAATTTGAAATTAAAGAATTATTTGAATTAATTACCTGTTTCTATTGCTCAGAATAAATGAAGCTAGCGACTATACGTCTTTATCCTCCCAAAAAATTGGTTTTTGGAGTAGGAATGTATGTTTTTTTTCAATCACACAAAACCCCAAAACATTTATCACGTGATCTCATTTCGCCTGATCAACGCTGAAAAACAACAGATTTTCCGCTCGGACCGAGATCACTTGGCCCATAAAAATTTTGTGGGCGATTTGATCACGTGATTGGTCTTTTTGTTGAGTTGTATATTTACCTGTACTTTTCTTGTTATGGCTACGTTAGAGATTTATGCAGTGTAAATAAACTGCAGTTTGGATTTCTTTTGAATCAATTTATTCAAAAAAAACCACAGTTCTGTTGCTAATCTTGTGTTCATAAACTTTTTTAATTAAAAATTGTTTTGGTATCTGTAATTATGAACAATAATAATAATTTAGGTTTTCTTTGCGATGTATGCTCAACGTTATTTCTTGACATCGAAACTCTTCGCTCACATGAATGTAAGAATGAAAGTTGTCAATTGACTGGGCCAAAGCAAAATGTCCGCTGGACCCCTAGTATGGTGAAATGTTTCCTTAGCTTATATCAAGAACACGAATTTTTTTTTACCAAATTATATACAAAACAAGACAAGTGAGTAGTTAAATTTTTACTTAATAAAATGATCAATAGTATATAATATTCTGTATTTTTCCTGAAAATTTTTTAATTTAGGTAATATGCGTGCTTTTTATTGAGATTAAACTTATAATTTATTCACATGCACGGTGAGCAGCCACATTCCATATCCGAATCATTGTTGCGTATAAAATGAACAGGTTCATTTATTTTATATTTGCATATAAGGTAATGTTTAGAAAATACATTAAGTATTTTTTACACATCATATATTTATCTTAACAGAAGGAGTTCTGTATATATCTTATTATTTTTTATAAGTGCTCTGGGAGTAGTTTTAACTCTAAAATCCCCCCTCCTCCCTCTTTGCTGTACCAGTGTAAATTATTAATATATTGCTTAAATTTAGTGATATCTTTTAACTAACAATATGTAAACAGAGAAGAAACAGATATAAATAATTTTAAAAAGTTTGAAATTTAGATAGTTAATATTTTGAATTAAACTGGTAATTTATAATAATGAAAAATCAAATATCTTTAGAAATTGTTGATGGATGCCTGGCTATATTTCATTCCATTGAAAAACTATCGTGCTATTAATGTTCAAATGTTGTGTATGTGTTTTATGAAATTATTTTGTTTTCTCAGGATCTAGATAAAAAAATAATATTTTTTATGTGTGATTATTAATTTTGTTTTATCAACAAATCCAAATTAGTAAAGGCAGGATGCGACATTTGAAATCGAATAAAGTTTAATTCTTAATTAGAAATGGGAGCCTTTAAACCTTAACTAGTAATGTCTCGATATTGAAGAATATTTCCGTTCAAATCAATAGACCCCTTGCATTGACTATTGCGTTGCTATTAGCAACGACTGATACTATAGCTTCTGGAGCACACACGTGGAGCACAGAACTCCCTGTTTGCCGTTAAAAGCACGTGGTATCTTTCTCTTTAATAAGCTTCCTTATTTTAATTATTATAGAGCTAATAAGTCTAAAAAATCAAATGGAGAGCACCATATTTGCCTTATATTTGGGCGCCATATGAAGCGATTTTAGGCATGTGACGTCATGTGCAACTCGTCTATAGACGGGTTGCACATGACGTCACATGTCTGAAATCGCTTCCTATGGCGCCCAAATATAAGGCGAATTTGGTGCTCTCCATTTGATTTTTTAGACTTATTTCACTATAATAATTAAAATAAGGAAGCTCTAAATTAAAGAGAAATATAACACGTGCTTTTAACGGCAAACGGGGAGTTCTGTGCTCCACGTGTGTGCTCCAGAAGCTATAGTATCAGTCGTTGCTAATAGCAACGTGACGTCAATGCAAGGGGTCTGAGCACACACGTGGAGCACAGAACTCCCCGTTTGCCGTTAAAAGCACGTGTTATATTTCTCTTTAATTTAGAGCTTCCTTATTTTAATTATTATAGTGCAAATAAGTCTAAAAAATCAAATGGAGAGCACCAAATTCGCCTTATATTTGGGCGCCATAGGAAGCGATTTCAGACATGTGACGTCATGTGCAACCCGTACAACTATATTTCACAGAGAAATATTATAAATACGGGTGACATTTTCTATGATTTAAATAAATGCTTCCAGTCGTGACGTCAGTCATGACGTTTTGCTTGTAAACTGACTCCAAACAAACGGTCGCTAAATTGTATTTTCTATTTTTCTCATAGCTTTATATTATAGTTATTCTCAGAGCTAAAAGTGTTTTAATACGTTATATGCATTGATAACCTTTTCAAAGAATTATACTATGTTCACACTACGATACTTAAGATATCTTAGGCCGCCGAACTCTCTTAATTTTGAGGTGGTACCCTCCCGGAATTGGAAACCAGTTCACATGGAAAAACTCACTTAAGATAACTCAGTGAACGTCACTGTGTTGTTTGCGCATGCGCTTAAGATAAAACCGCCCGCAACACCCAATCAGTTAATGCGAAGCTTTACAGCCAGCGAGAGTGAATGGTCGTGACTGTCTCTAGCCCGAAGAAAGTTGAAACTCTCTCAGAGAGTTTGTGGAACTCCCTCAGAGAGTTCGGATGTTTAAGAGAGTTCCGACAACGCAGTGTGAACAGGGTATTAAATTGAAAATGAAATATAGCAACCGTTTGTTTCCAACAAATACGTCATGAGTGAAAACGTAAACAACACTTCAATGTTCCTGATTGGTAGCAGTAGAAATCTGTTCACCCGATCCGCAGAACGGGCGAAATCAACAACAATATAAATTCACTCCATATTCCCCAGTCTTCTTCGCGCCCGGTCGACCTGGTCGTGGTTGCTGAACAAGCTCATCAACACAAAATGCGCAATCACGTGATCAAATCGGCCATATTTTTTTTTCTGAGTAGTTTGGGTGGGGTTGGTTGGGAAATTTTAAACGCCGAACGGGCTAAAGTAGATGAAGTAGGTCCCGTGATGCTTTTCCCGAATATTTTGGATTTTATCTGAGTAAACATGGTCATGTATTTCTGTTACGAAAATAATTTTTTGGAAGGATAAAGAAATATAGTCGTTAGTTTTACCTGTTTTGAACCAAAAAAATAATGAAATAATTAAATTATTTTAAAATTCCTTTCTTCGACAACACCTACTCCATGGCATAAACTTCTGAGCGCGCGCGCTGCGCGATCTGCACTTCTGAACAACTCTTAGATTTGTCATCTAGCGAGTAAAATTTTAAGTCGGAATACACTGTTATAGCACCTTGTGTGAAAATCGGAGAACTGTAAACAACAGCTTGCGCAGTAACTCAGGGCAAAACATTACTGAAATTTACATGGCCGTCTATGTGTCTTTTGGTATGTCTTCCTTAAATTTATCCACATATGCAGAAAATTTGAGTCTTCTTGCTAAAGTAATGTATGTGGAAAAATTAAATGGAATGAATGTCCATTCATACCAATTCCCAGACCCATATATTATCCCGAAATGTGAATCTGGAGAGGATATAGATTTATGGCCACATGTGCTGTTTGACGATATATGCATATTTGAAAACTTATAATAATGATATATTTGAGGATGAGACTTTGAAAAATTATAAGTCATTATTACCTTGTGAATATGTCATCTCAGGTTGGTAATTTTTTCTTTAAAAAAAAAAAACTGCGCTGCATGTAAATAAACATTTGATGATGTATTTTTTTTGATAATTTATTCTACGTGATTTAAAATTTCATCGGTGATTGCTTAGTAAAGAGTAATTTTTAAACTTTCTGTCATTAATGTTGTTATTCAATATGTATTTGTATGCACCGAATATTCGGTATTCGGCCACGTTACCGAACATTAAACTTCGGTGTGCCAAATATTCGGTTTGGCCGGATATCAAACTATTCGATATGCCGAATACTCGGTTTGACCGAATATCAAAATATTCGGCCGAACCAAATAATTTTTTAAGTCAGTATGTGGCCACCGAATATTCGGTATTCGGCGAAATCACTATTCGTTACATCCCTAGTATTCGGCCTCTTAGTCACTATTCGTCTAGCCGATTATCTGGTATTATTTGGCCAAAATCACTATTCAATGCGTCGCTAATTCACACTATGTAGGTACTTTATTTATTAACCAATGAAAATATTAAATTCTTGAATTGTAAATTCATTTTAATTTACTTGTTACAGATAAATTAATAATGTATTTTAATATTTTTCTTTGTTTTAAAATGCTTAGTGCAGTTTGGGCTTCAAAAATGGAAATTTACTGGTCAAATAATATAAACAGCTATGAAAACAAACTGGATGAACTTTTATCCTTGTTTATATACATATATGTTACTGTTTTTATATACAAAGTACTTCTGTTTGTATATAAAAAGAGATAGATAGTTTCTTTGTATTAGATTAGTTGCATAAATATAAAAAAAGAAATTAATGTGCATAAGAAAATAGGGAATACGTCGTCAGAAAATATGCATGAGAAATTTCCTTTTCTCGCCAAGGTCCCTGTAGCCTGACAGTAGGTGCATTTCTAATATATAACACTTTGAGACAAAGGTATAAAATAAAAATATTTACAAGAAAACAAAGAACATTTTATTACTGTTGTTATCCAATAAAAATAAGAATAAAATAACTTTCAAAATCCCAAATGAACTTAATATCAACATATTAACTTATTGTGAATGAACCGTCTACTGACACAAACCTGTAAACAAAACGAAAGTTGCAGCAAGAGATTTCTTGGCGTGGAAGACATAGCAGAACTAGCAAGTTGCATTTACAGACAGAATAACAAAAGAAACTTCTGCCTGATAATGCATTGAGCTGTTATAAAAATCCCAATAGAAGACTTCAGTTCCTCGACTTCTAAAAGTAGGCTTCATAGTTCACAGACCACAGATATCTTCATGTAGTTTCATTACACTTCAGTATAAGTTAATATCTTGATACTAAGTTAATTTAGAATTAGAAAAAGATATTTTAATGGTACATTTTTAGAAAACAGCTTTAAAAAGTTCTATTTTCAGTAAATATTTTTAATTTATACTGCTGTCTGCAAGGTATTGTATATTAGAAATATTCCAAAATTAGTAAGAATGATCTTTAACAACTAAATTAATATGAAGTGGTTAATAAGATTGATATATTTACTGATTACAAAAAGTTATGAATAAATTTACTGTTTTAACTTTACATTTGATAACCTGATAATGAATTAACAAATCAAAATAATTTAGCACATTTACTCAGTTTTACATCTTTTAGAACTGACATGCTTAACAGCTTCAAAGTAAAATTCGTAACTTTCAGACTAAACTGCATGATTATTATTGTCCAATGTAATCATAAAATTTCCTAACCTTTATATTCCTAAAAACTACTCCATTTTTTTAAAGCTTAGGTAGTTTCGTAAGTGGCTTTTGCCAAGCTTTTATATACATAAAGGATCTTGTTAAAAATAGAGTAATAAATACATTCAAGCACAGACTGTCAAAATGTCGATTTGTTTTTTCGAGTCAAACTGCAAGTTTGTTTTAGAAAAAAAAAAGTTCTGGTACAAACAATATAGTAAAAAGCACATATGTATAGCAATAAAAATTTTTATCTGGAATATATGAACATAAATTACTCTTGTATTGAAACAATAATAATATAATTTGTACTATAAACTGCAGCATTTTAAATGACAAAACAATATTTTTAAATGTGATCAAAGACACATATATTGTGAAGTAAAGGCATATTCAGGATGGAAAATAATATCATTGTAATAAATAAATTTATTTAGTTTATGAAATCTGTATTTTTTTTTTAAAAAACATACTTAAGCCTACTGAAAATATTTAAAAAAGCAGTTACTTTCCCAATTGGTGAAAGCATTCATACAATATTAAAATCTTTTAAATGTTAGATGAAACTCTGCAATCAGAAATTTCTAGTTATCACTGCAGACAAGATAGTTATAATCTTAATATATTTTTAAACAAACAAACGCTTCAACATTTTCGGATTTTAATCGCATTTACACAAATGAAATCTTTTTAAGCAACCGTTACGCTATATTTCTAAACAAAAAAACTATTTTTTCAATATTATTTTATTGCAATATTCAGAAATAGCAAACAAATAATTCTTAACATTACCACGCAATACTGCGTTAAACAACTGCAGACATCCGAGCCTACGAAATACTAGATACATTATTTTAATCGCAATAATAATAATTATTCAGGGCTTACCACACTAGCAGATAAAATGAAAAATTTTAGCAGATAAAATGAAAAATAATGTTTCTTGAGTACATAGACGGCAAAAAATATTAATTCTAAAGTAAATATCTTACATTAAATTGTTTTGCCCTGAGAAGCTCACGGTTCTTAGAGTTTGTTTACGTATGACGTCACGCGCGCTTTCCTTATACTTAAAAAAGCGCTAAAATACGGTATCCCTCAAATGTGCAACGATGCTGCTGAAATATGAAGATCGCAGAGACATTTGCAGGATATTTTCGACGACTGCAAGATACTGCTAGTCTATAGAGCATTTTGACATACGGCAACGAGTCACGTGACGTCCACCTTTTTCTACCTTTTTGACGTCACCGCGATACTCCAAAGTGTATGCACTTTCAGCAAGTCCTTGGCGAGAAATATTTCGCCAAAGGATTTGGCGTATTTCTCCCCAGCGATGCTGCAAAACGTATACTGCTTTTCAGCGCGACCGCGAGATGCTTTTTGATACACAGTATAGATATTTTAAAAATACGTTTATATTAATTTTTTGAATGATTTACTTGTATTAAGTGAAATATTTTTTTTCTATTATGCATTGAACAAAAGATGTCATAATTTAGTTGGCAGATATTTTTAGTTTTGTAATTTTAATTTATGTAGTTGCCATGTGCTTCGCGAAACAGGTCGATTGTTTATTAAGACTTATTCTATATAAAAGAAAATACGGACATTTTATTTTAATTTATGAATTAATTGGTCAGCTGGTGTCACCTTTGAAGCAGTAAGTGAAATAATTTCTTCTGCTTTGAAAGTGTGCACTTGCTAGCCAAACACTGAAGAACCCCCTGTAAAAATTCATTAAATGGATCCACGATGAAAATAAAGCAATTTCAAGTTTGGTAAGCAAGCTTTTTCTGTCAATTTGTTTATTTTTCTTGAACAATTCTAAGCACCTGTGTATTATTTCCTTTTGTGTATGTGCATATTTAATAACAATAAACAGTGATTTATGTATTTAAAATTTAAATGCTAGCATCCATCGAAAGAATAAAAGTAATTTAAATCTGTATTATTAATGAACGATTTTCAAATTGATCAATATCTATTTAATGTTTTAAACTTCGAACACATATTCAATGTTTAAAAAAAATCTTATTGATATGTAACACATGCATCAACATCAGTACTATAATGAAATGTATTTAAGGTGTTTATGTATATTTAAGTGTTAGGTTATTTTAAATTACAGAAATTTAAAATAAAAATATCTGATTTGAATAAGTTCTTCCCAAAGCTTTTCACATAGACTACATTTTGTAATGTAGGATATTATCACAATACAGTATAATATATGAGAATACAAGTATTTCTTCTATCATCATTATATTTATAAAACAGTTGAATTTTAATGTCTGTGTTTTATGTGTCTCATGGGAGTTATTATAAACACTATAAAAGTTTCGGTATCTGTAATTGATAATAAAGCTAAATGATGCATTATTTTTTCCTATTTAGTGTAAACAAAGCATCACAATTTTTGAAGTGTTAGTAAGAAAATAGTAGTATTATTAATGTAAACAAAACTATTATATACTTTATTTTTTAATTGAGTCCACAGAAAAATGGTAAGTATTTTTAATAATCTTTCATCAATGTTAACTATATATTTGGTTACTTATTTATTAAATTATAACTTTTTTATTTGAAAATTAAGTGTTTTTCCCCCAAGTATCACTAGGCCTAACTTTTTTTTAAATCCAAATTCTTTTGAAAAAATACAATGTAGTATTAAATTTAATAATATTAGTTTTTAAAAAGAACGTCAATCAAAATTGTCAGTTATTAAACTTTATTTTGTACCTGAAACATTTAAAAACTCATAAATGATCACTTTCTTTCCAAGTGTTAATCTATATGAAATAACTATTTTGCATTCAAACAAATTTTTCTGTGATATTAATAATTTCAAAGTGGCTGCTTATTTGAAAATGACTAATAAATACTTCTATTTAGATATATAATAAACTAAATTCTATTAATTTATTTTAAAATATAGGTATTTTGAATGCTACCTAACTTTTTATAAGAAACCTATGTATTTTTATGTTAGCAAAGTACAAATTATGAATGGCTGAATACCATTTTCCATCAGCAAAATTCATATTGCAATCTAGATAAACTTTTCATTCATTTTATTTCTACACAAGTCTTATTTATAATTTATGTACACAAAAAATAAAAGCTGCTGTTGAGGAAAGTTTCCTGCCAGCTAATTCTATCAGGGCCAAAACTAGCCTTTATTGTGCCTGGGGCAAACAAGGATTTTGGCCCTTCCGCTTTCTTTACAAAGGGAATTTTATTAAGTTACTAATAGCTGATTTATTTTAAAATCTAAAATATGTAATCATAACATGCGTAATACTGAACTACATAATCAGCTTTGTCAAATATTGATTTGTTAAAATCTGAAAACGTAATCAAATGGAACCGAAAAATATTTCACTTTATACAGATTTCCATCTTAGCAGACATAATTGTTGATATTTTGTTGAAATTTTTTTCATTTAAGACAGAATTCTGTTATAGACTGATTTTATTTTTACAGATTTTAGTTTAGTTTCAATACAGTAGACTCCTTTAAATCTGCGTCTTTTTTCAGATGTAAACAATGAAATTTACAGTTAAGTTGCAGGAACAAAATTCAAGATGGCGTCAAAATCAGCGACTACTGCAATGTGTTTTTTACTAAATTTTTTATTTATCATTCTCTTTTGGTTATTACAGCTGATTTATTACTAAATAAATTTACATTACTTTTGATTTGATATAAATTAGCATATCTATATGATGACGTTTCGATCTTACAATCGCTTTACCAATAGATGGCAGCATAGGACTTTTGAAATCGATTTTGTCGGTAATAATTTAATATTTTTCTAAATTTTTATTTTACATAATTATTTTAATATTTTACTTATTTTAATGTTTCACTTTATTGTAAGCATTCATTATAATTTCCTTTGCTTAACTACCAATCAAATTAATGTTTCAAAAATGTAAACAAATCAATGACCAGAAATCCGCACAACCTCTGGTCCTAAACTGTGCAGATTTGAGGGAGTCTACTGTATTACAATATTAAGAGACTACATTAGTCACGCGAAGACATTCACAAGCTGATATTGAACCCATGGGAGCATTATTGACAAATATCTCACGGTTATTAGTACTTAAAATAATTTTTTTTTCATGGGATACCTGAGGTTGATATCTAATGTTGTACTTTTTCGGGTTTGGTTACATAATTTTTTTTTTTTTTTAATTTAAACACTCATTTTTAAAAAAACTGTTTGGAACCAGTTCTATAATTGCTTTTGCATGCTACGTGTGCTTAACAGGCTTAGCTTGTTGGGTGTTTTTTCAGTGTTGCTATCTGTTGTTCTTGAGTAGAGATGGTGAAGTATATGTTCATTTGTCCAAGGTCACTAATGCAGGTAATGAATGGCAGCAAGGATCGAACCAGAGAACCCATAATCAGAAGGTGAGATCTTTAGTACAGAGCAAAAGGCTAGCTCTACAATCGCTTCCTGCGAGAAACACATTTTATTGACCATGCAAGGTGGTGTAAATTAAAGTAAATTGGATAATTCTGCATGAAGATCCATTTATCTAAATTAAGGGGAGGAGTCTTTCCCTCCCTTTCCCCCTTTAAAATTTAACCAATGAACCTCCAAACCTAATGAAGGAAGTGCCATATCGAAATAAAACGGTATATCAAATTTGAAGCAAATCGAATAATTCTGCATGAAAAACCCATTTATCTAAATTAAGGGCGGGGGAATAGCCTCTGCCCCCCTTTACACTTAACCAATAAACCTCCAAATTTAATCATGGCACCTCCTTAACATAATAAACCGGTATACCAAATTTGGAGCAAATTGAATAACTATGCATGAAAAACCTATTTATCTAAATTAAGGCAGGGTTCTAGCCCCCTTTCCTCCCTTTATGCTGAACTAATGAACCTCCAAATCTAATCAAGGCAGTTCCTTAACATAATAAACCAATATACCAAATTTGGAGCAAATCGAATAATTCTGCATAAAAACCCATTTATCTAAATTAAGGGGGGGTTAGCCCCCCCTTTCCTCCCTTTATTTTTAACTAATGAAACTCCAAATTTAATCAGGGAAGCTCCTTAACATAATAAACTGGTATACCAACGTTGAAGCAAACCAGGTAATTCAGCATGAAAAAAACATTTCGCTAAATTAAGGGGGTATTAGCTCCCCCCATTTCCCCCTTTATGCCTAACGAACGAACCTTCAAATCTAATCAGAAAAACTTTTTATCAGAATAAACCTAGAAAAAAAAAAAGTAAATTAGATAATTCTGCATGAAAACCCATTTATCTAAATTAAGGGGAGGGGACTTTCCACCCTTTACACTTAACTAATGAAGGAAGCGCCATATCGGAAGAAACCAGTAAATCAAATTTGAAGCAAATCGAATACTTCTGCATGAAAAACCCATTTATCTAAAAAGGGGGGAAACTAGCCCCCGTCCCCCCCTTCGCACTTAACCAATAAACCTCCAAATCTAATCAGGGCAGCTTCTTAACATAATAAACCAGTATACCAAATTTGGAGCAAATCGGATAACTCTGCATGAAAAACCCATTTATCTAAATTAAGAGTGGGGGTCTAGCCCCCTTTATACTTAACTAAGGAACTTCCAAATCTAACCAAGGCAGCTCTTTAACATAATAATCTGGTATACCAAATTTGGAGCAAATCGAATAATTCTGCACAAAAAGCCCATTTATCTAAGCCCAATGTCAGATGCGCGTCTTTTTTGCTTAGTTATAATCCCTTCACAATGCTATAGCATTGTGAATGGATAATACCTAAGCAAAAAAAGACGCCCGTCTGACATTGGTCTTAATTAAGGGGGGGGGACTAGCCCCCCTTTATTCTTAACCAATGAATTCCCAAAACTAATCACGGAAGCGCCTTATCAGAGTGAACCTAGGAGAAAAAAAATTGTAGCAAATCGGATGTTTCTATCAAGAGTTATCGTGTTACGTACATATAGAACCTGCACATTAGCTCTCAGGCTTTGATAGCCTGTGAGCTAAAAAGAAAAGTGCCCAATTAAACTGATGGCATTGAACTCGCAGGCTATTCACACTAACTGTATATTATACTCTTCTTTCCTAATAATGCTCCTCAAAAAATAAATTAAGGGGGAAATTGCCCCCCTCCCATTTCCCTTCTTTATACTTAAACAATAACGCTCCAATTGTCATCAGGGAAGCGCCTTATCGAAATAAACCAGTATACCAAATTTGAAGCAAATCGGATAGAAAAACCCATTTATCTAAATTTAAGAGGGGTATTATTAGCCCTGTCCCCCCCTCTTTATATTTAACCAATGAACTTCCAAACCTAATAAGGGAAGCACCTTATCAGAATAAACCGGTATACCAAATTTGAAGCAAATCGGATAGAAAACCCATCTCCCTAAATTAGAGGGTATTAGCCCCCGGTACCCCCTTTAGACTATAACAATGAACCTTCAAATCTAATCAGAGAAGCACGTTATCAAAATGAACCGGTATACCAAAATCTGATAATTCTGCATGAAAAACCCATTTATCTAAGTTAAAGGGGGGGGGGTTAGCCCCTCCCCCTTTATACTTAACCAATGAGCCGCCAAAACTAATCAGGGAAGCGCCTTATCAGAATGAACCTAGAAAAAAAATTTGAAGCAAATCGGATATTTTTATCAAGAGTTATCGCGTTATGTACATGCATGCATACATACAGAACTGGCGGGCACATTAGCTCTCAGGCTTTGATAGCCTGTGAGCTAAAAAATGCCAAGAGCATGTAACTAGGGGGGGGGGAGGGACAGAAAATAAAAGAGGACATTAAAAGCTTTCCAACGATATGTTATACGATATGATTTGGAAGAAACAGTAAGTATGTCCCCTGGGGCGGCAGGTAAGTCCTTAACGGTCGGAGGGGCGACCTCAAATATAACTTTGGTCAAAATGTGGATTTATGATAAAATAGAACGAGAATTTGGCATTTTAAAAATTGCATGCATATTTTGAACGGCTCTGTAAATTAAGATTGGTGAAGAAGGGGGGGGGGAGACGGATTACAAGGAGCGAACTTGAAAAATACAACATAATAAACTAGTAACCCGAATAACTAGGCTTCTAAACAAAAGTATAATGATTTAACCTAGTGTTGAATTCAGGGGATGGTCCGGTGGGGACATTTCCCCCCCCCCCGGAACATTGAACACTCCCCGGAAGTTTTAAGATTTTATGCTTTTTAATTGCAAATGTGCAATTCCCCCCTCCCCTTACGGATCTCTAAAATACGCTCTCCCCCGGAGTCGCAGAAATCCCTCTTGTAGAAAATTACCTACATCCAACACTGATGTGACCAACAAAGAAAAAAATATGAAATTTTACATCAATTCTGCCACTAAAACAGTAAAACTGGAAGAATAAATATAATGATTCAACCCGATCCCGAATCTTGGATCGACCGCGATTCGATTTGAAGTAAATTAAAGGATAACGATTCTGCCCGCATCTAAAGAATCGTCTTGAAAACGATTCAACCTGCATGTAAAGATCGACATCGAATCTGTGTACTGAATCGATTTGCTATTTCTGATCCTACGTAACGGGTGGAATCAATTTGTTCATTTTTTCATGCTTTCTTTTGTATTTAGAAAAAGAAAAGTGTTGGATTCGTGAAAAATTTTGACTACCAGTTTTTGAAGGATTTATAGTTTTAGAAGGTCTTGTCTGGAATACGATTTGACTATTTTTATAAATTGTCTGTCTGTTAGCCTGCCTATTTATTTGTCTCTGACAAAAAAAAATTGTGGGTGGTCTATTTAAAGAACTAATGCATGGAATCTGTTGAAACTTTAGATTTAGTTAGACCTTTATATAAATTGGAGCTGATTACTTTTTGGTGAAAATCGCCCAGCAGGTGGCGCTGCTATGTTGCATTTTTTATGATTTCTGCATGGTCACTATCTCAAAAACTAATGCACGAATTTTTACTGAACTTCAGATTCGGTTAGACGTTGACGGAAGTTGTTGATGATTAGGTTTTGATGTAAATTTGCTGGTAGGTGGTGCTGCTATGCTGCATTTTCCCAACAGCTCTATCTCAAGAACTAATGCACGGATTTTCATCAAACTCAGTTAGACGTTGGCATAAGTTATTGCTTATTAGGTTTCGGTGTGAATCACCCAATAGGGGGCGTTGCTATGCTGAATTGAATTCAGCATTTTTCTCTGGGAGGGATTTCTGCGGCTCCAGCGAGGGCATTCTAGACTTCAGAGGAGGGGAGGGGGGGGATTGGACTTTTGTACATTAAGCATAAAATCTCAAACCTTTTGGGGGGACATTTCAATGTTCGGGGGGGGGGGGATGATATCCTACCGGGAAACCCCTGAATTTAACACATTTTTCAGGAATTACACGATTTTAGTGATCATATCTCTAGAACTAATGAATGAAATTTCATCAAATTTAATATTCCGTTAGACATTGTCATATGTTGTTCCTGATTAGGTTTTCGTGTAAATCATATAACAGACTGCACTGATATACTGCATTTCACACGATATTTGTGATAGCTATATCTAAAAACTAATGCATGGAATTAATTCAAACTTCATATACTGTTACACTATGACATAAATAGATCCTTATTAGGCTTGGATGTATACTGCCCAACAGGTTTCGCTTTTATGCTCTTCGAATTGGGAAGGGAATTTCTGTTGCAGACATCTAAGAGGGTGTGGGCCAAAATTCAATTATTTATTTGGAAAATGCATTCTTTTTAAATGCACATAGTTCAACAAACCTATACTTTTTAAATCCTCATGATGGCCATAGGTTATCATTTAAATTTGACACTGTGATAGCGAATTTCGAAGTTTGAACATGTTTGAGATAGAAGAAAGTTTTGGTATTGGCACATTCAACTGCTTTACCTTCACTTTTTAAGGAAAATGAAAATGACATTACATTTAGAGGCATCGATTAAAAAATTTATAGAATCGATTAAATAGAGTTCGCCATAGCATCGATTAAAAAAATCGAAATCGCCCATCACTATTCCAGTTTGTCCCAGGGCCGAAACTAGTCTTTTTTGAAGCCGGAACAAACATGATTTTGGCCCCCTTCCCTCGCAAAGAATATTTACAAAGTGAATTTTATTAATTTTCTAACAGCCAACTTAAAAATTAAAAAATATGTAACACTGAACTACGTAATCTTCTTTGCCAAATATTGATTTATTAAAATCTTGAAAGCAGAATCGAGAAAGAATCCTCTTTATACAGGATCCTTATGCCATATCATCCTTACATTTTTCTATGCTTTGGCATACCATGCAGGCATATTATGTCCTGCCATACCCGAGGCAGGACGATTTTAATAATACCGTGCTAAACATAGATGTGAGAAAAATCGACAAACAAAATTTTCATTTGGCACTCCTTTGTTCTAACATGCCCCGTCTGCCCCCCCCCCCTCCCCCTTAGTTTTGGCCCTGGTTTGTCCTAATGCGTTATAGTTTACTATGTAGTTATGCTATAATTTTTAATGTAACATTTTATTAAGTATCAAAAATCTTATATAATATTAATAAAAATGATAGAATCAAATAATAATAATAAACACATACTTTTGGCAAATCCCTTCTAGATGGGTTGCTAAACACAGCGCAGTAGTGTATGTTTCGTCATTAGTCGGAAAAATATTGCTTGCGTATACGATTCAAATGGACCAATATACAGCAGGCAATATTTATTCAACCGTACCAAAATGAATACACAGTAGAAGTTCCCTTTAGAACATTGCAGTTAAGCAGCACAAGCTGTGATCAACTCTTTAGCCAATGGCTCCTGGCAATGAAATAGAAGCAAATTCGGTGGTGCAGAGAGTACTCTCACTTGGAGGTCAATGGATGAAAAACAAGTGTCAAGCTACGTCAGACTTCTGCCTTGGTAAAATTAAAGCTGTACATTTGGGTGAAACCAATGCCTTCAGGAGCTGGTCTGTTGTCGACAGTCCTCCAGAGGCCATAAATCAACAGCAAAATTTGATCTAAATAAAAAAAAAAGAAAATTAAAGTTTAAAAAACAAATATTTAATAAAATTTTCAGTTTAATAATAACAATACACAATATATATGTACATACGAAACAGATAATTTTAGGATATCTCTAAAATATTAATCGTTAAATTAAAATTTCGTACAAAATATTGTACGCTTGTATATTTATTTCAAAATTACTCAGATCATTTTTTTTAAATACTAACGAGTAATACATAAAATTGTTTTTTTATCTATTACTAAAACTATGTTTAATTATCACTAAAAATAGATGAATTATAGTGGATTTTTTTTTTCATATTAGGAGGTTCACGCCACTAAATATATTAATTTTGATTTACATAAGTGGAGAAAAGCTATACAGATTAAGTTGATGTTGAATATTTAAAATTCATATACCATGAAAGAGTAATTATCTTCTTCAATCAAAATATGCCTAACTACTTACTGCACACACTAAAAGAAAATAATAATAATGCACAAGATCTACATTTAATATTCTAAAGACCATTAAACTCAGACAGAGTAAAATAATGGGATAATTGATGAAAATTTGATAAATGTGCTTTAACCATTAACTATAAAAGCAAGCTATACTCATACGCAAGAAAGAGGAATTTAGTTATTAATTTATATTTGGTTTACATTAGGTTGAAAAACTGAAAAAATGAATTAATACAAATGGTGATTTTATTTACTTTTAGAAGTTATATGTGTCAGTCATTTTTTCTCTTTTTTCAAGAGTAAAATATTTACTGCTGTACTGTTATGCTTAGTAACCCTTTTGAATTTTCTTGTTGATAAAGTTTGGCTATGCTTAGTAAGAAAAACTTTGGATAATCATAATAATGAAGGTGAGTTTTAGTTCTTCATATTGCATACAATAATTATTTTTAATAAATGTTCTACATTTTTCTTCAAAATAATGCAAAATTTATATACTTTTTTTGAAAAACAAGACAAAATAAGATATAAGAACTGAGCAGTTAGGCTTAAGTGAAAAAATATTCTATTTCTTACCACTTTAATCATTTAAATATATTCTTTAATGCAACCAATTCAGCTTTTTTTTCTTTTAAGTTAAAAAAAAGTTTATCTCCAGAGGTGTGGTAGAGGGAATACAGAGTTATATACCATATATCTTTTTGATTTTACTAACAAGCTTTGTAGTATACCTTCTGTTTCTCTAACAAAGCTATAGCTTATACTCTCACTTTTTATTTTTTTACTATTACAACACTGTTTATCTGTTACAAACTAAGTGTGAACAAAAAATTTATTCCCAACATCCCTATAACCCTTTTGTGCGATCAGACATGCACCTAGATATTGAACATTTATGAAAAGAATGGCACATAAGAAGTACACAAGTAAGGAGTAAACATTTTAAATGGCTTCTTAAACACATAACATTTTTTATATCTGAATTCTGTGCATTAAAAATGGTTGTTTCTTTCTGCAAAGATTTCCATACTGAGATTTTAAAAATCCTGGAATAAAGGAAAATATTTTGTTCTATAATATCACTCACCCGCAAGAAAAGTGGCACATGCCGCAAAAATTCATTTTGCATTTTATTCCACTAATAAGTCTGTCATAGGTGCATCTTGCTAGACAAACAGTATTTATCAGTGTAGTTATACGGAAAATCACTTTATTACGTTGTATGTACATTAGTGACCACAGACGAAGGGTGGATTGTGTAGGGAGGTAAAATTATCCAACCCTCCAAACCTCATCATACGTCTTCATTCTTAAGGGTTTTATGCTTTTATACACATTTTTACTCCTGCATGCAGAGGTAAGGGCTATAATTTCATGTTACAGTAAAGTCATGCAAATTTTTTTTTGCCTTTCCCGTGAAATTTACTTTGTTGAGATGTGTCACTTTTTTTGCGGGTGAGCAATATGTATATTTGTTTGAAGTTAAGTAACAATTTAAAAATGTTTTGCTTCTCATAAGTAGGTTGAAGTATATATTTAAGAGATTAGATTGGGTGAAATACATTTAAAAAAATTGAATACTGCATCACTAATCACTAACAAATTTTATGTGTTACATTAGAATATTTAAAAATGAAATAACTGCAAAAAAAAAAAAAAAAAAAAAAAAAAAAAAAAAAAAAAAAACATTACTTTAGTATTTTGGGGGGGTTGGGTATTCTTTTTGGTACAGATGTCATATTCGCCCCATATTGGCGCGATTTTTTTCTGTCGCCAATATCATATAGGCAACAGGTACTTAACTTGCGCCAAAGTGTCGCTATTTTGCTTGATGTGGTAACCCGGATTATGTTGTTTATGCTGTTGATGTTTTCGCCAAATTGGCAACCGAAAAAAATCGCGCCAATATGGGGCGAATATGACATCTGTTCCTTCTTTTTTTATGGATTTCATAAAAACTTCTAATTTAAAATAATAATATTAAATAATAAGTTATCACGTTTATAAAATTATTAGGTTATAAAAAATTTTGCATGTAATTAAACCAGTATCATCAAGTTGAGGCCAAACAAACATGTTTTACTTTATAAGAATAATCTATTTTGTTTTAATAAATTCTACAAAATATATTCTATTGACTGCGTACACAATACACCACTATTTATCGTAACAGATCTGTGAAATTAATAAAACTATGGGATCCAGAAAATATAAAGATCGATATCGTTTCATAGAAGTTGGCATAATCAACATTACCTCATCATTCCTGAAAAACAGCATAAAAATTCTACATCTTTGAATTTATTTTACAAATAATATTTCAACAAAATTACGAGACATATATTGCAAATCTACTAACTTTTCTCTTCATAGAAATATGTTTTCATGAAGCTACGAAATACATCAAAATAAATACACGAGAACGACTCGTTTTGCGAGCACGTTCAAATCACTTCAGGAGCTTCTATGGTTGTAATATTCAGTGTAACATGCGCAGTTTGCCATTGACGATATTTCTCATTTGCCGAGCTTTTCCACTTGGCGACGAGATTGCTGAAAGTGTATACACTTTGGAGTATCGCGACGTCACCACCGCTAATGGGGAGGGAGATTTGGTGTTTTTCTTGGCGATTTTATGGCAACCTCGTATTACGGCAGTTGTAAACAAAAAAATTAATAACATCAGTATTACAATTTATAATAAATACTATATAATTTAATATATTGAAGAATATTAATAAAATCAGAATTACAAGTACCAATAATTGTTATGTATAGAACGGAGGATATTCCAAGTATGGGTTCGAGGCTGAAAAAAGTCACGTGATACCGGTAATTTACCCAAGGAACTTCTAACTGATAAGAAGGGAAGATACTACTGCTTTGCCTCATGAACTGTTTCATTGGCTAGCGGGGATTCCCATTACACGTCTACGGAGCCTTCCCTTCTTTACGCTAGAAGTTTTTACCTTGACCACGTGATCAAAACGGAGATGGAATATCCTCCATTGTTTGTAATTCTGTGGTCTATACAATGTAATACTAGTAATACGAAAATCCCGCAGATGTCGCTGCGATCGACACTTGGGATTTTAGCAGTATCGTCGCACATTTATGGGATACAAATTTTTAGCTGGATAGCATATTTTCACACTAGGTATTCTAGACGCTGTAATACTGTGCAACTAAAATCGATCTTCTGCTAGATAAATACTTGTTATTAATGAATTCGATGCACTGAATATGATATAATAAAGAAGCTGAATTGGCTACATTTGTTATGAAATTTACTAATATATGTACGCTTCCATCACACTACATATTGGGACCTCCGTGGCCGAGTGGATATTAAGACACCACGCTGCTAACCGCTTGACAGCGTAGGAGGTTTGCGGGTTCGACTCCCGCTGGCTCCGTTGCACACTCTTTGTGGAACTCCCGGATGTAAAAATTCTCTGTGTTGTAAATTTCATTGTGCTATCTTATCCCTGTATATCGACGATGACTTATAAGCGGGCCTTGGGGTCAAGCACACAAGTCTGATGTATGTGTTCAATAAAAACCTAAACCAAACCAAAAAACACTAACATCTAGTCGCTATAGCCTAGAATATATAGTGTGGGAATCGGCTATTGGCGATTCAAGCGCTCGAATACGCCATCTGGTGGAGAAAAGATGTAACTTCTGGCTTCAGGATAGTACCGTACAAGCACATTGCATTACATGTATTTTAAATTTGTTCAGAATGATTATTTTTTTGCACAGTTTCAGATTTCCTGTGACTTGTGTTCTTTCTTATATGACAGAGTAAAAATTATCCGAATTTGAATATCTAAAACTTTCAAATGCATTTACAATAAAGAATTATTTCAATGGCACTTTAGCATTAGTTAAAGGGAAATTAAAGGGACAATTTTCCTGTAGCGAAGGCTGCGGGCAGCGCCTCTATAGGCCGTTTTAATTCCCAATCCCTGTAATACTTAAAAAAGTGCTAAAATATTGTATCCCTAAAATGTGCAATGATACTGCTGCAATATGCAGATCGCAGCGACATCTGCAGGATATTTTCTACAACTGCAAGAAATTGCTAGTCTATACAATGTAATACTAGTAATTCGAAAATCCCGCAGATGTCGCTGCGATCGGTACTTGGGATTTTAGCAGTATCGTCGCACATTTAAGGGATACAAATTTTTAGCACTGTTTGGATAGCATATTTCCACACTAGGTATTCTAGGTGCTGTAGTACTAGGGTACTTCTATATGAGAGTGGCGACATATGCACAGAGCGCATGCTCAAACTGTGCTGAGACAGACGCTTTTGTCCAAACTATGCAAACCTACATTCTAGCGATGTTCGCTTGGGCGAGTTCGATTATACGAATGAGAAAAATTAAGAAGCATTAAATTGACGATAATGGCATGTTCGCCAAAATGCTGAGCCCCGGCAGTGGCTGAGAGGTTCTGCTGTCAAAGCTGGTAGACGGGAGGTACTTGGTTCGAATCCAATCGCGCACGTCGGCCTAATCGTTCGGAGCTTTCGGTGGTTTTCTTCGAACCTTGGGTTTCCTTGCGTAAATACGGGTTAGGTTCCCTTAAAAATACCCCCATGGAGGGCACATCCACCTTTGAGTCCATATCCCTCGTGTTGACTGGATAACTGCCGTCATAAACAACACCATCGCCAAGATGCTGGACTATTCGTTTTTGTCCAGAATCATCTCAACTAATCAAATTTTACATTTCCTTCCTATGTCGCCACTCTCATATTAAGGTACCAACGGAAGTGGAAGTGGTACATGCTTCACTAGCATTCTCGGCCTGATTTTTACAGAAATTCGGCCTATACGGTAAGGGTATAGCGACTAGAATATATAGTGTGAAAATCGGCTATCCCTGTAATACTTAAAAAGTACTAAAATATTGTATCCCTTAAATGTGCAACGATGCTGCTGAAATATACAGATCGCAGCGACATCTGCAGGGGGGGGGGGCGGGGGGGGGGTGAGCAATATCAGGGGCCCAGTAGTGAGCTATTGTACCTTTCAGACAAATGTTTTTTTTTTTAACTTTTAAAATTGTTTTTTTTATGCATTTTTAATAACATTTTATTTTGTTTTATCGAAATTCATTTTTTTTTGTCAAAGATCTTGATCATATTTAGAAATAGAAAACAGGTATGTGCTTTTCTTCTATATCCACCATTCTTTATAAAAGTTTTTGAAGGCTGTAAGTTCTACTTAAAAATTAAAATGGCATTTTAGTATTTTTGGGGTGTGCCTATCAATGGGCGAAAAAGGTGAGACCAAAGGTTCAAAACTTCTTTAATACTATTACTTCCTCCAACCAAAACAGATATGCGCTTTTTTTCAACAGCAACCATTCTTTTTAAAGGGGCCCAGATGAAAGAAATTTTGCAGGCTCTAAATTCTTTTTGAATTGTCTTTTTTATGGCCCCCTATAAAAGTGCGGAAAAGTTGGAGCCCAAGATTCAAAACTTTTAACCCCACTTTTTTATTCAAATTTTTTAAAAAATATGCTTTTTAATCTCACTGAGGGACCCAATAAGTTTCAAAACTTCGTTATACTATTACTTCCTTCAACCAAATGTGCTTCCTTTCTATAGTCATTATTTTTTTTTTAAAGGCGCCCAGATGAAAGAAATTTTGCACGCTCTTAATACTTTTTAAATTGTCTTTTTTGGGGACCCCAATAAAAGTGAGGAAAAGTTGCAATTCAAGATTCAAAACTTTTAGGCCCCATTTTTATTATTCAAATGGTTTAAAAATATGCTTTTTAATCTCGTTGGGGACCCCGATAATGTTCAAAGCTTCCTTAATACTATTACTTCTTTTGACCAAAACAGATATGCGCTTACTTTCTATAGCCAGTAGTCTCTTTAAAGGGGCCCAGACGAAAGAAATTTTGCAGGCTCTAAATTCTTTTTGAATTGCCTTTTTTAGGGGCCCCTATAAACGGGAGGAAAAGTTGGAGCCCAAGATTCAAAACTTTTAAGTCTCATTTTTTTATTCAAATGTTTTTAAAATATGCTTTTTAATCTCGTTGGGGGCCCCAATAAGGTTCAAAGCTTTCTTAATACTATTACTTCTTTTGACCAAAACATATATGCACTTTCTTTCTATAGCCAGCATTCTCTTTAAAGGTTCCTAGATGAAAGAATTTTGCAGGCTCTAAATTCTTTTTGAATTGTCTTTTTTAAGGACCCCTATAAACGTGAGGAAAAGTTGGAGCCCAAGATTCAAAACTTTTAGGCAACATTTTTATTATTCAAATATTTTAAAAATATGCTTTTTAATATCGTTGGGGGCCCCAATAAGTTTCAAAACTTCCTTATTACTTCCTTCAACCAAATGTGCTTTCTTTCTACAGTCACGATTCTTTTAAAAGGTGCCCAGATGAAAGAAAATTTGCAAGCTCTAAATACTTTTTTAATTGACTTTTTGGGGGCCCCCTATAAAAGTGAGGAAAAGTTGGAACTCAAGATTCAAAACTTTTAGTAGACCCAATTTTTATGATTCAAATGTTTTAAAAATATGCTTTTTAATCTCGTTAGGGGACCCAATAAGGTTAAAAACTTTCTTAATACTATTACTTCTTTTAACCAAAACAGACATGCCCTTTTTTTTTCTATAGCTACCATTCTTTTTAAAGGTGCCCAGATGAAAGATATTTTGCAGGCTCCAAATACTTTATAAATTTTCTTTTTTGGGGCCGCTCTTAAAAGTGAGCATTCAAAACTCAAGATTCAAAACTTTTAAGCCTCATTTTTTTTTTTTCAAATGTTCAAAAAATATATGGTTCTTAATCTCGTTGGGGACCCCAATAAGTGGGCATCTATGTGTACTGCATATGCCGCATTATCCCCTTATGTTCGACCTGTTTCCTTTTTACCCGTCTGAAAAGAAGGGTTATGTGTTTCACACGTATCTGTGTATGTGGATTTCTTTATACCCTCGAAACATCCCAACGGCTGGATGGATTTTAATGAATGAGGTCTCTATCGATTCGTCTTAACGGCCCGATGGTTTTGTTTTTATAAATTCAAAATGGCGGTAGAGACGAAAAAAAAATTTTACGCACCCTATTAAGTGGCATATCATTGGATAGGTCTTTCAAAATGAAGACGACGTTTCATTGACTATTTTACAGTCAGAAGCTCCATTAAAATATTATACAACCTGGAAGTTGTGTAGGATCTCTAGCTTTACTGCAACTCTAACCATCATAGACATCTATAGACCTCATCAAAACAGTGTTTATAGATAGGAACTAACACTTAAACACAACTTAAAAGTCATCAATGCAAGTAAATAAAAAAAAAATAGGTAAGTAATATAAACAAGTAATAATAATAATAAAAAAAAATTAAGTCAATTCCTACTTAGGTCAATAAGATAATTTTTTCCCCCATTCTTCTTTTCTATTGAGCGGCGCCTAAAATGCCTTGATATAGAAGAGGGCTTTCTCGATTATTGAAAATTAATTAATTTAATTTAATTAATGAATTAATATTTGAAAAAACTGGGTTAACATCAAGTGTCATCCACTACAAGTTTAAAAATTTTTATTTGAGCTTGATTGGATGAATAATAAGTATTTTATTAACGATTGAAAATTTGAACAATATATATATATAGGGAGAGTGTGAGCTAATAGTAGGAATTGAAAAAAAAAATAGTTTCACAGTGATGAGAAATAATTAATTAGTTCGCTTTTTACACAGTCGGGTTTTTTGATTTTTTAAATTTAATTGTTTATTAACATTTCATTTCTCTTGCCTCGATAAATTACTTAAATTAACTATACATAAATTATATTGTGTATTTATTTAATCTACTAGCAGAGCTTCGCCCGCATTGCTTTTTTAAAAAAAGAACCCATTTTTTGGAGTTCTCCATTGGGGGCCTTCACTGCCTTCTGCAGCGTAAACCTGTTCCGGATATACCCGCTCCGATCTTGAATCAAACAATCATTGAATTATTGTATCTTTTTTTCGATAAAAGTGATAGTGTCCAGATAAAAGTGAAATTTTCCAGCATCGTAGCTCACGTTGCTACATGAACAAATTTCCACTTCAGCTTAATTATGACAGCAGCAAAATCTACTGGATAATTCTTCGGTTTAAAAAAAAAAAAAATGTCAAAAAAACTCCGCAAAACGCGAAAAAAAGTGTAAAAATCTTATAAAAAATTAGGCAAAAATTCAAAAATCGCTGGGAGAAAGTTGATTATATCGAGCCAAAATATTGAAACTGGAATGTTAAAAAATTGCCGTGAAAGACAAAAATACGCTACAAATCACATAAAATGTTCGTAAAAAATTAAGAAATTTCTATGGATATATTTCCTATATTGAGCTAAAAGACTGAAACCTGATCCCTTTTAGGGACGTCAAAAATCCGTGCTGCAGATGGCAAAATTTTTACTATATTGGGATAAAAGATTGAAACTGGATTCCTTTTACACTCTCTCAAAAAACAACAACAACGAAAAAAAAAGAAAAAAAAATCAGTGAATTGAAGGATTTTTTCCATAACTTCTTCTTTCGTTCAAACACACACACACACAAAAAGCTTTGATTTGATTTGCTCATTTTCCGCGAAAATGTAGAAAACTCACCAATCTAACGTAAAAATTACCTAACATCCTTACTAAATATAAAGATGCATTTTTGTCAAATCAAATCACAGGAGTGTTCCGCCAACTTTGCTGCATTGTACTTTTCCCTAGTAGAAACTGAACTTTAATGCATGACTTTTTTCCTTCTTAACACGAAGAAGTCGCGAATCAAGGATCAAAATTTCTTGAAATTATCCTTTCTAAAGACGAAAATTTCTTCAAATGGGAGATAAAATCTCTTCACAGGGGTTTTAAAAAATAAAAAATAAAAACGTTCGTGAAAAATTCAAAAATCGTAAAGGACAAAATTTAGTACATCGGGCTAAAAGACTGAAGCCTGATTCCTTTTATACTAATGTCATAAAATCACGTCGGAACGCGAAAAAAAGTTAAAAATCACATAAAAAATTCGCAAAATATTTAAAAACCGAAGAAGACTACTTTACTATATTCGGCTAAAATGGACAGATGGATTGAAAATAGATTCCTTTTATGAATGTAGGGAAAAAAGCACGAAACTCGAAAAAATACAAAAAATTGCGTAAAAAATTAAATGAAAAAAATTCGAATCAAAAAATTTAAAAACCTGTTTCGAGGTGCATAACTTCAGGCATACAGGTAACCTTCCTGTCAAATTTTTTCCTGAACCGGAAAACATCTGGTCAGAGAAAGAAAAACTCTGGACAGACAAACATCTGTCTTTATTATTATCTACTAGAAAACCCATCTTCGTTGCCCACAGATAGGTACCTACTATCCGAAGGTATTTTTTTTCTTCTTAAATTTCAACTTGGGTGACAATTTTAAACTAGAGAAAACCGGAATGTATGAAAACGACATCCCAAAAGTAATTTTTTTTAAAATTAGTAAATCTGTATATATATATATGTATTTAATAAAAGGCACCAATCCGAGTAGGAAAACAATTGTTATAAGTGAATATTTTCTGCTTGAAGAAAATCTGTCTGGGCCACGCGGATGGCATTGTCAAACTGGAGAGAAAATTGAAAATAAGAAAACGACTTCCATATCTTTTATTTATTTATTTTGTTTATGAGCAATACTTAGCGGTTTATAACATTTGTAAAA
Source organism: Maratus speciosus (assembly GCA_963932465.1). NCBI lineage: Eukaryota > Metazoa > Arthropoda > Arachnida > Araneae > Salticidae > Maratus > Maratus speciosus. The sequence continues at coordinate 279,816,613 of OZ010787.1, read as the reverse complement.
GAAATTCAGTTTCAAACTTTTTTGCCAAATTTTTTCCTCTGCTGTTTTTAAAATTTTCGAGAATTTTTATGTGATTTTTAGCTTTTTTTCACTTTTCTAGTAGTTTTTTTTAAATTCGTAAAAAAAAATAAACCCGGTTTCAATCTGTTAGCCCAATAGAAGTAAATTTTGATCTCTATGAACTTCGAATTTTTTTATGCAATTTTTGGCATTCTTTCGCGTTCTTCGGTGATTTTTTTGAGATTTTTTCCCTAAATGGAAGAATACTCAGTTAAATTTTGCAAGTCCTTTGATTAAATTCATGTTGTAAGAATATGAAATCTGTTCCTGTAGCAACGTGAACGAAATGTTAAAAATTTGAATTTAATCTGGATCGAAATAAAAAAATTACAATAATTCAAGGTTCGTATGATTCGAGATCTGAGTGGACATAGCCCCTATGGGTGTACTTTGCCGAAAGCAGTGCAGCCCAACTACAAATTCGTTCAATTTGAAGTTTGTTTTGGAAAATCCGACCAGCGAAACTCCGCTGGTGTTGTTATAAAATGGAACTCGGGTGGAAAATTAAATATAGATATTTCTCTAAAATCTTAGATGGGGGCCCCCAAAAATATGTTTTTTTTTGGGGGGGGGGGGGCTCTGAAGACCTTGCTACGGCCCTGAGATCACCTGAATTCTTGTGTACAGTAGGAATCGTAAATACGGACAGGGAATGGACAGCATATTTTTTTCCCAACGGAGATTTGCCATCTAAACTGTATCTTACAATATGATTGGTCAGAGACTTCGGCATAAATTTGATGTTTCTTGGCGGGAATCGTATTTGGCGAAAAACACTTCTTTGTTTTAATTTTCTGTTTCTTGTCATGTAAGATTTTTTTCGTTCAGAAATTCTTTTTAATTACTCATTATGTCACATGCAATTAAACAAAAACGGCCCTTGTCAGGGCCAATTTCTAATTAAGTTTATCTTTTAAATTAAAATAATACGGCTGTTATCCAATACCTTTCTGAATTCATTTTTGTTCGGAAACACACGAAATTGACAGGTGTACTTATTAACAAACTGTGTAACCGAATGTTGTATTCAATTTTTTGGTAAAAGCAGAGTATCTTTTAGAAAATACTGTCAAAGTTGGCGTTTTGAACCGAATTTTTGGGTGCGACTGTGCGGGAAAGGAGAAAAACCTGTCGTCACGTGACAACAATCGCTTACAACTGTATTAGTCGTTTATTTATGAAAAATGGAAAACACTGTTTGATTCTTAAATATGTGACAGAAAATTTCACGGCTGTTCTCAAATACCTTTCTAAATTCTTTTTTGTTCGGAAACACATGAAATTGACAGGCGTTTTTATTAATAAACTATGTAATCGAATGGTGTTTTCAATTTTTTGGTAAAAGCAGAATATCTTCTAGAAAATAACATCAAAGTTGGCGTTTTGAACCGAGTTTTTTGATGCGACAGCGCGGGAAAGAAGAAAAACGTGTCGTCACGTGACAACAATCTCTTACAACTCTATAAGTCATTTATTTATGAAAAAATGGAAAACACTGTTCGATTCTCAAATATGTGACAGAAAATTTCACAGTTGTTCTCAAATACCTTTCTGAATTCATTTTTGTTCGGAAACACAGACACTAAACTAAGGAATAAAAACTCACCATCATTAAAGTAATTTAAGTATCCAACAAATATAACAGCTTTAGGCAATAATATAACTGGATCTTCAACTTTTTCAGTAAGAAAAAAAAGGTAGGGGTTTTTAGAAGATGCCCATTTTTAAATGCATAAATACTGTGTTATATTTGAACAACGTATTCGAATTTTGTAAGCATTAGGTTATTTTTCTTTAACCCTTAAATGCCCGATTTTTCAAAAATCATTGTAATAATGTTTTTCGGTTTTCATTTTTTAAATAAATCATGGGAAAATACTTTAAAAAATCATATTTTGTTTTAAGTATGGTTTACGGCTAAAAAACTGTTTGTTACTAATCGGCAATACTGGTCTTTAATTGAAAAAATAATTTTCCTTGATAAAATTCTATAATATTAAACACACAAGAATTTTAGGAACTATAATAAGAAATGAATTTTACTTACTCACTGCAGAACAAAATAGTGTATTTCGCAAGCTTCCAAACAAAACAAAAAGAACAAGTAGCAACAATTGAAAAAAATAAAAAAAGTTAAATCTATCTTTATTCTTAAACAGCACAAGCGTTGCCATCCACATGTTAAAAATCGATTTAATAATATTTTCAGAATGTATTTTATTGGCAACATTAGGCATTATAGCTTCAATATTATTCTAATAGTATTTTAGAGCCTAAATTGGGTATGTTGCCGAAAAGCAACACCCGGCATTTAAGGGTTAAATAACATCGTACAGGCAAAAAAAATATTTCTTCTTCTTCTTCAAAAGAAAATAAACTAGCAATTTGTGGATCATTTTCAAAAAGGAACATATTAATTTCCTTAACATATTCAGAATAGCCATTCAAATGTTGTGTATAAAGATATGTGCATACAAAAAAGAAGAAGAAATATTTAAGATGTACTACTTACAAACTGAACTTTGTTGTGTATAAATTGGGGGGGGGGGGGGGGGGAGGAAGGTAACATTTTTTTTAGCGGAAATTTCAAGGGGGAGTTTAGATGATTGATTACTGTTTCATCAAATATTGAAATGTTTTTTAAATATAAATATTTCAGGACTATATATCCTGAGAAATGGGCAGGAGAAATGGAAATTTAAAGTGAAATTTAGACGATGGATTATTTATATGTTATATCAGCAAAATAACAAAGAAAGCAGATTATTATTTTTTTCTTTTTAGTTTTAAAAATTTTGCATATCGCAGATTTCCATTTTTTCTAAAGATTTCATCTAAATATACCGCCCTCTGAAATTTCTCCTTCCACAAAATCACGGAAAGTTTAATATCTATATGTATTTATTTTTTAAATCATATCCCCTATTTGTTATTTTATAGTATTTTATTACATCTTCTACGATTCCCCAACTCCTGACAATTTTATTTTCATTAGAGCTTACAGAATTTCATAATTATAAGGATTATTAAATTTAAAATCATTAAATAAAGGTAACATTTATAATTTATTTGAATAATTACGAATCCAATTAAATAAATTTATAATTAAATATAATTATAAATTAATAGAACATTTAAAATTTAAAAAAAATTGTAAAATTAAAAAATATGTTAAATTTAAAAAGTAACAAATTTATTAAAATTATTTGGAATGCTTTCACTTCTCAGATGCTCCCCCTCCCCTTTGTCATTAGGAATTTAAAAAGTAACAAATTTATTAAAATTATTTGGAATGCTTTCACTTCTCAGATGATCCCCCCTCCCTCCTTTGTCATTAGGTACTGGAAATTATCTTCTTTGTAGAAATCATTTTTGCCATCGACCGCTAATTTAAGCCAAAAAAAAAAAATAAATAATCAGAAGTCTATTGAAATGCATCCCTTTTCCCGCGCCCATCCTATCAAAATTCGTTACTTTCATGGTCGCCAAGCACAATTCCTTCCCGCCAAGAAAAGTCACTTCGACTATGGTGCCTAGAATATATAGTGTAGAAATCGGCTATCCCTGTAATACTTAAAAAAGCGCTAAAATATTGTATCCCTTAAATGTGCAATGATGCTGCTGCAATATGCAGATCGCAGCGACATCTGCAGGATATTTTCTACAACTGGAAGAAATTGCTAATCTATACAATGTAATACTAGTAATACGAAAAGCCCGCAGATGTCACTGCGATCGACACGTGAAATTTTAGCAGTATCGTCCCACATTTAAGGGATACAAATTTTTAGCACTGTTTGGATAGCGTATTTCCACACTAGGTATTCTAGGCGCTGTACTTTGACTATAGCGTCTGGAATATATAGTATGGAAATCGGCTAAAATATTGTATCCCTCAAATGTGCAACGATGCTGCTGAAATATGAAGATCGCAGCGACATCTGCAAGATATTTTCTAAAACTGCAAGATATTGCTAGTCTATACAATGTAATACGAAAATCCCGCAGATGTCTCTGCGATCGACTCTTTGTATTTCAGCAGTATCGTCGCACATTTAAGGGATACAAATTTTTAGCGTTGTTTAGATAGCATATTTCCACACTATGTATTCTAGACGCTGTAAATAGATGCTTTCAGTCGTGACGTCAGATATGACATTTTCCTTGGATACTGACTCCAAACAAACAGTTGCTATGCTGTATTTTCTACATTTCTTGTATATTATAGCTGTATCGCACAGATATGTGTTTTAATACTTTATATGCACTAGTAACATTTTCTACGATTTATATTTAATGAGAAATGAAACATAGCAACTGTTTGTTTGGAGTCTGTTTCCAAGTAACAAAACATGTGACTGTCATTTCGAGACTCAATTTCATAGCCATCATGAACGTTGCATTATGACAAGTCACCAAATAATATCATATTATAGTCACATGGAGACTTTTCCCAAAAGAGTACAATGGTGACTTCACAGTAGTCTCTCTGTCACCTGAAAGTCATCATGTGACTTTAATGTGACATTATTTGGTAACTTATCACAATGCAGCGTTCACGATGACTTTGAAATTGAGTCTACAAATGACAGTCACAATGTAACTACATTGTAAAGTCATACGGTGACTCGTCCCAAAGCAGTAGACACAGTGACGTCTCAGTGGAGTCACATATAGTGATCATTTGAGACTCATAATGAGATGTATGGAATTTCCTATTTTTTGCTTCACCGTAGTGACTGTGACATTTGTGACATAAATGAGATGTGATATGGACTAGCTGGGTTGTAGAGATACTAAGTACTTGAATTATATTATTTCCTTTTGAGTGTTCGCGTATTTGAAAATTAGCATTTTGTGACTTTTCCTTAATTTTTGATAACCAGTGTATGTAAGTTAATCAGATAAAATTGTAAGAAATTAAATTCGGGTATTGTGTTAATTTGTTCACACTGAATACAATTTTATCAGTATCTCTATGTTTTGCTTTATTTTAACGTTTAGATTTATAATATTCTAAAAATTTGTAAAAAGGAATTTTTCGCTATCTATAATTTTATTATCATTTCCTATACGTTAATATCATAAATATTATTGAACTGATTCTGTTATTTAGATTAAAAACAATCATTTTATTTTATGTGTGAGTGAAAATGCGTAACTTTTTAAAAATTATTGTAATGATTGTTTAATACATTAAACTTCATAAATTAATAAAACATCCTCTGTAAAAATTTTTCTACCAAATGGGAATATTTATGAAAGTTTCTGGGACTTGTAGAGTGCAATATTTCGTATATTTTTACTTTATACCGTCGCTTTATGTAGCTTTAAATCCAATTTTATTATATTTACTTGACGTATAATATTCAAAATGAAAATTTTTAGCTTGTTTTTCGTTGCACTTAGATCGTTCACCCATCATGTACGAAAAAAATATACGTATCAGTGCATGAACATAGAATAGATATTAGATATATAGAATAAAATATCTATTCTATGTTCATGTATCGGTGTAACATTCTGTTGAAAACGTAAACATGCAACAAGAAAATTTAAAAAAGAAAGATCACAATAAGGTAGACGCTCAATAACGAAAATATTACAAGAATGGGAAATTTCATCCCCATTGTCACTAAATGCGCTGCAATCGCAATCGCATTACCATTACGCTCTATGGGAGTGTCCGATCTTGTAGGTTAATCTATAGACCCCTTGCATTGACGTCACGTTGCTATTAGCAACGACTGATACTATTGCATCTGGAGCACACACGTGGAGCACAGAACTGCCCGTTTGCCGTTAAAAGCACGTGTTATCTTTCTGTTTAATTTAGATTTATCTTATTTTTATTATTATAGTGCAAATAAGCCTAATAAGTCAAATGAAGAGCACCACATTCGCCTTATGTTTGGACGCCATATGAAGCGATGCCAGACATGTGATGTCATGTGCAACCCGTCTATGCATTTCACCTATCTTTTTTTACAGACCGCTGGAGTCACGCGAGGCTCGAATGGAGGATATTCCATCTGCGTTTTGATCACGTGGTCACGGAAAAAACTTCCAGCGTGAAGAAGGGAAGGCTCCGTAGACGTAATGAAAAACCCTCGCCAGCCAGTGAAACAGTTCATGCGGAAAGCAGTAGTAGCCTACCTTCTTATCAGTTTGAAGCTTTTTGGGTAAATTACCGGTATCACGTGACTTTTTTCAGCCTCGAACCCAGATTTGGAATAAAGTCCATTGCAGATGTACGAAAAGAGCATCACGTCACTCTAGCGGTCTCGAGCCTAACGAGAAAGACAGGCTACCACGGTGGGTCCGATTCTTCTTTTTTTACAGACCGCTGGAGTCACGTGATGCTCGAATGCACCAATGAAGGTGTGCGAAAAGAGCATCACGTGACTCCAGCGGCCTGTAAAAAAAGAAGAATCGGACCCACCGCGGTAGCCTGTCTTTCTCGTTAGCCTCGAGCGGTCTGTAAAAAAAGACACGGGATGCACCGCGGCACAGATTAAATATTTTTACCGCGGTAGCCTGTCTGTTTCATTAGCCTTGTGTCTACTTCTCTCCTTTATAGCTCCATGCTGTGGATCCACAGTAATTTTTCCCACAGTGGAGTCAGCTGGCCTTTCCTTATAGTCGCAAAATAAAGAACTTTTTTTTTTAATCACAAATTGTAATAGATAAACGAAAATTGCCATTCGATTGCGAATTATGGCTTCTTTCAGTGTTTGCTAAAAACATAAGCTAAGGGTGCCGTCTCCATATTTAAATCGTAACAAACTTTGAAATTTTTAATATCAACATCCAATTTTGAGATTATATTGGAATATTTCGATAATTTTTAGATTTGGATACCAAGTGGTAAGTCATTCGGTGAAGTGATTTAAGAATTATATAGAATTCCTAATTTTAAACTGCTTTTTAATAATTGGAAAATAAACTGAAATACAGGTTGTAGTTTTTTAAGCATAAGTCAAAAACTACTTGGAAGAATGAGCTGTATTTTTGGATTCACATATTTGAAGCTTCTATAAATCGATTTCTTTTAAAAATTCTTAGGATGCAATTCATGTTTTTTTTTCAAATATAAATTGCATATAGCACATTTTTGTTTATTTTAAGGTCATTAGATAATCTGTATAAAATACTATTCCTCTGATAATTTTATAACTTAAATTTCTTCTACTAATGTTTACATACTATACATACATATTTTAATCACAAAAATATATTTGATTGTTTAATTTTTTAAAACCATTATATAATATCTTATTTATTATTATTATTATTTAATGTTAAATAACCTAGTTTTTGTCTGATTTTTACAATTGGACAATTTGGTCTTTAACGAACTTTATGCCCCATATCTAGATTATATTTTACATAGACTTGCATTGTGTTTATTAATCTCAGAATCCTGAGTACCAATGATTATTCTGTTCCTGAATTTGTATGAACCTATATTTATTAATATTTTAATAATGATTTTAACTTTTTTTCATAATTATTTGTAAATAAAGTAAACTGCTGATTTTAAAACAAAAGTTATCTTCTCTGAGATTGCCCTATCCTTTCTCACATAAGAGGGAACGTAACAATATGCTCTCTAGAAAGACTATTCTTATGATAATTTTTAATAATTTTATAATTTTAATTTCTTTATTAGTGTACGCAAGAAATTTAGAGAGATAATTTAAAACGTATCCTAAAAGATTATGGCTATTGTTTCAAAATGTTTTACTTATTGCATATATTTTAAAATTTTTATCAATTCGAAAAAAATCTCAATATTTATTAAAAAAAAAGGCTTTTCTTACATTTATATATAGTTGCGCTGAAATTATTATAGTATTTTTCAATGTATGTGTTTTAAAGAATATATTACTATAGTCACGGCTCGAAATGAAAAAATTCACAAACCAGAACGACATTTCAAAATTATTGTTTACTAAAAATTCTTTTTAATGTATAGACTTACTATTTAAAAAAAAAAAAAAAAATTGCATTCAACATTCTAAATAATAAAAAAGTCCCAGGCAGAACAATAAACTATGCATATAAAACTGTAATAATATGTTTTAAAAATTGCTAGAACCGGAACGATATTTACCGTAATTTCAAGAACCGCAACAATATTTGTCAGAATTTCACGAAACGGAATTCGTTCCAGTTTGCTCCGGTACATTTCGAACCCTGACTATAGTATCGTTCAAAGTTATAAATTTGAAAACATTATTACATCCGTTTTATGATTCTTGAACATAAAATCAATATTTTGAAAATATATAAATATATAAAATTTGATAAGCAGAAATTTTCCGATTTTCCTCGAAGTATTTTGAATTAAGGCGAAATTGTAAAAATATAATTTTGAAAAGATTGTATCTAAAATGCTGAAATACATGTTAATACATCCAAAAAAAGCGAAATTAAAACAGAAAATTGATCCTTCAAAAAAGTCTAAAAAAAAACCATACAAATATGTTAGCTAGAATTTGAAAAATGCTCAGTTCCAAGCATAGGCGTAGCGTGACCAGAAATTTTTGGTGGGACACCAAGGCCGTGCGAAGTAAAAACTGCCCACGGAGCGAATTTTCAATTTTGCGCCCTCCCCCCCCCCAAAAAAAAAATCTTTCTCTTTGTAATGGGTGTAATAAAATTTATAAAGCGCAGAAACATAAATAAATTCTGAAATATTTATAATATGAATAAATATTTCGCGTTTATTTTGGAGCTTTAAAAGGTTTAATTTTAATTAGAAATTCAGAACAACTAAATAACATAAGAGAAAATTGCACTTATTTGTTAGAGAGTTCATGATGTTTTGCGACTGGAAAAAATATGATCAAGAGAGAAAAAGAAATTCCTCGGAAAATGATCGGCGGCAAAAAAAAAAAAAAAAAAAAAAAAAAAAAAGAATAAATACACAAATAAAACCGTGGTTCGCAACATAAAGTTTGCGCCCGGGGCGACCACTCCTTTAGCCCCCTCTTTGCACGGCCCTAGTGGGAACACTAGAGGTCTGCACGGGCCGCAATTTCCAGGCGGCGTGAACATTTAAAGTTTTACCCAGGGCCGTAACCAGCTAGTAATGCCAGGGGGCTCTGAAAATTTTTTGTGGGGCTGGGCTAACATCTTTTAACAATCCATATATCTTATGCAAACTAAATACAACGAAACCTGTTAAAGCAAATCTCTCTGTAAGCAGTTTTTACTTGCTTTTTTTTTTTCAAACCCCTCTTATGAAAGCCATAAAAATATCAACTGACCTTTCTTTTCCAACTGTTCTGCAGTCAACAAAATAAAGGGGAGTCTCAATAATGGAAAGAGATGGAGAGGGATTTTGTCGGACCGATTTCCGGATCCTACTACATCTTAGGAAAATAATAACACACGAAAATTACTGCCTGACCACTTAAAAGCTTCCACTGTCAACAGACGCTGTCTGTTTGGCTTAGGTACGCACCGCACGGGTCATCTTTAACAATAGGAGCCCATTCTTAATTTTTCTCCAACTCGGAACCCCGATGGGTTACATTTGTGTGAGAAGATACAGCGTATGAGTTTATCGCTCGTTTGGCTGTCTTTTTCTCTCCTGATAAATAGTTCATCTCTAATAACGTAAAAATAAACTGAGAAAGAACAAGTTCCAAAGAATGTTTATTTAAGATAACCTGTAGTTAAAAAATGTTATTGTTTAGATGTAGTAATCTTACTTGGAGTTCTGGATTTAGAATTGTAAGCAATCAAGTAAAGTACTTATTGATTAGCATGTTATTAAAACTGAGTACTTACTAGAGTTTTCTGTTTTCAAAATTTAATACATTTCAAATTTATAATATATATATATATATATCTTGTATATATATACAATTGATAAGAGAGTAAAAAAGAGACTTAAGTATTTTAGAAAACAAAATCATTTTTTATCACTTTTGTTTTTGTGAAAAAATTTCAGTCTGATTTTTATAACATATATATGTAACATATAACATGTCTTATATATAATTGATAAGAAAAATATATATAAAAGAGATTAATGGGGAGGTGGGTATTAACTGAATGTGTTAAATAATTTATAAGCTTTAGTAATTTTTTTAGCAATTCTGTTTTTGAAAATTCCATTTAACTCATTTCAATTAATTCCATATAACATATATACAGTATTATGTTATATGGATTTATTTTTTCCACATTAAATACGAGAATAAGTAAAAAGCAAGTATGCTAAATAATTTTGAAATTTTAATAATTTTTTTATTTTATTTCAATGTTGAAATCAGGCATTTTCTGGAGGAAGAATTTTTAAAGCTCCGGGAATTATTTGCACTTAACAATATTAATAAGCGTTAAATTAAAAATCTTCCAGTGAGGTTACCCCCCCCCCCCCCCACACACACACACACATACATACATACACACAGACTCGAACCAAGGCTACCTCCTGAATTTATCATTGAGCACCTTTGTTTTGAAATATTTTAAAAATATGATTTACATTAAAGAGGCAAATAAAATCTTATGCGCTGCAATAAAACAGTTATGGGAACCGTTGAAAAGTTAGGGCTTGAGGAGAGGACTTTTATATTTTTAATTTGTATTTGACATTAAGGATGTTTATTTAGTAGAAATTAGTATTTAAAGCAAGTGCCTCCCTTTTTTTAACCTGCAGACATGTTTTATGCTATTACAAAAATATTGATTAATTAAAAAATATGTGTGTGGGTCGGGGGTAGGGACTGGAAAAAGGTGGTAATAAATTTTACATGTACTCTATCATATCTGTTGGTGCCATGTTATTGATTGTGTAGTATTTCAGTTTATATAAATTTATTCTTTTTATTAGATATACAGGGATATTTTTTATAAGGGCCTTTTGTTAGATTTTTGAAATGCAAACGGGGCATAATTTTTATTTCTTTCATCAGATAAAAAGTAACAACCATTACTGAAATAAAATATTGCAGTTTTAAAAAACTTGTAAACTATTTATGGAAATAATTTTATTGAGGTTGCAAGTAATCTTTAAAAATTCTAAGAAAATGGATGTTTAAAACTAATTTTTGAGATATGTTTGTCATGGAAAGGCAGCTTTACTCTATGTTCTGGGCCTTATTCTAGGTATATGTAATACTTCTTTTTCCTAAATGCATAGTTGCCAATCTCCCGATTTTTTGGATACCGGTAAAATCTTACAAAAACGTTTGCTTTATTTAATTGCATAAATTGTGCGATTGTATAAAGCAAGTATTTTAGAATAAAAATATTGGTATGAAAAAAATGGGGAGGTTGGCAACTATGTAAATGAAATGATAAAAATGATTCATGGCTGAATCATGAAAACTTTTGTTCATAAAAAATATACAGAAATTAAATTAATACTTATTTTAATAAATTTGCTTTGAATTGTTTTTCATCATATAAGACCTTCACCTTCATTTAAATTCTCTTTGAATGAATTTCAGATTAGTAAGTCAGAAATAATAAACATAAAGAAATTAAGGAAGCAAACAAACAAAAAAGGGAGGATGGGGGAGGTATAAAAAGTTCCAATATCACAGAATACGCGAGTAACTTTTATATAATTAAAAATTAATTTAATTTCAAAATATATGTTATATAAGCAATTTGCATTAATAATTTAATGATAATAGTAATTTAGTAACATAAAATAAAGTAATAGACTACTGCTTTAAATATCATTATTTAAATTACGACGCATTATTAACATTTAAATAATAAAAGTTAACTTACCTTATATATACAATGTATGATAAACGAATATATTATATTGCATAAAAAGAACTTTTTTTTTCTTTTGTACAATAAAGAAACATAAATCTATATTTATAAAATATTATGTAAAAGTTAACACGAAATTTTCACTTAAAATTTCAATTACATCCAGCGGCAAATAATTACATATTGGATTTAATAATTATTGTTTGTAAAGTTTTAATGAAATAAATATATTATAATAAAAGTTATATTAATTATATTCTACATGCATATTTTCATACCTTTCTGAACAAAAATGAATTGAAACTTGTGTCATAAAGTTGCCCCTTTAGATTTGAGAACAATCATATACATGTCATATTATATATCCATGTCATATCATATCCAAGTCATATCCATGACAAAAGTTTCATATTTTCAGTATTGTCAGTATATTCATATGTTCAGTTTCATATTTTCCGACTTATGCAGAGGCATGCGGGGCCGCCACCCGGGGCCCATGGGAGTAATCAGGATTTTCATTAAAATGTGTCAAATGATATAAATTAGCCAAAAGTGACCAAAATTCATATATTTCAAACATTTAGGAAGGGAGTTGGGTCCCCTTCCTTCCCCTTCTGCTTCCAATACACGGCCCCTCCCCCCCCCACACACACAGAACACCCATACAAAAAACAAACTACATCATTAGAAAACTAATGATTAAAATTTATTAGTATGCCATTGTTTTCAAAAGAAATTCTACATAAGGCTGTTCTTAACTGCTCTGTTCAACAAGCGCAAAACGTTTAACACATTTATAAATTCATTTTTTAACGGAAAGCTGTAAAATTGGAAAGCCTGACCATGGAAGCTATTCGGAATTGAACTATGTTTTCCATTTTTTTTTAAATCAATAAATTACCTATTGAGTTATAAGCTATTTTGATCACGTGACAAGCACGTTTTTGGCCCGCTCTTGAGTGTTTTTTCTCCTTTCGAGCGGAAATTCGGTTCAAAACGACCACTTTGACTCTATTTTCTGGAAAATGTATTGCGTTTCCAAAAAGGAAAAAAAATAAATAAAAAAACAGCTCATAGTTTCTGAACAACAGCACCAGGTAGTTTTTTGCATTTTCGAACAAAAATAAAACTTATGTCAGAAAGTTGCCCTTTCGGATTTGAGAACATTCTTAACGTTTTCCTCGTAATGTGGCATGTTAAATCATTAATGATGACCAATTTGTGGCATTCTCTTTTAGACACCTTATAACATACAAAGTAAAAGTTTGCAAACAAATATTCGTGTCAACCAATTTATCATTTTTTCTACTATTGTCCGACAAGTATTTTTTCTTAAGGCTGTTCTCAAATCCAAAAGGACAACTTTATGACATAAGTTTTAACTTATTTTTGTTCGGAAATGCGTGAATCGAGCAGATGTTGTTGCTCAGAAACTACGTAATTAAGCTGTTTTTTCCCTTTTTTTTGCAAACGCAATAGATCTTTCAGAAAGTAGTGTCAAAGTGGGCCAGTGGGCGTTTTGAACCGAATTTCCGCGCGAAAGAAGAATAATCACTCATGAAAGGGCGAAAAGCGTGTTTGTCACGTGATCAAAATTGCTTATAATTCAATAGGTAATTTATTTATCAAGAAATCGAAAACACAGTTCGATTCTAAATCGCTTCCATAGTCAGGTCTTCCAATTTTATATCTTTCCGTTAAAAAACGAATCTATAAATGTGTCAGAACGTTTTGCGCTTGTTGAGCAGAGCAGTTGAGAACAGCCTTAAAGTCGTGACCATCTTTTTGTGGTACCCTGTATGTAGATGTGAGCAGTACCGGGTACAAAATTTATGCATACATATATGTATGAAGTTTAGTACTAGCCACTTCCACATTATTCACAAGAAAATTCTATAGATAGATAGAAGCCTCCCCCCCCTAAACCACCAACACCAGCAGAATGGTGCTTGCCCCGGGGTCTTCTATCATGGAAGACGGTAGTATTCCGAGTGACGCAGCCTTAAGCCTAAAATCGTATCGTATCGTATCGTTAAAATCGTATCGTATCGTATCGTAGAATTCGTAGATGGCGGAACTCATATATACAGCTAACTCGACATCAAAGAAAACGCGAAAAGCCGCCTTTTAATAACTCAGAAGATATAGGTCCTATCGTTCTGAATTTTCTAGAACAGTCTTATATCTGCAGTCTAATCGTATACTGAAATTTTTACATTTCTACGTGCAGTATATTTTGAGATCTAAATAGCCATTTTTAAAGTGAAAACGTTGGTATGGTACGGAAGAAGTTCCTAATTTGAAAATCTCGAAAACGGTTCTAACGATTTTCTTCAAATTGATATATAATATAAATCTGATTAATACGAGGTGAATAACACTTTTCTTTTTTCTGGGAAAACTCGTTTTATTTTAAAAATCGTTATTTTAAAAAATCGCTTTTTTTTTACTTTTCTCGTCTGTGATTGGTGAATAGGTTTGACGTCACTTCGTATGTAGGAGGAGTCTTAATCCATCTGCTGTGGGTATAAAATCAGAAACAGAATTTGCAAAGTCATTTTAGGTATTCTAAGTTGAGTTAACAATCTGAATGTAGGCAGTAAATCTTTTATTTTTTTAAATATTAAAATTTTAAATGTTAATTATTATGTGTTTTAAAATATTAAATATATTAAATGAAATTTCGATTGATATTATCTTTCTCCTTTGTTATGAAGAAATTATTATTCCATATTACTGCTTTTTGTAGAAAAAATATTTAGATTCATTTTTAAAAAAGGAGAAATTTTTTTTAATTATATGTATTCAATATAATTGTTATTTATAATTTTTTTTTCAATTTTCAAAAATGTTTTTCAATTTTCGTCTTGAATCGTTTATTGAATCCATAAGATTGAACCTTGTTGAACTGAATCCTAAACCACGTTTGTTTGTTTACTTGTTAACGGGCAGAAATTCACTATAATGATGTATTTTGTGATTAAATTCGTCGTTTCCTTATCGATTCGTCGGTGCGTAGCGACAGATATTTATTGGGGGGGAGGGGGATTAAAAAATTTCCCAACTTGAAACAAACTAATTTTCAACTCCGATGATATGTGCAATGGATGTTCAACTTACTTGATTGCTATTTGAGATCAAAATGAAGGGGAAAGAGACATTGTGTTTTTCTTTTGTAGTATTAGAATAGAATGCTATTTTGAAAGAAAATTTGTGATATTTACGGATTATGTCTGGCAGGAAACGACCTATTGCTATAACGCCAATCGGAAGACACGTGAATAATTTGTTCAGAGCACACGATTAGCTCAAAATGAATCATATTATCCCGACTAGTTGTTTTGAAATCTAAAAGTAAAAATTTTCTTCATGTTCTTTTTGTTTATTTAGTAACTAAAGGTTATAGGTAAATAAGAGATATAATAGCTTTTTTTTTGCAAAGGTAAGATACTTGTTTTTATTTAATTCTAAAGTTAATATTCTTAAAAGAAAGCTTTAAAAATTTTTCTTTAGATTTTTTTTCATATCCTGCTTCAAAGTTCGTTTTTTACAATCATGTTGTCAAAATGTATTTTTGCTAGCAAGGAATGTGTAAACAACGCTCTCATAGGATTAACATTAACTTGAAGGTTAGGAATCTGCACTAGTCATGAGAAGAAACTGGAATTGCTGACGTTAAACCTATGAAAGCGTACATTTAAAAATTTCTCCCTTGCATATTAATAGTTTTAAATGATTATTTTTCTTGCTTAGAATGGCTGAGATTGAATTCTAACTAGGTTAGTGTTTACTTTTTCGATTTTGGTTGCAGATTTTTTTTTTTAAAGTTACTTTCAATTTCACAAATTTGAAAAGAACGCTCCCATAAGTTTAACATGAGCTTGCGAGTATCTTGTTACTTCATATATACATATACATACATTTTTGTATGAAATTATAAACAATCAATATCTTCATTTGGCACCCCCCCTCCTCCCCCTGAAGTATGTGCTGGTTAGCATTGTTTTGTTTATAGGGTATGTTTTATTCACTTTTACATAATAATATAAATTTTGCTTGAAATTTCATGAACATTCTATTTTGGGGTGTAATTCTACTTCTGGGCTGCTCTGTCAAGCTTGTCGATAAATGTATAAGTAATTTGGCAAACACATATAATTTTCCGACATGTTACTTTTCCGCGAAAACGCGGAATTCCGCTTTTTCGGCAGTGAATTTTATTATCTCTGGGATCGATGCAAATATGCATTAAAATTTGTTGACATTTTTAATAGAGGGGGGGGGGGGGGATTTGCGGGAATGGATGTAATACATCAAAAACACGAGTATGAACCGTGCCAAATTGAGCAAATTTCTTCAACCGATCGCGGGAAAATGCAAATTTCTTCAAAGAATTGCAGGACAAGTGCAAATTTCTTCAAAGGATCGCGGGAAAAAATGCGACTTCCCCCAAAGGATCGCTGGAAAAACATGATTTTCATCAAAGGATTGCAGAAAAAAGCGTATTTTGCCAAAGGATCTTGTAAAATATGCGAATTTCGGCGAAAGATCGTGCAAAATACGCGAATTTTGGCGAAAGATCGTGTAATAGCGAATTGCTTTGAAAGGTCGTGGAAAAAACGCGAAATTCGTCGAAGGATCGCGAAAAAAGAATGTGAATTTCGTCAAAGAATCGCAAAAAAATGCGGTTTTTGTCGGATGATAAAAAAATGGATCTTTGGCGAAAGATCATGGAAAATGCGTGATTTTTGGCAAAAAATCGTGGAAAACGTGCTATTTTTGACGAAAGATCGTGGTAAATGCGTGAATTTCTTCGAAATATTGCAGAAAAAACACGAATTTCTTCGAAAGATTGCAGAAAAATGTGATTTTCGTCAAGTGGTCGGGGAAAAACGCTAATTTCGTCAATGTATCGCAGAAAAAGCGCAAATTTCATCTGAACGCTGCGAAAAAATGTGAATTTCGTCAAAATTCCATTAGGCCGTGAAAGTTCAGCTTTTTTTTGCTGAGCCTGTACCATGTCTGAATTTTGGATTGACAACCTTGGCGTAGAAAGTGATTGCATGTCAAATCGGCACCGACTGGCCTAGATACAGAAGACGAATTCTATTTTTTTTCATTATTTACCTGTAAAATTACATAATATTGGATTATACATGAAATTAAAAAGTATTGAATAAACCATAAACAATCCAAGTCTCTTAAAACTGAAGACATTGTGTTTTCGATAACGGTTACATTGATGAGAAACGTCATCTTTTGCTTTGTTGAAGAACCGGGAGGGGGGGGGGGGATATGACCTTCTAAAGATAAAGGGTCAGTACGTAAAAAAAATGAGTATGACTTTTAAAAGCAGTGAAGTTTGGATGTATAGTACTGTAAATTCTTGTAGTAAAGCATAAATCTAAACTTTAAATGCATTTTTTGGAAAAGTTATTTTCGGTAAAAATTCCATACGCAAAACATGATTTCTCAAAAAGTTATTGGAATATCATTATGAAATTTAAAGTAGGTATAAATTTAGAAGAAATATTTTTTGTCTTATGGGTGTTTTTGTCGAATGATATGAATGACATGGCGTAGAAAGGGATCGTGTACCAAATCTCCATAGCGGAAACTGTGCAGCACGGCAGCAGCGCTGCAGATTATTTTAGACCTTGCAGATCAATCTACCAGCTTAAAAATAAATATTGAGCTTAAAAAAAAATCACAAATTTACTTTGTTTTAGGAGTTATTGTGTTTGTTATTAATTTTCTTTGTAAAATGTAAATCTTGCTTATTTTATGGGTTACAGTGAGTATTTATTATAGTAGCTTGGTTCAGTATTGTTGGGTCGCAGATAAATTTTGGTTTGCTGCAGATTGATACTGAAAATTCTGCTTCTGGGTGCCAAATCATCACTGACTAGCCTAGATACAGAACACGAGCTCTGTTTTTTTTTATTATTTACCTGCAAAATTGTATCAATACAAAAACCCTTAACGGGTTAAAAGTTTGTGACGCAGCACTTTATCTTTAACTCTAAGAATTTTAAATTTGGAACTTAAAAATAATGATATCAAATTTTGAGTGACGCAGTGCTATTAATTTACCTATACATATATATATCAAAATTTATTCATTGATGCTTTATCATTTACATCTCATAAATTCGAATTATGAATTTTAAAAGATATGATATGAAAATTTAAGTGACGCCTTGAAGTTGCTTAAAACGATTAGTTTTAAAATTCAATTTAAATTTTCTTTTGGCTAAATACATTTACACATCTAAACAATACTTTTCATTTTCAAATGCACTGTTGAATATATTACTTTCACTGAATCTATATAATGCACTGAATTGTATTCATTTGAATAAATTGATTTATCTTTTGTGCCACGCTATACAAAAATCAAAAATAAAATTTATGTAAATAGTTTTTTGGTCATATTATCCATTTGCATACATTTAACTTAGTTTGGATACAATAATTCGCAAAATGGCATGATCTTCAGTAGAAATTTAAATGGAAATGCACCCGTTAATGTAATAAAACTTTCGCGCAAAAATTTTATAATGATTATCTTAGAGTTTCTTATCTGCAGAGCTTGGTTTTTATTTGGCATATGTTTTTCAAAATTTTACATTATTAATTAATCGTATCTTACATTGTATTTCTTTCTGCCCAATTCATCATATTTAGAACATACTTTATGTTACAGCAATAATACAGATAGTGTGCTCAATGATTTTTAGTTTCTCATTTATGTAGTATTGTACTTACTCACACATTAAATACAGACATATATTTCTTTATCTACACAAAATATAATATAGCCGCGAACGAAAATGTACAATAATCTCTTCCAAGTTATCCATGATTCTGAAAAGCGTTCTTAATCTTTAGAAAACTCAGAAAATAATAAGTTTTCGAGAATAAAAAACAATTTATAAAAACAAAGTTTCCTTTGCAGCCACTGCTTTACGGAAACCTTTCCGAGCATTTTCTATAGCGTATTAATAAGTTTTCTCAAACCGAAACATCAGTTTTTAGGATGTTATCCATTTTCAATTAAACGTTTTCAACTGCGTAACTAAATTTACACATGCAATAATAACAAAATTATATTAATTTTAATGTTAACGTTAATGCTGTCAATTTATAATGCGTTTCTATAAAACGCATTTGTTGAACATGAAAATGTTTTCTTGAAAATTGAAGTATCCGAAAAACTTATATTCCGGGTCTAGAAAATTAAGTAATATACTATAAAACCTATTCAGGCGGTGTATTCTGGTGTGATCGGGTAAATACCGCCAGTAGAAATCGGGTCGGGATCGCCGTTTCATAGCGAGGGGACGGACGAAGAGCTATTCTGGTCTCCCCTCGTTATCCCACAGTAGAGGATAAAACACAGAAAGTCCCGTGTGTGCAATCGGACACATTTCAGCCAATAGGATGAAAGTACCCACGTGTTTTTGTTTGTTTGGGAGACGAAAGTCAGCTGTGTTGCTTTGACCGA
This sequence comes from Maratus speciosus, assembly GCA_963932465.1. NCBI lineage: Eukaryota > Metazoa > Arthropoda > Arachnida > Araneae > Salticidae > Maratus > Maratus speciosus. The sequence goes on along the minus strand of OZ010787.1, from coordinate 279,797,298 downwards.
AAGAAAAGGAGGGAAGTTTGGATGACCGAAGAAAAAGTACGGATGGGTTATCTACAAAAAAGCTGAAGGAATGAATGCGATTGCTTTACATTAGCGTGTCAATGCTTGCCTATTTAGATTTTATTTGTGTATAAAATACTATTTGTTATTATTATTATTAAACCAAATTTTTGGAATAAAACTTTGCTCTATTTTAATCCCAGAAAAACATTAGCAAATGCTCAATGAAATATACTTTTTTTTTTTTTTTTTTTTTTAAAGACTACAAAATATTTAAAAAATGGGGATGGGTGTGTGTGTGTGGGGGGGGGGGTGTTCTTTTGTAAGTTGTACCAATTTCTACACGAATATTTCAGAATACATAATCTAATCTTTTAAAAATATTTAGGAAATAGCCAATAACTTTTTATTTTTTAATATCTTTAGGCAATTTTTTATAAACTATTTAAACCAGAATTAATTACGTCAATGATATTAAAATATTATAATATATTAATAACTTATATTTCCACTTTCAATATATATATATATATAACCATTAATTAAACATAACCTACCACCATCAAAAAGCGTAATATTATGAATTAAAGTTGTAAGTATAAAAAAAGTGCCAAATAATTTATTATAAGAATTATATGGAAGAAAAAATAAGAAAGTGGACACCGACAAATAATGGAAAAGCTTATATATTGAATTACGTTTTCAAGGGCACAGAATTCAATGATATAAGAAATATGGATGTTTTCTGTGAGAAAAATAAGCTAAAGCTAAAAATTATTTTTCTCTGTGCCCGAACAACCATTATAATCATGTGAATAGATTAAAAATGAAAACAAAATAGAAACAAATAATATGAAATGGAAAAATCAATAAAACCTGTTTAAATATTTATAGGATATAAAATAGAAATAATACACAACATACCGATTAATATTTCATATATATATATATTAAATTGATTATAATTGTGACGCCAGTATTGAAAAAAATATAAATTAGCCCGAATATTTAAATATACTTTAGCTTCATCTTTGCTGAAAAAAAATCTAGCTTTGCTTATGGACTCAACAAATTAGTTGTTCTTAATCTCAAATTTACAATAAACTTAAATATATATATATATATAGATATAATAAGTATACCAATTTAACTTTATACTTTAGTATCTACTACCTCCCTAGTTTAATTAATTTTTAAACTAATCAAGATTTAATTATTTTCATGACGATTAAAACGTTCTAAGGAAATTCCCTCAAATGTTACTTTCCCTGAGCTTTATTTACTCATATTTTAATACTTAAATAAACCATCAATTCGTTTTATCACTAATTAAAAAAATAACTAAAATATGTTAATGAAAAATTATTATTGTATTTTTATCAATTAATTGAAAATCGTGGTTCTTTTTGAAAAAGATAATTAGAATCAGTTAAATCATTAAATGTAAAAACAAATATGAAAAAGGTTTTTAAATTAAAAAAAAATAATTTGGTAAAGCGAATCTAAAAAAAGAATGCTTTCTCCGCACAACAAAGCGGTGTTGTTGTCTCATGACGATCTTTTTCGCGAATTGCTTTCGTAATTTCCATTCGAAAACCATATTTTGCCTCCATTTTCTGAAAGATCCTTTAGCTTTATCGAAAATGGAATATACTATTCGATTTCACAGTTTCTGAATAAAAACATCGAGCAATTTTCTGCGTTTGTGAAAAAAAGTATTTCAGGAATGTGTCAGAAAACAGACAGTTTTAACTATAAAACAGTTTTAATATTAAACAGAAAAACAGTGTCAGCTGTCTTGTCTTTCCGCCGGAAGTTTTGGTTTGTTTAAAAACCCAAAATACATGCCCCCCCCCCCCCAGAACATTTTTCCGTGTTTGAACTTATCCTTTCCATATAGTATTTTTTTTCTCGGTTTGAATTAATGCACATAAATTAATCAAATTTGCAAGTAAATCAGTTACAAATTTTTTACAGATAAGAAAAAAAAAATAATACACAGATTTCCGAACATTCAAAGGATCTGTAATAGAGCTTTATGAAAGAAAATAGCCCTTTGTAAGTAACTGGGATTGGTGATATTTATCAATGGGTCTCTATACCTTGATATATTATATCCGATATTTATTTTTAAAATATCGTGATGTTTGATATTTAAATTCAAAATATTATTGTATATGATATTTTCAGCGAAAACAAGTGCAAAGGAATTTTTCAACTATTATTAACTGTGTCCTTCCGTAGATAAAGAACTTTAGCTCTGACAGTGACTTTAGCTTCCACAACCCCCCCCCCCCCAAATAAATAAATAAATAAATAAAAGTTTACATTTTAATCTGAATTTTTAGATGTAGAACCAATAATTATGCCGGACATTATTATTTAGAAGAAGGACCCATTGAAAGATAAGCTGTCTAATTTACATAAGCTATTTACGTCTTCATTAGAAAAAATATTTTCTGGTTTTGGTTTAGTTCAGTGTAAAATGTACAACAGGTTATGAAAGCGAAAAAGTCGACAAGCTTACGTTTGTTTATTTTTTTAAATTAAAACAAACCACCTTGTATTTCAAATTTTGTTGCATAAAGCAAAATTTTCTTGATACAAAATCCTACAGGTTTTTTTTTTCCTTTTTGTGAATGTAAAAAGCAACTTGTGTCTGCTTTTAATTTTTGATGTTCTGTTTTGTTACTTAAGATAAATAAAAAAGGGAAAATACATGTAGAATTATTATTGTATTAAGTTTTCATGCTAAGTGCAATATATTTTAATTTCTTTTTATATTAAGTCTGAAAATATTTATAATTATTAATAAGTTGACTATTTTTAAAATATCGGATATATAAAAAGAAATATCGGATATTTTTTATATTTAGAAAAAATAATAATCTTTACGAGACCTGGTAATTAAAAGACTATGCCCTTTTCCTATTCTTTAATGTTAAATAAGCGCCCCAACCCCCAAAAGTAAAGCAAAAACTCTTTCAGAGCCTTTCCTACTGCGATCTCGACCGCCTGAAAGCACTCGAAAAAACCCCAATGAAAAACAACCCACTCCGACCGGCAAAATTTCGACTCTACTACACCAGAATAGCAAATAATCGCTAGGCGCCTCTATTCAACCGGTTTCAGCGACCCCGATCACACCAGAATCGATCGCCAGAAACGTTTCCGAAAATAAGTGGCAGCAAAAGAAATCCTGTTTTTACAAATGCTTCTTTAAATCTCGAAAATATTTAGGTTTCTGAAGTTTCTAAAGATAAAAAACGCTTTTTGGAACTTTGGGTAACTCGGTATCATATATATTCGTTCGTATTATTTTCCTAGATTCTTTTTTTACAGTGCAGTTCTCGCATACATTGTTTGTACAACTTTTTAATCTACGTTCAGGTACAAAAATTCTATATTTTTCCAGGGATCAAAATTTGTATGATCAGATCACGGAAAAAAGGCGAAATGCCCATATCAGACAGAAAATCAGAACATATCAGATATGTCCATAACTTGATCGCATCACAAAAAGTCCTAAAAATTATGAAAATATTCTTTGACAGGGAAAAAAATCCCCATTTATAATTTAAAAAAATATATATCCATGGAATTTAAGCCCGATTAAGATCTTATGGGGCTTGGAGCTGCTGAAAAATTTCACCATCCACCCATCAATGTCTTTTTTCTTTTTCTTTTTTGTGAAACACTAATTTTGAAGAAATTTTTGAATATTTTTAATTAATTAGAATGCTTATTGATTAATTAGAGTATGTTTTAAATCAAAGATTTTCTTCAATGCTACTCAGAAAAAAAAAAAAAAAAATACTTTGTATATAAAGAATATATATATATGTATAGGAGAATATATACAGAGAAAACCGAAATATTTCCACTCGTATGGAAAGTGACTACTTTTAAAATAATTATAATATTATTTTATTATTTTAGTTCACCAGTATTGTTAAAAGAAACTACTAAAATACCTATTTTTTGCTGTTTAAGATATCCACACACCTTCGGAGGTGATTTATTGATATTTTTGAAATTTTCTCTTCATACTAATTTTTTACGATAACATTTAAGTTGAAACTTTGAAAAATATTAGTCTAAGATCCGGTCTATGGAATATATACCCTCATTTGTTATTTAATGATAACAAAGAATATATGTCAGATAATGTATAGATTGATACATTGCAAATAGGTTGCCTAGCTAAATCACGTGCCGATAATGTTAAACAATAAAGTGTTTAATTAAATTTTTTTGATCAACTTCCTCGATTTGTTATTTATGAAAGTCGAGAATCAACTGAGAGAACATACCCCGAGGAATTAAAAAAATAAGGGTTGCCTACTCTCGACTCTGCCCAACTATAGGGTTGCCAGGTATAAACAGGTAAGTAATCGTAGTTAATATACCCTCATAAGTTATTTAATCGAATTACACATCAAACGAAAGCTTATTTTATTCCCATTCCAACCGTATTAGGTTGCCTTATCAAAAAGTTGCCTGAATCCATGGTTGCCTAGATTTATTAAGATGTTCAATTTTCTGCGTGAGCGTTGAGAGTGACAGAGAAGCGTTGCGCGCGCAATTCCATTTGACAGACAAAGATGGAGCGAGGCATAGATTAACATACAAGATCGGACAGTTTCATAGAGCGTAATGGTAATCAATTGCGATCGCAGCGCCTTTAGTGATTATGGGGAAGAAACTCCCCTTTCTTATAATATCTTTGTTATTTAGCGTCTATCTTATTGTAATATTTCTTTTTTTAATGTTGCATGTTTATGTTTTCAACAGTATGTTACACCGATACATGAACATAGAATAGATATTCTATTCTATATATCTAATATTTATTCTATGTTCATGCATGGATATATATATATATATATTGTACATGATGGGTGAACGATTTAAGCGCCACGAAAAACAAGCTGAAATTTTCGTCTTGAATATTATACGTCAATTAAATATGATATAATTGGATTTAAAACCATATAAAGCGATGGTGTAATATAAAAATATACGAAATATTGCACTTTACAGGTCCCAAAAAATTTTATAAATATTCCCATTTGGTAGAAAAATTTTTACAGCTGATGTTTTATTAATTTATGAAGTTTAATATATTAAACTATCGTTGCAATAATCTTTCAAAATTTACGCATTTTCACTTTCTCACAAATAAAATAAAAAGATTGTTTTTAATGTAAATAACGTACAATCAGTTCAATAATATTTATGATATTAACATATAAGAAATAAAAATAAAATTACAAATGGGGAAAAATTCCTTTTTACAAATTTTTAGAATTATATAAATCTAAAAGTTAAAAAAAAAACCAGAGATACTGATATTACACTTGATAAAATTGTATTCGATGTGAATAAATTAACGCAATACCCGAATTTAATTTATTACAATTTTATCTAATTAACTTACAGGTTTACGTTTTCAACAAAATTTTCTGGGGGTTTTCTTTTAGATTATTATCATAATTATCATTTTGTAAGTTAAAGCTGAACGAACAAGTACGATTTTTAAAAAAATCGAAAAAAATCAAACATAAATACAATATCGTCTGCCGCTCTGCTTCGTTTAGGAAAGAATAAATAGGCAAAACATAGAGCGTAAACAGATTTCATCAACATAGGTAAATTTCGGAGGCTTGTTAATTCGTTCCTAAACGTCCCGTCCATCATGGGAAGACGGCTCAATACTATCTCCAGTACTGTGAGTTCATTAATTTGTTTCTTCGGTTTTCAAGAAGCATCCGATGTAGTGATTTTGAGCTGTATATAGACTCCATTTACAACATTTCCGATTTGTTCTTTTCATTGGACCAGCCAAATTATGCCAGGTGGCCCATTATGTACGTCAACAATCTTATGAAGGCACAGAACAGCAATTCGCGTGTGGTATCTGAATTTAGACGAGGAGCTTTTGGTATCCGACGTACCAAATCTGAATTCTCCCGATCACCCGTTGACTTGACGTTAGAACAGACCATTAATGCTGATGCCTCAAATCAATTAACATATAATCTTGCAGCAGAGTCCATATCAGCGCGACAAAGATGGGCACTTAGTCATAGCATAAGGACCAAAATTGTATCCACCGTTAAAGAAAATGTCGGTCTATCGCAAAAAGATGATACCTGTCATGCCTTGCAGAAGAGTCGAATCAAAAAGGATAACGAAAGTCTTCAGAGTGTCATTAAGACTATAAGAGATACGCTGAATCCTTTCGTTGAGAGTATAAATAAAAATATTCTGTTCAATATTTCAACTGGTAAGGCAGCATCTACTGAAGTTTGCGATTTTCTAATCAACGTTAAGTCGGTTGGAAATCAACAAAAATTGACATTTATTTCAGAATGCAATTCCACTCCCGGAAGGTTCGAAAGACCGATAAAGCGTAACAAAATCCAGAATTTCGCTTCACAGTCTGTCGTCAAAGCTCAAACCAGCAAAGATAAAACTCAAAAGGCCGTTCTTAAAATGGAACGAGACATCTTTGGCCGATTACTTGCTATTAGTATTGAGAAAGACAGCAACATAGAGTACTGCTTAACGTTTCCATTAGCGCCTGTGCCGCCTGCTCTTTTCTCGTGTACTGGTGACTTTCTAAAAACTGACAAATCCAAACTAGCTCAAATACTAAAGTCTAACGTCGAAACAGTTGAGCCTACTGGTATCGATATTGAAATAATAGACGGTTTTTATTACCTGTATAAAATCGAATCATCTATGCTGCAGACATTTGATAAGATTGCTGAATCGATCTTAATAAAATTATGCTCAAGTAATGCCCCTGAAATACACATAATTTTTGATGGACACATTACGCCCTCTATCAAAGACTGTGAACGGCAAAGTCGACTGGAGTTCGATAGACCGTATGTCATCAAAGGACCTCTTCAACCAAGACCTAGCGATTTTCTCGGAAATCTCAAAAATTACCGTTTCAAAGAAGCCCTGGTACAATTCTTGGCTAAATACTGGGAAAATGATAATCTACTTTCAATAATCCAAAACAAAAAAATTTTCATAACAGTTGGAGAACACTGTTTTTCTTACCATACTGTCGGAAAACACGTCGTGAAACTTGAAGAAGAAGATTATTTATGCCAACATGAAGAGGCAGATACGCGGATAATGTTTCATATATCAAAAGCGCCACCTAATTCGAAAATATTGGTCAAATCAAATGATACCGATGTCTTGGTAATTTTACTGGCCACTATCCACAAAATTCCGCAGACAAATTTATTTGGCGTGTTCATCATCAAGGAAAAGCAATAAGAAAGATCTTGATTGCATTAACTGTACTGAGCTTGCAATGAAATTGGGTTCTACTTTATGCCTGGGCCTGCCAGCTTTCCACGCATTTACGGGCTGTGATTACACAACGGCTTTTTATAATAAAGGGAAAGTCAAGCCTTATAAAATATTTTCAAGACGACCGGATTTCCAGGAAATATTCGCATCATTGACGGATCCAGTAGATGTACTCCTAGAAGATAAAATTCAATCTGTTCAGGAGTTTACTGCCCTTCTTTACGGGATCAAGCAATGTTATAATATCAATGACGCTAGATATCAGCTGTTCCAAAAAACATATTCAATGAACAAAGACAAAGAACAGTTCATGAAGAAGATTAAAGGCATCGACTCCAATATGATACCACCGTGCTGGATCTCACTGAAACAGAAAATTTTGCGCACAATATATGTTAATTCTATGTGGCTTCATGCAACCGATGCATGCTGCGTTAAAGTCAATCCTGAAGATTGTGGTTGGTTTTTGGATGGTTATTTGAAGCCTACGTTATTTAAAGGGGATCCAACACCCTTACAAGTTAACGACGTATTAAGAGAATCGAGAAACAGAGAAAAAGATGAAGAATTAGAATTAGATTGTGACATCGGCACTTCTGACGATTCTGAATGTGAATAAGTGTTTTATATAAAACCTTTGTATTTTGCTATTGATAAATTTATGTATTAAAATAAAAATATTTATATCATTATGTGATATTTTATTTAACTTTTATCAGTATTTAATCCGCGCTTAAACGATCGAAAAAAATCTCCTTTTGAAAAACGGACATTTTGAACGGAAAAACCTATTATTTCATAATTATGTATTGATTAATGATAATTGATGTATTCATAAATGAATGTGTGAGTAAAAAAATATTTGATATCATCTTTAATATTTACACTATAGGAGAAATCTTAAAAAAGAATTCCCTGCATCTTTGTCTGTCAAATGGAATTGCGCGCGCAACGCTTCTCTGTCACTCTCAACGCTCACGCAGAAAATTGAACATCTTAAATCTAGGCAACCATGGATTCAGGCAACTTTTTGATAAGGCAACCTAATACGGTTGGAATGGGAATAAAATAAGCTTTCATTTGATGTGTAATTCGATTAAATAACTTATGAGGGTATATTAACTACGAGTAATTACCTGTTTATACCTGGCAACCCTATAGTTGGGCAGAGTCGAAAGTAGGCAACCCTTATTTTTTGAATTCCTCGGGGTATGTTCTCTCAGCTGATTCTCGACTTTCATAAATAACAAATCGAGGAAGTTGATAAAAAAATTTAATTAAACACTTTATTGTTTAACATTATCGGCACGTGATTTAGCTAGGCAACCTATTTGCAATGTATCAATCTATACATTATCTGACATATATTCTTTGTTATTATTAAATAACAAATGAGGGTATATATTTCTTATACCGGATCTCGTACTATATGTAAATATTAGCAATTACAGAGAAATAATTTTTTTAAGTGAAAATTAGTCAAAATTATGTAAAAAATTGACATTTCCGAAAAACATGATAACTAAAAATCAAACCAATGTACTGGCATATTGTAAATTACATAATAAAAAGATTAACTTTCTCTATAGGACATAGGCTATTCGCATTATAATAGCATCTATGTCCCCTACTTTTAATTGTCTCTGTAAATGAACTAAGCATGCTACAAACTTCATTTGAAATAGGGAAGTGCTATGGTAAACGTCAATAACATCAAAAAATTTCAGGGCAATCCGAGTATATTTACGGGAGTTAGAGCGCGGCCAGACGGACAGGCAAACGGAAGTCATAAACACTTTTCAACTTTGTTGGAAAGTAAAAAAAATATGACAAATAATGATAATAACACAAATAATTAATAATAAAAGAACAACAAATAAAATATTTACAAAATATAAAAAAATGGGGATGAGAAACTTATAATCTTCACCCGATAAGTCAATTAATGAAACATCATACATAGATATACATTTTAAAAGCAACGTTAAAAACACCAGAATAAACAAGAATTTCGCAGACTAGTTTTGGTAGCGTTTAGCGTACCGTCCTCACTGCAAACAATAACGGAAACTAGCTCATTTATATAGAGGAGAAGCGGATTCAACTGAGAAGTTCATTACCCAATGGGGAAACAGAAAAACCTGGGTACCAGCCAATGGGAGACTAGTGTAGGAAATGCCACCAGAAATGAGTAAAAAAAAAAAATAAATAAACGGTCAAGTGCCAGCATTACTCGCGTACAGAGGGTTCCGTAGAATAAGTATATGAATTTGTAATTGTATTATAAAAAAAAAAAAAAAAAAAAAAGTTGCTAAAAGAATACTAAGATTTTGTAAAAATCTATACAACGTAGCGTCGGGTATAACTGTATATATTAGAAAAGTGTAATCGGGTATACCATGAAAGTTCAAAGAGATATGGAACCTAAATAATATCAAATATAGCTATTCGTATAACTCTTTTTTTTTAATATTATCCTAATCTGTTTATGATGAACTTAATTCGGTACTGACAATAGAAGCAGTGCATAGTTAAACTTCATTTGGCATTTCATGAAACTAAATTCAGCGTAGTAATAACCTTTATTTCTACAGTGTCGCTAAAACAAAACCTTTGTTCAAAGTTTAAATTTGGCATTGTGCTAAGCGCGCTTCAAAATGAGGTCTCAAAGTTGCAAAGCCGCCTTGGTCAGTGCCGCGTTTTTCCAGATAGGTGTTTAATTAACTTTTAAAGTCACTCGAGGCGTATTGAGAGATACAATCAATGCAAACTATCACGAATCCCACAGTATTTATGCGATTCATTCTAATTAAAGCTTTCGAGGGCGATGCCCTTAAAAAACGGACACCTAATTTTAATTCCAAAACAGACAAACGGCACCAAGAATATTTAATTGAAATTTTCCTTTTATCATCTACGTGAAAATAAGCAAGTTCGCATTTTCTAATAAATTCGTTTATAAATTCTGGTGTCAGTTCATTATTTCATAAGTTTATAAATAGAATTACTCCGTGCCGGAAAGGATTAAGTGGTCGCAGGACTCTTAAAGCTTCAAAATTTAAGAAATTTTAATTTTTTTAGATGTTAAACTCATATCTTTTCTGAATATTTTGATATACAGTCGAATCCGGTTAAGACGCGTTTCAAGGGAGTGGGTAAAAGTCGCGTATTAAGCGGGATCGCGTATTAAACGTGATTTGTATAATCTTGCAGGAACTGGGCTTATTTACAACATCTAATCGTCTAAATGAACTTTAAAACTTTCATTTATATGTTTACGATCGAAATTTGTATCTTTTAGTTATACTTAGATTAAAATTTAATTGAACTTAACTTTAACTCATTGTTTCTTTTCATAGAACCACATGGATTAATAACTGAAAACAAAAAATAAATTCAAACGGCTTTATTATGGATTATATGCTGCAACCAAAAATAAAAAAATAATTTCACGCTAGACTAATTTTTTAACAGAACTAAAAAAAATTTACCTTTGAAGAACTTGTTAAAATCATATTTAGTACTTGTGATAATGAGTACAATTATAATCTGTCCTTCTTTTTGTTATAAGAAAAGCTATCCGGATTAATAGTATTTGTGTAAAAAATATTGTTAGTTTAGCAAGGAGTAAAGAAAACATAAGGGATTTAAACAACCGCAGTCGTATTTAATTTTTACGAGTTTCATTTTTTTGCCTGCATAATGAAACATAGTAGGATATAACGTACATTTAAAATCTCACTAACAAGGTATACTAATCTTTAATCGTAATAATTTCATGACGTATCTGTGTATCCTGAATTCGTCTATCTCTCTCTACTACAGTAAAAACATACAGGAAGCTAAAGATAAAAGAATGTTAGGACGCAGTATCAAACAAGAATTGCAGTGTTACTAATTTAGCGGGTTTTTAAAATTCAAATATCTCTCGCTATTTTCGATTAGTAATGTTCGCCTTAATTAATCTGTTATTAAATAAAATAAATATTACTATTCGTAAGCAGTGTTTCTTATTTGAATATAAAAAAAAAAAATCTAATAAATTGGCAACACTGAAGAAGAAACAAGGAATTCGTATCTTGATCAATGAATTCGCGTCTTAAGCGTGATTTTTTTGCCTCAGAGGACCGAAAATCTCTCGCGTATTAAGCGGGATCGCGTATTAACCATTCGCGTATTAAACGGGATATTTTTACATTAGCCTTATGGGCGATATTCAAGGGACAGGAAAAAATCCGCGTATTAAGCGGGATCGCGTACAAACCGTGAGCGTCTTAACCGGGTTCCACTGTAATTGTTTCCTTGAAATTACCATTAGAACAGAAGTTTTGGTTTTTAGAATTATACCCGCTCAATAGCTGAAGCGGCGTTTCCGAAACTTTAAAGTCATTATTTTCCAAATGGCGTTTTTTGGGCATAACGCGCAGGATACCTCAAAAACTTCTGAATATTTTTTCATGAAATTTTCAAAACATGTATTTCATGTTAGTCTGTATAAACTGAACCTAAAATTTCCTTTTTATTGTTCAAAAAAATATTTTTTTAGATGATTTTACTGTTGAAATTTTAAAAATTTTGTATTAGCTAAATGCAACATTTCATTAAAAATATAAAAATGCTTTAAAACAAATTTATTTAAGTTCAGGGAAATTATTATAATCTGAAGTATAAGTCAGCACCAAAATTTTCACTCTAGTTGCAATATTTATTTTCTGCGCATAAACTGTTATGCCAATTTTTTGTTCGACAAATGTCTAACACTTTCGAGCCCCCTCTATAAATACTAATTCTGTATCTTGCAATTTTTTAAATACATGAAACGAAAGAACATACTTATATTTTTCATCCCAATTAAAACTGTGTTCTAAAATCATATACAATTAAGACATTAAATGTTGAAAATGGTCTTTTTTTCATTTTTTCCACTTTTTAGAGTCCCGAGACCGCTTAAATTAGTATGTTTTTAACAATTTGATGTTTATTGCTTTTATACTGTTACTGGACATTACATTACACATATATATCATTAAAAGGTGTTAACTAGGCATAGAGTACGCCGCCCCTGTTCTTGTGTATGTCCAAACTGACCGTACCTTTAAGGGTTAATATCTCGGCTAATTACCAATGATTTTTTTAAAAAAATCATTATCAACAATTCTTTTATTCTTCTGCAACGATAGGTATATTCAGCGATTCTCAACAATTTTTCTGAATGCCCGTAAATCGAAATTTGTGTATAACAGAAAAAATGCTAATTACTCAAAAACTATGTGACCTAGGGTAATCGCTATAATTTTCCGGTAAGGTTTATATTAACGTCTACTACCTGTAATTTTTTCATCATTTTAGTTTAAGTAGATTCGGAATTAGATGGAGGGGGGACATATTTTTGCGCTACATTTTCAACAATATCTTTGAAAATGTAATACCGAAAATTAAAAGGAATTTATTTTTGAGTTCAGCGTTACAAAAGCTTTCACATGATACCCCCACATGATACACAAAGAAAAGATTTTTTTTTCAAGTAGCATAATTAGCCCCTTTACTTTTTTACTAAATATATTTATGAATGTTTATTAATCTGAAAATATGTGGGTCAATGGTCTTTATTACTTCCCCGAATTTGAACTTACCACGTTCCATAGTTTACGAGTAAAATGGCTGTGACAGACAGACGGACGGACAGACACGGGAGTGATCTTATAATGGTTCCGTTTTTACTTTTTAAGTACGGAACCCATGAAAATAATTATACATAGGTCTTTATTTTGAAAAATATATTCTTTTTTTTCTATGAAGTGCATACACTGAATTACCTTATTTTAAAGACAGATCTTTCAAATAACTATTTCGTTCAGTTAAGTAAAGACTTGTAATTAAAGTAAATGCTTTTTTAACGTGTAAACTTGATGTTGGAGAACATTCAAGTACATAATGAAGTGAGGTTGATAGGTAATCATATAAACACAAGAGAGAATTTTTCTTACCGATTTTATGAAGGTAAGTGCTGGAAAACATATAACAATAATATGTTCCCGCAACATTTTGGTGAAGTCAAAGTACAGTTGCGTAATTTGTTATTTCTGTTATAAAAATATATTTTTATAAAATATAATTATGAATCTAAAAGTGGAATAATTATATGTTTGAGTAAAATAGGAGTGTAAGTTCATACAAAAATGATTAATTTTATTATAAATATTAAATAGATATTTTAAAAAATTGATATATTTTAAAATAAATGTATAATGTCGAGTGTATAGTTTGGATCTCAGAAAACAACAATAGCAGAATCATAGCTAGTCGTTCTGGCGTCGTTTCAGGACACTCAAAAAAAAGGTTGTTTATAATAAGGAATCGTAAAATAATAAAAATGTCGGAGGAGATATATGTCTATAGACCACCCAAAGTTTATGGCATGTAATAAAATTAAAGTATATGTGAGGGGCTTTGGAGGTCAAGCAGCTAATAGGTCTCGACAAGCATACTATTAAGTTTTCTCACAACCAATAATGTAGGGCTACAACAAATTGTTCCGCCCACTACCGAGGGATGAGATGCAAAGAGAAAAGTTTGAAGAAAGAATATATATAAAAAATATTCCAAAGATGTAAGTGCGGACCTGATAGCCCTGATAATGCCTAAGCGAATCTGACAGCCCTGGTGATGTCTACTTGGTCCTGTTAGTAATAAAGGTAATGCCTAAGCGGTCCTGAAAGCACTGGTAAAGAGAGGGAAAGTCCAAGGATGTATGCTACAGGATCCTGTCCGATTAAAAGCGAAAATCAGAGATAAAATGGATCCTGCCTACAGCGTCCCGGAGCTAGGTTTCCAGTCAAGCCGATCTTGCCGCCCGTGTGATGAAATGAATTTGTACGATTATCGAAAAGTATCCCGAGCACCGCGCCGGTTCTGAAGTCCGATGAAGGAAGGGCACCGACCCGTGCAAAATTCAAGGTACTACTTTAATCTTTCTTTCACCACATAAGTTATACTAGAATTACAAATATCCCTTTATGATATTTTACGGTATAGTGGTCATCTGAGATCCAACAAACCAATAATTAAATTTAAATAAGGTATTTAAAATAAAAGAAAAGTATTTCTCTTGATAAAAAAGTATAAGAATAAAAGTAATTAAAATCCTTTTGTAGAGATTACATTTTCATGTAACAATGATAAGCAAACTAAAGTTTTGCTTCTATTTTCTTTGAATAATTAATGTGTATATGTATATAATCTTGTTTAATGTAAATAAAAATATTTAATCCGGAGTTAAAATCTCTGTAATTATTTTAGTGATAAAAATTAATGTGTGTCATTTTATTTGCAGCTTATTTAGAGCTTAATTCATAGGTGGAAAAGATCACATAAAATTTCACAACGCAAACTTTTAATTTATAAGTTGTAATTAATTAATTTTGATAATTACAATTTTACTCGAATTTTAATTTAATTTTACGATAATTATTCGCGTTGCTCTTCTACTAGAATTTATATTATTTACGATCACTTATTGGTTTTGGATAAATTTTTAAGGTATATAAAATTATATACCAGGTTCTATGAGGAGCGTGGATGATTTGGATTAAATAACAGTTTTCTTTGGTGGAAATTAGATAGGATATAAATAAGTGTAATTAACTGTCCAGCAGTAAGTATTCAAAAGACCGTGGTAGGTAAAAAATAAAAACAAGTATCAATTATTCGTAAATAAGTTTCATGAGACTTGTGAGAAAAATTTGTGTGTATATCGACAAATTTTTCCTATGTCCGAACGATCCTGCGAATTAAAACAAAAAATAGTTTTGACTGTTTTCTTGATATATATGAAACGGAAGAAATGTAACGGATGCGTGAATGTTTTGGGTTGCTTCTTTTGCTAAGTTGTCGGCTGTTTAATTTCTTATAGTTTCAAAATGGCCTCGAACCCAATTGCAATAAATAATTTTACTCAATTTTAGTATGGATGTTAATATTTCCGATATCATAAAGATCTTAGTGTCATTATTTTGAAGGGACATTAGCGCTGATAAGGAATCAGAAGAAATTAAAAAAAGAAATTCAACCAAAGTATAGCCGACTTTATAGCAAGTAGTTCAGTTTGGAAAATCGAGTTATCACTCGAAAGATATGCTTTCCACTCATATGTTACATTTTCATTTTCATAAACACAGAAGCATCAGCCTGTTCCTTATTATGATTAATACCTATCTGTAAAACATTTTGCGCAAGGTATAGTTTTAGAAAAATTGTTATCTAAAACAGGTATTGGCCAGAGATATTTGCTGCATTATCAGTTGATGTCCACGGTAATTATGTAAAGAAATATTAATTTAAAAAATGGTTTAAAGATGTTTTAAATCAAATATTTAAATATCTTATGTGTGATATTCAACTACAAAAAAAATCGTAACGGTTTTAATGAAACCTTGGCATTTTGGAGGTAAAATGTATTTAAAATCGCACACAAATACAAAGGATATATGCATTCAAATACTTCCATAACTGTTACAGTTTTCAAGTGTTCATCAAAACAATTATAGCTCGCACTTGTAACAAACACAGATTGAAAGTTCATATATGTTTTAATATGCGTCTAAATTTCTCCAATTAAGGAAATTACTTATGTTTAACACATTTAAAAAAGATAAATATATATTGTCAAAATAGATTAAGTTATAATTGATTTTTGATATAAAATTATAAAAACAAAGAAACGTTCATCTAGGGTCAGTCGGTGTATTCGAAAACTGAATATAATTGAGAACAAATGATATAGAGCTGTCTAGCAGAGACCTATCAAACCAAGATACCAGTGAACATAGACCTTTTTTTAGTGTTGTTTGATTAGCTTTGTTGATGCTTCATAACAGGGATGTAGCTTGAAAATTTCATTGATTTTGGGGATCCGAAGTTTAGCGCCCTTTTATATTAACATTCATCCATTAATTACGTCACTCGCATTTCGCTGGGCTTTTTACCCCCTCCCCCCCCCTCCTATGTCACAGGTTGTCACACTCAAGTGATTTTTCCCCGAACCCCTGTTTTAACGTCACATTTTGTGCAACTAATAATTTAGAGCTAATTTTATGAAAAAAAGTTACATACAATCTATTACCCATGAATATAATAAAACCTTCAATATGCTTTTATTTCAATCTATTGAAATTCAAAGAAAAAAAGGGACAATATATCTATTACTACCTGAATAAAAATACACATTTTTCACTTAACTTTATTATGATGCTTGCAAATAATGCCTTACCAAACTGTGCTAATATTTTAAATATAATCGTACAACATATTACCCCCTCCTCTATTATTGTGATGTAAATGGACCAGATCAAACTATGAAATGTGTTACCCCCCCCCCCCCCCCCCCACACACACACACACCTTCTTTGTTGTTGCTCCTTCTTTTCTTTTATTTTCAATGGAAGTAAGTATTGCAAACGAAATTTTTTTCGACTTCCGGTTTTCGACGGATTTACACGTTTTAGGGGTCAGAGATTCCCCCCCCCCCCCAAAAAAAAATGTTTATACAAAATGTCTGTCTGTCCATGTGTCGCCATTGTACCATCGAAAAGGGTATGCAGTTATGTACAGAATTGAACCAAATTCTTTGTGTATGTTTTTGGCTGTGACAAGCGGTCCTCCTTCAATTTAGAAATATAATTAGGCGCAGTAATAGCGATTTTTGTGCGATTTTCATTATTGTATTTCAATATTCGAAAAGTGTATGAAGTTATGCATAGAATTGGCCAAATTATTTGTGTATGTTTTTGGCTATGCCCAGCAGATCCTCCCTGAATGTGAAAAGATTCCGCCGGAAGAGGGCACTAAAATTGCGATGTCTGCACCATTTCAATTATTGTACAATCGAAAAGTGTAAGAAGTTATGCATAGAATTGAACCAAATTTTTGTGTATGTTTCTGGCTATGGCAAGCAGCTCATTCCTGAATTTGAAAAAAATCTGAAGTAACGGGGCGCTGTAATAACGATTTTTGTGCTATTTTCATTATTGTACCATCGAAAAGTGTATAAAGTTATGCATAGAATTGAACCAAATTTTTTGTATATGGTTTTGGTTATGGACAGCGGGTCCTCCTTCAATTTGGAAATACTCCGCAGGAAGAGGGCACTGTAATAGCGATGTTTGTCCACTTTCATTATTGTACCATCGTAAAGTGTGTGACGTTATGCATAGAATTGAACCAAATTTTTAGTGTATGTGTTTGGCTACGGCAAGCAGGTCATTCCTGAATTTGAAAAAAAAATGTGCCGGAAGGGGGTCGTTTTAATAGCGACGGTGTTCCATTTTCTTTATTGTACACCCAGAAAAAAAATTTGTTGAATCAACAAAAATTTGGTTGGCCCAACAAAACTTTTCGTTTAAATATGGGTGAATGGAATTTTTGTTTGAATTAACAAAAAAATATTGTTGATTTTTTTTTTGCAACTGCAACAAAAAAACTTTGTTTCGGCAGCAAAAAAAATGTTTTGTTAATTCAAGTAAAATGGTCCATTTTTGTTTAAATTAACAAAATTCTTCTTTTGTTGAAAGTTTTTAAAAATAAATATAACAATCTGTTACTTTAAGAGTTCCTTTTAGTTTCGGCAACAAAAACTTTTGTTTAAAGAACAATTGTTATGCGTAATTTTAAGAATTTTCTTTGTTTTAACAAACAAAAGTTTTTGTTAAAGAAACAATTATAATGTTTACTTTAAAATTATTTTTGAGCTAAACAATATTGCCGTTTTGATGTCGCCATCTATTCCATTAAGCCGCGTTGGTATGTGTAATTGTTAGTTTTGCAAATGGACACATTGCATCTCATTTTTGTTAATATTTCTAATGAAGATATTTCAGCGATGGGGTTCGATCTGTGGACCCCAAGGACAGAAGGCAAACGCTTTAACCGCTCGGCCACTGAGACTCTGTCATACGTGGGTATATTTGAAAGATAATTTAATATTTAAATGAATGAAATAAATTTCTTAGATAAAATTTTTAATACTAAAAAGATGGATAGATGTTTTGATATTTTTATAGCTTGTAAAATAATTTTAAAAACTTTTTAATAATATGATTTAAGTAAAATAAAAAATTTAGCTATATATCTTTAAATGAAATCTATAATTATAAAATAAGTTAAATTACCTAATGAAGTTTTTTTTTGTTTCTACGATTAAGTTTATAATGAATAATAATTTTAAAGGGGGATTTTTTTTTTTTTTTTGGATGATTCAAATAATTGTAGTTCCTTTTTAAAATGAATTACCAAACAATTTTTTTAAATAAATAAATATAGGCCATTTTTGATAATTTTTAGCTCACAGGCTATCAAAGACTGAGAGCTAATTATCCTGCAGGTTCTGAATGTACGTACGTATGTATGTACTTACGTAACGCGATAACTCTTGATAGAAATATCCGATTTGCTTCAAATTTTTTACTAGGTTTATTCTCATAAGACGCTTCCCTGATTACTTTTGTGGGTTCATTGTTTAAGTATAAAGGGGGTACGGGGCTACTCCCCCCCTTAACTTAGATAAATGGGTTTTTTATGCAGAATTATCAGATTTGCTTCAATTTTGGTATACCGGTTAATTCTGATAAGGCGCTTCCCTGATTAGATTTGGAGGTTCATTGTTTAAGTATAAAGTGGGGGTCGTGGAGGGGATAATACCTCCTTAATTTAGAAAAATGTGTTTTCTTATACGATTTGCTTCAAATTTAGTATACCGGTTTACAGGGTTCGTTGATATATATCAATCGATATATATCTTGATATATATCATGATATATATCCGATATTTATTTTGAAAATATCAAGATTTTTGATATTTTCGATATTTTCATATTACTTTGATATTTATTTTCAAAATATCAAGATGTGTGCTATTTTCAATATTTTTCTATATTTGATATTTATTTTCAAAATATCACTGTGCAAGATATTTTTGATATTTTCAGTCAATGCAAATGAAATTTCTAACTGTTGTTGACTGTGTTGTTCAGTAAATCATGAATTTTTGTCTCTGATAGTGACTTTTTTAGCTGAAGAAGAAAACAAATATCTTTTCCAAGCTTTATGTTTGAATTTTTTACTTTTAACTGTGGATTATGAGGGACATAATTAAGTCAGAACAGACACTGAATAATAAACTGTCTAATTTAAATACTCAGTTATATATATATATATGTATATACAGCTTCATTAGAAAAGAATATGTTCTGGTATTTAGTTTTGTTTAAACTGTACAGCATGTTAAGGATTAAAAAAATGTTAAAAATTTTCAGTTAAAACAATATTATGTATTTAAAATTTGTTTTATGAATTTGATTTCTTGATAACTGACACTAAATCCCACAGCTTTTTTTTTTTTTTTTTTTTTTTTTTTTTTTTTATGTAAGTGCATAAATCAAATTGTTTCGGTTTTCAAATAGTTGATCTTCAATTTTGTTCTAAATTTCTGATTTCTTGATAGTTGATACTGAATCCTATAGCTTTTTTTTTTTTTTTTAAATGTAAGTACGTAAGTCAAATTGTTTCAGTTCATCTTCAATTTTGTTAAGTAAAAAAAAAAAAGTGTGTTTAGTATATTGTTTTAAGTTTTCATGTTAAGTGCAATATGTTTTAGTTTCTAATGTAATATTATGCTTGAAAATATTTATTATCAGCAAAGTTGACTATTTTGAAAATATCGGATATATATCGAAAATATCGGATATATATCAAAATATCGGATATTTTTTATATTTTCGAAAATATCATGATATTTACGAACCCTGCCGGTTTATTATGATAAGGCACTTCCCTGATTAGTTTTGGGGGTTCATTGGTTATGTTTAAAGTGGGTACAGGGGCTAACCCCCCCCCCCCTTATTTTTGATAAATGGGTTTTTCATGCAGAATTATAAGATTTGCTTCAATTTTGGTATACCGGTTAATTATGATAAGGCGCTTCCCTAATTAGATTTGGAGGTTTATTGTTTAAGTATAAAGAGGGGATCGGGGAGGGGGGTAATACCCCCTTAATTTAGAAAAAAGTGTTTTCTTATCCGATTTGCTTCAAATTTGGTGTACTGGTTTATTATGATAAGGCGCTTCCCTGATTGGATTTGGAGGTTCATTGTTTAAGTATAAAGGGGGGTTCGAGGGGGTAATACCCCCTTAATTTCGATAAATGGGTTTTTCTATCCGGTTTGCTTCAAATTTGATATACCGGTTTATTCTGATAAGGCGCTTCCCTGATGAGATTTGGAGGTGGATTGGTTAAGTATAAAGAGGCGAAACAGAAGAGGGGGCTAATCCCCTACTTAATTTATTTTACAAAAGGCATTAATATTTGAAGTAAGAGTATAATATACAATTAGTTTGAATAGAGAGTGACCTCAATGCCATCAGTTTAACTGGGCACTTTTCTTTTTAGGGTTTCGTTCATCGGACGAAACCCTGTTCGTCTCACTCCTCTGTCAGTCTGTCTGTCCGTCACAGAGCCCGTTCCCAAAAACTATATATGTTGGAGACTTGAAATTTTGTATTCTTATAGCTGAACACTTCACGTCAAACAAAAAATCATAAAATTTAGAAAAAGGCCTTATATTTACCCCTCTGTGCTCTAACTTGTGTATTTTAAGCTTTGTTTAATAACTGAGCCCCTAATTAAGTTGAAGACTTGAAATTTTGGATACTTATAGCTGAACACCCCAATCAAACGACAAATCATAAAAATTTGAAAAAGTCTTATATACTAACTTTTATATTTTAAGTTTTTTTTCCCCTAACTGAGCCCCTAATTAAGTTGAAGACTTGAAATTTTGGATCCTCATAGCTGGACACCTCACATCAAACGAGAAATCATAAAATTTTTTAAAAGTCTTATAGTTACCCTTCTGGGCTCTAACTTGTCTATTTTAAGCAATTTATCTAACTCAGCCCCTAATTAAGTTGGAGATGTGAAATTTTGCGTACTTATAGCAGCATAATTGCGATCACACGAAAAATCATAAATTTTCAAAAAGTCTTATATTATTTAGCTTTCCGGGCTCTAACTTCTGTATTTTTAGCAATTTTTCTAACCTCCAACCTTTTCATCCGGGGTGCACTTTCTAACTTTTGCCGACACTCCTTTGACCACTCTTTCATATTATGCATATTATGCATAGCCGTACATATTTTAGTTCCAATTTTTACCGCCAGGGTGCGCTTACATATCTCGGGTTCTATGGGCCCGATCCCCTCGACTAATATATCTACGTATAGTTTGTAAAACGGAATTTAGTTTGGATAGAGGTTTGTTTAGAATAGCGTGCGCCCCCTGGTTGCGAAATGTGGAACTAACAGATTTGGCAAAAGGATAAAGTGTTTTGAAAGGAATATTAAACGAAACCCTCTGTGCGATCTGTGATCACACTTACCCACTTGTTCATTCTGTTTATCAGTGTTAGAATTTTATATGAACTATAAATATATATTTTTAAAATCATTTTATTTCTCTAATAACATCTTTTATTTGTCACACACGCATATATAATACATAAGAATACAAAAAAAAAAAATAACAGTTTTATTTCATATTGTTATAATGATTCCTTGAAGCAAAGTAAGAAAATATTATAAAACATATTAATTTAAAAAATACATTTAAAATATTCCGAAATAAACTCAAACTTTAATAAAAATGTAAAAAGAACAAATGTTCCAAATTCGGAATTAGGTCGATTTTTTTTTCGGTTTTCTTTAAATACTTTATACCGCCCACAATTTTCATCCGAAATGCACGGAGTTGACGTCGTAATAGAAATATTTCTTTCCCTTTTAGACGATCTCATCTTTTCTAAAAATTCGGATTTTTAATCAGATTTTCGAAAGAAATCGCAAAAATCCAGAAATTTAGGAAATTTAGAAGGGGTTTATAAATATGATTTCTTTGAAGGTGCCCAAGAAACACACAGCCGAAGGCAGCGGGGACTCCGGTCTAGATGGGCGAATCCTGTCTAGTATATGAATAAAATACGTTCAGTAAAAAATATTTCAGAATGACTTAGTTTTTTTTAATGCGACATATATACTTTATTTCCTAAAAAAAAATGTCTTTGTCTTGTATTATTTTTTCTTATTCTTAAAATTAAGACCTCAACAAAGAATTAACTATGTATAGTACACATTATTTTGATGTAATTTACCTGCTAAATATTGTGAACTATTTAAAATCTAAATGCTCAATTTCAAATAAAAATCAAGAAAATTAAATGGTAGAGGGGGATTTTTAAAACTACCTTGGTCAATCCAATTTAATAAGTTTTAATTATCCAAAAATTATGCTAATCCTTTAATTATATAGCTACATAAGTCAAATAAACCACATTACGTGAGAGAGTTATGGTTACTACACAACAATTTAAATTTTGAAAAAACAACAAAATTTTGCTGGAATTACAAATTTAAATTACTAAATTATTGTAAAATTAAAAAAACACATTTTGTTAATTGAAGTAAAATTGATGAAATTTTGCTAAAAATTTGTAAAAGTGTTAACAATATTTTTTCGTCTAAGCAACATTTTTAACTCCCATTTTTTACTTCAACTAAATATTTTGCTTAAACAATCAAATTGTACTGAACAAAACCCGTTTTGAAGTTTTAATCAATTCCTTTTTCTGGGTGTACCATCGAAAACTGTATAAAGTTATGCATACAACAGAACCAAATTTTTTGTGCATGTTTTTGGTTATGGCCTCCTTGAATTTCGAAACATTCCGCGGGAAACGGCTGCTCCGATAGCGAGTTTTGTATCATTTTCTTGATTTCTCGTAGTTCTATTTTCCATCGGCGGCTCGTGCGGCGACGGGAACTCACGTCTTGCTAAGACGGCTATTCGCAAACAGCTGATGATAACAGAATAAGGAAAAACTTTTGACTTTAATAAATATCGTGATCTAGATTAACTCGTTTTTACTCCGATAAATTGACTAAAGCAAAAATTTAAGATTAAAATTAAAGCTGTTATAGTATTGAACTCATAATATTGAAGTATTAATATGTGTAACAACTTTTGGAAATATTAAGATGTATGAGACAGAAGAAAGTTTTGGGATTGACAGATCCAACTAGTTTTCTCAAGGCTGTAAAACTAAATGCTAAATGTGTTTCGATGACAAATAAAACTGTAAACACAAGTTGCTGGGTGTAAAACTATTTTCAGTATTTCACTTTCTGAAGAATGGAATAAATGACAGAATTCTTCCTTCATTTTGTCAGTTACTCATACACAGTAGAGAACACATAAGATATCTTGCTACAGTCAACGTTATTAAACCAGTTTTGACCAATGTCATTTGTGACAGCTCAAAATTACAACCCTATATAAAATGCATTAAAAATGTTTGAAATGGTGATATGATGTAATCTAGATAAATATCTTATTGAAAAAAAAATACAAGCTTTAGATATATTTTGAGGAATATATAATCCCACAAACATTTGACAAAACTTATATCGATTAGGACAGAAATGCCGTATGTACATACATATATATATATATATATATATATATATATATATATATAGGTTATATATATATATATATATATATATATATATATATATATGTATATGTATATGTAGCTATTATATGTAAATCATATTATCACCAACTTCTTACAAATTCTATTTCTTCTAATAAGTCTTTTCAAAAAACTAATGAAAATGTAATTGTAAATAATCGTAAAATTCGAAGTTATTATAAACTTTTAAATATTTTATCTACTAATTTCAATTATCCATATTTAGTTCTTATTCCCAAATTTCATAAAACTCCTATTAAATTTAGGACTGTTACTATTGGTTGTAATACATATAATAATAAAGCCAATACACTTCTCTTAAAAATTCTTAATCAAATATATGTACTTTCTACAAACAATGATAATACACATTGTATAAAAAATAGCTATCAACTTGATAATATTTTAAATAATCTTCATTCTGTTTGTAATATAACGACATATGACTTCAAAGATCTTTTTAATAATATAGACCTATTAGATTTACATAAAATTATAAATGCATTATTTAAAAAGTATTATAAAAAACTGGATTTACCATCTAATATAGATATTGCATATTTTAAATCTTTAACTAACTTCATTATCTATAATAATTATATATTGCAAGATAATACTTTATATTTACAGCATGTCGGTATACCACAAGGCGGTTGTACTTCCAGTTTACTCTCAGACTTATACTTATCTCATTATGAACGTAATTTTACTAATAATAATCTACATTTATATCGTTATATTGATGACATCATTTTAATTGAAACTGATCAATCTGCAATTACTCGATTTCCAGTTGATTATCCCACTAATTTGGAATTAACGGAAAACCTTTTATCTAACAATACAATTAACTTCTTAGATCTTAAATATTACAATAAAAGACAATAAAACAATCACAGATTTATATGACAAACGTAAAGAATTTAAATTCACAGTTAATACATTTACAAATTTTAAATCTTGTCTACATCATTCTGTATTTCGTAATATAATACTTAATCATTTATATAGAATAAAATGTTTATGTTCTTCTCCTCTAATTAACAATAATATTAAAAAACTAATTTATGATGCATTAAATCATGGTTTTCCAAAAAAATTCATATATTCATTAATATACAATTAGTACTTTTCTTACATGATCTATAAACACAAATTAACACATGCGTAAACAAAATTACAAAAAAATTATAAAATAAAAAAATATCTATAAAAAATTAAAAATTGTAAAATAATATAAAAAAAATATTATAGGTTGGTTGGGTGGGTAGATGTTAGAGTACGGAGGAGGGTGGTGTTGTCTGGATAATACGCAATGGTTAATTATTAAAAAAAAAAAAAAAAAAAAAAAAAAAAAAACGGGGCTCTTGTATTATTACTATATTTTTGTTATGTATTTTATGTGGATGTTGATTTGATATTTTATATGTAAATTGGAGATTTTCATTAATATTATAATTAGCTTAATTATTCATTAATCTAATTTACAATTATTTGTTATTAAATTTTAATTTACTAAGGACAATATCATATTAATTACTAATAGTATGCCACTCTTAGTTTAATGTTTTTGAATGTCCCACATTCATACTTTATGGATTTTTATGGATGTCTGAAAATAATCCTCATTCTATATTTGTACTTTTTAAGTAATGGGATTTTAAGTATTATTTAACCTTCTATATACTTCCACATGTTTTTTATTTCCTGTTCATTTTATAAATATCTTATATATAATTCATTAAAAAATAATTTTTAAATTATTTTTAATAATTATTTATATTAATTATTACTGAATTTATTTTGTTTTATAGCATATAGCTATATGCTATATATTATCAATGTTCTAGCATTATTAAACTCTTCGTTTAGTTTAAATCAGTTAGCTAATAGAATATATTGTATGCTTTTAAATTTTATTAACAATAGTTTTAAATACATTGTGTGATTTATATTAGGTTTATAATTCTCTCTATATAAGGATTTGTTTGGTTTTGCTGTTTAAACAGTTATTTACATTCAAAAGCTTACAAATTTTTATCTTGCGATAAATGTTTAATATAATTAATAACAGATGGCAGCACCAACTCTCTTGTCTCTTTCAGATTGCTCTAATTTTTATTTTTTCTAGCTCCATTTCAGTTATAATTTATACACCAGGGTGTATTTTTAGCTAAATTTTGACGATATTGTTAAACTGTTATCTATTAATTTAATTGTGCATTTTAAATAATGTAATTAATATCTATTTATTTTATATTAGATTAAATTTGTATTACAAGGTATTTCAAATTTTATTTCAAAATGTATTAACTGCATCCTTTGGTATCATTTACTGTGATTTCTTAACTGTTTTATTCACCTTAATCTTTTTGATATACTGGTTGACATGTGCACATGGATTTTTGTAAAATACTGAAATATTAATCGGTATGGTGTTTGTTATTTATATTTTATATCCTATAAATATTTAAATACGTTTTATTGATTCTTCCATTTCATATTATTTGTTTCTATTCTGCTTTCATTTTTAATCAATTCACTTGATTTTTGTGGTTGTTTGGGCACAGGGGAAAATTAATTTTAGCTTTAGCTTATTTTTCCCACAGAAAACAACCATTTTGCTTATATCATTGAATTCTGTGCCCTTGATAACGTAATTCAATGTATAAGCTTTTCAATTTTTGTCGGTGTCCACTTTTTTCTTTTTTCTTCCATAATAATTCTTATAATTTTTTTTAATACTTACAGCTTTAATTCATAATAATTGACGGTGGTAGGTTATGTTTAATTAATGTAATATATTAGCATTCAAATTACTATGATGCATTTGCGCAAGTAATTATGAATGTATGCTTTTTACGATATTTTAAATATCTTTTCATTTTTAATGTCAACAATTCATTTTGATGTATTTTTTCCATAAGGTATCTTATATATATTTTTTATATATTCCCAGGTCGCTAAATTATTTAGCAATCTTTTAAATATTATACGCTTAGATCATTGCTGCAATTAGCGCACAATCTATGTGTATTATCAATAAGATTTCTACCATGTAGTTATCTGATACCTATTTTAGGATTCCATTAATTTTTTCATTCCTATCATTGCCACGATTTATTTAATGTTTTTTAATTTTCTAGATATGATTTTATCTGAATTTTCTTGTAGTTAGTGTATGATATTGTCCTATATATTTTATATTTGTGCTATAGCTTTACATAATTCTGTACAGATAATCATTTTATATATACATTAATATGGTAGCAATAATTATTTCTATTCATAGATTTAATGTTAATTTGCTTTAGTTTAAATTCATATTACTTTGATCTGAGTAGTTAGTTGGGTAAGCGTTTTGGTTGTCTTTGCATGGTTATAGTTGTTCTAGGATTTGGATGTTATGCGGATCTTTTTAGACTTATTTGTTATAAAATAGTCTAGTGGTTTCTTGCTATTATTAATCTACGTTATTTGGGTTATCATAATTTGGTTTTGGATAATTTTAAGATTGTTTCTGCGTTCTGCTTCTATGATTGTAAATATTGTATATATTTTTTCATACTCAAGTTTTATTATTTAATCAAGGCTAATTTAATTAATTTATTTATTTTTATTATTAAAATTTCTTATTTTTATTGCAATTATTGCATTTTCCATACATAATTTTTATATGGCAGTTCTTAGTAAACATCTCGATACTGGCAAGATACACTTAGCATCTATGCAGTGTAGTGCCCGGTACAGGAATAATTGGGTTGTTCCTAGATCGTCATCCAGCGACCATTTATACTCTCCCCCTCGTCCTTTATTTTTTCGTAAGTGCTATGATTCTCGGTGCAAGACATGTCCATACGCTGCTCAGACACAAATTGTCTCAGATCCTAATTATTCAAGTTTTTGTAAAGCATTTAATGTTATTTATAGTATAAAGTGCAACTTATGTAATATGAAATATATTGGTGAAACATCAGGTCCAATTCATAAACGAATCAATCATCATCGTTCAGACTCTAATAATAACAAAGCAAAAAATATACAATCTACAGCTGAAATTCAACATTTTCATAAACATCTATTTAAAAATACGACAATTGAAATCCTTCAAATTCTAAAAAATAAATCAGAACGTCTTTATATGGAATCATCATATATGAAATATTATAACACAATTTATCCTTATGGACTTAACAGTGAAGTATTTAACAGACCTGTCAAAGTCTTCACATCTATAAATAACAATATTGATTATTCTCCAATTTATCCTACTCTTAATCATAATTTAAATGCTAAAACAACACGTAATAAACGCGGAAAGGGTTCATCATCAGTTGTAGTTTCCAAAAAATCTATCATAAAACAAATTAATGATCTTCAATGAAATTACTTAGAGAATTATAACTGGTTGTTAATTCGTAAAAACATCTTTGCAATTAAAAAGAAACAGCTGGTACAACATTTAAATGTCTTTCTAAGTAAATCTTTCTCTAAACATTTCTCTGATATTTACTTTGACCTTATTATGAGTAGGGTTAATCTTTTAAATATTAATATACAAAAAAAAAACACAAAATTCAGAACATGAATACTCAAATGATAATTACTTTTTCAAATCACATTTTTAATAAAATTAATATCAATTCTATAATTAATGATAAAAATTGTTTTTTTCCTATCAATAATCTTCATATATCAAAAACCTTTAAATATCCGAATACAATTGGGAGAAAATTTTTTAACTACAATACATTGTCAAAAAATACATCTGCTGCAAGTACTTTTCCGTGTAACTGCAAAGACCCCACTCTAAAAAAATACATAAACAATGATCATGGACATATAATCACTGGAAATCTTGATATTGTTCATGATTTTAAATTGAAACAACTAATGGGTTATGGTACTAAATATAGACTTCCATCTAAATTTAATGTTAAATCTATTATCAAACAGTTTACATATGATATTGATATTTTTATTTATAAAATTTCTATCTCTTATAATAAGCCTATTGAATATTTTAATCAATGGAAGATATTAGTAATTGAAAAATTAACTATGGCTTTAAAAAATAATATTGCTGATTTGGTTTCTATTAATACACAGCATTATTTCCAACAAATTACTAAATTACAAAAAAACTTCGTTATTACATATGTAGACAAATCTCCTAAAAATTATGCTATTATATGTAAATCATATTATCACCAACTTCTTACAAATTCTATTTCTTCTAATAAGTCTTTTCAAAAAACTAATGAAAATGTAATTGTAAATAATCGTAAAATTCGAAGTTATTATAAACTTTTAAATATTTTATCTACTAATTTCAATTATCCATATTTAGTTCTTATTCCCAAATTTCATAAAACTCCTATTAAATTTAGGACTGTTACTATTGGTTGTAATACATATAATAATAAAGCCAATACACTTCTCTTAAAAATTCTTAATCAAATATATGTACTTTCTACAAACAATGATAATACACATTGTATAAAAAATAGCTATCAACTTGTTAATATTTTAAATAATCTTCATTCTGTTTGTAATATAACGACATATGACTTCAAAGATCTTTTTAATAATATAGACCTATTAGATTTACATAAAATTATAAATGCATTATTTAAAAAGTATTATAAAAAACTGGATTTACCATCTAATATAGATATTGCATATTTTAAATCTTTAACTAACTTCATTATCTATAATAATTATATATTGCAAGATAATACTTTATATTTACAGCATGTCGGTATACCACAAGGCGGTTGTACTTCCAGTTTACTCTCAGACTTATACTTATCTCATTATGAACGTAATTTTACTAATAATAATCTACATTTATATCGTTATATTGATGACATCATTTTAATTGAAACTGATCAATCTGCAATTACTCGATTTCCAGTTGATTATCCCACTAATTTGGAATTAACGGAAAACCTTTTATCTAACAATACAATTAACTTCTTAGATCTTAAAATTACAATAAAAGACAATAAAACAATCACAGATTTATATGACAAACGTAAAGAATTTAAATTCACAGTTAATACATTTACAAATTTTAAATCTTGTCTACATCATTCTGTATTTCGTAATATAATACTTAATCATTTATATAGAATAAAATGTTTATGTTCTTCTCCTCTAATTAACAATAATATTAAAAAACTAATTTATGATGCATTAAATCATGGTTTTCCAAAAAAATTCATATATTCATTAATATACAATTAGTACTTTTCTTACATGATCTATAAACGCAAATTAACACATGCGTAAACAAAATTACAAAAAAATTATAAAATAAAAAAATATCTATAAAAAATTAAAATTTGTAAAATAATATAAAAAAAATATTATAGGTTGGTTGGGTGGGTAGATGTTAGAGTACGGAGGAGGGTGGTGTTGTCTGGATAATACGCAATGGTTAATTATTTATAAAAAAAAAAAAAAAAAAAAAAAAAAAAAAAAAAAAAAAAAAAACGGGGCTCTTGTATTATTACTATATTTTTGTTATGTATTTTATGTGGATGTTGATTTGATATTTTATATGTAAATTGGAGATTTTCATTAATATTATAATTAGCTTAATTATTCATTAATCTAATTTACAATTATTTGTTATTAAATTTTAATTTACTAAGGACAATATCATATTAATTACTAATAGTATGCCACTCTTAGTTTAATGTTTTTGAATGTCCCACATTCATACTTTATGGATTTTTATGGATGTCTGAAAATAATCCTCATTCTATATTTGTACTTTTTAAGTAATGGGATTTTAAGTATTATTTAACCTTCTATATACTTCCACATGTTTTTTATTTCCTGTTCATTTTATAAATATCTTATATATAATTCATTAAAAAATAATTTTTAAATTATTTTTAATAATTATTTATATTAATTATTACTGAATTTATTTTGTTTTATAGCATATAGCTATATGCTATATATTATCAATGTTCTAGCATTATTAAACTCTTCGTTTAGTTTAAATCAGTTAGCTAATAGAATATATTGTATGCTTTTAAATTTTATTAACAATAGTTTTAAATACATTGTGTGATTTATATTAGGTTTATAATTCTCTCTATATAAGGATTTGTTTGGTTTTGCTGTTTAAACAGTTATTTACATTCAAAAGCTTACAAATTTTTATCTTGCGATAAATGTTTAATATAATTAATAACAGATGGCAGCACCAACTCTCTTGTCTCTTTCAGATTGCTCTAATTTTTATTTTTTCTAGCTCCATTTCAGTTATAATTTATACACCAGGGTGTATTTTTAGCTAAATTTTGACGATATTGTTAAACTGTTATCTATTAATTTAATTGTGCATTTTAAATAATGTAATTAATATCTATTTATTTTATATTAGATTAAATTTGTATTACAAGGTATTTCAAATTTTATTTCGAAATGTATTAACTGCATCCTTTGGTATCATTTACTGTGATTTCTTAACTGTTTTATTCACCTTAATCTTTTTGATATACTGGTTGACATGTGCACATGGATTTTTGTAAAATACTGAAATATTAATCGGTATGGTGTTTGTTATTTATATTTTATATCCTATAAATATTTAAATACGTTTTATTGATTCTTCCATTTCATATTATTTGTTTCTATTCTGCTTTCATTTTTAATCAATTCACTTGATTTTTGTGGTTGTTTGGGCACAGGGGAAAATTAATTTTAGCTTTAGCTTATTTTTCCCACAGAAAACAACCATTTTGCTTATATCATTGAATTCTGTGCCCTTGATAACGTAATTCAATGTATAAGCTTTTCAATTTTTGTCGGTGTCCACTTTTTTCTTTTTTCTTCCATAATAATT
Organism: Maratus speciosus; assembly: GCA_963932465.1. Lineage (NCBI taxonomy): Eukaryota > Metazoa > Arthropoda > Arachnida > Araneae > Salticidae > Maratus > Maratus speciosus. The sequence continues at coordinate 279,765,519 of OZ010787.1, read as the reverse complement.
CTTATAATTTTTTTTAATACTTACAGCTTTAATTCATAATAATTGACGGTGGTAGGTTATGTTTAATTAATGTAATATATTAGCATTCAAATTACTATGATGCATTTGCGCAAGTAATTATGAATGTATGCTTTTTACGATATTTTAAATATCTTTTCATTTTTAATGTCAACAATTCATTTTGATGTATTTTTTCCATAAGGTATCTTATATATATTTTTTATATATTCCCAGGTCGCTAAATTATTTAGCAATCTTTTAAATATTATACGCTTAGATCATTGCTGCAATTAGCGCACAATCTATGTGTATTATCAATAAGATTTCTACCATGTAGTTATCTGATACCTATTTTAGGATTCCATTAATTTTTTCATTCCTATCATTGCCACGATTTATTTAATGTTTTTTAATTTTCTAGATATGATTTTATCTGAATTTTCTTGTAGTTAGTGTATGATATTGTCCTATATATTTTATATTTGTGCTATAGCTTTACATAATTCTGTACAGATAATCATTTTATATATACATTAATATGGTAGCAATAATTATTTCTATTCATAGATTTAATGTTAATTTGCTTTAGTTTAAATTCATATTACTTTGATCTGAGTAGTTAGTTGGGTAAGCGTTTTGGTTGTCTTTGCATGGTTATAGTTGTTCTAGGATTTGGATGTTATGCGGATCTTTTTAGACTTATTTGTTATAAAATAGTCTAGTGGTTTCTTGCTATTATTAATCTACGTTATTTGGGTTATCATAATTTGGTTTTGGATAATTTTAAGATTGTTTCTGCGTTCTGCTTCTATGATTGTAAATATTGTATATATTTTTTCATACTCAAGTTTTATTATTTAATCAAGGCTAATTTAATTAATTTATTTATTTTTATTATTAAAATTTCTTATTTTTATTGCAATTATTGCATTTTCCATACATAATTTTTATATGGCAGTTCTTAGTAAACATCTCGATACTGGCAAGATACACTTAGCATCTATGCAGTGTAGTGCCCGGTACAGGAATAATTGGGTTGTTCCTAGATCGTCATCCAGCGACCATTTATACTCTCCCCCTCGTCCTTTATTTTTTCGTAAGTGCTATGATTCTCGGTGCAAGACATGTCCATACGCTGCTCAGACACAAATTGTCTCAGATCCTAATTATTCAAGTTTTTGTAAAGCATTTAATGTTATTTATAGTATAAAGTGCAACTTATGTAATATGAAATATATTGGTGAAACATCAGGTCCAATTCATAAACGAATCAATCATCATCGTTCAGACTCTAATAATAACAAAGCAAAAAATATACAATCTACAGCTGAAATTCAACATTTTCATAAACATCTATTTAAAAATACGACAATTGAAATCCTTCAAATTCTAAAAAATAAATCAGAACGTCTTTATATGGAATCATCATATATGAAATATTATAACACAATTTATCCTTATGGACTTAACAGTGAAGTATTTAACAGACCTGTCAAAGTCTTCACATCTATAAATAACAATATTGATTATTCTCCAATTTATCCTACTCTTAATCATAATTTAAATGCTAAAACAACACGTAATAAACGCGGAAAGGGTTCATCATCAGTTGTAGTTTCCAAAAAATCTATCATAAAACAAATTAATGATCTTCAATGAAATTACTTAGAGAATTATAACTGGTTGTTAATTCGTAAAAACATCTTTGCAATTAAAAAGAAACAGCTGGTACAACATTTAAATGTCTTTCTAAGTAAATCTTTCTCTAAACATTTCTCTGATATTTACTTTGACCTTATTATGAGTAGGGTTAATCTTTTAAATATTAATATACAAAAAAAAAACACAAAATTCAGAACATGAATACTCAAATGATAATTACTTTTTCAAATCACATTTTTAATAAAATTAATATCAATTCTATAATTAATGATAAAAATTGTTTTTTTCCTATCAATAATCTTCATATATCAAAAACCTTTAAATATCCGAATACAATTGGGAGAAAATTTTTTAACTACAATACATTGTCAAAAAATACATCTGCTGCAAGTACTTTTCCGTGTAACTGCAAAGACCCCACTCTAAAAAAATACATAAACAATGATCATGGACATATAATCACTGGAAATCTTGATATTGTTCATGATTTTAAATTGAAACAACTAATGGGTTATGGTACTAAATATAGACTTCCATCTAAATTTAATGTTAAATCTATTATCAAACAGTTTACATATGATATTGATATTTTTATTTATAAAATTTCTATCTCTTATAATAAGCCTATTGAATATTTTAATCAATGGAAGATATTAGTAATTGAAAAATTAACTATGGCTTTAAAAAATAATATTGCTGATTTGGTTTCTATTAATACACAGCATTATTTCCAACAAATTACTAAATTACAAAAAAACTTCGTTATTACATATGTAGACAAATCTCCTAAAAATTATGCTATTATATGTAAATCATATTATCACCAACTTCTTACAAATTCTATTTCTTCTAATAAGTCTTTTCAAAAAACTAATGAAAATGTAATTGTAAATAATCGTAAAATTCGAAGTTATTATAAACTTTTAAATATTTTATCTACTAATTTCAATTATCCATATTTAGTTCTTATTCCCAAATTTCATAAAACTCCTATTAAATTTAGGACTGTTACTATTGGTTGTAATACATATAATAATAAAGCCAATACACTTCTCTTAAAAATTCTTAATCAAATATATGTACTTTCTACAAACAATGATAATACACATTGTATAAAAAATAGCTATCAACTTGTTAATATTTTAAATAATCTTCATTCTGTTTGTAATATAACGACATATGACTTCAAAGATCTTTTTAATAATATAGACCTATTAGATTTACATAAAATTATAAATGCATTATTTAAAAAGTATTATAAAAAACTGGATTTACCATCTAATATAGATATTGCATATTTTAAATCTTTAACTAACTTCATTATCTATAATAATTATATATTGCAAGATAATACTTTATATTTACAGCATGTCGGTATACCACAAGGCGGTTGTACTTCCAGTTTACTCTCAGACTTATACTTATCTCATTATGAACGTAATTTTACTAATAATAATCTACATTTATATCGTTATATTGATGACATCATTTTAATTGAAACTGATCAATCTGCAATTACTCGATTTCCAGTTGATTATCCCACTAATTTGGAATTAACGGAAAACCTTTTATCTAACAATACAATTAACTTCTTAGATCTTAAAATTACAATAAAAGACAATAAAACAATCACAGATTTATATGACAAACGTAAAGAATTTAAATTCACAGTTAATACATTTACAAATTTTAAATCTTGTCTACATCATTCTGTATTTCGTAATATAATACTTAATCATTTATATAGAATAAAATGTTTATGTTCTTCTCCTCTAATTAACAATAATATTAAAAAACTAATTTATGATGCATTAAATCATGGTTTTCCAAAAAAATTCATATATTCATTAATATACAATTAGTACTTTTCTTACATGATCTATAAACGCAAATTAACACATGCGTAAACAAAATTACAAAAAAATTATAAAATAAAAAAATATCTATAAAAAATTAAAATTTGTAAAATAATATAAAAAAAATATTATAGGTTGGTTGGGTGGGTAGATGTTAGAGTACGGAGGAGGGTGGTGTTGTCTGGATAATACGCAATGGTTAATTATTTATAAAAAAAAAAAAAAAAAAAAAAAAAAAAAAAAAAAAAAAAAAAAACGGGGCTCTTGTATTATTACTATATTTTTGTTATGTATTTTATGTGGATGTTGATTTGATATTTTATATGTAAATTGGAGATTTTCATTAATATTATAATTAGCTTAATTATTCATTAATCTAATTTACAATTATTTGTTATTAAATTTTAATTTACTAAGGACAATATCATATTAATTACTAATAGTATGCCACTCTTAGTTTAATGTTTTTGAATGTCCCACATTCATACTTTATGGATTTTTATGGATGTCTGAAAATAATCCTCATTCTATATTTGTACTTTTTAAGTAATGGGATTTTAAGTATTATTTAACCTTCTATATACTTCCACATGTTTTTTATTTCCTGTTCATTTTATAAATATCTTATATATAATTCATTAAAAAATAATTTTTAAATTATTTTTAATAATTATTTATATTAATTATTACTGAATTTATTTTGTTTTATAGCATATAGCTATATGCTATATATTATCAATGTTCTAGCATTATTAAACTCTTCGTTTAGTTTAAATCAGTTAGCTAATAGAATATATTGTATGCTTTTAAATTTTATTAACAATAGTTTTAAATACATTGTGTGATTTATATTAGGTTTATAATTCTCTCTATATAAGGATTTGTTTGGTTTTGCTGTTTAAACAGTTATTTACATTCAAAAGCTTACAAATTTTTATCTTGCGATAAATGTTTAATATAATTAATAACAGATGGCAGCACCAACTCTCTTGTCTCTTTCAGATTGCTCTAATTTTTATTTTTTCTAGCTCCATTTCAGTTATAATTTATACACCAGGGTGTATTTTTAGCTAAATTTTGACGATATTGTTAAACTGTTATCTATTAATTTAATTGTGCATTTTAAATAATGTAATTAATATCTATTTATTTTATATTAGATTAAATTTGTATTACAAGGTATTTCAAATTTTATTTCGAAATGTATTAACTGCATCCTTTGGTATCATTTACTGTGATTTCTTAACTGTTTTATTCACCTTAATCTTTTTGATATACTGGTTGACATGTGCACATGGATTTTTGTAAAATACTGAAATATTAATCGGTATGGTGTTTATTATTTATATTTTATATCCTATAAATATTTAAATACGTTTTATTGATTCTTCCATTTCATATTATTTGTTTCTATTCTGCTTTCATTTTTAATCAATTCACTTGATTTTTGTGGTTGTTTGGGCACAGGGGAAAATTAATTTTAGCTTTAGCTTATTTTTCCCACAGAAAACAACCATTTTGCTTATATCATTGAATTCTGTGCCCTTGATAACGTAATTCAATGTATAAGCTTTTCAATTTTTGTCGGTGTCCACTTTTTTCTTTTATAATAATTCTTATAATTTTTTTTAATACTTACAGCTTTAATTCATAATAATTGACGGTGGTAGGTTATGTTTAATTAATGTAATATATTAGCATTCAAATTACTATGATGCATTTGCGCAAGTAATTATGAATGTATGCTTTTTACGATATTTTAAATATCTTAATGTCAACAATTCATTTTGATGTATTTTTTCCTTAAGGTATCTTATACAGGGTGATTCAGCTCGTCGGTGACAAACTTTAAGGATCGATAGAGCACACCTAGACGAACATTTTTGAATAGGGAATGTAGGGTCCCTGACGCGATGGTAAGGCGCTAGGCGCTTTCGAAAATTTGGGTGCCGAAATTCGAAACGTCATAAAAACTAGGGAAATGGTTAGATTTTCTTGCTTGTTGCGTCGAAATGATTCTGTTTGTTTAGACTTTCTTCAGTACCAATTTGATAAGCGTATCTCTTAAAACATGGATAGGGGGCGCTGCAGACTTTGGAGAGCTAGACAACAACTTTAAGCCCGTTATTTTGATAATTTAACACATGCTCGCCAAAGTTTATACTCTAACTTAAAGTTTGAACCCAAAAGTAGAGCCCTGCAAAAAGCGTAAGAGCCGGAATAAAATGTCAAAGTACAGGGTGGTCGAAACTCGAAGGCTCCTAAGAGATAAACAAACAGATTTCTTGACTTATGGCATGCATTTTCATGATTCTGTTTGCTGGGGCTCTCTGAAACTCAGTTGAACGGTACAAAAAGAAACATCGATAGGGGGCGCTTTGGGCAAAAAACATAATTCGTTGACATTTCGGACGCTAACTGGAAACGGGGCGCTACGATCAGTTAGAAACAAAACAAGAGAGTAATTTACTTATCATAAGAAGCTATTAAAACTGCAGTTTGTTTGTTTTTTTTAACAAACATAGCTGGTTTCAATCATGCACAATGCGCGCAATAAAATTTACATAAGGTGCTTTTTGCTGATTTATGCAAAAGATATCGTACCATATCGATATGCAAAAGATACGTAATGCGTAGACGACAACGCGAGATGACGTAGTTGTATGCGCAGACACGTCTTTTGAACGTGCGGTACCTACTTAAGCTTCGGGTTACTTGTCTGCAGATCGGTAGTAGGATGGAACGGTACACAAACTCTGAATTGGCTGACATGCATTTGGCGTATGGCGCTGCTGGTTGTAATGGACGAGCCGCTCAGCGGTTGTACGCCGAGCGTTACCCCAACAGGCAAATCCCCTGCCATGCCTTCTTCGCTCGAGTACACCAGAGGTTGTCCACAACGGGATCTTTCGACGGAGGCAGGCCTGAACGGGAGCGATCAGTGAGCACCCCCGACAACGAAGAGGCTGTGCTTAACCTGGTTGAGGACAACCCAGGTCTTAGCACGAGAGATATCGCCAGACATGTTGGCATTTCGCAAGCAACTGCGTGGCGCATCTTACGTTCCCGGAATCTGCACCCCTACCACATCCAGCGGGTGCAGTTGCTCAGAGAGCAGGATTTTGGCCCTCGAGTGGAATTCTCAAGATGGTACTTGGCGATGAGATCCAGGGATCCCCGTTTTGTAAACAGCATTTTGTTTACGGACGAGTCCACCTTCAGCCGGGAGGGAATGTGGAACGCCCACAACAGTCATGTGTGGTGTGATGAAAATCCACATGAAACCAGAAGCCGAGCAGCCCAGGAGCGTTTCTCAGTAAATGTGTGGGCCGGCATTCTGGGGGATTGCCTCATTGGCCCTTATTTGTTACCTGAACGGCTGACAGGTGGAAATTACCTGATTTTCCTGGATCAAGTGCTGCCGCAGCTTCTGGATGAGGCGCACGTACCCGAAGGTTCGCGTCGCCAGATGTGGTTCCAGCACGATGGAGCTCCGGCCCATTACACGAACGACGTGCGTCTCCATCTAAACGCAAGGTATGGCCAGCGGTGGATCGGGCGTGGGGGTCCAGTTCACTGGCCTGCCCGATCACCAGACCTCACCTGCTTGGATTTCTTCCTTTGGGGTTACCTGAAGGCCGAGGTATACCATACACCTGTCAGCAGTGCTGAAGAACTTGTGGCGCGCATTGTGGCAGCTGCAGGGCAGATCAGAGATACTCCTGGCATTGTTGGAAACACACACTCCTCAATGCGACGGAGGTGCGAAGCCTGCATCATGGCCCAAGGTCGAAATTTCGAGCATCTTCTGTAGTGTTATTTTTTGTAAATAAATTTCCAGTATCATTGATGTTTTTGGTCTAAATTTATTCAGAAGTGTTGAGCAGAGGTAGAAAATGTGTTTTCATTATTACTAACTGATCGTAGCGCCCCGTTTCCAGTTAGCGTCCGAAATGTCAACGAATTATGTTTTTTGCCCAAAGCGCCCCCTATCGATGTTTCTTTTTGTACCGTTCAACTGAGTTTCAGAGAGCCCCAGTAAACAGAATCATGAAAATGCATGCCATAAGTCAAGAAATCTGTTTGTTTATCTCTTAGGAGCCTTCGAGTTTCGACCACCCTGTACTTTGACATTTTATTCCGGCTCTTACGCTTTTTGCAGGGCTCTACTTTTGGGTTCAAACTTTAAGTTAGAGTATAAACTTTGGCGAGCATGTGTTAAATTATCAAAATAACGGGCTTAAAGTTGTTGTCTAGCTCTCCAAAGTCTGCAGCGCCCCCTATCCATGTTTTAAGAGATACGCTTATCAAATTGGTACTGAAGAAAGTCTAAACAAACAGAATCATTTCGACGCAACAAGCAAGAAAATCTAACCATTTCCCTAGTTTTTATGACGTTTCGAATTTCGGCACCCAAATTTTCGAAAGCGCCTAGCGCCTTACCATCGCGTCAGGGACCCTACATTCCCTATTCAAAAATGTTCGTCTAGGTGTGCTCTATCGATCCTTAAAGTTTGTCACCGACGAGCTGAATCACCCTGTATATATTTTTTATATATTCCCAGGTCGCTAAATTATTTAGCAATCTTTTAAATATTATACGCTTAGATCATTGCTGCAATTAGCGCACAATCTATGTGTATTATCAATAAGATTTCTACCATGTAGTTATCTGATACCTATTTTAGGATTCCATTAATTTTTTCATTCCTATCATTGCCACGATTTATTTAATGTTTTTTAATTTTCTAGATATGATTTTATCTGAATTTTCTTGTAGTTAGTGTATGATATTGTCCTATATATTTTATATTTGTGCTATAGCTTTACATAATTCTGTACAGATAATCATTTTATATATACATTAATATGGTAGCAATAATTATTTCTATTCATAGATTTAATGTTAATTTGCTTTAGTTTAAATTCATATTACTTTGATCTGAGTAGTTAGTTGGGTAAGCGTTTTGGTTGTCTTTGCATGGTTATAGTTGTTCTAGGATTTGGATGTTATGCGGATCTTTTTAGACTTATTTGTTATAAAATAGTCTAGTGGTTTCTTGCTATTATTAATCTACGTTATTTGGGTTATCATAATTTGGTTTTGGATAATTTTAAGATTGTTTCTGCGTTCTGCTTCTATGATTGTAAATATTGTATATATTTTTTCATACTCAAGTTTTATTATTTAATCAAGGCTAATTTAATTAATTAATTTATTTTTATTATTAAAATTTCTTATTTTTATTGCAATTATTGCATTTTCCATACATAATTTTTATATGGCAGTTCTTAGTAAACATCTCGATACTGGCAAGATACACTTAGCATCTATGCAGTGTAGTGCCCGGTACAGGAATAATTGGGTTGTTCCTGGATCGTCATCCAGCGACCATTTATACTCTCCCCCTCGTCCTTTATTTTTTCGTAAGTGCTATGATTCTCGGTGCAAGACATGTCCATACGCTGCTCAGACACAAATTGTCTCAGATCCTAATTATTCAAGTTTTTGTAAAGCATTTAATGTTATTTATAGTATAAAGTGCAACTTATGTAATATGAAATATATTGGTGAAACATCAGGTCCAATTCATAAACGAATCAATCATCATCGTTCAGACTCTAATAATAACAAAGCAAAAAATATACAATCTACAGCTGAAATTCAACATTTTCATAAACATCTATTTAAAAATACGACAATTGAAATCCTTCAAATTCTAAAAAATAAATCAGAACGTCTTTATATGGAATCATCATATATGAAATATTATAACACAATTTATCCTTATGGACTTAACAGTGAAGTATTTAACAGACCTGTCAAAGTCTTCACATCTATAAATAACAATATTGATTATTCTCCAATTTATCCTACTCTTAATCATAATTTAAATGCTAAAACAACACGTAATAAACGCGGAAAGGGTTCATCATCAGTTGTAGTTTTCAAAAAATCTATCATAAAACAAATTAATGATCTTCAACGAAATTACTTAGAGAATTATAACTGGTTGTTAATTCGTAAAAACATCTTTGCAATTAAAAAGAAACAGCTGGTACAACATTTAAATGTCTTTCTAAGTAAATCTTTCTCTAAACATTTCTCTGATATTTACTTTGACCTTATTATGAGTATGGTTAATCTTTTAAATATTAATATACAAAAAAAAACACAAAATTCAGAACATGAATACTCAAATGATAATTACTTTTTCAAATCACATTTTTAATAAAATTAATATCAATTCTATAATTAATGATAAAAATTGTTTTTTTCCTATCAATAATCTTCATATATCAAAAACCTTTAAATATCCGAATACAATTGGGAGAAAATTTTTTAACTACAATACATTTTCAAAAAATACATCTGCTGCAAGTACTTTTCCGTGTAACTGCAAAGACCCCACTCTAAAAAAATACATAAACAATGATCATGGACATATAATCACTGGAAATCTTGATATTGTTCATGATTTTAAATTGAAACAACTAATGGGTTATGGTACTAAATATAGACTTCCATCTAAATTTAATGTTAAATCTATTATCAAACAGCTTACATATGATATTGATATTTTTATTTATAAAATTTCTATCTCTTATAATAAGCCTATTGAATATTTTAATCAATGGAAGATATTAGTAATTGAAAAATTAACTATGGCTTTAAAAAATAATATTGCTGATTTGGTTTCTATTAATACACAGCATTATTTCCAACAAATTACTAAATTACAAAAAAACTTCGTTATTACATATGTAGACAAATCTCCTAACAATTATGCTATTATATGTAAATCATATTATCACCAACTTCTTACAAATTCTATTTCTTCTAATAAGTCTTTTCAAAAAACTAATGAAAATGTAATTGTAAATAATCGTAAAATTCGAAGTTATTATAAACTTTTAAATATTTTATCTACTAATTTCAATTATCCATATTTAGTTCTTATTCCCAAATTTCATAAAACTCCTATTAAATTTAGGACTGTTACTATTGGTTGTAATACATATAATAATAAAGCCTATACACTTCTCTTAAAAATTCTTAATCAAATATATGTACTTTCTACAAACAATGATAATACACATTGTATAAAAAATAGCTATCAACTTGTTAATATTTTAAATAATCTTCATTCTGTTTGTAATATAACGACATATGACTTCAAAGATCTTTTTAATAATATAGACCTATTAGATTTACATAAAATTATAAATGCATTATTTAAAAAGTATTATAAAAAACTGGATTTACCATCTAATATAGATATTGCATATTTTAAATCTTTAACTAACTTCATTATCTATAATAATTATATATTGCAAGATAATACTTTATATTTACAGCATGTCGGTATACCACAAGGCGGTTGTGCTTCCAGTTTACTCTCAGACTTATACTTATCTCATTATGAACGTAATTTTACTAATAATAATCTACATTTATATCGTTATATTGATGACATCATTTTAATTGAAACTGATCAATCTGCAATTACTCGATTTCCAGTTGATTATCCCACTAATTTGGAATTAACGGAAAACCTTTTATCTAACAATACAATTAACTTCTTAGATCTTAAAATTACAATAAAAGACAATAAAACAATCACAGATTTATACGACAAACGTAAAGAATTTAAATTCACAGTTAATACATTTACAAATTTTAAATCTTGTCTACATCATTCTGTATTTCGTAATATAATACTTAATCATTTATATAGAATAAAATGTTTATGTTCTTCTCCTCTAATTAACAATAATATTAAAAAACTAATTTATGATGCATTAAATCATGGTTTTCCAAAAAAATTCATATATTCATTAATATACAATTAGTACTTTTCTTACATGATCTATAAACACAAATTAACACATGCGTAAACAAAATTACAAAAAAATTATAAAATAAAAAAATATCTATAAAAAATAAAAAATTGTAAAATAATATAAAAAAAATATTATAGGTGTGTTGGGTGGGTAGATGTTAGAGTACGGAGGAGGGTGGTGTTGTCTGGATAATACGCAATGGTTAATTATTTATAAAAAAAAAAAAAAAAAAAAAAAAGAAAGAAACGGGGTTCTTGTATTATTACTATATTTTTGTTATGTATTTTATGTGGATGTTGATTTGATATTTTATATGTAAATTGGAGATTTTCATTAATATTATAATTAGCTTAATTATTCATTAATCTAATTTACAATTATTTGTTATTAAATTTTAATTTACTAAGGACAATATCATATTAATTACTAATAGTATGCCACTCTTAGTTTAATGTTTTTGAATGTCCCACATTCATACTTTATGGATTTTTATGGATGTCTGAAAATAATCCTCATTCTATATTTGTACTTTTTAAGTAATGGGATTTTAAGTATTATTTAACCTTCTATATACTTCCACATGTTTTTTATTTCCTGTTCATTTTATAAATATCTTATATATAATTCATTAAAAAATAATTTTTAAATTATTTTTAATAATTATTTATATTAATTATTACTGAATTTATTTTGTTTTATAGCATATAGCTATATGCTATATATTATCAATGTTCTAGCATTATTAAACTCTTCGTTTAGTTTAAATCAGTTAGCTAATAGAATATATTGTATGCTTTTAAATTTTATTAACAATAGTTTTAAATACATTGTGTGATTTATATTAGGTTTATAATTCTCTCTATATAAGGATTTGTTTGGTTTTGCTGTTTAAACAGTTATTTACATTCAAAAGCTTACAAATTTTTATCTTGCGATAAATGTTTAATATAATTAATAACAGATGGCAGCACCAACTCTCTTGTCTCTTTCAGATTGCTCTAATTTTTATTTTTTCTAGCTCCATTTCAGTTATAATTTATACACCAGGGTGTATTTTTAGCTAAATTTTGACGATATTGTTAAACTGTTATCTATTAATTTAATTGTGCATTTTAAATAATGTAATTAATATCTATTTATTTTATATTAGATTAAATTTGTATTACAAGGTATTTCAAATTTTATTTCAAAATGTATTAACTGCATCCTTTGGTATCATTTACTGTGATTTCTTAACTGTTTTATTCACCTTAATCTTTTTGATATACTGGTTGACATGTGCACATGGATTTTTGTAAAATACTGAAATATTAATAGGTATGGTGTTTATTATTTATATTTTATATCCTATAAATATTTAAATACGTTTTATTGATTCTTCCATTTCATATTATTTGTTTCTATTCTGCTTTCATTTTTAATCAATTCACTTGATTTTTGTGGTTGTCTGGGCACAGGGGAAAATTAATTTTAGCTTTAGCTTATTTTTCCCACAGAAAACAACCATTTTGCTTATATCATTGAATTCTGTGCCCTTGATAACGTAATTCAATGTATAAGCTTTTCAATTTTTGTCGGTGTCCACTTTTTTCTTTTTTCTTCCATAATAATTCTTATAATTTTTTTTAATACTTACAGCTTTAATTCATAATAATTGACGGTTGTAGGTTATGTTTAATTAATGTAATATATATATATATATATATATAAATCCTAATTCGTGTAATTTAAAACACGGAAAAACAACTAACTAACTGTAACTAAAACAATAAACAACAAATCCAAGAATAACTAATAAAAAAATTAAAATTGAAGACAAGCAACAAGGCTAATGACTTGCGCTACGGGGTTAAACATGTTTGACGTGCACAACATCCCCCTCATTTGCCAAGACCAAACAAATTAAAAATTGAAAAAAATGAAAACCACATACTAACCCGAAACCATCAAATGAAATCCGCGAATGTCCACTCCACACCATAGAATTACAAGTTCTTCTATAATTCTTTGGTCCACACCACTAAGCTATTTTCGTCAAGTGTCACGTATCGATAGGGAGATGGGGGCACATGTGAACACGGGGCACATGTGAACATCGTAACTTTTCGATAGTTATTATAAATTTTTTTGTTTGAAAAAAATTACTAAAGATGATAGCACCTGTAGACATATGGTAAAAATTTTTTGAAGCTCTTTGATATTTTGTTTGTCCTCTGTAGCCAAAACACTGTTTTTAGATCTCAAAAGTAAAATCTTTGTTCCAAGTTGATAAGCGAATAACTTTATTTATATATTCATTTATTTGAATTTGAGTGTTTTAACATATACTATGAATACTACTAAACATTTTTGATACAGTTCTTTTTCTTCTAAAATTATGATTTATCAATTTAACAAAAGTAGCAATGTGGGGTACTTGTGGACAGACTAGTTGGGGCAGATATGAACAGTTCATAAATGCCCTAATAATCATTCTGTGATTCTGTTCCTTTCAGTTAACTTAATGAGAAATAACGTAAGTTTCATTATCTACAATTTTCTTGAAATAGAAGATATTTTCCTCACACAAAGTTTATTTTGTATTGCAACTTCCACAAACACATCTTTCAGCAAATATATAAAAAGCAACAAGCTCGTTTGCGTTCAATTGTACTTTAAATAAATTTTATGTTTTCTAAAATGCAATAAGTGTTATATACTAAACGGTTTACAATAATATTTTTTATGCATTGTTAATACAAAAGTATTACCTTGAACAACTTTGCAAATTTTTCTGTTACATTTGTTCTAACCTTGCAATGATGGATTACTTCCATCTCTAAAACAGTTATGTATATGATGCTTTGAATGGAGCTATCGATTCAAAATACCATATCCATAAATACCAGTAATATTTTAAGAAAGTAAAATTTTTAAACTGATAGCTACCGTAAAATCCCGATTCTACCCCCCCCCCCTCTTTTAAAAGCAAAAGAAGTTGGGGGGGGGGGGAGTTATAGTCGAGATTTTTTTAATCATTAAAAAACCTTCTTTATCTATAATTTACAAGTAAATAAGGGAAATACAGGAGTGATAATCTTTCGCATTTCGGCAGATTTCCAATAAATAATATGTAAATGCCCCCTCCCTAAAATTTCCCTCAAACAAAAACCCTTAAGCAAAATTTAAAAGTTTTAATTTCATTTTTAAAATTGCTTCTTTATTTTTTTATTTTATTTCAACAATATTTAATGAATCCTCTAAGCTTCTCACCTCCAAATCTACTTATTTTCATTTTATAATCCTTTGCTTAAACATATCACCCAGAAACCTGAGAAATATATATATTTTTTTTTCTTTATGGTGAATTTAAAAGGTAATATAACTAATGATTACGATGACAAATGAATAACAGAATAAAAAGCATGTTAAAGGATATTTTTTCCTTGTGTTCACATGTGCCCCACGTGTGTTCACAACTACCCCGCTGATGGGGCACATGTGAACAATTTTTTGAATTTATAAAACTATTAAAAAATGTAAGAAAAACTATACAGGTGATTTTTAAAATATTACCATGTGTAAAAGAAAGTTCTGTTTACTATATTAAGTAGTTTTTGTTTATAGAAATTAATCCAGTTATGAGAAAAAGCTATATTTATGCGAACTGTTCACATGTGCCCCCATCTCCCCTATATCACCATCATCGAACAATTCCAATGTTTTATTTCGATAGCTTTTTTTCTTGATGAAATTGAGAGTTAAATCTTTCAGAAATTGTATTGGGTAATTTTGCTTACTGGCGTTTATGTAAAAGTGAAAAAATTTACCAATCATTTCATCAATATTTGAACACAAATTTACAATACGGTTTAAACCATTTAAATATGTATTTCTAAAAATTGAAAGATGCACGTTTATATTAAAGTTTAATATTTTTATTGTATCAAAATCAAAATAATTTCTTTTATCGTAAATACTATGTACTAAAATTCCGTTTATAATTTCCAATTTAACATCCAAGTAGTAGACTGTGCTTTGATTTTATGGTGCTCTTTAAATTTAAAGTATTTGGATAACATTTAAATTGATAAATTTCCTTATTGTTGTTCAGCTTAGCTACCAATATATCATCTATATATCTGTATATCTTTAAATCTTTTCCCAACATTAGGGGAGACCGGGGGAATGGCGACACCTTAAGGGAATTTAAATTTTTTCACCTCAAAAAAATGTTTATTTTTTAATAGTAAAAATTCTAAAGCTGAATCATGATCTTTAGTATCTGTATAAATTTAACTGTAATCATAACTGTAAAGTAAGCATACATAAAAAAATATTTTTTAAACCTCTGCATAGTGGCGGGATTACCCATAACACTGGGGTAATTCCGCCACTGTACCGGGGTAATGCCGCCACTCTTTAATGACCTAGTACATGCATCAAATGGATACTAGGAAACACACAACCTACTGAAAATAGTTAGAAAGCAATGTAATTGAGCAGAATAATGGTTAAGCTTACAATTTACTTCATATTGCAAAAGTCAATCTGCTGAATCGGCTCCACTACATTGAAATGAGGCCCTTTCTCACACGATTTGCATGGCGGCGGCATTACCCCGAGAGGACAATATGGCGGAAATCCCCAAGCAAAGCCGAAAGAAGAACTGAACTTGTTCAACACATTGCATCAAAATGTCGGCGAATGCATGTAGATTACGGGTCATGTTATCTTAAATACCTAATGTTACAATAAAAGTGCTTATCTCTACTCATTTGAAGCTCCAAAATAACAAGCAACTAGATGAAAACTACATTTTTCACTAGAACAAACGAACGACGTGCAACAAAGTCACTCCCACTTTAGGCACTGTTTATATTGTTGACCGCTATAGTGCAGCCACATTCACTATCTCAAACTGCCCTTAGTTTTTAAACTAGGTGGGGTGGCGGCATTCACCCGGTCTCCCCTAAACCGGCTTCGTATGTAAACAGATAAATATCTTCAAGGATGGAACTGCAGCTACCCTCCATTGGAATACCTCTCACTTGTTTATATATGTGTTTCCCTTCAAACAGATAAATCTCACGAACAACAAATTGAAATAAATCAGTGAACTGCTCAGTACTGATATCCTGTTCTTTAGATTTCTTGAAAAAATCCATAACTTTGTACTTCAAATCATCTAAATTTATGCTATTATACATATCCTCAAAATCATATGTATGCAATCCTGTAATGTTTTTCTTAGCTTTTTTAGACTTTTTACTAGTCCATAACTGTTTTTTATTATTATCGACAAATATTCATTTATGGCTTGATCTAAAATCTTTTGTAATATTTCAACAATTTTTTATTTACACATTCCAGATAAGTAGCAAACCCACAAGTTACGGTTCTAAAAGTAATTGGGTTTTTATGGAATTTTGGAATCATAACAAGATAAGGAAATTCTGCACTTTTTGCTTAGATTTTATTTTTTTATAGAACGCCTTCACTGTGTTTACAATAGCCTGTTTAGCAGATTTTAGTAGTTGATAAATTCCCTCATTATTGTAGGTTTCCCTTAGACTATCACCATACAATTTTTTGCATATTATAGTATAGTTAGTGTTTGCTTTATCCACATAGGTAATGATAAAATTATCCTGTAGATTTTTTACGGATTTAATCAAATTTTTGTAAGAATCCCCCGAGACACCCTCAAAATCTTTATGGTAAAAGCGTTTAAATTCTTTTAAAATATAGTATCTCCATTCCTCAAAAACACTTTTTGGTAAACCATATTTATATATTAATTTTTGAATGAACATGTCTATATTATTTGACAAACGTTTTGTAGCTAAACCTCTACTCACAACTCTCCTCAATCTGTATTTTGTACCGTACCTCATGTAATTTCTGAGATTTGTATCTGCCACTATAGTTAGATCTCCGGTAAGAATATGTCCGTAATTTGAGTTAACGTAGTCTTTATATTCAACTTTATTACAGTGACAAACACTGTTCTCGAAACAGTTCTGCAAATCCCACGAATAACTGCTGTAATTAAATATAACTCTGCCTAATGGTTTATCGTATTTATAAGCTTTAATAATTTGTATGTTTTTTGTCTGGCTGGCTTATTTAAAATGCCCTTAAAATTAGCACCCCTAAAATGGTGCCCCATGTAATCCAATACAAAATATATCTTATTCTCTATATAAACTTGATTGTTTTTCAACTCAAGATAACCTTTTAGATTCTGCTTACCTATTCTTAGCAAATCAACCTCTATATCTATAGTTCCGTTTCCAGTATGTTCATATAAATCTTTTAATAAGTCAGGTATTAACTCCTTTTTCACATTGAAAATTGTGTATTTTGTTGTTTTAACAATATTGCCTGAATTAATATTGACAATAGCACTTTTAATCTCCTTACTACAATTCAGATCATTAATTTTGACTTTTTGTCTATTATGTACAGTCGTGGAAAAAAATAAAAGTAAACACCCCCTACTAACTCCTCAACAAATTATCGTAGACGAAAGTTACTGGTACCAAACGATTGGAAATAAAGTCTACTTTTAAATGATGTATATAAAATTTTCTTAGGGGGTCATCTACATATTAAAACGAATCCAAACTTAATTTTTTTCAATGGCAACACCCAATTTTAACGAGATATTTCAAATCTTCGGTTCAAACTATGCCTAGACTTCAAATTTCAAGTCATTTGAATGATAAGTTTTTGAATTATAAGCATTCAAAATTTAGTGCTTCTAATGTTAAATTACATTTTCATATTTTTATTTATATCTCCTGAAACTATGCCCCTAATGTGCTAATTTTTTTTGGAGCAATAATATTAATATACCCAAACATAAATATGCTGAATTTGCAATTTTTATAATTTTATGATATGAATTATGAATTATGAAATCAATATTCGAAAAAATTATGAATTGCAACTTACAATTTTTTTGACGGATTTAGATTTATTAAGTCCTGCTTTATGGAAATCCAAAATTTCACATTTTTCTATCAAGTAGTTTTCAAATTATGCTTAAAAAATGGCAAAATGATGGTTTAATAAGGGGCCGTCTATGGTAGAAATGAGCTAGATATTTTGAAATTTATTCTGCTGTCCTGTAATCTAACAGGCTTCATTGACTCCTTGAGTGGCGCTTAACCCCTTCGGGACGGGAGCCTTTTACGAAATTTTTAGCCTTTTGTCACCGTTTTTTTAAAACAGAAATTTGTGTCTTGTTGAATCGAGAAAATGCGCTGATTAAATAAGGCAAATTTTACAGTAAAATTTTACTGGTGAGGAAAAATAAGGATTCTAAGCGCTTCATGCGGCACGTATATACGCTCGTCCCCAAGGGGTTAAAAACCTTCATGCATTAATTCGAGTTACAAATCAGCTTTCCTTAATAATTTAGAATCTTTTATAAATAAATATAGAATGCAGAAAACAAACCCCTTTCACCAAGAATGCTAAAATAGTAATATTTAAAAACAAAAAGTTATATGGTAGTTGAAAATGATAATCCACTTTTACTTTCATCTTTGAAAGCAATACAAATTGTTGTTGTATTAACTTTTCTTTTTTTTTCCACAGTTTCTATTTCATTTTATTTAATTGTCATGGAATTAAAAAATGTTTTCAATTCCATGTTTTGCGAAATGTACTATCTCAATCTCCTGTTCTTCCTTCGCACTTTTAATCTTTCTTATATCTGTTTTGTGGTTGTTAAATCTTTTATTAAAAGCACCAGACGTTTCTCTTATGTATGACATGTTTAAACAATTTTCATCCACGGTATTACAATTATCATTCTCAGCTTGTATGCAGACTTTACATCTTTTATCTTTGCATTTTCTAAATTTTAAATAATTGTTCCCACCATCTGTTCTCATATTTTTATTATAAAAATATCTAGTTTTATACTTCTTTTCTACCTTGCTTTTCTTCACATCATTCTCCCTTATCTCTAAAATTTTACTGTTTTAAACATATCTAGTTTTATATTTAGTACTACCACTTTCAGATGAAACCATATAATTACTATAACAATTCAAATTACATTTTTTACTGTAGTTTCCATACATTTTATAATTTTTATTCAGCTTTTCCCTTTTTCATAAATTACACAATCCCGGTTCTCCTCCTCATACTCAATAGTAACTCTGCTCTCACCAATCTGTTCATCCACATCATTATCCATACCATGGTTATATTTTGACGATCCACTTCCTACCATGTAATCAGAAGCCGACCGGGCACTATGGTCATTTTTCAATTTCCATATTTTGCCGGTATCGTAATCAAAATTAGTTTTACAATTCATGAGTCAAAAAAATTTATGTATAGACATATAATACACAAAGTAATCAACATATTTCCAAATCAATTCTCATACACCAAACAAGTGCTCCAAATTCAAAAACCACAAAAATTCCCAACAATATCAATCATCAGCTATATCAAATCTATTAACCACTGAAGATGAGGACGAACCAGGAATCATGCAAACTTCAAATAATTAACACGATAAATCAATTAATCAACAAACATTAAATCTACAAAACCAAAGAAGCACCAATTAACAACATTATAAACAAACGGACCACATTTCAGTTCATATCCAGTACATAGTGTAATAGCAAACTCTATTTTAGCCCTTAAGTTCACCATTTCACAAATCCATGCAACTCATAACTATCCATATGTATATAATTTACAACCAAGTGCAAACATAGCCACGCCATCAATTTCCACAGGTTAATGTATTGAAAAATCCTAATTCATGTAATTTAAAACACGGAAAAACAACTAACGAACTGTAACTAAAACAATAAACAACAAATCTAAAATTGAAGACAAGTCTTTGAGTTCTTTTCTTGGAGTTTTTTCTTCATTATACCCCATACGTTTTCGATGGGATTAAGTTCTGGTGAGTTTGGTGGCCAAGGAAGTACTACCTTAATGCTGCGTTGGCGTAACCAATTCTTAGTTGACACCGAGGTATGCGGTGACGCTAAATCTTGTTGAAAGATGAAATCATCTTCAAGTAAATATTCTGATGATGGAATCATGCAATATTCCAAAATTTCTTTATATATCTGAGAGTTAACCTTTTCGTAGACGATGCATAACTTTCCAGGTGCTTCTGCACTCATGCAACCCTGAACCATGACACTAGCAGCAAATTTTACGGAACTTTTAAGGCATTCTTTATCATATGCTTCTTGCTTCATTCTCCAAAATCGAATACCTTGATTACCATATGAAACACAAAACATACTTTCATCACTAAATAATTTATTTTTCCAATCTTCTTCGCTCTTGATTTACACCAATTCAATCTTTGACGCTTTTGTTTTGAAGTCATGAGAGGTTTTTGTTTTCGATACACGAGATTCAAACTTAAATTTATGGAGACGTCTTAATGTTGTCGATGTAGAAACTTCAACTCCTTCTTCTTTCCATTTTCAGTGCAAGAATCACACACTTTTAAAACGGTTTTTTTTAACTATACGCTTCAGTTTCCTTTCATCTCTAGCAGATGTTTTTGGTTTTCGGCCGTCATTTCGGGGATTATTTTGAAATTTTCCATTTTTTGAATATTGTGTTAGTATTTTAATAACGCTTGAGAGCGAACAATGTAAATAATTCGCTATATAAGATTGATTTTGATTACTACCGTGATGATACAAATCAGCCATACGAAGTTTAATATATTCAGGAATATCACTCGCATGACCCATTTTAAGACGAAAAAGCAAACAATCTGCAAAAAGAATACAGATTTTAAATAAAATAGTCTGAATTTAATCAATGATACCACCAGTTATGAATTGGTGATAATTAAAGGAGAATTAATGTGAAATATTCTAATATTTTGAACCACTTGAATAAATATTCTAATATTTTGAACCACTTGAATAAATATTCTAATATTTTGACTTTTCAAAATTATTTTTTCAATTAATAAAAATTATTTTTTCAATTAATTTTTTCAAAAATGATATTAATTTTAAGATAATAAATGAGTTTAATGAACAATAACTTCTTAAAAAATATATCGTTTCCATATTTGCATTAAAAGACATTAAATTACCAAACGATATTTTCAATTTGTAAAAAAAAAGTAGTTATTCTAATATATTGAATATGAGATGTATAGTTTAAAGAATACGCCGTAATGGTATACATAATACAGTTAAAATTTGCTTTGAGACCTTAGTAATATTAACCCTAAAACTACCGGAAATTTTACTCAAGTTTTATAAAAACATTCTACACCAGAATTTTTACTTAAAACTATTTAATTTGTTTATTTAACTTATTATTGTCTGATTTATACATTTAGTTTGTTTTGAAGAAATTTCTGGTTCGAATAAATATTTTGAATGTACATGTCGGGTCCATTGGACCCTTCTGGTAGACAGAGGGTTAAGCGGAAACTACTTTCTATTTTATTAATATTCTATTTTATTAATATTATTTCTATTTTATTAATATGTTTTCTATTTTCAAAATTTATTTTAATGTCAATTTAAAATGGAAATGAAATTCAAATGACGGCTTTACAATTGAATGTTATGTTTTAAACCACGATGTTAAATTAATGAGGAAAATACAATGACTGTTTTTATGTATTCAGCCACTAGTTAGCCGTCAGCAACAGTGAGATAAAATGTTTTATATATAATTTATTTTTGTTAAAAAATGAAATATAATTTTCTAATGTGCAGCGAACTTTCAAAAGTAATCAGCTATCAGCAAATAATTGTGTAAATATTTTTATAGATCTTATAATCAGCCCTTTATGTTGAGTTGTTGCAAGGCTAAGACTGGTTACCAGACTTAACCACCTGACATTACTGGAACATTTACCCAACTACTGAAATTATGACGCTGTCGAATAAATTTTAATATTGAAAATCATTATTGTTTTAATAATATATTAGCTGTGTCGCAGACTTCGGATTGCATGAAATCTTTCGATTTCTTGAGGAAAAATAAATCTCAGTATTATTGCACATTTAAAAAAATATATATACACTATAAGGTGACCGCTCACTTGCAATTTTAGACGTTTTGTTAAATATCTAGAAAAATCTATGAGTAATTAACCTGAAACTGCAGGAGTGTAAGCAGTATAGTATAGGTCATTTATTTCCGCGAAGATTTTTCCCGAAACTCCATAGGGGACCGTTAACAAAGTGAAAAAGAACGAATATCTTTTGGATAACCCTGTAAAAACTATTGTAGTAAAAGCGTTCAAACTCAAGATTAGTAATAAGTGGCTTATTGTAATATACTGTGTTCATTTTTATGAGGATAGCATGTATACTCGTAGAAAAATTAAGGTTTTTATAAAAACAGTCCCAAATTTCGCCAAGTTTTTTGCTTATAATTTACAGAGTTCTTAATATAAAAAGAAGTTATTTTCAGAAAATATGACAAACAACATTATACATAATATTCTGAAATCAGAATTAAAAAATAATAAACATTGGATGAAAAATGAGCAGGTTTACTAACAAATGTTTCACTGCGCATGTGCGAACGCAATCAAAATAAAATATGCATAATGTGTTAACTAAGTATATGGAGCAACTTTTGTGAAAGTCTCAAAATCATAGCTTGAAAATTCTGAAAATTATCGTCGATAGAATAAGCTCGAAATCCGTTGTTCCCAAAAAGAAGCAAAAAGATGAGGGTTTGTATCAAATATCTCTTGATTAGTGCCAAGATAGTGTACACAATATTGCACGTACTACTATATTTGGATACAACCACTCATCTTTTTTGCTTCCTTTTGGGAACAACAGATTTCGAGCGTATTCTATCGACGATAATTTTCAGAATTTTCAAGCTATGATTTTGAGACTTTAACAAAAGTGCTTTCACGGCACTGCGTTTCATATTCTAGGAGGGAGTAGTTGTGAAATACAAATACACAGCCAGATTTTAATATCATACATTAAACTATAATAATATGGAAAGAAGTTTGTGTGTAAGTGTATCGACGGTGTTTTCAAAAGACCGCTGCACGTAGAGCTACAAAATTTGAGAGGAAGATACTTCTATATATGTAGTTTTGCACCTTGAAGCCCAATTTTGGAAATTTTTATTAGATTTTTTAAATTTTAATTTTTATGCGCTTTTTCACTTTTTGAGACAATTTTTCAACATTAATACATAATCAAGTTTCAATCTTTTAGCCCCATATAGTAAATTTTGTCCTCTTTTCAATAATGTTTATTTCATGAAAACCAGCCCGAAATAATGCTAGATATTAATTAAAAACGCATTAAAATACTCATAAAAAAGCATTTTTTTCCCGAATCGGTAAAAAATGGCGCATGTGTTGGACTTGATTTCCGAGTGAAAATGAAAGATAATGACAATTTTCACTAATTGGCTAAAATTAAGAAAACCGATAAAGATATTTATTAGAAAATTTAAGAGCAATGTAGAGTTTTTCTTTACAACCGAATTCCAATTTTTTCGAAAATCGGTCAATAATGTTTCTTAATTTTTGCAAAAAAATTGACGGCGACGGGACAAAAATTCCAAGAAAGAACCAAGCATTTCATTATAAACTGAAAGGAGATCCGTTTCAGCAGATAAGCCGACTCCCTATCTAATTTGGTATGTGAAAGGATATTAATTAGTAAACTTTGCCATATGCTAAAAACATAATTTAAATGGATTTTATCAAATTAATCGAAGATTATTAATGTGTTCTGTGGCAATAGTCCCTCGACATGAGTTAAGAGTTTGTCTATAAGGGCTTCCCCCCCCCCTTTATTTAAATTTAAAAATATGTTTTACTCAATATAGACTTCAGTTACTACCATTTTCGAACATCAATAACACATTCTTTTCTCGGGTTATATGGGTTCGATTTCATCAGGAATGAAAATATTCAGAAGATAGAAGCATCCCTTTTTAATTTCAGTTTTTAGCCGTTGATGTGTACATTGCCGTTTGTCGTTAATATTAAAGCATCCTCACTGGACTAGAAATGATCGTGATCCTTGTATATCCTCCTTTCTTATTTTAAAAGCTAAGCATGATTTATTTTATTAAGAATTGGGTATTGGGCAAAGAAAAGAGAGGACACCCCATGAATAAAAAATACTGCAAAACATAGTTCAAATTTAGGAAGCATGGCAACCTCATTTGTTGTCTTGGGACATCATGGGATTAAGAAAGATTTGCAGAAGAAAGTCTAAAATTCAGTCACTCACGTTACACAGATTTTAGACCTTGTTTATAAAAATGATATTTTAATTGATATTTGTCAGAAAAATTCATAAAAAATTAATTGTGTACATAAAAGTAACTTTCACATTATAATTCTTATGTGATCCGCAATTCAATTTACATAACTGAGACTAAAAGGCTACCTTTCTAATAATTTTCGATACATTTTTTCATAGCTTAAATTCTATAAGAGCGCTACTTTGTAGGTTAAAATTCTATAGAAAATTTATTTATTTATTTTTAATTTCCGTTAATTTTTTTAAAATCTGAATTATTGAAATTTTTTACCTTGGAAGTTTACCAACTCGTATAGGGGATGCGATAAGCATTTGGGATAAGTCTTGGGAGAAAAAAATGCACCACTCAATGCTGTTCTATCACCAAATTGTCGCAGAGAGGTGTGAGAGGTACCATTCGACTGGGAATTGCGTCTATTGTACGGGATCGCCTACATATTTAAAAATATAGCAACTTCCAATTTTCAAATAATAACAACCCCACTTGACACGATTTTTAAGTTTCTGGGACCAAGGTAGTGTGAGAAATCCACAATATCTCCCTCAAAACCCCTGTATACTGCTCTGAAAATAACACAGGGAAAGCAATGTAAAAGCAACTATGCTCTGATTTTTGGCTAACTCCAGAAAACAACGCTAAACTTCAATAGGTTCAATCAGTCATCACCAATCCTCCCGGTTGACGTTATAGCGAAAGTTACTTTAGTACGAAGGGCGGAGAAATCCTTCTTTCAACTCACCGGAGACCACCCGGTGAAATCTATTAACCCAAAGCGAAAGTTTTCGACTATGAGATCATGAAATGCTCTTTCACCACATGGGAGCGAACCTTGTAAGTGGCAT
The DNA here is from genome assembly GCA_963932465.1 of Maratus speciosus. Taxonomy (NCBI): domain Eukaryota; kingdom Metazoa; phylum Arthropoda; class Arachnida; order Araneae; family Salticidae; genus Maratus; species Maratus speciosus. The sequence continues at coordinate 279,740,045 of OZ010787.1, read as the reverse complement.
CATGCATCAAAGATCCGAAATGCCAGAAAAAACAACCATTGTTCTGTGAGAAAGATGCAGAGGATGATATAAGCGAATGCAAGAAGATTCTAAGGAGTTTTTGAATTGGATCGTGATTCCATTTCTGTTTGAGACTCAGAGTCATAGCTTTGAGGTAGAGATTTGTTTCTTTGGGCAATCACAAAGGATTCCTATTGGTTTTAATTCAGAGAATAGCCGGCGAGGCTTATACTTCCAGGTGTGGAATAGAATGAACGATTAGAGGTCTGCACGGGCCATAATTTCCAGTTCCGGTCTCTGCCCGATACAAAAATTAAAAGTTCGGCCCGAGCCCAGCCCGGGCCATACAAAAAAAATATTGGCCCGACCCCGTAAAAATGGTTAAAAGGGCCCGAGCCCGGGCCGTAGAAAAAATTATTGGACCAGCCCGAGCCCGGCCCGGCTGAATTTCTACAAAACATTGATTTTTACGTCGATTTGGTTAAAAATTGTCTCGTACGAGGAGTTCTAACCAAAAATATTTATCTTAACTTATTTTTTTCATGTTTATAATCTTCATTTTTATAGAAATGCTACAGGCTGTGATATTTATTTTTTTAATGAATCTCTATTTCTTGTATGCAAATGTTTCAGTTATCATTAATATTTTTAATCCATATTCCATGTATTGAAGTGTTAAAAATCTGGAAAATGCTATACAGTAAACCCTAAGACGGAATTGCATTGAAAAAAAATGCGTTTTAGACAAGTTCCCTTCTTAGCAAGTGTAAATGTATTATATATTGTTTTCTTACGTATTAGTATATAAATTTTGCATGGATCAACACGTTTTTCTGTTTAAAACAGGATACCGTCATAGGCAGGTTCTTTGTCACACGTTTTACTATATTTTCATTTAGCTATATTTTAAAAGACGTAGAAATCTACTATTCTTTAAAAAGAATGATTTTTAATGTTTAATTGTAGAATTAATGGCGATTTAAAAATGTATGCATTTTTTGCAAAAAATTTTGTGCCAAGCCTAATTTTATTGACTTTTGAACCGACGAGGCCACGAAGAGACAATGATTTTCATATGGGTTGGGTCAAAACTAGGAGTGAAAATTTCAGTCGTGAAGACTAGGAATGAAACCAGTCCCGGCTCTGAAAAAAAGAAAAATAAATTGGGCCCAGCGCCGGTCCGAAATTTCAGGAAAAAAGTAAGGCCTGAACCCGACCCGGCACGTAAAGAGTAGAAGTAGACACTAGGCCCGGTCTCCAGAAGCCTCCAGAAAAAAGTATGGCCCGGGCCCGATTGAAAAGTGTGGAGACGCCCGGTCCGAGTGCCGTGAATGAAAATAGGTCCGCGGGGCGGCACGTGGAGATCTCTGTGAACGATATCCAGCCCGGACTTAAAGCAAGGAAAGCGAACCGACCTCCTGTCAATCACAAAAGCGATTTCATCCCGAGCGGCGCACATTGGGACATTTTAATGATCTAGGTGGACAAAATTATTTCGTTGAAGTTTAATTAGTTTTTGCTTTTTTTTTAATGCATCACTAATAAAATACTCAAACAGGGATAAATATTTGGCTATTTAACAACAATGTCTTAAAATAAAAATACAGAGTGCCCACTAAAGTCCGTTCCCACCCTCTTAACTTCCGAACGACTGCATCTATATTCATAAACGTGGTGTCTAGGTATAATAAAGAAGCTATGAGTTATTAGATGAGACCGCTTACAGCGCCACCTGGTGCAAAATGGCGGCATTAGCGTTCCTATCGCGAAAACTGTTCGAAATATTGGATAAAAGTGAATGACAAATTTGTAGAGCATCATCAATTTAGCTCGAAAGGACACCTTGTGAACATGAATGCTAAATGAATCTATTTCTGAACATGAATCTCGTTTTCGAGAAGGAATACTAATTCAGCTGTTTTGCACCAGGTGACACTGGGAGCGGTGTCATCTGGTAGAGCATAGCCACTTTACTATACCTAGACACCACTTTTATCACTATAGCTGCAACCGTTCGGCAATTAAGAGCATGGGAAGGACTTTAGTAGGCACCCTGTATAATGCATTATAAATAATGCGTTAAACATACTTATTTTACAATTAAGTAAAAAACAATTTAATGCACACATGTAAGTTAACATTCATTTCTTTTTTGTATTTTTGTCTCAGAATTGCTCGAGAAATTTGTGTAGTCATCCTGAAAAGTAAAATTTAAAAAATAAAATCATATTAAAAAAAAAAACTTTAATGTTTTGTGGTACCCTGTAAAACATATAAATGCTACCAAAATTATTTTCGTTGGAAAAAATGCTATTGTGTGAATAAATAACCTATATAAATTTTATTCAATTTGAAATAAAATTTTCTGCATATAGACGGCAATGTATCCGAATTTTTTAGGTGTCCCTGTAGAAGAAATACAGCTGCTACGCACTTTATTTTCAATTTAAAAAATGCTATTGTGTTGCAATAACCTATAGTAATTTTGTTGAAATTTAATTAAAATTTTTGCTTTTTAGCAAGAATCTTTCCGCAATCTTTTGTGTGCCTCTATAAAAAAAAAGCATGATTTCTACGTTCGTCAAATTATAAATTAATAGAATTGTCATCGGAGACATGTAGGAAAAGTTTCAGCTCAATCAGAAAGTGGTTTAAAATTGTCTTGCAAGATTTGAACTAATCTTTTATGTATGTCGCCCTATAAAAAAAGCGTAACTGCTACGTTCCATAAATTACAATAATATTGCATTGTCATCAAAACTACAAAACCTAAGCAAAGTAGCAGATCAATCAGATTATCGAAATTGGTTTAAGATTAACTTGCAAGTTTTAATGTAAATTCTTGTGAAGACCTGTAGAAACAGTAGTCTAAACAAACTTCTACGTTCTTTAAATTAAAGTAATATTGTATTGTCATTCAAATTACACATGTATTCATTGTTTTGGCTCAATAGGATAATTAAAAGTGGTTTAAATTTGACTTGCAAGATTTGAACTAAACATACATACATGCACTGCAAGTTAATAGGATGCTTGTTTATTAATAAAAACTTAATGATTAGCAGACATTTTCAGGATTTTTAAAAATTTTTCAATACTTTAGGAATGGCACTTTGATTTAAAAAAATGCTTGTTGCTGAATATGTTAAAAGTCGAGATGAAATTGTAAACAACATAAAAGGTCATCCAGAATTACAACCTTTGAAAAAAGCGGTTAAGTGGGTTTCATATTGCTGATTTTCAAACAAAAGTGGGTTAAATCTGACCTTGACAAACCTGTGACATATGTTCAGCAAACTCGTGCTTTCAAATAAAACAGAATAGTCACGACGTGATTTCAAACTTAGAGGAAGCTAGTACAGCTTTTGAAACTCCCTCAAACCAACTGCGCAAATGGCTTCTTTACGGTCATAATTAATCGGCACCTCTGATTTTTTTTTTCTGGCAAAACTTGTACGGATCTCGAAAATACAGACATTCAGCTATCAGTACACGCGATTTTGTCAAATTCCAAGATGCTCGGAAAAATGAATTTGAAGTGGTAGCGTATGCTTTCATGGATCCGCTCTCATTAAAAACAAAGAAATATTTAATATATTCAGAAAAGATATTAACACAATAAGAATAAACGTCCCACTGTGCGGCGTGAAGGATCCTGCTACGATAGCAAAAGGAAGAGGAACTATTTCTCTCTTAAAATGATAAAAACTTTATTGAGAACTTTATTGACTTTGAAGTGTCATAATTCAGAGGAGAAACTGTTGGACTCTTTTTTTAATTGACATAGATTATAAGCTAAATAGAACCCAAGTAAAACGTTGCGAATCTCATTTAATCATGAATTCTCATTTTGTTAATATCTTTTCTGAATATAATAAATATTACTTCGTTTTTAATGAGAGCGGATCCATGAAAGCATACGCTACCACTTCAAACACAACATCAGCCTCCGTCACAGTAGTATGGTAAAACCTATAGTTTGTATACTTTTCTTAAATCTTTATAACGTTATAGTGTTTATCTATAAGTTAAAAATAAAGTTAGTATATTACAAGTAAAATTACAGGGAACATTTAATTAGTCAATAGAAAAATTATATAGGAATGAACTTACTTTAAAAGAAAATTATTTCTATAAAATTTGTCCATTGTTGGTCTAAGATTTTCTTTTCTGCGGATGCCATCGATAACAGAAGACGGTCACCTTATACTTCGAAAAGTAAAATTTATTTATATCGCAAAACTAATGACTGTGATGAGCTGTAAACTCACACACCCATGTTTTTGACGATTGTGATTCATTTTATGAAAAAATTAATGAGTCATAATTTTTTAATATGAATTTATTAATAATTTTCGTATTTAAAAATAGGTCAATTCCATCGTAACTGACGTAACACTTGATCATTGAATTTTGTTTTCAAAACTGTGAAGAAAATTGACTAATAAAACTAGAACAAATTTTTACAATTTAAAATATTTCTTACCAAGGACTTAATACCCAAATCACTGCAGATTATTTTAATCTCTCTTTTAGTCCCAAAAATTGTAATTCAAAATTCTGTAACTGATGTAACATAAAATATACAAACATTTTTCCTGCCTTTATTGATGTGGCAAAATTATCAAAACTATGTCGTTAAAAAAGGGATTTAATGTTCTCAATAACACTAAGTAATGACAAATTATAACATTAACTTGTTTAATTAATTTCTAAACAATAAAAGAGAAAAAATGACATTTACACATGTAACTGACGTAACTTTTACTGTGTAACTGACGTAACATTATGACTTTACAAAGACAATAATGGAACAGTCGTGGAAAAAAAGTAAACACTCCCTACTAATTCCGCAACAAATTATAATAGAAAAAAATTACAGGCACCAAACAATTGTAAGTAGTGTGGTTTTGCCGGTTTGGCGTCACCTGTGGGCCTGAGGTGATGACTGTGGTGGTCCGTGGAGGTGCATCGCGCGCTGATAAGACTCAGTGGTGGAAGAAACGCATTTCGGTGGGGGAGATAAAAGGGAGGCGTGCTAGAATCGCTGTCGGGAACTGATAAGAACTTGTATAATAGTACGAGGGTATTTATTTAGAGAAATGAATGAATTAGAGAGACTTTGAAAATATTCAACGGAACTATTTTTAGGATATATCACATTATAGTACAAGGGTATTTTATTTATTTTCGAAGGTTATTTGTGTGGAGATGGAAAATATTTTACGAATTTTATTTTTTGGTGTTAGCAAATTTTTGCGTAATACTTCTTGAAAACTCAGTCATGAAATACATGTTTTCTTTTAACTCTTGAAAAATGCATGTTTAATATTTGCTTGAAATATCCAAGGTCTCTCATAATTTTTTCTTTCTAGTTTTCTCACATAAGAATTTTCTAACACTCATATATATATTTGAATTATATTTTTTCGCTTGCAAAAGAAATTTAAGTTATCTAAAATCGATAGTATGTATCAGAAATTACTTCATATATAAAACAATTATTAATTTAATTAATTTAATACAATTATTAATTAATGGAACAGATTTAATTATAATTAGAAATTGTTTATTTCAATTATCTAATCTAACAAAGATATAAATATATACAATTCTCCCGTCATTAAACTTGCATTTTAGGATAAGTAAGAAGCAATAACAAGTTTAGAGAACTTCAGACAAGTTTAAACATGATTAGACGTGATTATACAAGGGACGGATAGCAAAGACAAACCAGCATGGGCACTCACATGAAAAGAGTGATAAAAATGGAGTGAACGTCGCTTATCAGAGTTGTTCTTATCGTCGAGTGACGTTACAGATAAGGAATCACGTGATTGCATCATCAACCAATGTAACGGGAGGAAGTTGTCATGTGATATCATGTTGTCATATGTGTGTGTTTCACGATAATGATTTGCCATTTCACTTTAAGTCGTTCTGTTAAAAGCACATGCCATGATCAAGCTAGTGCATGAGGTAAGTGTTGAATATAATATAATTTTAGATTTGTTAGATGTTAGAGTTTTAAAATAAAGGTAATAGAGTACAAAATTATTTTTCAAACAATAATAGAACTTTTAAAAAACTAAACTGAATAGAAGAATTTAAAGTTTTACAGGTACATTTCATGAAACTAAGTTGAAGTGAAAATTGTAAAAGGTTAGTTACACAAGGTTTATCATAGAAAATCTGTCAAAGAAATGTTTAAGTTGGAATACTATCAAAACAAGTAACCTATAAATATTTCAAATTACTTGAAAACTAATATGAAAAAGTGAGAATTTAATTAATTTAAATATAATATTGTGGTGATTTTTACATATATCCAAAAATGCATAAGTGAGTTTTCGTGGGAAATAAACAAACTTTACAAATTTTCATTCCAACTCTATGTTTAAATGAGTTACTGAGTCTAAGTTACTGAGTCTTTTCAAAAATATTGGTCTACATCAAGTTACAAGGAAGTCTATTTGATAAGTCATTTATTTTTCGATTGTGTCAACGGTTTATTTTCTTCACTTGTGCAGAAAAAAATAAATAGTTAATACTATAAATAGTTGATTGTTGTGGTAAGAAGATTGTCGGTTGGTTAGGTGATGAATAAACATATGGTTGCCAGGATAAACAACTGAATGCTTGGATGAATTCATTTACGAGTAGAACATTTGCGAGCAGAAACCAAACAAATTTTACAAACATTCAACCTTGCAATATTTTTCTTAATGTAATTTTTTTCTAAACTTAACTTTTTTCTTTACTTATTTTTTTTTTCGTAACTTAATTTTTTTTCTTAATTTAATTTTTTTTTCTAAACTTTAAATTTTTTTAACTAATTTTTTTTAAACTTAATTTTTTCTTAACTAAATTTTTAAGCTTATTTTTTCCAAAACTTTGTTTTGTTAACTAACAAATATTTTTAATTAGTTTTCATGAATTATCCAAGGACACACATCGTTCTCTCTTTCATGCATGTGTTTAATCCATGCATTTGCTAAAAACTTTTAAGAAATCAAGCAAACCTTCTAACCTTCCAAGATTCTCATCATTCTTTCTTCCAAGCAAGTGTTCAATTCATACATTTTTCAAAAAACTTAAGGACTTTATCATTCTTTCTTCCAAGTTTGAGTTTAACACTTATGATATTTATGAGCATTAATCAAACAAACCTTCTTAGAAAACAAGGACTCTCATTCTTTTTTCCTACAAAATCCTTGCATTAAATAGATTTTCAAAACAAACTATCAAGACTCAGGCGCCATGAAGTATCAAGAAAGATTTTTCACGAATGAGTTCACAAAAAGTAGCCAAGAACTCTCATCATTCATTCTTCCAAGCATGCATTTTTTTCATAAAATTTTTAGGAAACATGCATATATTCTCATGAAACTAAGGACTCTCATTGTTCTTTCGCCCACGAAAGTGTTCAAAAACTTTAAAGAAACCAAGGATTCTCATCGTTCATTCTACGAAGCATGCAATTTCCATGAAAGTTTTAGAAATTAAGTATATGTTTTCAAGAAACCAAGTTCTTTTCCAATGGAAACACTTTCAAATATTTTACAAGTCAAATAATTTCTTCGAGTTTCGCAAATATTTTTCAACTCATCTTCGAGCAATGAATTCATTTTCAATTCATTAAATATTTTACAAGTCAAATAATTTCTTCGAGTTATTTTCATGTCTTTCAAAAATGTTCATGCCAAATAATTTTCGTGATTATTTTTCAAGACTCATTTTCTCGAAATGGATCGTTTCACAAATACAACTTTCAATACTTTGAAATAATTTGCATAATGGAAAGCAAACATGGTTTAAGAGACTGGGAAGAATAAAATCTAAATTGACATCCGCTGAGAGAGAAAAAAAATATCTCCTAACGCTTGTTCAAGAAAAATACATAAGAAATTCCTAACACGGCGAGTTTTTTTATATAACAACTGTTTGATTAAAAATGTTTAGATTATCGAAAACTTTTAGAATGTAAAAACATTTTACATACTTTCAGAAAAGTCATTTGAAAACACACAGTTTTTAAAAAATTCAGAAAAACACATGAAAAGCGATTCCTAATCCAGCGATTGTTGTCACCTGTTAACCGTTTTATTTAACATGTTTAGGTTAGAGAAAACCTTCAGCGAAAGCACTTTACAGAATATCAGGAAATACATTTTGAAACGAGCATCCCTTTTTCTAGAAAAGGATCGTTTCACAAATACATCATTTAAGACTTTGAAATACTTTCCAACACGCAAAACAAAATTTTAAAGGCTAAGTGAATGAAATCTAAGGATTTTCGCTTTTAAAAGAAAATTAAGTTATTTCTAAGATCAATACTTAATGAAATTTAAACAATATAAAAATAAATCACTTATTATTTTAAAAATCAATTAACAGGCCAATTACAATTAGCAATTGGTGATTTTAACTATCTAAGTAATTAAAAATAATCTTAACTTACATTACAGGCGAGGTAACAAAAACAAGCTCAAACAAGTTTCCGAAAACAATGCTATGCATTACGATAATCTAACTATTATTATCACTTACTGACGTCGCTGATATCGAATAACGTGTTTGTACTATCAGCCATTCGCATATTAGAGGGAAGTCATGTGATATCACGCGATTTCCTGTTTAACTGATAAAGAATACACCATCTTTTATTTTTCTTATTGCACGTTGAGTCGCTGCTCGAAGAAGATGAATTTCAAGCAAGTGGATTTTTGGTATGTCTAATTAATCTCTACAGAATTCTAATCTTCAGCATTCATTTTTCAAATGAATTTTATTTTGCAATATAAGAGATTTATGTATGATATAATAAATGTTTTTGAACTCAGATTATAGTGTTTGTAACCAATTCAAATGTTAAAAAGTAATTTACATAGTATATGATAATAGTAAAGTATGCTAATATATGGAAAAAAAATTACAAAACACGAAGCATTTCCACTCACAAAATATTTACAGTCGAACCCGGTTAAGACGCGTTTCAAGGGAGTGGACAAAAGTCGCGTATTAAACGGGATCGCGTATTAAACGTGATTTTTATAATATATTACGTTGCAGGAATTAGGCTTATTTACACATTTAATCGTCCAAATGAACTTTGGAGCTTTTATTTATGTGTTTACGGTCGAAAATTGTCTTTTATGTAAATTTAGATAAAAATTTATTTGTATTCCACTTTAACTCGTTGTTTCTTTTTATAGACCGACTGGAATAATGTGGAAAAATAAACATGGATTCCAACATTTCTTTATTGTCGATTAATACGTTGCAACAATCTTTACACAATCATGTTGAATAAGGTGGATTTAGGTAAATGTAGGTAAATTTACTATTACACTTCTCTGAAATCAAATATTTCATGTCTTGCATTTTCCGTTAACTAATCGTTGAATTAGGGTAACTCTAGGATAGATGGCCATAGAGGAGAGATGACCAGTCTAAATATCTCCAAAACTTGATCATAGATTGCAATATAGACATTGTTCGTATGAAATAGTTCAACGAGTTTATTTATTACGACGTGCAGTTGTGTTTTTCGATTATAAAAAGTAAGTGTAATTTTAATGTAAATTAAATAGGTGGTTGAATATTTTTTTTGACTTTGGTATCTGAATACTTTGCAGTACGTACGTTATGTATATTTTTTACTATGTGGACTTTTAAAGTACGTATATAATCTAATCTTTAGTTCTAAGACTAAAACAAAGGTGTACAATGGCTATTGATGCTTTAAATTGGGCGACCATCAGTCGTTCAATTTCAGGAGAGATGGCCACTTGAAATCGAGGAGAGATGGCCACCTTTAATCAATGTTTCAAAATTATACTTAGTGATGATTTTAACTAAATATAATTAAATTTAGAATAAATATATAACGTTTATGTTTATAAATATATTAATTGATATAATTATTTAAATTTTAACTAATATAAATATTTTAATAATAATATAATAAGATCTAACGATTTATTTGTTTCAGAAAATACTGAAAAACATCGAAAATTTTCATAACAGAAACTGATAAAATTGTTAAATAACTAAATTAACGTAATAAACATACAATTAAACGCGAAAAAAAAAAAAAAAAAAAAAAAAAGAACACGACATTTCCAGTAGCGAAGAAAACGAAACAGATTTAAATTATCAGATTCTACAGATTCCGAGTAAATAGAATTGGATTAGGATCACCGTGTTGGTTGTGCAAAACAATATAATATCACACCCAAAAAGAATGTCTGGATACAGTGCATAAGGTACCTGAAATGATTCCATGAAACGTGTACAAATTATCCAGACCTTTGCCAAGCATGTGGTAAGATTTTATGAAAAGGGAAGCATTGAAATTATACTTCAAATTTTGTATATTCGAGTTTTCTTCACTCATTTTCCATCATAAAACTGCATCTTTACAAATTGCTATATGTTTTTCATGATTAACTATATATGAAATGTGTTATTATTATTATTATTATTATTTTTTTTTTGCTAATTAAATTAACTTTTCTTTCTTGTATTGGATGGCCATCACTCCTCGGCTTTAAAGAGAGATGGCTATCTGCCATTTAAATAAAAATTTTGTTTAACACTTTTTGTTTTCAGTGCTTAATTATTTTTTGCATAAAATATTATGAGTATATGTATAAAAATTTTAAATATCCACCTTGTATTTGCATTCTAAGAATTTTTATTTCAATCTTTAAAAACTATGGGAATCTATCATAGAGTTACCCTAATTATTTTTCTTCTGCCATGTTAATCACAATGCTTTTAAACTTAACTATATTTCACTATGTATAAGATGATATGCTAATTAACTAAAAGGGGGTTGGTGAAAGAATTTTCATATAGTATCGAGAGTCAATATCGTTCCACATCAATTCTAGAAAAAGGGATTTTTATACTTATTATTATTGAAGTGTTTATTCAGAAAAACTAGGTTAAATTATTTATTGTCGATAAAATGATAAACTAGCGTTTTATGAAAGAAACTTCAAATGGTTCCATTAGAAGAAAAAATCTCTCACACAAACATTATGCTTAAATCTTCAAAAGAATCAAGTTATTTTTCTGAAAAAATCTAACACATTGACCATATGCGAATATATAGTGAGCACTGCAAATTATATGTACTGAGTCTAAAGACACTTTCTTAATTTATTTTTCATCTCAACGTTTTCTTTATTATTATTAATTCAATGTTATTATTATTATTATCACTATTATTATTTGAATGTTATTATTATTATTATTATTACTTCACTGTTATTATTATTATTTCACTGCTATATTTTAATTTGCGTACTTACTTTTTAAAGCAAATTTTACATTTATTTTGCTGATATGATGTTAAGAAGAACTTTAATGTTTACTTTATTTTATAATTTCTCATTTTCTTTTTCATTGGTAAGATCTTTTAATGTTATTTTGTTATTTACATTTCATTTTATTCAGAGGAAACACTCTATGTGAAATTTCTTCTATAGGAAAGCAGATCTTTCCTTCGAAAATTTGTATAACACCCGTTCAATTCCATGTGTGATAAAATTATTAGAATGCCTCTCACTTACTAATAAAAATTCTTCTCAATCAACATATGTTAGAAAATTTTAAAAGAAAAAAATATTTTTCCTCGACCTATTCCAAGTTATCAAAGTAAAACTCATTCGCACAACAAAAATTAAAAATATCACCATGTTAAAAAATGCTTCACTAAATTTTCTATCTCCCGCTGATTTAAAAAGAAAATAAATATCACAATTTTAAACATTTCTGGTCAATTTCTCAATTTATAGAATCATAGAGGGCACACAAGTCTAAAAAATTGATTTTGATTCATTCTGCGAAATAAAACATATAATAGCACGCTAACTCAATATCACTTTATTGAGTGGTAACACTGATAATGTTATATAATATTCTCTTGTTCAAAATATGCTCGCGAAGATATTGAATCATAGTTCGATGCTTAAGTCTCTCAAACAATCATTGAGTTGTGATTCCATTTTAACGAGTTCGAACCTCATGATAATTTTCAGAAATCATTTACAATCTCACATTATCCGCCAATTTGCATTTCAAACAAAAGATGGCAGCACTGATCACACGCTTAATAAATATGCTTCTTTTGTAGTACAAGGAAATAAAATTCTTCTCAAATATTTTCTAGCACCTGAAAATAAAGTTCCGTTAATATAAAATTCTTCTCTAATATTTTGTAACACCTGAAAATAAATTCAGTTAGCAAAAATTTTCTATCACCTAAAAATAAAATTCGTAAAATAATTCTATCTTCGCTAAAATTTAATTCTCAAAATAAATTTTTTAACACCTAAAAATAAAAATAAAGTTCCGTTAAAATAAAATTCTTCTCTAATATTTTCTAACACCTGAAAATAAATTCAGTTCGCAAAAAATTTCTAACACCAAAAAATAAAATTCGTAAAATAATTTCTATCTCCACACAAATAACCTTCGAAAATAAATAAAATAACCTCGTACTATAATATATCCTAATATACTCGTATACATCCTAAAAATAGTTCCGTCAAATATTTTCAAAGTCTGGCTCATTCATTTCTCGAAATAAATACCCTCGTACTATAACACAAGTTCTTATCAGTTTCCGACAGCGTACTCTAGCATGCTTCACTCTTATCTCCTCCACCGAAATGCGTTTCCTCCACCACCGAGTCTTATCAGCGCGTGGTGCACCTCCACGGACCACCACAGTCACCACCTCAGGCGCACAGGGGACGCCAAACCGGCAAATACACACTACTATGGTAAATAAAGTCTACTTTTAAATGATGTATATAAAATTTGCTTAAGGGGCCATCTACAAATCAAAATAAGACCAAACTTTTTTTTCAATGGCAACACCTAATTTTGAGAATATATTTTAAATCTTCGGTTCAAACTATGCCTAGAAATGAAATTTCAAGTCATATGGATGATAAGTTTTTGAATTATAAACATTCAAAATTTAGAGCTCTAATGTGAAATTACATTTTCATTTTTTTTTAATATCTACTGAAATTATAATCCGAATGTGACCGTTTTGTTGTTTAATTATAATACTAAAAAACCCAAACATAAATACATTGAATTTGTAATTTAAAAAATTTTATAATATGAATTATGAAATTAATATTCGAAAAAAAATATGAATTGCAACCTACATTTTTTTTCTTTTTGATATATTTATATTTATTATGTCCTGCTTTATTCATGTTCTCAATTTCAAATTTTTCTTTCAAGTAGTTTTCAAATTATGAGTAAAAAACTTCAAAATTCTATGATGTCCAGAAATGCATAATTTGAGAAAAATGTTATACTCATTTTAATGAAACATTTGGGCTGGCAATAGTCGAAACACATTAAGGGGGCTGGTCACTCAGCTTCCGATTTTCCCTCCCTAATGTAAAGCCTATGGACATTTGATGCATTCGTATATTTAAAATATCTCCTCGGGAAATTAATATTTTTAACTTCTAATTTTTGTGTACACTTCCTAAAAGGTGTCTCTTATTTGTTACATCTCAAAATATTTCTAAAGTATAGACTTAATTTTATATGAAGTGTTAAAATCTTACTCCCAGTTCACCCGCTTTTAACACATAAAATATTAAATTGAGCATAGATTTTAGAAATATTTTGAAAACTACCGGATGTCCTAAAAAGGACTGACTGATTTTAAAATTCAATAACTTGCAAACGGTGACAGATATTTAAAAATTTCTTGCAGGAGGTTTATGCATAAGGTCAAAAGTTTTATTACAGTGATTTTCGATTTTAGTTCGAATTACAAACAATAGATGGCGCTGTAAGCAATAGTCGCTAAATACAGGCGCGATTTTTGATCCTTTCTCTTGTTCCATGCGGAAAAAGGAGATGGAAATATATTATCCGGGCCACGAAGTACCAAAAATCGAGCCTGAATTTAACGTCTATTGATCGCAGCGCCATCTATTGTTTGTAATTCGAACTAAAATTGAAAATCACTGTAAAAAAACTTTTGACCTTATGCATAACCCTCCTGCAAGAATTTTTTAAATATCTGTCACCATTTACAAGTTATTGAATTTTAAAACCAGTCAGTCCTTTTTAGGACACCCGGTAAGAAAACAAAAGAGACATCCTTTAAGAAGAGTACATGTACACAGAAAAAAGACATTAAAAAAATGAATTTCCCCAAAAGATATTTTAAATATACGAATGCATCAAAAGTCCATAGACTTAACATTACGGGGGAGAATTCCGAAGCTGAGTGACCAGCCCCCTTAAGCGAGTGAGATGTTTATAGTGGCAAGAAATAATACGTTAATAAAAGCGAGGTAGTCATTCTGTAGCATTTTAACAATCGATTACCGAACTTCAATTTGGATACAACCCTTAAAATATGTTCATTTTATAATAATTAATTTCTAGGAAACTAATCATACGAATTTCATGAAAATTTGGATTTAGGCTAATTGAAGGATGTAGATCTATTTATGAGGTCAAAATTGGGTATTGGTATTGGAAAAAAAAAAAAACAAAGTTTGGGTTAGTTTTGATATGTAGATGGCCCCCTAAGCAAATTTTACATGCATCCTTAAAAGCAGACTTTATTTTCAGTCGTTTGGTACCAGTAACTTTCTTCTACAATGATATGTTGCAGAGTTAGTAGGGGGTGTTTACTTTTTTTCCACGACTGTATTAACTTAGTTTGTAAACAGTCATTTAAAATGCCTTTTTATTAGGATTTTACTATAGAATTTAAACATATCAAGCTTTCCAATCATACCCTTAAATTAAATGTATTACAAATTTTATTTCCCTCCCAAAATGAGAATTTTCTGTGGAATTGCCCAATATGTTTTTCAATCGAAAACATTCATAAGTTAACACACGCACAGCTGAAATAATTTTGGAATTATTGATTGCATCTCATTAAAAAAGAAAATTCGAATACGATGATTTTCCTGGAAATATGTAAATAAAAATTTTTCACGTGAATTTAACATTAGCATCCTCAAATTTTGACCTCTTCTAATTCTATAAAGATTTAAGAAAAAGTACACTATGCCTTTATGACGTTTGCCTTGAACCCAGAAAATCAAACATCGTGTCAAAAGTGGGTGTTAGTCCCCCCCCCCCTATTTTAAATACTGTTTTGATATTCAAAAACTAGACACAATTTCCAGTCGAATGGTACCCCTCACATCTTTCGGCGGCTATTTGATGATAAAATAGCATGATGTGGGGCATTCTTTTCTTTCAGGATTGTATCAAAAAAAAAAAAAAAAAAAAAAAAAAAAAATCTGTGCATTAAGTAAAAGTTTAGGACATTTAAGTAATGGTTTATCGATATATAAATATATAAATTGGGTATAAATATGTTTGATTGCCCAGTTAAATGCATATTCTTCGAAACCTAAGGGGATTGGTAGTCCCGCGGGGTCGCATAGTTACAAATTTTTTCAATAGAAATCTTCACGTTATTTAATCGCAGAATTCCTATCATTAAACTTGGCGAATAATACTTTTATCAATGAAATCCGACACTTTTAAATAAGACATTGAAAAAATAAATATATTTATGCAGCATAAAGTAAAAGGAATTAAATTAAAAAAGACTCATTTAATACTTGCTTATAAAATTTCTTTTATAGATTTTAAAGTATGACTAACAACTTCTAGGTAAGTAATTTAAATAAATAAATAAATAAAAAATTATTTTCTGTCTACATCGGTAAAAAAAATGGGATACTGGCCTTCCTTAATTTGCTTAGTTATTATTCAGAGAAGAATTCTGAAGCATAGAATCTTGCAATAAGGATTTACTAGTTTCTAGAGATGATAAGCTTATAACACATTCACATTTATACGGAAAACTCATGAAATAATTAAAAACTGCATCTTAAAATGATTAAAAAGTTTATCTTAAAATGATTAAAAATTGCAGCTTAAAGTGATTAAAAATTGCATTTATTATGCATTTAAAACTAAATTTCTTCATTGCCGGATCTTTGAAGTATGACTCACGAAGGCATTTTCAGATTCGGTGCGAAAATAGAAATTTATGTCATCAGAAAAGAATGATTATTTTCGAATACATAATTTATTTTACATTATTTTAAATTACCGAAATTAAAATGGATAAAATTTTATTTTTCAAAAATATTTACTCCTTTCTTATTTAGAGTATGTAAACAAACACGATATGAGTTAGAAATTAAATTTAAAAAAAATCACAAATGAAATGGGATTACCAAAAACTAAACTAGAAGTTAATCGATGTTTGCTTTAGAATATACCAGCAGATTTTTTGTTTCAGAAATAATTATCAGAACATTTAATATTATTTTATGTTTATAAAAACGCTTTTATATGGAATAAAAAATATTATAGTTTAAGCTTAAAAATTTATAGAAAATTAGTTTAATCACGTGGCATAGTTTCTTCTCATTCGACTGAAATTTAAAGATGTATCTACAATGATTTTACGACAAATTAGAAAATAATTCATGCGCAGAATTTATTGGTACGATAAAGGGAATTTTATAGGGTGATAATAGTTAAATTAATAATAAGTACAAAAATATTACTGCATACATTGTAGAAGGAAAATATTTACAAATAAAAATCTTTAAAATTCTATGCCGTCCAGATTACATAATTTTAAGCGTGATTCTCAGATTTTTTTTAAATCTATATATTGGCCAGGGGCGCACCTGGCATATGCCTCATTGCCCGGTGGGCCGGCCAGTACGACGCTGGCAGGTCATTGATATGGAAAATACTGTTGGTGTTTATTATGAACTGCTTACCTTTCAAATTTCGAAAAAGAGGCTTCCCTCCTGTCACGTTGCGCCAACGCATCTTCTGTTGCGAGCAAACAGTTTCGCCAAAACAGGTTTTTGAAAAGGGTTGCCGCCGCCGCCTGTCTTCACACCTCCGGTCGTCCTCCAATCGCGTCCAGCCACTCGGTCAGGCAATTGAACTTCACCTGCGTTTGAATGTAAACGTGTCCTATCGCTTGGCGATGACGGAAGGGATTGCAACAGGTGACCACTCTTCTGCCTTGTCCAGGATAATTACATGAAAACCAAGTTGGTGAGTGGCCAGGCATAAATGACAACTTGATAAACATTTCATTAGTTTTCTTCTAGTGTTAGAGATATTCTGAACTGTTATGCAAATACCATAAATTATTAGTAGACGCCCTATTTATAAATTTATGACATGTGAATGTAACACTTTGGAGATAAACAATCACTTAAAAATATCAAAATATAAAATGGACTCAGAAGAGCATGCAGATTGGGGCCTGAGTCACGTGGGCTTAAAGGCTCGGTCCCCGGAAGGACATGCGGCTCGGGCCATGCATATTAAAGGGGATGAATATGTTTGGGTTGAAATTCAAGAAAAAACATTTAAAAATTGGATAAACGAACAACTTCGTCCGTTGAATATGTCGATTTCAAATTTTCAGACTGATTTTAATGA
Source organism: Maratus speciosus (assembly GCA_963932465.1). Lineage (NCBI taxonomy): Eukaryota > Metazoa > Arthropoda > Arachnida > Araneae > Salticidae > Maratus > Maratus speciosus. The sequence goes on along the minus strand of OZ010787.1, from coordinate 279,722,540 downwards.
TGGACTTAAACTTATAGCGCTTATTGAAGTTTTACAAAAAAGAAAACTGAAAAAAATCCGAAAACCTTTAAATCAACACCAGTGTTTGGAAAATGTTCAGACGGCCCTTCAAGCCATGGCATCAGACAATATAAAGCTTGTAAATATTGGTGAGTAATACCTGTTTTCATACCTGTCCGCTCTTTATATGTGTATAACATATCTTTAAAAATTTTTTTAGTAATTTCAATGAAATTAAGAAGTAATTTTTGTATAAGTTTTTTTGGAACAGTTATAACATTTTAAAGTGAATATTATTTTTCATAATTTTATTATTTTGTGATAATTAAAAAACTGATCAATAAGAAGAGTGTTGCTAATGTAAATAACATTTATATCAGATAAGAATGTACAATTAATTTTTCTTAATTAAAGAAAGTAATATTGAAAAAATAATTAATCAATAATTTTGTCATAAAGATATTAAATCCGGAATGACATAATAATTTAGCAGATACTAATTATTACATTACACAGAATGGATAAGTATTTGAAAGAATCAATAAATAAAAGAATGTTTACTTTAAATAGAATAATTTCAATGAAATTAAAAAGTAATTCTCATAATAATTTTAATTTAAATGGAATCATTTTAATGGACTTTAAAAATAGTTTTCATATTGTTTTTTCTGCATTAATTATTACATTATTGAGAGTTTTTTATTTTAAATAATTGTATCTCTCTGGAATAATAATAATAATAAATTAGCAATAAATATTGTTCATGAAAAATATTTGCGTCACATAAATTTTCCAAAACAAAAACTTCTTAATTTTTCTTAATTTGAAAAATATTATTTAGAAAATTAATAAATCCTTTTGTCATATGAAAATAAACCTGGCACGGCATAATAATTTGACTGGAAATAATTATTATATCCGATATTTAAAAATAATATAAAATAATAATAATGTTTAATTTCAAAAGTTTTTTTTTCTTTTAGGGGGCGGGGTTTTTAATAGAATTTCTGTCTTTAGTATAATAATAAAAAAGTTATAGTATTTGCTTTCATTTGAAAAATGTGGAATGTGTTCTAGGAGTTAGAATATTAATATATATATATATATATATATATATCAGTGGCGTGGCGTCCGGTCATCGCTGGATGCGGCGATGACCAAGCAATATTTTAAAACTCTTAATAAGCTTTTAAAACTCTACGATCCAGTTTTAGCAGAACATTTGGAGTTCATGTATAAGTGAAGGTAAGATTTAAAGTTTCTTTTTTGAACATTCAACCATTGAATTTTAGAGTTAATAATTTTTCACCACAAACTTAAATAATTGCGATGACCACCGAAAATTTTCACGCCACGCCACTGATATATATATATATACATAATAAAACTTTTTCTTTACAAAATATAAATTAACCCATAATTATAATACAATAGAAAATTTTATATCGAAGGTGGCAAAATGCAGAGATTGGAAAATAAGTAAATAAATAAATAAGTAAAAGTACGAGGAGAGAAAAATTACAAAGATATTCTCAAAAGCTAAGAATTTCTCCTGTTAGCTATTTTAGCGAAATTTAACTTGTGTTTTGTTAACTGTTTTTTAAATACTTATTTAAAGGTATTGTATATATAATTTGATTACTTGCCATCTTTAAATTAATGATTTGGCCAGGTTTTGTTATAAGAACTTGTTTGTTGCCTTTTGATTTCAAAGGTGCTTTATATAGGGGAAGGTGGGGTAAGATGACGAATTCAGTAATTCTCACAGTTAATCCCAGAAACTAGCCCTTCGCGGCCACCAAAAGAGCCTCCTGGAGGCGGGACATGCGCATCAGTAGGATAAATAGATGCATTCCTATTTTGAATGAAGTTATGTGCATTAATTCGTTTTTAGTGTGTTTGCCTAAAATGTCTGCCCATCACAACGTAAGGAATTACCATACCATGGTAAGTTTTTCAACTTTATCAGTAAAATATTTTATAAGTAGAACTCAAAACCTACAAATCGTAGTAGATCCATTTATTTTGCAATAGTCTTTGTTACTGGTAAAAAAAAGGTAATTTTCATCATATTACACCATGGCAGAGGAAAGATGACGAAAATGATCTTTTTTGGAAAATCCCGTGGCTTGCCCTTTTAAAGTTAAAAGAGGAAATTAAAAATATTCATGGTATCAGGCAAGATATGGATGAAGTTCTCACGCAAATATATCAATAGTCCATAAATCCATTTACAGTGGCTAAGAAAAATTGTAGAAGCTTAACTTTGTCATCTTTCCCCGCCTTCCCCTATGTATATATGTTAAACCGAGAAATATTCACCATAATGTTGAATTAATTAATCAATTAACTGTAAAATTGATGAAAAAATAAATAAAATGAAAATATTACTGTTAAGTAGTTAAAGAAAAATGTAAATCTATAAAATACATTTTGAATCAAGAAATATTACCGTATCCTTATCAGGGTTGGCAAAGGGGACCCAGACCAGAAAAACGCACCCGGGTATTTCTGGGCGGGTCCGCCAACAAAAACCCGTCTGGTTTTTTGTTAAAAGTGGGTTTTTGCTAAAAATCATTTTTGAGTCTGCAAATCCCCCCTATAGTATTTGGTATTACAAAATACAAGTTTACCTTTTAAGCCCAAAACCAAGGTGGTTTCTTTTAACAAAATTACATATATATATATATTTTAAATCAGTCGTATTTGTGGTAAATTGGTAATCTGGTGGTAGTTTATTTCAGAATATTTATTTTTTTAATTAATTAATTAATTTAAAAAAATATATTTCAAATAATTTACACACTGTATTATATTTAAAATAATTATAATTGATATTTTTTATAGTTTACCAATCAAAATCACATTCACTTTGATTTTTATGGTAAAATTTATAAACCTTTACTAGTTTTTCACACTGCTCTGAGCCTAGTCTGTTCCGCAATTTAGACCATATGATCCAAATGTAGAGAAAATTCTCTCGATGGTACAGAATGCAGAGATTGGAAAAAACTACAAAAATCAGAATCTAACTTGTTGTTTTTCTTTTTCTGTACTTTAACTAGTTCCATGGACTTTCGTAGTGTAAGTCACATACTGATAACTGCTATGCTTGTTGCCCACCGTTATTTTCGAAACGTTTGCTTGGCCTTATTAAATTAATGAGATATCTCCTCCCGTAAAATAAGTCACATTTTTCCGTTCTAAAATACTGGTAGCCAAAATTCGTAGCATGTGACTTACACTACAAGTACTCATGAAAATAGCCCTTTAAGAATTTCCCACCATTTTGAAACTGAAAATTGTGACACAATATTTTCTGAGAAAAGTTATTTAGCAAAATAGTGTATGTCTTTAATTTTAAATGCCAATATTGCAGGTAACCACGCTGAATGTTACTGCATTATCCATGCTTCAGCTTCTTCCTCTTCTGTTGAATTAAGCATAATATTTAATTAATAAATAATTATAATATTTCCCCTCTAAACTTTGAATCCATTATATTAGCTAAAAAATGCTCAGGCCCGATAATCGGTTTATAGGGCCGTGCAGTGTGTGCACAGCACGCCTGCTATACGGTGCCGTAGGCAGCGGGCACCCGGTTCGAGGTTCGTTCGAGCACGCCGGCTATACCATGCCGTAGGCAGGGGGACCCGGTTCGAGGTTCGTTTGCTTCGAGATTTCATATTATTACCGGGCGACGCCAGCTAGTTTAATGATTATAGTTAATAATTATTACAGCAACTTTAATTATTATAGTTACTACAAAAATAAAAAATAATTATTCATTATGACAACTAAAATGTGTTTAAAAGTGATAAGATAAGAACTCTCTTTTATCACTTAATAGTATTAAGTTAATTATAATAGTAATATTATTAATAGTATTAATACTAATAGTAATAATACTAATTAATAATAATAGTATTATTAATAATAGTATTAATAATAATTAATATTAATTATTAATAGCATTAATATTATTTTATAATATCAGTAAATTTATTCTGATATTAGAATTAAGTTAATACTACTATCAGAATAAAATAAATTTATTAACTTATATTATAAATAATTTTAATTAGTAATAAATAGATCAAATGTAAGTAAAAAAACGAAACTTAATAAATATATTTTTAAATGAGTACACACATATATTATATAAATATACAAACATACAGAAAAATAAAACCCACAAAACCCCGGATGGGTTGAGTTTTTGCCAACCCTGATCCTTACGGAATGAAAAATGTTTGTCGAAAAGTTTTTCAGGATTTTCTTTAATTGAAAAGTTGAAACAAAGTAAAAAATATTTACCTAATTTTTTTTAAATATTTTTCTTCTGCTGTAATTTCTTTTGTTAATCATTTGTCTTTAAAAATAAACTCTCAATGTTTTTATAGTAAAAACAAAAATGAAATGTCACTGGTGCAGTGACATAGACAAGAGGGATTTGGGATTTAAAACCCCTTCCAGAGCATTTCAAAATTGATGAAATATTAATACGAAATGAGTTAGGGCTGCAATATATAGATGTATGAAGTATAAAAACAAAATAAAGAAATGTATGAATGTAGTATAATATAAAATTTGAACGCTGTTTGAAGGCTTCATGCAAAAACCGCATCTTCAAAGTAACATAGAACAAGAGAGAATGAGAAACAAAAACAGTAATTCACATTATAATCACATTCTTTTCTTTTGTGTGTGTGCTTTTCCTTACGTGCCTGTATTCGCGATAATAAGCAATTTTTTTACAAACTTAAAACAACTTTTTTTTTTTTTTAAATTAAGAATCATGTTTCAAAATACCTCCCAGACAGTCTTGATTGTGCTACTTAAACAACTAGTTTATAAGCATTAAAAGTATTTATTAAATTATATAATATCCATAAAAGTTATAAATAAAAATAAACATGAAACGATAATTTAAACAGGGTTCGTACGGGTACCGTTATTTTCAAGGCCCAATATCAGAATTTTTTTTATAGAAAAATAAATCTAGTTTAAACGGACAAAATTTCGCCTTATTTCAGGAGAGATTTTCCATAAGAAAATACTGGTACTGAAGAATTTCTTAGTCATGAAATTCAAGCACCCCTATGAACCCTGTTTAAATAGCTATAAAATTAAATTTAAGTTTAATCAAAATTTATAAGTGACTCTTTAGACGATTTTTTTTCCGGAAAGCATTTTCTCAAAGCATTTACCAATTATTTTACTTTAATAAACGCTAAGGGTGTAAAAGTTAAAAATCAAAATGAATATGAAATAGAAAAAACAATGAAAGGACACGAAAGTTAAAAATAAATAAATAAATAAATATAAACATTATGTAATTGCAAATCATCATCCATTTCCAATTACTAAAATTAAATTAATAAATTAGCTACAATTTATAACACTGACATTATACAAAATAAAGATTGAACCTGTAACTAGTAATACATAATCATGCTAAATCCCACTAATTCACTAGCACATTGCGGGCGATAAATCCATATGAAACATATGAAAAAAACTTCCAAATTTTGATAAAATCCTATTAAAGACAAAAGATACAATATCCAGCTAAATAATGTTGAACCAGAAAAAGCCGTATAATAAACAAATAATAGATCAAATGGATGAATGATGCCGGAAGCTTATAAAGTGTTTCACTTTTTCAAGGGTACATAAAATACATTTATAAGCAAAAAACATAGTCGATTTCTGTAATGGAATCCAGCAATAAGCAAAAATGGAATTCCATTATGTACCCAATCGACTAATCACCAGAAATTATAAAACCACCATGTAAAATAATTTGAATTAAAAAAAAATATTAATCAATATAATATCCACAACCATGAACAACATTAAAAAATGAAACAAGTTATATCAAAGACATACCCAGCAAGAGAACAGCCATGACATACTGACACAAACATTTAACAGATTTTGGCATAGCAGAAATCCCGCCCTTATAACTTGCACAGTTAAAAGTATATCCCACGGTTGCCGCAGGAAATATTCACTAGCTTAAAATATAACAATTAAAATTAACATATAGTCCATATAATTATTATTACATGCTATTATAAAGATCCTGGAATAAATTAATACTAAAAATACAATAAGAAGTATTTGTTTAAAATTAAACAATTAATAATTAAGAGACAATATCTAATATAATGATTTCATGGCAACCTTACTATATTAGAATGAAATAGATAATTATTTAATGCTGCCATCTAGCTAGTACTACATGAAATTAAAATTAAGATAGTCTATATATGAATAGACCCCTTGCATTGACGTCACGTTGCTATTAGCAACGACTGATACTATGGCTTCTGGAGCACACACGTGGAGCACAGAAGTCCCCGTTTGCCGTTAAAAGCACGTGTTATCTTTCTATTTAATTTGGAGCTTTCTTCTTATTATTATTATAGTGCAAATAAGTCTAAAAAATCAAATGGAGAGCACCATATTCGCCTTATATTTGGGCGCCATCTGAAGCGATTTCAGACATGTGACGTCATGTGCAACCCGTCTATAAGTTCAGGACTAAAATAATAAGTTATGATGTTTAGTGCTGCCATCTATTGTATAGTACCGAATATATCGGTAGAAAAATTGATTTTTTAGAATTGCTAATATTTTAACCTATAATATCACTTTTAGACGGCACAACTAGATCATTCTAAAACAGAGCATCAGAATATTGATAATAATCAATTAACATCTCTAATATGTTTTATAATTGTTTATAATTATTTTTATTTTTTATTATTTGCTTTAAAATTAAGCAAATAAATAACAATTTCAAATAGGTAACTTTATTAATAATATAAAATTTTGTTTATATTAATCACTTAATAAAATTAATGTATCATGTATCATTGCTGATTTGGAGAGGGGGTAATAAATCAACTGACTACAACATTTCTACAAACTTATAAATACATATATCATAAACTGTATAAGCGTATATCATTACGAAGCAAAATATATTGAAATAAATCAATAAAAGTAAATTAAAGTGATGTAAATTAATTTAATTTAAATATTTTTCTAAAACAGTACATCAGAATATTGATAACAATCAATTAACATATTTAATATAATGTATTATAATTGGTAATAATTATTTTTATTATTTACATTAAAATTAAGCAAATAAATAATAATTTCGAATAAGTAACTTTATTAATAATATAAAATTTTGTTTATATTAATCACTTAATAAAATTAATGTATCATTGCTGATTTGGGGGGAAGGCAATATACTAACAGACTACAACATTTCCACAAAATATAAATACATATATCATGTGTATAAGCGTAAATCATTACAAAGTATAATATATTGAAATAAATCAATAAAAGTAAATTCAAGTGATGTAAATTAATTTAATTTAAATATTTTATACAGTTCAAAGGACAGTAAGCTCACAATTCCTACTAGTTTTTCTTAAAAAAATAAATTTATATTAAATCAACATTTGCGTATAAATTATCCAGACAACGCCACCCTCCTCCCTAATTTAACATCTACCCACCCAGCCAACCTACATATATGTATATATATATATATATATATATATATATATATATATATATATCATGGAAGACGGTAGTATTCCGAGTGACGCAGCCTTAAGCCTAAAATCGTATCGTATCGTATCGTATCATAGAATTCGTAGATGGCGGAACTCATATATACAGCTAACTCGACATCAAAGAAAACGCGAAAAGCCGCCTTTTAATAACTCAGCAGATATAAGTCTTATTGTTCTGAATTTTCTAGAACAGTCTTATATCTGCAGTCTAATCGTATACTGAAATTTTTACATTTCTACGTGCAGTATATTTTGAGATCTAAATAGCCATTTTTAAAGTGAAAACGTTGGTATGATATCGAGGAAGTTCCTAATTTGAAAATCTCGAAAACGGTTCTAACGATTATTTTTAAATTGATACATAATATAAATGTGATTAAGGCGAGGTGAATAACACTTTTCTTTTTTCTGGGAAAACTCTCGTTCGTTAAATAATTCGATTTTTTTTCTCTCGAAAATGACACGGGCGATTTTTTAAAAATCAAATAAATGTGTTTCAGATGAACCAAATAACAATTTACTTGTTTCCAGCAAGACTCTTGTTCGTTTTATAATGCGCATGAAAAATCGGACTATATTTCTTCGCCATTCTATGGAAATTTCACCGAAAATGCATGATACTGTATTATTCATACACATGCTTTCTTTTTAACCACTTTTGGGGAGAAAAATTTGTCTTCCCACTGGCTGAGTGGTTAAGGGCCATCGTCTACTGATCTTAAAATACGTAGTTCGATACTCCCTGGTACGAGTTTTCACATGTAAATGTGTTTTTTTTTTTTTTTTTTTTTTTTAAAGTCTGCTAGTTGACCATTATTCTCAGTTCCTTTGTAATTTTTTAATTGCTATTAAGTTAAATAAAATTACAATTATAATGACGCCAATTTGATGATGATTATTTCTTGGCAATTTTTCAACAATAAAAATATTACCATAAATTTTATAAATATATTTAATTTCAATCACTTTACAAAAAATATACATTAATAATTATTATTTGAATATGAATCACACGATCAGAAACGTAAAAAAATAATTCATTTCAGCTCTTCTTTTTATAATATCATTTTTTATTATTATGACGGTCAATCAATATATAATCACTGACATCCATAATATTATTATTATAATTATTATTTTCCTTGCATAAAAACTATTGGGATGTATTAATTCTTTTATAATAAATAATTTAGTTGAAATGTTTTATTTATAAATATCAATGAAGTTTGATAACCCCGAGACAATTGTTTTTATTTAACTTTGCAATACTTACAGTTTACATAATAAGCATATCAGAATTCTGGTGTCGCCATCTTTTGACGCAATTGCGTACTACATTTTGTCTCTTATTCGGGAAAAAAAAAAAAAAAAAAAAAAAAAAAAAAAAAAACTAACGCTCTTCGCCGCTTTGAAAGAATCTCCGGTGACTAGAGGTCTATTTCGCAAATATTAAGAAAATTACTGCATACAAAAATATTAAAATGGGTAGTATTATAGAGAAATGTTTGATAAAAACGTTGAAGTAGACAGTTTTTAAATCGAAGAATTATTTTAAGAGATATTTAATGTTAAATCTGGATAAAATTGTCTCATTAAAAAAGTCTCATAGAAAAAAAAATATACATGGGAATTTAATCATTTTCATTCAATTTAATCATTCAATAGAAACTCGAAGTTTGCAGAGTGCATTTATTATTTTTAACTTGCCTAATATTTTGATGGTTTATTTCAATTTTAAATTAAAATTTTCAGAATTTCCAGAGATATTTTTTACATATTTTAGAAAAGGTTATTTTAAATTGTTGCCAATTGTTAAAACAGCGCAAAGAATATTATATCCTTTAAATTAAAAATTTATTCACACGTGACTATTATAAACAGAAAAAACGTGTTAAAAGCAGGAAAATATTAAACATTACGTCATAAAAATTGTTTTTACACATGCTTACTTAAAATGAAAGAAAATTATAAAATAATCAATTATTTTCAAATTAGAATTAAATGATTACGCATTAAAAGCAGGAAAACATTGAAAATTACGTCATAAAAATTATATTTACACGTGAATATTAAAAGAAAAAGAAAATTTTTAAATAATAAATTCATTGATATGTGTTAAAAGTCGTAAATGGAGGAAATTACGTCATATTGGCCAAAGTGGCCAAATAATAATATTGCAAAACACTTTAAATTAAAAAATATATTTATATGAGAGATTTATTTCAAATTTCGAGATGACATTTTTAACTATAGTTGCCAATTTTAAGGTAGCGCAAATAATAATATTATCTTTCTAATAATAAAAATATTTTCAGTTGAATGTTACAAAGAGAAAGGAAAGTTTGGTGAAAATTATGTCAGATTTAAAACGTTACATTTAAAATCTTTTATTTAAATTCATTTTCTTATAGCGTTGTTAAAAAATACCATAAAGCAAAGACTGTTGACTTAGTTCCTTTTGGTATGATCCATGTCAATTCAGGCAGCCAAAGAAAAAATCTTACCTTCATAGTCTCAGAAGTTTTTGAATTGAACATATGTTAAAATTCAATAAAAAATAAGATACTTGTATATTTTGGTTTTGCCCAAAAAAATTCCTGGCCCGAGATACAGGCCGCCAAAGATGGCATCCTGGGCACCATTTCCAATTCGCCATTTTCGATAAAAATTTTAAAATGCTCTATCTCTAGAACGGTGCAAGATATTTTGTGGCGGTTTTTTTTATTTTAAAGATAATATTCTTCTGTTTAAAATGATATACCCAATTTTGAAAAATGTATTCAACTTTTCTTGTGGCAACCTTTTGAAAAAATAAATTTTTTTTCAAAAAAATTTTTTTTTTCGAAAATGCCAATCCTAAAAATTTTGATTTTTTTGCTGTTGATCAATACCATTGGGAACTATCTTCACTGTAAAGGAGAACTTCCACTTTTGAGTTTAACAAATTTTAGAAACATTTAAAAAATTCAGAGAATTTTACAGGAACTGTATACATACAGTTCCAGTAAAAGTCACTGAATTTTTGCTTATTTGTATCATATTTGTAAGGATAAGCCTACTATATATCCTAAACAAGTTAGAAATTGCAATATCAAATGTGGCAAATGAGGTGCGTGCATAGTATTAACTAGTTTTATAAATATTCAGATCTTGGTGCAAAAAGTGTTACACTCTTGGGTAAAAAGACATGAATACAAAATTTACTATAATACCATATATTAAATTCAGTAATACGGAAGTAATATGAATCTATCTTAAAAGGACTTAATCGCCATGGCAACCTAGAATCATTGCCTATCATGGTATATCATTGAATCGATTATGTATTATAGGATTTTTAAATAGAATGAAGAAAACTTTTATTAATGTCTTTTATGTTTTAATTTGATTTTCATAGCATTTAAAGTGATACATACTTTATTGCAGAGGTTTACAAAAAATTACTTCCTGTGTCATAGAAAGTGCATAGTGTTTACAGGGGCACACAAAAGATTTCGTATACTTTACCTTATTGGAAATACTGTACATTAGCGATGATTGCTAGAGGTGCATTTTTAGTTGCGATATGAGTTTTTAAGTTTAATTAAATATTTCCATATTACGTTGTGTGTATAAAGGCTGTAGATCATATACAGGGCTACACAAAAGAAATCGTAAGGGTATTGCTGGAAGTGCATTTTTAGTTGTGTTTGAGTTTTTAAGTTTAACTAAATTTTTCCATATTACGTTGTGTGCATAAATGCTGTAGATCATATACAGGGCTACACAAAAGAAATCTTAAGGGTTTACTGAGTATGAATGAAAGTAGCTTAAAGGTGATTTTTAAATGAGTTATGCATTTTTACGCTGAACTACATTTAGTATACTAAGATATGTTTGGAGAATATAGATATAATTATATACAGGTCCACGCAAAGAATAAGATACATGGCCGTCTATGGATGATAATCTCTGGAAGTGTGATTTCACTGGTTTTAAGGATGTTTTAATCTTAATTAAATATTAGCTAAATAGTGGCATGTATATATAAAGATAGTAGGTAAAATACAGCGTTGTATGAAAGTATTCAAGTATGCTTCCGTCTATTGACATAAATTTCTAAAAGTCAAATTCCGACCTATTTATGTGTTTTTAACAATTTCCAACATAGTTGAAAGTCTTTATGGATTTGATTTGCCTGTCCATCTGTCAGAACTCTAACTTGTATTAATATAATTTGTATTGCTGTGTAATTGATATATGTTATTGAGATTGTTTTACTATGTTCGGTATTGAAAATAAAGTATGCATCACTTCAAATGCTATGAAAATCAAATTAAAACATAAAAGACATTAATAAAAGTTTTCTTCATTCTATTTAAAAATCCTATAATACATAATCGATTCAATGATATACCATGATAGGCAATGATTCTAGGTTGCCATGGCGATTAAGTCCTTTTAAGATAGATTCATATTACTTCCGTATTACTGAATTTAATATATGGTATTATAGTAAATTTTGTATTCATGCCTTTTTGCCCAAGAGTGTAACACTTATTGCACCAAGATCTGAATATTTATAAAACTAGTTAATACTATGCACGCACCTCATTTGCTACATTTGATATTGCAATTTCTAACTTGTTTAGGATATATAGTAGGCTTATCCTTACAAATATGATACAAATAAGCAAAAATTCAGTGACTTTTACTGGAACTGTATGTATACAATTCCTGTAAAATTCTCTGAATTTTTTAAATGTTTCTAAAATTTGTTAAACTCAAAAGTGGAAGTTCTCCTTTACAGTGAAGATAGTTCCCAATGGTATTCATCAACAGCAAAAAAATCAAAATTTTTAGGATTGGCATTTGCGAAAAAAAAATTTTTTTTGAAATAAAATTTTTTTTTTTAAAAGATTGCCACAAGAAAAGTTGAATACATTTTTCAAAATTGGGTATATCATTTTAAACAGAAGAATATTATTTTTAAAATAAAATAAATCGCAACAAAATATCTTGCACCGTTCTAGAGATAGAGCACTTTAAAATTTTTATTGAAAATCGCGAATGAGAAAGGATGCCGGGTATGTCATCTTTGGCGGCCTGTATCTCGGGGCAGGAATTTTTTTGGGCAAAAGGAAAATATACAAGTATCTTACTTTTTCTTAAATTTTAACATATGTTCAATTCAAAAACTTCTGAGACTATGAAGGTAACCCCCCTGCCTGAGTTGATATGGATTCAGCCTTTTATATTTGGTAATTTTCAAATGTTAACTAATCTTATTTAATCAAGCACGGAAACAGCAACTAACATCAGCTGATTCGGTTTTGAAATCCCTCAGTAAAAGGGAAACCCGTTTACAGTACGATCGCCATTGATTTTTTAATTATACAGAGCAGCCTCGATTATCCGAGCTAATTGGGACTGTTAGTAAATCGGAATCGGAAATCTCGGTTAATAGAAACTGTGTGTAAAAACTCGCCGTGCTTGCGAATTTAACATCTCTTTTAAAAAATATATATAGAACGTTTTTTAAATAATAAAAATAAATATATGTAAAGTTCTGTTTCACAGCTTAACAAATTTAAAAAGAAAATCATCTACCAGTAGTAAATTTTAAAATGCAAATTGAAAAATTTACGAAAGTTCCCACAGCGACTGGAAACAAAGCATTGTTCGCTATTGACTTCTCAGGGTCCAATGTTTCTTTGGAGTTGAGTGCTTTTGGGGGCAGAAGGCCCTGTATAGCACGGGCAGTGAGCTAAAGAGTGTGGTTATTTTTAAGGCTCATTCAAAAGGGGAAAAAAAATCAGACTTTGTTATCTGCTCGGTTAACAGAAACCTCGATTAATCGAAGCTAGGTTAATCCAGGTTCTACTATAATTCAATCTTCCGTAATCTTTTTAAAGCAGATGAAATTAATGGACTTTAGCACAAAGTCACATAGCTGATAACTGCCATGCTTGTTGGCCACCTTTTTTTCAAAAAGTTTGCTTCACCTTATTCCATTAATGAGATATCTCCGATAAAATAAGTCACATTTTCCCGTTCTAAAATACTGGTATCCAAAAATCGTAGCATATAACTGACACTACAAGTACTCATGGAACTAGACTATTTTAAGTCTGATTTTTATTATAGACTATATAAAATTATCAAAAATATATATTATGATAGGAACTAGCGGGCTTCGTCCGCTATTTACGTTACGGATATAAAAATCATGTTTTTTTTAGGGAAAAAGAAATAAAAACCTATTTGACGATAGGTTTATAAAGACACATTTTGTATTTGTTATATTTCCGGGGATGAGGAGGGGGGGGGGAGACTATTTTGATTAAATATCGCAATTAGTCCACATGGCAGATATAATTATGATAGACACTAGCGGGCTTCTCCCCTCTATGGCGCCTTATGGGTCCAGCTTCCATAACTCAGAAACTACCTTTCGGACATCAATGCAACAGATTCCAAACGTTATAATTAACTTAATAATCACCCTATATAGCATTAAAGTAAATTTATGAGTTCTGCATACTATTTTTTTATCGTAATTTCTGAAGAGAAAAAATTATTTCGGTTCCATTCTTAGGTACTGGTCTGAAAAATTTTGAAAAAGGGGGGAAGGAGGGGACATGAGACTGCTGTTTGTCAAACAACACAACGGAGTCTGGCTTATTCAACTTGGTTTTTGATGACTTCAATTGGAAGGTGGTTTGTTTAAAAGATTGCGTTCCCTGCCCGTGAAAATTGGAACTATTGGTGCACCATCTATGTAAGGATTTAATAATTATAAATTAACATTTTGGATTTATTAATTTAAGGATAAAGTGTTTTTAAAGGAATATCAAATGAAACCCTCTGTGCGATCTGCGATTATACTTACCCAGTTGTTTTTATATACAAACTGCTATAAGGAAAATTGTAATAAAATAGTAAAAATTAAATCTGCATTAAATTCCATAAGTATCTCTTTTTTTAATCATTTTATCACTAACCTCAAAAAAGTAATGATATCAATGCAAAAACCCTTGACGGGTTAAAAGTTTCTGACGCAGCACTTTATCTTATGCTCTAAGAATTTTAAATATGGAACTTAAAAATACTGATATCAAATTTTGAGTGACGTTATGCTATTTCTTAAAAAATATATTTGTATTTATTTCATCATTTTATTTTTGTTTTATTTATAATCGCATGTGCAAAAGTTATGTTCAACATGAAAAGCTGCATAAAATTTTATTCGCTGTTGCTTTATCATTTACATCTCTCATAAATTCAAAATATGAGTTTTAAAAGATATGATATAAAATTTAAGTGACGCCTTGATGTGACTTTAAAAGGTTTGTTTTAAAATTCAATTTAAATTATTTTTGACTTGGTTAAAATATTTTTTTTACATCTACACAATACTTTTAATTTTCTAGTTCACTGTTAAATATATCACTTTCATTGAATCTATACTATGCATTGAAATGTATTTATTTCAATAAATTGATTTATCTTTTGTGTCACGCTATTCAAAACTGTGAGTAAGATTTATGTATATGGTTTATTTGCGTCAAACTATCCTTTTTCATACATTTCATGTAGTTTGGACACAATGACGCAAAGAAACCATTTACATAAATTTTACTCACAATTTTGAATAGCGTGACACAAAAGATAAATCAATTTATTGAAATAAATACATTTCAATGCATGGTATAGATTCAATGAAAGTGATATATTTAACAGTGAATTGGAAAATTAAAAGTATTGTGTAGATGTAAAAAAATATTTTAACCAAGTCAAAAATAATTTAAATTGAATTTTAAAACAAACCTTTTAAAGTCACATCAAGGCGTCACTTAAATTTTATATCATATCTTTTAAAACTCATATTTTGAATTTATGAGAGATGTAAATGATAAAGCAACAGCGAATAAAATTTTATGCAGCTTTTCATGTTGAACATAACTTTTGCACATGCGATTATAAATAAAACAAAAATAAAATGATGAAATAAATACAAATATATTTTTTAAGAAATAGCATAACGTCACTCAAAATTTGATATCAGTATTTTTAAGTTCCATATTTAAAATTCTTAGAGCATAGGATAAAGTGCTGCGTCAGAAACTTTTAACCCGTCAAGGGGTTTTGCATTGATATAATTCTACAATTAATCCATTTATACCATATAATATTGTACAATTAAGCCATTTATACCATACAATATTGTACAATTAAAACATTTAAACACATGAAAATTGGCCAAAATTGATGCAATAACCAGTTATAGACAAAAGATAGAAAAAACCAGCTAAATAATGTTGAACTATTAAAATGCGTATGAAAAAACAAATGAAAGATCAATTGG
Organism: Maratus speciosus; assembly: GCA_963932465.1. Classification (NCBI taxonomy): domain Eukaryota; kingdom Metazoa; phylum Arthropoda; class Arachnida; order Araneae; family Salticidae; genus Maratus; species Maratus speciosus. The sequence goes on along the minus strand of OZ010787.1, from coordinate 279,706,589 downwards.
ATGGATGTAGAAGGAAGCATATAGTGTATTTCCCTTCTTTAGGGGTATATGAAATGCAAATATAAGCAATACTAATACACAGTCGATTTCTGTAAAAGAATCAAGCTATAAGCTGAAAAATTGATTATTTTATGTACCTAATCCACTGTAAAACAAGAAGTATAAAAACAATATAAAATAAGAATCACATAGATTGAAAGAACTAAGAAAATTATTTGAAAATAATTGCAAAAATAGTTAAACTTACACGTGCAGCTAAGATATATTAAAGTGATCAACACCGTTAGAATATTGAAAATGTATAATATTTAACGATTAAAAGTTAATATCGTTAAAACATATATTTCTAAATTTAAACCGAAAATAAATAAATAAATAGTAAAATATTATAAATGTAAAAATTATTCAAAATGATGTATAATTATGTGTACAAATTAATTAATAAACTAATATTAAATTGTTAAGATAATAATAATAAAACTATATACAAATATCTATTTTAGTGTTGACATCTAGTGAGAGTTTTTGAAAACTAAATATTTGCAGACCTAGGTAGCATAAAATATTTTAGTGCTGCCATCTTTTAGCAATTTAAATCGTAAAAAATATAATCTTATGAAGTATTTATAAATATATAAATACACTGGTGTCCAAAATTAAGGACCAGTCACAAAATGCTAATTTTTAAGTAAGCGAATACTCAAAAGGAAATAATATAATTCAAATAATTACTATCTCTACAGCACAGCTAGTCCATATGGCATCTCATGTCACACATGGTCACAAGTGTCACAGTCACTACGGTGAAACAAAAAATAGGAAATGCCACACGTCTCATTATGAGTCTCAAATGATCACTATATGTGACTCCACTGAGACGTCAATGGGACTGCTGCTTTGTGACGAGTCACAAGGTGACTTTACAATGTAGTTACATTGTGACACTCATGTGACTGTCATTTTTAGACTCAATTTCAAAGTCATCATGAACGTTGCATTATGACATGTCACCAAATAATATCACATTCTAGTCACATGGTGACTTCCACAAAAGAGCACAATGGTGACTTCACAGTAGTCTCTCTGTCACCTAATAGTCATCATGTCATTTTAATGAGACATTATTTGGTAACATATCACAATGCAGGGTCATTCCATGTCAATTCAACCAAATTTTTTAAGGTTTGTAACCCGACCCCCAGGGATTTGGATGAAACTCGGTGTATATACTAATTCTATCATGATATGAATACATCAGAAATTTTTCCTTCCTAGACCTCATAGTTTGTGAGATATGGGGAGGTCCAATTTTTGGATTTTTCTCAAATCGCACATTTCTGAGTCTGTATTTTTAGACTGCAGTTCCATTTTTAAAAAATTGTTTCTCTGGATCTAAAATGCAAATCATCTTAAAAATACCACCGTAAGTACATAAAAAGATGCAGATTTTATTTAAAAAATATTTAAAAAATTAATTTTAAATATTTAGGGTCAAAAACTCAAACCAAAGTTGAAAGCTATGTTTATTTTTCCAAATTTTTGTGACTTTACGAAAAAGGCTCTACACAAAAAGGCAAATAAAATTTCCAATTTCTCTTTGTTTTAAATAAAAGTTAACTCTTTGGGCTTTCTATTTATGAAATAAAAATGATGTCTTTCGCATGGCTTATGCAAAAATTTTGACTTATTTTGGGATGCTGTATCTATCAAGAGACAGAAAACTTTAACTTTGCTTACGATACCTAAATAATTGCTGCACATTTTAAATTTAAATTTATTAATCAATTTGATTTATTTTCTAAAATGAAACCTTAAAATCAGACTGATTTATTTATTTTTATAACAGTAGAAAATTTGTATGGTATTGGTACTTATTACACGTTATCTGAAATTGTGTTGTTCTCAAACTTATCGCATATGTTTGTCACATAAATGTACATCTATCATTGGATTCAGTGATATAGTATTTCTATATATACTTTCACAATGGTAGTATGTAAAGAATATGTACAATATTTAATGAAGGGGGGGTGGGGGGGTGGATATTGAAATCATTGATTTTTTTCTCATTTTACTCAGAAAAAACAAAAGCAAAAACTTTACTTTGTAAATAAAATAAAAGAAGCACTTATATTAAATAAATTCAACAAGTCATAAGAACCACAGAAATTATTTAGGTACCACAGTTTAAATTAGACATATTAGAGATATTTTTTTTTTCTTGAATGGTGCAGTTTCCTAAAACAGGGCAAAATTTTACATAAGCTAGGAGAAAGACTTCATTTTTATTAAAATTGAAATAATCATTAATTAAATCTAATACATTAATTAAAATTGCTTATAAATATTTTAAAAATTTAGATTGTTGTAAATTTCCAATTTCTTTTCGTTTTAAATAACAATTTACACTTTGGGCTTTCTAGTTATGAAATAAAAATGATGTCTTTCTCATGACTTATGGAAATTTTGCCCTGTTTTGAGAAACTGCACCAATAAAGAAAAAAAAATCTGCCTAATTTTAGCTGTGGTTCCTAAATACCTACTGTGATTCCCATGACTTGTTGAATATATTATTCAATGTTTCTTTCTTCCTTTATTTTGCAAAGTAAAGTTTTTGCTTTGCTTTTTTTTCTCCTGAATAAAAAGGGGGGAAAAGTCTGTGACTGCAGTCTATCCTCCCTCCATTAAATTTTGTGCATAATCCTAATGTTTTAATTATTTATTCATTCATATATTTTCTTTTATTACAAGTATTTTTTTTTTTTATTTAAACAATCCTTAATTTTCTTTTTACTATATAACTGTAAACAAAAAATCTTTTGTGGTATAGAATAAGAAAATGCAATAATGACTTTTTACCAATCATATTTTCAATACTTTTTTTTCTGTGTGTGTATGTGTGTTTGAATTAAAATACTTTATTTGTATTTAACTTCTTTTTTTTTTAACTTTCTATCTTATTATCTTGGATAATTTTAATCATTTTAAATATGTTTTTTATAGTTTAAATACCTTATATTTAACAAAGCCTAGTTCATTTCTACAGGATGAAACATATTTCTACATTTGCCTTGTATAAACAAATTCTGACAAAGGAAGGATAAATATTTTTAGTAAAGGCAGGTGTTTTCGAATCTCTTAATCAAATTATTATTAGTCTGCTGTTTCTCATAATAGAAGGGTGAGCTATTTTTCCTTGTGCTGCAAAAGAAAATAATAGATGAATTTGAAGTAACTAATTATGCTGCAAGACCGTCATGACAACTTCTGAGAAACAATTGAACTAATTGAAAAGTTTTATAATTGTACTGAATATTGAAGAATCATGGCTGTTAAGAAAATGTAGATAGCATTGCTAAGAATGTATTATGCACAAAAGCGATTGATATTATGTATATCTACATGAGTTGTATTCTCTTTTTAAACAGGAATTTCCAAAAAATTTGAGAATTATAATTCTAGGTATTCAATCCAGTATTAGCAGCACTGTTCCTTTAAATAAATTTGTGACAAGCTAAGTAAAATATTTGGAAAATGTTATTCCACTCTTTTACAATGAAATTTAATATCTTAAAAGATACTAAACCAAACTTTGGCCCTCAAAAAGCTATAGTTTTGTTGGATTTCAGCAAAAAATTTACTTTTTTTATTCAAGGTAAGGTTTAAAGTTACCGTTGGACCAAAGAAGCCGCACTCTTGATCCAACTGTTATGTACACTCAATCTCTCAATATTAGATTATCAGCAAGCAATATACACATTTTATCTTATGATATGCAACATGATGTCACCCTTGTATGTTTAACACAGAAGGAAGTGATAGCAATTGTAAAATAGATATTCCCTGATGTAAAGAAAGCCTTTGATTTTAGTGATGGGTGCTCTGGCAATATAAAAATTACAAATTTTCATAAACCTTTACCAAAATGAAGAGAATTTCCCCTTAAGATATTTAACATTTTTTGCTGGAGGAGGAGGAAGGAGGGGGGATAGCCACCGATTTTGAAATACAAAGACATTTTAGATTCTAAATCACAAAGATCTTCCTAATATACCGATATCTTGTTAGGTTATTAAGTTTGGAGTTGCAGTAAGATAGGAAAATTGAAATATATATTAGAAGGTTTTCAAAGTTGCTTATGCATAATAAATATAAATTTTAAATTGCACAAAGAAAGAATGTTGAAAAATAAGTCTAAGTGATACTGCAAAGTACGTCATTTATTTCTATATTTATATTTAGCTCAATTATATTTTTGAATTTCAATCTTTTAAATATAATGTTTAATCTGATTTTTTAGCTTTAAAAATTTGCATATAATTTAACAAATTCTTTATTTGTTACATAAAAAAATTACAACGATCTAAATTTTTAAAATATTTATAAGCAATTTTAATTAATGTATTAGATTTAATTAATGATTATTTCAATTTTAATAAAAATGAAGTCTTTCTCCTAGCTTATGTAAAATTTTGCCCTGTTTCAGGAAATTGCGCCATTCAAGAAAAAAAAAATCTCTAATATGTCTAATTTAAACTGTGGTACCTAAATAATTACTGTGGTTCTTATGACTTGATGAATTTATTTAATATAAGTGCTTCTTTTATTTTATTTACAAAGTAAAGTTTTTGCTTTTGCTTTTTCTGAGTAAAATGAGAAAAAAATCAATGATTTCAATATCCAACCCCCCATCCCCCCTTCATTAAATATTGTACATATTCTTTACATACTACCATTGTGAAAGTATATATAGAAATACTATATCACTGAATCCAATGATAGATGTACATTTATGTGACAAACATATGCGATAAGTTTGAGAACAACACAATTTCAGATAACGTGTAATAAGTACCAATACCATACAAATTTTCTACTGTTATAAAAATAAATAAATCAGTCTGATTTTAAGGTTTCATTTTAGAAAATAAATCAAATTGATTAATAAATTTAAATTTAAAATGTGCAGCAATTATTTAGGTGCCGTAAGCAAAGTTAAAGATTTCTGTCTCTTGATAGGTACAGCATCCCAAAATAAGTCAAAATTTTTGCATAAGCCATGCGAAAGACATCATTTTTATTTCATAAATAGAAAGCCCAAAGGGTTAACTTTTATTTAAAACAAAAAGAAATTGAAAATTTTATTTGCCTTTTTGTGTAGAGCCTTTTTCGTAAAGTCACAAAAATTTGGAAAAATAAACATAACTTTCAACTTTGGTTTAAGTTTTTGACCTTAAAGATTTAAAATTAATTTTTTAAATATTTTTTTTATTAAAATCTGTATCTTTTTATGTACTTACGGTGGTATTTTTAAGATGATTCGCATTTTAGATCCAGAGAAACAATTTTTTGAAAATGGAACTGCAGTCTAAAAATACAGACTCAGAAATGTGCGATTTGAGAAAAATCCAAAAATTGGACCCCCCATATCTCACAAACTATGAGGTCTAGGAAGGAAAAATTTCTGATGTATTCATATCATGATAGAATTAGTATATACACCGAGTTTCATCCAAATCCCTGGCGGTCGGGTTACAGGGTCTGGTTGAATTGACATGGAATGACTCTGCAGCGTTCACGATCACTTTGAAATTGAGTCTGCAGATGACTGTCACATGAGAGTCACAATGTAACTACATTGTAGAGTCACATGGTGACTCGTCACAAAGCAGAAGCCACAGAGACGTCTCAGTGGAGTCACATATAGCGATCATTTGAGACTCATAATGAGATGCATGGAATTTCCTATTTTTTGCTTCACCGTAGTGACTGTGACACTTGTGACCATGTGTGACATGAATGAGATGTTATATGGATTAGCTGTGCTGTAGAGATAGTAATTATTCGAATTAAATTATTTCTTTTTGAGTATTCGCGTACTTAAAAATTAGCATTTTGTGATTGGACCTTAAATTTTGACACCAGTATATAAATAAATAAAAAAGCAATTGAATTACAACCCTCAAAGTAAATTAGATAATAATATTAAAACAATATTCCCACGTATATATTAGTGTTGACAACTAGTGGTAGTTATTTAAAGCTAATGTATTTATTTGACACGCTAAGTTACTTAAAAATAATTTTTAAGTGCTGACATCTGTAATCAATTAATCAAAAAAATAATCTTATATATAATATATAAATATAAAAAATAATCAATGAATTACGACCCCAGTATTATATAGTAAAAAATAAAAATAAATACAGTAAGATAAAAAGTCCTAAATAACACCATTATTGCAGCAAGCACACAATAATTAATGCAAGCTTATCCCCCCTAAATTACCTGTATGTAGGAGTCATATTATAACACTTATAGTCAAAAACAGGAAGAATATAATAAGAAAAAAAAAGTGACATAGCATTCAGTATTTGCGGCAACGCACACAAAATTAAATGTTAATTTTATCCAAAAACGAAAATTGTAAAATAGCATAGATCTATATTTAATGTTTAATTATGTATGTAAAATGGATTTAACAAGAAATGATGGAAAGGTGTTTTTTTTTTTTTTTTTTTTTGCTTGTTGTTCAACATTTTTAAAATTTATTAATTTAAATTTATTAGAACAAATATTATTAATTGTGTAAGCAAAGTTAAGTAAAATGTTGACATAAACAGATTTATAAAGACATGATTTATAATTCGTGAATAAATTAACATTAAATGGTAAAGCTATTCGTTTATCATATATGTCACAAAGTATTTTATTATTATCATCACAAAGAATTAATTTAAGATCTAGGAAATTTATTTCATTATTTATCATATCATTATTACTACATTTTAAATTTTTATGCTATTTTATAGGTAATAAATAATTTGATTGACTATTATAATAAAAAACAATTATTTCATCTATATAACGGTATAATTTGCAATCAACAATAGATGATTTACGTTCATAATAATAAAGATAGAGCACGGCAAGAATTGAAGATACAATTCCCCCCTGCGGTGACCCACATCTTTGTTGATATATAGTGGCATTAAAAATAATATAATTATGATGAAGAATAAATCTACTTAATGTTTTAAAGTTAAGATAAAGAAATATTAGTTGTTAAATTTATAGAATTCCTGTATTCTTTGAATAATAAATTGATAATTTTAAACATATCTGTGATATCAATGTTATTAAATAAATCATTAAAGTCATACGTTTTTATATATTTTGTGTTATTTAAATTTTTTATATTATTTACAAGTTGAAAACTATTTTTTATGCTATATAAATTATCATTTTGTTTTGTATTATCAAGCAGTTTAGTGAGAAAGTTACCATCATTGTTGTTATATATATTACATCCGATGGTTACTGTCCGAAATTTTAATGGAGTTTTATGGAATTTAGGTATAGAACAATATACGGATAATTATAGTTGTAATTTTTATTTTTTAGTAATTTATAATATTTAATTATATGTCGATTATTAATGATAGTATCAAGATTAGTTTTTTTAAAAGTTGTACTAGTATTTACGGCATTAGAAATTAGCTGTGAGTAATAATATTTGCAAATGAAAGCATAACTGTTAGGTGATTTATCAACATATGTTACAATAAATTTGTTTTGTAAATTTTTTATTTCACTATTTAACTGTTTAATATTGAAACTATAATTGTCTAAAGATCTGTAAAGGTCAAGATTTAATTTACTTTATATATATATATATATATCTGTACCTTGGAACAAAAAGGGCCAATGTCAATTTTTCTCAAAAGGCAGGAAACCCAATTTAAGTTTGAGGAATATTAAGAATCTTGCTACGATTTCTGTGCTATTATTTTTCAAAGTTGTACCTTTCAATTCAGTAATGTTTTTCTTTCTACAATCTAATGTTACATTGGTTTAGTTTTTTTTTTTGTTTTTTTTTACATTTTAAATTGACCCTTTTTACATGAACAGTAAGTAACATTGGCCTCGACAAAATATTTTGTTTTCAATGATCTAATATTGGGAGGACTTTGGCCCTTTTAACAATTACTTTATATCGCAGCGTGAATTCATTCGTGCATTTAACTCAAATTTCTCAATTTTGGACATTGGCCCTTTTTGTTCCAAGGTACAGTATATATAATTGATACTTTTCGTGGAAACACTTTATGGAAAAAAAAAAAAAAACGTACATTGATGACCGCAGATGAATACAATTTATCATTGAAAATTAAAAGTTATTTTGAGTTCACGAGAGGCTATTTATAAGAAAAAATTGTAAATTCGAAAATGTGCATTTCTGGTGCATACAATTTATCACTGAAAATTAAAAGTTTATTTAAATTCACGAGAGGATATTTATAAAATTATTAAGAATCTAGAAAAATATCTTCATAGCTCAATTTTCTAGAAACAAAATTTCCTCCAGGTTCGTTTCACTGCTGTTTAGATTACACAAGCCTGCGAAGTTTTCATTTTTTAACTTTTGATAATTGTTTTTTATGTATTTTTTAGCGCTGAATCGCAAAATGATCTTCATTTTTAACGATCATGACATGATTTTTCGCAAATCGTAAATTTCAAAGTTCAAAAAATAGCGAAAATCTAATGCTATAACGTAAGAGTAAAAATTTTTTTCCATAATAATATATCAATTTCTTGCATATACTGGAGATTCTTACAGATAGACAGTTCAAGGGATTCTTACATATAGACAGTTCAGAGCATAAAAGGAAAAAACTCTGGGAAGAGAATCAGAGGTTCAATTGTTCAAAGAAACTTCCACAAATGGAATATAATTGCAAGGATTTTAAATGCACAACATTTTACACATTTAACTGCAAAAGTGAATAGTATAAGCCAAAAAATGAATAAATTGCTATGAAAAAAAAGTTTTACGTCTGTTTTATAGTATCATATTTTCGCAATATTTCGACTTCAAATATTTGCGATTTGTGAAAATCTTGACGTGATGGTTAAAAATGAAGGCCATTTTTACATTTAGCGCTAGAAAATACATAAGAATCAGTTATCAAAAGCTAAAAAGCACAACCATTACACTTATTTCATAGTATCAGATTTTTGCTATTTTTTTAATTTTTAACTTTGAATTTTACTACTTGCGAAAAATCTTGATATGATGGTTAAAAATAAAGGTCATTTTCGGATTCAGAGCTCCAAAATATATAAGAATCAATTATCAAAAGCTAAAATTATGACACAACCCAAATTTTGCAGGTTAGTGTTATTTGCTCTAACGAAAGTAAATAAGCAGCTGACAAATAAATACAAATATTCTATTATAGAATTTCAATGAAATTTACACGGGAACACCGCGAAAACGAGTCTTTTCGAACAAATTTTGAAAATAGAACATTCTTTCGAAAGTTATGCGTCATCCCACGCGAAAATACACACACGTGGGTTTCAGTGTAAACCCCCCCCCCCTCCCCTTTTTTAAGTTGCTAAATAAGCGGAGAGCTCTTAGTATCTATGCCTAATGCAAAATTTTCCTAATTTTCTTTCTTTCTTTTTTGCCTCTATTTAATAACATTTTCCCCATTAAGTTTACATTTGAAAGTCAACTGTGTAAATATTTTGCAGGATAGAAAGTGGTTGAATGCAGTAAATGCAGCCGACCTCGGTTTGGCGTAATTGACGAAATCATTCTGGTTAAATTTATTTGTGGCTGATTTTATAACTGATTTATAGAGAATACGAGCTAGTAAATTATCTTAAATAATAATTTCGATTCACCAGCCAGGGCTGCCACAGGTCAGTTTTTTTAAAACTAGTATTTTTTAAGAGAAAAAAAATCATGGTATGTTTTTTCCAATAGTTGTTAAAAAAAACTCCAGTGGAGGTAAGTTTCGACGAAAATTATGAAGATTTTTCTTTGAAAAACAGTGGTGTTTAGAAAACGGGCCATGTGAGAGCCCTGCTCAATATTATGTCAGTAATTCCATAATAAAGTAAAGGGTACGTTATTCAATTTTAATATTGATATAGATATTTCATTAAGCAGAAAAATAAAATTTGAACCAATAGTGATTCATTTGTATTTTATTTATTTATTCAGAGTGAAGCAGAACAATTATTCACTCTTTAGAAATTTTTTTAATGTTTGTGTGATAAGTGAAACAAGATAAAAATAATAATCATAAATAGATATTGAATGGAATGCTACTACTCAATATTCTCCGTATACGATGTACGACAAATTTGTGGTTAATAGTGATATTCCGCTGGTTTAACTCAAATAATATATTTAGCTTTATGTAATTATAAAAGCTTTTTCCTTGTTATTAAAAATTTACCATACATACTTAGATTGACTTTTTCTTTTGTATTTTACCCGTTGAGGTTGAACAATTCTTATTTTCAAATTGTTAGTACACGTGTTTTACAAATAGATTGAACCGGAAATTGTTGAATTTAGAAAAAAGTACAGTGGGAAATTAAAACAAACAAACAAGAAATACAATTAGAGTAGGTGAAGGTAAAGATACGCACTTTCCATACATTTTGATTTTTAACGCACACATTGGTCTAAATTTATGTAATGAGTGAATAAAATATTAGATTAGAATCTTAGGCAACTGCCACTATTAACCGACATTCTGTCAAGTTACAATTCTGTGAGAAATTACAATTTTTACAAAACATTGCTCTGCGTATCTTTACCCTATCGGTTGGTGTAAAAGTACGCAGTGGTGGGTCAAAGATACGCACTGCGTATTTTTGCCCCATTACTGTGTTTTTTTGTCCCATTTCCAATAAAACGAATGAGTTATGCAAAAGCATTAGTCAATTTTACTAGTATTTATAGTTAAACTGAAAATTGTAAGTTAAGCCATTGAAAAAAAGAAAAAAACAGCGATCTGTGAGATCGCAAATAGCAGTTAACCTCTAACTACTGTGGCAAATATTGTTGCATAAATACTGTGAGTGGTCTCAAAGACCCCTTGATCGTAGAATGAATAAAGGGGTTGACTGACTCACAAGATACTGTTTTTGCGGTAAACTTTATGTAAAAGCGAATTATCATAAAAATTCTCCTCATTTAGAAGTTTTAGTGATACTATTAAGTTTCCAATCGAATCAAAATTAAACTAACATCAATAGTTAAATTGAAAATTACAAGTTAAGCTATGAAAACTAAATATAGCAGCGGTCTGTGAGACCGTGAACAGGAGTTAAGGGTTGAGACTTAAAATCGTTTTATGAAACAAGAATATTGATTTTTAAAAGTATGTAGATAGATACCTACGTTCTAATGGAAGAAAAAAAAAAAACTCAACTAAGAAAAAGGAAAATGTAGTTAACTAGCTTATATTAGTTAAGTAGCTATTATATTTTATACAATAAAAAAAATAAAACATTTCACAATGTAATTATGGAAAGCTTTGCATCTAGCTAAAACGATAAGGCAAAGCCCCGAATCTTAAACTTGTGCGTATCTTTGCCCCAAGACGGATGCGTACTTTTCCCCCATTCTACAGTACTTTACTGAACCGGCTACCTACAAGTTTAAACAAATGAGATTGAAATAAACTATACGGCATTTAGAAGCTAAAGAGCTTCCGTTCACTACTGAATTTTACATGTCATATCTGTTTTTTAGGAAATGGGGTTCTCTGTGAGTTTCCAAACACAGCTGAAACACATCTTTCTGTGTTATTTTTTTCCTAAAACCAACATTTTTGGGGGCTACATTCTAGTTAAAAACCACGTAGATACTTCTATTTATAAAAACTGCTTTAACGCAGAAGAAAGGCTTTTTAAAAAATGGTAAAAAAGTACAGGCAGCAAGTTGCCGGAAAACCCTAGTAGTTGGAAGAGTGTCATCTGTTAAAGGTGTCAAAATTTCCTTCTTTTGACTGGAGAATTTCATTGAATTTTGAGCTCCGGTTCGCGAATTTTCTGTGCTTTTAGGGAAAAAGACATACGTAAAAATTTCGTTTCTGATACGAAAAAGTAACAGGCAGCACTGTTTCCAGAACATCCTTATGATCTGTGGCGAAGCTAAGGTTATGGGCGTCTGAGACCAATGTGTAATTTAGCGCCTCCCTCCCCCCCTTGCTAATTCAAAAGAATCGCAATGTTTCTAGCATGAAGGAACGAACAATCTGTACAAGTAGATATTTCTAAAGATAGTAGCTGAGCCGACACATTGATAATTAATGTATTTTGAAACAGTGTATTGTTGCTTGGATTGCGTTGGGTTGAAGGAAAAAAAATACTAATCTATACGTACATCAAAAATAAAATAACGGTAGAGTTTCGAACCGGAACTGAACAGAAAAATTAAAACAAGAAAAAAATATTCTGAAGAAACGAAATCGAGTACCGAACCTAATTTGTCTTTTGTTTTGGGAAGTGAACCGAATTTTTTTTTAGTTCCAAAATTTTTTACCCAATTAAAAATATATATATTTGTTCCTTTTATTTTATTTGTTCGATTAATAAATTTGAATTATTTAAAAGATAAATTAAAACACAAACCATTTACATCTTTTACTTCGGATCGTTAACTTTTTTTATATAATGCATGCCAAACGCGAAGTCAGCTGAAACTAGTTAATATCTAATGTGCCCAAAGTACCAAGACGAATAGAATGTATTCAATAGAAACAAAATCTATTTTAGAACAATCTACTGTTATTTTGCTGAAATGATGTGCGCGGTGTTGCAGTGAATGGGTGAGGAAGTGATCCCCGTAGTCGCCTTTACTGTAAGTTTTGTACAATTTCATGGGAAGAATATTTTGTTCGAACGTTTATAGGAATGAATAAATGCATTGCTCAAAACAACAATTTTATAAGTTTATTCTGATTTTAAACTATTTATTTCAACATTAATGGTTAACTCAAGGACACTCAAGGACTGTTTCACACCATGTGCAATACCTCTGTCTAAGATATTGTAGAAAATTAAATGTAATTTGCTTCTATAGCTCATAAGACAAACACATAATTACATATACATGCTATTATCCAAATATTATTTTGTATAGAAATCACAAATAGTTCGTAATTATTGGTTAAAACGGTAATCTGATTTTAAAATTAAATTATTTGAAAATATTAATTAAAATTACTTAATTAAGAAGAAGCAATAAAAATAAATTATTTAAAAATTAATTAAATTTAAAAATTAATTAAATTTAAAAATAACACATAGATAAAATATTATTAATATACCTTCTAAAATTCTCACTTTTTATGTGAATATGGAAACTTTACGCTTGAGGCCAAAGTAGACTCTCTGCACCTCTGGTGGTGCATTATTTCGAATATAAAAATTTAAATTCTAGAATAAAGATTTAATTCAACTGTGTCATAAAGACTGAATTCGAAAATTCAGCAGGTGGAAAAGTAATCTTTTTGTAAAACTGTAATCTATCTCGTCTGCAATATTTTTTTTTTTTTTTTTTTTTTTTTGTATTCTTTCTTGCCTCATTATTGATATTCCAATTTCAACTACAGGTTTTCAGCACAGCTTAGATTTATCAGTTGAGAAAATTTAACTATTATTCAATTGATTGTTTCAAAAAAAAGAAAATTTGTAGCTTTTTCAAAACAGACCACAGAACATAACGCACTAAACCTATAGAAACATTAACCCAGAAGCTTATAAACTAACCTCCTGGGCCTCTAGGCTAGATTCTTTTAGTGACCCCTTCCCCTCCAAAGCGGTGTATGTCCGTGTTTTTTGGCGCTAAGAAGGGAAAGAAGTACTTTTAGTGCAGGTACAGTCGTGGAAAGTAAAAGTAAACACCCCCTACTAACTCTGCAAATAATTATAATAGAAGAAAGTTACTGGTACCAATGAATTGGATATAAAGTCTACTTTTAAATGATGTATATAAAATTTGCTTAGGGGGCCATCTATAAATCAAAACCAGGCCAAATTTGGTTTTTTTCAATGGCAACACCCAATTTTGACAATATATTTTAAATCTTCGGCTCAAACTATGCCTAAAAACGAAGTCATTCAAAAACGAATGATAAGTTTTTGAATTATAAACATTCAAAATTTAGAGCTTCTAACGTTAAATTACATTTTCATATTTTTATTAATACCTCCTGAAATTATGATCCTAATGTGATAATTTTGTGTGTAGTTATAATACTAAAAAATCCAAACGTAAATCCATTGAATTTGTAATTTCAAAATTTTTATCATATGAATTATGAAGTATGAAATTAATATTCGAAAAAAAATGTGAATTGCAACCTACAATTTTTTTCATAAATTTATATTTTTATGTCCTGTTTTATGCGAATTCTCAACTTCAAAATTTTCTTTCAAGTAGTTTCCGAATTATCATTAAAAAACGTCGAAATGATGGTTTAAGGGGGGCGTCTATGATGTGCAAAAAAGCATAATTTGAAAAAATATGTTTTACTCATTTTATTGAAATATTTGGGCTAGTAATAGTCTAACCATACTGAGCGAGTGAAATGGTCCTATTGACAAGAAATAATACATTAATAGAAATGACATAGTCATTCTGTAGCATTTCAACAATCGAGTACCGAACTTCAATTTGGATACAACCCCTAAAATAGGCTCATTTCAAAATAATTAATTTCTCGGAAACTAATCGTACGAATTTCATGAAAATTTGGATTTATGCTAATTGAAGGATATAGAATGTATTTATGGTGTCCAACTTGGATATTGCTATTGAAAAAAATTTTTTTTTTTTTTGGGGGGGGGGGGTTCTTTGATATATAGATGATACACTAAGAAAATTTTATATCCATCATTTAAAAGTAGACTTTTTTTTCAATCGCTTGGTTACCTGTAACTTTCTTCTATATGATAATTTGTTGCAGAGTTAGCAGGGGGTGTTTACTTTTTTTTCCGCGACTGCGCAATGAAAATTCATAAAATTAAAAATTTCATAATTCAATAAATTTTGGCCGTAAAAAAAAGATTTTTTAAAATTTCGCTCTAACCTCAAAAGAATTTTCTCAGTTTAATAATGAATTTCACTAAATGATTGATTAAAATTTTATATCTCCTTTAAGAGCTATCATTTGTAGAGATCCTGACAAAATTCCGCCCAGGAGGCTGTGGATACGAAAGTCGCTTCTATGTTAATCCATCAAACTGGAAGCCGAAAAATTGCAAGAATCCAATATTTTCTTGTAATGAATAGCAGAAAAATTAAAAGCGAAGTAGCATTTGAAATACCATATATACAGCGTGCAATATGTTATCTATCGTCGACCTTTAATTTCTCAACCGTTGGTCGTAGACATATAGTTCCAATTACAAAAACATTTCAAATGAGGTAAATATTCATGTTGGGGCATTATTTAAAGTAAAAAATCAATTTTATAAAAATTACTAAATCTAACTTTTTATACGGTCCCCCAGTCCCTATAGTTATATTTAGTAAAAGTTTACACATATCATAACACATATAACACAAAAAGTTTGACATCTGTACTACAAAAATTGGCAGAGTTATTAAATTTCGAATTTTGAGATTTTTGCACATGATTTTGTCTTTCATTGAGGGATCAGTTAATAGATGAATTAAAGTAATTCGAGATCAAAATCCGGGTGCTATATCCTTTTTACGGCGAAACCACCTTTAGCCGGTATCGCCAAATCGGGGTATCACCGAAGAGGGTTATTTCATCTAAAAATTTGAGCTGACTTTTAGGGGTCGTATACAAAGCGAAGAATGAAATATTGAAATTAAACAGAAAAATAAGTATAAATTTATTATAATATCGAAAACGGTCTACTATAAAAGATTAATACATAAAACGCCGGAAACTACCAGATACTGTTCAAAGTGTTTTTCTATTGGCGGCAATGCACAATGGATTGCGTGACACTACTGCGTCCTGGATACATTAGAGCATAGCAGGTGTGCAAATTGTGCGACAACCAAAAGGATGATGCGACCTGGAAACCTCCACATCTCCCGGACAGTACGACACGTGTGGTGCGTTATATGGGGAACCTAGATTGTTGGACCCATCTTCTACGATGGGTGGGACCTTAATGGGCGATCGTTACCTGGATCTGCTACAAAACACGGTTTGTGACTGGTACGTGACTGAAGAGTTGCTCTCTGACATGCATGCCAGGTGTGGTTTCAACATGATGGAGACCTCTCCGCATAAAAAATCAAACGTCCGGGCGTATTTGGCCACCGAATTTGATTGATCCTTGGATATGGTGGTCCGGTAGAGTGGCCACCGGGGTTCACCGGACTTGGCTTCCATGGGCTTTTACCTCTGGGATTATATCAAGGCATAAATCTATGTGACTGAGACTACTTCTATGGTTTATCTGAAGCAGCACATCATTCTTGATTGTCGCACAGTTTGCATACCTGCTATGCTCTAACATGTCCAGGACTCAGTACTGTCACGCAATCCATTGTGCATTGCCACAAATGGAGAACACTTTGAGCAGTATCTTCAATAGTTTCTGGAGTTTTATTTATTCATTTTTTATAGTAGACCGTTTTCGATATTATAATATATTGATATTTATTTTTCTGTTTATTTTCAATATTTCATTCTTCGCTTTGTATACGACCCCTAAAAGTCAGCTCAAATTTTTAGATGAAATAACCCTCTTCGGTGATACACCGATTTGGCGAAACTGGCTAAAGGCGGTTTCGCCGTAAAAAGGATATAGCACCCGGATTTTGATCTCGAATTACTTTAATTCATCTATTAACTGATCCTTCAATGAAAGACAAAATCATGTGCAAAAATCTCAAAATTTGAAATTTAATAACTCTGCCAATTTTTGTAGTATAGATGTCAAACGTTTTGTGTTATATGTGTTATGATATGTGTAAACCTTTACTAAATATAACCATAGGGACTGGGGGTCGTATAAAAAGTTAGATTTCGTAATTTTTATAAAATTGATTTTTTACTTTAAATAATGCCACAGCCTGAATATTTACTTCATTTGAAACGTTTTTGTAATTGGAACTACATGTCTACGACCAACGGTTGAGAAATTACAGGTCGGCGATAGATAACATATTGCACCCTATATATTAATTTCCTGAAAGATTCGAATAAATCTATGAAACAAAGAATATTGCACATAATTTCACTTTCACATAAAATATTATCCCGATGCGAAGAAAAAAATCTGAAAGAAAATCTTAGCACTGGCCCCTTTCCTCCCTAGGCCTACTCAGCATAATGGGTAATCCGTCCCTGAAGCTACGGCAACATTGAAAGTATGTAGATTTTGTACGTTTTTCTAATTTGAAACCGGTATTTCTGTATAGCAATATTTGTCATTTAATGATAGAAAAACTTCAATTAAATCACACGAAGATAACAATAACGAAATACTGGCATTTAAACGTAAAAACGGAACGAATTTTGTTGCATGTGGACTCAAATCCTGACGTAGTGAAGGGTGGCCTACTGTGTTTATTTTCTGTAGAGCTTCTTTTTCTTTCTTTTTTTTTTAATTACCATGCAGTTATCCGAAATATTCAGATAGCTTTAATGGGGTGTATTTTTCATCTATTTGATTCAAATTGATTCCTTGACGTAGAATATAAAAGATGCTCTTTTAGCGAAATTATTCTTATACTTTGATCCTAATTGTATATAATAACTCCTATATAATAACAATATTTATAATAATGCCATTGTGAGTATATTCTGATGCTACTAATTCAACTAAACTTGATAACTTTCATGTTAAACATAAAAGGATATCTATATTCCTTGCTGACGTATTTTAGTTTAGCGCCAAATTGCGGTATTTTACAGTTAATCTGCTCTTCTCAGCTACAGTTTTCAAGCAAATTTCACTGGAACAAAAAAGTACATTTCCCCCCTATTCGATGATGTAAAAATTTAAATTATGCGATATTTAGAAGTAATGCAAGTGCTATAAAAGCGAAAGCTCTAACGCTTGACGTTGCCACCATCGTTATAATACATTTCTAAAAATAGAAAATGGGTGCTGACAAGCTTCCGAAGGTGGATTATAGTTTTTTGTCGACGACAGAAATGTCCGTAGTGAAAGAAGACGCTAAAGATTTCGACGCTAAAACACAGCAAAGGTACATACAGATATTTCAGTATAATTTATAAAATTTACAAAGTCAAACCAAACATTTCTTCCTGCAACAGAGTCTTTAACAAAATTTATTTGCACGCTTGTGTTTACATCCACAAAGCATCATAATTTACCTAGTGATTGGAAAATTGTAAATAAAACAATGTGTGATTGCAAACTTGTAAATAAAACAAACTGGATGATATATATATATACAAAAGCTTATACGTCTGGCTCAGTTTTCCTTTTGTTGTCTGAAAATTTCTGCAGAAATATGTAATTGTTCTCTTTGACCCGTCACTAGCATCATTCAATGATCAGAAGGTCAAAGTCAAATCTGGTAGGCCAGGTTTGATTGAGTAATCAGGAAGAGCACTTTTGAATGACTGATCACTCATGTAATCCATTCCAACGTCCTCTTTTAAATACAAATATATAAATTTTAAAATAATCAAAACTGTTTTGTTTTCTGATTCACTTTGCAGTCCCTATTTATGTGTCCAGTCTTTATTAATGGATAATAACTTTTACTTTTAGAACACAAAATTTTTTAAAAATAAGAATTTTTAGATTAAAATATAAGTAAATTAAATATATGAAACATTTCGCATTATGATTATCTATAGCAGTAGGGATTTTTAATAATACGATAAAATATTTCTCATAGATCCGAAGTCTAAAAAATGATTTATTTATATGCTAATGAAATTGATTGTATGAAATATTTGACAGAGGAAGGTATTGTAAAATGTTTCATACATTTCAGAATATTGAAGATGAGATAGATCTTACAAAAATGAAAAGTGAAAAAGAAATTGTTATTGAAAAATACATAAATGGCATAAATATTTTAACAATAGCACAGATATTTTAATCGAAGAATCCACCCTCAGAAGCCATAACGGCCCCATGATAACTTCGGAATCTGATATTTATGCATCCGGAAAATGCTGATGATGATGCATCATGACGCATTTTAACATTTTCCAATATTCTGATGATTTCCATTCTTCCCTTTCCATTTTTTTTTTTTTTTTTTTTTTTTTTACATAAAGAGTGTATATGACACCAAAGGGTATAAACATATGCAGAACAAGTCACTTTTTCAGAACAACCCACAATTTATACTGTTTACAAACTGTCAATTTTAGCCCGAACACCGTGCATGTATAGAGGGAAATATAGCATAGAGGGAAAAGAAAAGGCAAAAAAGAATCTCTTCAGAAAAAAAACCCTTCTTAAAATACCAACGATTATATTCGATAACTGCCCTTAGCAGGAGTGATTTTGTGACTAGTGAGGCGAAACAGTCACAGAGGAAAAGAACTAACAAAAAATAAAGAGAAGAGGAAGAATAAGTTGAAATATGTACAGCACGAAAAAATGTTTCCGAACGAACGCTGCATCTTCCGATCCAAATGATACGATAAAAAAATGTGGTGGTAGGGGGGGGGGGGGGTACCGTTTTAATTATTGGAATATTCCATAAATGTACATAGTTTATCTTACTCTCAGAGATAATTTATATATTTAAATTGAACCAAACTTTTAAAAGTTTAATAAAACTTCATTATTTTATCTTATAAATGTTTACAAAATGTCGAAATTCAATTTTTCATCAAGTTTGAATAAGAGATTGTTGGAACATATAACTACTCATAACGAACCAATTGATGTTAAGGAAAAATGCTAATTTAAAAAAAAAAGACGCTAGAATAGTTTATATATTTGGTTCAAATACGATACTTATTTAATTATGCATATTTTCAATGAAAGTTTTTTTTTTTATTAGTTTTGATTTAATAATGCAACTATAAAAATTCCCAAATAGAAGCCCCCCCCTTTTTTTAATTAACCATTAGAATAAACAAGATCGGAAAAAAACTTTTTTTTTTCATTATAACCTTCTGTTGCCAGAGTTTGGGTTAATATGTGAAAACTGCAATATTTACGTTCCGTATGCTAAATTAAATTTGCAAATTCATTTCTTACCATTTCAGATATAACTACTTTATTAAAATGCAAATATTGAGTATGAATTTCCACTTAAGCATATTTACTTGCAATACAAAATAATGGCTTTAACCTTTGTTTTTACTCCTGTGTCTGCCTTTTTATTCAGCTTTCAAAAATGCGTTTCTCAATATTGACATGGTCCTGAAACCCATTTTAGCTGAATTTTGAAAAGGACTAATTTGAATCTTGTATAATTATTGATCACTGGTTTAATGAGTGGTGCATTTAGTATATTTTTTGTAACACATGTTAATTATGGTTATATAAGGCTTATATGGTTATATAAGCGTATTCGATAAGCTATTTTCTTTTATTTCAAGTTCTTACTAATTGATTGTTTCATCACTTAGTAGTAAGAAAAGAAGAATCTTTTTTATTAATTTTTCTTTCATATTTTTCTTTTTCTTTTAATTTGCATTAATTATCCATTTGATTGTACTAAAAAATTATTTTAATTTATATCTTTTTATTTTAAATTATAGTTTAATTAATAACTATTATTCACTGTTAATTTATTTTATTTTTCCTATCCTAATTATAAATCTATCAATAATTTTTTTGTTTTCTTTATTAAGTTTAACATTTCAGTCTAAAGTGAATACAGCAATTATGAATTTTGTGTCTTGTAAATCATAAAGTATATCTTTATTCCTCACATGATAATTGAATTTTTGTAATTTGATAAAATATTAAAATTATTTAACTATTTCATACATTTTCTTTTTTTCTAAGTTTATTATATTAACTAAGCACATCGTGTTAGCCAACAAATGGCAACACTTCTTTATTATACCTAAAAGAATGATTTACAGTATTTATTTATTTATTTTTAATCTAATGTTAATCGGCTTCATTTTGTTAAACACGATTATAGGAATACATTTCTTCATTAATAATTTATTAATTATATAGCAATGAATCTTTTATCTTACTGATTACAATTTTCTTATTTTATTTTAAGGTAAATTATATAAATTAACATTTTATTATGTATCATTTCTGTCAACAAATGGCAGTACTTATGTTATATATTTTAACTTAAAATATTAATCATACAGTATACTTTTCTTCTAATAAAGTTTGATATTTTTTCCCTGAATTTTTGGATTGTTAAAATAGACAATTTTTATATTAATTTTACAATTATTTATTTACTATTTATTAATATTTTATCTCCAGTTAAATTATTTATCTTTATGGTTTTTTTTTCATATTTTAGGTGAAATAACCTTAAACTATTAAATTTTAATATGTAATATTTACATTTGATTGTAACACAAATTTTCCTATTCATTTGTTTAGCGTAATATTTAGTAATATTGGCAAGTGATGTTTTTTTATTGTTTCATTTCTCATAGTGGATGTTTTAAAATTATTATTTTATTTTTTTCCTATGACTATGAGAATATATTTATTTTGATTTTTTCTAATGGTATTGCATTAGCAATTTTCTTATATGCAATTCAGGATTTATCCATTCTCAATTTCTATTATTTTGGTATATGTTGTCGCAGTTGATCGGGCAATTGAATATAGAAATTGCTGTTTAATAGCTTTCTAATATTCAAACCGAAGTCATTTGCCACTTCCTCATATTGTGGAATATTGCCATATAACTTCTTTCACAATATAGGTTTCCATTTCCTTAATTCATTGTTCTTTCCTTCTATTTTTAGAATTGTTTTCTTCCCCCTTTTTTATTAATCAGTGCATTTAAAAATGATGTATTGATGTTATCCCCTAACATATTCTAATAATTGATTAATTTCTATAGTGTTGACCTTTTCTTGTGATTTAATAACAAATTTATTTCAAAAAAGTTTATGCGGGGGGGAGGGGGGGGGGTCACAATGTATAAAGAAAAATGAACTAAAACAACAAATTTTCGATATTGTAGAGATGCTGTTTATTTTGTTACTAATGATTCGTGTTGCTACTAA
Organism: Maratus speciosus; assembly: GCA_963932465.1. Taxonomy (NCBI): domain Eukaryota; kingdom Metazoa; phylum Arthropoda; class Arachnida; order Araneae; family Salticidae; genus Maratus; species Maratus speciosus. Next base: position 279,684,617 of record OZ010787.1, on the reverse strand, counting down.
AATACATTTCGCTTTATTTTTAGTACAAAAATAAACGCGATTCAAATGTGCGTCTTTTTAAAAAATTGTGTGCATTATATTATCTTAGTTGTATAATATATTTTCTTTTGCTTAAAATTAGCTTTTAATTCGCAGGCAGTTAGTTACTATTATTTTTATATGTATATAAAATACCCTGAGAGAAGTAAGTTTTCAGTTAAGTATGTATCCTGTTACATTTTAATTTAATATTTAAAGTTATTTTAAACACTTATTCAGAATATGATAAATATGATGAATACTTAAGAATGAAAATAAATAAATAATAATTAAAAAAAAATAGTACTAGCATTGAGTGAATTCTTACTTAAAAATGCCTGATTTCGTTCTTCAAAATTATTAAATATGAAATACATTTCATGACTTATTTAAAACAAGTGTTGGCTAATAAGTTTTATATAAGTTTGTTTCAATTTCTGTTAAATAAAATTGAAAGAGTACACAGGACATTTCGATTACATGAAAAATGCAGGCTTATAGATGAAACTACAGTTTTGGTAAATAAAGCTATTCTGGTTAAAAATAATATCTATGATATATTTTTACATTACTGTCTAAATATAATATGGAAATGCATTGAAGGTAAGTATTTTTTTAATTCATAACTATTTCACAAAAATTACGTGTCCCTCCCCAGCATCATTGGAATCTCGCCAAACGGGCGAGCTTTCCCCGAAAGCGGTTGTCTTCTTTTAATCCATAGGTGTATCGTTTTGAGGATTTTTGGTTGTTCTCTAGTAAGTCATTTCCAACGAAAACGAATTATTTTCATATGAATGTTTTATGAAAATAATAATAGCATTAAAAAAATAATATTGTAAGAAAATGCTTACTTAAAGCAAGTTTTAAATTCTTCTTTCTTTCATTTAGTGTCCCCCCCCCTTTTCCCGTCCCCACAGTTAAGAAACCGGATATTATACATTGTTGTGTATAGCAGAAATTGAGAAATATATAATAATAGATCTCCCGTAACGATAGATTATGGCAGACTTTTTTAAAATGTTGTGGAAATTATATTACAGTGTGCCTCCAAAATAAGATCGGGTTTTACATTAATATTTGTTCCAAAAGATACATTAGGTCTTATTTTCAGGGATTGTCTTGTGTTTCTCATGCACAATAATTTACATTTTTTCATTTAAACAATCTACATTTGTTCGTGTATTTTCATGGACAAAAATTTCCATTTATTTATTTATAGACATATAATCTACCTCTTTCAAATTTTTTTTTGTTTGAATTTTAATTGGCTGGTACTTATGAGTTGTATAAATGAAATAGTGATGCGTTTTCGTATGTACTGCGCGTGTTTATTCGTTTGTGATGCTCTATGTTAGAGCTTTGATAGTACATTTATTGTGTATGTCTGTATGCTTTAATAATATTATGTTTTGATGGCTGTGTGTAATTATGAGTGTATGACTTAGTAACATCTTATTAAATTTTGCGATATGAGAATGTTTTTAGTACGATTATGTATAATTTTGAAGATGTTTTAAATAAGAGTTTTAACTCTGTCTTTTCAGTAAAAATTTTCTTTTTACCCATGTTTTTCGAACATTTAATAATAATTTCATAAATAGGCGAAAAGTGACATATTACATATATGATAGCACATTTGAAATATTATATTACACCCTTAGCAATTTATATACAACCATTTTGTTTATTGTTTAAAATGTCTGCGTTTCTGTCTCTCTGTATAAAAGCAAATAAAAAAAATCACAATTAATTCAAAATTATTATTCGCCCTATGAAAACTGTAAATGATATGGTGATCAATTTTCAGTTAAGAAGGAGCATACAAATATAATCAAATTTTGATGTGATCGGTGGTAATCAATGATAGTTAAAACATGGACGGATAGACAGAAAAACCGAGTCATAATTTGTTTTTAAAGGTATTACAAAATCTTGACCATTAACGCTGTGAGAAGTGCGACAAGGAGATATAAACTTAGCATAAAACATGTTGTTACACTTTTACTTACTCCAGACGCTGGTGAATTTTCCTAGACCCACGATCACCACTCTCACAGACTTCGGAAAAATGTTCTTTTATTTTCGTATGTTGCCATCATCAATATATATACGTGGTATCGGGCACGTTGTGAGACGGATTATCAAAAAGAATGCTCAACAATTTCAATTAAAATTAACGAACAATTTATTTACAAATTATTTACATATAAATAAAACATTGTTTACATTTAAGAGCTCGGATATAGACGATCCGGCCCGATACTAAAATACATGTAGCAAGTACTTTCTGCGCACTGGGTTAACTTAAACTTATTAAAATACTCTATTTCCCACTCACACTATGGTATCTCATTAATTTTTATCAGAGAATCACCCTTGACCTCCCCGTTGTGCCGGCTATTTCCGCAAGAGACTCAAACTCTTTCCAGAAAACCCCACTTAGGAAACATCAACCTACTACGTTGAGGTCTACGCCAGAACTGCTTTCTCTCTCTCTCAGCGATGCCCTCCCAACCCAGCCTACGGTGATCTTCTTAGGGACAGGGACGCCATCTCTTATCTAAAAACATCTCCCTCAGATGGCCTTCACTACTTACGAGATAGGGAATTTCCTTGTTTGCCTAACCTGTGGTATGCGTTCTTGAATAGCAAGGGAAGCTGGAATGCATTGATACAATGAACTTGTTCATACAATCCTATCTAACTAAAAACAGCTCGGATAAACTTCAAGATAAGGAAAAATATTACTTAAAAACCTGTACGCAGAAAGTGATACATATGACATACAACAAACAAGTAAAAAGTTAATATCAGATAATAGTAATCTTAATTAGTTATCTGCTCATTAGCGTCAGAAACCTGACACATGTGATAGTAGGTTTTTATTTATTTTCCAATATCAATATCAGTATCAATATCATATGTCAATACTAAAAAATACCATAAATATAAGAGGAAATATAATAATAGTTATTATTAATTATTAATTTGATTTAGTTTAATTTTTAATTTTTCTAAGCATTATTTTCCCTCGTCCCACCTTATTTATTTATTTACATTTGGTAATATTCAGGCCGCCCCAAACCTTTCATTTTAGAACTTATATATTACAAGGGGTTAAACCCGGGCTTTCCGGGTTACGAAATAGGAGAAAACCATTTTTTTTTTTAATTGATAACTCTATTAGATTTTTTTACATTTAATATGTTATTTTAGAATGCCCACTAACAATACCAAATATCATATTTGTATGAAAAATAGCAGTAATGCGTTCAAATACAGTTTTGAAATTTATTGAAAGATATATTTTCATATTGGCCTCGAGCCAGGTGTTAAAAGCCGAAGAAATCGACAAAGATTAAGATCACTAATTACAAAAAGCCTTTGTGATTCTGTTCATTTCAGTGGTTTAAGCGCGTCCTTCGATTATATTTCTTAAATTTGTGTTTTATACATATTGTTTTATTTATTGATTGATGAATGTTTTAATTTCGTTATGGAATATAAACTGGAAACAAATCCTGAGTTATTTATATTAATTTAAATGCAAACGGAATTGTCTTTCGTAATTGTCTGCATGCAATAGAGATGGATTTAAAAAACATTCATGCTTGAAAATTATTTTTAAAACAATAAAAATTAAGGAAATAACGATACAGTTTTCAAATAAATTGCGATATAATTTTCAAACAAATTGCATCTGAAAGCACATTTTTCTCCCTATTTGATGATGTAGAAATTGAAAATGTGCGATATCTGAAAGTTAAAAAAATTGCAGTGGATTTCAAATTTAATCGTCTGGTGTTGCCACAGACTAAATGACGTCAGCGTTACACTGTAAAAAAAAAAAAAAAAAAATATCTGTATTTTTTTACAGAACAAATTTGTATTTTTAACAGAAAAAAATTGTTTTAAAGAAAAACAGTTTTTTTCTGTGAAAAAATGTGGATTTTGTACTTTTACAGAAAAAAAAATCTATATTTTTTACAGAAAATAGCTGCATTAAGAAAAAATTACAGATATTTTCTGTCAATTTAAGAGATTTTTTTTTACAGTGTATTCACGACATGTTTTTCTTTTATAATATAGATAGTTATCCCTCTCGTTAATGAATTATGAGACGAATGAATAACAAGACATCGTACTGATGTGATCTGGCAGTATTAAAAGTTGTTTAATGATTCTGTCGAAAAGAAAAGAAAAACAAATTTTCCGGCTCAGAAAGGAAAAGTAGGTTGATTTATTTTTTAGGTGAATTTAAGGTTTGCACGGAACGAAATTTCCAGACCAACCCAGTCCGCACGAAAGTTATCTTGGCCCGGCTCGGCCCAGGGTAAAAACTAAAAGTTCGGCCCGGGACCGGCTCGGCCCATTTACAATTTTACAGTTCTCGTCTCGTTCAAAAATCAGTGAAAACAGGTCCGGCCCAGCCTGTACAAAAATCAATGAAATCAGTCCCGGCCCGACTCGACTCAATTTCTACGAAAAATTCCGATTTTTTTTGTACATACAATTAAGATTCCATATTTATGCATCCATATTTATGGAAAATTTTAGATTAGTTACTACATGTTCGGTATATTTTTTATTATTATATGTTCGCAAGCCACAGACTACAGAATAGAAACATTAATGATCACTTAGACTATTAGACTAAATTACATTCAAATAAAAACTCATTAAAAAAATGTATATAGTTTAGAATAAAAGAAAACAGAACTCTGTCGTCACGCCACGCAGTACTCGTTGAATGCCGCAAACTAATGAGTATTTGAAACATATGCTGAAATTTGACCTTCAATTTCTCAAAATCTAAGGCCCATTTGAAGAAATCCTTTCACCAGAGTAATTAGGGATAAGAACTCCCAAAAGTGTTCGAACACTTACGAATTTCAATGAAATTGTGTTCTATCCATTAATTAAAATTAATATTTCAGAAAGAGTATTTAATAATAAGAACTACAACTTATTCTTAACAAAACTACGTAAAATATTTTTAAAACATAGTAACACGACATTTTTAAAAAAATCAATAATCAAAAAGTAACAAAAATGTTACCTCATAAAAGTCTTTTTTACACGTTTAAAAAATCTTTACATTATCAGTAAGTACTGTAATATTTCGTTAAATTAGTACTTAGTATGATATCCTTTAGTATAAAAAACAGTTTTTAAACGTCTAGGGATAGATTTCACTAGTTTTTTTTTTTTTTTTTTTGTAAATTCTGCATCAATGTTCATCCATTCATCGGCCATTACTGTTTTTAGTTCGCTTTTCGTTTTAATGTCGTACCTCCATTTCTTTCGAAATATGCTCTATTGGGTTTAAATCCGGTGATTGAGGTGGTGTTTTCAGAATTTATGGACAATAATAGAAACACTAGTGGGGAACGTTGAAAGCCGTGTACTTAGAATATTCTTGATAAAAAACAAAAAATACCCAAATTTCCAATACCCAAATTTTGGGCTGATAATTTTAAATTGTATTTTAAAACATTTAAATAAAGTTCATGATTCATTATTCATTCCATCAATAAATACCAAATTATCTAGTCCTGATGCTGTCATGCACCCCCACACAAAGACACCTCCAACGCCATGCTTAACTGTTCCAACTAAGTTCCTCGGATTAAGTTCTTCATTTTTTCTTCTGCATACAATTATACGTCCATCGGAACCAAAAAATGTTAAATTTACTTTCATCTGCAAATAAGTCATTATTTCAATACGATTCAGATTTATTAATCATTGATTTTGCGAAGGAAAGCCTAAGCTTTCTGTTTTTCTAATTAACAAAAAAAAATCTACGAGCAGAACGCCCATTTAATCCAGCTATATCAGCACTCGTCGAATAGTTTCAGGTGAAATTGTAGTAGAACATTTTTCATTAAATTCTGTAGCAACTTTTACAGCACTTAAACGTGGATTTTTTACAATTTTTCTAATTATAAATATCTGATCATGTTGTGTTAACTTTTATGGACGACCTTTTCTTGCCTTGTTTTCGATTCAATTTTCTTCTTTAGAGCGTTTTATCACATACTACAGCACCATAGAATGTGTTAAATTAACTAATTTAGCAATATTTTGAACTGATTTATCACTACTATGATGAAAGATAATCAATTTTTGAATGCTGTTAGTTGTTTCTTACGACTACGAATCATATTTAAATAATAAATAGAATATTATAGAGGAAGGAAACAAAAATTAAAGCCAAACGATTTCTTAAATGTCCAAACAATGCAAAAATAAAAATAATACGACAAACGATAATTTTAATTATGAATTTATCCGAAAATGTTTCAGTGTACGAAGACTTTTGTGGCGTATTCTTTCTCTGTCTCCTTCCGTTTTCATTTTTATATAAAAAGAAAATCAGTCAATAATAAAAAGAAATGTTGAACAGTATTTAGAATAACATAAAGTTGATGTGGAAAAATACTGGACTTCATATTAGAATTCAATTCCAGGGAAATGCCTTTTTACTATAAATTTCTAAAGTGTACGAACACTTATGGGAAACACTGTACATCAAAATCGGTGAGTACCATGTTTGGTGGTCCCCATGTCAGTCTCGCCCGAGTCTGCTGAACAAATTAAACCCGAACTCATACACGATGTGACTGTCCATTTATCCGATGTAACATTTATGCTTAATCTCGCCTCAATCATGTACATTAAAAATTGTTCATATTTTATCGGCTTATTTTCCCCCTTTTACATTTGTTATATCAGGTGGTTCAGTCTGCTTAATATTTTTATCGGCCCGGCCGTTAAAAAATTCGTTTTTATTCTGATGGTTTGGCCCGTGAAAATTTTCCTTCATTTTGCCAGGCTGGTCATAACGGGGCTCGGGGCAGGTCCGGTCCCGTGCAGACCTCTAAGTTACATACATCAGATATAAGATTTAATACAAATTAAACAAATTGGTCTCTCTCTTTCTGAATTCGCTATATTGACGAGGAAGTTAATTTGTATGGAAATTTAAAATTTTGCTTACCTAATTTAATTGAATGGATATGTGGTAATTGTATGAAAAAATTTAATAAAAAAATCATAGTTTAAAAAACTTCTATAGGCTAGAATATATTTTCGACATTCAATGAGGTTTATACTCTAAAACATTCATTTGTTGCTATTCAAATTTTTTATATATCTCACAAAGAAAATAGCTTCCAAAAATTTTATTGAAAATTTGAGAATTATTACATGCATTAATAACGGACGGAAAATATAGTACAGCTTACGTAATGTTATTCTTACTTTCGAGCAGGCGTTATTTCCGAATGGATTATCGAAACTTCTTGATTAACAAACTCATCCACGATAGCGAGAACAATCCACTGTTTAAGTTTCATTCTAATCGGTTCAGTATTTTGGACGTTGTCATGATGATACAAGGCTATAACATATGATGATGCTAAGCTATAATAAATTTCCGACGCAGGAATGAGATTTGAACCCAACGAAATTCTTTGAGTATATCTGACTTACAAAAGTAAACAACACTCAAAAATTTTATTGAAATCGTTAAGATTGCGTGAATTCGTGGTAAGAGACCATATATATATATTTATTTGAAAAATAATGTTAGTAGGAGGGAAATTCAGTTTACCTCCGGATAGTGCTATTCCGATTTTCTTCGTGATGACGGAAAATTCTTAAACGTAAGAAAGTTAATAATTAGAGGAGCCCACTTAATTTACTTTACTAATAACAAATTATTTCACAATAAAAATATAGGTAAGTAAAATTAACTCACCTGTGATATTCCTCCATGGGGATTGCGGCACAGATTCTTTGTATGCCGCTGAAAAATAAGAGAATTTATTTATTTATGTGTACGGTGATCTTTGTAGTGAAGATACGCTGATTGCAGAAAATTCTTATTTAATATTTGCACATTTTCACTAAATGAACAATCTGGATTACATGATAGGAACTTAAAAGACATTAAAATATAATTAGTTAAAAGGTATACAATATGCACCTGTACTTGATTTATATGGAGGGATAGAGCTGATACTTTTGCTTCTACCCATAACAGAAAACTCCACACGCACTGAATAAGTAAAAAGGGTGTGAACAGTGTACACGTTTATCGAAAAAAGTCTAACTCATCAAATTTCTCTCCGCATAGAAGAAGAGAAAATATGTTCGGTTAATTTAAAAAGTTTTAGAACGAAGCCCTATTAGGATGTTTTCTTTCACATTGGTCTGTGGTGTCACATGGGGACACTGAGGCAAGTTAGTCATCGTTTTAAGACCGAACGTTTTCGTTTCTTTCCAATAAAAATCACCTCTGTGAATGCTGTAAATAATATTTATTTAGCGTTTAGTGTCTTGATTTGTAGAAGTGAGTAGCAGAAGCTCGACTTTCCTTTGTATGCTTTAACATAGATACAAACAGATTATTATTAACACACACAATTCTGGTTAAATAAAATTAAACAATGTATGAAATTTGGTTTAACGTTATATTTTACATTGGGCGCATATTCATAGGAGCGAATATTACGTTTCCAAATGCAATTGAACGGACCATGTTACAATGCGTCCTTATAGCACAAAAACTAACGCCCATCTGTGGGAATTAAAAAAGTTAAGCAAGGATTTAAGGAAAGTCATACACACAATAGAAAGTTGCTTAATAGACAAATTTAGTCTCTGTCTTCAGTAGATCAGTCTGTAAGGGAGAGTTTCTAGTAATTATAGTGCTGCTATCTCTCGGATTTAAAGCAAGATGATGTTCAATGTCAGTCTTTTGAAGTTTGATGGGAATAATGAACTGACAAGTATAGCGATATCTATGAACATCTATGAACATACCTCACAAGATTAATCGAAGATGAAACAATATTTTAAAAAGTCCTTCCGGCCAGTGCCGGGAGGAAGAGGTAGCTTTCATAATCCTTATTTAAAAAAAGCCAACTTATATCATGCAAACACACGAAGCTCAATTTAGTGGAAACCGAATATAGGAGATTCAATACTAATTTTTATCAATATAATGAATGAGATTTTCGCGAAATTAGTCAGCTTTATCCAAGCTGCTTTTCTTTAAAGTAACTTATATTTGTTTGCCAAATTCGGCAATTTCTTAAAGTGCCTGTCATTTTAAGACAACGTGGTGGATGAGGCTAAGCAGTGAACTTGGTCGAGACCTTAGTAATTGCTGTGCACATGCTCACTCACATCGGAATCGGTTAATATATAGGAGTGCTGTCGCATGCAAAAAATCAGATTTTTCAAAATGTCACCCACAATAGAAATTGAAACTGCTATATCTGAGCCATTTTTTAAGGTAAAGACAAACAAAAAATGCTCCTGAATCCTTATATCAAGATCAAATACTTAAGAAAGAAACCTTTTTCAATTTCTAATTTTTTTGCACCTCACTTTAAATATATATATATATTTTTTAATTTAATGGCCGCCATTTTGAAACAAGATGGCTGATGAATCTGGCCAGCGAACTTGGTCGAGGTGTTGATGTATACTATCCACATGCCTTCTTACATCGAAATAGGCGAATACGTGTGTTATCGCGTGACAAATACAAGATCGTTTCAAAATGTTAGCCATGCTAGAAATTCAAAGTGCTATAAATCAACCATTTTTTAAGATATCAACAAAAGAACAAATTTTCAGAAACAAAAACTGCTCCGGAATCTTTGTATCAAGGCCAAACACATAAAAAAAAACCTTTTTCATTTTCCAAAATTTTAATACCTCATTTTAAATTTTAAATTTTAAATTAAATTTTTTTTAATGGCAACCCTTTTGAAACAAGATCGCGAATGAAGCTGGACAACGAACTCGGTCGAGACATTGGTATGTACTATGTACAGACCAAGTTACATCCAAATAGGTTCATAAATACGCCTGTTATCGCGTGACAAAAATCAGGTCGTTTTAAAATGTCAGCCACAAGAGAAATTCAAAATGCTATTACTCAGCCATTTTTTTTTAGATATAGACGAAAGAAAAACTGTTCCGGAATCTTTGTATTAAGGTCAAACACATACAAAAAAAAAATCTTTTTCATTTTCCAATTTTTTGGTATCTCATTTAAATATTTTTATTTTTTAATTTTTTTAAATATCCGCCATTTTGAAACAAGATGGCGGATGAAGTTGGCCAACGAACTCGGTCGAGATATTTGTATGTACTATGTACACACCAAGGTACATCCAAGTCGGTTTATAAATACGCCCGTTATTACGTGAGAAAAATCAGGACGTTTCAAAATGTCAGCCACGCTAGAAATTCAAAATGCTATAACTCAGCCATTTCTTAAGATATAGACGAAACAAAAACTGGTCCCGAATCTTTTTATCAAGGTCAAACACATAAGAAAAAAATATTTTTTCAATTTTCAATTTTTGGTACCACATTTCAAATTTAAATTTTTCTTAAAAATTTAAATGGCCACCATTTTTAAACAAGATGGCGGGTGAAGCTGGCCAACGAACCCGGTCGAGACATTGGCATGTACTATGTATAAACGAAGTTACATCCAAATCGGTTCATAAATACGCCTTTTATCGCGTGACAAAATTCAGGACGTTTCAAAATGTCAGCCACGCTAGAAATTCAAAATGCTATAACTCAGCCATTTTTTAAGATATAGACGAAACAAAAACTGCTCCGAAATCTTTGTATAAAGGTCAAATACATAAGAAAAAAATATTTTTCCATTTTCAATTTTTTGGTACCACATTTCAAATTTTAAATTTTTAAAAAATTTTTAAATGGCCGCCATTTTGAAACAAAATGGCGAATGAAGCTGGCCAACGAACTCGGTCGAGAGATTGGTATGTACTATGTACACACCGAATTACATCCAATTCGGTTCAAAATACGCCTTTTATCGCGTGACAAATTTCAGGACGTTTCAAAATGTCAGCCACGCTAGAAATTCAAAATGCTATAACTCAGCCATTTTTTAAGATATAGACGAAACAAAAACTGCTCCGGAATCTTTGTATAAAGGTCAAATACATAAGAAAAAAATATTTTTCCATTTTTAATTTTTTGGTACCAAATTTCAAGTTTTAAATTTTTTTAAAAATTTTAAATGGCCGCCATTTTGAAACAAAACGGCGGATGAAGCTGGCCAACGAACTCGGTCGAGACATTGGTATGTACTATGTACACACCGAATTACATCGAAATCGGTTCATAATTACGGGAGTTACAGTGTGACATAGGTCAGATATATATATATATATATATATATATATATATATATATATATATATATATATATATATATATATCAATTTTGAACGGAGGGTGGTTTCGGGGTCTGGGGGTCATGATCGATGAAAATATACCAAAATTTTTTGAAATCGCTTTCCTCCGAACGGCTGCAATAGGTAGCTTTTTTGTAAAGAAAGCTACCTAAAACTATTTCCTACAAAATAAAGGCATTTAACATGCATTAATCATGAACGGAAAATATAACCCCATTGAACGCAATATTATTCGGATTTTCAAAGGCCATTATTTTCGAACGAATCACCGAATCTTCTTGATTAAAGAACTCATCCAAGATATTTCTAAGTTGTAAGTTTAATACATTTTGTCAATTTCATCCGAATTGGTTCAATATTTATTGAGCGATATCGTGATGAAAAGTTTTGCATTATGTATAGATATATAAACAAAGTAATCACATAGGACGATTTTTGAAGAAATAACTATAAAATTTCCCATTTGAATGTTGAAAGTTTAAGAGGTGTCGCTCAAAATAAAAGGTTTGTGGAAAACAAATTTTAGATTGTTTTTAGGTGCGTTTGTAATTATATAACTATATAGCACCTATAGTCGTCCTCTGGTCCGCACGCCTGTCTGTCTGTCCGTCTGTCCGCATATAAACAGCGCAAAAACTACCCAACCGAATGGTTTGAAATTTAATGTATATAATCGTTGTAGAATTTTGTCGAGTCATTTCAAATTTTATGAAAATCGAATCAAAACTTAAAAAGATATTAATAAAAGTTTTCTTCATTCTATTAAATCCTATCATACGTAATAAATTCAGTGATATCCCATGACTGGTAACGCTTCTAGCTTGCCATGGTATTACGTCATATTATTTCGGTGTTAAACGATTTAATATATATATAATCGTAATAAGTTTTGTATTCATGCATTTTTGCATAAGAGTTTAACAGCTATTGTACCAAGATCTGAATATTTATAAAACTAGTTATGGTACGAACGCACCTAATTTGCCACGTTTGACGCACAATTTCAGACTTGTTTATATTTTAAGTTACGAGCTACTTATGAGGTGCAGGTGAGCAAAAATTTTATATGGGAATATGGGAAAAAAAGTACTATGTATGTGCTATAAGAATATTCTTATATAGTATTATAAGAATGTTTAAAATTTCCAATATTTTTCTGTAAAAAAAGAATAAGCTAACAAATGTAAAAAAAAAAAATAATAATAATAATAATAATAATAAATAAATAGTAAAAAAAAAGAAAAGAAAAGAAGAAACGTTCTATTTTATAATAATCGTGTAAATGCTATAGTTATAGCTCGGATGAATGAAACTAGCGGTGCAGTTTGCAGCCATGTCCAACAAATAAGAGTGAATAATTAAAAGGCAGAAAGCCAACGTTTAAAAATGCACAAATAATACGTAAAAAGCAGAAAACACCAGCCTTGCTTTTTCTAGCACGCTTTGTTCTATCTTGCACGGGAGAAGAATCTCGTTAGTCGATTCGAAACATCTGTTTGCTGCTTTTTATGTATTATTTGTGCATTTTTAAGAGTTTCTTTTCTGCTTTTTAACCCTTTCAAGAGCGGTGGCTAGGCCCTCTAGCCACCTAATTTTAATTCCAAAACTGACTACTGGCACCAAGACTATTTTAATAAAATGTTGCTTTTGTAATTAAAGTGCAAAATAGCGTTTTGTTATTTAGTAAGAAATTCGTTTGAATATTCTGGTGTCAGTCAATTATTTCATCATTTTACGAACAGAATTCCTCTGCCCCTGAAAGGGTTAATATTCTTGCACAAAGGATTTATTTGCTATTTTAAAGAGTGAATAATGCCAGCCAGGTACCGTCAGGATAGTTTTAATGGTAGGGCATTGGCACGACACGCCAAGGTATTCAGATTCGAGTTCGGATATTTTTCACTCATTTGGAATAGACCTCAACTGTGCTACTCCAAATATGAATACGTTCTATTACATATTTTTTATATTATATATTTTTTGCTTCTAAATTAAAATATCTTTAAAACATAGGGTATAAGTAATAAGAATAAACAAGTTTTTGTTTTCTACTCTCACGCCTATATAATACGCAGATTCGTTACTTTTTTTTTCCAAGAATTTTTTTATTTCAGTCATATGCAACGCTATTTTGCAATAAAAATAAAACAATTAATTTAAAATTAAATAATTAATAAAATTAAATAAATAAATAATTAATTAAAAACTAAATAAAAAAATATTAATTAAAATAAAAAAGTATTTTTAATAATACTCAATTTAATACTTTGTCTGTAGCTGTTTTCTAAAAATGTAATATTCGGCGATGGAGTTCTGAACGTCTAAAGTAGAATATTGGAGGAAGTTGATGAATATGTAACGTTTTGTAGAAAGGAAAAAAAAAAACCTTTTTACTTTCTTCTTTCAAAAGAAGAAAGTATTGTAATCGAAATTTTTTCGACTCCCGGTTTTCGACGGATTTACACGTTTTAGGAGTCAGAGATCCCGAAAAGTATGTTTTTACAAAATGCCTGTCTGTCCGTGTATGTCCCCGTATGTCCGTGTGTATGTGCGTACTCGAAAAAAGTATTTTTAATAATACTCAATTTAATACTTTGTCGGTACCTGTTTTCTAAATATGTAATATTCGGCAATGGAATTTCGACCGTTCGGAGTTCGGATTTACACGTTTTAGGGGTCAGAGATCCCGAAAAACAAGTTTTTGGAAAATGTCTGTCTGTCTGTGTGTGTGTCCGTATGTTCGTGTGTATGTGCGTTCTCTTTGTATCATCGAAAAATGTATGAAGTTATGCATAGAATTGAACCAAATTTCAGATGTGTTTTTGGCTAATGGGCAGCGGGTCCCACGTGAATTTGGGAATATTCCGCCGGAAGGGGCGCTGTAATAGCAATTTTTGTGCCATTTTCATTATTGTATCATCTAAATGTGTACGAATACTCTAAATAAAAATGAGTAAATAGGAGTGAATAGTCACTCTATCGCAGAGTCAAAATATGCCCAACCTCTTTACAGTGACTATTCACTCTGAGCAAAAGTGAAATTTTTGACTTTCTGAAAGAGTGAATGGTTACTCCTGGGAAGTGAATATTCACTCTAAACAGGGATGGATAATCACTCTTTCGGAGGAGTGATTATTCACTCTTGCTAAACGAATGCATTTTTTCACCCTTGGTAGGAGTGAATAGTCACTCTTTCATCGGAGTGAACGTTCATTTTCTATGGAGTCAATTCTTTTTTTTATTTTGCTTTTGTGGGCGTTTTAAAATAATCACATCTTATATACAGCATGCAATGAAAATAGATACAAGCGTGGTAAAGATTGGAATAAAATTCTTTATTAGCAATATTTATCTCTTTCATACACTGGTTTCTAAAAATTAAGGAAAAATCACAAAAAGAGCGATAACTCGTTCAAAAATTAACCTATCAGTATGAAATTTGGATATGTTGTTAACTAAAAGATGCTGATTAAAATTACAAAATGCAAATTAGTGGCGCTGCAATCGGATTGCGTCATCTGTGCGGAGCATAAAAATGCATGCTAGAGAGTACGGCTGCTGGTGTCGCTGTGATTTTATGAGATAAGAAATCTGAGATAGCCAATTCATTAGTATGACCTCGAGGTATCATTTGTCCGCATAACTGCAATATAGAGCTATAGGAAGATTAGATATAGGCCAAAGTCAGACAGAGGTGGCCAGATGGCTAAATGTGAGACCTTGTGTTGCTCATAGGCTTTGGCAACACTTTCAAACCACTGGTTTGGCCTCCAGAAGATTAAGGGAAGGACGAGCAAGAGCTACGACAAGCACCGATGACCGATATTTGCGGTTATGTGTACGAAGGAATAGAACAGCAACCCCCTCTCATCTTAAATCCGTCCTTGCTACAGTCACTGGAAGGTTGGTATCAACGTCTACTGTACGTAGAAAGCTTTATGAAGGTGGTCTGTACGCGATGCAACCGGATATTTGTGTGCCGCTCGCCTCTTGTCTCCGGAGGGAACGTTTAAGTTGGGCACGTCAACATGTCCATTGTACGGCTGATCAGTGGAGGCGTGTTCTCGTCACAAATGAGTTCCGGTTTAGCATCCAAGGCGATAGTAGGCATTGTTTGATTTGGAGAGAACGGGGAACACGCTATTATCCATGAAACATTCATAAAATATATTCGTATGGAGGAGGCAGTGTCTGTGTTCGGGATGGCATCTCTTTCGGCGGACACACAGACCCCCATGTCTTTTTACGTGGAACTGTGAATGCTCACGTCTATAGAGATGACATTCCTGTTGCTTATGGGCACCCTTATGCCGGTGCAATAGGTAAAGATTTCCTGTTACAGGACGATAACGCTAGACTGCACAGGGTTCTTATTTTAGAAGATTATCTTCAGCACCAAACAATTCAGCGCATGGAATGGCCAGCGCGGTCACCGAACTTGAATCCCATTGAGCATCTTTGGGATGCTTTCGGAAGATGTGTCGCTGCTCTCAATCTCTTTCCTCAGACCCTTGCCACGCTTACAACTGCTTTACAAGAGAAACGGCTCGCACTTCCCCGCAAACTTATCGATCGCATAATTGACAGCATCATACTTCACTGTATGTTCTGTATTGCTTATAGGGGTGATCATAATCCATATTAAAGATACTTTTCCTATACGTAACTGAGACATTTATTTTGTTCATTTTATAATTGCACTAATTTCTGAAACACCACAATCGCCTGGTAATTTCTTTTACTGTTATTTTATACCTTATTATGTGTAGTAAATTGTGTCTGAGTTTTATTAAAATCTACTTGTAAGATTTTGAGTAATTGCAACTTTTGTTATTTTTCCTTAATTTTTGGAAACCAGTGTAGTTTGTAACAGTAATTGAACTTTTAAGAAAAAATTCAGTTAAAGTTATATATGAATTAAATTAGATTTCTGAGAGAAATAAACTAAAATATTTTATTCCAATCTTATCCTTTGTGTTTGCTTTTATTGCATGTCCTATAAAGATGTGATAGTTTTAAAAGTCCCATAAGGGCAAGTAAAAAAACACAATATTAATCAGTTAATATTATTTTTTTTCTTTTCAGGTGCCCATAAAGATGTATTAAGGTTTTTATAATTCCTCTGATGTACGTTTTTTTTTTGGTTCCGTTATAATTCAAATTTTAGATCTTTAGATCTCGGTATTTATTGCAAATGAATTTGAAACGAATTAAACGTCATTATTTACTGTATTTTAGTTATTTCTAAAGTTTTATTAATAACTTTTTAATAGGTGGATGTCATATGTCTCACAATGTTTGATTTCATTTTAATTTTTGTTTTAAATATAAATTCCTATCTTTTTACCGTACTTTTCAGCAAATTATTGCTATTTTTGCAAAGCCCAATTGTTCTAAAATATTTTTAATTTTTCTGCTTAAAAAACAATGTTTATAAACTCACAACTTTTAAAAATAAGTTCTAAGTATGATCTAAATATTAAGAATAAGTAATTTTAGGTAGATTTCGTATGAAATACTGCCTATTGCGATCTCCCCTATGTTGGAATTTCTGAAAAAGTTTTGCAGATCTACACCGATCATGACCCCTAGAACCTAAAACCACCCTCAGTAAAAAACTTTATGTATATCTTATCTATCTATCAATTATATCATTTTTTTTATGGACACGATAACTTCCGTAATTCTGCACAAATCTCTCCCAAACTGATACATAAAATCAAGGGGTAGAAAATCTAGGTCAAGTTCGTTAATGGGCAAAATCTGACTAAGGGGGGTGGAAATAGAGAGGGGTTTTGTGAAAACTGAAAAAATCCCATAACTTCTTAATTTTTATACATATGGAATCTGTCTAAAGTTATTATTACTTCTAGGAAAAGGGGCAAAATTTTATGTGTAAAAGATTTTTGATAAATCTAAAAATGGGTTCAAGGGGCTAAAAAAATAGGTTTTAGGGAGAAAAAAATTCATAACTTCGTCAATTCTTAAGATATCAAATCCACTTAAACATATTATAAATCTTCTTAATATTGTCTACAACTTTTATAATGGCACTTTTTTGATAGGAACAACTCTTACAGCAAAAAAATAAAATAAAATAAAATAAAATAAATAATAATAAAATAAATAAATAAAAACGAGAAAAAAAGGGGGGGGGGGTTGAAGAAAAAAAATTCATAACTTCGTCAATTCACAAGATATCCAATTCGCTTAAATTTATTATACATGTTATCAATATTATCTACAACTTTCATATTGACAAGTTTTGATAGGAGCACCCCTTACAGCAACAGCAACAACAACAACAACAAAAAAAAAACAGAGGTTGACGAAAAAAGTATCATATTAATGGTGCACTCAAATCCAAACGGCTTATTTTCTGACTCCTTTTTAAATTCATTTTCGCTCTCAAACGCATCCTATGGGTAGGTTCTCTTATTCAGAAACTATATAGTGTTCTGTATTGGTCGATTTTTTAAAAATAAAGGCAGAATATATTTCAAAAAATACTGTCAAAGTGGGCATTTGGAACCAAATTTCGCAAAGCGATAGTGCTGGAAACGAAAAAAAAAATGGTCGTACTGTGGAAATAAATGTAAATCAAGTTATAATTAATTGAACGGAAAATAAAAACAAAGGTCGCTTATAAATCTCGTCATAAAATCACGTCGGCAAGTTTCATGTTTTTACCTTGAAAAATGAATCTTAAAATGTGTCAGAAAATTTCGAGTTGAAAGCGATTTCGAGAGATTTCGAGAGCGGGGAAAAATATATTTTTTTAAATACCAACTTAATATGATTTTTATAAAACGAGCTCTTACAGAAAAA
Organism: Maratus speciosus; assembly: GCA_963932465.1. Classification (NCBI taxonomy): domain Eukaryota; kingdom Metazoa; phylum Arthropoda; class Arachnida; order Araneae; family Salticidae; genus Maratus; species Maratus speciosus. The sequence continues at coordinate 279,666,507 of OZ010787.1, read as the reverse complement.
GGAAATTAAAAATTTGTCAAAAGTGGCTAGATAAAATTGCTAAACTGGGTTTATCTGTAATCTTGATTTAGTTTTTGCTAGGGAAATTAGTACTTAACTTCGAAATCTACCTCCACCTGTAGGCCAAGCCATTTTTTTTTTTATCCGTTGTGATTTGCTTTTCTTTAATTTAATATGAACATGGTGTCTAAATTTTAAGTTCTCTGGAATATCTATATATTTTTCTTTTAAACATATTTCTTAACTTAATCATGATTTCTAATTTTCGTCCGCTTTTGCTGAAAAATGGAATTAATACAATACTTATTTATGAAACGACACTGTCAGCCATATTCAATTTAAATTTGCCATTCCCGTAGATATTGTATTTTGTGAATATGAGCAAAATAGATTGTATATGTTTTATAGGAAAAGACTGACCTAGGAAATGGAAAAAAAGAAGGAAATATAAAAATAAAATAAATGACTGCATATGAACTGTTCTTATTGTTTGAAAAACATTTTAATGTAAAAAGTAGTTATTAATCTCTTTAAAAATATATTCTACCCTATATTATGTAAGTAAATATGAACTAAAAAACAAAAAATACTAAAGCAGTCTTATGCATAAACTTCAAAACAGGCATAAAAACATTTCATTTCAATGCTTATATATCGTGTTTTTTTTTTAGTGCCAATAATTACGTGTATCAAAAACGTAGAAAATGCGTTTACAACAGAAGGATATCTAATAACTAATGCAGAATGTCTATAATTAAATGTTTTTATATTACTCAGTCTCGAAATTTTAAAATCCTAAATCACAGAAAAATGCTTACATACCATTAAAAAAATAATATACGAACCTTTTAGTAATATCATAATCATCAAATATCATATTTAATTCCAAAATAATAATAATGATAAATACTCTAAATGTTTATAATCAGAAATCAGTGATAAACAACAACAAAAAAATCTCATATAACTAGAGCCGTACCGAGTACTCGGTAAATACTCGGTATTCGGCCTACTCGGCCAATTTGCCGAGTACTCGGTACTCGGTGAAATTTTGGCCGAGTACTTGTACTCGAATACCGAAAAGTTGTAAAAATTTCATTTTTTAAGCATATGAATTTAAAACTGATCTGTAAAAAGTTATTGGAATATCAATGTATAATATATGCAATAATTCATAAAACTATTTACTCTGTATTTAACAATATGTCTACAAAATATAGAAAAAGTTAAGAACAAAAACCCTCATAAAATAATTCCAGATTAAAATTTAGTTTCACATTTATACAAATAAAAATAAGTTCTTTTTAAATATATAAGAAAACAGAAAAGACTATTATTTGGGATAAAGAAACTGAAAATACAATAAATGTAATAAAAAAATTAATAATTAAATTTATTATATTTCAAATTATGGTGCAAAAACACCAAACGTTCTACATTATCAGTAGACAGGGCATTTCTTTTACTACTATAAATTTGGCCGGCCTCTGAAAATATACGTTCAGAATAAACAGTGGTTGAAGGTGCACACAAGATTTTTTTTGCAAGGTTGCACATAATCGGAAAAGTCCCCCTCCCCCCCACCATGCAAATGGAATGTCAGTTTTACATAAGTCTTATGTTAACAAAGACTGTATCTCTTTTTGTACCTCTCTTTTTATTTTTCGCTTTTTTATTTTTAATCAAAAGAAAATAAGGTACATTTACCAAAAAAAATAAAAGTGGCACTCCGGGAGTGCCAATAGAAGTGAAAACTTCAACAATTACGTGTGTGTTTTTTTAATCGTCAGGAAATGTTTAATGCGTTGAATTGTGTGGCAGCACTAATGAAAGCACCTGGGGACACGGCAGTGCACCTGCCAAGTCTTGAAAGCACAGCCGTAAGCATCTTTTTCTGGAAGCAACTCAGGGTACTTTTGACCCCCAATATCTTTGTGTTATGTGATTCCCAGAAACTTGAAAATTCGTAAATCTAAAGTAATGTGGAAATGGAACTAAATGCTGAAATTTCACGTTTCTATCTTTTTTATTTCAGAAGATATATGAACTTAAACTTTCGCCTTTTCGACACTGATTCACCGATCATCAAAACTCAGAGGTACGTCCTGTATCCCTAGAATCTTGAAATTTGGTATGAAGGTAGTGTTTGGGATACAATGAAAGGGAAAATTTAAAAAATCCGGAAAATTTGGATAAAAAGTCGAAAAATCAAAAAACCGCAGAGATGTGATATACGAACCAGGTTTGGCGCGATTTTTTAACGTCAATTTGGCGAAAGCCCGTTTTCCAATACCAGTTACAATATATATTTTTAAATTATTTTCTATTGTTTTAAAAAGTAAACAGCAATAAATAAACGATAATTTCATTAATAACTATAGAACAAAACAATTGTACAATTTAAAAAAATAAAATAAAAGTAAATGAACAATTTATTAATAAATAAGCAACAGTAGCCGGGTTACCTTGTAAAATAAAGTAACGCCATTTTGCTGTCAATTAGGTACCCAAGTGCGTATCTGACATCTGTGCCCCGTATTTTATCTTCCGTAATCGAAATTCCCGCCAATACTGTTGGTCCTTGACCAGACCATCAACACGATAAAATACAGCGTTATCGGTTTTTAGTTACACGAAATAGGTAGGTCACGAATACGGTATAATTCATTTTAACTGACGAAAAACAAAATAATAATTTGTTTTAGCAATACGCCGGGAGAAAAAGTGAGTTTTAGCTTCCTTCTTCTTTTGTGGATTGAGCTGAAGAGGGAAAAGTTCCTGTCATTCACCGCTTGGCGCGCTAGTGTCTATGTGCCAAAATGCTAGCATGTCGGTTACGTTACAGTGTCTCCAAATAAGTGGTTTTTCCCCATCTCAAAAAAAGCTCAACGCGCCTAAAGAAGTTTTCACTTCAATAAATATAAAAATTTTTGCATTATTCAATAAATTGTTACAGTAACCAATAAACATTTTTATTTTTGATAGGCAGATTTCAGGTATCAGAATAAATTAGAGGTTTGAAGAATGTTTTAATTTTATATTGGTTAATAATTGTACTTGTTATGTGTCAATTCTCCTTTTTTTTTGCTACTGTTTTGAATTTTCAAAAATTTTCTTTAAAAGGTGCACAAATAAATTTCAAATTTAATTAGTTAATTTATATATACTATATATGTATAATATATATATGTACACACATATGTACACCTGAGCTCACATTATGTGCACATCAGTGTTTTTTTTTATTACACAACTACTCGGTATTCGGTACTCGGCCGAGTAGTCAGTGGTCGAGTACTCGGTACTCGGCTAATCGGCCAAAGTACTACTCGGTACACCACTACATATAACGGCAAATTAATGTTTACATCATGTCTTCTATGAATTAAAAAAATCCAGATATCTTCTGAGTCAGCCTTTCAAACGAAACAGATAAAACTTTTTCTTTTCGACCGTTGTATTTTACATCACAGTATTGAATGGGAATAATAAAATATTTACTATCATTTGTTTTATTCACATTGGCCGAACTAATGAAGTTCTGATTATTTTTTGCTAAGCATTTTGTGTTATTCAATTGTTAAAACAATTATATTTGAAACCGCTACATGAAGTAACATAATAGACAATTACTTTTGAAATCAGGAGAACACTTCGCGATCTATCTTTTTCTATACAACATAAAACTATTTAACTCATAATCTTAACATACAAAATCTATACCAATAAATTATTAAAATTAAATAAGACTTACCTTTACGTTCCATAAAGAATCATTTTAATGATATCCCAGTCTGTTAATCTTAAAATGGCGGATTAAACAGTGATTCTTTCTCTTCTGTTAAAAAGGTGTCGTCGCCTTGCTGTTCTGATTGGTTGATGAATAATGCATACGTAACTCATTCTTTCAGGAGTGACTATTCACTCTTGTAAAAAGAGTGCGTTTTAGTACCAAATCAGCGTAATTTCAAAGGTTACATTAAATGGAGTTTTGAAAAGCACCATATTTTGGTGCTTTTAATTATTTTACTCCATATATTGGTTCAAAGTTGAATGAAAAATTTTAAAAGTGTATAATGCAAGGATTTCACTCTCATCAGTGGAGTGAAATATTTTTCTCGACAACGGAGTTAAATATTTCACGCTCGATAACGGAGTGAGACATTTCACTCCTTTCTAGAGAGTGGAAAATTCCACACTTTAAGGAGTGTATTTTTACAAAATTTACTCCAAAAAGAGTGAAAATACCTGTCACTCCTTCAAAGAGTGAACTTTTCACTCTTCCCAAATTTAGAGTTAAGTTATACGTAGAATTGAACCAAACTTCATATATATGTTTTTGGATATGGACTTGAGGTCTCAGTTAAAAATGGGGATTTTCCCTTTTTCTAGATTTTTCGTAGTTCTGTTGTACATCGTCTTTTCAGGCAGCAACAGGCAATTCGCGTCCAGCTGTCCCGGCGATTCTCAAACAGATGATGTATAACAGAATGACGAAAAATATTGATTTTATTAAGTATTATAAGGGAGAATAACTCGTTTTTACTGCAATTAGTTAAAGGAAGCAGAAATATAAGATGAAAATCAAAGTTGGTGTAGTATTGAAGTAATAACATTGAAGTAATTAGCAAGTGAAACAGCTTTTTGAAATATTAAAATGTATGATAAAGAAGAAAGTTTTGGGATTAGCACATCCAACTAGTTTTAATAGGAGTTTATATAAAAGATGTAATACTAAATATGAGAGGTATAAATGAAAGATTGATTGTTTCAAGTATTTTCGAAAGTAATCCGTTTCTCAGAAAATTTTCATTCAAAAAATGAAGCAAATGCTACAAAGATGTAGGTTTGCACGCAGGCACACACACATATAAAATCCCTGCCGGCCCGGCCTGCAGGCAGAGGTAGATTTCGAAGTTAAGTATAATAATTTCACCAATAAAAACTAAATCATTATTAGATATAAATCCACTTTAACAGTTTTGTCTGTCTGCTTTTGACGAGTTTTTATTTCCTTTTTATATAATATCTGGTTTTATCAGATCATGTTAAGGCGGTATTTAAAAAAAATACTTTTCCATGCTCAACAACTCGAAATTTTCTGTCACATTTTCAGATTCATTTTTAATAAAAAAAAAAAAAATATGAAACATGCTGACGTGATTTTTTAAAAGATTTATAAGCGACCTGTGTTTTTATTTTTCTTTCAATTAATTAAAACTTGATTGATAAACAATTATTTTCTCAGTAGGGCAATATTTTTCGTTTCTAACACAATCGCTTCGGGAAATTCCGTTCAAAATGCCCACTTTGGCATCATTTTTTGAAATATATTCTGCCTCTATCAAAAAATCGATCATTACTGTGCATTATATAGTTTCTGAATAAGAGAATCTAGCAATTGGATGCGTTTGAGAGCAAAAGGGAATTTAAAAATGAGTAAGAAAATAGACAGTTTGGATTTGAATGCACCCTTAATAAGATGATTTTTTTCTTCAACCGCTGTGTATTTTTAATTTGTTTTTGCTGTAAGAATTGGCCTTATCAAAACTTGTCTATATAAATGTTGAAGACAATATTAAGAAGATATATGATAAATTCATGGAGATTTTATATCTTGTGAATTGACGGAGTTATGAAAATTTTTCTTCTTCAACCCCCCCCCCCCCCCTTTTTGTTTTCGTTTTTACTTTTTTTTGCGGTACGAATTGGTCCTATCAAAAACTTGTGAATATAAAAGTTGTAGATAATATTAAGGAGATGTATAATAAAATTAATTGGATTTGATATCTTGAGAATTGACGAAGTAAGGAATTTTTTTCTCCCCAAAACCCTATTTTTTGCGCCCCTTGAGCCTATTTTAAATTTTATCAAAAATCTGTGATGCATGAATTTTTGGCGCTATTTTTAGAAGTAATAAAAACTTTAAACTGATTTGATATGTACAAAAATTAAGAAGTTATGGGGGTTTATCGGTTTTCACAAAACCCCTCCCTATTTCCATCCCCTTTGTCCGCTTTTGCCCATTAACGAACTTGACCGAGATTTTATGTCCCTTGATTTTATGTATCAATTTGAAAGAGATTTATGGAGAATTGCGGAAGTTATCGTGTCCAGAAGAAAGTGATAATACAATTGCTTCGGGAAATTCCGTTCAAAATGCCCACTTTGAGATCATTTTTTGAAATATATTCTACCTCTATCAAAAAATCGATCATTGCGGTACATTATATAGTTTCTGAATAAGCGAATCTACCAATTAAATGCGTTTGAGAGCAAAAATGAATTTAAAAATGAGTCAGAAAATAAGCAGTTTGGATTTGAGTGCATCCTTAATGCAATGATTTTTCCAACACAATCCGCTTCGGAAAATTCGGTTCAAAGTGCCCACTTTAACAGCATTTTTTTAAATATATTCTGCCTCTATCAAAAAATCGACCATTATGGTACATTATATAATTTCGGAGTAAGAAAACGTACCAATTGGAAGCCTTTGAGAGCAAAAATGAATTGTAAAATGAGTCAGAAAATAAGCAGTTTGGATTTGAATACACCCTTACTTAGATGATTTTTTTCTTCAACCGCTATGTATTTTTAATTTGTTTTTGCTGTAAGAATTGGTCCTATCCAAAACTTGTCTATATAGATGTTGTAGACAATATTAAGAAGATATATGATAAATTCATGGGGATTTTACATCTTTTGAATTGACGGAGTTATAGATTTTTTACTTCTTCAAACCCTCTTTTTGTTTTCGTTTTTAATTTTTTTTTTTTTGCAGTACGAATTGGTCCTATCAAAAACTTGTGAATATAAAAGTTGTAGATAATATTAAGGAGATTTATAATAAAATTAATTGGAATTGATATCTTGAAAATTGACGAAGTTATGAATTTTTTTTCTCTCAAAAACCCTATTTTTTGCGCCCCTTGAGCCCATTTTTAACTTTAATCAAAAATCTGTGATACATAAAATTTTGGCCCTATTTTTAGAAGTAATAAAAACTTTAAACTGATTTGATATGTACAAAAATTAAGAAGTTATGGGGGGTTTTCGGTTTTTACAAAACCCCTCCCTATTTCCATCCCCTTGGTCCGATTTTGCCCATTAATGAACTTGACCGAGATTTTATGCCCATTGATTTTATGTATCAGTTTGGAAAAGATTGGTGCAGAATTACGAAAGTTATCGTGTCCAGAAGAAAGTGATATATATAGATAGACAGATAGAGAGATAGATAGATAGATAGATAGATAGACAGATATAAAGTTTTTTACTGGGGGTGGTTTTGGGTTCTAGGGGTCATGATCGGTGTAGATCTGCAATTTTTTTTCAGAAATTCCAACATAGGAACGATCCCAATAGGTAGTATTTCATACGAAATCTACCTAATAGGGGATATAGGGGAAATGTGGGTAAAAAATGCACAGTCCGTTGAAACAGGATATCTTAGTTTTGACTCGATTTGAGCAATCCTGTTGCTGGTAATGGTTGAAATTCTTAACTCTACGCAAGAAGTACAAGCGGACATTACGGTATTACCATGCTGGCATTTGTGTAGTTTCTGTGTTAGAAATATATTATTTTATCATATTTTGTTTTAATGTTTGCCAGTTTTCAAAATTATTACATTAATTCTTATTTCCTGATTTAACATGTTTAAAGTTATTGAAACTTTTTATATCATTTAATAATGACATTTTTGCTAGTTTTAATTGATGTATTTTTATTTGCTTTTCGATAAACATTCTCTTGAGGTAAGACCGGATATCTTATGTGGGATAAAGCTGGCTATTTCAAAAGAATTCTTGAAGAGCCTGTAAACGATGTTTGAAGAAAAGGTGGTCAAAATTACATGGACACGAGTAATTATGATTTTTCTAAAGCTGAGAAAGAGGTGAACATCTTATCTGCAAATTCTAAGATTATGATGATAATTATCCTTTTGTATTTAAATATTAAAGCATTAGAATTATAATTAAAATATTGTTAATTAAGTCCCTTAGTTAAAGTTGTAAAACAAAACATTTTGTTCAGAAGAAAGTGTAATCTATTTCATTTACTGTAGGATTACCATATCCATGTGGTCTTACTCCACGGACTGTGTAAGACCGAATGAATTGACTTTTTCTAGAAAAGCAAGCATTAATAATAAAAAAAAAAACGATAAACCAATCATATATTTATGATTATTGTCCGGACTCTGACGTTAATGAGACGTATGCTTAATGTAAATTACTGTTAATTGATTTTATTTTCTTTATGTATTGTATTTATCTGTACATCATTAGCTACATACTTGAGTTATGGACACATTTTTTTAATCTATGGGATTAAAATGAGTACCATTGTATAAATTTTTGTATGAAAGGCTTAGATATAATTTAAGCAAGAACGGATTACTAGAAAGTTCCACTGTGAATTTTCATTATGTAAAGACGAAAACCGGTTTTTCAAAGAAATATTGGTAGATAACCAAATCAAATCTAAACATAAAGAGTAAGAGAATTTTTAATAATGGATTTATAAATTAGTACAGTTATGAAGTAAATGAATCTGAGATTTGAACATAGTATTTGTTCGTAGTTTAAATATCGTAACTACAGACAGCACTGTAAGATTTGTTCGAATTATATTGCATATTATTGTATTATATTATAGTATTAGCGAAATAATACTTATCTCTTTTTTCACGATAACTTCCATAATTCTGCACAAATCTTTTTCAAACTGATACATAAAATCAAGGGACAGAAAATCTCGGTCAAGTTCGTTAATGAGCAAAATTGGACCAAGCGGTGGGAATAGGGACGGGTTTTGTGAAAACAGAAAAAAAAAAAAACATAACTTCTTAATTATAATACATATCAAATCAATTTAAAGTTATTATTACTTTTAGGGAAAGATCCAAAAATTTATGTATGACAGATTTTTGTTATCATTAAAAATGGACTCGGTGAAAAAAATACGGTTTTAAGAAGAAAAAAAAATTCAGAACATCGTCAATTCTCTAAATATCAAATCCAATTAAATTTATTACACATTTTCTTAATATTATTTAAACTTTTATATTGGCAAGTTTTTGATATTACCAACTCTTACGGCAAAGAAAAATTAAAAAAGAAAAAAAGGGCAGTTGAAGAGAAAAAAAATTCATAACTTCGTCAATTCTCAAGATGTGAAATCCAATTAAATTTATTATGAATCTTCTTATATTATCTACAACTTTTATAGGGACAAGTTTTTGATAGAACCAAGTCTTACAGCAAAATAAAAAAATAAAAAGAAGGGGTTGTAGAAGAAAAAAAAATCACATTAACATGATTCTGATAAAACCAACTCTTATAGAAAATTTAAACTGAAAAATCTTCAAAAGTGGCCACATAAAATTATTAAACTGGTTTTCTCTTTAATCTTGATTTAGTTTTTATTGGTAAAATTAGTAAACTTCGAAATCTACCTGTGCCTGTAGGCTGAGCCGACAGGGATTTTTTTTTTATTATTATTTATTTTTTTTATTTTAAGCAAAAGGAACTTTGACGACAATTATAGCATGCTACGTCACACATAGTTTAAGATGGGAACAGATTTCTAGAAAGTTTCAATGTGAAGTTTTATTAAGTAAAACCATAAACAGGCATTTTCAGAGAATTATTAATAGATAACCAACTCAAATTTAAAAACAGACTAATAAGAGAGTTTTCAGTTATGGATTAATGAATCAGTACAGTTATAAAGTAAATGTATACAAAAATTTAAATATAAAAACTACAGACAACCCTGTAGTATAGTTTAAGATAGCAAGTAGTGTACGAATTTCGTCAGCAGTGTCAAAAATAAAACGACTAGGGAATTTTATTATTAGCTGTTGTGTTGCAATGACAAGCAAACATATGCAATTGTTTTCAGGAAGAAGATAATAAGAGAAAATATCATTACTTTTAGATTTTGACATCATGAATAAGGGACTTTTTATTTTTTATTATTCATCGGATAGTTTATTTTAGCTAATGCGTTTCAATGTAAATGTTCAAATACAGCTATATTAAATGTACAGTTATTTGAAAATGATCAAAGTTGAATAATATTGATGTTTATAAATTATAATATAGATTTTTATGAATTATAAAACAGATGTATATAAATGATGGTTATAAATTTTTAATGCCAGAAAAACAATATAGTTTTCATAACCAAATATACAGGGTATCCCTTCTGATCGTTGACCAATAGCTAATTTCTAAACGGTTAGGTTCAGAGGTATAACTCCAATGGTAAAAATATTTCAAATGTTGTTTTTCCTCATTAGGAAAATTCATTTATTTCAAAAAAGTTATTTCTGTAAAAGTTATGAAAAACTTACGTTTTTATTTAGTATTTCATCTAAAATACATGAACAGAAACTAAATAATAGCTTTTTCAAAAAAGTGGCTCGGAGCACCTTTATTTTCTTTTTCTCCTAAAGCTACCCCTTTTGTAATAAGCAAATTTATCTTATATTTTCGAGATCCTTTTTAATACTGTTTCTAAATCTAAACTCGCAACTTTCTGACACATCTACGAAGTCATTTTTTTTTTTTTTAGTCGCGCAAAATTGCGTTTTCCAAATGCGACGGCTCTTTCAGAAAATTCTGCTGAAGTTGGTGTTTTGAAAGGAATACTTGAACTATGCAACCCGAGAAAGTTCGTCGTGAGAGAGCATTTGCTTACAATTACAAATGCAATACATTTATCGAATAATGAAAAACGCTATTTGATTACAAATCTCCCCAGAAGACATTACGTTTATAAATGGCACCATGAATGCGGCAGAAAATTTCGCATAGTTCAGAGGGTTTTTTTTCTTCTCTTTTTTTTAGAACCGCTTTAAATGAAAATAATATATTGAGGATTTTTCAACTGCAATGCTGCTAATATATCAAAATAGAAATTTCTTTGGTTATAGTTAAAACTTTGAATGTAATGAACTTCACCTATGACGCTTTTAAGCGTTAAGAGCGCAAGCATCTTTAAGTTCAATTGTAACCTTTCATGAATAAAAATCATTAGTAATAATTTTTATTATAGAATTATACAAAATATAAGTCAACCATTCAATAATTTAGCTACGATGATTATTTATTACAAACTCAAGCAATTTTGTATATTTATACATTATTAATTCGTTCACGAGAATAAATCTTTTCAACATATTTTTTAAATCTTTTCAACATATTTTTTTAGTATCCTTAAAAACAAGCATGCTACAAATTTTTTCCAGTTTCAGTTCTATTTAACATTTTGAACAAATGAGGAATTTTTCTAACTTTTCAGGGGAGACAGATGGCCCCATTAAACCGAAATTCTTACAGAAATAGCTTTAGCTTTCATCGAGTACAACATATTTGTTCTAACTTAAAATGTTAGGTTCCTTAGTAAATATAAAATGAAACTTGATTTTTGAAGAACAAGGGAAGAAAAGTGAAATCCATTGTAATTATTAAAATAATTTAGAGCAATCTAAAATCTATTTTTTAAACATGGTTTTTAGTGGAATATTTTAATGAACTGAAACGAGCAGCAAAAATATATTATTTATTTTTATTTCGCATTTATTTGTTAAACTCGCTACATATTGGTAATCTTACTTAAATAACTGCTAGTATATGTTAAAATTATATTTCATAAACACTTGCTGACTTTAATAGCCTACACTGTTAAAAATTTTGTGCTAGTTTGAACCAAATTTTGGTGCTGCAGTAGCTTCAACCATAAGATTGTGAAATATTGTTCCAGCATTTGGAGACGGTTCAACAGGAGCTACAAACGTTGGAACGAGGTTTCATCATCATATGGTTGCAGCTACGGAAGCATCAAAAAGTTGGTTAAAAAAAGCTCAAAAATTTTAACAGTGTATATGAGTGATTATTTTTTACGATTATTATGAGTGATTATTTTTGATGAAGTTAGTTTTCGCCATTGCAAGTTAAGCTAAAAATAAAGTATAATAAAAAATCTTGTTTGTTTTTAAAAAATTATAATTTCGAAGCACGATATTACAAACAAAAAGAGGACAACAATTAATCTTATTTTATTTACTTATGTTAATACCGTTATTTATTTATTTTTATTTCAAATATTGTTACACTCGGAATAATCCCAGTCTAGTAATAGTCTATTACTAGTCTATAAATTAAAAAATAACAGAAATCGCAGTAATTAAATTTTGTGCTCTTGTCAACGGTGAATCTGAAAATGAAGTCAGTTTTTCTCCATCACTTGTAAAATTTTTGCTGTGCAACCTTGAGAAATTGGTAGAAAAGTATAAAATTTGCAAAGTGATTAAGTTTATTGGCATATGGAATTATGCAATATGAAATTAACTAAACTTGCGAAACTGGAAAAAGTATAGGGTACTTACTGAACGCGCAGAATTATACGTGTATTTCTATACACAACAACACCCGCCAATGGGCTTAGTTGATTTGACAGTGTGCATTATTTCTACAGGCTCCGCTGGGATTGCTCATTATTTAAAACGTTGCTCATTGGTACCGGGTGGATGACGCTTTGTGATAGCAGGTTGTTTCTATTGCCGTATATACTCGTGTGTAATGCGCATCCTGTTTTTCATAGAGAAAAAATTTCATCTATGTGTAACACGCACCATACTATTTTCACGGCAGACAATCAAGAGATTAAAAAAAACCCGACCGTTCATGTATGGATTGGATACTCGGAACGTGGAATACGTCGAAGTTTGAAATGACTGGAAATTCAAATAAGATGAATAGAATTGAAGACGATATGATTTATGAAGATGTAGACTGTTCCACACTGTAAAAAAAAAATCTGTAGTTCTACAGATGTAAAGTTACATGCTTACTAAACTTTCACCTGTAACTGTACGAAAAAAGCTGCATATCTACAAAACTAGTTTTTGTAAAGCTACAAAAATCTGTAACTTTACAAATGAATCTGCTAAAATTTCAGTAATCTTACTAAACTTTTATTTGTAACCCTGGCTGCAGTTACATGAAAAGTTCTCGGAATCCCAGTTTCCAAAAAAATTCTTAGTAACCTTACAGATTTTTTGATTTTCGGCGCAAAAGTGTGTCTGTTACATGAAATTTCGTTGTTGCCGTTACATGAAAAGTTCTAGGAATCCCAGTTTCCTAGAAAAACTTTAGTAACTTCACAGGGTTTTTTTTACAGTGCAGTGACGATTTCAGCAAAAATAGAAGTAGTGACCATTAGTGATGTACTCATTCCTTAAATAGTTTTGATAAATTACACATTGTATATAAGGGATTTCGAAAGTGTGCTTATTATTATTTTTTTACTGTTTTAACTATGCACTGGCAATCTAATAGCGATTAATATAGTATATATTTATTTGATAAGTTTAGGGTTTATTTACTATTTAGTTATGACGATTTAGAATAAAATAAATATAATTGATTTTTTTTTTAATTTAGGAAGTAAACACACAAGTTTGTTATTACTTTGTTCATATTACAAGTAAACATGCAATGATGTTTCTTATTTTACTTATTACTACTTTTGCAGAACATTATGGTAATATCTAAGTATTTAGATTAAGTGACAGCTCATGGTGTTTCACGAAGCTGTCAAAAAAGTCTCGTATGTAAGGCGCACTCTAACTTGTAAACATACAATTTTGGAAAAAAAAAATGTATGGGTTTTCCCCAAAATGACTCTCAAGGGATTTTTAAAGTTACATATGAACTATAAAACAAGATGTGATAGAGCATTTTTTAATACATTTTTTGTTTTAGCGTTGAAAATACTTTACAAAATATTCACTGGCTTATATGTTTCAAAAATCATGTACGCTAGTGTAATTCTACTCATTCAGTAAAAGTTATCTATTTTTTGCAGTCAAATCATAGTAGAATCATGGAAGAAAAAAAAATGTAAATGCCCCTACTAACTCTTCAACTAATTATAATAGAAGAAAATTACTGGTATCAAACGATTGGAAATGAAATCTATTTTCAAATGATGTATATAAAATTTGCTAAGGGTCCATCTACAAATCAAAATGGGACCAAACTTTTTTTCAATGGCAATAGACAATTTTGACAGTATATTTTAAATCTTCAAACTATGCCTCGAAATGAAATTTCAAGTCATTTGGTTAAGTTTTTGAATTATAAACATTAAAAATTTAGAGCTGTTAATGTTAAATTACATTTTCATATTTTTATTAATATATCCTGAAATTATAGCCCTAATGTGATAATTTTTTGTGTGATTATAATAGTAAAAAACCCAAACATAAACGCATTGAGTTTGTAATTTTAAAAATTTTATAATATGAATTATGAAATTCGAAAAAAATATTTATTGCAACCTACAATTTTTTTTTAAAGATTTATATTTATTATGCGAATTATTATACTTATGCTTTATACGAATTCTCAATTTCAAATTTTTCTTACGAGTAGTTTTCAAATGTTGCTTTAAAAACGTCAAAATTATGGTTTAAGTGTCTATGATGTGCAGAAAAGCTTAATTTGAAAAAAAAAAAATACATATTTTACTCATTTTATTGAAAGATTTGGGCTGGTAATAGTTGAAGCATATTAAGCGAGTGAAATGGTCATATTGGCAAGAAATAATACATTAATAGAAGTGACATATTCATTCTGTAGCATTTTAACAATCAAGTACCGAAGTTTAATTTGGCTACAGCCCCTAAAATATGATCATTTTAAAATAATTAATTTCTCTGAAACAAATCATACGAATTTCATGAAAATTTGTATTTAGAAAATTTAAAGAGTGTAGAATTTATTTATGGTGTCAAACTTGGGTATTGCTATTGAAAAAAAAACGCAGTTTGGGTTCGTTTTGATATGCATATAACCCCCTAAGCAAATTTTGTATACATCACTAAAAAGTAGGCTTTATTTTCAATCATTTGGTACCAATAACATTCTTCTACAATAATTTGATGCAGAGTTAGTAGGGGGTGTTTACTCCCCCCCCCCCCCCCCCACGACTGTACCTTATTTTAGAATGCTTTGAGAAGGCATTCTTATAATTTTGCTTTAGCGTACTGACAACTAGATATAATAAAAACTTGAAGTACACACTCCAGCACTTGCTTAAAAATTTATACTGAAAAACTATTGCCATGTGAATAAAGTAAAAAAAAAAAAAAAGAATTTCTAAACGATTTCTGTCTATAAATTTAAGAAGTGTTAATAGAAGAGCGTTTTGAAAGGCTTAAAAGTTTATAGGTTTATTATTTTAAAACAATACATAAAAAAATTTATCAAATTCATAGCGGCACACGCATTATTAAAGCTTGTTGATGAGGTAAAGTGAGACAGTCTCAGTCCTTAGTTTTTATTTAATAATTGAAACATTATAATAAAAAAGTAATTATAAATAATTATAAGTTTAAAAAATAATTATAAAGCACTAACAAACGGGTATAACGGAGGTATTATGTGGCTAAAATTCGACTATAAGCAGAAACTCAAACAGCATGAGATGTTTTGCTTGTATTGGAGTGTGCTTTTGCAAAGCGCAATAAGAGATCAATTTGATGTATTATATAGAAAAGCAGAACGTTTTTAAAGATGTTAATTATGGGACACATCCTGCTGAAATTTATGATTTTTTTGCTTGTATTATTTTTATACTCCTAATAAAAATTTGCAATTGATATTTTTGGTAGTATCAAAAACTTCATAAATTGTCATTGTAGATCGCACACTGAACAGACAAGCGACAAAAAAGCGTGAGTCAAGAGATATTTCACCCTGTTAACAAAGAAGAAACCGGTTTGAACGCTAGAATTTGTCTCCTGTCTTATACGCTTTTTGTCGCTTGTTTGTTCATGTTCAGCGTGCGATCTGCCTTAAATCACCTTTTAAGTATATTAGAAAAAAAATATGCTAAAAAAGTAAAACTCTTTATCCCATAAGTAAACAATTGCAAGCGTAAACTTAAAAGTAGTGAAATTAAAAATTTTTCATTGATGAAATATTTCTGCAGTAAATTCTTTGATAGAATGAAGGAACGATGTTTTTTCCCAGAAATTTTGATAATAATGTTTGACTGTTTTTTATTCATATTATGCATTTTCATTTTATTTTATTTACTTTTGAAATATACGAAATCATTTAAAAATAAAATTAATGAAATAATTTATTTTAAATTTCATAAATTCCAGAAAAAAAAAAATATTTCCAGAATAAAAATTGTGTAGTTGAAAATGTTTTCTGAAATTGGGATTGTTTTCATATAACTGTATAGTTTCCTTTTAATTTCTGTATACGAAATAACTAATTTTAAAAGCTATGTTTTGCTCTACAAATAGTTTATTACCGTGAGGCAGCCAATGAAAACACTTAATGAAAATTATCCAGTATTTTGGAGGGAGTTTCGAATTTATATAAGAATAATTAGGGGATCCGACACGGGCTGCCGGGGTTACAAAACATAGCTGTTAACCATTTTTTAAAATACAAAACTTTAATAACTTTTTTACATTTAATAATTCTCTTAAGTTTCTTACTATAACACCAAAAGTCTTTTTGTATGAAAAATATCAATGATGTATTCAAATAAAGTTTTGAAATTTATTGGAAGGTATACTTTCATATTAGTCCCAAGATATTGCTACTTACAGCAGCCTTTTTGATTACATAATTTGAGTGGTTTATGCCCGTAGTTCGATTACATGTCTATAAAATTTCTATTTTATTTCTATTTCATTATTTTTTTATTTGTTGATGACGTTTCAATTTCGTTATGGAATATCAGACGAAAACAAATCCTTTACTGTTTATATTGTTTTAAGTGCAAACAGATTAATCGTTTGTAATCGAGCTGCACGTGATAGAGATAGATTTAAAAAAACTATTCTTGAAAAATATAAAAAACCCCATAAAAATCGGTAAATTGAGATACATTTTCCAATCAAACTGCCAAATTGCATTTGAAAGAATATTTTTCTCCCTATTCAATGGCCTAAATATTTAAATTGTACGATTTATAGATGAAAGAAACTGCTTGCAGCTGAGAGATAAAAAAAAAAAAAAAAAAAAAAAAAAACAAACAGAAAGCCTGTACTTTCTTTTTTTCCCGTATCATGTGAAATATGTAATGATCAAGCCATATGCTCTCATTTATGTTCTTCTGGTTTTTTATAAGAACTTACAATTGACTTTTTTACACTGAACACTATTTATCGGACATTATTTCCTTATGACTTTAATTTAGATAAATACCCAATTATGCTTAATTGGATGATTGCATCAAAGTGCCGAAAATAGATACATTTGTTAAAATTAATGATGTGAATCTTACTATGAAAATGTGTTCTGTACGTCACTTCCCTATCCGCTCTCGCATAAGAGATACGGGCAATGTTTCGCTGTTCTTTCTTTAATATGTCTAATTAAATTTATCTTTTTCCTTTCCTATCAAAAAAGGAGTAGATTCATAATGTTCAACACCCCGTGCACACTAACTACCATATAAGATGATTAAACCCAATGCGGAACGACGACAATGGATACATAAGGAATAATCTTACGTTCTTACAATAATTCGCAAATCCCTGGCTAACCGGAATAAAATACGGATAATATGGATATCTATAAGAGAGGTAAGATAATTAGTTATTTATTTTTTGCTGTGGTGAGGCATAACGCTGTTAGTATACGCTGTTAAAAGTTTTGCAGCATTCTGGCAGGTCATTGGACCGTTTTTTGAAAAAAAACGGTTTCATAACCATAATTTAACTATATTCTGACCATAAAATGGCCAATAATATGGTCAGAATAGTGTTAAATTCACGGTTGTGTAACCGTTTTCGGAAAAAACGGTCAAATGACCTGCCAGAATGCTGCAAATTTTTAACAGTGTATGATTAATTGAGGAGCGTGAGAACTCACGTAAACATACGTCAGGCTTACATTTTCTCTAATAATAGAAGTTTAACAAACTCTAGTAAAAGTGAAATTTATTGGTCAGGTCAACCGTCAATATGACGTCAGCGTTACTTACGGACATGTTTGTACTTTATAATATATACTTTTAAAAGGATCACTGACAAGCTTAACTCTTTTTCTTATTGTTTAACTATGGACCCATCTTATGTTCACCTTTCTGCACTATGTATGTATATATATGTTGTTTTTTTGAAAAAAAAAAGTGCGAGAACTTACAAAAATAAGCGCTATACATGTGTAGATATTCATATACTTTTCCAGCAATAAAACTGTTTCACGCGAGTTTTTTCCTATAAGAATTTATTCTGAAACTAGAAAGAAATATTTATTTATTTTTGATATCGTGTGATCGCAAAAGGAAAGATTTAGAAAATTATAAAAGAAAATTGATCTAAAGTCATTGTGTGAGCAACGAAATTATATTTGATTTGAACATTAAAATTTTCACTTATTTATAAAAGAGCAGAACGCACGGAAAAATATTCTATGGAAAACAGAAGAATAAATTATAAAATACAATGCCCCTTGCAAAATGTCACATCTTTCCATTATATCTTCTATTTCATCGTGACAAACAGCTTAGCTGAATATAGATTAATATAGATTCAATTTTCATATGGAACTTGTGCAATACAATTTCTACTCTTTTTGCCCCGAACATTCAATTTTAAATGTCTGAATTGTTGAATAAAATATTATGTAAATTTGTCTTTTTAAAAATAACTTTAATAAATTAACAAACATATACATTTCTTTCTGACTGGTCTTAAAAATAATTCCTTTAGGTTGCAATACTGTTGTTCACTTTTTATGTATCAATTAAGTCTTAAATATGCAATATATTTACGTATAACGATGTAATAATGAAAAATATTTACTTTTAATGACAAACCCACACGCACGCACACGCAGACACAGAGAGAGAGATAGAGAGAAATTAGAATTATAGGCTGATTTAAAATCACTTGAACTCGTGGACCCACTTTTCTATGTGAATATATTTTGGGCATTCTCACAACCTTTTGACTTTCATGTCCCTGTATAATAATTTTTATTTTAATATACTTTTTTGTGTTTTTTTATTTCATATACTGGGGAACATCCCATTGCATGATTGCACAACAATATTAACGAGATAAGTAAGTTTTGGACGATGTTGGGGATCCAAACACCTGGAAAACTCCTATACCGTCCCGTGTTCCTGATACTGATTTTTAAGTTTGGAGCTGTCTGTATAAAATTGTTTCAATAAAAATAATTCGAAGTAATTTTTTTCTGAAACTGGAACTATTGTTTTATATAAATATGTAGCTAAAAATTAACCTGCACACAATTTTAGGGTTGTTATAATTTTTTAAACTCTGTCCCTGGGTTTTAGATTCCTTACCACCCCTCTTCTAAAATTATGCAGAAAATCATTTCAGATGCAGCCACAGAATTTTTTTCAAGTTTTTTCTCATGCAGAAGTATGCTAGAGAAATAATGTCTAAAATTCTTTAGCAGGAAATTTACTGTAGAATTTAAATCAGCATTTAAATATCAATTTCAAGCATAGTGGCATTATTGGTAGTCTCACCGTCCCCAAGGTTTATTCCTGCACTTTTCGTGGTAAATTAAAAAATAATAATAATTTAATCCAATGTTAACAACTGTTTCTAAAAATCAATGAACATCGTGGCTATCACTTAGTCTTAACATGATTTTCCTAAAAATAGGTGGTAATTTTCCTTACCGTTCCATCCTTACCGTCCCTTTTTTTCCAATATCATCCCCCTTTTTTACCTTACCGGCCCTTCTTTAACACCCCTTTAAGACAATGCTATACAAAAATTCTGTATTAAAAGTACTTACATTGTTATTATTTCGTATTTGAATTTCCTGTGGGTACTATGCAAATCCATTATAAGTAAAAATTTAGAAGAAAATAAAAAGTTATAGGGGTAAAATGGTAAGGAAAATTAAACTCGCAAGTTTAACTTAAACCTCAGTTAAATAAAAAAATTTTCTCTGCTGACCATTTTTTCTTTATTTTGAATCATTAAGGCATTCATTAAGGCAGTCTATCAGATTAAATTGTTATTTTAGCAAGTTTAATTTTGTGAGATTTTTTTCCCCAAAAGTCGAAAGATTGTGAGAATGCCCCATATAGTTGTCGGGTTGTTCGTTTTTTCTTCAGTTTATATATGCAGTAAACCCAAGCTTCTTATAAGCTCATTTTACCGCCGATAATGGATATCTTAGAGTTTATACCGTATCTTTAATATTTATTATAAAGAAAAACTATAACTTTAATGTATAAATTATATTGTCTAAGAGTTTATTAGTTTTCGAATAGTATCTATCTAAATTTTGTTGTTTTTGATAATAATTCTAATGCAGCCTTATAATTGAAGTTATCAGTTTTGGGGACGAACGTTTCAGCTGTCACATAAAAAACATTTTGAAAATTTTTTGAAGTCTAAGAATAAAGATGAGAGAAATTAATAACAATAAAAAATATGCATTCAACACATCTAATACGACTTACTAAGAAAAATAGCCTTTAACCAAAAGTTCATATACAAAATGCACATTTAACATTCAATTTGCATAGCATTCGAAATTGGCGAGTTGTTGAAAAAAAGCGAAAAAATTTCCTATATGTACTACGATGCAGCATACCGATTTCCCTTTGTAATTTTTTTTTTTCAGCTTATAAAATTTTAAGTTATAAAAGTGAAAATAATGTTTATAATTCTATTTCACAGTTTCACAAATTGTAACTCTGTTTCTAATTCATTCAGATTTAGGCACATATAATAAAACAAGTTTTTAATTAATTTAGATATTTGCGTTTGATCGATTATGTTTATTTATTTTAAATATATAAACATACTATATCTAAGCTCTTGAACATCACAATAAAAACAGTTAATCAGATATAATTTAAAAACACTAAAACACTAAGATAAATTAAAATTAAAACCAAATTAGTAATTTGCCTTTAATTATAACTTTAATATATCTAGTCTGATTATTTATTTGTATATTTATTTACATGATTATATATTTGTATATTTATTGTATATTAATACGTAGTAGAATGAAATAGAGATAAATATATTGTAAAGAGTTAATTTTTTTTATTTATGCTAGTGTTTGTTAAGAGTGTGATTAAAAGTCTTCATTGTTCTAAAAAGATAACAATGATAAATAAATAAAATAATAATAATAATCTGGACTTTGATTTTTTTCTTTGAATGTATGAGCTCTTTTTAAAAAAATTTTGTATAATTGTCATTTAAAATTTATTTTTAAAATTTAATTATCAGTTTTTAGTTCACGATTTAAATTCGAATTACACTAATTCAATTTACTCATTATTGGCGGAGGACCAATTTACTGTGTAAATAAGCATTTAAATGGACTTAAATTCCGTTATTTATTTAAAATTTATATAAATTTGCTTTAATTTATTAACTAGCATGCATAGCCGGCTCTCACGCGGTCGTAATAACGTCAGTTTATATCTTCAGCTATCTACCAGACGTTTTAGTTCTTGTCCGTACTTGGATTAATGGAGTCTTAACCAAAAACCTGTAAAATGAATTAAAGAATTGATGCATAAAACTGCAAGTATCGGCTTAAAAATAACATTTGAAAGTATATCACATGTTATGTAAAATTCGTGGTTTAAAAGTAACTTAACATATAGATAATCATGCATGATCATCTTTTTAAATTGACGCTTTTTAAAAGTTATTGCATTAAAAAATAAATAAAAACATTCTAAAATATGCCTGAACAGCATAGTAAAATGATTATTATTAGTTTCTTTATAATTCGAACACTTTTTCTTTCTCTTAGTCCGCAGACTGGTCGACAAACTGAAACTATTGATTATTTACAAAAGACACTGTTAATTCTTACATATTTCTTCCTGTAAATTCTTAAAAAAGTAAAATAAAGGTAGGCTGTTTTAACGAGTAGTCTCTAGTTTGAGACTGATAATTCAATATGAATCATTGAATGAAATATTGATATGAATCTCTGAGGGAATCATTCGAAAATTTCAGTGTTTTATATTTAAACAAAGTCTTGTATAAAAATAGCGAATAAAGCCTTTGTGCAACAATATTAAAAAGCAGAAAATAACCAACGTTTAAAAATGCACAAATAATATATGAAAAGCAGCAAACAGCTGTTTCGAATCTACTAACAAGATTATTCTTCAGTGCCAGATAGGGAAAATGGAACAGCGTGCTAGAAAAAGCAAGGCTGATCATCTTGTCTTGTAGCATTTCAAACTGTAGCAAAGTCTTGTAGCATTTTATAAGCATAAAAACATCAAATTATTTTATAACTTCAGAACGAATGCACTGAGTAATCCAAAATAAATAAAAATTCAATAATTCGGAAACTATAAGCTGTAGAACGACATGGTTTTCACATAAATACACAGAAAAATATGGGATATTTTGACAAAAAAAGATACATAGTGTTAGAACAGCTGCTTCGACACCGATAATTGCACCACAGTGGTCCAAAAGCTTCTGCTAATAGCTAATTAAGCCATCGTGTATTGAAATCGCCTTTTAAATGCTCCGCATAATGTCTTGCCACGTCTATAGCTGTCTGCACTAATGACATCCTTCAAATGAATATTTGTAACTCTAGCTGCGTTTTGAATTATACTAAACTAACTGCCGACACAACTGAAAAAAAAAACACTTGCTGTTGGCAAACCTAACTTATCTGGCAATAAAATTTCCGTTATTACAAAAATATCATGCCTTTCTGTACATTTCAGTGAAAACCGCATCGTGCTATTGTCTATATTTTTCAAATTATTAAATTTTTATATCGTTTGTAACTTCTGCGCCCCCCCACCCCCGCAATTTTCCTGTTATTTTATATCATTGGTTTACAAACTGTCAAGCAATGCACACTTTGTGTGTGTATGCTGGGGGATAAAAAAAAAAAGTCAGTTGTTCGAAAATAATTTTGATCGAGATTAAAAAACTAAAAATATCATTATTTTAGGTATGTAAATTTCGTATATTTTTTAATATTAAAAAAAGTAGAATAATGAAATGAATAGGCTTTCGTCTTAAAGTATTAAGTATTCAAGGATTTTTTTTAAAATTTATTTAGTGCAGCAAACTAGTTTTAGTTTATGCCAACATTTGGATTTTGTGAATATTTAAATGTAGTGACTCTGAAAGATTTTTCAGTATTGACTTAAGTTCATTAAGTATTCTTTTTGAAGTTATTTGAATATTTTATTGATCAGATATTAGCAAATTTTAGAAAGATTTAGTAAATGAGCATGTTGTTGGAAAATTTTAGAATAAGCATGTGCAAAGTTATTGAAATGTAGCAGAATCCAAGATATATTGTACGCATTTTATTTGTTTATTGTTCTTTACTCTAATATTTATACGTGGCTCATGTTACAAATATAATGCCCTTGTGTTTGAAAAATATATTTCAATAGTTGATTTCTCAGTTTTGAATTAAGTTAATTTATTTGCTACTTTTATGTTAGCAAGGCGCCAATTGTCGCCAAATTTTTTTTAATCTCGCGAACCCTTTTTTTTTCTCGTCAGTCTAACATTAGCCAAACAAATAGTAAATATTTTAACATTGAAATGACAGATATGACTCTCTGAGAATGGATGAATAAATTAAAATATTTTGACGAAAATAAATTAAGATTAGTTATAAAAAGTTCGATAATTTCTATTATAATATCTTAAAAAACTTAGCTAAAAATAGCTAAAGAATAATCATGATAAAATACATAAACACAAATATATTAATGCAAATCAAAAAATCTCACGTAAACCTATTAATGAACAGGCTTAGTCAATAAAAAAATGTTTAAATAAGAGATAACATAAAGTAGAAACATTTCATTTCATAATGAATGCTATCTAATTTTATATGCACAAAAATAGAAGCATACGTTGTGTAAGGTACCAAAGAAACTCAGTCGAGATGGTTCAAACAATATTCCTCGTCGAATGCACTTTTTACTGCGACAAGTACGAACGTTGCATCTCCATCAAATGCTAGCTCTAAAATACAATTTCATTTCATGTCCTTTCGTACAAAATATATTTCTAGGCAAAATATTCTTTTCTTGGAAAAAAAAAAAAAAAAAAAAAAAAAAAAACCCCGCACGGCTTGTTCTTCTGTTTTGGGTAAATCGCAAATTTTCATCATCATTACACGTATTTGAATTGCACCAAAAAAAAAAAAAAAAAACAAAAAAACAAAAAAAACTGGTTATTAGAATTACTACACGAAATGAATGACGGGAAAGGGTTGCAATTCAAATGATGCCAATTGAAACAAGATTTGGAGGGTTATCACTGGTCCACGGTTAACATAAAAGTGTCATTTATTTATACACTGGTGCAAACAATTGAAGGGACAAACGGTTTAAAAAAAAAAAAAAAAGTTATCCCTATACGCAAATAAGGTATCAGA
Organism: Maratus speciosus; assembly: GCA_963932465.1. Classification (NCBI taxonomy): domain Eukaryota; kingdom Metazoa; phylum Arthropoda; class Arachnida; order Araneae; family Salticidae; genus Maratus; species Maratus speciosus. The sequence goes on along the minus strand of OZ010787.1, from coordinate 279,642,058 downwards.
TGATAGTTAAGCTCGTCGCGGACACACCTGCTACGCAGTGGTATGTGTGGTCATAAGAAAGTGGTGCTGTGATCGCGTTTGTGCAGAGGTGCCTCATTTGACCGCCGAAGCTTGTAGCGGAAGGGCGTTTTGAAGCATCGTAGCATAACCCAATCCTTGTTTTTTTAATTTCTTTGTTTACCGATCGTTAGTATGGCTAGTCGACATCGTCTAGATGATGCCACAAGAGGGCAGATTGTTGGAAGACTCGAGGCCGGCCAATCACAGGCTACCTGTTCTAAGGACCTCGGTGTTCCGTGAAATGTGGTGTCTACTCTGTGGAAACAGTTCACAGAGACCAAAACAGTGATCCCCAGACCTGGTCAAGGCCTAAAAAGGGCATCAACGCCCGATGAAAACCATTATGTGAGACTAACAACTGTCTCGTCACCTGTATAATGCTACAGGAACATCCATTTGACGGAAAACAGTCACCCAGAGACTTAATGCAGGTGGCCTGTATGCCATGTGCCCTGTAGTCTGCATCCCTCTGGCTGTGAACCACAAAAAGTCCCGTCTAGCATGGTACCGAGAACACCTGTCTTGAACAGAGGATAGTTTGGGGCGGTTCTGTACAGTGATGAGTCGCGATTCAGTCTGGACAGCGACTCGAGACGTGTTCTCATCTGGAGAGAACCCGAGAGTCGATATCGGCCCTCTAACATTGTCGAAAATGATCCCTATGCTAGAGCTGGTCTGATGGTCTGGCAGGCATCAAGGCAGACGGGCATACAGACCTTCATGTGTTTGATAGAGGTACTCTGACAGGTCAGCGGTACAGGGACGAGATTCTCGCACCCTCTTTGAGACTTTTCCGCGGAGCATATGGACCAAATTTCGTTTTTATGGACGATAACGCCCATCCACATAGGGATCAGTTGGTGGACGAATACCTTGAATCGTAGAATGTTCAACGAATGGAGTGACCTGCGATGTCCCCTGACCTTAATCTCATCGAACGCATATGGGACGCCCTTGGACGATCAGTTGCAGCTCGAAGACCAGCTCCAAGGACCATCGATGAGCTCAAGGGTGCCTTGGTGCAAAAGTGGGTGTAGTTGCCATAGAGATTGATAGGGCTCCTGGTAAGCAGTATGAAACGCCGATGCGAGAGTTGTGTAGTTGTTACAGACGATTATACACTCTATTAGACATGTTTTTCTCTGACTGACAGGGTGTCGGTCAGCTGCTGTGCTGGACACGTGACCAGTTACCTTATTTAGAGTGCAGGTTGTGCCCATTTTTGCTTTCCCATACATTAGTCTTATATCGAATGATATTTTGGCCAAGTTTGGTTTTATTTGCTTCGTTAGTTTTTTTTTTTAATTGCAAAAAAATCCATTTGTCCCTTTAATTGTTTTCACCAGTGTATATACAGTGCATGCCAAAAGTTTAAGCATAGCAGCAATTTTAAAAACAAATTTTAAAAACGGACTGACGATTTTTTACTGTAGCTCCGAAAATTCCTAAAATTCAAAGTACCACCACTCTGTGAGTTTTGATCGTGAAAGGTTGGAAATTTTTACTATTTTACTTGTCAAATCATGGAGAAAATTTCTCTAAAAATAACTTATAGAACCCAGAAACTGTATAAAAATTTTAAAAAGGCAACTCTTTGAAAATTAGTAGTAGGGCATTTTCATCAACCATGGTTCGTACGCTTCAAGGACTTTCAAGCACCTTTTACCAGAATTTTCGTATAGTAATAGTATTTGCCATGTTTAATGAAAGAAAATTCTATCTTCAGATATAAAACACCAGTGCTTTATGAAATTTCTGGTGCAAAACACCTAAAATCCCTTGAGATGCGTACGAACTCTGTCAACTGAATCGTAATTCTTTTCTTATTTTGAACTCGTTTGTAATGTAGATTGTCAACGTATCCTTAACAGGTGAAATATTAAAGCCCGTTTTAATCTGTTTGGGACACCCTGTGTATAATATCTGTGGCTATATACATTAAAATTCAAAATACCGAAACAATATTCTGCCCTGAAATAGTAAATTCGGTCATCCACAGGTGATCTCTATATTTCTTATGTACTTAATATTTAAGTAAATTAGATATGAATTCTTTTTTCTGTAAAATATTTCGTATTGTAAATGTTGAATTTGCAAATTCAAAAAGAAACCACGGTGGCGTATGAGAGAGTTTAAAACCGCATAAAAGAATCACCGTCAAAAAACATGCAACTTTGGTCCTTGCGGGACCATCTTTGGTCCATCCCATAAAAAAAGTTTTTATTCTTTGTATTGAACAAACAATATAAGATTATTTGGAGTTTTTGTCCTTGAAAAATATTTTATAACCTACTATATGGTATTTGAATAGTTTGGGGGTAATTTAACTTTTTTAGTGGCAACACTGGATGTGTTTGTAAACAACTGTTTTCGTGTGTAAATTTTAAACTCTCCAAACTTTCTATAGTGAAACAATCTGGATAAGAGCTACAAGTAAGGTAAGCGTCAAAATTTTACCTTCAGTAAACTGTAACTCATGTGTGATCATAGTTTTTCCTTTAATTTTTTATTTTGACACGAAATTTTTACATTTTCATGAAGCTAACATGAAAACTAGTATCTCGGGGCTACTTTGTGCCAAGCCTTCTTTGGTCTGAAAAAGAAAAAAAAAAAAAAAAAAAAAAAAAAAAAAACCGCTTGTTTATCGAGTTTGCGGTGTTAATTTATTAGCAAATGCTATTGCAATGGAGTTTCAATACAGATCGCACAGAGGGTTTCGTTTAATATTCCTTTTAAAACGTCTTATCCTTTTGCAAAATCTGTTAGTTCCACATTTCGCAACCAGGGAGCGCACTCTATTCTACATAAACCTCTATACGAGCGAAACTCCGCTTCACAACATATCAGTAGATATGTTAGTCGAGGGGATCGGGCCCATAGCACCCGAGATAGGTAAACGCCCCCTGGCATTAAAAAGTGGAACAGAAAGATGTAAGGCTATGTGCATAATATGAAAGAGTGGTCAAAGGGGTATCGGCAAAAGTTAGAAAAGTACCCACCGGGTGCAATGGGGGGAGGTTAGAAAAATTGCTTAAAATACACAAGGTAGAGCCCGGATGGGTAAATAATATAAGCCTTTTTGAAAATTTTATGATTTTTCGTGTGATCGCAAGTGTTCTGCTATGAGTATGCAAAATTTCAAGTCTTCAACTTAAATATGGGCTCAGTTAGCAAAAAAAAAAAAAAAAAAAAAAAAAGTTTAAAATACACAAGTTAGAGCGCAGAAGGATAAATATAAAACTTTTTCAAAATTTTTTGATTTGCCGTTTAATATAAGGTGTTCAGCTATAAGTATGCAAAATTTCAAGTCTTCAACTTAATTAGGGGCTCAGTTAGAAAACAAAAAGCTTAAAATACACATGTTAGAGCCCAGAGGGGTAAATCTAAGACTTTTCAAAATTTTATCATTTGTTGTTTGATGTGAGGTGTTCAGCTATAAGTATGCAAAATTTTAAGTCTTCAACATATATAGTTTCTGAGAACGGGCTCTGTGACGGACGGACAGACAGACATACAGAGGAGCGAGACGAATAGGGTTTCGTCAGATGAACGAAACCCTACAAATGAATTCATTTACATATGAAATGTATGCATTTTATATGAAATTAAGTGAATGGACTAAAGAAGACCCCAGCTGGGGCTACTTTGTTCCAAAACTTTAAAAAATAGATAAAAAATAAAAAAATATTTCCTCTTTAAAGCCATACAGTTTGCTTCATTGTTTCATGTTAATTGTTTACAATTCCATTTCGATGTCGAAAAATCACATATAATATCTTTTTAAAATGGAAATATGAGTGGAACCAGGAATAAAAAAGAAAAGTGCAAAGCTAAACTGATGGCATTGAGCTCACAGGCTATTCACACTAATTGTATATCATACTCTTATTTTAAAGAATAATGCCCCTCAAAAAAATAAGTGAAGGGGAATTAGTCCCCGTTTCTCCCTTTATACTTAACCAGTGAACCTCCAAATCTAATCAGGGAAGCTCCTTATCATAATAAACCGGTATACCAAATTTGGAGCAAATCGAATAATCCTGCAAAAAAACCATTTATCTAAATTAAGGGGGTGGACTAGCCCCCCCCCCCTTTATCCTTAACCAATGAATCCCCAAAACGAATCAGGGAAGCTCCTTAACATAATATACCGGTATACCAAATTTGGAGTAAAGCGAATAATTCTGCATGAAAAACCCGTTTATATAAATTAAGGGGGGTGGACTAGCCCCCCTTCCTCCTTTATCCTTAAACAATGAACCCCCAAAACTAATCAGGGAAGTTCCTTAACATAATAAACCAGTATACCAACTTCGGAGCAAATCGAATCATTCTGCATGAAAAACCCATTTATCTAATTTAAGAGGGGCGGGCTAACCTCCCTTTTCCCCCCCTTTATCCTTAACCAATGAACCCTCAAAACTAATCAGGTAAGTTCCTTAACATAATAAACCGGTATATCAAATTCGGAGCAAATCGAATGATTCTGCATGAAAAACCCATTTATCTGAATTAAGGGGGTGGACTAACTCCCCTTTCCCCCCCTTTATCCTTAACCAATGAACCCCCAAAACTAATCAGGGAAGTTCCTTAACATAATAAACTGGTATACCAAATACGGAGCAAATCGAATGATTCTGCATGAAAAACCCATTTATCTGAATTAAGGGGGGGTGCACTAACCCCGTTTTTCCCCCTTTATCCTTAACCAATGAACTCCCAAAACTAATCAGGGATGTTCCTTAACATAATAAACTGGTATACCAAATACGGAGCAAATCGAATGATTCTGCATGAAAAACCCATTTATCTGAATTAAGGGGGTGGACTAACCCCCGTTTTTCCCCCTTTATCCTTAACCAATGAACTCCCAAAACTAATCAGGGAAGCGCCTTATCACAATCAACCTAGAAAAAATTTTTGAAGCAAATCGGATGTTTCTATCAAGAGTTATCGCGTTACGTACATACATACATACAGAACGGGCGGGCACATTAGTTCTCAGGCTTTGATAGCCTGTGAGCTAAAAAGTGACCCAAAGTACTGACGGTACTGAACATTTTTTCTGCTGTAGGTAAGAGATTGAATTTAAGCGATGATTTATTAGGAAATATGTTTTTTATAAAATGTATTATAATTCGGTGAAGGGAGGTGGATTCGATTATTTACCAAGACTTCTTAATTCCCTTAATCCAAAAACTGAAATATTAAAATGAATGTTTTAACATTTCACTTTCAATAGCATTTGCTTTAATGAAAGAATCTTTTGAATCATTTAGCAACTTTTCAGATTAAATTTTTGATTTTTTTATTATAAAACAAGTCGAATGTTGAAAACTATGAAAACTAGTTAAACCAGTCGAATGTGCCAATCCCAAAACGTCTTCTACATCATAGATATTAACCCTTTCGGGTCCGGTGTACTATTAATAGTACATGTCTTTTCATCGAGTATTATTTTGTCTTAACAATTACTTTTGCTACTATCTACATAGTAATGATAGTATGTGGCTATAACCTTTTTTATTATATGACTTCATTTATGTTTTGACATTTAGTAATAACAATAGTAATAAAAGTTTGCTTAATTATCTTTATACCGTTTGCGATTCCTTTTTTTTATACATATATTTCACTCTTTAAATTTAAAATATAGGTTGCTTTTTTGAACGATTCATGTGTCATAAAACGCAAAAAACATTAGAAAGTTGTAATATCTGTTAAACCATGTTCTAATACTATATTTTCCAAACGTCTTCAAAAATCCTTCCTTATCCTATTATCATGAAATTATTTATTATTATTAAATAATATTAAATTTATTATATTTATGTATATTATATTTATTATTATTAAATATTAAATATGAATTGAATAGTACTCAAAACAAGTGCATTCGTTAGATTTCAGACAATGAGATAATCTTTAAACTTCAGTAAATCTATTTGGATAGCTAACGATTAACATTATTAAAGCAAAAGTAATTTTGTTCTCAAAATTGAAAAAAAAAAATCGAACACGAAAGGGTTAATACTTCAAATTTCGCTATCACAGTGCCAAAAATAAATGGGAATCTATGCCCATCATGAGAATTCTAAAGATATGAAATTCCGTGCATAAGTTCTTGAGATATGACTACCTCTAAAATCGTGCGGTGCTACCTGTTGGGTGATTTACACTAAAACCTAATCAGCAACTACTCATGTCAACGTCTAACTGAATCTGAAGTTTGATGAAAATCCGTGCATTAGTTTTTGAGATAAAGTAATTGAGAAAATAGTGAAAAATCCAGCATAGCAGCGTCACCTGTTGGGCGATTAACATCAAAACCTTATCAGCAACAACTTGTGTGAATGTCTAACCGAATCCGAAGTTTGATGAAAATTCGTGCATTAGTTCTTGAGATAGAGCTATTGCAGAAATCGTGAAAAATGCAGCATAGCGGTGCTACCTGTTCGGCCATTTGCACCAAAAACTAATCAGCACCAATTTATATCAGGGACTACCTGAATATAATTTTCTTAATTCCGTGCATTAGTTTATGAGATTAGAGCGTCCACAAATTTTTGTCACATACAGATTCACAGACTCTCAGACAGACATTTTGTAAAAACATGTTTTTCGTGATCTCTGACCCATAAAACGTGTAACTCCGTCGAAAACTGGAAGTCGAAAATTTTCTGGAATCCAATACTTTCTTCTCGTAAAGACAGAAGAAAGTAATAATGTAAAAAAAATGAAGGATAAAGAACTAAAATGATTCATTTGAAAATCATTAAACGATTAAAGAAAGTAAACATTTTGAAACAAAGAATTGAAGGATAACTAAAATTGTTATTTAAAAAAATTAACAATCCTAGGCCGGAGGCGATTGTGAAGTGTAATAAATGCAATTTCAAAGAGCTTTCTCTAAATCGATAGCACTGGGAATTCCTTTTACTTTATCTCTATCATTTACTAAAGTTGAAAATATTTTTTCTATATTAAAATTAATTAAAATGTATGAGAAATGAAGCAAGGGTAAAAAAAATAGTATGATTTAGTTAATATTTCATTAGAAAATAATGTTCATTCAACTGGCATTGATGAATTTTGAGAAATTCGCATAAATTCACTGGGTCCCTTTCATTTAAATTATGTGTTTATATAAGTTCTTATGTGATTAATTCGAAATGCTATTTTTTTAAGGACAAAAATATTTGTAAATTTTACATAAAAAAGTAAAATAAATAAATGGTAATAAAATAAAATAAAATAATTTCAAACGCTTCACTTAATTAAATGATCAAGTCGTTCAATATTTTGATCTGGTTAATAATATATTTATGTTTACCTTCATGTCTATCTGCTGGGTTGCACTCTAAATTTTATAATTAACTCCAACGCTGTTAAAAATCTGCAGCAAACTGTCTAATCATTCGACCTTTTTTAAAGATAACGGTTACTTGACCATATTATTATGTATATATGTCATATGACCGTTTTATTGACCATATTATGGTCAAAATAAAAGTAAATTACTGTTATGTAACCGTTTTCTAATAAAACGGTCGAATGACTGGACAGTTTTCTGCAAATTTTTAACGGTGAATAGAAACTGAATTTGAAAATTTTACTAAACACTTTATTGTGCTCGTTATTCATACACTGTTAAAAATAGGCTGCAAACTGTCCCGTTTTTTGACCGTTTTTAAAGATAAGGGTTACCTGAGGACCATACTATGATGCGTATCTGACCACATATATTGACCATATTATAGTCAGAATAAAGTTAAATTACGGTTATGTAACCGTTTTCTATAAAAACGGTCGAATGGTTGGTCAATTTGCTGCAAAGTTTTACCAGTGTAAGGCTCTGTAATAAAAATGTGGTTTTTTAAAGCAACTAAATAATTAAAACAAAATCATTTGAGGTTTTATAATTTAAATTCTCTTTGCAAATGTGTTCTTATACATTTTCGATGTTTTGAAGTAGTATTATAAATTTCCAAAATATTATTCAGATGGATTTACTAATATTACACTAAAATTTTAAATATTAGAAGCCTATTTGTCAATACGCTGTTAAAATTTTGCAGCAAACAATCCAGCCATTCGATCGTTTTTGTAGAAAACGGTGACATAATCGTAATTTTACTCAGTTGTGACCATAATATGGGCAATTATATGATCAGAATATCGTTAAGTTACGGTTTTGTAACCGGTTTTTATAAAAACGGTCAAAGGACTGGTCAGTTTGCTGCAAAATTTTAACAGCGTAGTTTTAGGTTTAAGTGTAAAATGCATATTAATGACTTAAAAAAAAAAAAAAAATGAAAACTGCCGATTTAAGTAACTCAATGAAAGCTGCAGAACTAGGCAGGCTAACACTGAATATTTTAAATTCATTATAAATCATAAGAATTAAATTTTTAGCAAATTTTTGAAGAAGTAAATATTCAGAAATATTAACCATAATTTGATGTATTGAGATAGACTGAGTAACGTAGTGTAATGCAAGGACAAAGATTCAGAAGTACTCCATAATTTTGGAGTAATTTGAGAATTATTTCTGTCTTTGTTATTCAAAAGGTGCCATATAAATTTTCGCACACACTACAGAAAATTCACGCGCTCACTCTTTAAATATGTATATATATGTATATAGAATGTAATATACATTCACATTTCTATCTACCTACTTACCTATATAAGCGATTTTCAAAAGAATATATCTTTATCACGTTCATAAATTGTAAGAAGGAGGAAATTCTTACTAGTTGTAACTGCAAAAAGTGAGTGAAAAAGTGTCCAGGCCAGGATTCGAACCAGGAAACTTTTGCATAACCTGCCAATGCTCTGCCAATTGAAATATCCTGGGCAAATATGGCAGACCTTTCTTACCCAGTGACCCTTGTTGATTATGACATCTGGCCAGATATCTGAATCAGCTCAATGGAATAAATCGCAGGTAATGAACTCCAAGAAACGTTGGCTACGTAATTAAACTATATTAATTTTAAATAATTTTTTTTGTGTGTTAAAATTAATATAATATTTATGTTAAAATTAATATAGTGCAATTACGTATCCAAAGTTTCTTGGAGTTACATTACCTGCAATTTATTCTGTTGACCTGATTTACATATCAGACTGGATGTCATAATCAACAAAATTCTCTGGGTGAGAAAGGTCCGCTAGATTTGTCCAGGATAGATCAATTGTCAGGGCATTAGCAGCTTACGCCAAAGGTTCCTAATTTGAATCCTGGTAGGGACACTTTTTCATCCAGTGGGATAATTACAACTCGTATGATTTATTTACTAATTAGAATAATTATGTTAAAATTACTATAGTGTAGGAGGAAATTCTATTTCAGACATCTAATCATGGTCAGAAAAAAAGAATGAAAAATCATCATCAGGCATAGATTATGAAACACTTTTCAACGCTAGCAGAATACCATTAAAAATTTTTCGTTTTCATACAATGAAATGCGATATTTAAATAATCAATTTAAAAACCACATAATTCATTAAAACTCCATTTTTCACTAATTCCTGCCAATGCCACAGCGGAAAACATTTCCAGCGGTTATCGATTATAATAAGTCTTGAAACCAAATTCTTTTGCTCGACTCTATAAATGAACGCTAAGTGCTAAGCATTCCATAGAAATATGTTGTAATGCATTTCAGTGATTCTTTTTTAATTTCATTATGTTTGTAGTGTCATAACACATAACATCATTAAAATGCATTGCAAATGATTCTCTCCCATATATCATAATGTAATGCAATTATTCTGTCCGTCGCTGTAAACGAACTATGAATGATGCACACTTCATTTTAAATAGAAAATATTCTATTGTGAACCTCATTAAAATATAAAAATTGCATGACAATCCGAGTATATTTACGAGAGTTAGAGCACGGTTAGACGACCGACAGAAGAACCGAACTCATAAACACTATCCACCTATGTTGGAAAGTGTTAAAACGAAAAAAACAAAACAAGTGTTGATACTCCAGTAATTGTCATCTTTACATTTGTTGAATATATATCGAGAAAGTAAAATAACAGGATAACTTTACGTTAACGAAAAATAAGTATAAAAAATGACAGTTGTCATTTGAATGCACTAATCGGAATAAAACTGTTTTAAATTATATATATATATATATATATACACAGTGTGTCACACGTATAACCTGACCGACCTTTATTTTCGCAACCGTTGGTCCTAGATGCATACTTCCAATTAAAAAATGGTTTAAATAAGGTAAAAAATTATTTTTAAAGCGATTTGGGTCAAGAAAAACATTTATTAAAAAATTACAAAATTTAAATTTTTATACGGTCCCCCGGTCCTATAAGTGATATTTGCTAAAAGTTTACTGTGACACTAACAAGTAAGACAAAAAAGTCCCATTCATCTAACATTAAAATTGACCGAGTTATGAAACTTTGAATTGCATGACTTATACCACTTTTTTGCATATCAGAACAGATGATTTCGATCATGCTTTCAGGGGTCGTGTATAAAGTACTTAAAACTTATTCCAAGGTATCTGCGCTTTGAAAGAAATCTTACAAATATTACGTTTAACTTTTATTAGTTAAGTTAGATTAGTTAAAATAATTGTATTTTAACATATGTTTCATTTTGTAAGGATTTGAGGCTATGATTTCTTTTAACTAAAATTATGTTATTTTCATAAGGTTTTATTTAATTTGCAATGATCGCCTTTCCAGTTTAAAATTTGTAGTCGAACTTTAACGTACTTTTAAAATGTCCTATAGAAGTTAAATTTTACATACTGACTTAAATCCGATGACAATGAAATATTATTGTGATTTTCGACTCTTACCATCTTATAGATACTTATATTATAGGATAACACAAAAAAATTCGGATAGATGACCGTCAAGAAGTTTGAGAAAGAGTTTTAGATTAGATAACATAAAACTGCGATGGTTGTGTTTTTTAACTTTTATAATTACATTTTCTGTAATTTTTAACGTTGAATTAAAAACTTACCTTCACTTTTAACCATCATGTGAAGATTTTCGTAAATCGTAAATTTCAAGGTTAAAAAATAGCGAAAAATCTGATACTATAAAATAGATGTAAGACATTTTTATTCAGTTTAATTATATTTAATTTAATAATTTATTAGATTTTTGGCTTCTACTGGGTTTCTTACAGCTAAACAGCTCGGGGGTCCGATGAGGTTGGGAGGGGAGGGGGGATCAATTTTAACTTTTAGCTTTTTAACTTTGAAATTTGCGATTTGAGAAAATTCCTGACGTGATGGTTTAAAATGAAGGTCATTTTACAGATTTAGTGCTAAAAAATACATAAGAATCAATTTTCAAAAGCTAAAAAACATGCCACAACCCAAAATTTGAAAGACAGTGTAATCTAACAGTATTTTAAAATATGTATAATTTTGTATGTATCATTTTGTATATGTATCATTTTGTATTGAGGCTGTTGTTTTTCATCCTTTTATTTAACAAAAAATCTGTTATTTTTATTCTCTTAAAATGTTCAGTACAAATTGTACATTTTGCAGTAATATGTCAGAATGATTAAAGATTTCAGATTTATATTGCAATGCTAATTTTACTCTCAAACATTTCTTTAATATATCTGACGAAATTGTATTTCTACTATATTTGTGAATGACCCCTAATAATGTAGCAAAAAATATGCTCCAACTTTAAACAGCTATTACTCGGTCAATTTTAATCGTAGAATAACGGGACTTTTTTTGCCTTACTTGCCAGTGTAACAGAGAAATTTTACTAAATATAACTTATAGCACCGGGGGACCGTATAAAAATTTAGTTTCTGTAATTCTTCACTAAATTGTTTTTTCGCTTCAAACTTTTAGGTAGCTTTCATTACAAAAAGCTACCTATTGTAGCCGTTCGGAAGAAAGCGATTTCAAAAAATTTTGGTATATTTTCATCGATCATGACCTCCAGACCCCGAAACCACCCTCCGTTCAAAATTTATATATATATATATATATATATATATATATATATATATATATATATATATAGAGAGAGAGAGAGAGAGAGAGAGAGAGAGAGACAGAGAGAGAGATATATATATATCTGACCTTTGTCACACTGTAACTCTCGTATTTATGAACCGATTTCGATTTAATTCGGTGTGTACAGAGTACGCACCAATGTCTCGACCAAGTTCGTTGGCCAACTTCATCCGCCATCTTGTTTAAAAATGGCGGCCATTTAAATTTTTAAGAAAAAATTAAATTTGTAATGTGGTACCAAAAAATTAAAAATTGAAAAAATATTTTTTTCTTATGTGTTTGACCTTGATAAAAAGATTCGGGAGCAGTTTTTTTTTCGTCTATATCTTAAAAAATGGCTGAGTTATAGCATTTTGAATTTCTAGCGTGGCTGACATTTTGAAACGTCCTGATATTTGTAGCGTGATAACAGGCGTATTTATGAACCGATCTGGATGTGCCTTGGTGTGTACATAGTACATACAAATATCTCGACCGAGTTCGTTGGCCAGCTTCATCCGCCATCTTGTTTCAAAATGCCGCAATTTAAAAAAAATTTAAAAATATTAAATTTAAAATGAGAAACCAAAAAATTGGAAAATGAAAAAGATTTTTTTTCGTATGTGTTTGACCTTAATACAAAGATTCCGGAACAGTTTTTGTTTCGTCTATATCTAAAAAAATGGCTGAGTTATAGCATTTTGAATTTCTATTGTGGCTGACATTTTAAAACGACCTGATTTTTGTCACGCGATAACTGGCGTATTTATGAACCGATTTGGATGTAACCTGGTCTGTACATAGTACATACCAATGTCTCGACCGAGTTCGTTGGCCAGCTTCATTCGCCATCTTGTTTCAAAAGGATTGCCATTTAAAAAGAAATTAAATTTAAAATTTAAAATGAGGTATTAAAAAATTGGAAAATGAAAAAGATTTTTTTCATGTGTTTGGCCTTGATACAAAGATTCCGAAGCAGTTTCTGTTTCTGAAAATTTGTTCTTTTGTTTATATCTTAAAAAATGGCTGAATTACAGCACTTTGAATTTCTAGCATGGCTAACATTTTGAAACGATCTTGTATTTGTCACGCGATAACACACGTATTCGCCTATTTCGATGTAAGAAGGCATGTGGATAGTATACATCAATATCTCGGCCAAGTTCGCTGGCCAGCTTCATCAGCCATCTTGTTTCAAAATGGCGGCCATTAAATTAAAAAAAGAAATTATATTTAAAGTGAGGTGAAAAAAAATTAGAAATTGAAAAAGGTTTCTTTCTTAAGTATTTGACCTTGATATAAGGATTCAGGAGCATTTTTTGTTTGTCTTTATCTTAAAAAATGGCTCAGATATAGCAGTTTCAATTTCTAATGTGGGTGACATTTTGAAAAATCTGATTTTTTGTCTGCGACTGCACTCGTATATATCAACCGATTCCGATGTGAGTGAGCATGTGCACAGCAATTACTAAGGTCTCGACCAAGTTCACTGGTTAGCCTCATCCACCATGTTGTCTTAAAATGGCAGGCACTTTAAGAAATCGCCGAATTTGGCAGCCAAATATAAGTTACTTTAAAGAAAAGCAGCTCGGATAAAGCTGACTAATTTCTCGAAATTCTCATTCATTACATTGATAAAAATTAGTATTGAATATCCTATATTCGGTTTCCACTAAATTGAGCTTCGTGTGTTTGAATAATATAAGTCGGCTTTTATGAAATAAGGAATATGAAAACCACCTCTTCCTCCCGGCACTGGCCGGAAGGACTTTTTTTTATCTTAACCTAATTTTGACCATTTTTGTAATGCATCTAGTACAATGGAAGTATGCAATGGAAGTATGCATCTAGGACCAACGGTTGCGAAAAAAAAGGTTGGTCAGGTTATACGTGGACACGCTGTATATATATAAAATCTTCATTGTTGGTGGAAAACCCTTTTTTTCTTGTCTGTCAAATTTCTCTTTATATGACCGCTATTTTGAAAAAAAAGTGGAAACATATCTTTGAAGTTTTTCTATAATAAGAATATAATATTAATGTCTTACTTCAAAGAATGCTTTCCAAAATACCTGATGCAGGACTTTGAAAGTTTCAAAAGAAAAAAAAAATAGCTACATCCGTTTCAGACAAAGAAATATATTGATATTTAAGTAAAAGCCAAGGGCATTGTATGTGTGGATTACTACTTTTGAAGTACGTAATTTTAATTGCGAAACTTTGGGCGAAAGACAATCATCACCCAAGGGCAACAGAGTCAATAAAAATAAATATATTCTTTCGCGTCATAGAAAATGACATCAGTTGATTTTCCATCCTAACGTCCTTATTGTTCCTTTATTTTCTCATTTGCAAGAATTGCATAAAAAGTCATCATCATGGTAATTACTTTTCATAGTACTTGCATACAAATTCTTTCTATAACAATTGAAAAAGTCCTCAGTAAAATTGCAGATTTTCTGGAAAAGTTGTCTTCCATGTAGTGGACTTAGATTCTAACTACAAAAATGAGATAGATAAGTAGTTGCAGAAACTCCCATCAGCACTTGTTACATTGCAACGAATTTAGGTGCGCATTCGTACAGACTTGAAAAGAAATTATCAGGGAAAAAAAAGGGTCATTCTAACAATAAAATATGACTCCTCAATCTTTTTTATGTCCAAATAGCGAAATGATATTCGTAAGTGATGAATGAGATTAATTATGGATTATTAGAAAAAAAAATACATCCAATTTTATATTTACAGTTCTTGGTAACGGAGAAAATTGTGTTTGTTTTAGTTAATCTTTAGTACATCCATAGAGTAATTGTTGTTTATTTAATGCAAATAGATCTTGAATGTAGCGAATCAAAAAGAAACAAATTTAGAAACTAAGACCTGTAAATGATTTTGGAAGGTGTGCTGTACGGAATACATATGGGGTAATTTACCTATTACAAGACCAGTTTAAGAATATATTGCGCCTATAGGTACTTTTCTTCCTTATTACCACTTTACACACTTTATTCACGACAAATAAACAACAACAAAAAAATACAATTGTTTATTAGGACCGTTGCAAGGTGCTCTTAACTCCTTACGCTCTGGCGCTGTTAGCGGATGTATGCCACTAGCCACCTGCGTTGCCCCATCTAGCAGATTTTTTAAAATAGAAATTTTGAATTCACACCACAAAATTTAATTGGTAATTTTCTTTTACTTTAGTTATGGAAAATCAATCATCTTGTATGTAAAGCAAAAATAAGAGTTAAAACAGCGAGAATTCGGAATGTCTAATTAAAAAATCAGCCAGATATCATGACGTATGCTGCGTACGTCACAGACCGCAAGAGGTTAATTACAAACTCCACACGATTGCGCGTAGAGTAACTAAGTTTAGAGCTGGGGCTGGCCTGCTACATCAATAGAACACATGCACAACAATTAAATAATATGAAATTCTTTTAAAAAGAAGCTGTAATTGTTTAGCATCCAATTCCGTGCTACTTTTTTATTCCATGTCATGAATCTGCTATTTTAAATGCGAATAGTAAGGTGTTTTGCTTTTCACGATTTCTTTGAGTACTGCGAGATAAACTGACAAAAACATAATTTATTTCCAAGATTTACAAAAAAAAAGTTTGACCAAATAGGATCTCAACGGTTTATTAGTTTCTTAATTCTGCTTATTCGTTTATAAAGGTTCTAAACGGTAGGGGAGGTCTTCAGTTAGATCGCATGTCAGCTGAAAAATTCCAAACTGTCGAATATAGTCTAGATACACGTGTAATCCAGAAAGAAAAAGAGAGAGAAAAAATTATGTGTCTCGTTTTCATTTTACTTACTGAATAAAATAAAGGTATCGCTTTTAATAAAATTTACGTTAAATTAATAATAAGTGAATGAAAAAAATAAAATAAAATGGTGAATCACTTTAATTTTCTGACTAAAATCTCAGGTATTATGTATTACAACGTTTATAAAGCTCCCCAACATACTTCGGCTCCAAATTAATAATCACCGAAAAAATATTTTAACAACTTATTATAGTGATTTTAGTTTTCAAAATGAAGCAGAGGGAACTATCAATTTAAGGGCACCAAAATTAGGAGCCCCGTAATAAGTATTGTGTAATGACAGTCTTGAAAATTTAATTTAGGCGTGAAAATTATTTTAAGGTCCCCTTTTAGGGATTGTCGTTTTAACATTCGGAAAGGGAGGGGGGAAACCCCACCAGGGGGACCAAACATTAAGGGTTTCCTCAAAAACAGTCTTTGGAAAATTGTTTTCAGTTGTAAAGTATTTTAGCAACCTATTATAGTGATTTTCGTTTCAAAATTTAAGCAGAGGTGTCTACCACTTTGAGGTCCCTACATGAGGCTTGTTAGGGATCCCTTCTAAGTATTGGCTAATGCCTCTGCTGGAAATTTAATTTAGCTGCTAAAATCCTTTTAGGGTCCCATTTTAGTGAATTACACACACACACATATGTGACTTAATTGGATGACTAAGGCACTAGACAGAAAACAATGGAAGAATCTGGTGGAGACCTACATCCAGCAGTGGTTTGAAAAGGGTTTCTTCTTCTTCTTTTTATTATATATATATATATATATATATATATATATATATAACAATAAATTAAACATTACCGACCACCCACAAAAATTGTGATAGTATGAATGAATTGACAATAATACAGTATCCCCCAAACACACTGAATGGATACCATAAACATAATATACAAGCTGCTATGCATAAAATAAAGTCCCTTGTACTTTATAAGAAGAATTAATATGGAAGAAAAAAAGAAGAACATGGACACCGATAAAAATAATTGAAAAGCTTATATATTGAATTACGTTATCAAGAGTACAGAATTCACTGATATAAGCAAATTAGTAGTTTTCTGTGAGAAAAAAAGCTAATAGCTGAAATTTTTTTTTTTGTCCTGTACTCAAACGACCAAAATAAGCAAGAGAATAGTTTCAAGATGAAAACAGAATAATATTAAATGCTATGAAATGGAAAAAGCAATACAACCTATTAAATATTTAATTTATAGCAATGAAAAATAGTAATATTACGCAACATACCTAATAAAATCCCAGTTTTTTTTAATCCAAATACACTCCTGCACATGGCATCCAAAAGCTCGATAAGTTTAAGGTGATTTTTACAGTTAAGTTAACACAGATTTTAAAACCTAATGGATACAGTTAATCTATTTTGAAATACCGTGATAAATGCAATTAAAATAATATAAATAGAAAATAATTACATAATTAATTCTTAAAATACCTATTAACACTTTTAAATTTTTATATTGCTTAACTAAAGTAAAAAATACCAAAACAATTAGTATACAATATCGCAAATAACCAGCATTAAACACCACCATGTGTTAGAAATTGAAATTATTACTCTAATCGAAGCATCAGACAGAATGCAAATTAAATTTTGGTGCTGCCATCTAGTATAATAACTTGAAACTATTATTATCAAAATGTCATAAGATTAAGCTATTAGGAGCTAAAATCTTTCAAAATATACCAACTGCATTACCCCAATAAATCCTAATATAAAAATACCATATTATATATCATTATTCATATAAATAGTAAATAAATACAAATGTTAATAGAATGCTTACAATGTATTCTGCTACCACACCCAATTAATCATATATATCTATTATATATATATATATATAAAATCCAAACGGAAATTTCGTTCCGAACGCCTAGATTTCGAGTTCTACTTCATGGATTTTTACGGAACTTATACCGTTAGATAGGTATTGTTTCAGGGAAGGTTTTAAGCTATAACACATCATTCTACCTATATTAATTGTAGAATTATGACGGAAAATTCTGTTATTTTGGACGATAAGGTTTACCATTTTATTTCTTGGCGAAATTTATCGTTGATAAAAAAATTGAAACAGCTATTACACCTCGAAACATAAAAGAAAAAACTGTTACTAATTTTAATTTAAAAAAATAGAAGGAAGAGAAAAAGAAGAAAAAATTCGTTTTAATGAGTGATAATATTAAAAAACGAAAATATTTAACTTAAACATGAAAGGGAATGTTCGTAACGCTTAAAATATTGCAATTGAAATAAGATTTGGCTCTTTATCTTTTGTGTCAGGTTAAGAAAAATGCATCTGAAAAATTGATAGGATGATATCAAGGAAGTTTCGATAAGTGCATGCTCAGAAATATTTGAAAAAATTATATAATATTCTTCTCATGAGGAATATATAGAATATTCTTCTCGTGACATATTATATGTTTATAAAAAAAAATCCGCAGAACCTCGATTTGGCGTTTGTAAAAAAATAATGAAAAATTAATTTTTTTGGCGATTTAATGCTGGTTGGTGGCACAATAAAATTTTGAATGATACTTTCTTTTGTGATAAATAATTTTTAAGTAAAACCTTTTTCTACTCTTCATACGAAGATAGTTAGATTAAGTTTAACGTAATAAATACATTTTTATTACTACAGTTTTGTGATATACCTTTATATATGTATATATTAAAATTTTATTATCGTAATTATACGGTTTAAAACAAAATTTCAGTTTATTAAATTTTTTCCAAATTCAAAATTAATGTCCGATTCGGAACATTGGCAACTTGACTTCGATATTGTTAGTGTCAGAAACAAGAAATGAAGGTTATTGTTGCCATAGTAACAAGTATTTAATGTAAAATGTTTAATGGTAGCATTTTTAATTAGACAGCTATTTTTAAAACAAATTTAAAACGGTACTACTTGATTATCCCGTCGACAAAATAACTATCTCCAAACTATAAGATAAATGCCAATAATAAGTGATCGTAAATTTTACATTCACTTGACATTAAACACGGTACACGTGTTTGTTGCGTCATCAAGTGATTTTTAATTTCACTTCTATTTGTAATTTTACTAATGTTTACAAATTTATTTATTCTTTTGCTGTTTAAAATAAAAATTTTGTCAATTTGTATAATTTGGCGAGCAGTTTGGCAATTTATATAATTTGGCGAAATTGGTCGACAGGATAATCAAATAGTACCCTTAAAACATTTCCAGCCGGTGAAGCCATGCAAAATTAAATAACTACTGCAACACGCAATTTGCATATATTATATACGCTTAAAGATAAAAAATAATACGCTAATCCTTCGTTTAAGTTTAAATTCATTGAGTTTTAGGCATTTAAACACTTATTTAACAAGCAATTTTCAAATGCATTTGGGATGGAAATGTGTTGGCTAGCCAAATAGCGTGGAACGCTCGTCTTTTTTGCGCCAAATACTCGAATATATATAGATTTTTTTTCAGATTTTTATTGAGATTCCGCCGCCAAATTTGACTGATGTTTTACTGTCATTTGGGATGGAAATGTGTTGGCTAGCCAAATAGCGTGGAACGCTCGTCTTTTTTGCGCCAAATACTCGAATATATATAGATTTTTTTCAGATTTTTATTGAGATTCCGCCGCCAAATTTGACTGATGTTTTACTACATACATGAGTAGTTTTAAAAGCATTTTCTTTTCAAAATAATTTGAGTATGCTGTTTAAAGAGACCTTCCTTGTGGTAACAATTTTGTTTTTGATTTGTTCTTTTTTATTTCTAACTCTTCCATTATGTGACTCACAGACGAAACTAGCAGATGTAATTGTAAAAATGATGGTACTTATGATTTAGATGTTATATGTTTATTTGTGATTTTTGAGTTCACTTTTGTCGCCAAACAATTTGATTTTAAGCCAAAAAGACGTAAGCGTGAATTGTTTACAATAAAGGAGATTTTGCAAGTGTACGAAAGCATTTTTTGAGTATTTTTTAAAATTCAAATGTACAATATATAAATAGCAATTAATATTTTAAAAATGGAGTAAAATATTTTAATTTTAGTATAAATGTCTCCCACACACGCACATACATACTGTAAAATAATTTAATTTTAGACATTTAAAAAATTTCTCATCATACTTTACTGCGAAAGCATGTCGGTTTGTTTCCCCAAATTTGTGACTTTTATAACCTCGAAGCCAGATTAGCTAATATTGTCCATTCTTTTTTTTTAATAAAAAAAAACATATCGCCAATTTCCCTTATACAAACGTTCAATGCTTGCAATGTTAGGTAGTAAAGATTATTCTTAAGAAAATGTAAGCAATTATGAGTTATTTCTATCACGAAAAAAGACATTTTGCAATAAAAATTGCTTTTTGAAATCACTTTTCGATATTCCATTCCATTCGTCATTTATTTTTTTTTTCATATCTTCCCTTCTTTTAGAAATGTTATAAAAAGAAATTGGATGAATCTTCCATAATCAGCCACCTTACAATTGGCGATTTTACTGTATAGTGTTGGAAGATTCGTTTATATTTGAAAGGAACCGTGGACGGTAAATCCGATTTCAGAAGATTACGCGAAATTTGTACTTTTAGTAATTAGAGATTAGTAAATTTATGTTTTTTTAGTATGGAGCAAACGGACAAAAGAAGATTTACTAATAGATATTTTTCATGTGCTGTTATTTTACTATCATTAAAAAGCGTTAATTTGAATGTACAAAAAAAAAAAGGTTTTCAAATGCCAAAGGTGGCCAATGGAACAATATTTGTTCATTTAGCCTAGGTTTTTTTAAAAAAGTACCTCAAATTCAATTAAAATTTCAATCATTATAAAATTTTGGCTGATGCACAGCCCGAGAAGCTGATCGTAGTGACAAATTTTAGATTTATTTTACTATCACTAAAAAAGCATTACTTTGAACGTACAAAAAAAAAAAAAAAAAAAAAAAAAAAAAAAACTTTCAAATGCGAAAGGTGGCCAATGAAACAATATTTGTTCATTTACTCTAGGTTTAAAAAAAAAAAGTACCTCAGATTCAAATAAAATTTCAATCATTATAAAGAAATTTTGGCTGATGCACAGACCGAGCAGCTGATCATAGTCACAAATTAACGTTTTTAGTTTTATTTAGGCAACAAACTGATGAATAATGACGTCTTGAAAATAAAAGCATGCTTATTTCTCCGTCTTATTACACTCATTAGAGAAATGCGAAAAAAATCTTCGGTTTACCAAAAAGATCACTACTAAAAATTTTGCATAACTAACTTTACTTATCATTTGCAAAGAGTTTTGATAGTGAAAGATCTAAAAATCAATCAACAGCAATTTGACATTATTTAATGGAATGTAGTTTGGAGCGTAATTAACCCTGTTTTGTAGCTAATTCTGGTACATTTTTAGCCATACCGTTACGAACATTTCTAACGTTTCACATCAAACTTGGTTGTGGATCCGTTTACGGATGATTGGGAAGATTTTATTGAATGAAAACTAGAAGTTTAGTTTTCTATTTGAATTAGTTATCTAGGTTATTTTTCTAGGTTAATAGTTGCATGATTAAAACTGGTATGTAAAAAGAAATGGCAGTTAAAATGACATTATTTTAATTTTATTCACACAATTCCGCTTTAAATATCCACTTTTACATGATTCACATATTTTAAAATATAAAAGTTAAATACTGTTTTGATAGTATTTACTCTACTGGAAATCGAAGATAAGAAACTGTAGAGAAAACCCGACAAAAGAAGACGTATATTACCAAATATAATGTAACGTAGAGAGAGATTGTATTTATGTTATCTGATCAGCACAAAGTACCAAGCTGAGAAGCCCAGAGTAAAAGAACTAACAAACGAAAGTGAATAACCCGAACATTCTTTAAGTTAAATGGTCAATCTCTGCAGTTAAGTCATTGTAATTCTCTCTTTTTTAGTAGTGTGGTGATATGATCGTAATGGCCGCATTTCCCTCCCAAACTCTATGATGTACTAAAGAGTTGCTTCTGAATTGCCCGTATTTCGTCTAACGCATCAGATAATATAATAGCGCAATTGCGTCCGATGCGTATTCAGAAAATTTGGCGGGATCTTCCAGGTGTAGGTCCATATTAATTTAAAATACAGGGTCGGATTTTCCATTTCGTTTCATTGAAGGTTTATTTGAAAAATGGTCCAGCACAGCGGGCTCAGCCTGCTAGTATATATATATATATATGCACACACACACACATATATATATACAAACACACACACTATAGTGTCGTTTGTGTGATTACAGAGTTACAGGGAGGGGCCCCCCACTACTAAAGAGCCCAAGTATTTGAAATCCTCACAAAAACAGGGTCCCGGATTTTTCTTTTTTTTTTTTTTTTTTACGTTTGAAAAATATTTCGGTAAAATACTATAGTGATTTTAGTTTTAATGATTTGCAGTGGAGCCACTAACATAGGAGACCTAAAACAATTATTTTTTAAAGGCCAAAGAATGAAAGGTTAAAATTCTTTGTTACAGTTTCAATTTCTGATTTAAAGCTTTTTTAATAATTTTTTTATAGAGCCTTGTTATAGTGTCAGTAATAGTTATTTTCGCTTTTAACATTTCATGAGAAATGCACAGGGCCCAATTTTAGTGATTTTTTATAAAAATTATTATTCCAGGCCTAGTCAGCTAACCTATTTTAAAACGAATACTAATGTTTTATGGATTAATATATTTTAATTTTGTTGATACCATTCATTAAATTTTTTAAATTCTTAAAATATTAATTACCGCATAACTACTGTATTTCAATTGATGGTTAAAGAATATTTATTTGATCTAAATGTTAAACACATTTCGCTGAAAGTAGTTAGCGAGAAAGTGTTATTTCTTTCATTATGCACTTGAAGCATCGCCATCAGAAATGGGTTGTGTAGACTATTTAATATGAGAAATGTATCCAAAAAAGTAGTACGATACACTGATGTCCATAACGATCGTATCAACGATCTGCGCTATCTCTTTCACTTTTATCGTTCATACATTCACTTCTAAATACCACGTATTTTAAATTTTTACATCTTCGACTAGGAAAAATAAATTTACTTTCAAATGAAATTTGTTTCTGAACTGTTTCTCAATTTACTGCTTTTTTTTTAGGAATTTGAAGTAGCATTTAAGCATGATTTTCTTATTAAATCTATCTCAACAATAAACATCTGTTTTCTCCAATTATGTAAATTAACTAAAGAGAAAGTGGTAGACCAAGAGGCGACAGCACAGACAATCACTTCATCGAGTTCACGGCTGAAATTCCAGAATTAGTTAAAACCCGATTCACATATTAAAATGCAATCAATTTGCCAAGTCATATCTTGGTGAAAAACACCAGAAAACCTGATTTTAGCAGTTGACTGGTAGGTTTACAATTGCGTTTTCCTGCACCCAAAGGTATGAAAACATGGATAACTGAGAGCAGGAAAACACAATGGTAAACCTACTAGTCAACTGCTAGTCGCTGTGATTATGAGATAAGAAAACTGAGATAGACAATTCATTAGTATGATCTCCAGGTATCTTTTGTCCGCATAACTGCGATATAGAGCTATTGGAAGATTGGAGGTAGGCCGAAGTCAAACAGAGGTGGCTAGATGGCGAAATCTGAGATCTTCTGTTGTTCATAGGCTTTCGAAACAATTTCAAACCACTGGTACGGCATCCAGAATGTTTAGCCAAAGACGGGCAAGAGCTATGAGAAGCACCGATGACCGATATTTACGGTTATGTGTACGAAGTAATAAAACAGCAACATCCTCTTCTTAGAGCCTCACTTGTTGCAGCCACTGGAAGGTTGGTATCAACGTCTACTGTGTTTAGAAAGCTTCATGAAGGTGGTCTAACGCAATGCGACCAGACATTTGTGTGCCGATCACCTCATGTCACCGGAGAGAACGTTTAAGGTGGGCACGTCAACATGTCCACTGGACGGCTGACCAATGGATGCGTGTTCTCTTCACAAATGAGTTCTATTTTAGCCTCGAAAGTGATAGTAGGCATTGTTTGATTTGGAGAGAACAGGGAACACGCTATCATCCATCAAACATTCGTAAGAGATATTCGAATGGAGCAGTCAGCATCTGTGTTTGGGATGGTATCTCTTTGGGCGGACGTACAGACCTCCATGTCTTTCCACGTGGAACTGTGAATGCTCACTTCTATAGAGATGACTTTCTTGATGATTATGTGCAACCAGGGCCGTAGCGACCACCCCCATACCCCCCATTTGGGGGGGGCCTGAGCAAAGTCAGGGGCCCAGTAGTGAGCTATTGTACCTTTCAGCCGAATGTTTTATGTATTTTAAAAACATTTTATTTTGTTTTATCGAAATTCATTTTTTTTTTGGTCAAAGATCTTGATCAGATTTAGAAATAGAAAACAGATATGTGCTGTTCTTCTATATCCACCATTCTTTATAAAAGTTTTTGAAGGCTGTAAGTTCTACTTAAAAAATAAAATGGCATTTTAGTATTTTTGGGGTGCATCTATCAATGGGCGAAAAAGGTGAAACCAAAAGATTCAAAACTTCTTTAATACTATTACTTCCATCAAACAAAATAGATATGCGCTTTTTTTCTACAGGAACCAATTTTTAAAGGGGCCCCAGATGAAAGAAATTTTGCAGGCTCTAGATTCTTTTTTAATTGTCTTTTTTAGGGCCCCTATATAAGTACGAAAAAGTTGGAGCCCAAGATTCAAACTTTTAAGCACATTTTTTTTATTCAAATTTTTCAAAATATGCTTTTAAATCTCACTTAGGAACCCAATAAGTTTCAAAACTTCGTTATGCTATTACTTCCTTCAACCAATTGTGCTTCCTTTCTATAGTCATTATTCTTTTTAAAGGTGCCCAGATGAAAGAAATTTTGCACGCTCTTAATACTTTTTAAATTGCCATTTTGGGGGGGCCCCAATAAAAGTGAGGAAAAGTTGGAACTCAATATTCAAAACTTTTAGGCCCCATTTTTATTATTCAAATGTTTTAAAAATATGCTACTTAATATCATTGGGGGCCCCAACAAGGTTCAAAACTTTCTTAATACTATTATTTCTTTTGACCAAAACAGATATGCGCTTTCTTTCTATAGCCAGTATTCTCTTTAAAGGTTCCCAGATGAAAGAAAGTTTGAAGGCTCTAATTTCTTTTTGAATTGTCTTTTTTAGGGCCCCCTATAAACGGGAGGAAAAGTTTGAGCCCAAGATTAAAAACTCTTAGACCTCACTTGGGAGTCCCAATAAGTTTCAAAATTGCCTTAATACTGTCAGTTCCTTCAAACAAATGTGCTTTCTTTCTATAACCAGCATTCTCTTTAAAGGTTCCCAGATGAAAGAAATTTTGCAGGCTCTAAATTCTTTTGGATTGTCTTTTTTAGGGCCCCCTATAAAGGTGGGAAAAGTTGAGCCTAAGATTCAAAACTTTTAGGCCCCATCTTTTTATTCAAATGTTTTAAAAATATGCTTTTTAATCTCGTTGGGGGGCCCCAATAAGGTTCAAAGCTTCCTTAATACTATTACTTCTTTTGACCAAAACAGATATGTGCTTTCTTTCTATAGCCATTAGTCTCTTTAAAGGTGCCCAGATGAAAGAAATTTTGCAGGATCTAAATACTTTTTAATTAACCTTTTTGGGGCCCCCTATAAAAAAGAGGAAAAGTTGGAACTCAAGATTCAAAACTTTTAGGCCCAATTTTTATTATTCAAATGTTTTAAAAATGTGCTTTTTAATATCGTTGGGGGCTCCAACAAGGTTAAAAACTTTCTTAATACTATTACTTCTTTTGACCAAAACAGACATGCCTTTTTTTTTTCTATAGCTACCATTCTTTTTAAAGGTTCCCTGATGAAAGAAATTTTGGAGGCTCTAAATTCTTTTGAGTTGTCTTTTTTAAGGCCCCCTATAAACGAGAGGAAAAGTTGGAGCCCAAGATTAAAAACTTTTAGACCCCATTTTTATTATTCAAATGTTTTAAAAATATGCTTTTTAATCTCGTTGGGGGCCACAATAAGTTTGAAAACTTCCTTAATACTATTACTTCCTTCAACCAAATGTGCTTTCTTTCTACAGTCAAGGTGCCCAGATGAAAGAAATTTTGCAGGCTCTAAATACTTTTTTAATTGACTTTTTTGGGGCCACCTATAAAAGTGAGGAAAGGTTGGAACTCAAGATTCAAAACTTTTAGGCCCAATTTTTATTATTCATATGTTTTAAAAATATGCTTTTTAATCTCGATTTTGGGGCCCCAATAAGGTTAAAAACTTCCTTAATACTATTACTTCCTTCAACCAAATGTGCTTTCTTTCTACAGTCACGATTCTTTTTAAAGGTGCCCAGATGAAAGAAATTTTGCAGGCTCTAAATACTTTTTTAATTGACTTTTTTGGGGCCACCTATAAAAGTGAGGAAAGGTTGGAACTCAAGATTCAAAACTTTTAGGCCCAATTTTTATTATTCAAATGTTTTAAAAATATGCTTTTTAATCTCGATTGGGGCCCCAATAAGGTTAAAAACTTTCTTAATACTATTACTTCTTTTAACCAAAACAGACATGCCCTTTTTTTTCTATAGCTACCATTCTTTTTAAAGGTGCCCAGATGAAAGAAGTTTTGCAGGCTCTAAATACTTTATAAATTTTCTTTTTGGGGGGCCGCTCTTAAAAGTGAGCAAAATTTGGAACTCAAGATTTAAAACTTTTAAGCTTCAGTTTTTTTTTCAAATGTTCAAAAAATATATGCTTCTTAATCTCGTTGAGGACCCCAATAAGCGGGCATCTATGTGCATTGCATATGCCGCCTATCCCCTTATGTTCGACCTGTTTCGTTTTGAACATTTCATTTCTCTTGTCTCGATAAATTACTTATGTTAACTATACATAAATTACATTGTGCATTTATTTAATCTACTAGCAGAGCTTCGCTAATTGCGTTTTTAAAAAAAAGAACCTATTTTTTGGAGTTCTCCATTGGGGGCTTTCACTGCCTTCCGCAGCGTAAACCTGTTCCGGATATTCCCGCTCCGATCTTGAATCAAACAATCATTGAATTTTTCGATATTTTTCGAATTTTGATGATTTTTTCGATAAAAGTAATAGTGTCCAGATAAAAGTAAAATTTTCCAGCATCGTAGGCATTGTCGATGTAGGTATCGTCCGCATTGCTACAGGAACAAATTTGTTATTTTTCCACTTCAGCTTAATTATGACAGCAGCAAAATCTACTGACTAATTCTTCAGTTTCAGAAAAAAAATGTCAAAAAAACTGCGCAAAACGCGAAAACAAAAGTGTAAATATCTTATAAAAAATTGGGCAAAAATTGAAAATTGCTGAGAGAAAATTGATTATATCGAGCCAAAAGATTGTAACTGGAATGTGAAAAAATCGCCGTGAAAGACAAAAATACGCTAAAAATCACATAAAACGTTCGTAAAAAATTCAGAAATTTCTATGGACATATTTTCTATATTGAGCTAAAAGACTGAAACCTGATTCCTTTTAGGGATGTCAAAAATTCGTGCCGCATATGGCAAAATTTTTACTATATTGGGATAAAAGATAGAAACTGAGTTCCTTTTACACTCTCTCTCCAAGGAAAAAAAAAAAAAAAAAAGAAAGAAAGAAAGAAAGAAATCAGTAAAGTGAAGGATTTTTTCCGTAACTTTTTCTTTCATTCAAACACACACACAAAAAAAAAAAGCTTTGATTTGATTTTCTC
Source organism: Maratus speciosus (assembly GCA_963932465.1). Classification (NCBI taxonomy): domain Eukaryota; kingdom Metazoa; phylum Arthropoda; class Arachnida; order Araneae; family Salticidae; genus Maratus; species Maratus speciosus. The sequence goes on along the minus strand of OZ010787.1, from coordinate 279,614,375 downwards.
ATTTTCCGCGAAAATATAGAAAACTCACCAATCTAACATAAAAATTACCTAACATCCTTACTAAATATGAAGATGCATTTTTGTCAAATCAAATCACAGGAGTGTTCCGCCAACTTTGCTGCATTGTACTTTTCCCTATTAGAAACTGAACTTTTACGCATGACTTTTTTCCTTCATAACACGAAGAAGTCGCGAATCAAACATCAAAATTTCTAGAAATTTTCCTTTCTAAAGACGAAAGTTTCTTCAAATGTGAGATAAAATCTCTTCTAATCACAGGAGTCTTAAAAAGGGAAAAAAAAAAAAACGTTCGTGAAAAATTCAAAAATCGCCAAGGACGAAATTTAGTACATGGGGCTAAAAGACTGAAACCTGATTCCTTTTACTAATGTCAAAAAAAGTTAATGTGGAAAAAAGTTAAAAATCACATAAAAAATTAGCGAAATATTTAAAAATCGAAGAAGACTACTTTACTATATTCGGCTAAAATGGAAAGATGGATTGAAAATTGATTCCTATTATGAATGTGTGGAAAAAAGCACGAAACTCGAAAAATACAAAAAAATGTCGTAAAAAATTAAATGAAAAAAATTCGAATCAAAAAATTTAAAAACCTGTTTCGAGCAACTTCAAGCATACAGGTAACCTTCCTGTCAAATTTTGTACGGAACAGAAAAACATCTGGCCAGACAAAGAAAAACTCTGGACAGACAAACGTCTGTCTTATATTATTATCTACTAGGAAACCCGTCTTCGTTGCCCAAAGAAAGGTACCTTCTATCCGAAGGTATTTTTTTTCTTCTTAAATTTCAACTTGGGTGACAATTTTAAACGGGAGAAAACCGGAATGTATGAAAAAAACATCCCAAAAGTATTATTATTTTTTTTTAATTAGTAAATCTGTACATATATATATGTATTTAATAAAAGGCACCAATCCGAGAGGGAAAAACATTGTTATAAGTGAATATTTTCTGCTTAAAGAAAATCTGTCTGGGCCAGGCGGATGGCATTGTCAAACTGAAGAGAAAATTGAAAATACGAAAACGACTTCCATATTTTTTATTTATTTATTTTGTTTATGAGCAATACTTAGCAATTTATAACATTTGTAAAAGGAATTCAGTTTCAAACTTTTTTGCCAAATTTTGTCCTCTGCTGTTTTTAAAATTTTCGAGAATTTTTATGTAATTTTTAGCTTTTTTTTCACTTTTCTAATAGTTTTTTTAATATTCGTAAAAAAAAAAAAAAAAAAAAAAACCCGGTTTCAATGTTTTAGTCCAATATAAGTAAAGTTTGATCTCTATGAACTTTGAAAATTTTTATGCAATTTTTGGCGTTCTTTCGCGTTTTTCGGCGATTTTTTTGACATTTTTTTTCCTAAATGGAAGATTTCTCAGTTAAATTTTGCAAGTCCTTTGATTAAATTCATATTGTAAGAATATCAAATCTGTTCCTGTAGCAACGTGAACGAAATGTTGAAAATTTGAATTTAATCTGGATCTAAAAAAAAAAAAAAATAATAATTCAAAATTCGTATGATTCGAGATCGGAGCGGACATAGCCCCTATGGGTGTATGCTGCCGAAAGCAGTGCAGCACAACTACAAATTCGTTCAATTTGAAGTTCGTTTTGGAAAATTCGACCAGCGAAACTGCGCTGGTGCTGTTGTAAAATGGAACTCGGGTGGAAAAATAAATATAGATATTTCTCTAAAATCTTAGAGGGGGGCCCCGAAAAATATGTTTTTTTTTGGGGGGGGGGGCTCTGAAGACCTTGCTACGGCCCTGTGTGCAACTTTATGCCTGTTCAATAGGTAATGATTTCCTGGTACAGGACGATAACGCTAGACTGCACAGGGCTCACATCGTAGAAGATTATCTTTAGTACCAAACTATTCAGCGCATTGAATGGCTAGCGCGATCACCGGTCTTGAATCCCATCGAGCATCTTTGGGATTCTTTAGGAAGATGTGTCTCTGTTCTCAATCCCCCTCCTCAGACCCTCTCCACGCTTACAGCTGCTTTACAAGAGAAATTGGTTGCACTTTCCAGCGAACTTATCAATCGCGTTATTAACAGTATCACTCATCGCTGTATGTGCTGTATAGCTTCTAGGGGTGATCGTACTCCATATTAAAGGTACTTTTCCTATATCAAACAGACACATTTACTTTGCTTACTTTATAATTGCATTAATTTCTGAAAAACCACAATCGTCTGGAAATTTCTTTTAATGTTATTTTATACCTTACTATGTGTTGTACATTGTGTCTCAGTTTTATTAAAATCTACCTGTAACATTTTGAGTAATCGCTACTTTTGTTGTTTTTCCTTAATTTTTGGAAACCGGTGCATAATACGTGATTTATCACATTGCTAACGAAGCGTAGAATCAACAATATGGAAATGTCCAAGCTGGGAATCGAACCCGGAACCCTTTGAATAGCACTCCAAGTACTCTACCAATTAAGCTACGAGGACGATGCCCAGCTTAGCACTTCCCACATATGTTGGTAAGGCTGCAACGGCAGCACAATATGGAATAGTCTTCATGAGAACAAAAAATGAAGCAATAGTCTTTATTACTTCCCCCCATTTGAACTTTCCACCTTCCATAGTTTACGAGTAATATAACTGTGACAGACGGACAGTCAAACACAGGAGTGATCTTATAATGGTTCCGTTTTTACTTATTAAGTACGGAACCCTAAAAAGGACAACCCTATAAAATTTAATTACAAAATTGTCCCTGAAAAAATAGGAGAAACAACCATTTGACTGGAAATTAAATCTTATTTCAGTTTATGTTTAAAAAATAAGCTTAGGGGTCGTGTTCATACTTAAATTGTACCAAACTCTGAAATTTTCTGTGCGAGCATCTAATTTTGAAATCTTTTTTGGATTTTTTGATAAATTTTATATTAGGATATAGAGAGGAAGTGATTCAGTCAATCAGTTTACGAATTATGATGGTTTAAACTTTGGAACTTCCAATGCTAAATTCATTTGTAATTGTTGCCAAATACGTGTTACCAATACGTGTAGTTTTATAAGCAGCACTCAAAATATTGAGATGTGATTTTGGATTCGAATATTTGAAGCTTCTGCAAAATGATTTCTGTTAAAAATTTCTGAGTTACAATTTATATTATTTTCGAAAATTAATTACAAAATACACTATATTGCCATTAATGACCGGCAACTTTCAATTTTAGACATTTTGTCAAATATTTAGAAATATACTTGACAGATTCTTCTGGAATTTCAGGATTGGAAAGAACAGGTATGACCTCATATTTAACAATGTTGATTTGATGAGGGGAGCAATTAGGGTACCAACAAAAAATCAAAGAAAAAAAATAATACTTGGGATCACCCTGTAAAATAAAATGCACGAAATGTTCTATCGCTACCGAATATAAATAAATAGACATCGTGCAATATATGTATTCTTTTGTGTAGAAATAGCACGTATATTAATAGAGATATAGCGATTTATTTAAAAAAAATTTAAAAATTCTTGCATGTTTTTTTGCTATAACATCCAGGGTTTTCAACCAAATTTAACGCCGGTTCCAGAAAAATTGACAAAATATAGTAGAAATAATATAGTGTAATTGGAATACAAATATATTAAATATTTTAGGAAATATGAGCAGTTGTATGAAATAATTTTTATCTGCGCATGCGCGAACGATAACAAGGATCATTTTACATAATTTAATAGTCAACTCTATGGAGCAACTTATTAAACAAATCTAGCAAATATCGTAAAAATTCAGACAGATATCGGCGTTAAAGTGAGCAAATTTTTAGTTGTTCTCTAAACGTAGCTGAATGATAAGGGATTTTACGCAAATTGTCATTTTTTATTAACTGACTTTCAGAAAAAAGTTAGTATTTAGTGAGTATCAACGAGTAGATTTTTCAAATCTACTTCAGATCAGAAAAATCTACTTCTTTTGATCATGGTTATAGACTCGTTCTGGTGGTTATCCAAGAAGAACTAAAGCATCAATAAAAAATTAAAAAAAAAAAAAAGTTAAAAATTAAAAATGACAATTTGTGGAAAATCCCTTATCATTCAGCTGCTTTTAGAGAATAACTAAAAATTTGCTCACTCTAACTCCGATATATTTCTGAATTTTTACGATATTTGACTAGATTTTTAAAAATAAGTTGCTCCATAGAGTTCACTATTAAATTATGTAAAATGATCCTTGTTATCGTTTGCGCATGCGCAGATAAAAATTATTTCACACAACTACTCATATTTCCTAAAATATTTAATATATTTATATTCCAATTACACTATATTGTTTCTACTATATTTTGTCAATTTTTCTGAAACCGGAGTTAAATTTGGTGGAAAACCCTGTATGTTATAAGCAAAAAACATGCAAGAATTTTTTTATTTTTTTTTAAAATAAATCGCTATATCTCTATTAATATACATGCTATTCTTACACAAAAGAATACACATATTGCACAATGTCTGTTTATTTATATTCGGTAGCGATAGATCATTTCGTGCATTTTATTTTACAGGGTGATCGCAACTATTATTTTTTTCTTTGTTTTTTTGTTGGCCCCCTAATTGCCCCCCTTATTTAATCGACATTGATAAATATGAGGTCATACCTGTTCATTTCAATCCTGAAATTCCAGAAGAATCTGTCAAGTATATTTCTAAATATTCGACAAAATGTCTAAAATGGAAAGTTGCCGGTCATTAATGGCAATATAGTGTATATCAGGCATGTCAAACACTCGCCGACCGCTTATCTGTGGCCCGCGAAGCCTTTGGCAATTTACGTTTGTTTAATTTAATTGTTAGAAAGCGCATGCTGGAGGTACACTTTGCATGAATATATTTGCACCAACCGTGGTCTTAGAGATGGCAAACAAACGAAAGATATTTATATATGTGTTAATTAATTTTGATGATTTTTAAATCTGATGTTAAATTAATTTTTATAGTCTTTGCTTAGTGCATGCCATCAGTCGAGTTTTTCCAGGGACATCTCGGATTGCGTTATTTCAAAAATCATCGGAGTGGAAATGTTTAAAAATGTATATTAAAAAGTGATTTCAAAAGAAGATTTTTGCATTTCAAGAAACATGAAAATCAGTTTAATCTGTTTCCTTCACCTCTAACAATTGATGTTAAAATTATTGTCCAGAATTTAACTGCAGCTGATCAAAATTCAGTACGATTCTACATTTGCGACTATATATATGGATATGGAGTTTCCAAATTTCTCTAATTATTCATTAATCGAATTCATCTATTTTTGAAGTGCAGTATGCTATCTTTTGTTATTTTTCAAGTCGAATATACATGATATGAAACAGCAAATGCATTTAATATATGAAATCAAATAAGTAGCAATTGTACATGACATGTTTTATTAAATAGATTTTCTGATTCAATATATGTTCATTTATTTATTTTTTTTTTAATTGGAGAAAACGCGGAAGATTGACAGCTATACCTTTGCTAAATTCATATTAGCGTGTACAAGCAATTTTTAAAATAAACGGAATTTATAAAATCGAATTAATTTTTTTGTTTGTTTGATGAAAGTAATTTTGAGAATTTTTTCGAAAAATTAATATAAAATAAACAATGTACTTAATGTCCGAACTTTGCGTTAAAATTCCTTTAACATGGCTGTGTTTTTAACAGATAAATTTTATTCTGTGTAATGGTAGTAATATTATCTTTTTTTTTTATCTAACTTAACGGCTTTGTATATAATGCTTAATTTGGCCCGCGGCGATAAATGTGTTTGACATGCCTGGTGTATATGCATATTCGAAATAAATTTTCGAAAACATTATGAATCGTAACCTATATATATATATATTTTCTTTTATAAGAAATTGATCTCTAGAAGCTTCAACTATCCGAATCCAAAATTACAGCTCATTTGGCCAAGTAATTTTCAAAAACTACACGCATTGCAATCTGTTTCGCAACTTTTGCAAATGATTTAACTTTAGGAATTCCAAACATCCATAAGTCATAAACTACTTTACCGAAAGACTTACCGTTTGGTATCCGAAGGTGAATTTTATCAAAAAATTTGAATATGATGTCAAAATTATGTGTTTGTACGGACAATTTCAGAGTTTGATACAATTTCTGTACGAAGACGCCCCCCGAAGCTATTTCTTTAAAAACATAAATTTAAAAAGGGAATATTTTTCAGTCAAATGGCTATTTCTGTTTTCTCTATGACAATTTGGAGATTAAAATGCATAGTGTTTTCCCTTGATTTTCGCTGACTACGTTTTAAATAAACGAAAAAAAATTGAATACGATAATAATTTTTTAATGTATACTTCATGAAAATTGAAAGCAAGCCATTAAGACCATGTTTCGTTTTCCCTCATTTAGCTCTTTTTTTTTTTTTATGAAAGCATAACAAGGTTTTACGTTATTCGGCCTTTCTGAGATATGACGTGATTTGCGTATACAAAATTTCAGAAAATGAAACTCCAGTAAACGCACAAAAATGTTTTTGTATTTTACAAAAAACACCTTCAAAGAATAGAAATTTCAAGCTCTTGAGAAACTTTACCTGTAGTTAATATAAATAACACTACAATGAATCTTGTTATTTTGAATAATGTTGAAAATTAAAAAAGTTGGCTGCAATATTCATGTTTTCAGATAAGAGGTGTTATGCAAGCGAAATTAAGGAACCTGTGCTGTATGATCTTTCTTAAGCCCTTCAGGACGGGTCCCATATAGGGTCCATATTCTTTTATTCTTTTATTACCAGAATATATTAGTCATAAACTTTGCCTTGCTAAATCATAGAAATCTTGGAATATAATTTTGGAAAATAAAGCTAAAAATAATATACAGATTTTCTGGGATTAGAAATTTAAATGTAGTTAAATGACACCTATTCTGAAAGGGTTAAGGGAACGGTTAAATTTCAAAGGACAAAAATCGACCAAAAAGTTTGTTTTTGTATTAAAACCTCTTAATTAATTTTTAAAAATATCAATATATTACCATATACTTTGCAAAAAGTGCTTTTTAAACATTTCTTAATGGAAATTAATGGCTATTACACATCATAATGTATTTCAGATCTATTTTCTGCAGTCTCTAAACATCTTTAAAATGCTCCATTCGTTTTAATTTTTATTCAAAATTCTAAATCCTCCTGAAGGACAATCTTGATACATACTACAACATTAATACTTGATACATACTGTGCATCCGTTTTGGAATGTTGGTTTATTAACCCCTTAACGGTCGCATTAAATTGCGGTTTAAAAATTCAAATTGCTTATTAGCACCACTTTTTTGAAAAAGAAATATTCACCTTATTGAATGACAGGTAAAATGATACCATAATAAAGCCAATTACACTATTTTATAAAACTGGTGGGAATCAAACAATCTAAATAAAAGACACAGCCCGTAAATATCACGAGAGCGAGAATTATGGGGTTAAGGTCCTCAATTCATTTATAAGATTTGTAACATGTAAATTTTTAATAAAAATTAATTTTTTATTAAAAATTTTCGTGCCAATTTTTAGTCATTTTTTAAAATGATTGTCTGTCCGATTAAATAATGGATAGGCAATTTCTTAATAAAGTCCTTTTAACACTATTTCTACCGGTGTCAAATGACGCCTTTTTAAAGTTTTGATTTATTTTTATTTTACTTGTAGTTTTTAAACGTAATAAGCATAAAAATGTCTTCCGTTATTAAAATGATTTGTAATTGTTTGAATTAAAAAAATACAAATAAAAAACCATAAATCGAAAACTTTTAAAAGGTGTCATTTGACACCGGTAGTAATAGTGTAAAGTAAAGAAATAAAAATCTAAGAAAATATTTTAAAAAGTCCTTCCGGCCAGTGCCGGGAGGAAGAGGTAGCTTTCATAATCCTTATTTTTAAAAAGCCAACTTATATCATGCAAACACACGAAGCTCAATTTAGTGGAAACCGAATATAGGAGATTCAATACTAATTTTTATCAATATAATGAATGAGAATTTCGCGAAATTAGTCAGCTTTATCCAAGCTGCTTTTCTTTAAAGTAACTTATATTTGGCTGCCAAATTCGGCAATTTCTTAAAGTGCCTGTCATTTTAAGACAACATGGTGGATAAGGCTAAGCAGTGAACTTGGTCGAGACCTTAGTAATTGCTGTGCACATGCTCACTCACATCGGAATCGGTTAATATATAGGAGAGCTGTCGCATGCAAAAAATCAGATTTTTCAAAATGTCACCCACAATAGAAATTGAAACTGCTATATCTGAGCCATTTTTTAAGGTAAAGACAAACAAAAAATGCTCCTGAATCCTTAGATCAAGATCAAATACTTAAGAAAGAAACCTTTTTCAATTTCTAATTTTTTTGCACCTCACTTTAAATATATATATATTTTTTAATTTAATGGCCGCCATTTTGAAACAAGATGGCTGATGAAGCTGGCCAGCGAACTTGGTCGAGGTGTTGATGTATACTATCCACATGCCTTCTTACATCGAAATAGGAGAATACGTGTGTTATCGCGTGACAAATACAAGATCGTTTCAAAATGTTAGCCATGCTAGAAATTCAAAGTGCTATAAATCAACCATTTTTTAAGATATCAACAAAAGAACAAATTTTCTGAAAAAAAAAACTGCTCCGGAATCTTTGTATCAAGGCCAAACACATAAAAAAAATCTTTTTTCATTTTCCAATTTTTTAATACCTCATTTTGAATTTTAAATTTAATTTTTTTTAAATGGCAACCCTTTTGAAACAAGATTGCGAATGAAGCTGGCCAACGAACTCGGTTGAGACATTGGTATGTACTATGTACAGACCAAGTTACATCCAAATAGGTTCATAAATACGCCTGTTATCGCGTGACAAAAATCAGGTCGTTTTAAAATGTCAGCCACAAGAGAAATTCAAAATGCTATTACTCAGCCATTTTTTTTTAGATATAGACGAAAGAAAAACTGTTCCGGAATCTTTGTATTAAGGTCAAACACATACAAAAAAAAATCTTTTTCATTTTCCAATTTTTTGGTATCTCATTTAATTTTTTTTATTTTTTAATTTTTTTAAATGGCCGCCATTTTGAAACAAGATGGCGGATGAAGCTGGCCAACGAACTCGGTCGAGATATTTGTATGTACTATGTACACACCAAGGTACATCCAAGTCGGTTCATAAATACGCCTGTTATTACGTGAGAAAAATCAGGACGTTTCAAAATGTCAGCCACGCTAGAAATTCAAAATGCTATAACTCAGCCATTTCTTAAGATATAGACGAAACAAAAACTGCTCCCGAATCTTCTTATCAAGGTCAAACACATACGAAGAAAATATTTTTTCAATTTTCAATTTTTGGTACCACATTTCAAATTTAAATTTTTCTTAAAAATTTAAATGGCCGATTTTAAACAAGATGGCGGGTGAAGCTGGCCAACGAACCCGGTCGAGACATTGGTATGTACTATGTATAAACGAAGTTACATCCAAATCGGTTCATAAATACGCCTTTTATCGCGTAACAAAATTCAGGACGTTTCAAAATGTCAGCCACGCTAGAAATTCAAAATGCTATAACTCAGCCATTTTTTAAGATATAGACGAAACAAAAACTGCTCCGAAATCTTTGTATAAAGGTCAAATACATAAGAAAAAAATATTTTTCCATTTTCAATTTTTTGGTACCACATTTCAAGTTTTAAATTTTTAAAAAAATTTTAAATGGCCGCCATTTTGAAACAAAACGGCGGATGAAGCTGGCCAACGAACTCGGTCGAGAGATTGGTATGTACTATGCACACACCGAATTACATCCAAATCGGTTCATAAATACGCCTTTTATCGCGTGACAAAATTCAGGACTTTCAAAATGTCAGCCACGCTAGAAATTCAAAATGCTATAACTCAGCCATCTTTTAAGATATAGACGAAACAAAAACTGCTCCGGAATCGTTGTATAAAAGTCAAATACATAAGAAAAAAATATTTTTCCATTTTTAATTTTTTGGTACCACATTTCAAGTTTTAAATTTTTTTAAAAATTTTAAATGGCCGCCATTTTGAAACGAAACGGTGGATGAAGCTGGCCAACGAACTCGGTCGAGACATTGGTATGTACTATGTACACACCGAATTACATCGAAATCGGTTCATAATTACGGGAGTTACAGTGTGACATAGGTCAGATATATATATATATATATATATATATATAGATATATATATATATATATATATATATATATATATATCAATTTTGAACTGAGGGTGGTTTCGGGGTCTGGGGGTCATGATCGATGAAAATATACCAAAATTTTTTGAAATCGCTTTCCTCCGAACGGCTGCAATAGGTAGCTTTTTTGTAAAGAAAGCTACCTAAAAGTGTAACGCATGGATTAATTTTTAAAATTAAATATTAAATAAAAAAAATTATTATATAATTTTTAATTTCATTAAATTGAATTTATTTTTAAAATATTTATTAAGGTCATGATACATAACACTTCTCTAGAGAATTTCTTGCTGGAATAACATTAAAAATGAAAAATAGTTTTTAAAGTCCACCGTCTCCTTAGCGAAATATATAAGTAAAAACAATATTATTGAAATTAAATTTGATGCAATTGAAACAGAATTATAATAGAAGATAAGGAAGAGTTTTTGTTGACAATCAATGCTATTGAGATGCTATTCGTCCAGGTGATTCGCGAGGAAAGGAATGCTGTGAGCGCGTCCAGGCGACCGTGACCTTTCTTCCATTGAGGCTGCATTCCAACGCAAACCGGAATGGATACGCCGTCGGCGAGAAGCCCAAGCTCAGCCTTTAGTCATTGCCTTTGCAATATCAAAATATTCTAATAGAAACAGTCAAATCTTGGAGTGATATTTTTTTCTTTTCCGGGTAGTGTGTAAAACAGTGGTACTCCCTATGCGGCATGCAGGCGCCAGATTTACCACTTTTTTTTTTTTTTTTTTTTAAAGAAATCTTCACTTTCTTTAATCGCAAAACTTTTGTCATTAAATAAGGCGAATATTACTTTTTGAAAAATAGAATGGCGTGATAATTACTTATCGCAAATAGTGACTACTGATGGTATAATACATATATACAGGGTGTTGAGATTTGACCAACAAATTTAGAAGGGTAATTGTAGGAATCAAGAGGATTAAAAATTACCATAGAACATGGGGTCGCAAACCACGTATTTAATCAAAAGTACAGGGTGTTGTGTTCTACCCTAAATCAGTTTGGGTTGACAGTAATACCTCTCAGAAAACTGAAGTATATTATAATAAAACAATAAATTGTAAATGTGATAATATTAAAAAAAAAAAAAAAAAAAAAAAAAAAAAAAAAAAACGGGTAGAAGTTTTTATTATACGTGACAGCAGAAGGCACTTGACGCTACCCATTTTGAACTGCGATTAACAGTTCATACGGTAACGGATCATCGATTGCTTGAGCACCTTGTTTTTCCAGAACTTTACCTTATGCTATAACATTTGACACAAAACAACCTACATATCGTTGCATTTTATTGCAATGTTTTTATTTTTCTCAAAATTATTACCGTCAACCGAAGTTAATTTAGGATAAAATAACCTGTATTTGTGTCTAAATAAGTGGTTTCCGACCCCATGTTCTATGGCAGTTTTTCATCCTTTTGATGCCTACTATCACACCTCTGAATTTGTCGGTCGAATTCGGCCACACCCTATATATATAGGGTCAGTGGCGTACCCAGGATTTTATTTCGGGGGTGGGGGTGACTTAAATTTTCATAATGTTCTACATCTTACGAAACACATTGAATTGTGTTGTAAACAGAAAACGTTTTTGATAATAAGGCCCTAGCCAAAGGAAGGAAAGGGGGGGGGGGGGGGTAGGAATGATTCTGTTCCGAATTTTCCGTAAAATTTTGGCATGAGGTTCCAAAAATTGAAAGAAATCGGCCATCAGTCCCAAAATTCGGACTTAAAAAATATATCGCGATTTTTCACAAATGGTCGGCGAAAAACATCAATTTCGTCAATTGTTCGCAGAAAATCTCAAATTTTCTTAAAGGATTGCGCAAAAAGCCCGAATTTTGTCATAAGATCGCAAAAAAAGTCAAATTTCGTCTAAGAGGCGTCTAATTTCGACAAATGATCGCGAAAAAAACACGTATTCAGTCAAAGGGCCGCGGAAAAAACATGAATTTCGTCAAATGGCCGCAAAAAACGCGAATTTCGTCAAAAGACCGCAGAAAAAAGCAAATTTCATAAAACGGCCACGTAAAAACGCGAATTTTGTCGAACAGACGCAGGAAAAAATGTGGATTTCGACAAATCGCGACCAAAACGCGAATTTCGTCAAAAAGCCGCGAAAAAACACAAATTTCGACAAAGATTCCAAAGAAGAACGACAAGGGATCGCGGAAGAAACGGGAAAATCGTGAAAGGGCCGCAGATAAAATGACAATTTCGTCAAAAGGCGGCGAAAAAACGTGAATTTCGCCAAACATCCGCGGAAAAACTCAAATTTCGACAAACTATCTCGAAGAAAACGCGTATTCCGACAAAGGGCCGCGGAAAAAGCCAAATTTCGACAAAGTATCGCATAGAAAACGCGTATTCCGCAAAAGGGCCGCGAAAAAACCCAAATTTCGACAAAGTATCGCGAAGAAAACGCGTATTCCGCCAAAGGGCGGATAAAAAAACGCGAATTTCGTCCAAGGGCCGCGAGGAAAAACGCGAATTTCGACAAAGGATCGCGAAAAAAGCACGTATTCCGCTAAAAGATTGCGCATAAAAAGCGAATCTCGTTAAAGCATCGCAAAAATGCGAATTTCGTCAAAGAGCCGCGAAAAAACACGAATTCCGCCCAACGGCCGCGGTTAGAAACATAAATTTCGACAAAGGATCACGAAAACAACACGTATCTCGCCATAAGGTCGCAGAGAAAAAGCGAATTTCGTCAAAGCATAGCAAAAATGCGAATTTCGTCCAAGGGCCGCGAGAAACATCGCGCACTTCGACAACGGCTCGCGAAAAAAGCGCGTATTCCGCCAAAAGACTGCGCATAGAAAGCGAATCTCGTCAAAGCATCGCAAAAATGCGAATTTCGTCAAAGAGTCGCGAAAAATACGCAATTTCGTCCAGCGGCCGCGGTTAGAAACGCAAATTCCGACAAAGGATCGCGAAAACAACACGTATCTCGCCAATGGGTCGCAGAAAAAAAGCGAATCTCGTCAAAGCACCGCAAAAAATGCGATTTTCGTCAAAGAGCCGCGGAAAAACACGAATTTCGTCCAACGGCCGGAGTTAGAAACATAAATTTCAACAAATGATCACGAAAACAACACGTATCTCGCCAAAGGGTCGCAGAAAAAAAGGGAATTTCGTCAAAGCATCGCAAAAAATGCGAATTTCGTTCAAGGGCCGCGGGAAAAAAGGTGAAAAACCACAAAGGCTCGCGAAAAAAGCACGTATTCCGCCAAAATACTGCGCATAGAAAGCGAATCTCGTCAAAGCGTCGCAAAAATGCGAATTTCGTCAAAGCGCCGCGGAAAAACACAAATTTCGTCCAACAGCCGCGGTTAGAAACATAAATTTCAACAAATGATCACGAAAACAACACGTATCTCGCCAAAGGGTCGTAGAAAAAAAGGGAATCTCGTCAAGACATCGCAAAAAATGCGAATTTCGTCAAAGAGCCACGGAAAAACACGAATTTCGTCAAAAGACGCGAAAAAGGCGGGAATTTTGAGATAGATCGCAAAAAACAAAACGCGAAATTCTTCAAAAAGACGGGGGAAACGCAAATTTCGACAAAGAATCGAGGAAAAAACGCAAAATATTATCATAGGGCCGCAGAAAAAACGCGAATATCGTCAGTGACGGAAAAAAACGCAAACTTCGACAAGATATCGCGAAAAAAACGCGTATTCTGTCAAAAGCCCGCGGAAAAACGCGCTTTTCGTTCAAGGATCGCGGGAAAAAACGCAAATTTCGACAAAGAATTGCAAAAAATCACATATTCCGCCAAAGGGCCGCGGAAAAAAGCGAATTTCATCAAAGCATCGGAAAAATCGCGAATTGAATCAAAGGACCACGGAAAAACGCGAATTTTGTCAGTAAAGACGAAAAAAGAGGGAATTTCGACAAAGGGTCGCGATAAAAAATGCAAATTTAGTTAAAAACCCGCGGAAGAACGCAAATTTCGTCAAAGGACCGCGGAAAAAAGAAGCGTATTTCGTCAAAGGATCACAGGAAATTCGAATTTTGTCAAAGGGTCGTCATAAAAACCTGAATTTCATTAAGGGTTCGTTAGGAAAATCACGGGGGTCTCTTTATAAACAGCACATATACAATTATTATTATATTGTTTTTAATATAGGTATAGTTTTTAAACTGAAATAATATACTGAACTAAGTTTTTAAAAGTCTGGTTAACCTGAACGCAACTTGCAGGAATCTATACTCAGCCTGAAATCGACCAGAAATGAAAATCAAAGTTATTGAAAACCAAGAAACAGAGTTAACCCAAATTACAACAAAAATAATTAGTTCCGCAAAGGGATCCCACTTACCCCCTATGCTGTAACCTTTCAAAAACATTGCTGTGAATGTCAGAATTTTTTTTTAACTCAGAATCACTCCTGGGATGGGAGGGGGGGGGGATACGAGTCCGATCCTGAATCTGTTCCACTCCGAAAACAGTTGAAAAGTGTTAATGGGTTTTATTTTATGTACTTTCATTTAAAAGAAAGTCATTGTAGCTTAAAATCAACAAAATTGTTCTCTCAACCACTGAAAAAAAAGTCTCCATCTTCTTTGGGTATGCTGTTGTGTCTATGTAGACTAATATGGGATTAACGAGAATTGCTAATCCGTGGTAAAACAGAAAACTAAATTACAAATTTATCTTAAACAAAAAGAAAAATAAATCAGCACCTTTTTCATTACATTTTCGACTATTTCGAAAAGGGGTCTGTAACTCCACCAGCCCCTTCCCCTCGTTGGGTATACTGTGGTGTAACTGTTCGCTGATATGGGACTAACCAGAATGGCTAGTTCTTTATATTGCAGAAAACAAAGTTACAAATTTATCTCAAACAAAAAGAAAAAAAATCAGCATATTTTTTTCCATTTCATTTTCGACTATTTTGAGAGGGAGCTGTAACCCCATTACCCCCTTCCACTCCTTTGGGTATAATGTGGTGTCACTGTGCACTAATATGGAACTAAAGTGAAGAGAGCGGCTAGTCTGTTGAATGATAGGGGAAAAAATACAAATTTATCTTAAACAGAAAGAAAAAAAGCACTATTTTTTTATTTCATTTTCGACTATTTTAGAGGAGGGCTGTAACCTCATTAGCCCCTTTCACCTGTTTGGGTACAATGTGGTGTCACTGTGTACTAGTATGGAACTATAGAGAAGAGATCGGCTAGTCTGTTGAATAATAGGGGGAAAATACAAATATATCTTAAACAAAAAAAAGCATTTTTTTCATTTCATTTTCGACTAGTTTGGGAGGGGGCTGCAACCCCATTAGCCCCCGCCCATTTTTTGGGGTATAATGTAGTATCACTGTATACTAATATGGAACTGGGGCTGCAATCCCATTAGCCCCCTTCCTTTTTTTTTGGTATATAATGTAGTGTCATTGTGTACTAATATGGAACTAAAGTGAAGGGAGCTGCTAAGTCTGTTGAATGATTGGGGGGGGGGGGGATGCAAATTTATCTCAAACAGAAAGAAAAAAGAAATCAGGACTATTTTTTCATTTCATTTTCGGCTATCTCGAGATGAGGGGGCTGTAATTCCATCTGTCCCCTCCCCATCTTTGAGTATGCTGTGATGTCAATGTAGACTAATATGGGGTTAATGAGAATGGCTATTTCGCTGTATGAGAGAAGAAAAAAAATTACAGATTTATCTTAAAAAGTAAGGAAAAAAAACACTTTTTTCATTTAATTTTCGAATAGTTCGGGAGGAGGGGGGGGGGGAGGTCTGTAACCCCATCAGCCCCCTTTCTCTTCTTTGGTGTCAATCTGGACTAATATGGGACTAATGAGAATGACTAGTCCGCTGTATTATAGAAAAAAATTTAAAATTTTTCCAAAAAAGAAAAGAAAAATAATCAATATAATTTTTTCATATCGTTTTCGAAAATTTCGGAGGGGGGGTGGGCTGTAGCCCCATGAGCCCCCCCCCCCTTGGGTACGCCCATGTATAGGGTACACAATTTGTTGAGGGACTTGTTTACAGTTTTCTATATTGATTGGAAAATGTTTACAATGAAGCTCAAGTGAGCAATAAACATATTCCTTATGCTACATAGACTTCGTTATAAACAATTTCCTTTCAATATTAATAACTTTATTAACCTTTCTGTTCATGCATACGATTTACCGGAACAATTTTCATTTTTTCTATAGCTTTTAGATATTTACCGTCTAAGTAAGAGAAATATAGGAATTTTTAATGTTTTTAGGGTTCCGTACTTAAAAAGTAAAAACGGAACCATTATGAGATCACTCCTGTGTCTGCCTGTCTGTCACAGCCATTTTACTCGTAAACTATGGACCATGAAAAATTCAAATTGACGGATATAATAAAAACTGTTGACATTTACAGATTATTAAACATTCACAAATATATTTAAGGAAAAATGTAGAGGGGCCGATTAAGTTACTTGAAAAAAAAAATCTTTTCTTTGTAGATCATGTGGATTTTTGTGTGAAAGGTTTCGTAATGCTGAACTCAAAAATAAATTTCTTTCAATTTTAAGAGATATCGTCAAAAATGTAGTGCAAAAATATGTCCCCCCCCCTCCCCCCACGCATCTATTTCCAAATCTACTGAAACTAAAATTATGAAAAAATTAGAGGTAGTAGACGTTAATTTAAACCTTGAAGGAAAATTATAGCGATTTCCCTAGGTTACATAGTTTTTGAGAAAAGCGTATTTTTCCGTAACACACAAATTTCGATTTACGGGCGCTCAGCAAAGGTGTTGAGGAGCGCTGGAGATACCTATTATAACAGAAGTATAAAAGCATTGTTGATATTGATTTTCGATAAAAATCGTCGGTAATTAGTCGAGATATTTAAACCTTAAAGACATGGGCGGTTTGGACATACATATTGATAAGTGCGGCATACTCTATCTACTATCAGATTTTAAAGCCTAGATAACAACTTTTAATGATATATTTGTGTAATGTAATGCCCAGTAGCAATATAAAAGCAATAAACGTCAAATTGTTAAAAACAGACTAATTTAATTAGAATTAATCGCATAAATACTATGGGATTCGCGACTAATTTGCAGTGGATCTCTCAATATGTCTCCCCTGTCTTTAAGAGTTAATTAGAAACGTACCTGGAAAAACAAGGCACGGACGAAGGAGGCGTTGCAAATTTGCGACCTCCTTTCGAAGCGCGCTTAGCGCAATGTCAAGTTTAAACTTTGAACAAGAGTTTTGTTTCAGCTACACTCTAAAAAGAAAATATTATTACTACGCTGAATTTAGTTTTATGAAATGCCAAATGAAGTTTAAATATACACTACTTTTATTGCCAGTACCGAATTAAGTTCATGATAAACACATTAGGACAAGATTAAAAAAAGAGTTATACAGAATAGCAATATTTGATATTATTTAGTCTTCATATCGCTTTGAACCTTTATGATATACCAATTCATACTTTTCTAGTATATACAGCTATACGCTGTATATACTAGATCGTACTAGATCGTATATACTAGATACTAGATCTAGTATATACGAGTATATACTAGACGCTGTATATACTAGTGCACTGTATTGCGCACTGCGCAGTTGAGCAATAATTGTTTGAAATTTTTCATACGCAAAACTTTTTAAACTATTTATACTGATGAGAAATTGCGAAAAAATATAAGTACTCACTTTTTAGCTGTTACAAGTCATGGTAGACTCAAAACCTAGGAAATGTGAAAGTGCAATGCGCCAAAAGGGCACGAAGAATTTCAGAACATTACAAAAAGCATCTGGCTACTACGGCAAGTGTTGCTTAGATATCAACACCTTCATTAGTTCTTCAAGAAGCCAATAAAGCCTGAACTTGCCTCTAACAATTCTTTTAAAGGATTAAGGAGAAAAATGAGGTGCGGCCTCGACGGCGCATTGGGAACTGAAGTGTTAACTAATTTAGTCACATCTTTATTAATGAGACAAATTTTTTAGAAAAATGTATGTATATTAACAGAAACGACTGTAGCCATAAAGATTTTAAAATTTTTAATAACGTTTCTTCAATCCTATTTTTAAATGTATTATTCAACACTAATTTTGTTGATTCATCACAATCACTACATGTTATGATCGATTTCCCGTTAAGAGTTATGCATTGAATATTACTGTTAATACGAACTAGGAGATTGCGAATATTAAATTTTGAAGAAATTATTTAATTAACATAAAAAATTATATGTATTTGCTTTTTTTTTTAAAACTCAATTCTATTTCTACAAAATACCCGAATCATAACTAATTACAGTAAGCAAACTTATTTTTTTTTTTTTAGAATAGTGTAATTCCGGGATTTATGCCGCAAATTTTTTTGAATTTGTGTATAAAGTTCCTTGTTGGATATAAAATAAAAAAATCATCCTGTGCCATTTAATGTTAAATATACAACGCGTGTACTGCGACAAAAAATTTCAGAACAAATTATTAATATTTTTTAACAATTTTTTTCTAAAACATTACACTGCGGCGCGTCACCCGTACATTCAGGCTGAGAGGCCGCACTTGTGCGGTAATGCCGCGCTTGTAATAAGAACAGAATGAAATTATAAATAAATAAATAAAAAAAAAATATTCATATCTGGACTATAAGTAACGATGTAATAACAAAATGAAACTAAATGAGTACAATGAAACGTATTAGTAAATTCAAATTAATAATTGTTGCCTACTTTCACTATTAAAATTACCGACTTATTATTATTTTTTTTTTTACTTTAAATTTTAATTGTCATTTCAGCAACAACGTAACAACAATGTATTAGAAAGGGAAAAGAAAAAAGTAAAATTGTGTCTACATAATTTATTTGTTAACTCTTTCGGGACCGGTGGCTTTTACACAAATTTTATTCGGTTGATACCACTTTTTAAAAAACGAGTTACCTTTACTTAAATAATCATGAAAATGCTCTAATTAAACAAAGAAAATATTACTTTTTTTTTTTTACTGGTGCCAGAAACAAATTTTGTAGGATCTTTATGACGGTGCTTATATGCACCTATGGTCCCGAATGGGTTAAGATACCTGTTTTTTCCACTACAATCTACAGAAAAAGTGTCGAAAAAGTACAGTCTCTATGAAACTGCATTTAAACACATGATGCAACGAAGCCAATTACACTTCCTCTTTTTTGGAGTAGTTTTCTAAACATTCCTTGCAAAGAACGTCTGCTTTACGCGTAATCCAATTTTTCATTATTATCATCTTGACTTGCATCTTTCTTGCCCTTCTTACTTTTTATTTTCCCCTTTTTCTCCTTTGGTTTTAGTAAACTTGATAACATACCTAATATGGTTAGTCTGTGCAAAAAGAAAAGGAAAAGTTAATAACACTTAATCATCCCGTACAAAAGAAACTGCGGTATGTATACCGGAACAGCAGTGCGACATGTATCCCATTTTACATGGTGCAGACGTCGGCCATCACAGTTACCTGCCATCGCTCAGGGGAATGGCGTAACCATACACACAGTACTCTATAGAAAGGCTACACTTAGTTTTGACTTTGAAATCATGCATGCATTTAGTAATTAGTGTATGAAAAGTATTTAAACAAAGCGTGTTTAAAAGTTTGAGCAGTGAAGTCATGCACTTATGTCAAATTAAGTAATGTACCTACAAGTAAACATCGAAATGGGATTCACGCTATACACTGGTTAAACTAATCTCATTGCGCACCTATACTGTGCGTTTGACGACCATCTATCGATAATTACAAGAAATACCAGGGGTGCGGCATCTATCCCGTATGCGGCGACTCTCCCGGAGTTACCCTATGTTATATAGCAGTTCCAAGAAATATTTCAATATTAGTTTAGGCTGTTGAAAGATTTCTCAACGTAAGGTACATTTTTTTAAAAATGCAAATTTTAAACAAAATATCATTATTATTTTCTTATATACGGTAATACAGGGCTCGCATTCCTAAATAATTTCCTAACTATTATTTTACAACTCACTCCTCCCCCCCCCCCCCCCCCCAAAAAAAAAAAAAAAAAAAAAAATCCTAAAGTTTTCTTCTTGTTCCTAAAAATTCGAGATCGCCAAAATTTCACCGAAATAATATTGAGAATTTCGACAAATGGTCACTGAAAAAGACGCGTATTTCGTCAAAAGATCGCTAAGTAACGCAAATTTCGTCAAAAGATCGTGAAAAAACGCGAAATTCGTCAAATGATCGTGGAAAAAGCGAATTTCAAAAAGAATCGTGAAAAAAAACTCAAATTTCGTCTAAAGATCGCAAAAAACACACATTTCTTCAAAGGATCGCAATTCTTTTCAAAAGATTTCGAAATAAAAAAAGTAGAATTTCTTCAAAAGGTTGCGAAATAAACGTGAATTTGGTAAAAAATCGTAAAAAAAAGTCAAATTTCGTCAAAAAATCACAGAAAAAAAGAAAATTTCGTCTAAGAATCGCGGGAAATAACGAATTTCATCAAAAATTATGAAAAAAGCGTATTTCGTCTACGAATTGCAAATTTTGTCAAAAGATTGCATAAAAACGCGAATTTCGTCAAAGGTTCGTGAAAAACGCAAATTTCGTCAAAATATCGCGAAAATCGTCAATAAATCGCACAAATAAGGCGAATTTCGTGAAAGGATCACGAAAAAAAATGCCTGTTTGTCAAAATAGTGCAGAAAAAACGCAAATTTCGACAAAGAATCGTGAAAAAAAACCTTTCAGAAATTTTTCTGTGAACTTCAGAATTTTTTTTTTTTTTCATAATCACCTCTGCTTATACCTCTAGTTCTCTAGGTTCACCGAGAACATCCAAAACAGAAAGAGAGAGAGTATTCATTCATTCTGATTAGACTCAATGATGCGGGAACTCAAAATTCTAATTAATACAGTTGCTGTAAGCATAAGCTGTCAAAACGGTTTGTAATATGAAGCCGGTTTTTGCTCAAATTTAAATGCCCTTATTCGCTCTCAAACAAGACAAGCACATGCAAGAAGGGCTGAATTCAATGTAATAATGGGAATATTCTTTGGCAGTGTACCACATGTGCCTGACTAGCACAAAAATACTTGTAATGTTAAAAATGACGCAATTACCCCTAAAATTTTGGAAAAAAATTCCTAAAATTCCCCCTTAAAATTTTGAAAAATCCTAGTGCTAGCCCTGGGTAATACTTTTATTGTTAATTGATTCAATTGCATTCCGATTCTTTTATTTGATCGGTTATTTTGAGGTTGGTATATAAATCACTCTTCCGTTAATAGTGATTCATTCATCTGAAAATAATTTTATAAAAGAAAAAGAAATAAAATCAATCTTTTTGATGTGTATTTTTGGGGAAAAACCTCGTTATACACGATTATTACTTGTTTTCTTATTGTTGCTAGGTAATAATTTTTTTTAGTTAAATATGACCTTGCCTGCAGAAATGTACGGTATTTACATTAATTTGGAAATATTATGTTTGGTTCTGATTATTTATAAGTAAATTGTTTACATATAAATATAACATAAATTAAATGTAATATTTATGTTACATTTATATAACAGAAATGTTTGCCTGCTTTCCTATTAGTCAATGAACTTCTCATCGAATCCGCTTCTCTCCTATACAGTTGAGCAAGTTTCCGTTATTCTTTGCATTGAGGACTATACGCTAAATGCTAACGAAACTAAAAGTCTACATATTCTGGCGTTTATAACGTCGTTTTAAATTTATATTATACCATATATATAGAGTAGATTAATTGGGTAAGGTAATAGAATATATTGAAAGCATTTTATTAACATTTGTATTTATTTAATTTTTTGTGAATAATGATATATAATATGGTATTATTTATATATTAGGATTTGTGTGGTAATGCAGTTGATATATTTTAAATTCATTAGCTTTTATTAGGTTCATCTTGTGACATTTGAATAATAATAATAGTATTAAAATAATATACTAGATGGCAGTACCAAAATTTTGTCTTTTGATGCTTCTATTAGAGTAATAATTTTAATTTTTACACCAGGTGGTATTGAACGGTGAATATTGGCAATATTGTAAAATAGAAATTAAATAATTTAAAAGTGTTTTTAGGTATTTTAAATAATATAATTATTTTCTATTTATATTATATTAATTGAATTTATCACGGTATTTAAAAATGAATTAACTGAATCCATAGGTTTTAATTTCTGTGTTAACTTAACTGTTTAATTCACCTCAATCTTATTGTGCTTTTGGATACCATGTGCAGGAGGATAATTTGAAAACAACTGGGATTTTATTCGGTATGTTGTGTAATATTTCTATTTTTTATGCTATAAATTAAATATTTAAAAGATTGTATTGATTTTTCAATTTCATGCCA
Source organism: Maratus speciosus (assembly GCA_963932465.1). Taxonomy (NCBI): domain Eukaryota; kingdom Metazoa; phylum Arthropoda; class Arachnida; order Araneae; family Salticidae; genus Maratus; species Maratus speciosus. Next base: position 279,591,743 of record OZ010787.1, on the reverse strand, counting down.
TTTGATATTATTCTGTTTTCATCTTGAAACTATTCTCTTGGTCATATTGGTTGTTTGAGTACAGGAGAAAAAAATTTTCAGCTTTTAGCTTTTTTTCTCACAGAAAACAACCGATTTGCTTATATCATTGAATTCTGTACTCTTGAAAACGTAATTCAATATATAAGTTTTTCAATTATTTTTATCGATATCCATATTCTATATATGTATATACACTATGACGCAAAAGTTTAGACAATGAAGAAATTCTTACATACTTTGAAAAATATTTATTCAATTTTCAAATCACTGCTTGAAATTAATGTGCTGTACATATAAACAATATTTATAACAAAGAAAAGTGGAATTGTGCATATTGCAATAAATTAAATGGTAACAAAAATAAACTGCTGTCTCAAAAGTTTAGACACAAATTAAATAAAATCGAAATAAACAATTTTTAAAACCTGGTTGCGCATCCATGCTTATGTATTACGTCATATACACGAGATTGCATGGAAGAAACTAAATCTTGCATAGTTTGTGGATCGATATCGTACCATGCATTCTCAATAGATGTCTTAAGTTCCTTTTCAGAAGAGTATTGTCCAGCGTTGCTATAAACTTTGCGACACATGATGCTCCAAAGGTTTTCTATAGGGTTAAGATCTGGGCTACATGCTGGCCAGTCGAGAACTCTTATATTATGGGAATTAAACCAAGATTTTGAATGTTTTGCAGTGTGAATTGAAGCATTGTCTTGCTGAAATTCCCACTGAGGACCCCCTAGAAGCTCAGCAAATGGCAGTAGGTTTTCTTCTAATGTCTGTGTATAATGCTGTGAAGTTTGACGACCACTGGTGAAGGTCAGAGATACTTGTCCATTATAGCAAAAGGCTGCCCAAACCATCACCGAGCCCCCTCCTTGTCTGCGACTAAAAAAACGTCGAGGTTCCTTCCGCAAGTCATGCCAATACGATAAACAACCATCTGGACCATCCAGATTCCACTTTTTTTCATCGCTAAATATGACTGACTGCCATTTCTCTCCATATGACATATGCTTTCGAGCCCACATAAGTCTTTGTAACTTATGATATGGTTTCAGAGCTGGTTTCTTCTGCATTTTGCTATAAACGATTGTTCCTTTTTCCAAAATTCGTCTACGAATCGTACCCTTTGATACAGAGAGTCCCGATGAGCTTTGAACTCCACGTACGCTCATTTGTTGAGTACTCGCTAGTCTTTGTATCAGGCGATCCTCTCGTACATTTGCCACACGTGGCCTCCCAGACCGACATTTTGCTTTATATTCGGAACCACTCGATAAAACTCGATAAATAGATTTTTTTGACCTATTAATAATAGCAGAAATTTCAGAAACGCTCTTCCCTTCACCTTTCAACTGTCAAATCCTTGAAACCTCATTGACTTGAATTTCTTTAGCTCTCGGCATGTCGACTATGAAGCGCAATCGTTTGCAGAACTTAAGTACTCCAAATTTGTGACATCATCGATTCTAAATTTGCATATGCCAGCGAATATTCAAAGAAATTTAGAATAGTGTCTAAACTTTTGCGACAAGCACATTTGAATTTTTATGAAAAAAATTAGTATTATAGCAAATAAAACGACTGTCTTTTGTACATAGCATTTTAAATCAGTTTTTGAATATATTTACAGGTTTTTGTAATTCTGACGTCATAATTCTACATTTTAAAGCTGAATGACGTCATTGTCTAAACTTTTGCGTCATAGTGTATATATACATATATAGAAAGTTAGATATCGATATAATTATTTTCTCATAATAATTTAGTTATTTTATCAATAACAGAAGTTTAATATAATCTCTGTTTTGTCCTAATGATATGCGTAAAATGACTTAAATGCGGTGTTTGTAACAATATTCATTCCCTTAAGAGGCAGCTTTCGTTTCATATATCCGTTCACTGCAGATAAATATAGAGAAAACTTAATTTGGAATTATTATGAGTATTCATATTGTATTCATGGATATTCATATCATGTATGTGCTCACTTTTGTTTATGTAAAAAAGGGAAAGAATTTGTAGAAAATAATTTTGATTGATTATCTCTTGTATGCTAGTAAGTTTAATAGAAACAGTATATGCAAAGAGATATGTATAACTGCATTTCGAGTTTTTGACATGGATTTTTAAATGTTAACTAAGTTAGTTTATGAAGAATTTAATAAAAAAAAATTCATGTGAATTTAAAGCTGGTGTCAATTTATTCCCTTAGTAAAATGTAACTGTAATGGAATGCCAGATATTTCTTAATTTAGAAAAATATAATATACAACGTACGGAAATTTACAATAACCACTTCGCGGTTAGATAATCGTACACAGAATAAGTGTTAGTTTTGAAATAGATATACACTGTAAGGAAAAGAAAAGACAAATATTGCTTAATCTACGCAAATATAATATAACGAAGAACGAATATATACAATAACCTCCTCCGAGTTACCGATGATTGCGAAAATTTTTGTTTACATTTAGAAACCTTGGAAATCAATATATTTTTGAGATTTAAAGAAGCATTTACAAAAAAAAAAAAAAAATCTTTTGTTGCCAATGATTTTCGGAAATATTTCCGAGTAGTTTTTATAGTGTATTAATCAATTCCCTCAACCCAGAATATAGGTTTTTCGGAAGCTATCCATTCAGAAATAAACGTTTTCTTGTTCAACAGATATGTTTTTCAGACAAACATGATAAATTAACAGCATTATCATTAACTTTAAAATTAATATTACTCTTGGATGTATAAATTCCATTACACAGCTGAACATTTTTAATTGAGAATTAATAGCATTTTAAAATACCGATATTCTGCTTTAAGAAAACCAATTATTGCACCATTAAAACTACTTCTGAAACGCTTCCGAAAATCACTGGCTACAAGAGAAACTTTGTTTTTTTTTCATACATGATTCTTTAAATCTCGAAAATATATTAGTTTCTGAGATTTCTGATGATGAAGAACTGTAATCGGAATCATTTGATAATTCGGAAAAGTGAATATATAGGTATATTTTCGCTGTTAGTTATATTATATTAGTTGTCACCCGTGTCGTCGTTTATATAACATAAAAAGGAAGATAAATGTATTAATAAGAAAAATATTTCACTCCCCATAATGAAAAGCATATATAATTAACGAACTCTTTATCACATTTTATAGCAGGCAATACGGTATTAGGTGCGTTGACATAACTCAGTCATAAAAAAGTGAAATTTCTTGGCAAATAATTTAAACAATCGCTAAAATGAAACTGCAACCAATGAATGTAGGAAGGAAAAGTAAAATTATGGAAATCGATAAATCTTTCTTCATAAAACGAAAAAACAATGCTGGGATAATTTAACTACAACAATGTATTTAGGTAGTATTTGGTGTGAAATTTGTATATGTATGCACTGCATCATAAAAGACTGTACAAAAACCTATTATAAAAAAAAATGGCAACATATTTTAAAGCTAAAAAAAATGTGGAATTAAAATTCGGTTGCCAAACCACGATTTACAAATGTGTCTCTAATATGCTTCAAGCTCCCCAGCTTTAATTTCGACATTGGCAGAGAGAAATGACGTTACATTGATGCAATCATATTAAACCTTTAGGTTTTATGAACGAAATTGATATTTTCTGAAATGAACGATCAGCCAATCGAGTTAGTCAGTTTTTTAGTTTGTAAGTTTGTTTATGTGAATTTTAAATAAAAAATTAAATCTCTATGTTAACCGTGCGCAGAAGATAAAATGTCCAGTAATGATAATAATTTTATTTAAATAATAAGAATTGATACCATAACTTAAGACCAAACTTAAAGACTTTTATTTCAAAATGAAAATATATCCGTTTTATTTCCCATATATGATGTCATATTCGCCTGTTTTACGTATTTAGTATAATCATCATATTAATGCACCTGATATTATTAAGAAATATTTGAAAAATTTCTTTTTATTCTAATATGGTGTGACATTCATATATATTTTTTAAATTCTTAATTTTTAGGGTTCCGTACTTAAAAAGTAAAAACGGAACCATTATAAGATCACTCCTGTGTCTGTCTGTCTGACTGTCTGTCACAGCCATTTTACTCGTAAACTATGGAAAGTGGAAAGTTCAAATTCGGGGAAGTAATAAAGACCATTGACCCACATATTTTCAGACTAATAAACATTCATAAATATATTTAGTAAAAAAGTAGAGGGGCTAATTATGCTACTTGAAAAAAAATCTTTTCTTTGTATATCATATGGGGTATCCTGTGAAACCTTTTGTAACGCTGAACTCAAAAATACATTCCTTTTAATTTTAGGTATTATATTTTCAAAGATATTGTTGAAAATGTAGCGCAAAAATATGTCCCCCCCCCCCTCATCTAATTCCGAATCTACTGAAACTAAAGTTATGAAAAAAATTAGAGGTAGTAGACGTTAATATAAACCTTGCCGGAAAATTATAGCGATTACCCTAGGTCACATAGTTTTTGAGTAATTAGCATTTTTCTGTTATACACAAATTTCGATTTACGGGCATTCAGAAAAATTGTTGAGCATAGTTGAATATACCTATCGTTGCAGAGGAATAAAAGCATTGTTGATAATGATTTTCGAAAAAAATCATCGGTAATTAGCCGAGATATTAACCTTTAAAGGTACGGTCAGTTTGGACATACACAAGGACAGGGGCGGCGTACTCTATGCCTAGTTAACAACTTTTAATGATATATATGTGTAATGTAATGTACAGTAACAGTATAAAAGCAATAAACGTCAAATTGTTAAAAACATACTAATTTAAGGGGTCTTGGAACTCTAAAAAGAGGAAAAAATGAAAAAAAGACCATTTTCAACATTTAATGTCTTAAAATGTATATGATTTAAAAAAAAGTTTTAATTGGAATGAAAGATATAAGTATGTTCTTTCGTTTCATGTATTTAAAAAATTGCAAGATGCAGAATTAGTATTTATAGGGGGCTCGAAACTGTTAGACATTTGTCGAAAAATATATTGGCATAACAGTTTACGCACAGGATTACAAAATAAATATTGTAACTTGAATGAAAATTTTGGTGCTTACTTATACTTCAGATTGTAATAATTTCCCTGAACTTAAATAAATTTGTATTTAAAGCATTTTTATATTTTTAATGCAATGTTGCATTTAGCTAATACAAAATTTTGAAAATTTCAACAGTAAAATCACCTAAAAAATATTTTTTTGAACAATAAAAAGGAAATTTTAGGTTCAGTTTATACAAACATGAAATATATATTTTGAAAGTTTCATGAAAAGATATTCAGAAGTTTTTGAGGTATCCTGCGCGTTATGCCCAAAAAACGCCATTTGGAAAATAATGACTTTAAAGTTTCGGAAACGCCGCTTCAGCTATTGAGCGGGTATAATTCTAAAAGCCAAAACTTCTGTTGTAATGGGAATTTCAAGGAAACAGTTATATCAAAATATTCAGAAAAGATAGGAGGTATAACATCTAAAAAAATTAAAATTTCTTAAATGTTGAAGCTTTAAGAGTCCTGCGACCCCTTAATCCTTTCCGGCACGGAGTAATTCTATTTATAAACTTATGACATAATGAACTGACACCAGAATTTATAAACGAATTTATTAGAAAATGCGAACTTTCTTATTTTCACGATGATAAAAGGAAAATTTTAATTAAATATTCTTGGTGCCGTTTGTCTGTTTTGGAATTAATATTAGGTGTCCGTTTTTTAAGGGCATCGCCCTCGAAAGATTTAATTAGAATGAATCGCATAAATACTTTGGGATTCGCGATAGTTTGCATTGATTGTATCTCTCAATACTTTAAAAGTTAATTAAACACCTATCTGGAAAAACACGGCACTGACGAAGGCGGCGTTGCAACTTTGAGACCTCAATTCTAAGCGCGCTTAGCACAATGCCAAATTTAAACTTTGAACAAAGGTTTTGTTTTAGCTACACTGTAGAAATAAAGGTTATTACTACGCTGAATTTAGTTTCATGAAATGCCAAATGAAGTTTGACTGTGCATGGCTTTTATTGTCAGTACCGAATTAAGTTCATCATAAACAGATTAGGATAATATTAAAAAAATGTTATACGAATAGCTATATTTGATATTATTTAGGTTCCAGATCTCTTTGAACTTTCATGCTATACCCGATTACACTTTTCTAATATATACAGTTATACCCAACCCTATGTTGTATAGTTTTTACAAAGTCTTAGTATTCTTTTAGCAACGTTTTTTTTTTTTTTTTTTTTTTTTTTTTTTTTTAATAATACAATTACAAACTTATATATTTATTCTACGGAACCCTCTGTACGCGAGTAATGCTCGCACTTGACCGTTTATTTTTATTTCATTTTCCATTTTGACGTGAAAATCTTTCAATTGAAAAATAATTATTGAGCAGAAATTATTATTCCGGGTTTTAATTTTTCTTGTTGGCAACGAGAAAGAAAGATGGTTAAATTTTATCGGGAAAATGTCAATTGATTCTGTATAAAAAATAATGAAATTTTGAATTATTAAGAAAAGTATTTAAATAAAATAAATAAAACATAGCCTATGTTCGGGGTTATAACCTATCTATATGCAAAGATACAAAAGCACTGATTCATTCGTTTAGACGTTGACTTCATTCAAACTTTCACTCACACTTTAGCATTTATAAAATTTTGAGGATGTTCGTTTATTAAGAAACATTTTTACAGTGTATATTTATTGCAAAACTAAAAAAATATTTCCTGTGCATCATTATGTTTCAATAAATCTTGCATCAATGTTATATTTTCATAAAATATACAGACATATATATATATATGTGTGTGTGTGTAAACAGATTACTATTCCAGTAATGTTTTTGAAATAGCATTTTTCTTCAAATGATAGATAACTATTAAGGGAATTTTCGAATTGAAATACTAATTTTGTTTTCTTTTCACACCGAAAGGAGAATTTGTACTCCACAATACTCAATCAATAAATTGTTATCCTGAAATTCACCCAGAAAACTTATATAATTTTTATTTTAAACTACACAGAATGCATAGGAATTAAAATATTTTAATATGTTAAATTAATGTAAAAATATTGTTACATATTTTGAAAAGTAAAATTTTTGTCAGTTTCGATATGTATAGAGTCTTATAATAACTTAATTTTTTCCCTCCTTTTTAAATTGTAAAACATTTTAAAAGCCAAAATGTCAGTTTTTTGTAATATTATTAATTAGTGTGATGTTTTATTGCTAATTTTCCGGATAAAAACATTTTTATACAAAATTTTTAATTTACTGTAACGTTAAATGGATTTTTAAAATATATTGTTATGAAAGCTGTTACATATTACAAAAAAGCGGGGAACTATCATTATCTATAGATGTTGAGTATAACACATTTTAGATAAAGTAAATCTGAGTATATGTCATGTTTTTGTTTAAAAGAACCAATAAAAATATTTTCTCTAATTAACCCCTTGAGGGGCACCGGTATATATTATATACCACCTACGATTAATGAAGTTTTACACCAGAAAATTTTTATTAAATTTTACTTTTCTAACTTTGGTGGAAAAAAGCCGTAAAATTGCTTTTACTTATTTTGAAATAGAATTTTTCAAAGATTCCGGTTGGAATTCAGCATTTTACAAACGTAATTGCTCGCCCCTCAAGGGGTTAATACAACTTATCCTTGGGACTTAAGCAATAACTAAGTATAAATTAATTCCAGAAACTATGCGTATAAAAAAAAAAAATCCAATAGCTGATGCTTCCATGAAATCCTGTGTAGAAAATCTCAACAAGTTCAGACCTAGTTCATTGCTGTTAATGATATTTAGCATTTTTCTGTATTGACTCATTAAATGACACTCTGTGTAGAAGAGCTAGAATTTATTGTTACTACATTCTCTCAGCATAACGATGTTAAATTTTGCATTTAGATCATTACTACTAAGTTGATGCAAATTTTTGAAAATTTTTCAATTCAGGTAGGAGCTCCTCTGAGAAACAAGCTAAGGTGTACGAATTTTTCTGGTCACCATTTTGAAAAAATCGAAACCTTTTTCTTTTGTTTAAATATTTCATTCCCTATGAAAATAGTTTTAATGCTAAAAAAAAAAGGAAATTACAAAAGCCTACCTATTGGCCATATCAGGAACATATGCACATAATATAGCCACCATTGTTCCATGTTTCACAAATCGTGATTTTCTTCAATTTCATAATGCTGTTGTGCTAAATTTAATAATTTTGGCGTCAGATGATTGAAAATGAAAGAAAACAATTCTTTTTGTTATTCAAAATGGATTTAAAACTGGATTTTCCTTTAAATATGAACTTGTTAACAAAATTGACGTTATAATTTAAGTTCTTAATTTAAAACATTAAAAATAAAATGTGAAATTATTCTAAAGAAGAATACAAGTCAGGAGAAAATTAAAAGTGAAGTTAACTTGATATTGTCAACTGTGTGGCCACATCAGGTGCAAGTCTGCTTTCACGAAAATTGTTTGATTATGAACAACTCGTAAATTATATGCTACCAATGACTAACCCAATTGAAAGAGCGTTAAAAACCGAACAGATTATGACGGTATTAATAAAAAAAAGTCTGTTTAAATTATGCAGTAAAAAGAGAGAGACTTGACACATAAAAATAAGAAGAGGCCTCACGAAAAACACAAAACAGGTAACTGATGTCATATTGCACAACCTGGCTGGATGAAAAATGATCACATGATACACTGGACACCCTTTCACTGTATGCTGATGTCATCTAGCAGATTTTTTGGTTATCTCAGGGCCGAAAATAGCCTTTTTCGCACCCGGGGCAAACATGGATTTTGGCGCCCCCACCCTCTCCGCAAAATATATTTACAAAGAGAATTTTACTAATTTTCTAACAGCCGACTTATTTTAAAATTTAAAATATGTAACCATAAAATACGTAATACTGAACTACGTAATCTGCTTTGACAAATATTGATTCATTAAAATCTTCAAAACGGAATCAAAAAGAATTGAAAAAAATCCGCTTTATACACGATCCTTATGCGATATCATCATTATTCTATGCTTTGGCATACTTCCAGACAGGATGTTATTAACAACGAGAGAAAAATCGACAAACAAAATCTTCATTTGGAGCCCCTTCGTTCTGGTTCCCGGGGCACATGCCCCCTCTCCCCCCCATTAGTTTCAGCTTTGGGTTAGCTAATTCACAATAGGGGGACGACCATATTAGGAACATGACCATATGAGGAGTTCCCAACTTATTTCAAATTGTATTAAATATTAACCACGCAAGAGCACTGGATTTACCTTTCAAATTCTTTCTATTAGCATATTTTCATGTTTCAGATAACAAAGAATGTGATTAACATTTTCTTTGACTGTACAAATAGTATTTAAAAAAATGAAAGGAAAAAGTAAAGAAAGAAACGAAAGATAAAAAGTCTACGTGAAAAATGTTAATTTTTACAATAGGTAGTCTGGCACTAGCGAACACATTAAACACAACTCCTTAAATCAACACGCATCAATTCGGAAAATAAATAAAAATGAGCAAAAATTAAATTATACTAAAAAAAGCGATAAAATTTTTGAACAGAAGATGCTTTCCTATCAATGCATATTACTATTTCGAAAGTCATTTAATACCTGCTCAGCATGAATTCATTTAAGATAACGGAAAACGTGTTTAACGCTTCAGGTTTCGTGCGCGTATACAACTGTATTCTTCAACTGTTAAGAATTTTAAGTAGTCCAAGACTGTAAAGCGATTCCTGTAATTGAAGTATACTATGGAATCGCTTGTTATGTAATCACTTTTTATACTACAATGATAACAAACGTGATCAGTGTATCAAAATATGTTGTGCCTCCTAAATGTCGCAGTGAATGTGATTAGCGAAAGAGTTCATTTATTTTTTTATATGTAAAAACATTTTTATCTACTCAAGGTATCCGGAACACAAAGGACAAGTCATTATTCCTTGAAATAACTGCAAGCTATTTGATTTCATTCCCTCAAAAATTAACAAAAGAAACAACATAGGAAGTAAACTTCGTAAAGGCTGTATTTAAAAAAACATAGGCTCTATGTTTAAATTATACAATAGTAACGTGACATTCGTAAGTGACGCTCAACTCTGTTAATGATGTTTCTAATTTGAAAAATATGGAATACCAGGAATAACCCATTGCCTTTCTAGTATATATACATATTGAAGCATGTGTAATTTGCAATGCAATGCAATGCAAAAAAAAAAAAAAAAAAAAAAAAAAAACAGAAAAAAAGAAAAACAAAAATAAATAAATAAAATAAATGTTGCAGTTTACGAAAGTTTTTGCTTGGGATGGTGACACGGAGAGGTATTTTACCACGCATTTGCTTGTTATGGGTATATTGCCTTTGGAGAAGTTCCTTTACAAAGAACAATTGTCGAGAAAATGACATGAATCCTTGTTTTTGTGCAAGAAAAACTGAAAATTTTACAAAGCTACCCCTTTTGGACCATGCAGTATCGGACTTTCAAAATGTGAATTCTAATTTCTCATAGTTGCCATGCTAACTAAGATTTTTTTTAAAAATGCATGCAATAGTTTCACTTTTAGCCAAAAAAAGTTGCCAACAACTTTCTGAACTTTGCTTTAATTTCGGATTTTCCCCACTGTTCGTAAATGTTTACTGATTTCTTAAATTCAAAATTATTTTATTAGTCAATTAATAACATTTTAACAAATCTGCTGATTCACTCTTTATGAAAGCATTTAGTTTTTATTGTTTCTATGAATACGTATAAATTGATCTTAAATTTGTAAAAAAGGCATAAAAAGCTAGATTTCACAAAAATGATTCGAAAAATTGTTTTGGTTAATGGAATTGTATCGAGATCAATATTAGTCTTAATAAGATTATCTTGTTTGCAATTCCATTTACGAAGAAAAAATATCCATTTAGTATACTAAAGAGACTATACTAGCAACGCGAAGACCACCGCCCTCTGAATACTAGGCCTGAGTGCTGACACAAAAATGGCAGCGAATTTTTTTCAGTGATGTACGATCCCTTAAATATTCATACCAATAATTTTTTTAAGTTTTTTCCGCTTTATTTTTCTGAGATTAAACAAGTGTGAGAAATCTTTTATAAAATACTGGTGTCCACATTTAAGGGACCGTACCTACGTTAAAAAAAAATCCGCCTTCGGCAGCCGCCATTTTTGTGTCAGCGCTCAGGCCTAGTATTCAGGGGAGGGGGAGGAGGTTGCGAAGACACTCACAACCTAATATTAAACAAATGGTTCTATTCAAATTTCGCAATTGCTTTTTAATATTTTTAAATAATTTTCTCGCATAGGATATCTTAGGCCGATGTCAACCGAATACTTTAGTAATTTTTCTATTTTAGTTGCATTTTTTTTTCCGAGGACACTGTCACCTTCGAAACCGGTTCAAAAAGTAAAAATTTAGAGATGATACGTTTGATAAAAATTTTCTAAAGTGTGCTTATTTTATAATGCAATAGAGGAAAAAAAAAAACAAAAAAAAAACCTCTCTCTCTCACATATGTATATATATATATATATATATATATATATGCAAAGCATATACAGGGTGCTTATACAGTGCGCCTCATAAGTATAGGGACAAGCGATTTTTTGAAATAGCAGCTCAAAATATGAAGCCATAATCACGAAAAAAATAATAAGCATATGGAATCATAATATATGTTTGTTACAACAACGAAATACATTATAGGTTTTACAGAATTTTTGTAAAAAAATAAAATTCAAAACAAGCTGTCCCAAAAATATATGGACAATGAAGAGAATTGCTTTTATTTACACCGTATCAAATTTTTTTTGCATTTTCTGCGTTCTGTACATGTGAAGTACCCACTGCGAAATATAAAATCACTGCTCATTCTTCAATTATCGAATAGTGGGAAAATGCCTCGCACCGTTCAATTCTCTGCTGCTGATATAGCTAAAATTTCGCGTTTAAAAACTCAAATGTTAAAATTTCTGATATTGCTAAACAAATAAAGAGTAACAGATCCGGAATTTATGAAATTTTATCACAAAGTGACAATGTGATTGCAAAACAACGTTCAGGTCGACTCAAAAAAAGCAAGACAGAGAGATTTTTCGAGCATTTTCAACCCAAAAGAAGTTTGTTCGTGAAATTTCCAAGATTTTAGCATTTTCTATTACGAGATCTACTGTTCACCGTTGCCTACAGGCAAGCAAAATTCATAAATATCGCAGAATATGCGTGGAATCTATGCTGAAAGTGCGCCATAGAAATGCACGTGTTCTTTGAACTAAAAAAACACACGCCTTGGGAAAATGAATAGTTAAGTATTTCTTCAGTGACGAAAACAAAACCAATTTGGCTAGTCCTGATTACTGGGCATACCATTGGCATGATATGCGACCAGAATCTCCGGAGTTCTTTAGTCGACAACAAGGAGGGGATTCTTTCATGGTGTGGGGCGCGATTTGTTTCAATGGAACAACGGATATTGCTTCTCTTAATGGTAAACAGTTCTCTGAGGATTATTAAAATGTCCTTAAAAGCAATCTACTTCCATTTGGAAACACTTTTGAAAGGAATAACTGAAAATTCAAAGAGGACAATGCGTCGATTCACATCTGTCATTCAGCAACAGCTTGGTTTACGCAGAATCAAGTGACTGTTATAGACTGGCCAGCTATCAGCACAGACCTAAATCCAATTAAAAACCTTTGGGGAGTACTTGCACGAGATGTATATGCTCATGGTCCTCATTTTTCTACTGTTCAGGATTTAAAGCAAAACGTAGAGCAGAATTGGTTCTCTTTACAGCCACACATTCTCCAAACACTAGTTTGAAGCTTAATTGATAGGGTTTTCAAGATAATTCAAAGGAACATATCCAAAATTTGAATTTAAATGCAAAAAACTAGAAAAGTCCAAATATTTTTGAGACAGCCTATTTTGATTTTTATTTTTTTACAAAAATTCTGTAAAACATGTACGGTATTTCTTTGTTGTCATAAACTTGTATTATAATTCCATATGCTTATTATTTTTTTCGTGATTATGGCTTCATTTTTTGAACTGTTACTTCAAAAAATCGCCTGTCCATATACTTTTGAGACGCACTGTAAAAGAATGTACCAGTTTCAATGGTATATTATAACAGTTTAATTTAGAAATCATACATTAAATTGAAGATAAACCAACCAAGTTCTCCTTACAAATGTTCAATATGTGCAGTTTTAGTTACACGGCACACATCCAACCTAAAGTCCAATTCTTCCCACACTTCGATTAACAAGTCCGGAGTAATGGGAGTAATAGCCTTTTCAATTCTGTGTCTCAACTCTGGCAAATCATTAGGTAGCGCTGGAACGTCGACGCGATCTTTTATAAACCGCCCAAGGAAAAAATAGCATGGCTCTAACAGCTTCTAAATCTTCAGCCCAGCGATAACACTTTACGCTCAGGAGTGGCCATTTTACGTAAGTGGCACTGCAAGCCAGTAAATAATAAAGCAGTACTCACACATGCGCTTATCTAAAACTGTTTGAGTTATTGTTTATTTGTGGCCTTGAACCAACACTCTACAACGCTTATAGTTGATACTATTAAAATTTATAACTGGGACATTCTTTTATGGACACCCTGTATTTCATATTAAAATTACCTTGAAAGGGCATATGTTAAAACAAATTAATCGTCAATGAATTCGTTGATTTTTTTTTTATATATCTTGGAGTTTTGTAAACGGAATAATTTAATTTCAAAGTCTAAATTTCAAATTCTTAATGAAAACAAGGGTCTTAATTTGAAATAATAAGAATAATAAGTTAACAAGATTCCTACATAAAAAATGACGAGGCTATGTAAAATATTTAAATCTAATACCTCTGAGATTTAAAACCTATACTTTAACAACTTGGTTTTTTTTTTTTTTTTTGTTTGTTTGTTTTTTTTCAAAATATGTTTTTTTTTTTTGTTTTGATCTGATTTGTCAAGCCGACTCCAGAAAATAAAGCTTCCTTCCTATCCTCTCTTTAGAATACCTGAATGACAAGGTGTCAAGGCTAAATATTTTGTTCAAGGTTCAGTAGCTTTTTGCAACTTTAATTTCCTGTTTGTCACTGTCTAAATTCTTACACATTTAAATAAATTTTACGTTTTTATTTACTATTACATGACAAAAGGCACCAGAAATGTTATGAAAAAATTCAAGCAGAAGGACGCGTTGAAGAAACATACAATAACATTATAAAATATAGAAATATTATCATATATTGATTCTCCGACATGAATTTAGTTATGTGGTTTATGATATTTTAAGCTACACGGAATTTTTATTTTTATAATTCTACAGAATAAATTGTAGAAAATAAATACTATGAATGATTAAAACAGTAAAGTTAATTAAGTTAGAAAGTTTTTAAGAAAGTGGATCTGAATTTTCTCCTTTTTTCGAAATTAGATATTATTTTTGTGAAATTATCATAATGAGATCATTGTTTTTGTAATAAAAATACGGTCTTGCATAAGCGACAAATATATTTTTTTCATTTTGAGCGCGTGAGTCAAAAGATGTAAATATTTTTTATTTATTTATTCATTTTTTTTTCTTAAAATATAAAATACATTTCTTCTTAAAATTGCTTTTAAAATTAATGTTTTTTTTTAGTAGAATAAATTCAAAAATAAGCACAAATAACACTATTAATTTTATTTTCGGCAAGAAATCTTTAAAAGTTTGAGTTTAATATAAATCCAAATTTTAAAAGTAAAATTTATTAAAGAAACACGTTTGATTTAGAATTTTACACGTTTTGAGTAAAAAAAAAAAATTTACCTTTTATTTTAATACGGATATTTCTTGCATTATAAACAACAAAAAAGGTGAAAGAACGCTACCATTGGTTTAGCATTAACTTGCGCGTGATTAGTGTAAGCTCTTAATCACCAACTTAATATTTAGTGTAATCTCTTAAATAGTTCTCGGAGAACAAGAATTATTTCTTTAGATCGTTTTGCCCCGCATACAGTTCTTTTCTTTATCATCTATTATTTATGTTTAGAAATATATTTCGCATTTATTGTTGAATGATTAGTTTATTTTGCCTGGCAGGAAGACTGTTGGGGAGAAACAGTACAGACAAGTGAAGTGAATGTCTATGGGACAGTACCAGTTCAAGTAATTGGAGTTTATACTTTAACTTCTTCGCTCCCTCTGTCCCCGATTGGGGACCTCCGTTTTGTCCCATTTTATTAATGGTACTCAAAAATAAATACAATTTCGATATCATAATGATAAGTTTCGAAATCTAAGATTCGAACTAATACAAATAATATAAAAATCTTGCTCTGAAGTCAAACGGAAGAAGAAATAATTCAGTAATAATTAATAATACTGCATTAATACTCAGTGGCGAAGAGGTTAAACAAAAGCTGTGCGTAATAGTGGATAGTTACAAATACGTGTCTCTCTGATTGAATTATTGTTGCTTTTACATTCTACGTGTCTGATATTGATGGAAAAAGAGCAGAGTTCGTACTTTTTTAACTTTTATGTACGACTATTTCTAAACAGCAATATTCGCCTTATTTAATCGTAATTTGTAAACCGTTTAATGAGGTAAATATTACTATTCAGAAGTTCTGGTGTAAAAGCTCAACATTTAAGTTAACAGGAAACCCTACCAAGCGGATTAAATTAGTTAAGAGAAACTCTTGTTATATTTCGTAAAAATATTGCGAAAACGCGATCCTTGCTATTTACGAAATTGAAACTGCCCTCAAAATAAAACTGCAACCGAAACTTAAAATGTACAAAACTTTTTTGTTAGCCTTTGACCTCATATATTCTATGTAAGAAGAAAAATTTAGAATGATTGAAAAGCAAATGAGAAATTTGTAAAGGACCCTTTCATTGACATAGCATTAGCTTGCGAATGTAAGCGAATTAGGCTCTGAATGCCTAATGTCTTAATGTTCGCTTTTTATTCTTGCTGGAAGAGAAAAATAAAAACACAATTATGCTATAAATGAGTTTAAGATCTTATAATCTAACAGTTTTTAAAATATGCTCTAAAGCTTTTTAAATTTTGTATGATAATATAGCAGCTAGGTTTTTTTTTTTCATAATTTCAAATAACTTCAAGACATATAACTTAAAAGAATGATTTAGCTTAGAGATTTATCATCTGCTGCGTATAACAAATGCTTCTAAAAAAACAGATGAAATAAAAGTTAGATTATGAAGAAATTTTCAGATAAAAATAAATTGAATTTTTAAAATTAGTTACTACTAAATAATGCAATGATTTAAAAGATAATCTTGATATTTGGATACACAAATCATTCTGACAATATTATGAAAATCGATTTATTTTTCTACTAATTACGTAATTCTACAAATTCAAGAAGAATCAAGCATAATAGCGACTTTTAAAATATGAATAGAAATATTTTGTACTTGTTGTCATGGCAATCCTAATAAATTGTTTATGATCTAAAAATTCATTTGCCATCAATTTATTCGTCATACATTCATTTATTTAGTCACTAGAATCATGCATACATCGAAAGAACCTAGTGCGGTTACACGAAATATAATTATTAAACTTTCAACAAATGATAATGTCAAAGCTATTGAAATTTGACACAGATTGAATGTACAATTCGGAAATGACACCCTATTGAGGTCTCAAGTATGTAAATGCCAGAAGTTACTTAAAAATGGCCGTGTAGAAGGCATCAGTTTAAATAAGAGGATCCAGTGTGGAATGCACAAAAAGCGAAAGTACTCAACTGAAGCAAAAATTGACAACGTTCTCAAATGTCATTTTTGGGTTATTAAATAGGTATTTTGTACAACAATTTTCTTCATGAGAGACGTACATACAATGCATCATATTATAATTACAAATTTACATACAATGTAAATTTTTGGGGAAGATTAAAACAACACATCGGTCCTAAAAGCGTTCTATTCCGATTCGAATTTTCTTCTCCTCCTCACAAACAAGGTGTAACGAAACAAAAATTTCACTGGACAGCAGTCGACTCCTTGCCTAGTCCGAACATATCCTCTGACTAGCATTTATTTTGATCCCATTAAAGACGCCTTAGGAGGAGATAGATTTTTATCAGATAAAGAAGTCAATTTTTGTGAAATTGACTTCATACACGTCCTCTGTCTTTTTATTACCAGGACGCGCCACCCTCCCCCAATTTGATGGAATAAGTGTGGAAGTTGTTACAGAAAGTTATCTAGAAAAGCAATATTGGTATAATTTGGTAAATAATATTTTAAAAGTCTCCTTTATATATGTTTCACCTTATAGCAGTTTTGAAATACAATTACTAGACAAATTCTAAATTACTAAAAAAATACTAAATTACTAAAAAAATATTTGTAATTGAAGAGCTGAGTGGATGAACATGTTATGCTACATTTTCTAAAAAATTTTTTTTAAATCTTTTGTATGAAAGCTTTATGAGGTATCCTATCACATGGTGAAGCTAAAATACTAAGATTCTATTTAGTCTTGAAGATTTAAGAGATTATTCATTAATATTTAATATTTTAATATTTAATAATGTCAATAGTATTAATAATTTTTAATATTTGAAAATTAAATATGAATAAGTTTTTCTGAGAGAGTTTAGTACCATACCTGTTAATATTTTAAACACATGGTGTCAAACAGAAAATAAATCATTAAAATTTACAGCAAAAACTTTCACCTCAAATTCCTTGAAATGTAATTTTTGTTACTTAACATGTTCTTCCACTTAGCTCTTCAATTGTTCAATGAAGTATTTCATAGATTAGCATTTACTACACCGCAATACATTCATTTTAAGCATTGTTATAAAATGTATCTTAAATCTTAAATACATAATCCCCCCCCCCCCTTCCTCCCTCGCGCCTTCCAACTTTTACAAAGTTTGCAGCACGATTATTTTTTTTTAACCGCACTGATAATAGAACGATTTTAGAAGATTTTACAATTTTACATTCACAGTAATAACTTCAGATATTTTTATTTTTAGGTAACACTGACATCGTAGAAGGTAATTTGAAGCTTATCCTTGGACTTATGTGGTCTCTAATATTAAGGTATCAAATAGGTAGAACTAATTTCCCTCCGAAGAAATTGATGCTGTCTTGGCTACAAGCTGTATTACCTGATTTACACATTACGAACTTCACATCGGATTGGAATAGTGGAATTGCACTAAGGTAATATTTCTTTAGTTATTATTTCGTTTATCGTTTATTTTGAAAGTGGCATAAATCTACCTCTAGAATTGAAAAATCAAAAATTTTACCCATA
Organism: Maratus speciosus; assembly: GCA_963932465.1. Lineage (NCBI taxonomy): Eukaryota > Metazoa > Arthropoda > Arachnida > Araneae > Salticidae > Maratus > Maratus speciosus. Next base: position 279,573,354 of record OZ010787.1, on the reverse strand, counting down.
ACTAGGTATATATTTTTTTCCCGAAGGCATTTTATGGATGGCATTATAAAAGATATAATTATTTTGATATATTGAGAACACAACTATAAGTAAAATGAAAATCATATATTCAGTAAGCTTGACAAAATCTTGAAAAAATGAGATATGGATTTGCAGTATTTTCAAAATATGGTTAACTTTTCATATTGTTATCCTATATGATTATGGCAAAAAGTTAATTTTTCATGGACTTTATGTACAAATAATGTGTCTGCGACTTTTAAATTCATAAATAAAAAATTGAGGTCTTTTTAGTGGTTATATTTAAATATTTTAAAAGCACGCCCAAGAAACAAACTTGTTTTGTTACCTTTTACTCTTTCAATAAATTATGCAACATTGAAAATATTTCAGCTTGCAAGAGTTGATTTCTCGAACATAATTTGATGAAAATGACTTTTTCTTTTGCATTACAAAATGAAGAATTCCCAATAAAAATAACCCTCTGAAAATAATGTTAATGTTCTTTGAACATTTGTTGTAATTCCTAGATTTTCAGCTCTGAAAATTACGCATTTTGCGTTGTTATGAAGTTATGTTAATAATGTAGCGAACCGTCGAAGGCTCCAATGGATGTATACAGCGGAATTACTTGCATAGATTTATTCACACATAACTTATTTTACTTAGGTTACAGATACAAGCACGACACAACATCACATAAACATAAGTTTCAATATGAGCTCTTGTTCTAGGTTAATTTCGGTTACAGTTAATGTCCTAATACCACATCTCCCTTTCTTCAAAGATTCAATTTCTGCGGAGGGCGAACAACTCTTCCACTTCTGGTGATATACTGATCTTGATGCTTTCGTGGAGACAGAGAGTTACGTTTATCATTGTTACAGGATGGATGAAGATTCTGAGAGCTTTGTTTCGTTGGACTAGGAACTTTCTGTGGTATTGGAAACTCATTACTGGAAACGTCTGGTTGAAGATCATCCACATCATCAGTTTCCGGCTGGAAATTAGTTGATGGAACAAGATGCATTCTGTTTCGACGATATACCCTTTTTCCAGATTTGACTATGTACGAACGTGGATAATCTAATCTCTGCTGAACCGTACCAGTAGCTCGCTTGTCTGTGATCCACACTCCATCTCCAACATCAAGATTACTAAGGTCTCGTACCCCGTGACTTTTGTTATAGTTTTCTCTTTGCCGTTCTATTCTCTTCTCTTCCTTCCTTTGAAGTTCAGCCCTGTTTTCAATTTTTGGCTCCAGTTGAGATCTTGCAATTGGCAGTGTTGTCTTAATACGACGATTCATGAGAAGCTCCGCCGGACTGAGGCCATTCTCTAATGGTGATGCTCTATAAGCCATTAAAGAAAGGTAAGGGTCTTCAGCTTTTTTGAGTCGCATCTTAATGGTTTTTACTGCAGATTCAATGAAACCATTACTTTGAGGATACCTAGGACTTGATGTGATATGACGAAATCCATAAAGCTTTGAGAATTTTGAAAATTCAGATGAGTTAATTGGCTCAAATTGTGGACCATTGTCAGATCTAACCACATTAGGGATCCCATGTCTGGCAAAGATTGATTTGCAGTGGAGAATTACTTCCTCCGAAGTTAATCTTTCCAGTTTGGCGATTTCTGGATATCTTGAGAAGTAATCGGTCACGATTAAGTACCAAAATCCATAAAGCTTAAAAAGATCCATGCCCACAGTTTCCCATGGTCGTTCAGGAAATTCGGTAGGGATAAGTGGTTGATGGCGATAAGTGGTCTCCTTGATACATGATGTGCAATTCTTTATCATTTCTTCAATTTCTCTATTTATTCCAGGCCAATAGACAGATGATCTTGCTCTTGCACGACATTTCGTAATTCCCAAATGTCCTTCATGAATTTGTTGCAGAACCTTTTTTCGCTGACAGGCAGGAATGATGATTCGACAGCCCTTCATTATGAGTCCATCTTGGATCGATATTTCATATCGATGATTCCAGTAAGGTAGACAACTTGGTTCTATATTTTTCCTTGATGGCCAACCATTCAGGATTAAATTTTCTAGTTCTTTGCATGTTGCATCAGACTTTTGGGATTGTCGTAATTCTTCTAATCTGTTGCATGAAGCGGGTAATGAGGAAATTACCATACGAATATAAGCATCAATTTCTTCCTCCAATTCTTCAACATTTTCTCTAGTTTCTTGAGGTTGTCTTGACAAGGCATCAGCTGCATAAAGTTTCTTCCCTGGTATGTGGAATATAGAATAAGAATATCGCATCATCCTCATCTTCAGCCTTTGCAACCGTGGAGATAAATCTTCAAGGTTTTTCTTTGAGAAGATTGGAATTAGAGGTTTATGATCGGTTTCTAACCTAAAGTGAGTTCCAGTTAGGTAATCTCGAAATTTCTCACAACTCCAAGCTAGAGCAAGTGCCTCTTTTTCTATTTGAGCATATCTCTTTTCAGTAGGTGTGAGTGTTCTGGATGCATATGCCACGACTGAAATTTCTCCATTTTCTTGTTCTTGCCTCAAGGTGGCTCCTATTCCATAAGAAGAAGCGTCTGTTGTGACAATTGAAGTTTTCTGTGGATTATAAACCTTTAAAACAGGTTGAGATGTCAGGACATTCTTCCAGTTTTGAAATGCTTGTTTTTGAGGTTCATCCCAGACAAACTCATTCTTTTGACTTAACATAGATGTTAACGGTGAAAACATTTCTGCAAAATTTGGAACAAATCTAGCGAGGAAATTTGCCATGCCTAGCATTTGCTTTAATTCCTTTTTGTTCTTTGGTGGTGGATATTCTTTCACTGCTCTAATTTTATCTTCATCAGGATGGATGCCTTTGTCATCAATAATATGTCCCAAGAATTTGATTCTCTTGACTGAAAACTTACATTTCTTGTCATTTAGAGTAATACCAGCTTCTTTAAGCTTGTTCAGAATAATCCCCAGTCTTTGGTCATGTTCACTCTGATCGCTTCCCCACACTAAGATGTCGTCCATGTGACAAATAGTACCTGGGATATTTTCTAGCAGCTGTGACATTCTACGTTGGAAATGTTCTGGTGCAGATGAGATTCCAAAAGGTAATCTTAAAAATCTGTATCTTCCAAAAGGAGTGATGAAAGTCGTGAGATATGACGAAGATTCATCAAGTGGAATTTGCCAAAAACCTGAATTAGCATCCAACTTTGAAAAAATTTTAGCACCTGTCAGTAAATTCAATGAATATTCCACTGAAGGCAATGGATGAAATTCTCTTTCCACAGATTTGTTTAACTGGACTAAGTCGGCACATAAGCGAACAGTACCATCACTTTTAGGAACGATAACGACCGGTGAACACCATTCTGTCGGTTTGGTTACAGGAACAATAACATTTTGTGCAATCATCTTCTTGATTTCCATTTCAGTTTTCTTCAGCAGTGGAATTGGTATCCTTCTTGGAGCTGAAATAGCAAACGGGACAGAGTTCGGCTTAAGCTTAATCGTATAACAACCTTTCAGTAACCCCAGGCCTGTGAACAGTTCAGGAAAATCTTGCTTAGGACTTATTGTGATTTCTGAAATATTCGGTCCCAATCCAAAAGCTAGTATCGCAGGTTTTCCCAATAAGTAGCTCTGCAGTCCTTCAATTACATGGATTTCTTCGGTTATTTTCTTTTCCTTGTATTGGATCTCCTCAATAAGTTTTCCTGTGTGTTTTAGTATTTTCCCATCCGGGCCGCAAAGCTTTTTGTCTGGTTTTAAGATTTTCGAATCCTTTAAAATCGATGAAGTAGCAGGAATAACAGTGTGATCTGCTCCGCTATCTATTTTGAAGCGAATGGTTTTACCTTTTATTTGAATAGGTACTGACCATAACAAATCATTACTATTATTAGAGCGTGTTTCCCTAATTGTTCCTAAGAATGAAATTTCAGATTTACTTTCATTTTTCCTACAAACTCGTGCATAGTGCCCTAATTTGGAGCATTTCAGACATTTAGCATCTTTTGCTGGACATATTTTTCTGTTATGTGTAGATTTACCGCACCATTTGCAAAGATCAAAGGGTTTTGGATACTCTTTATTCCCATTACTCCTTTTATCACTTTCTTTAAACCGTGGATTTTGAATGGATACCCCTCTCTTAAAATTCAACTTTGTTTTGTTTACATTAGAAACTCTATGGACAGAAGCATTACTAGAAGTAAGAATCTCTTGTTGCTTTTTAATTGATTCCGATAACCGTACTTTTTCTATAGCTTTGCTCAAAGAAAGGTCTGGATCCAATTGTAATTTCTCACTTAATGATTTATCTCTAATACCGACAACTATTCTATCGCGTATCAGTTCATCATGAAGAACTCCGTAATCACAATGCTCAGCTAGTGAATAAAGTGAAGTTATAAAATCATTAACAGATTCCCCTTGGTTTTGAATGCGTTGATTAAACTGCGCCCGCTCGAAAATTGTGTTTTTCTTTACTATAAAATGATCATCAAAATGTTTCAGAACAATGTTATATTTCTGCTGGTCATCTTCCGACAAGTTAAAAGACGCAAAAATATCTTCTGCTTTATCTCCCATGAGATAAATAAGAGAATTTACCTGTTCTACATCTGTTTGATTTTTTAAACCCGAAGCGAATCGATACCTTTCGAAACGTTGCTTCCATTTTAACCAAAGTGCCGGTGATGAAAAAGTAAATGATTCTGGCGGTGTAACCTGATATGAATTTCTATACTCTATATCTTTAGACATTTTAATTCTTAATAAATGAATACATATGTGTCGTATAATTATGCAAGAAAAGGAAACTTCTTACTTTAAGATATGAATCCGTTTTCAGTATTCAACTGTAGTAAACATCGTTTTAACCGACTGCCACCATGCGTTGTTATGAAGTTATGTTAATAATGTAGCGAACCGTCGAAGGCTCCAATGGATGTATACAGCGGAATTACTTGCATAGATTTATTCACACATAACTTATTTTACTTAGGTTACAGATACAAGCACGACACAACATCACATAAACATAAGTTTCAATATGAGCTCTTGTTCTAGGTTAATTTCGGTTACAGTTAATGTCCTAATACCACACATTTTACCTTTCAGATGAATTCTAAAAAAATTTCTCAAAAGGTCTTCATAAATTGGTTGCTTAATTTTTAGTCTTATTCAGTGAGATATTGAACCTATCTACTTTAATATAATTAAGGTTTTCTGCTTGAGTGTCGTAATGGCAAATTCAATTAAATTAAAGCTTTAATATTTTATCTCACTGCCTATCTTTTTAATGCTACTTTATATGGGTCGCAATTTTTACAGGCGTGTCCTTGTTAAAAATCATTTACACACTGTCATGCTTAAAACTGTGCGTAAAACCATGGTAGAAACTAATATAAAATAAACACTACTTTAAATGATAACTAGCTTCATTATTCTAGAAATTAGAAAATAAAGTTTCAAACAGTTGTCTAGCATGTCTAGCATTTAATTTTATTTTCCACAGTTTAAGTAATGTAAACATCATTTTTCACAGTTTGAGTACGTAAGCATTATTTTTTATTATTTCGTTTTCAAAAAGGCCATAAAAACAAAATTATATTTCATTAAAATAATAAATCGCCATAAATGCTTGATTAGGGATTTAACGAATTACTATAGGTTACTATGCTACACTATTTTCTGATGAGTTAAGAAAATACAAGTAGTGAGTTTTCCATCTGAGCGAAAATGTGCCCAGGCTGGGACTCGATTACTGAACCTTTCTCTTCAATTGGCAATGCCCTTCCAACTGAGCTATCTAGACGACATCCCAGCAAAAATAATATTCTCTCAGATAGCCATTTTGTAATAACATCTGGTATGCTATTTGAAACAGTTCAACAGAAAAAATCACAGGTAAAAGAAGTCCAATAAACTATGGATGGGTAATTACTCATTAATATTTTTTAACACAATCAGTTAATAAACTATGGATGGTAATTACTCATTAATAATTTTTAACACAATCAGTTGATTAATGTTAAATTATTGATGAATTAAGGAATGTTGTATCAAATATGAACTTCTATTAACAGAGTCAATACCTTTGCACTGATACATTATATAGGTTATGTTCTTTATTACTGTTACTAATACGTTTTTGACCGTGGATGTTGGCCGTCCTTTGATACTCAAACATTTTCGACCAGGGACGACAAGATGACCTATGGCATCTTCCGATAACTGAACGTAATTGATAGAGTATTATGTAATTTATTTGTGGTCATTCATTTCTCATTTCTTTCTGTGATCTTGTGCATGCTATAGAGTATATATTAGCTGTATAGTAAAGAGTATATATTAGCTGTATATTCTAGAGTATATATTAGTTGTTAGAGACTATATCTAAGTTATAGAGAAAAATTGAATCCATGCCTACAGAAATGTTGTAAGTGAAAAATCATACTTTTCGATTATATTATGATGCATAAATCTCAGATACATATTTATCTACTTTCGACACATTATTAAAAATCACAAATAAACGATAAACACAATTAAGTTGATATAATCCTAAGTCAACTACACGTTTCTTATCAGAAGGTGTCACATGACGTCCCCGATCTACAACGTATTTATATTGAAAGATGGCACACCGCGTCTCCTATTAAGAATGTATTAGATTATGTGGCAATTAACAAATTTTAACGTTTAATATACCCGACCATAAGTGTGTAAAACATATAATTGGTTAAGCATTTAAAAAAAAAATTGTATATACGTTATGGGTATGAAGCTGGTATGAAAGTTACCTTTTACTACTTTAATCAACTTTAAATTTTCTACTCCGATTTTAAATTGAAAATAAAAGAGCTGATTTCCATTTTTTAAGCCTTTTAATGAAGTAATTAAATAATTTGTTAACTAATTTGCATTAACTAAAATTTCACCTTTTTAAATTCACTTTCACAATTTTCCGAGTCTACAGAAGAAAGATTCCAACTACAAAATGGTAATGCTTAATACACAAATTAGAAAAGTCTTGACTAAAATATATTTCTTATATACTTAATATACTTTATATACTTAAATAAGTGGTATTTCCTCTCCTTCCCATTATCTTTAAGCATAGAAATCAGTTTTTAAAAATTTTCTAAAATCTAAAATTCCTCAATTTTTATGAATTACATGATATTACATTGCTAAATGGTTTTGAATGCTTAGCCTTTTCAGTGGTGAGAATTGTGTGACACAACGAACTGGAGCTACTCGAGCGTTTAAATATCCTCGGGCTAGGAGATAATACTTTGCCTTCCTCCCTTCTTCTGCATACAATTGAAATACTTGAATGACTGTCAGAAGAAATTAGTTTATCATACTTTAAGAGTATCGCACTTGGTTTCCTCATTTTTACTCTTGATGTTGGCCTAAAAGCTTATTATCCTTTATACTTCTATTAAACTTTAGATCTTCGCGAGTTATAATTTTTGACCTGAGCATAGAAAAACGTTAATGACTTAGACACTTTAATCAGAGGTATTTTTTTTATTCCATAAAAACAATATTTTAATAGATAATTAGTATTTTGGTGTGAAAGATGATATGTATATCTCACACTAAAATCAATCTAGGATGAAATGAATTAATTGAAGAATATGGCACATGCATATCATTTTAGATTTTAAGATGACGTAACATTTTATTGCGTCATACTTAAATACAGACATTATTAATTTATCAAACTTTAAAAATATAGAATTTGAGCCATTAGTTGCCGAGTTACGGACATATATAGACATTGGGATAGAATCCAAGATGGCCGCCATTTGGTAAAAATTAATGGACCAATTTTCAAAAGGCTATATCTCAGCCAATTGCAAAAATTATTTTTAAATTTCAGATTTGAGAGTTTCACTACTATGTCTGTCTATGGTAAAAATTAAAAAGAAAAATCTGAGACTATGGTGCAACACCCATTGGTTAAATTCCTGTGGAATGACCCAAATAGTATTTTGTTATCAAAAATATTATAATTAATCTAAGATAAAAGTAATTAGCTTAAGAACGTGAGTATCTCACTTAGTTTTCTCATGTTTTTCCTTGACGTCCGCTTAACCTTGTATGGCGGTGGTTCATTTTTTGCGCCACTTAATTTTAATCCACACCAGAATTTTGGATTGTAAATTTCCCTTTTATTAAGTACTTGAAGAAAAGATTTTACTTATTTTAAAATAAATTTGTTTGGCAGTTGTGGTGTAAATTCATTTTTTTTTTAGCATTTTACAAATAGAAGAACTTTGTCCCTGAAAGGGTTAACAGCTTATTGGCTGTTGTATTTTTGAAATGGGCATATTTTAAAATCCATGTTTTTTTTCAATTTTGGATTTTCTGCGTGAACCATATTTTGTGACCTGAGTTAGCCATGGAGGCTTTTTTTTATATATAAATCTATTTAAAACAGTGTTTCTCGACCTCTTTTACTTCACGGCGCACTTAAACCTAGCATTAAACTTGTGCGGCACACTAAAATTATGATGACTTAAAAAAGGAAGAATTATCTATCATTAATCATTACATAAGAAATGATTACATATAACTTTTAATTTTTTTTATTAACACAAAATAGGCAATCCAAACCGAATAAAGGAAAAGAAAATTAGTTTAAATAAAATTCTTATAACCTTTTTTTATACACTTTTCTTTAATATGCATTAACATTTATAAGCAGACGAAACATTGTTTTAAGCACCTTTTTAGCACTAGTTTCGGTATCATTCAGCAAACCGTCATCAGTGCAAATAAACAAGGAATTTCCCCATATATATGGAGGAGAAGCGGATTCGAGGTATATTATATTGATCAATAGTAGTGCAGGAAATTACAGGCAACAGCCAGTCTGAAATTCTATAGGAAAAGGAACTGGTAATGTGGAAAATGAGGAAAAGTACCTTAATTTGTCACATTAGCATTTAAAGAGATATCTGAGTTTGACTTTTTTAAAAATTAGAATACTTTCTGCGTAAGATAAAATCTTCGAATAGGCATATTCTTAAATCATTTTCAACGATCTTTTCTACTGCATTTTAAATTGTAATCTTTTCCCTTCAGGATACATAATTTTTTTTTCTGAAAGAATTTATCTCAAGAGACGTAAGTAGGGCTTTCTTGCTTATCATTATATTGAGTAACAGAATAAAAATCTCTCAAATATACCAAATTTGCGACACTAAACCTTATTTCAAAGTAAATCGTTATAATATGAAATGTCGGATTACAGTTTGGAATTTTCGAAAATTTAATGGAATTTGGCTTAAGGGTTTCGCGGCACACCCGAAATCTTTTCGCGGCGCACTACTGTGCCGCGGCACACAGATTCAGAATCACTGATTTAAAAGCTATTTTAATAAATAATTAGTAATTTTGTTTTATAAAAATCTAGTATTTCATACTAGAATCCACCTAAATTTAAACTAATATTGTAAGAATGCGGCATACAGCTACACATTCATAGTTTTTTATTTGGCGTAATATTTTATTAACCGTTATACTTCAAAAAGTACTTCATTCAAATTAGTTTTCGATTTTATAGGTTGATCTATTTATTTCATGTAATGTCATTGAAATTACCGTTAAAAATATCCTTTTGTTGTTCGACTAAAATTCTTCTATGAAACTGAATGTCCAGAGTACAACTATAACATTAACAGAATAAACATATAACGACATTAAATATACATTTAAACACAATATTACACAATATATTTAATTAAACACAGCCATACTCACACGTATATATATATATATAGCCCTGACAAAAGTAAATGATTTATGAAAATTATGAAAAAGAGGGTGCAAAACAACAATAAAAATCCATGAAAATTTATAACTAAAAAATAATAAACAAACCACTCCCTGCTCATCAGAAAGTGGGAGGAGTGAAAAAAGCAGGTACCAAAAACAGAAATTGGATCCTCACAGGTTTTGCAAGATATGGCCAACCCACATACTCCAAAAGTATAAAAATCAGCAAATAGACTTAAACTTTCAAAAACACAACAGAACAGAACAAAACTACTTTAAAAATATTAACGAATCAAAACTGCTTTAAAAACATAAACAACCAACCAATTCAAAATCAAAAAAACCAAATTTAACTTATAAAACGTAAATAAAAATTAATAAAAATTCTAATATAACTAAATCATTAAGCAATTAAAAGCATTGAACATGTGAGAAGGCCATACCCCCACCTTGACCCGTGAAGACCTGAAAAAACTTGCTACCTTTAAAATATCCACTATGTTCCACTTCTCTCCAACAACAGGAGTTGCAAGTAAGGCCATAATCCATGTTAGACCAGCGTCATTCAGACTTGTCTTTCCGTTATCTTCATAATCATAAATTTCTTTCCATATCACCCCAGTTTCTACTTGAAGTTCATCAACATGCAGACGTTCTTAAGAAGACTTTAATCCACACCTTTCATATATTCAAGCAGTTACATTGGCATCCATTACGGTGTTTGGCCACTTAGCTGTTGCCACTTAAAAAAAAATTTTTCAAGCTGATTTACATAATGAAAAATAAACTGGTATGGAAATAAATTATTATAAAAAAGATTAGCAGTAAATTTAAAAATCTGTGAACTCAAAAATTCTCTATTACTACAAATTCTATAAAATCTATTAACTTGTCCCACAATAATGTTGATAAAAGCCTTTTTACTTAAATTTGAAAACCAGTGTGGCATTGATTGAGTATCAAAAAAAAAAAAAAAAAAAAATCCCGTTTATCAAAAAGCTTAACTAATATATTGCTGTCTTTAATTAAAATGTCTAAATCCAAGAAATTAACATGTAAACTATCAACAGAAGCCTTATTTAATTTTAAACATGGAGGATAGATATCGTTAATCGATACCAAAAGTTTGTCATCAAGAGTTGAATATGCTGAATTATGTAAAACGGTAAGATAATGTGTTACAGAAGATATCAGAAAATTTAACTGTGATCTTGTCAAGAAAGTTCTGGAAGATAACAAAAGTTTAAAATCAGTACGTACAAACTAAGTGTTGGAAATAAAGGTATTTGTGCACTAAAGAAGGCAAATGGAACAATCACCAAAATCAATAACGAAATAGTACACATTGTCGGAAAATCCTATAACGATCTATATAAATGTGAATATCACAGGGAAATCAACCTACGTGATCCACGGGGAAACTTAACAGAAACTGAAGAGATAGTCCCAGTGGTGACAGATGAAATTTTGCAAGCCATTAGATCTATGAAAAAAGGTAAATGCCCTGGCGAAGATGGAATTACAATTAAACTTATCAAAGAAGCAGGAGAAGAATTTGCAAAAATGTTATCCTTACTGTTTTCCAAATGTCTCGATAAGTCAGATGTACCAGAAGATTGGAATAATGCTACGATGGTGCTACTTTACAAGATAGAGGAGAACGAAAACGTTAAAAACTACCGTCCAATCAGCTTGCTATCAGCGATTTATAAAATGCTCACCAAAGTTTTAACGACAAGACTTGAATTAGCTCTGGGCTCAGCTCAACCTAGAGAACAAGCAGGAATCCGAAGTGGATTCAGCACAGTGGATCATATCCAAACGGTAAGGGAACTTATAGAAAAACATAAGGAATATAATTTACCTCTCTGCCTTGCTTTTATAGATTAAGAAAAAGCATTTGATTCGGTCTACACATCAGCAGTAGTAAAATCTCTGGAGAACATTGGTATAGACAAACCTTATATCAATATCATAAAGAAGATTTACAAGAAAGCAACAACAACCATCCGTTTGGACAAAGGGAAGGCGAAGATCAAGCTTGGAAAAGGGGTAAGACAAGGGGACACCATTTCGCCTAAACTTTTAACCGCTGTCTTAGAAAATATTTTCAAGAAGCTGGATTGGGAAAACAAAGGGACTAGAATAAATGGGGAATACCTAAGTCCACCACCGATTCGCTGACTAAATTTTAATTTTCAATAACAGCTCTGAAGAATTTGAAAATATGCTAAAAGATTTGGCAGAAACTAGCATTAATGTGGAATTAAAAATAAATTTGGAAAAGACTAAGGTGATGTTCAATTCACTTGCATCAAGAAAGAAAATCGTCTACAACAACACTGAGATTGAAGAAGTGCAAAGTTATGTGTACCTTGGACAGAAAATATCATCGGATAGTAGTATCATGAATGGAATCAATAGAAGAATAAGAAATGGATGGAGTACTTTTGGGAAGAACAATATTATTCTGAAGAGTAACATGCCTCTTTGTTTGAAAAGAAAGGTGTTTAACCAATGTGTTTTGCCTGTATTAACTTATGGAGCAGAAACATGGACGCTAACAAAACGGATGGTACAAAGATTACAAACAACACAGAGAAGTATGGAAAGATGTATGCATATAACTAAGTATAACTAGAAGAGACAGAAAGAGAATAACCTGAATAAGAAGTCAGGCGAAAGTTTTTGACATCATTGAAAGAATTAAACGGCTAAAATGGAAATGTGTTGGGCACATTGAAGAAGATAAGACAATAGATGGAGCGCAAACACCCTAAAGTGGTATCCCAGATATGTAAAACGACAAAGGATACGACCTCAAGTACGATGGAAGGATGAAATCAGAAAAGTGGCCGGTGTTAATTGGATGACTAAAGCATTAGACAGGAGACATTGGGAAAATCTGGGGGAGATCTATACCCATCAGTGGATTGAAAACTGTTGATGATGATGATGATATGAAACTCAGGTGGTTTCAATATCCCCACCTTGCTATACGTAATTGACGCCGCAGTACTTAATTGAACTTCTCCCGGCCAAACTATAACTGGCAGACAATCTTAACCAATGATTTCAAAAGAAGCGAAAACTGTGCAGAATTTTCCCAATGTTTTTTTTTTTTTTCAATGTATTGCTGGCTCTGTGAACAGAGATCTGGGAAGATGGGAGGCCTAGTTAATAGAAACTGTACTCTACAGAAACATTTGCTATAAGATGAGTACGTGGCATGTAAAATCCAATATTAAGAGAAGCACCAGAATGAATTTAGCATACACCAATTTCAATACTACATAAGAGAGGCCCTCTTTTAAACATATTTATTTATTTATGCCTAAGTGGAGCAAGATCACCAGATTGACGTGGCAACGAGTATATTCGTCTTTTCATACCTGTCATCGTTTATGTTTTTTGTTACTAGAAATTTAAAAAATAATCTTCGCCTTATTTAATCACATATTTTTGGGATGCGAAGATGATTTTTAAAATATAATGGTAAAAAAAATTATAAAAAGTATTTTAATGTTAAATTGTCGGTCAAAAATGTTCGAGACAGTATGAAAAATGTGTAGAAATACGCATGCTTAACATTGTTACTGTCCTTTGGTTACTTCTTATTTTTCTCTAAGGAGTGCGGTCTTCTTATGAAGTTTTAAAATTGGTGCATGCTAAATTTCTTCTTATTACCGATGCTTCTTTTTACATTGAATTTAAGATATTTACAAAAACTATTTATATGCACATTTTCTGTTTGCCTGTCTAATAATCATGTAATAATCATTTCTCCAAAATTAAAAAAACAGAAGAAAAAAATTCTGGTTCCGCCTCTTTTATTAGAAGATATATGATTTTGGAAATCTACATTTTTTTTTTTTCTAAATTAGACATTAATAATCAAAGAATATTTATATAGCTATATTAGTTTACATAATAATACATTTTTTTAGAAGTTTCCTTCTGTTTCAAGGTTTATTAGAAATTATTTGATTTGGAAATCTAGGTTATTGTCAAAATTATCCAAAAAATATTTAAATAAAGATTTTATTCAACATCCTGCTTACAAACTTCTTGTAGTAAAAGACATTTTTAACGCTCAATTATAGATTTATTCAACCTTTGTAAGGGATTTAAAAAGAAAAAATTCCCCCGTTTAAACGAAAAATGGAAATTCATTATTTTTATGTCGCTTGCATAGGCGAGACGTTGGAATAGAAAATAAGTACTTTATATTTAAGATAAAAAAAGTAAGCAATGAAGCAATAACAAATTTTCTAAAGTTTACATTACCAATAAAAATGTATTGAGTTTGAAATATGATTACAAATTCAATACACATCATAAGGTTTCAGTTAAAAATGATTTCATTATTTTGAATTGCGATATTATATAACAAAACGAAACCATTCAGCTGCTCTGAATCATTCTAATTGTTCAAAATACTATTTTGCCTTTAATTCATTTGTTTATTGGTACTGCTCCTCTGACTAAAAGATCTTAGTTTAGTCATTTCATCTTTGTTTACCCCATTTTAAAAAGCACTGGTTTAAGAGAGTTCTGAAAATGGCCATTTTGAAAACTGGAGTTTCTCGGGTACTTCATCTTTTGGTCAATTTTAGAAACGATATTTTGGAACGGTTTAAAATTGATAAGTGTAAGCTACAGCCCACAGTCTATCTTTTTCTTTCTCTCTTAGTGTTTAATTGTTTTAAGTCACTTGGGAAGAATATATTTTATAACTTTTTGAAAATCATCACAAGTAAAGAAAATTAAACATTAAATTTCGAAATCCAGAGAGGGTCAATGGCCCTCTCCTGCCCTCTTTTACCGGTGTCCATGCCAAGAAATCGAACGTTTGGTCGAATTTAACCATGTTCAAACAGCTGCAATTGGTGCACTTGTCGATAAGCAACTTTCTTATTAACGGTAAAACACATTGAGGTCTACATAATTTAAATTGTAGTACAAGAAATTTAAGAGCTTTTATATATTTTTTTAATATTAATTTCTGCTCATGAGTTTTAAAATTGTACACAGTATTTTTAATTAATGGATGCAATTGCGAGGTGATTTAAGGGTTGAAAGAAAGGACATTTTTATTATGCTATTTCCGTTTCTTTGTTAAATATTTAACCTTAACTGGTGCCTCTCAGTTCTTGAGGTAAAAACATTTTGGTTGAAAGTCGCATAACCAGAACTTCTCTATAAATCAAGCATGCATGACTGACGCGCATGAATGGTATACCTCATGAATGTAATGAATAAAGTCCATATTAAGTTTTTCATGAGATCCGTAAAGAAAAAAATAAGTTTGCTAACTATTAGAAATGTATATAATTTAAAGCATGGGACACACAAATTCTAAAGCACACGAGAAATAAATGCAGAATAAGGCTATAAAATAACCTGTCTTTCAGTTTATTGCATATATCTATCTCTTTATACATTTGTTATAAGAAAATAATAATAATAATTTTTATGCTAAATAGATAAATGAAATAATTATTAGTTGAAGAAATTATTCATCAGTTTAGTTTTATTTTTACTCGTAATCTTTGAACCAATGACAAAAAGGTTACTAGCTCTCTGAGCGGTTTGGGCGTATTTTTCCGTTTGCCAAAAACAAATTTAATCTGTTGTGGACAAAAATATATTAAACATAATTGTATTTCAAGATATGTATCAAATAAAGGGGAATGAAGGGTATTTTAGAAACAAGCAGGGAAAGAAAATGTTAATTACGATTATTTTTATAAGCAATTTTATGGAAATACAGGAAAGCCCACAAGACGCTCGGAGGGCTAGATAAAGTTATCACTATACATTTATGACAAATATTTATATGAAATTTTTAAGCGATGAATAAAACCGATTTCAAGATTGTTTCCAAACTTGTTTCTTGTTAGTTGCGTAATTTTGCGAGAATGATTTGCACAACAGACTGTTTCTTGCGACAAATCTTTGTTTTTAACAGTCACTTTAAATTTCATTGTTGTCAATATAGCTCATTTTGACGCGCAGTAGACGATCGATACTTTTATATTTACATATAACGTAAAGCGAGGAGAGTTCGCGCGGTAGGAGAGATTGCGCACAAAGAGATTCGACGGTAAGGAGTAGAGTGCTCGCGCAGCGACTCCAGGTAGTTGTACAACAGCATTAGTGCAGTGTCTACATGAATGTGCATATTGATTGTTCCAAGCGTCTTGGATAAAGCAGTGCTATTTTCTTTTGTTTTCCAAAGTAAGTGCTTGAATTTTCATAACTGTTCGTCAGAATTTTTATAGAACGTCAGTAATACAAAATATTTTGAACTTAAACGATTTCTTATAAACTACTAACTTGGACTAAGTATGCAAACACCAGCAATTCATTTTAGAAGAGGCCATGTTTAAATAATAGGCCGCGCAACAAAATAGGAGAGTTTGCGCATCTGCTACTTAGGAGAGATGGCGCATTTCCCCATAAGTTTAAGTGCTAGGAGAGATTACGCAGCTTATTGATAAATTTTTATGAATTGCAAATTACATGTAAAATATATGAATGCATCAGTTTTGAAATATTTTCGAAAAAACACATGATTATCAAAACTAAATTTGGCAACAAATTAATTTGCAAAAAAAAAAAAAAAAAAAAAAAATACTTTTGCAGATGAAAATTTTATTAATAAATTAATAATACAGTTGTTATTAAATTAATTTTATGTAATTATTTTTGTTAATAAATTAATAATATATTTGTTAATTTAATTAAATATTTATATATATTTTTTAATTTATGAACAATTAATTTGCTAATAAATTAATTTTGTTAACTGAAATAAATTTTCTAATAGAATGTTTTGGAAAAGCTTTCACCCATTCCAAATAGTGTAATGCCATCGAAATAAAAAGGAAACAGAGTGCAACTAATGTTACTGATCCACAAAATATACATGAAAAAAGACTTAAGAAGGATGCCGCTAAAAAAACAGCTGAAGATAAGGTGCTTCCACAAAAAGTGGGATAAAAAAACTCAAGAAAAAAAACCGAAGGTCAATGAGGATTAGTGCACTGAATGTCTGGAACTGTACCAGGAGACAACATCGACAACTGACTGGATTCAATGTATTGTTTGTTGCAGGTGATTGCACGAAAGATGCACGATTTACAACAATAAGAGCATCGATTGTGGACGACGACAACTTCGGTTAGCAAACAAAATACAATGAAACTGTGGATATGAAAATGAAGTAATTTTCAAGTTAAACATGTGATCAACTAGATTAATGTTATTTTGTAATCTTAGTAGGGCTTGCTTTTTCTGATATTTTAATCTTCTTAAATTAAAATTTTTAACTGTTGTTAAAATTCTTTCTTTTATTTATTATTTAAATATTTGGTTGAAATATTCACTTCTAATACAATAATGTTTCCTCACAAAAACCTTTCAACAATGTCGATTAAGTGTAATTATTATTGTTAACAATTTAATTATAGTTATTATTAATAACAATCTCTTCTACCTATGTGCGCAATCTCTCCTATACCCATGTGCGCATTCTCTCCTACCCTGTAAGGAGAGATTGCGTAAAATAGTTTTCTTGGTTTTATTACTGCTGTTCTATTAAATTACAGTATAACAACAAAATAACAATGGAAATGCATAAAAAACAAATGAAGTCAAAATTATTCATGCATAGTTTAGCAAAATATTAATATTTAGATTTTTTATTATTATTCTTTTGAAATGTGCGCAGACTCTCCTCGCTTTACGTTATAAAAACGTTATACGACACGACGATTGTTTTAAAAATATAATGTTGTACTGTGTTTTTTAACAACATTTTGGAATTTCTAGGCAATTGGCCAAGAAAGCAAAATTAAAAACAAAAGAGAAAATCATGCATCAGGCTTAGGTTATGGAACACTTTCCAGCAATAATTGAATATTAAGAAATTTTATTTTTTCATGGGATGAAATGAGATATCTAAATAAGCAAGTTAAAAATCATATAACTCAGTAAAAACTACTGTTTAAAACTTACTGTCCATATCCTGTTATGTCTGCGAATTTTTTCGTGCAGCCTTATATATGATCTATAGTATTTATACATATCACTTAATACGCTAAAAATTAGCTAAGTTTAAAAATGCATTTTACAGTTGAAAACGCACTTCCAACAATTATAGATTATAGTAAGTCCTGTAACCGAATTATTTTCTGCGTTTCTGTAAATGAACGAGAAATACAACGCACTCCATAATCTATATAAAACAAGCTGTATTGCACCTCAGTAATCCTTTTTATTTCATTATGTTTGAAGTAATATAATATTGCTAAAATGCACCTCAGCCGATTCTCCTCCCACACGTAGGTTATAATTTAATGGAATTCTTTTGTGCATTCCCGAGAAAGCTTGTTGTGGTCCATCTCAATTATGCATATCAATCTTATTCGGTGCGTTCGTAATTATATAAATACGTAGCACCTATAGTCGTCGTTTGGTCCGTCCATCTGTCGGCATATAACAGCGCAAAACTACCCAACCAAATGGTTTGATTTTAATATATATAATCGTAGCAGAATTTTGTCGAGTTATTTCAAATTTTATGAAAATCGAATCAAAACTTAAAAGATATTAATAAAAGTTTTCTCCATTTTATTAAATCCTATCATACGTAATTAATTCAATGATATTTCATGATAGGTAATGATTCTAGGTTGCCATGGTGATTACGTACTATTTAAGATGGAGTCATACTATTTCCGTGTTACTGAATTTAATATGTATAATCGTAATAAATTTCGTTTTCATTTTTGCATAAGAGTGCAACAGCTGTTGCACCAAGGTCTGAATATTTATAAAACTAATTATAGTACGGACCTCATTTGCCACGTTTGATGTACAATTTCTGATTTTTTATATTTGAAATACGGTAATATCAATATAATGCGCCGTAAAAGATTTTCTCCATAGAATATAATGTAACGGAATTCTTTTATGTGTTCCTGTAGGCGGACGATAAATGCTAACACTTCATTTTCAATACTGAACGTTCTGTACTAAACCTTAACAACATATAAAAATTACGCAGCAATATGAATATATTTAAGAGAGTTAGATCATGGCCAGACGAATAGACAGACAAACCGAATTCATAAGTACTTTTCAAACATGTTGGAATATATATATAAAAAAGAGTATATGGACAAGCATACCATTTTTGAATTTTGATGAAATTTATAGTAGAACCATTACCAAAATGAGCATTTTCTACTTAATAATAATAATGATCAAAAGCGGATCATTCGGCGGGTTCAAATGTTAAATATTACTTGACTTAATTGTGATTTTATGATTTAACTCTTTACAACTTTGAAAAACTTATTCAGTATAAATTAATAACTTTTTTTTTTTAAATTTCTAATATTTTTTATAAAATTGTATTTTGCTATTTATTTATTTGTTCATCTATTGTTTTAAATTTATTTTTGATTTAGTTATTGCCTCCCTTGTCTTTGTTTCTGTCTTTTGTTTCATTTGATTCATCTTCTCTTTCTTACTGTACTTATCGTGAAATCTTGTTGTTTCCCTTTATCTTTTCTTTTCCTATTTGCTTTTCTGCCCCATTTTTCTCTCTCTTTTGGTATATCCTCTATTTCCTACAAGTCTTGCCTCTGATCTTAAAGTGGTAGTACATGCGCCTGAGGAAGAAAGATCGTCTTTAGAAAAACCTTTGGTTTTCGCTCCCCCCCCCCCCTCATTTTTGGCAAGGTGTATTTAAAAAGTTATACCCATGGTATCAATCTGGATATAATATCACACTTACATTGGAGTTTTTCTTTTTTTTTCAATTCTAAACGAGACATTGCCTAATATATCAGTTGCATAAGCTGTTAAGCGTCATAAACAACTATTTTTGGACATGGAAAATTTTTAATGTAGATAATTTTTCTATTTAAACGAAGTATTCTTTTACCTTATTTATGACATGTAAACTTAAATCGGTAAAAATGTCTATTTCATTTGTAAAACTTGGTATTTAAGTTTAACATCGTAACGTATTAAAGTTAGAGATTTAGGCATATATATATAAATATATATTTATTTTTAAATCTGAATAATCTACATAAAAAAGTTTAATCATTTCTGTTATTCACGAACGGTGTTGTCACATATTTTCCTTTTATCCAGTCGTTAGAGTACTGGTCATGAGTACATGTCCTTTGGCCACGATATTTTTCATGGTGTAGTTCCATTTCCAGTTGTAAGTAGGTCCCAGTTCTTTATTCTTCAAAAGTAAGTTGTAATCAAGCCGCGTGTTTAGTTATTGCGTGTTAAGTTATGCCATTGGATCGAAAACGTGTGATTTTAGAAAAAAAAATTATCATTTCTAGAGAATTTTGTGATTTATGTTTTAAGTTTGACTTTACAGCTTATTATAAAAATATTAATCCTTTTATTTATTTATTTAATTTTTTTAATAAAGGAATAATTGAAAAATATTGTATCTGCATTATTTAAATGACAGGAGGTTTTTTAATAGATTTTTTTTTTGTGTGTCTGACAAACTTCAAAAACAAATAATATATAAATTACACCTAGCTGCTGTACTCCAAGGAATTAGATAACAATGCTAATCATACATATGATTCAAGCAAATTGAGTTAAATAAAGTGTGTTTTTCCCAAGGGCATTAAAATTAAGTGTGCATTGTCTATTATCTCTCGCGTTGAATCACCGTATGGAATGCAACAGCAGTAGAATGTTATGAACTATGTGGATGTAGCGATGCATATCATAAAGTCTATTGAATTTTTATTTTCTTTCTTAATTGAATCACTGTGTTTTAATGGAAATGCATTAGAGGTTTTAGTATGCCTTTCCATAAAACTCTTAATTAATAAGTGGAATGTCACATTTTTATGTGACATTGAATTGAATGCCATAACTCATAACATTCCATTTTTATCCAACATCAAATAGAATCAGAAATTTTATTAAATAAAATAAGTTAATTACCCCTTTATAAGGCATTTTAATTATGTTGCTAAAATGTTGAAATTATACAATGTCAGTAGAATTTAAGAACAAAATAAATTTGAAGGCAATTAAATGCTATAGTTTTATTGAAATATTTTGGTACCAATAAGGTATTTGGTGATTGGAGTTAAATCGGATAAATACTCCCCATTGCCTTATAAAGGGTTAATAACCACACAAAAACTAGGAACGTTTTATCAAATAATTTTTCTGGTTCAAATTATGTTTGTTTGACTTAAAAAAAAACCCTAAAGGTTGGCAGCTATGAAACGAGTCATGTCACTGAAATAAAATTTGACTTTTTTCATACTGTAATCGAGGCATATTTTGTTTAACTCTTCCAGGAAAGCAACAAAATTTGGTGACTATTGCTATTTTGTTTCTTATATAATTACTTTATAATGCGTTTATATGATTTCTTAGTTACAGTCAATTTTTGAACTCATTTTTAATGATGATCACAACCGATAGAGTTCTGAGTTAAACACAATGCGACAATACAGTGCTTCTTTTTTGTATATGAACCAATAGCTGTTATTCAAAAGTTGTAAACAAACCTGAAATTCAATTAAAGAACACCGACAACAAACTTCAAGTTTAAAATTTTGAATTTTAAAAATAAAAAAGAACTCATGCAATTCCGAAAATAACAAACTTATATTATTTTACAATATATAAACCCGTCAAAAGCATCTTTAAGTTTCTAAACAAACAATTCCACGCATATATGTGTAAAATATTTTTACACCTATTCTCAGAATACATTGTTTATTTATTTTTACATATTTAGATACATTTTTAAAAAAATTATTAAAGCTCAAATGTTGAAAATTTTCAATCTTTATAGTTTTATTTTTCTTTAGAACTCTCCAAAGTTTTGAATGTACTATAATATGTCAGAACATATGCAGGAAGTATTACACTATTTATTTAGACTATTTATTTTGAACGTTACAGTAACTATCTCTCTCTTTTTTTTTCGAGAGAGAGAGAAAGGAAAAATTCTTCTGAATAAATGATATGCTTTTTTAGAGTTTCATTCATCTGACAAAACGCTATTCGTTTCAATCCCCTATCTGTCTGTCCGTCTGTCACAGAGCCTGTTTTCAGAAACTATATATGTTGGAGACTTGAAATTTTGCATAATACTTATAGCTGAACATGTCACATCAAACGACAAAACGTAAAATTTTGAAATAGTCGTAATTAACGAACGTTATTAATTAAAAACCCCAATTACAAGATCGGTAAGGCATCGGTAATAATTCAACAAAAGCATGGATTTTTTTTTTTTTTATCAAATTACAAAAACAATCTCTTCCACGGATTAAAAACAGGTGTCATTTTAATGGCAGATGAGGACTGCCGATTTCTTTAAGGCGCGATTACTTTTTTTTCTACGCATCCCAGAAATTCGAAATTAGTACCACAAGACTGGAGGAAAAATCAGCTTTCAGAAATTCTAAAAATTATCTCGACCGTACCATAAAAACTCGAAAATTCGTTAAAAATCGAGAAAAAAATATTTTATTTTCCTTCATTTGTGAAGGCGACAGATGTCTGATGGCGTTGAATTTTCTATGGTAAATAAGAGAATATAAACAGGTGCGCCTAGAGGTCAGAAACGAACACAGAATTTTTATACAGGACGAACATTTTTTTAATATAAATTTTTGAGCTACGATTTTAGTGCCATCCGACGTAAAAATTCATTCTCTTTCAGAATATGTCTTTATTTTTTAATTTCGACAATCGGAAGAGGAGATAATTAATTTTTTTGTGATTAATTCCAGAATTGCATATTTTTGCACAGCAGGCCACGTGACAGGGAAAGAGAAAGGGATATTTTTAGACTAGGGTTTGATAATCGCAGTACAAAAATTTTTAACTATTGATTTTACAAATTTGGTTGTTTGACATCCGGATGTTATTTCGTACGCTGATTCATAAAATCGAAAAAAAAAAAAAATCGGACCACAACTTTCCAATTTATGAAAAATTCGATTTTTAAACTTATAAAAGAGATGCTTTTCGCACAATTGACGGGAATTTGTTAAAATTAGGAAAACTAAAGAACCGATCGCTTTTACTGCATTGTTCAGAACGCTGTTAGATTTTTAAAAATACAGCATAACTTTTACTTATTCAATATAAAAACTTCCTAAGTGTTGATACCTCTATTTTCTAATAGTAATTTCAGCAAATATTTTAAATTCTTGCTTAAAACCATTTTTAAACTGTAACATTCCCTACCATTTTGCGTGCGTTTTTTTGACGGCGTGATGAGATAAATATTACTTATTCAATATAAAAAAATTCATAAGTGTAGATACCACTATTTTAGAATAGTAATTTCAGCAAATATCTTAAATCAATGTTTAAGACCGCCACCCTCTCGACTAATGTATCTACGTATAAGTTGTACAAAAGAGTTTCGTTCAGATACACTTTTGTTAAGAATAGAGTGCGCACCCTGATGAATTGTGGAACTAACATACAGCGATTTAGTTAAATTTAACACCGCATACCATAAGGGAAAACGAATTTTCAGCAGTTATATCGCGAATAGACAGTACTTCGGACACAGTTACTGTGTTCGAAAACTTTTGTGTCTCTCTGTAAATGAACGATAAATGGTATTCACATCATATTCTATAGAAAATATCTTGTAGCAAACCACAGTAATGTATATCAATTTCCTTATAATTGAAATAGCGTAACATAATTAAAATACACCCCAAAAAGTTTTTCTTTGTAGTATGTAACCGAATTCGTTTGTGTTGTCCTGTAAATGGAGTAAATCCTTTATACTCCATATTCTACAGAAATCATGTTTTAGTACATCTCAGAAATTCATATTAATTTGTACACTGTAATAGTGTACCATGAATATACAGTAGACAATTTTTCTCCATATACATACCATAAAGGACTATATAGGCGAATATAAAGGAGGATAAAGGAGTGTAAAGGAATTCTTTTAAATGCCTCTGTAAACGAACGATAAGTGCTGCACATACCATATTCGACAGTAACAATCTTGTAGTGCACTTAGGTGATGTATTTCAATTTAAATATGTTTGAAATTGCGTAACATCATTAAAATACTGTACAAATGAATTTTCTCCATAGACCACACTATCAGAAATAAAACTCTCACTTTTGACAATTCAGAAATCCTTGAGCTGTATTTCGTCGTTTTTGACGATCATTTCCTATCAACATCACGTGACTTTTAACGAAAGGTAAACTCTCAAATATTTGGTGAAAGATTTACTTCAATCACGGCCAGACTCAATGCATTTTAAGGAAACAGTTGCTGTACCTCCTCAAATCCTGCGATTTTAGCAAGTAGATATTTGCTTGTTTATGTTAATGTATTGTTTATGTCCTGTAATAATTTATTTTAAAACAGCACTTTTTACTGCTTTTCAGAAAATACTGAAATGGTAGTTATTGTTTCTTCCTTAGTTATTTTTTTAGCTGTTAAAATTTTTAGGAATGCTTATTATTATTTTTATTTATTTATTTATATGTTGTTCGTTATGTTTTAATTCGAAAAGAATAAATTTCCTGTGTTCTTCAAAACCATTCAAAAAGAAAATTTGGTCAATAAAATTTCAAACTTCCAGAATATCTTTTTTTTTAATTTATTTAAGAATTATATTCTGTTTTCAATCAAATTAAAAATAAACATAATTGATCCCTCTCTCCTTTATAAACAGTAAAGTATTAAAATCTTATCCCTCTACTCAAAGTGATAAAATCTCACGCAATATGCATTTCACAATTCGTTATTTGTGAGCAACAAATTAACCAGACCATATTTTAACCATTCATTGAGCAAAAAATTTTCACTAATAAATTATTTAATCAAGTCATATTATAATTATTCATTGACCATGAGAAAACCATAATAATAACTTACTTAAAACTTTCAGAAATTATAGCAGCACCGATAAAATTACAATCTACCTTATAGAAAAATAAACATGCAGCAGAATTCTTTACATCAATCTAAAAGCAAAACTTTTCAAGTCCCCAATAGCGAGGTTGGAAGAGAGTCTCCCACGCCAAAGTATGCGGGTTCGAATCACCCCGAGGAAAACGAGACGTGATTTTTTTTCTTCCCGCTGTCTGTCAATAAATAAGGAGCTTCTAAACTGTTCGATAGATGGCACCACCAGCAAACTTTTGACGAAATTTATATCGTCAAGCAAGTGAAGAAAGTAATTTCATCAACTTGACGAAATATTCGCTCGGAGCATTTCCCAGGAAACTGTTTCGTCAAAAACAAAGAAAATTTCGTGAAATCTGAGTATTCATTTCTGAGTGTGCATAATGTAACGGCATTTGTTGAAGCCCTCTGTAAACGAACTGTAAATGCTACACACTTCATTTTCAATACTAAACACGCTATGATAAACTTTAATAATATCTATCAATTATACGGCAATCCGAGTAATATTTACGCGAGTTAGAGCACGGGTAGATGACGAGACAGATAGACAGACAAACCGAATGCATAAATACGTGTTAACGATGTTGGAAACGGTTGAAAAGTATCTTACCTATAAGTTTATCTTACCCAGATAACACTTGCAATATATTGCTACGTTTCAAATGACTAAGACGCTTTTTTCACACCTGTTTTTGAGATATATATTGAGTAATTCAGCAGCTGTTAACTTTTTGTCCACGGTCATTATTTAATTTCTTGTGAAAGTAGTTGTTCTTTGAATAAAATTATAAATAAAATCACTTACCCTTTGAAATTGAATCTGGTATAAGTTTTAAGATCCACTGAATTAAAAATAAGTAATGTTCCAAAAAAATTAAAAAATCAACTTTATAGAACCAGTGAGTGGTACAAACTAGTGCTGTAACTGCCCACGGACTTGATTTGTGAGGATATCAAGACACATTTTTTTTAGTAAAAAGTAACATTCATTTTATTATTTAATTAGTTACATGCATCGTGCTGTTATACCACGAGAAATTTCCATTATATCATTTTTTTCAAATGCAATTACTTTTTAGGTGCGTTCGTAATAATATAAATACGTAGCACCTATAGTCGTCGTCGGATCCCCCTGTCCGTCTGTCCGCATATAACAGCACAAAAGCTACTCAACCGAATGGTTTGGAATTTAATATACTATATAATCGTTGCAGAATTTTGTCGTGTCATTTCAAATTTTATGAAAATCGAATCAAAACTTAAAAAGATACTAATAAAAGTTTTCTTCATTCTATTAAAGCCTATCACACATAATTAATTCACTGCTATCCCATGATAGATAATGATCCTAGGTTGCCATGATGATAACGTCATATTTAGGATGGAATTATATTGCTTCCGTATTTACTGAATTTAACATATATAATCTTAATAAATTTTGTTTTCATGTATTTTTACATAAGAGTGCAACAGCTATTGCACCAAAGACTGAATATCTATAAAACTAGTTATAGTACAAACGCACCAACATTTACCACGTTTGACGTACAATTTCCGACTTATTAAATAAATGTTCTGTCAAATCGTTTTGTACTTTTTTAGTAGAATGACCTATATTGAGATAAACGGGGGTGGTATAAATTTTTATACATAAGAAATGTAAAAAAATAAAATAAGCTAAATTTCTAGTTGAAATACTCATTAATTTGATCCACTATTGTGAATGAATTCTTGGGAATATATCTTGTTTCCGAAAGCTAGATTTCAAGAGTTAATCACTATCTCAGTAACAATCTTCATTCATTGTTTGTGAACACCTAATGGAAGAAAATAAATGCTAATAAGACAGTAATGACTGATATTATCTGTCAAGGAAACTCTGTATAGTATACATATACTCACAAAGTGCCTATATTATTTTAAAGAGGATATCCATTATTTCCGGGTTTATAATTTATTTGTTAATTCATCAACTCGTTATTCTTCTACAAACCAATAAAGAAGCCTATATATTGTTCGTAATGTTTATGGCTTTATAGAGGTAACAATTTTGTATTTAACAATAGGGATCTTTTAAATATTTATCTAAAGCAAGATAGTGGGTCACCACGTTATGGTATATTAATTGAAAATATATTTAAGTATTACAATATGAACTTTCAAATAAGAAGAAACATGTTTTTATTTAATAACAGTAGTATGTATTCATAGGTACACGAATTGCATGTGTTTTTCGAATAATCATTGTTAAATATAAGCGTATTTGGATTTTCAAATTAAAAAAAGGTGGCACCGTAACCTACGTAGTTTTTATTCTACATTTTGTAAAATAAACATGCTGTGATGCATCTTAAAATTTATTTTAAATTTGTGGCTTTTTTTTTTTTTTATGTTCGAGCGTGAGTGGATAAATAGACATTAGAGCCGGTCATAAGTGTAGAGGGGATGCAAGCAATCTCTGCAATTATAGAGGCCGCCAAGGTGGTTAACCCATTAAGGACCAGCATGTTTTACAGGAATTTTATTCATTTCACACCACTTTTTGTTAAACACTTACTTTTACTTTATGAATCACTGAAATGTGTTAATTAAATAAGGCAAATTTTACTTTTCTCTTTTACTGTTATCTAAAAAATTTTAAAAAATCACAAATATAGGGTAATTCCGGGATTTATGCCGCACATTTTTTTTTTTTTTTTTAATTTGTGTATAAAGTCCCATGGTGGACATAAAAAAAAAAAAAAAAAAAAACATGCTGTACTATTTAATGTTAAATATAAAAGGCATGTAGTGCGACAAAAAAATTCAAAACAAATTATTAATATTTTTTAACAATTTTTTTTCTAAAACATTACACCGCGGCGCGTCACCCGTACATTCAGGCTGAGACGCCGCACTTGTGCGGTAGTTATGCCGCGCTTGTAATAAGAACAGAATGAAATTATAAATAAAAATATATTCATATCTGGATTATAATTACCAATGTAATAACAAAATGAAACTAAATGAGTACAATGAAACGTATTAGTAGATTCAAATTAATAATTATTGCCTACTTTCACTATTAAAATTATCGACTTATTTTTATACATTAAATTTTAATTGTTATTTCAGCAACAACGTAACATCAATGTATTAGAAAGAGAAAAGAAAAAAGTAAAATTGTGTTTACATAATTTATTTGTTAACCCTTTCGTGACCGTGTGCTTTTACACAAATTTTATTCGGTTGATACCACTTTTTTAAAAGAAGTTACCTTTATTTAAATAATCATGAAAATGCTCTAATTAAACAAAGCAAATATTACTTTTCTTTTTTATTGGTGCCAGAAACAAATTTTGTAAGATCTTTATGATCCCGAATGATTTAAGAGACCTGTTTTTTCCACTACAATCTACAGAAAAAGTGTCGAAAAAGTACAGTCTTTATCTAACTACATTTAAACACATGATGCAACGAAGCCAATAACACTTCCTCCTTTTTGGAGTAGTTTACAAAGAATGTCAGCGTTACGCGTCATCCAATTTTTAATTTTTATCATCTTGACTTGCATCTTTCTTGCCCTTCTTACTTTTTATTTTCCCCTTTTTCTCGTTGGTTTTAGTAAACTTGATAACATGCCTAACATGGTTAGTCTGTGCAAAAAGAAAAGGAAAAGTTAATAACACTTAATCATCCCGTACAAAAGAAACTGAGGCATGTATACCGGAATAGCAGTGCAGCATGTATCCCATTTTGCATGGTGCAGACGTCGGTCATTACAGTTACCTGCCATCGCTAAGGGGAATGGCTTAACCATACGCACAGTACTCTATACAAACGCTACACTTAGTTTTGACTTCGAAATCATGCATGCATTTAGTAATTAGTGTATGAAAAGAATTTAAACATAACGTGTTTAAAAGTTTGGACAGTGAAATCATGCACTTATGTCAAATTAAGTATTGTACTTCTAGAAGTACACATCGAATTGAGATTCACGCTATACACTGGTTAAAATAATCTCATTGCGCACCTATACTGTGCGTTTGACCACCATCTATCGATAATTACAAGAGGGTTCAAGGGGTGCGACATCTATCCCGTAAGCGGCGACTCTCCCGGAGTTACCCTAATGTTGTGAAAACGCAACGTTAGTCTTTAATGGGTTAAAAGATCATTAAAAAAAAAAAAAAAAAAGTTCCAAAAAATCTTGCCGACGGACTAGCATCAACCTGTCCTGTTTATAAGGGTCTTCCAAAAAAAAAAAAAAAAATTAAAAACTTTTGTTTCTCCTCTGAAAAATAAACGTAAGTTGTTAAAAATGTGTCTTGCACCAACGGAACTTTTATCCTATATGCCTCGACGGTACTTTAGAGTATCTTTAAAATAACTTGTTATAAAATTTATTTAATACATCGATTAGTAGTAATACATTTTAGAATGAGCTATAGATTAGAGATGTGTCATTTGTTGAGGAACGACTCCAAAGGAACGATTCCGGCAGTGAAACTGAAGGAACGATTCCATTCTGTAAAAAGGAATCGGTCCTTTTCGGATTCGGTCCTTTTTGGAACGACTCCTCGGATTCGGTCCTTTTTGGAACGGTTCCTCGGATTCGGTCCTTTTTGGAACGGTTCCTCGGATTCGGTCCTTTTTGGAACGGTTCCTCGGAATCGGTCCTTTTTGGAACGATTCCGAAAAGGAACGACTCCACGGAATCGGTCCTTTTCGGAACGATTCCTCGGAATCGGTCCAAAATGTACCGACTCCGAAAAGGACTGATTCCTCGGAGTCGGTCCATATCGGAATCGTTCCAAAAAGGACCGAATCCGAGGAACCGTTCCAAAAAGGACCGAATCCGAGGAACCGTTCCGAAAAGGACCGCTTCCTCGGGAATCGGTTCTTTTCTTGGAGACTGGCCAGTTTTAATAAATTAAAATACGCTATTTTATTTCAAAATAACAGATTTTGATTCTATTAAAGCTGACTTTATTGCCAAAATATCCTTCTAATGTGTGTGCCACTTCCCCCCCCCCCCCCTCCTCAAAAAAAAAAAGAAAAGTAAAGAAAGAAAGAAAAAAGAAATTGAAGTGCTGGGCGGAGTAGGGCGTTTAATAAACATTACTATTTCATCTTCTTGTGCTAAATTAATCTGAAAGAAATAATTAAAAAAAATATTTTATACGAATTGGATTTTTTACACCTGAGAGAAAAAGTGCCCGAGATGGGATTCGAACCCAGAAACTTTACGTGCTTTACTGATTGAGTACCTGGGCCCCGAGGGTAATGGAACACCATGTCTACTTTAATACACTAATACATTTTCTAATTGGTAAATGTATCATACGAAATGAATTTTTTCTAAATGAATTCTTAAGGCTGTTCTCAAATCCAAAAGGATAAATTTGTGACAAAAGTTTTAATTTATTTTTATTCGGAAATGCATGAAACGAACAGGTGTTGTTGTTCAGAAACTATGTAATCGAGCTGTTTTTTCCGTTTTTTTGCAAACGCAATAGGCCTTTCAGAAAATAGTGTCAAAGTGGGCGTTTTGAACCGAATTTCCGCGTGAAAGAGGCATAATTTCTCAAAAATGGGTGAAAAACATGTTTGCCACGTGATCAAAATCGTTTATAACTCAATAGGTAATTTACTGATCAAAAGATGGAAAACACAGTTCGATTCCAAATCGCTTCCATGGTCAAACATTCCAATTTTATATCTTTCCGTTAAAAAATGAATTTGTAAATGTGTCAAAACGTTTTACGCTTGTTGAGCAGATTACTTAAGAACAGCTTTAAGAAAAACAAAGAAAATGCTTGTTTAATTACTAGTGAAAAATATTTTTTTAAATCTAACTAGAAACAGTTTTGAATAATGTAAGAAATATATCACTAGGCCATAAAAATTGCATTTTAATAGGATAATAATAACTGATTTTCAATTATTTTAATAATTGTAGAGTTACGCACTTTCATGCATATTTCACTATTTCATGTTTTTTCCTGAAACATAATTTCAATTTGAGAATTCTCTTTGTCAAAATAAATATATGACCAGCTACGAGCGCTCGAGTACCACTTTATTTCCACAGTTTGGCGTCTTGTTTTTCTCTCCTGAAGAAGATGATTAAAAAAATCTCGAAACTCCCTAAGATTGTTGTTTTAATCAACTTACATTGAGGTTTATTACATAGAGTAAAATCTGTTGGAACAAGGAATTTTTGTAAAACGTTTCTTTCTTTCTTAAGATAATGAATATTTCAAAAAGCATAATGTCTAATAATAATAATAAGATAACAGTAACAGTGGTGGGTGGGATTGAAATAATTTAACCGCGGTTCGCTCTCTTAATGGCCGTTTTGAGTATAAAAACGGGAAAGAAAAATCACGTGCTACATATAGATTATCGGACTTTCTCCAACACTGCGACATATATAAAGCTGCATATTTTATGTTTGTTTCGGTTTAATAGATTTATGTTAACCCTCCGACTACCAGAGGGGTTCAATGGTCCCGACAGGTACATTTATAATGATATTTCTAATTTATTTTAAAAACTGAAATTTCTGTAAATATGGGTTTTTTCTGGGATGTTCTATTCTTTTGAGTAGAACATTCCAGAAAAAGTCACATATTTACAAAATTTTCATTTTTTAAAATGTGAAAAATCAATTTGAATGTATCTATCGGGTCCTGTTGCACCGGTCTGGTATGCGGAAGGTTAATATTGCATTTAAAATTTTTACAATATACGAATTTAATTATTGGTTTCCAAAGAATGCATGTTGTGATTTTGTACAGTTTTTTCAATTGTTATTTTACTTCTATTTCTTGCTAAATAATTAGAATTTAAATAACTGTGACTTTGTTTTAATTCAACGTAAAATAAAAGCAAAAAAAATCGTTTATCGTAATAATTTCTTATAATAATTCAGATTTCTTGATCGTTATTGATACTCGTAAATCCCGAGTTCAATGCCACGATTAATGCCTGTTACTGTGGTGATGGATAATACATATCTGAGTTTAATTTCGAGCAAATCAAGGCTCCCTTCATGCTAAACTAAATTTAATGTTTCAAGCCTAATACCAAATTTCCGTTTTTATTGAGGTAAAACTTACTGCAAATACGATACTAAATTTTATGTATTTTCCTTTCTTATTGTTATTCTTTTCACTTAGAAGATTTATTTATTTATTTTCTTTTTTTTCTTAAATTACATAAAGTTTTCTGAAAAGTTCGAATTTAACAAAATGTTTTATGTAATTTAAATAGTTTTGACAATAAAAAGTTTAACTCCGAATAAAAAATAGTTAAATTCTCAAAAAATTAAGGTTGTTATTATCTATAATACGTTTACAACAGATATCTTTCATTCAACGGCCGAAACATCGTCAAAAGGATAGTTCTTTATATAGTACTACACTCTGTAATAATAATGGACATACTTTTAATTTGTTTAATTTAATTAAACCAATAAACCGTTTTTCAGTTAAAATGTTAGCAAATTTCAAATTTAAAGAAATAGAACTTTGAAGTTTAGTGAATCACTATATCTTTTGGCGGAGATAATATGTACTATATATGAATAAAATCATATATATTACTATATATATATATATATTATAATATTAATGCATATAATATTATCTTATAAATATCACTAGCCATAGCCCTGCTAATGAATCTGTTTACAAATCATCTGAAGGAACTTCTACCCTTTCGTGTAATACAAGTGTTCCATGACTTCATGAGTTATGAAGCTCCAAAGATCCCAAACCAAACAAACATATTAGCATTGCAATTCACTCACACCGAACTGAGGTTCTGTATAATATAAGTGAAGAGAGGGTGACGGCGGATGAGGGTGTGAAATTAGAGAAATTCCGGTAGGTTCTCGTGAAATTGGAGATTCAAAAAGAGTTGTAAGTTTATTGAAATTCTACGTAGTTAACAGCAGTTCACAAATAGCGATGTTAGGGTAAAAGACAAGACATACATCAGTCACTCAGGAAAGACAGTGTGCAAAAACATGCTTTACTTTTTAACTCTTTCCAATAAAGTTAGTGTTTATGAATGCGGTTTGTCTGTCCGTCAGACCGTCTGTTCACGTTCTAAGGCAAGTCACACACTAAGGCGACACATAAGACATGTCGCTTGAATTCGCTAGAAAAACTGGTTTAAAACAAGTTTGCAACTACTTCGTTCTTTGTTTCGACCGGTTTTTGCACTTCATGTTGCGCTTTGTGTCGTTGTGTGGTCTCAGTGTGTAATATACCTAACTCCCGTAAATATACTCGTATTCCCATGCAATTGATATATGTTAATGATGTTTACCATGGGATGTTTGGTATTCAATATGAAGAGTGTAGCATTAATAGTTTATTTACAGGGGCACTCAAAAGTATTTCGTTACATTATGGTCAACGGGAAAAAATCGTTTGCAGCGCATTTTAATGACATTAAGCTATTTCAAATGCATTAAAATTGATATATATCACTGAATTGCACTACAAGATGATTGCTATAGAATAGGGTGTTTCACTTCTGAACCAGATCCTGAAGGCGGTGATAATAATGTTGATGAACTATGAGAAATATCCTGTGTGCGTAAAGTTAGGGAGCTGTGGAGAAAGACGATAAAGGGCATAAAGTTATTGAAAGTACGGACACTGGAACAAAAATGTAATCTGCTTTAACTAGTTACATATCCAAACCAGTAGGGCCATCCAAATGAAAAATGAGATTCAGAATGAAAAATGAAATTAAGATTACCAAGAGGTAGATTTTGAAGAGGAATCTATGAGACTAAAAATTCCTAGACCCTGGTGACAAATATCAGAGCAATAATAAAATTTCCTATACAGGATTTCCACTCTCAACGATGTCCAATAGCTAATTCCTAAACCGTTAGTCATAGCCATATAGTTCCAATTACAAAAATGTTTTAAATGGGGGTAAAGAAGTATTTAAAAAGTGATTTGGGTCAATAGAATCATTTCTTGAAAAATTATGAAATTTAATTTTTTATACGATCCCCCGGTCCTTCAAGTTATAGTTAGTAAAACTTTCCTATTACACATACAAGTAAGACAAACAAAAGTCCTATTATTCTACGACTAAAACTGACCGAAGTAATGGCTGTTTCAACTTGGAGCATATTTTTTGCTGCGAAATAGGGGTCATTTACAAATTTACTAGAAATATAAATAATCTTCAGATATATAAAAAATATAGTTGATAGTAAAATTAACATTGCATTATAAATTTGAAATCTATAATCATTCTGAAATATTAATGCAAAATATACAGCTTGTACTAAACATATAACAGGAAAAAAATAATAGAATTTTCGTTAAATAAAATGTTGAAAAGCAACAGCCTCGATTCTTTACACACTGAATCTAAAAATGGCCTTCATTTTTTATCACAAAGTACAGATTTTTTGCAAATCGTAAATTTGAAAGCTAAAAAGTGAAAAATTTTCGGAAATCTGATTCTGATAGTATAAAATAGATGTGATTGTTATTTCTTTAACTTTTGATAATTGATTTTTATGTATTTTTTACTATTGAATCCGAAAATGACCTTCATTAGTTTTTGGTGTAAATCGCCCTGCAGGTGGCACTGCTATGTAGCATTTTGCAGGATTTCCGCAAAAGCTCTATCTCAAGAACTAATGCACGGATTTTTATAAAACTTCAGATTCCGTTAATCCTTGATATGAATTAGTGCTGGTAAAGTTTTGGTGCAAATCGCCCAACAGATGGCGCTGCATTTTGCAGCATTTACACGATTTTCGTAATAGCTCAATCTCAAGAAATAATGGACGGATTTTCATCAAACTTCAGATTTAGTTAGTGCTTGACATGAATTGACGTTTTGCCCCTTGTGGCGTAAATCGCTCAACAGGTGGCGCTGCTATGTTGCGTTTTTTGAGATTTCCGCAATAGCTCTATCTGAAGAACTAATGCTTGGGTTTTCAACAAGCTTCAGATTTAGGTATACTGGATATGAATTAGTGCTGTTTATGTTTTGGTGTAAATCGCTCAATAGGTGGCGCTGGTATGCAGCATTTTTCACGATTTCCACAATAGCTCAATTTCCAGATCTAATGCACGGATTT
Organism: Maratus speciosus; assembly: GCA_963932465.1. Taxonomy (NCBI): domain Eukaryota; kingdom Metazoa; phylum Arthropoda; class Arachnida; order Araneae; family Salticidae; genus Maratus; species Maratus speciosus. Next base: position 279,538,482 of record OZ010787.1, on the reverse strand, counting down.
TCATCAAACTTCAGATTCTGTTAGTCCTTGACATGAATTGATGTTTTGTACCGTTTCGTGTAAATCGCTCAACATGTGGCGCTGCTGTGCTGCATTTTTGTGATTTCCACAATAGCTCTAGCTCCAGAACTAATGCACCGATTTTCATCAAACTTCAGATTCCGGTGTACCTTAATATGAATTAGTGTTGTTTGTGTTTTGGTGCAAATCGCTCAACAGGTGGCGCTGCTATGCTGCATTTTTCAGAATTTCCCCTACAGCTCTATCTCAATAAGTAATGCACGAATTTTCATCAAACTTCAAATTGAGGTATACTTTGATACGAATTGGTTCTAAATTGATGTAATTTCTTTTACTATTTAAATGATTTAATTGACGTGATTTATTTAGAAGAAAGTTTTGTGATGGCCACAACATACTAGTTTAACTTTGAAATTTGCCATTTACAAAAAAAGTCTAACATGATGGTTAAATATGAAGGTAATTTTTACATTCAGTGCTAAAAAGCACATACAAATCAGTCGTAAAAGTTAAAAAATACAACCATCGACTCTATTTTATAGTATTAGCTATTTTTTCAATTTTGAAATTTACTAGTTGCGAAAAATTCTGACATGATGGTTAAAAATGAAGATAATTTTCGGAATCAGTGCTAAAAAATACATAAAAATCATAATTTTAAAAATACATAATTTTAAAAATAAAAAAACACAACCATCGCAGTCTCGTGTTATCTAATCTAAAACTTTTTAGAAAACTTGTTGGCAGTAATCTATCCGAAATTTTTTGTGTTACCCTGTAAAATAAGTACATAATGGTAAGCACTGAAAATCATAATAATATTACATTTTCATCTGATTTACGTCAATATGTAAAATTTAACCTCGATCGCATATTTTAAAGTGAGTTGAATTTCGAGTACAACTTTTGAACTGGAAGGACATACATACGATCGTTTCAAGTTAACCCGTTACCCGCTGGTGTTGCGTTCACGCAACGGTCAAAATAATTGCTCATGCTTACATTAATTACTTTGTCACCACTATTTTACAATTAAAAAAATTGCAATAAGTCTTGCATTTCAAAGTTTCGTATAACTTCATGAATTTTAGTGTTAGATGAATGGGACTTTTTTTGTCTTTCTTTTAAGAGAACAGGAAATTTTTACTAAATATCTCTTATAGGGCGGAGGACCGTATAAAAAATTAAATTTCGTAACTTTTTTAGAAATATTTTTATTGATCCAAACGACTTTCAGAATAATTTTTTACCTTATTTCAAACATTTTTGTAATTGGAACTATAGGTCTATGACTAACGGTTTAGGACTTAGCCACTGAACATCGTTGAGAGTAAAGACACACTATATAAAATAATAATATAAATGGACGGTCATTTGACGACATATTTTCAAGAGAAACCAATGATTACACTGAAAATCGAATAGACCTTGCACCGCCCTTAAATTTCCAAGAGGAATTATGCTTTATACCATAAATCATAAAGTTAGAAATAACTGCAAATTAATTGCACACGCTGATCAATGAAATGAACTCTTAAAAACAAAATCATCTGTCCAAAACATTACAAAATTAAAGCGACTGGATGCCTAAGAAAATGGATGGGTACATAAGAAAATAAATTAGTAAAAAATATTATGGATTGTATGTGGTTCTCTTTATCTCGGAAGTGTTTTTTTCCCCTTGGAATCCTTTATTTTTCCAAAATCGTTCTTTTTTTCTCGGAATCGTTCCTTTTTTCTCGGAATCGTTCCTTTTTCTCGGATTCGTTCCTTTTTTTCGGAACGATTCCGAAAGGAACGACTCCAATGAACTCGTTCCTTTCGGTGAACGATTCCGGCTGGAACGATTCCTTAAAAGGAACGATGTTGCCCATCTCTACTATAGATACTTTACTTTATTTTATACCAAGCATTATTGGTTGAACAAAACAAAAAGTATTTGTAAAGGGTGATTTCTTTTTCATTTGCATCTCTTCAGCTTTCTTGACATTGAAAGATTGTGGGGGGAAAAGGTTCAGTTCAGAATTATTCCTATATTTCTATTCTAAGAGCATTATATTTGTACATTTCCTAATTTTATAAAATACTAAAAAATATATTTTAAATAAAAGATTTGAGTGAAGTTCGAAATATTGCATAAAATCCCTATAAATACAAATTTAATTAATTAATTTTAATTGGCAAAATCGTTATAAAATGCATTGAATAATTGTGTAAATCTTCTAATGTAGTTTCAAAAATTCATGAAAAATGCTTTAGAAGATGAAATTTTCATGGATTTATAATTTGGGACACAAAGGGTTAAAGGGTCATAGGACTTTTAAACCTTCAAAATATTCAGTCTTTGAAAAAATATATTTATGAAAGAGATGAACACTTGATTGATGAACACTTTAAAACAAAATGAATGGCACTCTTAGTAGTTGTTAAATATGGATTATATTAAAAGACAGAACTTTAAAATATTTTTCCTCAAAATGTAATTTTGGGACATTGCGCGTAAGATTGTTAAAAAACTTTTCGATATTTTTTTTGTGAAATTTTCAGAATGTATAGTGTATGGTAAGCTCTATAAAGTGGACCTGAATTTTCATCTTTTTCCGTTGATTTTTTTTTTTCTTGGAGTTATATATTGCTAAATTTTTGAAAATTTTATATAAACAAGATACCGTTTTGTTTTTAAAACCTACAAATACTATAAATATTTTTTTTTTTAGATTCAGCGTAAACATAACTTTTTCAAGTAGGGTAACCCCGGGAGAGTCGCTGCATACGGGATAAGATGCCGCACCCCTTGTATTTCTTGTAATCCGGGGGGTGCAATTTCCCTTTACTTCTGGTATCAAGGTTTCGGTATGACGTCACTGCGCGTGCTAAGGAGGATTCTTGCAACAGAAAATAACCTATTTTCTTATTTAAAATAGAATTTATGCTAAAAAAAAATTGTATCTTTGGTCAGAGGAGAGCATGTTTCTTCAAAATAAAACATTTTTCTTTAACGAAAGTCTTTTTTTCTAGGAATAAAACGATTTAGAAGGGATTTTTTTTTTCTTCAAATGAAATAACCGTGTATTTTTTCTTTTCTAAGATAGGGAGTTTTTATCACTTCGTATCTTCAGTCTTTCTTTAAAAGGGACGGGGGGCGTGAAGTAAACATTTATTGTTATTTTCTTTGACACCAAGGGCAGTTTGCCCTCACACGAAGCTTTAATTTCTTCTCTAAAACAAGGTTACTATATCCATAATAAAAACATTTGTGAAAACCAGGACTTTTATTCGATTGAGGCATTTTAATCAAATATATTCATCAGAAATAAAAAAGAGATACGCTGCCAGAAAATCAAAAGTGTGGAGTAAGTCAACTTTGATTGCATGATAAAACAGTACGTGAAATAGCATTAAAAAGCACATTAAAATACATCTTCAAAATGCACCCTGCGATGAAATCAAATGCTGGAAATGAAAGCATATTCTGAGGGTAAAAACCTAAAATATATTATTTATTAAAATATTTTTATATAATTTTATCCCCATACACCATTAAAATATAATTTTATACAACTCTTTTGGAAGGTATTTATAAACGTATACTGCTCTGAATTTCAAATTTTAGCTATTCTATATCCCATAAATGTTTCAGTTTTAAATATTTGGCAATTTAAAAATTAAAATTTCTATTATTTGTTTTTCTATTATTGTAATTTCTATTATTTTGTATTTTAAATCTTCTTTATAAATACTGCTGTCTTCATTTTTATTATATAAAAATATAAATCAATTTAATATTTAATCACATTAGTTGCATCTGAAGAAAACAATAGTACATTTAAAATTAAGTTTTAAAAAGCCGAATTGATGTAATTTTAAATTTTAAATATGGCACTTTATTTGGATGTAAAAATTTAGTTTAAACATTAAATTCACTTTCACGCAATAATTTGCCTTAATTTCTTTTAATTATGTATGTAAATTTATATTTATTATTGTTATTATTATATGGCATTAAATTATTATTTCAAATAAACTTTTGGTAATGTATTTATAAATTATATTAATCTGAATTTCAAAAATTATTTCCAGTAAACCATACAATTATACCGTATAAATATTTCCGTTTAAAAATATTAAATATTCATATGTTTACTTATTAAAGTTTCTATTTTATTTGTCTTTGAAATCTAATTATTCAAAACTCAATCTTAGAGGTCTGCACTGGCCCGGGCTTGGCCCGAGGCCCGTACCCGGCCCGGCGGAATGAAGGCAAATTTTCAAACGGGCCGGCCGGCAGAATTAGGACTATTTTTTCAACGGGCCGGGCAGGGCCGATAAAAAAATTAATCGGGGCTATCGGCCCGATATAAGAATCCGAGCGAAGCAGATAAAATACGAGCCATTTTCAATTAATATGATTTTCTCGAGAAGTATAAATGTGCGCCACTAGCCGATGCGAGTTTAACAACCTTAGTACCGATATGTAACATGTCCATCGTAGAGATCGGCATCGTACAGTTACAAGGTGTCAGATTCCGAGTTTAATTTTTTTCAGCAGACTCGTGCCGGGATGGAACTGGTCTTAATCGATCTCAGGATCTGTAGGACAGTCATTATGTTTTGTAGTATTAGTAGTGATAATGAACTTCTCTTAACAGTATCTTTGGAAATATACCTTAAGGTGGTTCTCATATTCACTGCTCAACAATGCGAAACTTTCAGACACATTTTCTGACTCATTTTTAACTATAAAGGCATAAAATTGACAGGCCTGACTATTGAAGGCATTTGGAAATGAATAGCTTTTTCCATATTTGATAAATTACAGAGATAACAGAGATTCTTGTCACGTGACTGTACGTTCTTCTCCTTTCCTGTGCTATCGCTTCCGGAAATTCGATTCAAAACTTTGGCAGTATTTTCAGAAAGATATATTGCTTTTAACTATGAAAAAAAAAAACCGACATTTACATAGCTTCTGAATAAGAATACCTGCCAATCTTACGCGTTTCCGAAAAGAAATGAATTCATAAATGTGTCGAAATACAGGTCATTTGGATTTGAGAAAAGCTTTAAAAGGAGAAAAATATTTTCACAAATCTACTTTTTATTATACAGCTTCAAAAGTTATCTTGTTTTTAATATTTTATTCTGAACTACATTAATCTTTTAATGAATCGTTATTTGAATTTTGAAATGGCTGTAGACACGATGACTAAAACACTGTATGTAATCGTTAATGTTTACTATTGTGTGTTTTCTGTTTTGCGAACATCATAGTAATCTAAAATATACTTGAAAATGTTCCCATAAATATGCATGTAGTATTCATTAAAAGAATCTTAATTGTATGTTGAGAAAAAACAGATTTTTTTGTAGAAATTTTGTCGGGCCGGGCCTGTTTTCAGTGATTTTTGTACGGGCCGGGCCGGGCCGGGCTCGGGCCGGGCCAAGATATCTTTCGTTCGGGCCGGGCCCGTGCAGACCTCTACGTCAATCTTGTGTAATCTTGCTATGAAGTTGAAACGTAACTTATTATTTTTTAAACCTTTTTTATGACTTTTTATCAAAGACATATCGAAATATATAATAATATTAGAATTATCTTAGATTTCAAATTGAATACCAGTCGAATATTATAAATATGCTACATTAAAAATTATTAACAAAATATTATCTGCAGTCATGTAACCATTAAATTTCCTGCTTTTGTAGATCTTTAAGTTTTTATTTGTAAAAAAATATTATTTTACATTTTTTTTTTATGTAAAGGAACTTTTTCATATTGAATCGTAAACGAAACTTAATGAAAAAGACAGCAAATTTAACAATTAAATTTTGAAGAGCTAAAAAGAGTTAACAGTTTAAATTTTAGGTGTGATGTTTGTCCTATGTATAAAGAATATATTTTAATCGTTTAGCTTCTTTTCACACAAAAATATCTACTGATATTTTTTAATTAAAAATAACGCGTTTCTAATGCAAAGTCAATTGGGAAACTCATCTTAGCACGCGCAGTGACGCCAAGCAGCGTGTCGCTCCCTATTGGCTAGGGGGTGAAATGGCGCAACCTTTAAGATACAGTAACCTTGCTTGTAATTATCGATAGATGGTCGTCAAACGCACAGTATAGGTGCGCAATGAGATTATTTTAACCAGTGTATAGCGTGAATCCCATTTCAATGCTTACTTGTAGAAGTACAATCCTTAATTTGACGTAAGGGCATGATTTCATTGTCCAAACTTTTAAACACGTTATGTTTAAATACTTTTCATACACTAATTACTAAATGCATGCATGATTTCGAAGTCAAAACTAAGTGTACCGTTTGTATAGAGTACCTTTGTTTACGCCATTCCCTTTAGCGATGGCAGGTAACTGTAATGGCCGACGTCTGCACCATGCAAAATGGGATACATGCCGCACTGCTGTTCCGGTATACATGCCGCAGTTTCTTTTGTACGGGATGGTTAAGTGTTATTAACTTTTCCTTTTCTTTTCGCATAGACTAACCATGTTAGGCATGCTATCAAGTTTACTAAAACCAAAGGTGAAAAAGGGGAAAATAAAAAGTAAGAAGGGCAAGAAAGATGCAAGTCAAGATAATAATAATGAAAAATTGGATTACGCGTAACGCAGACGTTCTTTGCAAACTACTCCAAAAAAGAGGAAGTGTGATTGTCTCCGTTGCATCATGTGTTTAAATGTAATTACATAAAAACTGTACTTTTTCGACACTTTTTCTGTATATTGTAGTCGAAAAAACAGGTCTCTTAACCCATTTGGGACCATAGATGCATATAAACACTTTCATAAAGAGCTTACAAAATTTATTTCTGGCACCAGTAAAAAAGAAAAGTAATATTTGCTTTGTTTAATTAGAGCATTTTCATGATTATTTAAGTAAAGGTAACTTCTTTTAAAAAAGTGGTACCAACCGAATAAAATGTGTGTAAAAGCCACCGATCCCGAAAGGGTTAACAAATAAATTACGTAAATTTCACTTTTTTTCTTTTCCCTTTCCAATACATTGATGTTACGTTGTTGTTGAAATAACAATTAAAATTTAATGTAAAAAAAAATAAGTTGATAATTTTAATAGTGAAAGTAGGCAACAATTATTAATTTGAATCTATTAATACGTTTCATTGTACTCATTTAGTTTCATTTTGTTATTACATGGTTAATTATTGCCCAGATATGAATATTTTTTTAAATATTTTTATTTATAATTTCGTTCTGTTCTTATTACTAGCGCGGCATAGCTACCGCACAAGTGCGGCGTCTCAGCCTGAATGTACGGGTGACGCGCCGCAGTGTAATGTTTTGGAAAAAAATTGTTAAAAAATATTAATAATCTGTTTTGAATTTTTTTGTCGCACTACACATGTTGTATATTTACCATTAAATAGCACAGCATGATTTTTTTTATGTGCACCATGGGACTTTATATACAAATTCAAAAAAATGTGCGGCATAAATCCCGGAATTACGCTACAATTAGATACGAAAACTTTTCTTTTATATGCAGAAATTCTTTTGTAATCGTGCGCGCAACCTGTGATTCTAATTTTTTGCTCGACGAGTTTAAAAAACCCTATAACAACTAATTTTTCCCATTATGATAGGAAAAAATTATGAAATGAAAGAAGAAATTTGTATCTATTACAGCATTCAAAATGGTGTTTTTTGTAATGTATAACTTTTACGATATAAAATAACAAAAATATCTTTTTTTTTTTTTTTTTTTTTTTTTTTTTTTTTTTTTTTTTTTTACTTTTCGAAATTTTAAAAGTCCCATGACCCCTTAAGGCTGTTCTTAACTACTCTGCTCAACAAGCGCAAAACGTTTTGACACATTTACAAATACATTTTTTAACGGAAAGATATAAAATTGTAAAGCCTGGCCATGGAAGCGATTTGGAATTGAAATGTGTTTCCATTTTTTGATTAATAAATTACCTATTGAGTTATAAGCGATTTGATCACTTGACAAACACGTTCTTCACCCTTTCTTGAGTGGCTATTCTACTTTCGCGCGGACATTCGGTTCAAAACGTTCAATTTGATACTATTTTCTGAAAGATCTATTGCGTTTTCAAAAAAACGGAAAAACAGCTCGATTACATAGTTTCTGAACAACAACACCTGCTAGTTTCATGCATTTCCGAACAAAAATAAATTAAAATTTATGTCATAAAGTTGCCCTTTTGGATTTAAGAACATGGTATATGGCCCTTAAGAAGGCCGAAATTGACATACATGCAAGATCTTAATGCAGTTTCCCCTTAAATGTATGGTAAATTGTATTTTTAAAAAAGTAATCAATAAATATAAATATGAGTAAGTCAGGGATAGTCGCCCCACTTACGCCCTCCTCCCTAATTTTTTTTTATAGTAATGATATTTGTAGTGAACATTTAATCTATCTAATCCCAATTTTATGTAGAACTTCATAAAAATATTACTGTAATATAAATACCAGATAAAATAGGATTTTTATTAAAAAGTTTAATCAATGATTTTGACCATGCATCCCAGACCTCAGGGTTAGAGCTCCGCTTGATCGGGATAGGTGCTCCAGCCAGCAGCTGTGGAAGTTGGAAGAATATGACTGCAGCCTATAAACTAATACATTGTTTGATACCTGTTTCAAAAACATTCACTTAATATTTCACGAAAAATCTCTAATAAATACATTATATTTCATCTGCTACTCTCTCTATCTTATGAGAACATGCAACAAGAGGGAAAAAACATGCGTTAAGCATGTATTATGAAACACTTTCCAACACTTCCTGAATGCTTTAACAAAACTTCATTATTTAGGGAAGTAAGGTAAATAAGATAGCTATAAGTAAACATTTTAGAAAACGCATAAAACATTTGAAAAACTGATTTCAGCAGTTACCGTCCATAGCCAAATATGTATTTCAGTTCTTTTGAACAGCCCTGTATTTGATCTGTACGTTGATATATACACTATATAATGGGAAAATTTAGTTTAGCAAGAAAATGCATAACAGGTTGAAATTTCTCTTTCAGCAATTTATACTAATAGATGGTAACATACTTGAATACTTTTGTACAACCCTGTAGTTTATCTAGAACCTTTATTACACGATACTATTTAGCTAAAATTTAATTCAAACTAAAACACTCTTAAAACTAGTGAAATCACATTTGCAGAAATTATCATTCATAGACGGAAATATCCAATTCTTTGCGTGACCCTGTATATCACTTTATCTATATTCTACAGACATTTCTTGGTAAACTGAATGCAGTTCAGCGTAAAAATTCATAACTCTTTTAAGAACCACCTATAAGCAATTTGCGCTTATACCCAGTAACCATTACGAATTCTTTTGTGTAACCCTGTATATGAATTAAAGCATATATACACACCATATACTTTGCATAAATATAGTGAAACCTAAAAGCGCATACAATAATTGAAAATGCATTTCCAGCAATCATCGCTACTGTACAGTACTTCGGATACAATATAGTATCTGAAATCTTCTTTGTGTCCCTATAAATGCTATGCACTTCGTATTATATATGAAATAATTTATAGTAAACCTCACCGACGTATATCAATTTCATTATATATGAAATAGTTTAACATAATTAAAATACGCCGCAACCAATTCGCTCCATCCCTATATCATTATGTAACGGAATTCTTTTGTGTGGCTCTGTAAATGAATAACAACTATTTCTTGCACCGCATATTCTACACAATGCATATTTTATTGCACTTCATAAATACATATCAGTTTTATTGTGTTTGAAAGCGTGTAACATCATTAAAAATCATTTGAAAGGATTTTTTTCCCCATTGAACGGAACACTTTTGGCTGTCTCAGTAAATGAACGAAAAATGCTTCAAACTTCATTTGAAATAGGGAGCATGCTATTGTAAACATCAATAACATCCAAAAATTTCAGGACAATCCGAGTATATTTACGAGAGTTAGAGCGCAGACAGACGGCCAAGCAAACCGAAGTCATAAATACTTTTAAACTTTGTTGGAAAGTGTTGAAAACAGGCATGAAAGAGTTACTCCTAAAGGAGGAATTCCACCTTTTTAAAAACAATATTGGTCATTTCTCTGGATTGAAGCAAAAATGCAAAGAAAATATTGGAAGCATATGAGGTGAGGGAGGGGATCTCAAAAATTTAATAATCAGACATTAGTCTACTCAAATCGTTAGAACATTTTTCTGAATTGCTGTGGAAGACAGCAATCAAATTAAAGGGAAGCTTATATTATAAGCATATGAAAGTCATGTAAATAAAGTTGTTTAAAGTATCTTTCCAAAGTGCAAATTTTTTTAGACTTTAAGGAAGTTTTTATAAGGTTCTTTTTGGGAATAGAATATTTTGTCTTATTTATATAACACTTTTGATTTAAAAGTTTAAATTTGTTTTTAATATTTTATAAGTTATGAAAAAAATAGCAACCATACATACATTTATATTTCATTTTATCCTATAAATAACTGCTAAAATGTGTCTATATTATAAAAGTTAGCGCCATTCTATAGATGGAAAAGATTTTCCACCTTTTTACCTATTTCCCACTTTCATGCCTGTAAAACCAAACTTACCTTTTTTTATGAATATAACATTTATTTGAATAAATAAATCAGTGTAACTTTTTCTACTACGCTATTTATAACAATTGAGAGTAGAAGAACGTCACTATCGCTCCGTAATATGTCCAGTAGCTGAAATAAAGTGACTGGGGCAACTAAACTCGAAGGGGCATCTAACTCGGATCAGTGTTGTAGTCATAAAAAATCTGAAGGTATACGCTATAGGCAGAGGGTATACGCTGAAGTCATGAAAATTCATGGATACAGTATACGCCAGAGGTTTATTTGAGAAACAGAGGGTATACGGAGCTTCTCAAAAAAAAAAAAAAAGAAAAGAAAATCCAGAGGGTATACGGCATGTAACCCCGTAACCCTCCACTACACCCCTGACCAAAATTTACCCTATTGAAAACTGCATCAACAACGTGTTATGATTTTATTTACACAGCAGAGTGGCAAAGATTAAAGAGTTATTTTTAATATTTATTTTAACTTGCATCTTTTGCTTCTTTCTTCTCTAGAGGGCCCGTGAATTATCCAGGAGCATCAGATATTCAATGCTTTCAATTGGCAGCGTCTTTGTAATCTTTCTGACATTTTTTCATAATCGGAATTCCTTCCCGTCCCATACATCGTGATGCAAAATGTATCTTTTAAAACAGAAAAAAAAATTATGGCGTAATTACACGAAAAGTATGATAGGAAAAGCACATTTTATTTAATATTTTTAATTCATTACTCGTAGTTTGTAAATAAAACCCCATTTTAAATACCATCTAATAAATGTGCATTTAAATTGAAGAACCTTCCATAAACCGAGCGTCTTATTATTTTTGGTTAAAATGCTTTTTTAAAATATGAAAATAATAGCTACTTTATCGCTAATATGTAAAAAAAAAAAATCAATTCCCTGCAAAGTTATATATGAAAAAACATTAAATGAATAAATAAATGAATATATATATATATAATTAAGGATTATTATTTCCGTTTCTAAAGTCAGTTAAAACATATTAAATAATGAAGTTTATTGCAAGTCAACCAAACAATCGAGAGAGATATTTTCTATTCGTTTTTTAACATTTTCCGACATACTTGAAAAGTTTCGGTGTGTCGGCGTAAAGGTGTGTTTATTAATTCGGTTTGTCCGTCTGCTGTCTGCCTGTGCTCTAACTCGGGTAAATATACTCGGATTTCCATGCAATTGATATATGTTATTGAGATTTACAATGTTTTGTTTGGTATTAAAAATGTAGTGTGTAACCTTTCTAGTTCATTTATAGGGGCACTCAAAAGAATTACGTTACATTACGGCCTATGGGGAAAAATCGTTTGCGTTCATACATCATTCATTTACAGGGATACACAGAATAATTCGGTTACAGTACGTCTATCAATAATTATTGTTGGAAATTCAGTTGTGGTACGCATTTTTATATTTAACTCACTTTTTGCATATTACTTTGTGTATATAAATTCTACAGATCCTATACAAGGCTGCACAAAAGATTTCGAGTACACTTTCATTTATTGGCGAAACTTGCTGCCGAATTTATTGGTAATTCCTGGAAGTATGTTTTTAGTATTGGTTTGCGTTTATTGCCTGAATTAAATTTTAGCTTAATATATGGCATGCTCTAACTTTTGTAAATATAGTTAGATTATTATGTAATTAATGTATTTTATTGATGTTTTCTATGACATGCTCCTTATTGAAAATGAACCGTTTAGCATTTATAGTTTGCTTACAGCGACATTCAAAAGAATTCCGCAACATTATGGTCTATGGGGAAATATCTTTAGAGGTGTGTTATAGTGATGCTACACTATTTCACACATAATGAGAAATTAATATGAAATTTCTAAGTGTAAAAAAAACACGCGTTCTGTTAAATATGGGGTATTAAGCCTTTATTATTCATTTATAGAATTACACAAAAGAATTCGGTTACATAATTGTCTACGGATAATACCAGTTTGCAGCGTATTTTAATGATGTTACACTATTTCAAACATAATGAAATTTATACACATTACTGAGGTTCACTACAAGATGCTTGCTTTAGAATATGATGTTTATAGCATTTATGGTTTATTTACTGCAACAAAAAATATCTATTACTGTGCTTTCAATTAGCTATAATTGCTGTAACTGTGTTTTAAGTTATGGTAGGCATTTTTAAGTTTAACTAATTTTTTGCCTATTAGGTGGTGTGTATAGATTCTTTAGATCATACAGGTCTACACAAAAGAATCTGTAAGCATTACTGTGCATGGGCGAGATTTGCTTAAAGTCGGTTTTCAAAACTGAGTTACGCATTTTCCAATTGAACTATATTTAGTATACTAAAAGACATTTTCAGAATATAAATACATTCATACAGGGTATGTATTACGTGTTTTCTAATTTTTAATATAGATATCTTCTCTCACCTTGTTAAACGGTAAAGTTTCGTTAAAGTATTCTGTAAGTGTTGGAAAGTGTTTTATAATCTATGCTTGACGCAGGATTTTTCTTTCTTGTTCGTATAGGAAACGAGGTCCGTAACTTATATATTAACAGGGGTCGATCCAGGCAAAATTTTGGGCCTATTTAGGGCCCTTTCACAAAATTCTATTTAATAAAATGGGCCCCTTTACAAAAATAAATTTAATAAAATAGTCCTCTTCACAAAAATGAGCTTAATAAAACAGACACCTTCAGAAAATTCCTTTTAATAAAATAGGCCCCCTTCGTAAAATTCTTTTTCATAAAAACTGTTTTAAAATGTGTAATTTGTAAATAAAACTAGGTCACGAAAAACAAGAACTTTAGCAAGGGGATTTAAAGAAGGTATTGTTAATAAATTCTTGGTTCGAATTTGAGTAATGGATTTCAAACTTTCGTTACAAAATGCTATTTTGCACAAAAATATAATGAAATTCACAAAAATAACTTTTACTTTTCACAATGTGGGCCCCAAGAATAAAAACCTGCATCGACCCCTGATTAAATCAGAAAGTACAAGATGTCTTACTCAAAGCCAAACATGGATTTTCATTCAGAACTTTTAAAACAAATAAAATATTTATCGAATTTTTCAATAGAATAACCCAGAACTTTTAAAATAAATAAAATATTTATCAAATTTTTTATTGAATTTTTTAATTTTCACTTTTTGTGTAGAATGTAATATTTTGTGAAGTGCACAAAATGTCTTCTAATTTGTCAGTGACATACTACGTAGTATCACATGCGCTACAAATTATGGAGTGTCCAGCTCAGTGTTGTTTGAGGTAAATAGTGGCCATTTCCAGCACTTCTCCTGATATCTTAACATTTCACAAGAAACAAAGTAAGTCTAAGATTATTTAAGCATACAAAATCAAAATTATTATTTTTTTATTACTAAAATGTTCTAATATATACATGCATATATATAGTATATATATATATATATATATATATGACTATAAAAAAAATTACATATTACCAACAAAAATCGTGAAATTATAAATAGAAAGAAATTTATTCATTGACAATTAAACTGTTCCCATATATATATGGGGCATTCTCACAATCTTTTGATTTTCAGGAATAAAAATCTGGTGAAATTAAACTAGCTAAAATAACATTTTAATCTGATAGATGAATGTCTTAATGATACAAAATAAAGAAAAAATGGTCAGCAGCGAGAAAATTTTTATTTAACCGAGATTTAAGTTAAACTTGCGAGTTTAATTTTCCTTACCTTTTTACCACTAAACCTTTTTATTTCCTTCTAAATTTTTACTTATAATGAATTTGCATAGTGCACACAGGACATTCAAATCAGAAATAATAACAATGTAGAATTTTTAGTACAAAATTTTGGTATAACATTATCTTAAAGGGGTGTTAAAGAAGGGACGGTATAAGGTAAAAAATGGGGAAGGTATAGGAGAAAAGGGACGGTAAGAAAAAAAAGGGATGGTAAGGATGGGACGGTAAGGAAAATTACCACCTATTTTTAGACAAATCATGTTAAGACTAAGTGATAGCCACAATGTTCATTGATTTTTAGAAACAGTTATTTACATTGGATTAAATTTAAAAATAATAATAATAATTTACCTCGAAAAGTGCAGGAATAAACCTTGGGGACGGTAAGACTACCAATAAAGCCACGATGCTTGAAATTGATATTTAAATACTGATTTAAATTCTGCAGTAAATTTCCTGTCAAAAATTTTAGACATTTTTTCTCTAGTTAGAGAGTCTAGTTTTAGACATTTTTTCTCTTGTTCCACCTCTGCATCAGAAAAAAATTCTGTGGCTGCAACTGAAGTGATTTTCTGTATAATTTTAGAAGAGGGACGGTAAAGAATCTAAAACCCAGGGACAGAGTTAAAAGAAATAATAACAACCGTGTCCAGGTTAATCTTTTGCTACATATTTGTATCAAACAATAGTCCCATTTTCGGAAAAAAAATTACATCGAATTACTTTTATTGAGACAATTTTATACAGACAGCTCCAAACTTAAAAATCAGCATCAGGGACACGGGACGGTATAGGAGTTTCCTGGATATCTGGACCCCCAACATCGTCCAAAACTTATTTATCTCGTTAATATTGTTATGCAATGGGATGTTCCCCAGTATATGAAAAAACAAAACAAAACACAATAATACGTACTAAAATAAAAATTATTATTGAGGGACTTAAAAGTCAAAAGATTGTGAGAATGCCCCATATATATATATATATATATATATATATATATATATATATATATATATATATATATATATATATATATATATATATACAGGGTGCATAGGAAAGTCCCTTTAACCTGAAAATACTTGCGAACGGAGAGAGCTACAGCTATGCAAGTGAGGTAACGGTATAGTAAAGCGACTACGCCCGACATAATGTAAACGGCAGCAGCGCCCCCTAGTGGCGAAATTTGGAAGATAGCAATTGCAAATCGAAAACGAAAACAGGTAGAGCAAAATTTCCAATTAGAAAGCTTTAGAGCATCATTTAATTAGTACGAAACTACATTTGGTTCACACGGATAAGATCAATCGTCGCCTGTATACCCAAAGATGTCCGAAACCGATGCACTCCATTTTGTGTAAACGTTTGAATGGAATAGTCAGAAGTATGAAGAAATACGTACTTACATCACACACACACACACACACACACACACACAAAAAAAAAAAAAAAAAAAAAAAAAAGACAAACTGTCTGAGAGAGATAAAAAGTTAACATTCAATATGTTCGAAAAGTTCGCCATTGCTCACGATACACGTTTGTATTCGTGAGAGTAATTCTGCATGCACATTTCTCAGCATGAAACGTCTATTGCAAGCCTCTTCAATACGACGACATAGATTTATCCCTTTCAAGGGTGGTGGCTAGACGGTCTAGCTACCTAATTTTAATTCGAAAACTGACAAATGGCACCAAGAATATTTTATCAAAATTTTGCTTTTGTAATGAAAGTGCAAATTAGAGGGTTTTTATTTTCTAAGAAATTCGTGTGAATATTCCGGTGACATTCCATTATTTCACCATTTTACGAACATAATTCTTCTGCCCCTGAAAGAATTAAACTAAAATTTTAAATGCATTGGAAATTAAATTTTTACAGGCATTACAGTACAGTACAACGTCACAATCTTCAATTGCGCACTGCTACACTTTCAAAATGTGAGTATGCAAAGTAGAATCGTCGCTCATTGATTTCGGACATTTTGGGGTATACAGGTGACGATTTATCTTATCCGTGTGAACCAAATGTCGTTTCGTACTAATTAACCTATGCTCTAAAACTTTCTAACTGGAAATTTTGCTCTATCTCTTTTCGTTTTCAATTTGCAATGGCTATCTTCCAAATTTCGCCACTAGGGGCGCTGCTGTCGTTTGCGTTAGGTTGGGCGTAGTCGCTTTACTATACCGTTACCTCACTTGCATAGTTGTAGCTCTCTCCGTTCGCAAGTATTTTCGGGTAAAAGGGACTTTCCTATGCACCCTGTATATATATATATATATATAGTTTTAAAACCTAAAAACCACCCTATGTTAAAATGATGTTACAAATTTGACACCCTTGTAACATCATTTTAACATCTACGATGGTTTTTATGTTATATATATATATACACTATATGGCCAAAGGTGAACGGTCACTTGCGATTTTAGACGTTTTGTTAAATATCTAGAAAAATATATGAGGAATTAACCTGAAACTGCAGGTGTGTGAATAGTATAGTATACGTCATATATTTCCGCGAAGATTTTTTCCCGAAACCTCATAGGGAACCGTCAACAAATTGAAAAAGAACGACTATCTTTTGAATAAACCTGTAAAAACTAATGTAGCAAAAGCGTTCAAACTCGAGATCATTAATAAGTGGCTTACTGTAATATACTGTATTCATCTTTTATGAGGATAACACGTATACTCGTAGAGAAACTAATGTTTTTATAAAAGCAGTCCCAAATTTTGCTAAGTTTTTTGCTTATAATTTGCAGAGTTCTTAATATAAAAAAAGTTCTTTTCAGAAAATATGACAAGCAACATTGTACACAATACTCTGCAACCAGAATTTAAAACAATAAAAATTGGATGAAAAATGAGCAGATTTATTAAAAAATGTTTCACTACGCATGCACGAATGCGATCAAAATATAATGTGCATAATGTATTAGCTAAGTATATAGAGAAACTTTTGTGAAAATCTCAAAATCATACCTCGAAAATTCTGAATATTATCGTCGATAGAATAAGCTCGAAATCCATTGTTCCCAAAAGGAAGCAAAAAGATGAGGGTTTGTGTCAAATATCTGTTGATTAGTGCCAAGATAGTGTACACAATATTGCACGTACAACGTATATTTGGAAACAACCCCTCATCTTTTTGCTTCCTTTTGGGAACAACGGATTTCGAGCTTATTCTATCGACGATAATTTTCAAGCTATGATTTTGAGACTTTCACAAAAGTTTCTGTATATACTTAGTTAACACATTATGCATATTTTATATTGATTGCATTTGCGCATGCGCAGTGAAACATTTGTTAATAAATCTGCTCATTTTTCATTCAATTTTTATTATTTTTTAATTCTGATTGCAGAATATTGTGTACAATGTTGTTTGTCATATTTTCTGAAAAGAACTTTTCTTTATATTAAGAACTCCGCAAATTATAAGCAAAAAACTTGGCGAAATTTGGGACTGTTTTTATAAAAACCTTAATTTCTCTACAAGTATACATGCTATCCTCATAAAAATGAACACAGTATATTACAATAAGCCACTTATTAATAATCTCGAGTTTGAATGCTTTTGCTACATTAGTTTTTACAGGGTTGTCCAAAAGATATTCGCTCTTTTTCAATATGTTGACGGTCCCCTATGGGGTTTCGGGAAAAAATCTTCTCCGAAATATATGACTTATACTATACTGTTTACACACCTGCAGTTTCAGGTTAATTACTCATGTATTTTCGTAGATATTTGACAACACGTCTAAAATTGCAAGTGACCGGTCACCTATGGCCATATAGTGTATATACAAGGTGGCCATAATTAAACTGACGGTACTCAGAGTGTATAAAGAACTTTTCTTTATATTAAGAACTCCGCAAATTATAAGCACAAAACTTGGCGAAATTTGGGACTGTTTTTATAAAAATCTAGATTTCTCTACGAGTATACATGCTATCCTCATAAAAATGTACACAGTGTATTACAATAAGCCACTTATTAATAATCTTGAGTTTGAACGCTTTTGCTACAATAGTTTTCACAGGGTTATCCAAAAGATATTCGTTCTTTCTCGATTTGTTGACGGTTCCCTATGGGGTTTCCTGAAAAAATCTTCGCTGAAATATATGACCTATACTGTACTGCTTACACACCTGCAGTTTCAGGTTAATTACTCATGTAGTTTTCTAGATATTTAACAAAACGTCTAAAATTGCAAGTGAGCGGTCACCTTTGGCCATATAGTGTATATATTTAGCACTTTTTTTAGTAATAAAAAATCATAATTTTGATTTTGTATGTTTAAAATTTCTTGTATTTTCTCAAGGTGAACAGGACGTTCTGTAGTTATAGTTAATCTATATATTTTATACAACAAATTAAGTTTATTCAAAATATTGTTATAAAATCCTCATTATTGATAAATTATTGTTATATTGAGCTGTTGTTATTGTTAAATTTCTGAGCTAAGTTTGTGAACTAAACTATCCAGGCTCGACTTACAATGAGACACCTTGTATTTTTCAGTCTATAAGTAGAATAGTACTCTGGTTTTAAATTTAAAAAAAAAATTCGCTGTGTGTTCTAGCAATCCTTAAGCGGGACTCTTCAGTTACGCGAGGACACACGCAAGCTAATGTTAAACCTGTGGGACGGCTCTTTTCGAATTTGTCATTCATTGTGAAATATTAAGTGTTAAAACATATAAATTTATTTTAATAACCTCAATATACCTCATTTTGCGCATTTCCATGCAATAAAAACGGAGATACACCTATAATGTTCATCGCAAAAATCACAGTATAGCATAAGTTCCAGTTGAATAATTAAAATGAAACTGAATCAATTTTTCACGATGTGCATCTTACAAATTAAAGGTGTCTACCCCCCCCCCCCCCCCACACACACACATCTCCCATGAATCTTATTGACACATTTATAGACTCGTTTTTAGTTCTAAAAATCTGACTATTAAAGTGATTTGGAATTTGATGATTTTTTTTTTTTAAATTTTCCATAAATTAGTTGCATCTTGATTTATAAGAGATTGTTGTCTGGAGTCAACCTTTATCGGAATGTCGCGTCCAGAAATTTTTTTCAATATGCCAGTTTTGACATCCTGTTCTGAAAGATCCCCTGTCTTTATCGCAAATTGGAAAAACTATTTAATTTCATAGTGCTTGAATAAGATCACCTGCCAATCTCATGCGTTTACGAGCAAAAATGTATTCAGAAATCTGCCAGAGAATAGCCAGTAATGATCAGTCTTATTTTCGATGCAGTTCCGTTCCGTAGATGTCGAGATGCAGTCGTCATGCCCATCTTGAGAATCAGGACACAGGACATAGCAGGGCCAGTGGTTGGGTGATCTATACTAATAATAGGAACAAATCGCTCTGTCTGTCTGTCTGTGTGCGATGGCTAGCAAAATCTACGGCACGTACGAGGTTCAAAATTTTTTTGAAAAGAGTCCAAGGCCTCTTCTAATGTACCATATCCTCAGAATTTTAATATTCTAATTATTAGCTGAGTAATTAATTAATATTCGGGCATCACTCTCATCAAAAGTATACCTTTTTTCCCTCAGATTACTTTCGGTTGGTTGGTTCATAAAGCATCGCTCATCAAAAATACGTTTCTTTGTTTCCGCTTGCTTTCGGTTGGTTGGTTGTATAAAGCTTTCGCAGAAATAAAGTAAACCGGGATACAATTAAATGAACCAATTTGAGTGCTTAATATTTCAAGAGTGACTGTTTTTTCAACTAAACATTAAATTTTAGCATGAAGGTGAAACACATGCTTTGAAAACATATTTAATAATAATGAGCGTTTAAGAGAAGGGATTAGTTTCAAATGACGTCACAACCTAGCAACCATTTGACAACCTGGCAGGCTTTTTGTTTCCCACACTGTTTTCTGTTTTTTTTTTCCTACTTTGATTGGTTGAGCGATAATATCTGCTAAAAAATCGGCGATTTTGGTTCGTTTACGGAAAATTGGAGGTGCCTGTTTGATGCTGATTTATTTAGATAGCAAGAAATGTGTTTTTTAAACGTTAAATAAAAGATTAGAATACTCCTTACTGGCACTTTTACTACTAGAAATTAGAAATTGGCAACAATAAGTCCTTGCATTCCAATGCTTTCTGCTGCTGTAGCGGGTAGCAACAGTTTTAATAGAATTTAAATTCTCATTTTTGATATTGATAATGATTTTTTTTTTTCAGAAATGTTTTTTTAAAGACATTTTTAAACGCATTTTTTTATTGCTCTCTTTTATGTTTTAAATGCAGAAAAATGTTCCGAATTTATCGCCCGCCTACTATACAGTGCCGCAGGCAGTGGGAACTCATGTCGGATGTTCGTACAGAACTTTTTGCACCCTTAATTTATGAGGAGGGGGGGGGGGGTGCGCTAATTTCACTAATTGGTTTATTTCTTTTATATGCTTATTTTAAACGGTAGTCACGTTACGTTTTATTGTAGTATTCTTCAGAACGGCGTGCGATTTGTAAAAATACAGCATAAATGTTACTTATTCGAGATAAAAATTTCAGAAATCTTGATTCCTCTATTTTCGAAAAGTAATTTCAGCAAATATCTTAAATTCTTGGTTAAGACCCCCCCCCCCCCCATCCATGTATCTACGGGTAGGTTGCATGAAGAGGTTTCGTTCATATAAGCTTTTGCTAAGAATAGAGTGCGCTCCCTGGTGATGGAATGCAGAACTAACAGACCGCGATTTCATTTAAAGTAGGTAATCTAACAAGGCGATCTGTTTGAAACTTCGAGATAGTTTATAACACATTAAAAAAAGTTTATATAAGAATGGCGCGTGAAATTTCGGGAAGGTGGGGAGAGGAGGAGGGGCGATAGATTTCTTTTTTATTTTTTTACTTTTGCGTTTCTTACCATTTCCGGTGCGGTTTTTTGACGGAGTCCTGAGATAAATGAGTCTTATTAAATATGAAAATGTCAAAAGTTTGTTACCACTATTTCCGAATAGTAATTTCAAAAATATCTTAATTTCTTGCTTAAGACGTCCACCCCCTCGAGTAACATATCTACTGATAGGTTGTGTAACGGAGTTACGTTCAGATACAGTTTTGTTAAAAATACAGTGCGCTCCCTGGTGGTGGAAAGTGGAACTAAGAGACCGCGATTTCATTTAAAGTAGGAAATCTGAAAAAACGATCTGCTTGAAACTTTAAGATAGTTTATAACACATTAGAAAAAGTTTATAAAAAATAGCGCGTGAAATTTCGGGCAGGTGGGTGGGGGGAGGGGAGGGGCGAAATATTTCTCTTTTTTTTTTACCTTTGCATTTCATACCGTTCCAGGTGCGGTTTTTTGACGGAGTCCTCAGATACATGCTACTTAGTACATATAAATGTGACAAAAGTTAAGTTACCACTATTTCCGAATAGTAATTTCAACAAATATCTTAAATTCTTGCTGAAGACCGCCACCTCCTCGAGTAACATATCTACTGATAGGTTGTGTAAAGGAGCTTTTGTTAAGAATAGAGTGCGCTCCCTGGTGGTGGAATGTGGAACTAACATAACGCGATTTTGTTAAAATTAGGAAATCTAGCAAGGCGATCTGTTTGAAACTTTAAGAACGTTTATAACACAAAAGATAAAGTGTAAAAAAGAATGGTGCGTAAAATTCCAGGGAGGGTGGGAGTGGCTCTAGATTTCTTTTTAAAAAATTAGCGTTTCTGACTTTTTATATGCCGTTTTTGGAGGGAGTCATGAGATTTATGCTACTTATTAAAAGTTACAGACATTATCTCCGCTTTGAAAAACACCCACTTTTATTTTGGAGAGTAGATAAAAACCATAGGGTAAAACTTTAATGGGAGTTCAAATTTAAACCAAAATTTTAAAAATACAGCATTTACAGATTTTAAACTTTAGCTTCTCCGTCTAAATTTGTAGACTAATTAAGAGTATGTAAATTTAAAAAAATTGATTCCGAACTTTTTGTTCGAAATGGAAAAAAATCGACTTTAAAAAAGAAAAATAAACGCTTTTTTTAATAGAGAATGAACGCGAATTAGTTAAAATTTGGAAAACGAACTAACCGATCGACTTGAAATTTTCACATAAGTTACAACATCCCTTTGACCACTGTTTCGTAGAGTAATATTTGTATAGAACATATTGCGCTCCCTGTCGATGGAAGGTTGCACTACCCACTATTTTCGAATAGTAAATTAAGCAAATTTCTTAATTTATTATTTTAGTCAACATCCTTCTTTTAACACAATGTTTATCGAAGCATCTAAATAGACCAGATTTATATCTCCTATAAAAATTTTGAAATGTTCAGAGGGGTAGAAATATTTTTTACAAAACAAAATGTCTGAAAATGTCCCGAAACCAGTAAAAACCTAAGTGTTTTGTCGCAGTTCCGCTCGCTTTCGGTACGCATAGACTCCCAAAATCAACTTACGCAAAATAGTACGTATCTTCAATTTAATATTTTTCTTGCGATTTTTTATATTTAAAAATATAAATTCAGACAAAGGGGAATTAAAGGTACAAAATCATACAAATTTGAGGTTCATTCATCACGGGCCCGGGCAACGCCGGGTGTGTCTGCTAGTATACAATAAAATCTAATTAGCGTACCATATTATTGAGTTGATGCGTAAGCTCGTGGCGTTTTCTTTGGTGTTGTAATATTGTGGCATTAGACGTTTATTTATACCACCTGTCATTCTTTATTTAGAGTATTATGCTTTTAAATACTCTTTGATATTGGCACATTTCACGAAGTTTGTGCTATTTTTGAGCTATAGAAAATGGAGACATTCAAGTGAAAAATAATATTTTGATATATTTAACTTCTTGAGGAGTAAAAGCAGCATAGGCGGGTTAAACATTTGTTCAGTTGGAGAAATTTTTGCTGTTTTTAACCCTCTTTTTCACAGATTTATTTTTCACGAATCACTTTTTCAACTAGCATGTTGAAATTCTATTCAAGATTCAAGACCATACACACATATATATATATATGTAATAAAACTTTTTTGTAAGTATTAACCATTATATATATGTGTGTGTGTGTGTGTGCGCGAGGCCTGCATATTTAGCTTATATCACTTAAAATAAAATTTACTGGAAAACCGATTTTAAAACACTGTTTTTATTATTTAAGTTAGCAACTGCTTATCAGGTTCAGGTGAACGACGGTTAAAATATGGCCACTTTGACGCGAGTGATTTGCATGGTTTAGAAAGATCAGCAGATTTAAAGATCATAGGGATGTCAGTCAGTGATATTCAGTTCAATATTTCCTATGTAATCTTAAACCTATGGGCGTGGAATGCAGTCATATTTGTAAAATATCTATTCAGAAAATTAATACTGTTAACTTTTTTTTTTTTTTACAGAATATTCTTCTCAAAGAACCTCTCCTTTTTTTTAGTTGTCCAAATATTTTTAAAATGTATGTGGGGCATTCTCACAATTTTTGACTTTTGGGGGGAAAAAATCTGACAAAATTAAACTTGCTAAAATAACATTTTAATCTGATAGACTGCCTTAATGATTCAAAATAAAGAAAAAATGGTCAGCAGCGAATTTTTTTTTTTATTTAACCGAGGTTTAAGTTAAACTTGCAAGTTTAATTTTCCTTACCATTTTACCCCTATAACTTTTTATTTTCTTCAAAATTTTTACTTATATTGAATTTGCATAGTACCCACAGGACATTCAAATAAGAAATAATAACAATGTAGTACTTTTAATAAAGAATTTTTTATAACATTTATAACATTGTCTTAAAGGGATGTTAAAGAAGGGACAGTAAGGTAAAAAAGGGGGATGGTATTGGAAAAAAGGGACGAAATGATAAAAAAAGGGACGATAAGGATGGAACGGTAAGGAAAATTACCACCTATTTTTAGGAAAATCATGTTAAGACTAAGTGATAGCCACGATGTTGATTGATTTTTAGAAACAGTTGTTAACATTGGATTAAATTAATTTTTTTTTTTAAATTTACCTCGAAAAGTGGAGGAATAAACCTTGGGGACGGTGAGACTACCAATAAAGCCACGATGCTTGAAATTGATAGTTAAATGCTGATTTAAATTCTACAGTAAATTTCCTGCCAAAGAATTTTAGAGATTATTTCTTTAGTATACTTCTGCATGAGAAAAAACTTGAAAAAAAATTCTATGGCTGCATCTGAAATGATTTTCTGTATAATTTTAGAAGAGAAATGGTAAGGAATCTAAAACCCAGGGACAGAGTTTAGAAAATAATAACAACCCTGAAAATGTGTGCAGGTTAATTTTTAGCTACATATTTATATAAAACAACAGCCCCAGTTTCAGAATAATTCATTAAAATAAAAATTATTATTCAGGGACATGAAAGTCAAAAGATTGTGAGAATGCCCCATTTATAATTTAATATTTTGTGTGTTAACCCCTTAAGCATCGCCCCCGATAAGTGTGGGCACTTTCTTTTAAATTCAGATTGTTTGATTGTCACCACTTTTTTGAAGTAGAAATATTCCCCTTATTTAGGTAGATGAAATGGGGCAAGAATAAATCCAATTACACTATTTAAAAAAACTGGTAGAAATCAAACAATCTCAATAAAAAATAAACGGTCACGTGCGAGTATTACTCGCCCTCAGAGGTTTCTGTACAATAAATATGTGGATTATTAACTGCATTATAAAAGAAATCGTTGCTAAAAGTATAATAAGACTTTGAAAAAACCTACACAACGTAGGGTTGGGTATAACTATATATACTAGAAAAGTATTAATGGATATACTATAAAGTTCAAAGAGATATTAAGCCTAAATAGTATCAAATATTGATATTCTGAATAACTCTTCTTTTTTTAATATTAACTTAATCTGTTTATGATGAACTTAATTCGGTACTGACAATAAAAGTAGTACATAGTCAAACTTCATTTGACATTTCATGAAACTAAATTCAGCGTAATAATAACCTTTTTTTCTACGGTGTAGCTAAAACAAAACTTTTGTTCAAAGTTTAAAATTGGCATTGTGCCATGCGCACTTCGAAAAGAGGTCGCAGAGTTGCAACGCCGCCTTGGTCCGTGCCGCGTTTTCCAGAGAGGTTTTTAATTAACTTTTAAAGACACGGGAGGCGTATTGAGAGATCCACTCAATGGAAACAAGTCACGAATCCCATCGTATTTATGTGATGAATTCTAATTAAATTAGTCTGTTTTTAAAAATTTGACGTTTATTGCTTTTATACTGCTACTGGGCATTTCATTAGATAAATATATGATTAAAAGTTGTTATCTGGGTTTTAAAAGCCGATGGTACATAGAGTACGCCGCCCCTGTCATTATGTATGTCCAAACCGTCCGTGTCTTTAAGGGTTAATATCTCGGATAATTACCGACGATATTTTTTTCGAAAATCACTATCAATGATCCTTTATACTTCTGCTACGATAGGTACCTCCAGTGCTCCTCAACGCCTTTGCTGAATGGCTGCAAATCGAAATTTGTGTGCAACGAAAAAATGCGCTTTTCTCAAAACTATGTGACCTAGGGTAATCGCTTTAGTTTTCCCTCAAGGTTTAAATTAACGTTTATTTCCTCTAATTTTTTTATACTTTTAGCTTCAGTATATTCGGATATAGAGAGGGGGGGGGGGGACATATTTTGCACTACATTTTCGACGATATCTCTGAAAATATAATGCCTAAAATTAATATAAATGTATTTTTGAGTTCAACGTTACGAAAGCTTTCACACGATACCCCACATGATATACAAGGGAAATATTTATTTTTTCAAGTAACTCAATTAGCCCTCTACATTTTTCCTAAATATATTTGTGAATGTTTAATAATCTGTAAATATGTGAGTCAATAGTCTTTATTACTTCCCTTAATTTGAACTTTCCGCGTTGCATAATTTGTGACAGACAGACAGACACAGGAGTGATCTTATAATGGTTCCGTTTTTACAAAAAAAAAAAAAAAAAAAAAAAAAAAAAAAAAATCCGTTAAAATACGGAAATTGTACTGGCAATCGAAATTTTTTTACAGTGTACTTTTAAGTGCGGAACCCTTAAAACAGTAGCCTACACTGCCTGTGAAAGTCACGGGCGCGAGAACAAATGGGTTAAAAGCTGACAAGCTGTGAGTAAGATTTCAACACTTCAAATAAAATGAAATGTATACTTTAGAAATACATATTTTGTAAACTAAAAAAGAAACATATATCCTTTACGAAGTGTATACAGATAAAATAAGTTAAAAATATTAATTTCCTGATGAGATGACTTAAAAATAAAAACGTATTTCATGCCCATTGATTTAAAATTTGCGAGGGAAATTTGAGATCTCACTGGCCAAACACTTAATAATTCTGCAATGTGTGCACAAAAAGCTACTCCAATGTTGGTAGAGGAACCTAGATAGCGGAGAGAGTGAATTAATTCTTATATGTTATTAATCTAAAATGAAATGTCTTATTACAGTCAGAAAAAGCTATGAAAACACGGGGGAAAATGTTTTGTTGAAACAACTAAATTTTAGTTAATATAGCTCCAACCAAATATTTTGCTTGGAATGACCAAATTTTGGTTGGACTAACCAAATGATTTGTTGAATTAACAAAATCATTTGGTTAGTCTAACCAAAAATTTATTATTCCAACCAAAATATTTGGTAGAGCTATATTAACCAAAATTTAGTTGTTTCAACAAAACATTTTTTTCCGTGAAGCTCTGAATCAATCTAATATATCAAGTCAATAATCAATATAATAGATCTTATATAAATATACATTTAAGTTGAAGAACCTTCTAATCTGAGTGTTTTATAATTTTTGGTAATAATGCTTTTTCATAACAGAGAAATAACTATACTTTATTGCTAATAATGAAAAAAAAAATCAAAATTAGTTCGTCCAATGAAAAATCGAAAAACATCAAATGAATAACTGAATGACTATCTATTTATATAACTATCTGTCTATCCATGTACACACACACACACACACACACACACATATATATACACACTATATAGCCATTAATCACCGGATACTTTCAATTTTAGACATTTTAAATAAAATAAGTTGAAACTGGTGTGAGAACTAAGTTTTTGATGGTGTTTTAAGAAGTTTTTTTTAGTTTTTAGACATTTTGTCGAATATTTAAAAAGTTACTTTTCGGATTCTTCTAAAACTTCAGGATTATAAAGAATATATTTGGCCTCGGAAACAAAAAATCAAAGAAAAATAATATTTGGGATCACCCTGTAAATTAAAATGCATGAAATGATCTATCGCCGCAGAATACAAATATGTGGATACTGTACAACATGGTTACTGATTTTTGTACGAATAGCACGTATATTCATGGAGATATAGCTATTTTTTTAAAGTTTATAAAATTTTTGAAAGTTTTTAGCTTATGTCATGCCAAATTTCAACCAAATTTAACGTCAGTTTCAGAAAAATTGGCAAAATGTAGTAGAAACAAGATAGTGCAATTAGAATATAAATATTTTAAATATTTTATGAAATATGAGCAGTTGTGTGAAATAATTTTTATCTGCGCATGCGCAAAATACATAAAGAATTTTTTTTTACATAATTTAATAGTCAACTCTAGGGAGCAACTCATTAAAAAAATTCCGTCAAATATCGTGAAAATTCAGAAAGATATCGTCGATAGAGATTTTAGTCGCTCTCTAAAAGCAGCTGAATGATAAGTAGTCCAGGGGAAATGTACATTTTACCTTGTAAAAGGTCGGGTAAAAGATTTTTAGGTAGCTTTCATTACAAAAAGTCCTTCCGGCCAGTGCCGGGAGGAAGAGGTAGCTTTCATAATCCTTATTTTAAAAAAGCCAACTTATATCATGCAAACACACGAAGCTCAATTTAGTGGAAACCGAATATAGGATATTCAATACTAATTTTTATCAATATAATGAATGAGAATTTCGCGAAATTAGTCAGCTTTATCCAAGCTGCTTTTCTTTAAAGTAACTTATATTTGGCTGCCAAATTCGGCAATTTCTTAAAGTGCCTGTCATTTAAAGACAACATAATGGATGAGGCTAAGCAGTGAACTTGGTCGAGACCTTAGTAATTGCTGTGCACATGCTCACTCACATCGGAATCGGTTAATATATAGGAGTGCTGTCGCATGCAAAAAATCAGATTTTTCAAAATGTCACCCACAATAGAAATTGAAACTGCTATATCTGAGCCATTTTTTAAGGTAAAGAAAAACCAAAAATGCTCCTGAATCCTTATATCAAGATCAAATACTTAAGAAAGAAACCTTTTTCAATTTCTCATTTATTTGCACCTCACTTTAAATATATATATATATTTTTTAATTTAATGGCCGCCATTTTGAAACAAGATGGCTGATGAATCTGGCCAGCGAACTTGGTCGAGGTGTTGATGTATACTATCCACATGCCTTCTTACATCGAAATAGGCGAATACGTGTGTTATCGCGTGAAAAATACAAGATCGTTTCAAAATATTAGCCATGCTAGAAATTCAAAGTGCTATAAATCAACCATTTTTTAAGATATCAACAAAAGAACAAATTTTCAGAAACAAAAACTGCTCCGGAATCTTTGTATCAAGGCCAAACACATAAAAATAATCTTTTTCATTTTCCAATTTTTTAATACATCATTTTGAATTTTAAATTTAATTTTTTTAAAATAGCAACCCTTTTGAAACAAGATGGCGAATGAAGCTGGCCAACGAACTCGATCGAGACATTGGTATGTACTATGTACAGACCAAGTTACATCCAAATAGGTTCATAAATACGCCTGTTATCGCGTGACAAAAATCAGGTCGTTTTAAAATATCAGCCACAAGAGAAATTCAAAATGCTATTACTCAGCCATTTTTTTAGATATAGACGAAAGAAAAACTGTTCCAGAATCTTTGTATTAAGGTCAAACACATACAAAAAAAATCTTTTTCATTTTCCAATTTTTTGGTATCTCATTTAAATTTTTTTATTTTTTAATTTTTTTAAATGGCCGCCATTTTGAAACAAGATGGCGGATGAAGCTGGCCAACGAACTCGGTCGAGATATTTGTATGTACTATGTACACACCAAGGTACATCCAAGTCGGTTCAAAAATACGCCTGTTATTACGTGAGAAAAATCAGGACGTTTCAAAATGTCAGCACGCTAGAAATTCAAAATGCTATAACTCAGCCATTTCTTAAGATATAGACGAAACAAAAACTGCTCCCGAATCTTTTTATCAAGGTCAAACACATAAGAAGAAAATATTTTTTCAGTTTTCAATTTTTGGTGCAACATTTCAAATTTAAATTTTTCTTAAAAATTTAAATGGCCGCCATTTTTAAACAAGATGGCGGGTGAAGCTGGCCAACGAACCCGGTCGAGACATTGGTATGTACTATGTATAAACGAAGTTACATCCAAATCGGTTCATAAATACGCCTTTTATCGCGTGACAAAATTCAGGCCGTTTCAAAATGTCAGCCACGCTAGAAATTCAAAATGCTATAACTCAGCCATTTTTTAAGATATAGACGAAACAAAAACTGCTCCGAAATCTTTGTATAAAGGTCAAATACATAAGAAAAAAATATTTTTCCATTTTCAATTTTTTGGTACCACATTTCAAATTTAAATTTTTAAAAATTTTTTAAATGTCCGCCATTTTGAAACAAAATGGCGGATGAAGTTGGCCAACGAACTCGGTCGAGAGATTGGTATGTACTATGTACACACCGAATTACATCCAAATCGGTTCATAAATACGCCTTTTATTGCGTGACAAAATTCAGGACGTTTCAAAATGTCAGCCACGCTAGAAATTCAAAATGCTATAACTCAGCCATTTTTTAAGATATAGACGAAACAAAAACTGCTCCGGAATCTTTGTATAAAGGTCAAATACATAAGAAAAAAATATTTTTCCATTTTTAATTTTTTGGTACCACATTTCAAGTTTTAAATTTTTTTAAAAAATTTAAATGGCCGCCATTTTGAAACAAAACGGCGGATGAAGCTGGCTAACGAACTCGGTCGAGACATTGGTATGTACTATGTACACACCGAATTACATCGAAATCGGTTCATAATTATGGGAGTTACAGTGTGACATAGGTCAGATATATATATATATATATATATATCAATTTTGAACGGAGGGTGGTTTCGGGGTCTGGGGGTCATGATCGATGAAAATATACCAAAATTTTTTGAAATCGCTTTCCTCCGAACGGCTGCAATAGGTAGCTTTTTTGTAAAGAAAGCTACCTAAAAGCTACCTATAGCAGCCGCTCGGAGGAAAGCGATTTCAAAAGATTTTGGTATATTTTCATCGATCATGACCCCCAGACCCCGAAACCACCCTCCGTTCAAAATTGATATATATATATATATATATATATATATATATGACCTATGTCACACTGTAACTCTCGTAATTATGAACCGATTTCGATGTAATTCGGTTTGTACATAGTACATACAAATGTCTCGACCGAGTTCGTTGGCCAGCTTCACCCGCCGTTTTGTTTCAAAATGGCGGCCATTTAAAGTTTTAAAAAAAAATTAAAATTTGAAATGTGGTACCAAAAATTTAAAAATGGAAAAATATTTTTTTCTTATGTATTTGACCTTTATACAAAGATTTCGGAGCAGTTTTTGTTTCGTCTATATCTTAAAAAATGGCTGAGTTGTAGCATTTTGAATTTCCAGCGTGGCTGACATTTTGAAACGTCCTGAATTTTGTCACGCGATAAAAAGCTTATTTATGAACCGATTTGGATGTAACTTCGTTTATACATAGTACATACTAATGTCTCGATTGAGTTCGTTGGCCAGCTTCATCCGCCATCTTGTTTCAAAATGGCAGCCATTTAAAAAATTAAAAAATTAAAATAAGATACCAAAAAATTGGAAAATGAAAAAACTTTTTTCGTACGTGTTTGACCTTAATACAAAGATTCCGGAACAGTTTTTGTTTCGTCTATATATAAAAAAAATGGCTGAGTAATAGCATTTTGAATTTCTATTTTGGCTGACATTTTAAAACGACCTGATTTTTGTCACGCGATAACAGGCGTATTTATGAACCGATTTGGATGTAACTTGGTCTGTACATAGTACATACCAATGTCTCGACCGAGTTTGTTGGCCAGCTTCATTCGCCATCTTGTTTCAAAAGGGTTGCCATTTAAAAAAAGTTAAATTTAAAATTTAAAATGAGGTATTAAAAAATTGGAAAATGAAAAAGATTTTTTTTTTTATGTGTTTGGCCTTGTTACAAAGATTCCGGAGCAGTTTTTGTTTCTGAAAATTTGTTCTTTTGTTTATATCTTAAAAAATGGTTGAATTACAGCACTTTGAATTTCTAGCATGGCTAACATTTTGAAACGATCTTGTATTTGTCACGCGATAACACACGTATTCGCCTATTTCGATGTAAGAAGGCATGTGGATAGTATACATCAATACCTCGACCAAGTTCGCTGGCCAGATTCATCAGCCATCTTGTTTCAAAATGGCGGCCATTAAATTAAGAAAAATATATATATTTAAAGTGAGGTGCAAAAAAATTAGAAATTGAAAAAGGTTTCTTTCTTAAGTATTTGACCTTGATATAAGAATTCGGGAGCATTTTTTTTTGTCTTTACCTTTGAAAATGGCTCAGATATAGCAGTTTCAATTTCTATTGTGGGTGACATTTTGAAAAATCTGATTGTTTGCATGCGACAGCACTCGTATATAACAACCGATTCCGATGTGAGTGAGCATGTGCACAGCAATTACTGAGGTCTCGAGCAAGTTCACTGGTTAGCCTCATCCACCATGTTGTCTTAAAATGGCAGGCACTTTAAGAAATCGCCGAATTTGGCAGCCAAATATAAGTTACTTTAAATAAAAGCAGCTTGGATAAATCTGACTAATTTCGCGAAATTTTCATTCATTATGATTTAGTATTGGTAAAAATTAGTATTGAATTAGTATCTCCTATATTCGGTTTCCACTAAATTGAGCTTCGTGTGTTTGAATAATATAAGTTAGCTTTTTTAAAATAAGGATTATGAAAGCTACCTCTTCCTCCCGGCGCTGGCCGGAAGGACTTTTTTTTCATTGTTTATAATGATGCCAACATGGAAAAACCAAGTTTTCTAACAAAACTAAATTTTCTGTGGCCAAAAAACAACGAAATTTTGGGACCTTTTATTTTTTTTTTAATATCTCGAGACTCGTTGTCGTAGCATATTATTTGTCAATTGCAATATTAAAGAAGACAAAATTCTCTAGAACTTTCATATTTACAACTTTTTTATACACTCAATAGCAAGCGCAGTACGCCATTTCAAAAATAAGACGATTTTTTCAATTTTCTTTAAAACGGTGAAAAACGTAGTTTAGCCCCGATTATTCAAATGTTCCCCGCGGATTTAATCGTGTTGTCGACTTCTAACAATTGATAGCAGAAATTTATCTATTATTTACACATTCACGTCTTTATTTTCATCTCAACAGACAATTTACATTCAATAAATTTATATAATTTGAAAAGTAGGGCAGAGTGTAGATGAATGAGACAATTTCCATATTTAAACAGTAATTTTAAGTATATACAATGTTAACTTCAAAGCATTGGTTAAAAGAATACTTCAATATTTAGTAACTTATTTTCACGATAGTTTCAATTAAGAAAGAATTCTTGTTTAATTTTAATAATTTTATAATTTTTATAATGCATTCATATTTTTCAAGGCATCAATGGGATAGGTAAGAAAATTTGCGAAAAACATATTTTATTCCACACTACAATGGTATATTTTATTTACTAATTATTGATAACATATGTTTTAATGTTTTAAAGATAGCAAACATTGGATTGTAGTTCCATATAAAAGGGGGGGACTAAAAAAATAAATATCTTTTATGTAAGAAATACTTTTACCTTATGAAATAGCTACAATAAAAACGACGCAGATTATTTAGCTCACTAATGTTATGCATTTTTCTCTTGTAAAATTTTAAAATTCTGTCAATAAAATATTTGAGATCACTGGTTTCATAAAACTATTTAAAAGATTAATTAAAAAAAAAAATATTGTCAATATTTTTTCCACTTATATTAATAAATATAACAAGAGATTATATCATTTTAGCATGCAAAAATATAAAAAACTTTTAAAATTATCTATTAATTGCTTTAAAACTCAAACAGAAAAACTTACTTTGTTCGTTGAAAGATATACTTTGTGGAATATTCTAATCCTCTGTAACATGTGCTGTTTTGAAACTATATCTGTTTAATTATCTCAGTGATACCATTTATGAAATGAAATACCAATTTATTTATGATCAGGGACCATATAAACAGTTTTGTTTTCGCATTGTTCACCTGTTTTATTCAACTCCACTTTCCCAACACAAAGTAAGGTACGCAATATGACTGCATAAATTAATGGAAAAATGTATTTTAATAATAACTAATCCGGTTATAATTCTAACGTCAGCAATTCTAAGCCAAAAAAAATCATTTAAAACTATTAAATTGTAAGCCAGAAACTGTAAAAAGAACGCTCCCATAGATTTAACATTAGCGATCCAATGTCTTCTCGTGACTAGTGTAGTCTCACGCGAAAACATTTGCACGCTAATGTTAAACCTATGGGAGCATTCTTTTCAGAATTCTTGCTGGAATTTCAATATTTAATTTTTTTTTTTTTCATATCATATCTGAGGTCGATATCCAACACTGTGCGTTTTTAATTTTTCGAATTTGGTTGCATTTTTTAAGTGAAAATACTTTAAAATTCAGAACGGGTTCCAAACAGTTTTTCAAAAATGAAAGTGTCCGAATATTAAAACAAAAAATGCAACCAAACTCGAAAAAGCACAAAAGCACAACATCCGATATTGATCTCAGGTATCCCATAAAAAAAGGGAAAAATATTAAAGGTAATAAAATGCAAGCGAGATATTTGTCAATAATGCTCCCACATGTTTAATATTACCTTGCGAATGTCTTCGTGTATTGAATTATGAGACTAATTTAGTCTCATAATTCATATAACTGTGACTTTAAACGCCTCAATACTACAACTACTGTAAAATCTTTAAAAATGATGTCTGTATATACGGAATCCGGTCTTTAAAGAAAAAAAAATATATTTTCAAGATATAGAATATGAACAATTATACCTGCTAAGATGGAAACCTGTTTAAAGCGGAATAATTTCGTTTCGGTTTTCAAGGTTTTAATGAATCAATATTTAGCAAAGCTGATTACGTAGTTCACATTACGTATTCAATGATTCCACACCTAAAATTTTCAAAATCCGGCTATTAGAGATTTATTAAAATTCTCGTGGTAAATTTTCTTTTTAAGCGGGAAGGAGGGGGGGAGGAATCCATGTTTGCCACGGGCTCAAAAAAGGCTAGTTTTGACCCTGAAACATTTAATTTACTGATACCAATATATAGAAGTTTACATACACGATTAAATCCAGGGGAAACATTTGAATAATCGGGGCAGAGCTATGTTTTTCACGGTTTTTAAGAAAATTGAAAAAATTGTCCTATTTTTGAAATGGCGTACTGCGCTTGCTATTGAGTGTATAAAAAAGTTGTAGAGAATTTTATCCTTTTTAATATTGTAATTGATAAATAATATGCTACGTCAAGTCAACGCGGTGCTTAAGGAGTACCGACGTGGATCGTGTTACCGCCACGCGAAACCTCCAACGAAATTGAAAATGCGACATAAAATTAAATTTAGAAAAAGCGGATAAAAATAACTAAGAATTTAGAAAACCCTGGTGCAGAGCCCTAAGACACATTCCGGGGTTTTGAAGCACCTGAGGCACAATTCTGTCTCGAAAAAAATGGCGCATAGAGCATCCAAATAAATTTGGTTGCCCTACGCTTCGTTTACAGACGGATATCTGACCCGGCAAAGTCGGAGAATGAAAAGGCAGGTGGCGCCAGGAGTCACAGCAAGCCTGACATCCAGAAAAACCAGAGGCCCTTAAGGGTGTATTCGAAAAAATATTTTTTCACCCTCAACAGCTCGAAATTTTCTGAGACATTTTCAGAATCATTTTTAAAATTAAAAACATGAAACTTGCTGGGCTGATTTCTGAAGACATGTTTAACATGCCGTGTGATTTAATTTTCAGCTCAATTAATTAGAATTTGATTTTTAAACAATTATTTTCTCAGTAGGACCATTTTTTTCATTCCCAGATCTCCCGCTTCCAAAAATTCGGTTCAAAACGCCCACTTTGACAGCGTTTTTTACAGTATTTTCTGCATTTATCAAAAAATTAAGAAGCACGGCACATTATATAGTTTCTAAATAAGAGAATTTCCCAGTTTGATGCGTTTGAGAGCAAAAATGAATTTTAAAATGAATCAGAAAATAAGCAGTTTGGATCGGAATACACCCTTAACTAACAAATTCTCTAAAACCTTATAAATAAAAAAAGGGGGCCACATAGCTCACTAAATTTTGATAGTCAAGCCTAGTGCTCCTCACGAGTCGCAGATCTCCCGGCTTTCGCACAAACGGGTAAGCGTTGAAAAAGGCCTTGTGGTAATAGGCATCGAGATTTCCACGACTGCGAGTTACATTTCGGCGTTGACCAAGATCGAAAACTTGGGTACTTTTAAATTCAATAAAAACTATTAAAATTTAAAAATAATTAACTAATCTGTGTGAATCTGTGACCAGTCCGGGTAGCAAGAACTCCCGTAATCCCCGAAACAGCTCGGACCGTTTAACTCTGAAAAGAGCACTTTGCTTACGGGTTTCCGTAGAGGTGCATACACCGGCGTAGTGATGGGCGATAACGAGATGTTTTTCTCGATTTTCTCGACTGTATGGACATCTCGATATCTTTCGATTGTATAATTTTTTTCTCGATGACTACAGTTTGCAAATTTCTTTTATAAATCATATATTATGTATTATATACGTCATACATTTATCAAGAATAGTCTGCGGGTGAACTGGAATGAGTCGATGTTAATAAAGACTAGGTGACTTCGACCGCTAGCGGGCCCCTCCTTTAATTGGGGCCCCTAATTTATACGTAATCTTGTAATATGAAATCACGAACAGGTTACCCGCTATATACGGCACTGATATATGATAGCAGGCGGGTGTGGTGTGCACGCACTATAAAATCTTGTAAAAAATATAATATCGAAAGGAATGAACGTCGGACCAGATCTCTTGGGGGAGGGGTCAAAGCGAGCGGAGGGGCACAGCAGCTGCATAATATGATTAAGTCGTCACAGGTCTTTACACCTTTCCAACCATATGTCACATGAGAAGTCTGGATCTGAATTTATAAAAATGCCCTCCCCGTGGGGGGGAAAAGGGGGGAGGGGTGCGGGAGGTGGATAACATGAGTAAGTGGTCATAAGCCTTTCCAACAAAATGTCACATGAGGGGTCTCGGCTAAATTTAGAAAAACACCCCCGTGGGGGAAAAGCGGGGGGGGGTGGTCACCGGAGGTGCATTACATCAATAAGTAGTCACAGACCTTTCCAACGATATCTCACATGTAGGGTCTTGGCCAAATTTGGAAAAGTGTCCCCCGGGGGGATTCAAAATGGGGGGATCAACACCGGAGGAGCATAACATCAATAAGTAGTCACAGACCTTTCCAACGATATCTCACATGAGGGGTCTTGGCTAAATTTGAAAAAGTGTCCCACGGGAGGGGCAAATTGGGGGAGACTGTCACCGGAAGTGCATAACATCAATAAATAGTCACAGACCTTTCCAACGATATCTCACATGAGGGGTCTTGGCTAAATTTGGAAAAGTGCCCCCCCGGGGGGGGGGGGGGGCAAAGTGGTGGTGGGGACACCGTAGGTACATAACATCAATAAGTAGTCACAGACCTTTCCAACGATATCTCACACGAGGGGTCTTGACTAAATT
Organism: Maratus speciosus; assembly: GCA_963932465.1. Classification (NCBI taxonomy): domain Eukaryota; kingdom Metazoa; phylum Arthropoda; class Arachnida; order Araneae; family Salticidae; genus Maratus; species Maratus speciosus. The sequence continues at coordinate 279,501,154 of OZ010787.1, read as the reverse complement.
TGAAAAAGTGTCCCCCAGGGGGGGGGGCAAAGAGTGTGGGGGACTATCACTGGAAGTGCATAACATCAATAAGTAGTCACAGACCTTTTCAACGATATCTCATAAGAGGGGTTCTGACTAAATTTGGAAAAGTGTCCTCCGGGGGGGGGGGGCAAAGTGGGGGGGGCGGCCACCGGAAGTGCATAGCACTAATAAGTAGTCACAAACCTTTCTAACGATATGTCACATGAGGGGTCTTGGCTAAATTTGGAAAAGTGTCCTGAAATTTCATATATTATAAATAATATTTAGCTGAGGACTCCATAAAAAAATCCGATCTAAAATGATAAAAACGGAAAAAACTACCCTCGCAGTGGGGGCTAAATTGGGGAGGAGAGGAAGAAAGTCTCATAATATGAACGAGTCATCCGAGAGCTTACCGATGACATATCACATGACTGGTCCAAAAAAAGTTTGAAAATTGCTCCCCCTCTCTCCGCCCGTGGGCCCACTCTTTCACCCCGGAATTCACACAGCCGCCACTTTAAAATTTTTATGTTCAATAAATAATATTTACCGGAAGACTGCATAAAAAACCCATATTTAAAGTGATATTTAAATTTATTATAGAAATCGGCTACGGTTTTAAAAATTTGTTCGCCCCTTCCCCACCCCCCTGTGGGCGAAGAAAGGTTCATAGTATGAAAGAGTGGTCAAAGGGCTTTTCGATTATATGCCACAGGAAGGGTTCGGTAAAATTTTTAAAATTGCACCCCATGAGTCCACTCTCACGTCCTCCTCCCTCGAAATCACCCGACCCACCTTCCTCTTTGAAAATTTTATATTTAATAAATAATTTTTATCGGAGGGTTCCAGGTATGTGACATCTTGGTAGGGCTAAAATAAGAGAAACTTTGAAAATTAGGGCTTCATTTCACAGCTCATTGTCATGCCTTTTTCTCTATCTCGTCCCTTGGTACTCTCGATAAATTTTCTTACTTTTCTTCTCTGCCGAGGACGAGAGAAATCCTCGAAAAGCTTCTCATAGCGAAATGTTGAAAAGCGCGAGAGAAATCCTCGAAAGGCTTTTCATTGGGAGATTTCGAAAAGGACGAGAGTAACAAGCGAGAGGCTTCCCATCGGGAAAGGTTGAAAAGGGCGAGAGGAAACTCTCGAGAGACTTCCCATCCCGAAAGGTTTAAAACCGCGAGAGAACCAACCATCGAGCAGATTCCCGTCTGGAAGCGTCGAAATGCTGGAAAAATCATCGAGATGAGATTTGCCGAAATGCGAGATGGAAATGAAGCTTTCAGTGTCAAACTTACCGCATTTCTGGTTTAAGTCATAATTTCTCAAAGGAGTCCATCTGCTTATCCAATCTCTTTTTAGCTCACAGGCTATCTAAGCCTGAGAGCTAATGTACCCGTCGGTTCTGTGTGTGTGTATGCATGTACTGTACGTACGTATGTATGTACGTAACGCGATAACTCTTGATTAAAATGTACGATTTGCTTCAATTTTTTTTATGTTCATTCTGATAAGGCGTTTCGCTGTTTAGTTTTGACGGTTTCTTGGTTAAGGATAAAGGGAGAGAAAGGGGGCTGGTCCCCCCCCCCCCCCTCCTTAAATTAGATTAATAGGTTTTTCATGCAGAATTCTTCGATTTGCTCCAAATTTCGTATACCGGTTTATTATGTTAAGGAACTTCCCTAATTAAACTTGGAGGTTCATTAGTTAAGTATGAAGGGGGGACAGGGGGGTAGACCCCCTCCTTAATTTAGATAAATGGGTTTTTCATGCAGAATTATTCGATTTGCTCCAAATTTGGTATACCGGTTCATTATGTTAAGAAGTTGCCTTGATTTGATTTGGAGGTTTACGGGCTAAGTATAAAGGGGGAGAATGGGGCTAGACCCCCCCCCCCTTAATTTAGATAAATGGGCTTTTCATGCAGAATTATTTGATTTGCTCATAATTTGGTATACCGGTTTATTACGTTAAGAAGTTGCCTTGATTAGATTTGGAGGTTTACGGGTTAAGTATAAAGGGGGGAGAAGGGGGGCTGGTCCCCCCTTAATTTAGATAAATGGGCTTTTCATGCAGAATTATTTGATTTGCTCCAAATTTGGTATACCGGTTTATTATGTTAAGGAGCTTCCCTGATTAAACTTGGAAGTTCATTGGTTAAGGATAAAGGGGGAGAAGGGGGGCTGGTCCCCCACTTAATTTAGATAAATGGGTGTTTCATGCAGAATTACTCGATTTGTTCCAAATTTGGTATACCGGTTTATTATGTTAAGGAGCTTCCCTGATTAAACTTGGAGGTTCATTAGTTAAGTATGAAGGGGGGACAGGGGGGTAGACCCCCTCCTTAATTTAGATAAATGGGTTTTTCATGCAGAATTATTCGATTTGCTCCAAATTTGGTATACCGGTTCATTATGTTAAGAAGTTGCCTTGATTTGATTTGGAGGTTTACGGGTTAAGTATAAAGGGGGAGAATGGGGCTAGACCCCCCCCCTTAATTTAGATAAATGGGCTTTTCATGCAGAATTATTTGATTTGCTCATAATTTGGTGTACCGGTTTATTATGTTAAGGAGCTTCCCTGATTAAACTTGGAAGTTCATTGGTTAAGGATAAAGGGGGAGAAGGGGGGGCTGGTCCGCCCCCCCCTAATATAGATAAATGGGTTTTTCATGCAGAATTATTCGATTTGTTCCAAATTTGGTATACCGGTTTATTACGTTAAGAAGTTGCCTTGATTAGATTTGGAGGTTTACGGGTTAAGTATAAAGGGGGGAGAAGGGGGGTGGTCCCCCCTTAATTTAGATAAATGGGCTTTTCATGCAGAATTATTTGATTTGCTCCAAATTTGGTATACCGGTTTATTATGTTAAGGAGCTTCCCTGATTAAACTTGGAAGTTCATTGGTTAAGGATAAAGGGGGAGAAGGGGGGCTGGTCCCCCACTTAATTTAGATAAATGGGTGTTTCATGCAGAATTACTCGATTCGTTCCAAATTTGGTCTACCGGTTTATTATGTTAAAGAGCTTCCCTGATTAAACTTGGAGGTTCATTAGTTAAGTATAAAGGGGGGAAAGGGGGGTTAGACCCCCCTCCTTAATTTAGATAAATGGGTTTTTCATGCAGAATTATTCGATTTGCTCCAAATATGGGATACCGGTTTATTATGTTAAGAAGCTGCCTTGATTAGATTTGGAGGTTTATGGGTTAGGTATAAAGGGGAGGGGCTAGTCTCCCCGTAATTTAGATAAAAGGGTTTTTCATGCAGAATTATTGGATTTGCTTCAAATTTAATATACCGATTTATTCCGTTATGGCGCTTCCTTCATTAGATTTGGAGGTTCATTGGTTAAGTATACAAGGGCGAAAAGGGGGCAAGTTCCCTCCCCTTAATTTAGATATATGGATTTTCATGGAGAATTATTCAATTTACTTTAATTTTTTTTCTATTTATGTTCTGATAAGGAGCTTTCCTGATTAGATTTGGAGGTTCATTAGTTAAGTATAAAAGGGTTAAAGGGGTTAGACCACCCTTAATTTAGCGATATGTTTCTTTTTTTCATGCAGAATTATCTGATTTGCTTCAAATTTGATATACTGATTTATTATAGTTAAGGAGTTTCCCTGATTAGATTTGGAGGTTTATTGGTTAAGTATAAAAGGGGCAAACGGGGGGGGGGATATTTCCCTTCATTTATTTTTTGAGGGACATTAATCTTTGAAATAAGAGTATAATATACAGTTAGTGTTAATAACCTGTGAGCTCAATGCCATCAGTATGCACTTATATGCACTTATATACAGAATGCATGCACTTATCATTTTATTGCTATTAACCGATGTGGGTTATGAAGCATAGTGGTTTATGTATTCAGTTCTGTATAGTCCTAGTTTCAAACTTTACTGTTAAATTTAGTGTCATTTTGCCCCGAATTTTCAATGTTTCTCTTATTTTAGCTCTGCCAAGCTGCCCCATACCTGGAGACTCAGATAAATACTATTTATTAAATATAAAAAGTTCAAAGAGGAAGGTGAGTGAATTCTGGGGTGCGCGAGAGTGCACAAAGGGAGGGGGGGGGGGGCGGGTAATTTTCAAACTTTTACCAAACCTCTCCTTGACATATCGGAAAGTCCTTTCACCACTCTTTCATATTATGAATCTTTCTCCTCCCAGAGTTGAATTCCGGAAGGGGTTTGGGGGGGGGGGCGGTGCGGGGTGACTTTTTTTTTAATTGTAGAGATTTCTACAATAAATATCATTAAATGAGGTTTTTTAATGGAGCTCTCCGATAAATATTATTTATTAAATATAAAATTTTAAAAGTGGGGCTGCGTGATTTCCGGGTATATTCTAGGATAAAAGAGGGAACCCACGTGGGAAGGGTAGATTTTAAACTTTTTTTGGACCAGTCATTTGATCTATCATCGGAAAGTTTTCGGTTATCATCGCAAAGTTACTCTTTCATATTATGAACCTTTCTTCTTCCTTCCTTAGTTTGGCGCCCCGAGAGAGGCACTTTTCGAACTTTTTTGAAATCGTAGCGTTTTTAAACATTTTAGATCGGATTTTTTTTACGGAGCCCTCCGATAAATAATTTTTAATATATGAAAATTTCAAAGAGAAGGATGGGCAGGGTATATTTTGGGGGGGGGGGGACGATAATTGGAATCCTGGGAGTTGGGACTCTTTTCTATCTTTTGCTGACACCCCTCATGTGATATATCATTGGAAAACTCTGTGACTACTATTTCATTTTATATATCGCCCGCGCCCCTCCCCTTACTTTGCCCCCGAGCGGGGGCACTTTACTAAATTTAGCCGACACCCCTCATGTGCCATATCGTTGGAAAGTCCTGTGACCACTTATTCATATTATGCACTTTCCTTGCCCCTCCCTCCTACTTTGCTCCCGCGGGAGTTCGTTTAATGTATTCCAGTCGAAGACTTTATAAAAATGGGGAAATTAAAGATCCAATCTCAAATGACGTAGAAAAATCAATAAAAAATTTTGATCCCTTTTATCATCCTTTAGTTCATATTTCTGCCACTAGGGGGTGCTTTTGATTCTGATTTCTTTGGCCATTTTGGTGCTAATTGCCGAAAAATTCTAATTTTTGATACTTAAACTCCTCTTACCGCTTCATAGCTACTCGCGTTTTTTCAGCTTTTTTCAACCAGGGGGCACCCTTACAAGACTTTTCCAGTCTTATGGCTCCTTTATAGTTTCCCTTTGGTTTGTTGTTTTTTTATTCCATCTGTTTTCAGTTACCCTATATTTAATAAAATCTGCCTTATATATATGTAAAAACAATGATTTCAATAATCGATTCTAGAACATCTCCTTTGTAGATTCTCGAAAGTAATCGATGACTGTATCGATTGTGTATTTTACGATAACGATTTTTTTCGATTGGTAAATTTTCGAGAATCGCCCATCACTAAGCCCTATCACTAGTATGAAATTGTCGGCCAGAATAATAGCTAAGTTTTCCAATAACTGTTTTTAGCTTTTCTCGTTATAATCGATTGTAAAACATCTCGATTGTAGATTCTATGAATTAATCGATGGCTGTATCGATTGTGATTTTTTACGATGACGATTTTTCTCGATTGTCGAATTCTCGAGAATCGCCCATCACTACACCGGCGGTCTTGGAAGAACTGAAGCTGGGGGTCAAAAACCGGGGTTTATAAAAATAACCTCTCAAAATTTTGTTGTTTTTTGGCCACAGAAAATTTATCCTTAAGAAATGTTGTTAGAAAACTTTGCAAGGTAATCTCCCTTTTTTGGTACATTTCCCCTGGAGGGATCGTGATGATATTAATCAAATCGTGATGATATTAAAAGAAAAAAAATAAATATAAATAAAAATCCGCTGAAAAAGGGAACGGAAGACTTTTACATTCTTTCAGGTAAAAAATTTGTGAAAAACACATTCTTCAAATAGAGAATGGGAATTGTACTTTCTAATGTTAAGTGTAATTTTCTTTTAATCTTCAGACAGTTAATCCATCATTTTTTTGCACTATTTCCTGAGTTGATAATTTCAGATAATTTTCACGACTTATTTTCCTAAGAATCTTTTAGTGGATGCTTGTCACGAATTAAATGCTACAAAATGCCAATAAAATATTTTCAGGATGTCTTTAAACTGCGAAGAAGGTTTTATCTCTTGATCATTTGGTCATCGTATGAAAGAAAAGAATATAAGTAGAACACATTTTTTTTATGCATCCAGTGAGTTGCATAATAATGACATAGATATCATTGCATACAGTTTAGAATTAAGATTAGCAGATTTACAGCTGATTTTTCTTTCCCACTATGATTGTCCGTTTTATTCTGAAGCATACGATTCTTCCGCATATCCGCGATTTATATGCGTTTTTCTTATTTCTTTTTCAATTTTCTGAGGATTTAAAAAAAAAAAAAAAAATTAAACCAAGGTGCATACAAGTCTAAAAGAAATTGAGATTCTAGTCAACCGGTCACGAATCGTATCAAATTTCGCACCAAACTTATATTGTTCAATCTTACTCCATTCCCGACATGAATGTCAACATTTATGTAAAATTTATTTCGTTATAATCTAAAATGTAAATATTTAAATAAATAAACCTGCACCACATTTCTTTCATATTATTTTTATTTTATTTTTTCGTCATGGTATAAGAATGTTTACGGTCATCACCGTACACATTAAATCTGCTAATGCTTTTTCCCAATTAATTTTAAATACTATGCTATTACAAAAAACAAGGAGATAAACCAGGGCCTCCCGGGTTACAGAATATAGGTGAAAACGACCATATATATTATTTCTGATGTTAACATTCTCTTTTTTCTGCACATACTAAAGACAGAGCTATGTATTTTTCGAAAGTTTCTGCAAGCAGTTTTTGACGTAGTATATTTATATATCGTTAAAACACGTTGTTTGAAAAAAAAAATGCAGTTAAATAGAAATTAATGAACAACGCATCAGCAAATAATCTCAAAGATTACGGCGAAAAAGCCTCGCGTGGGTCTATTTTTTTTTTTTTTTTTTTTTTTAAATTGATAACTCATTTTTTGATAACTATGATTTTTTACATTTAATACTTACTATACTTTATTTAGAATGCCCACTAACAATACTAAAAACTATATGTATATAAAAAATAGCAATAATTTCGAAACATATTAAAAGCTTTATTTTCTTATTGGCCGCGCGTCAGGAGTTAATAGCCGAAGGAAGCGCCAATACATCGCTATTTACAATATGTGTCTTTGATTCTGTTTATTTCGGTGAGTTTAAACTCTAAATTCAGTTACATGTCTTAAATTGGTATTTTATTTATATTTTATTGTTTTATTTATTATTTGATGACTGTTTTGATTTCGTTATGGAACATAAGCTGGAGACAAATGATGAGCTACTTATATTAATTTAAGTGCAAATGGATTTTCTTTCGTAATCATCTGCACGCGATAGAGATAGATTCGAAAAAAATTCATGATTGAAAATTATTTTAAAAACAATGAAAATGCCATGTAGTTTTCAAACAAATTGCGATACAGTTTTCAAACAAATTACATTTGAAAATAATTTTTTTCCTATTCGACGGAGTAAAAATTGAAAATATGCGGTATTTGGAAATAAAAAAAAATGGAATAAAAATTAATAAATGTTAAATTTAATAGTCTGCTGTTGCCACCGTCAAAATGACGTCAGCGTTACGCACTGACACGTTTGTCTTTTATAATATAGATATCATGTTAATTTATTAAAAGTGTAATTTTTAAAACATGATGCATGACCGCATTAAAAGTGCAGAGAACAATAATTTTGGTTTGTTTAAAGACAGGAATACTTTGTGTTTTTAGCTTCTTGTAAAAATGCAACTGGTTTTGCATTTTCCAAGATAATTGAAATATTTTTATTGATATTTTTAATTGATTTAACGATATAATCACTGTTCTCAACTTTTCGTAAACGGAAAAAGATTTTCATGAATGCCTGTTGGTGTGTTTATTATATATAATCGTATCTGTATGGTGTTGTATGGTTTACTTAAGGTAAGTTTAGTGCTATATGACTACGTTCTATAAAATAATTATGGAGGTAGGGTGGTGTTGTATGGTTTTTAAATAAGTTTAGAGATGTACGGCTACATTCTGGTGAAGGATTATGGAGGGGGGGGGTGTTGTATGGGCTAATTTATAAACTTACATTATTCATATTATTTATATATTAAAAAAGGGAAGTTTAATTATTGGTCACTGGTTTTATGTTGCTTATAGGGTGATTTTAATAGTAACCAATTGTAACTATGGAATTTGTCATATATCAACACAACAAGAATAGTAGCGATCTATGTTAATAGATGGCAGCACCATACACAGAGAGTCTGAGATTGTAAGGTTTTGCATGCAACCAGTGAAATCAATGCAGTTGTAAGAAATGACTTGTTTGAATAGCTGCTCTTAGGCGGCTCTTGTAAATATGTAAATAAACTATAAGTAATCTTATAGTTACGCCTCCTTGCTCAGTAAATAGTAATAATAAGAGAGCGGCGATGAAATAGTGGCGACGTTATGGGATTTAACCCAAATTAAACTGTAGTGAAAATTTTGGAAAAAAAAAGTAAAAGAGAACGAAAAATGGCCGATAAAGAAATAATTTCTCTGGGACGCTTAGAAGAATATAATTCAAATTTTTCTTGGACTATTTACGTCGAAAAAAATTGACTTTTATTTCTCAGCGAATAGCATCAAAAGTGATGAGATGAAGAAAAACATTTTGCTATGTTCGGTTGGAACATCAACATTTGACATTTTACGAGATATTATTGTTCCTAATACTCTGAAAGATATCAGTTACGAAGATCTTTTAAAGAAAGCAAAAGCGCATTTTTCACCGCGCCCTAGTGAAATAGTAGAACAATTTAAGTTCCAGAAACGACTAAGGAAGCAAGGAGAGAATGTAGCAGATTTCATACGAGACTTACGTCGGTTATCCGAATATTGCAACTTCGGAAATACTCTTAAAGACCGCCTGTGTGATGAATTGGTATTTGGGATCCAGGATGAGAAGATACAACAGAAATTACTGGATTCCAAAGACTTAACGTTCTAAACAACGGTGGAAATAGCTGAGTCGTTTGAATCAGATGAGGCCGGTGTAAAATCCCTTCATATCGGAGGAAGTACGACTGTCAATCAAGTGCGTGTTTCGAAAGTAGAGAAACCAAAACTAGAGAAGTTCGCTTATGCACCTAAGCCTAAAGAAGATAAATTTGTGCCTGAGAAACCCTGTTACAGATGTTCTGAAAACCATAATCCCAAGTTTTGCTCTTTTAAATCTGCAGAATGCCATTTTTGCCATCGATTAGGTCACCTAAAAATTTGTTGTCGAAATCGAAAACTTGGAATGAAAAATGAGAAACAGTATAAGAACAGAAAAACTGTTCAGGAAGAATATTCTTTAAACTTCATGGACGACAACTCCAATAATGTGTCGTGGGTAAAATCGGTTAAAATAAATGGAGTAAATATAAAATTTAAAATTGACACAGGTGCGGCTCATACTATTGTAAGTAAAAGTGTTGCAAACAAATTGTTCTCTGGTAAGCTGCCTTTAATTAAATCTAAAATAAAGTTACAAACTTATACTAAAGATTCTTTAACTGTTTTGAGGGAATTAAAAGTAAATGCTGTTGTTGATGAATATTGTATTCCTCATTTAAGAATATTAGTAATTAAAGAGGAGGGTCCGAGTCTAATTGGGAAAAACTTGGTTAAAAGCATCAAAATTATTTTGGCCTAATGTAAATATGATTAAAAGCATTTCGAAAGATCATTTAATTAGGAATTTTCTTAATGTTTTTGCTGACGGGATCGGGATAATCAAGGATCTTCCCGTGTCAATAAATCTGAAAAAAGATGCAAAACCTGTTATTCTTAAGTCTCGATCTGTTTGTTCCTTTTGCTTTAAGAAAAGTTACTGATTTAGAATTGGAACGATTAACAAACGAGGGTATTTTGGAACCTGTTGATCATTCAGAATGGGCTAGTCCTATAGTAATTGTCCCTAAGCCTAATGGTTCTGTTAGAATATGTGGTGATTATAGAGCAACAGTTAATGCAAATACTGAAAATGATAATTATCCTCTTCCTGGAATGGAAGAATTATTTTCTAAATTAGCAGGTGGAAAATATTTTGCTGTTTTTGATTTAAAAGATGCGTATTTACAACAACCTGTAGATAACGAAAGTAGTAAAATTTTGACTATAAATACACATAAAGGTTTATTTAATGTATTACGATTAGCAGTTGGGGTAAAATGTGCTCCTGGAATGTTCCAAACAAAAATTGAGAATATTAAAAAATATACATGAATATGTTGGTGTATTTTTAGATGATGTAATTATAAGTGCTAGTAACGAATCAGAACATTCTAAAAGAGTTGAAAATGTTCTGAAATGCTTTTCTGAGCATGGTATAAGATTAAATAAGGAAAAATTAAAATTTATGGTTTCGGAAGTTTCTTATTTAGGACATAAAATATCTCAGGAAAGAATTAGACCTATTCCAGAAAAAGTTAATGCTATTTTGAATAGATAGGGTATTTGATTAATAATTACAATGCAATAACACATATTTTATAATGGATGTTGATTCGAGACTCTTCAATGTATAGTTATATTTATTTATTTATTAATTTAAATTAAATCTATATATTTTCTTTATTAATTAATAATGTTAATGTTAAACTCGTTTTTAAATTTTAGCCCAACGCGGTCAATATCATATTAGTATCTCATACATAGTAAATTTTATTACAAGAGCATAGTGCATGTATTGATTATAAGTTTTATTCTTTGTTCTATCATCTCCCCAAAATTATGTATTTTCAATTTTATGCACGTTTGTGGACACATTAAATGTTACTTATTAATTTCAAAATTTAAATTGTTTATTTGAATTTTCCTAAGCATCATAATTTTATTTATTTATTTATTTATATTTAATTATATATTTATTTAAGTGATTATGCACGGCTCTGACAGTTATTTAAATATATTAATATGCTATAGTATTGTACATTTATTTATATGAAACATTAATTAATGAATCCTCCATATCACCATTTTACTTAACTTCAGTTTTATGCTTAATTCAATAATAGTTATTATTATTATTATTATTTAATTAATCATTTACTCATTTTTTCTTATTTTTTGTTACATATTAACATATTTTTAATTATCATTTATTTATCTCTAGACAGTATATGCTTTTAAGCTTAATGCAATAATAGATATAAATAATTATAAATATAATTATTTTAATTATGTATTAGTTTTTATTCGAAAACAATGTATTTTACAAATTATAAATATGCCAGATGGCAGCACTTTATTGATTCATTAGATATTACAGTGGAATTCATTTTTCATGTTCTATAAAGAGCAGCAGGCACCATTTATTGAGGTTTGTACCTGCCTATAATATACATTATTACCCCAATTATGTATCCCATTAGGAGGGTCCGAGTCTAATTTGAAATACTTGGTTAAAAGCATCAAAATTATTTTGGCCTAATGTAAATATGATTAAAAGCATTTCGAAAGATGATTTAATTAGGAATTTTCCTAATGTTTTTGTTGACGGGTTAGGGACAATCAAGGGTCCTCCCGTGTCAATAAATTTGAAAAAAGATGCAAAACCAGTTTTTCTTAAATCTTGATCTGTTCCTTTTGCTTTAAGAAAAGCTGCTGATTTAGAATTGGAACGATTAACAAATGAGGGTATTTTTGAAACCTGTTGATCGTTCAGAATGGGCTAGTCCTATAGTAATAGGACCCTAAGCCTAATGGTTGTGTTAGAATATGTTGTGATTATAGAGCAACAGTTAATGCTAATACTGAAAATGATAATTATCCTCTTCCTCAAATGGAAGAATTATTTTCTAAATTAGCAGGTGGAAATTTTTTACTGTTTTTGATTTAAAAGATGCGTATTTACAACAACCTGTAGATAACGAAAGTAGTAAAATTTTGACTATAAATACACATAAAGGTTTATTTAATGTATTACGATTAGCAGTTGGGGTAGGGGAAGACGGGGTACAATGAAACAAAATTTACTAATTTTTTTTTCTATCCAAAATTTTATATGCACAAAAATATAATTAATGCATATTTTTAATCTTGTATTTTCCCTATCTAAATAAATTTTTATTAAGTTCTAAACAATATCTTTATGCTTGAAAAATAACAAAAAATAAATGTCTTACAGTGTTTCATTGTACCCCGTATGCCGGGGTACAATGAAACGCATACTGGGGTACAATGAAACACTCCAAATGATGGAAGCAATTTTCACCCAGTATAGTTTATTTTATTAAAAATGAGATAAATACAAAAACAAAACTTTATTAATAAGGAACTTGATAAAAATATTATAGCCTAAGATGAAAAATAAGAAAATTCTATTAGTTTAAGAAATACCTTTCATTTTATATTAAATTGGCTCAAGTCAGTTTCAAAAATTAGCATTTCTGCTTTTATTTCAGTTGCTCCTGAAGGAATATGGGGTGGTAGTTTCAACACAATGAGTTTTATTTTTTTTTAATGTAAGTTTATAAAAAGAAATAAAAAAAATTAAAACTGGGTTGGAGTCTTTTTATATCAAGTATTTAAGTTCCCATTTATACGGATACTGCTTGTGATATACAGGTTGTGTGTGGATATCTCATTCTTAGTACCCCGATGACCAGCTGGGCCTGGAAAAAAAATCTGGATCATCATCAGTCTGTAGCAGGCAGAGTTTGTTTTCAAAACAATCCCTTCTCGGCTTTTTTTTTCTCTTTCTATTTTTTAATTGCTTAACAAGAGCATTTTTTACTGACCTGGTTAGAAAAAAACTCTTTTTTTTTCTGTTTTCCTACTCTTACTTCTAATATATTATATTTACTACTTTTATAACTATAATAAAACATGTTTCATTGTACCCCGCACTGAGGTTACAAAGTAAAAATTTATTTTCAAACTTCTAATATTTTTTTTTTTTTTTTTTTTTTTTTTTTTTAGTTTGGTTTTGGAGGTATGAAGACAACAACCCAAAGATAACAATGCATAGAAAAAATAATTATTACATATAACAACAAGGAAAAAGAAATAAAATTACTTTTAGTAAAAAAAGTTACTTTCAATGCTGTAAAAGCAATAATTTTCTATTGCTACTGTTGTAGAAGTGTGAATGTATCCAAATCAAGTCAGTAATTGGAACATATAGTTGTATAACATATATATAAACTGCAACTCTCTATGACAAATTTGATTGATTTTACAAGTAATGTTTCATTGTACCCCGTCTTCCCCTATGTGCTCCTGGAATGTTCCAAAGAAAAATTGAGAATATTTAAAAAATATATAAATATGTTGGTGTATTTTTAGATGGTGTAATCATAAGTGCTAGTAACGAATCAGAACATTCTGAAAGAGTTGAAAATGTTCTGAAATGCTTTTCTGAGCATGGTATAAGATTAAATAAGGAAAAATTAAAATTTATGGTTTCGGAAGTTTCTTATTTAGGACATAAAATATCTCAGGAAAGAATTAGACCTATTCCAGAAAAAGTTAATGCTATTTTGAATAGATGGGGTATTTGATTAATAATTACAATGCAATAACACATATTTTACAATGGATGTTGATTCGAGACACTTCAATGTATAGTTCTATTTATTTATTTATTAATTTAAATTAAATCTATATATTTTCTTTATTAATTAATAATGTTAATGTTAAACTCGTTTTTAAATTTTAGCCCAACGCGGTCAATATCATATTAGTATCTCATACATAGTAAATTTTATTACAAGAGCATAGTGCATGTATTGATTATAAGTTTTATTCTTTGTTCTATCATCTCCCCAAAATTATGTATTTTCAATTTTATGCACGTTTGTGGACACATTAAATGTTACTTATTAATTTCAAAATTTAAATTGTTTATTTGAATTTTCCTAAGCATCATAATTTTATTTATTTATTTATTTATATTTAATTATATATTTATTTAAGTGATTATGCACGGCTCTGACAGTTATTTAAATATATTAATATGCTATAGTATTGTACATTTATTTATATGAAACATTAATTAATGAATCCTCCATATCACCATTTTACTTAACTTCAGTTTTATGCTTAATTCAATAATAGTTATTATTATTATTATTATTTAATTAATCATTTACTCATTTTTTCTTATTTTTTGTTACATATTAACATATTTTTAATTATCATTTATTTATCTCTAGACAGTATATGCTTTTAAGCTTAATGCAATAATAGATATAAATAATTATAAATATAATTATTTTAATTATGTATTAGTTTTTATTCGAAAACAATGTATTTTACAAATTATAAATATGCCAGATGGCAGCACTTTATTGATTCATTAGATATTACAGTGGAATTCATTTTTCATGTTCTATAAAGAGCAGCAGGCACCATTTATTGAGGTTTGTACCTGCCTATAATATACATTATTACCCCAATTATGTATCCCATTAGGAGGGTCCGAGTCTAATTTGAAATACTTGGTTAAAAGCATCAAAATTATTTTGGCCTAATGTAAATATGATTAAAAGCATTTCGAAAGATGATTTAATTAGGAATTTTCCTAATGTTTTTGTTGACGGGTTAGGGACAATCAAGGGTCCTCCCGTGTCAATAAATTTGAAAAAAGATGCAAAACCAGTTTTTCTTAAATCTTGATCTGTTCCTTTTGCTTTAAGAAAAGCTGCTGATTTAGAATTGGAACGATTAACAAATGAGGGTATTTTTGAAACCTGTTGATCGTTCAGAATGGGCTAGTCCTATAGTAATAGGACCCTAAGCCTAATGGTTGTGTTAGAATATGTTGTGATTATAGAGCAACAGTTAATGCTAATACTGAAAATGATAATTATCCTCTTCCTCAAATGGAAGAATTATTTTCTAAATTAGCAGGTGGAAATTTTTTACTGTTTTTGATTTAAAAGATGCGTATTTACAACAACCTGTAGATAACGAAAGTAGTAAAATTTTGACTATAAATACACATAAAGGTTTATTTAATGTATTACGATTAGCAGTTGGGGTAGGGGAAGACGGGGTACAATGAAACAAAATTTACTAATTTTTTTTTCTATCCAAAATTTTATATGCACAAAAATATAATTAATGCATATTTTTAATCTTGTATTTTCCCTATCTAAATAAATTTTTATTAAGTTCTAAACAATATCTTTATGCTTGAAAAATAACAAAAAATAAATGTCTTACAGTGTTTCATTGTACCCCGTATGCCGGGGTACAATGAAACGCATACTGGGGTACAATGAAACACTCCAAATGATGGAAGCAATTTTCACCCAGTATAGTTTATTTTATTAAAAATGAGATAAATACAAAAACAAAACTTTATTAATAAGGAACTTGATAAAAATATTATAGCCTAAGATGAAAAATAAGAAAATTCTATTAGTTTAAGAAATACCTTTCATTTTATATTAAATTGGCTCAAGTCAGTTTCAAAAATTAGCATTTCTGCTTTTATTTCAGTTGCTCCTGAAGGAATATGGGGTGGTAGTTTCAACACAATGAGTTTTATTTTTTTTTAATGTAAGTTTATAAAAAGAAATAAAAAAAATTAAAACTGGGTTGGAGTCTTTTTATATCAAGTATTTAAGTTCCCATTTATACGGATACTGCTTGTGATATACAGGTTGTGTGTGGATATCTCATTCTTAGTACCCCGATGACCAGCTGGGCCTGGAAAAAAAATCTGGATCATCATCAGTCTGTAGCAGGCAGAGTTTGTTTTCAAAACAATCCCTTCTCGGCTTTTTTTTTCTCTTTCTATTTTTTAATTGCTTAACAAGAGCATTTTTTACTGACCTGGTTAGAAAAAAACTCTTTTTTTTTCTGTTTTCCTACTCTTACTTCTAATATATTATATTTACTACTTTTATAACTATAATAAAACATGTTTCATTGTACCCCGCACTGAGGTTACAAAGTAAAAATTTATTTTCAAACTTCTAATATTTTTTTTTTTTTTTTTTTTTTTTTTTTTTAGTTTGGTTTTGGAGGTATGAAGACAACAACCCAAAGATAACAATGCATAGAAAAAATAATTATTACATATAACAACAAGGAAAAAGAAATAAAATTACTTTTAGTAAAAAAAGTTACTTTCAATGCTGTAAAAGCAATAATTTTCTATTGCTACTGTTGTAGAAGTGTGAATGTATCCAAATCAAGTCAGTAATTGGAACATATAGTTGTATAACATATATATAAACTGCAACTCTCTATGACAAATTTGATTGATTTTACAAGTAATGTTTCATTGTACCCCGTCTTCCCCTATGTGCTCCTGGAATGTTCCAAAGAAAAATTGAGAATATTTAAAAAATATATAAATATGTTGGTGTATTTTTAGATGGTGTAATCATAAGTGCTAGTAACGAATCAGAACATTCTGAAAGAGTTGAAAATGTTCTGAAATGCTTTTCTGAGCATGGTATAAGATTAAATAAGGAAAAATTAAAATTTATGGTTTCGGAAGTTTCTTATTTAGGACATAAAATATCTCAGGAAAGAATTAGACCTATTCCAGAAAAAGTTAATGCTATTTTGAATAGATGGGGTATTTGATTAATAATTACAATGCAATAACACATATTTTACAATGGATGTTGATTCGAGACACTTCAATGTATAGTTCTATTTATTTATTTATTAATTTAAATTAAATCTATATATTTTCTTTATTAATTAATAATGTTAATGTTAAACTCGTTTTTAAATTTTAGCCCAACGCGGTCAATATCATATTAGTATCTCATACATAGTAAATTTTATTACAAGAGCATAGTGCATGTATTGATTATAAGTTTTATTCTTTGTTCTATCATCTCCGCAAAATTATGTATTTTCAATTTTATGCACGTTTGTGGACACATTAAATGTTACTTATTAATTTCAAAATTTAAATTGTTTATTTGAATTTTCCTAAGCATCATAATGTTATTTATTTATTTATTTATATTTAATTATATATTTATGTAAGTGATTATGCACTGATGTGACAGTTATTTTTAATATATTAATATGCTATAGTATTGTACATTTATTTATATGAAACATTAATTAATGAATCCTCCATATCACCATTTTACTTAACTTATGTTTTATGCTTAATTCAAGAATAGTTATTATTATTATTATTTAATTAATCATTTACTTATTTTTTCTTATTTTTTGTTATATATTAACATATTTTTAATTATCATTTATTTATCTCTAGACAGAATATGCTTTAAAGCTTAATCCAATAATAGATATAAATATTTATAAATATAATTATTTTAATTATTAGTTTTTATTCGAAAACAATGTATTTTACAAATAATAAATATGCCTGATGGCAGCACTTTATTGATTCATTAGATAATACAGTGGAATTCATTTTTACATGTTCTATAAAGGGCAGCAGGCACCATTTATTGAGGTTTGTACCTGCCTATAATATGCATTATTACCCGTTGGTTCATAATTATTTAAAAAACTTTTTTGGCAACATGTACAAATAATCTCTTACCCTTTTTTTGCTGCTTCATTCAAAGTAAGATTAAATCTGAAATTGGTAATATGTTTTTCTTTTTTAATCCATTTCAATCAACTCTTATTTTAACCTGTTTGTTTTTTAGCATTTTAATTTCTGGGTTTATTGTGTGTGGTAGTCCTAATTTCGCATGCTTTAGCTTTTTATGGCTAATGCAGAGATGATGCCACACACTTTATTTGTGGTAATCAAGGTAATTAGGACCTGATGAATCTACCTTGTTTCCACAAATTTTCATTTTTCCTATATTTACTAATGTAAAGGGGATCTATTTTATGGAATTATATGCTGGTTTATATATCTTTTTTAATTCGAACAAATTCCTATGTTATTTATTCTTTCACAATTTTTGTAGGTAATTTGTATTGGTTTATAATGGTTATATATAATTATATATATATACATGTGTGTGTGTGTTGATAAGCAATTTTATCTATCTATATTTATCTATCTGTCTATCCATCTATCTATCTATTTATTTATCTATCTATTTATATGTATACTCGTATTTCATATTTTTAATTTTTATAAGTATTCCGAAGAAATGAATTTAAAACAATCAAGGAATGGATAGTCTTCCATTGTTTGGATCAAAGTGATCTAAAACTAAAATTCTGCATCCTTCCCAGAGAAAAAAATATTTTTGTATCACCGAAATGGCATAAAATTTAGAAAATATTTAGTTTTTTAATTTATTTTTTCAGAGTGCTGGGAAAACATTAAATGCTATGTAAGTTTTAAGTTTTATTTAACCCCTTAACTGTCGCATTAAATTACGGTTTAAAAATTCAGATTGCTTATTGGCAATAATTTTTTGAAAAAGAAATATTCACCCTATTTAATGACAGGTAAAACGATACCATAATAAAACCAATTGCACTATTTTATAAAACTGGTGGGAATCAAACAATCTGAATAAAACATACAACCCGTGAATATCACGGGAGTGAGAATTAAGGGATTAAGGAAAATTTTTTGAGATGCTGTGTTTACAAATAATGAAAGTCAATTTTAAACGTATAATTTTATTTTTATTTAATTTTATAATCATTATCCAGTTTTACTCAGCTGAAGTCCCATAACTTTGCTTTTGATTGCGAAATATTGAGTGTTATATTTTAAAATATTTTAAAGATTTGGATTTAAAATTAGCAAGACATGAAAGAGTAATATTGTTTCACATTCAATTTGATTTGCTAGAGTCTCTCGTACATGATTGTTATTAGTAATGGGCAGAAAAATAATATTATTATTTTTCTTTTGCGAAATTTTAACATCAATATTTGAAAAAGTTGTATGCTTCATATTATGACCAAAATGCGCAGTATTATGTAACGTAAACAGTTTGCTAAGTGATAATTTTACATAAAAATGATTAATCAAATAAGATCGAAAGTTCAAACTCAGTATTATTAATATAATTCGAAAATTTTGGATGGAGATACGTCAAATTACACTTAGAGTTGATTAAACTTTATTACTAATATAGCTGATGGCAGTAGATTATGATTTATCAAATAGAGTGGAAATGAGAGTGGAAGTAATTTTGGAGTACCCAAAATTTTCTATGTGAAGGAAAAAGACCAATGAAAATAGTAATTTTCAAGTTGATTTAATTTTAAAAAATATATATTTTTTAATATTAGGATTCCGTGACTTATAGCAGTTTCACTTCAATTATGAAACTTAATACCCAAAATATTTTGGATAGTTATTTCTAACTATTCAAGTATTATAGGAAATTATGATGAACTGATGTCCACATGATACAAAGCATTAGTAGTAAATATATAAACAAAATGTTCAGTACCAATTCAAATTTCTGACCAATTAATATTTATGTTTGCTTAATATGCTTGCCAAGAAAATGTAGATTTTATGGGCTGAGACAATATAGTCAAATTGAGTAAATCGTTATGAAGATCCATATATTCGGTTGAGCAAAAAGTTCTGGGAAATTTTTAATCTAATAGTTACCAGAATTTGTAGCGTATATAGGAGTACTAGTGGTATATTTATAGGAGTTCAGGAACTTTGGCTCCGAAATGCCTATTGAACAGTATGATTTGCGTGTGTTGACCCGGCATTATTAGAGAAAAGGCCAAACGATTCTGAAAGCCGTCGATGAGATTAAGGGTCCTTCCCTGCCGGCGAAGACGCTCACGAGCTAATGCTAATCCTATGGGGAGGGATTTTTCTAATATCTCGTTTGCATTTCGACATTTTTAAATAATTTTTTTTGCATTGGATAGCCGAGGTCCGTCTCTACAGCGCACCTTGGTTACTTTTTCGATTTTGGTTGCAGATATTTTTTAGAATGACACTTTCATTTTCAGAACCGGTTTTGAAAATGAAAGTAACTTTATTAAAAATATCTCCGACCAAAATCGAAAAAATAACCAAGGTGCGCTGTAGAGACGGACCTCGACTATCCAATGCAAAAAAAAAAAAAAAATTATTTAAAAATGTCGAAATGCAAACGAGATATTAGAAAAATCCCCCCCCCCCCCCATAGGATTAGCATTAGCTCGTGAGTGTCTTCGCCGGCAGGGACAGGACCCTTAATGAGAATGAAGGTGCTGGTAACGGCGACAAACTTAGCCAGCAAATCCGGGATCTGGCAGAACAGTGGCAGAAAGTCGTGGACTATGATGGCCTCTACTTTAAAGTATAGTCCTTGTTGCTTTTATTGTTAACTTTCACCAATTTTCCAGAACTTTTTGCTCAACCTAGTAATAGTAATGCTGTTGTTATGCCATAGAAAAAATGTCGATCGTATAATAAGTAAGAAAAAAAATATAGCAACATGATTTTGTTTATGTTAAATTCAAACCACATGTTCTGTAATGCTTTTGTTTCTGTAAAGTTCTGTAATGCTCATGCTTCATAGCTTTAAAAATATTTTTGTTCAGAAATCCTTTTATGCTAGGGAAAGATATTTTTTACTTACATAATAAAACTTCCATTTTTCATGTACTTTTGTGTGAATCTTAGACAGTGGCTTGGGGTGAGGTTTGAACGCACGGGCTAATTCAAAATATTGTGCCTCCTCCTTAGTGACTACTGCGTTTTTTGTGCTATAATTTTAGAGAAAAAGTTTTTTGGCGTCCCTAAAATTTTAGCCTCCCCACACGCCACACCACTGATTTTAGATTTAAAATGCATCATGTTTTCGATATTTTCAAACTCTATTTAAATTCAGGAAGGAGAAAGGTTTAAGAAAAAGGTTTAAAACTGAATGGTTTCAATAGGATATCTTTTCAATAAATATTCATTTGCCTTGATTACTTCGATTTTTTAAAATAACGTTGTTTAAAGTAGAATATGGACAATAAATGTATTTTTCTGATTTAAAGTAGCCGAATGATTCTCATGTAGATTGAACTGAACAGGATCTATTTTTTCAAAAGCGAAATTTCTTTTTCTTTCCTTTTATAAATAAAAAATAATAATCTTCGGTTAGAAGGTATTCGTATGAAAATATTATAGAACATTCTTCACAGAAAAATATCAACAATAAATGTGTTTTTCGCATTGAATGAATCAGATGTTAATATATCTGAACAGCAACTGACTATTTTCAATCGTAATACATTTTAGAAAAGAAATATAAAAGAACTTATTTATTTCTAAAATTTTTGGTAGAGAATAAAGCATTTATTCATAAAATAGAAATAATAAAAAAACATGTTTTTTCATTTATAATTTTAATGTGAAGTAAAATGAAAAATTCATTTCATATGGAAAAAGAGGTATTTTTACAATTCAAAATATTTTCAGCCGAAAAAAAATCTTTTGAAAAGGATTAATTCTTTTCATTAAAAAATAAACGAAGATATTTTAATTACAATGTTTTCATAGATATGTGCCATGCGGAAACGAACATGTTCTAATGAACTATTCCGTAAAAGAAAATGGTTCGAATCGCACACGTTTAAAGTGAACGATGTGTCCCTGTTTTGAACGACCTTTCCATTTCCTTTTCTCTCGCTCTTTCCATAGAGATACGGCTTGAGCGACCGGTTCCGGAAAAGATATGGTTCGAGCTGGACACATTTCTTCCATGTCCACCATGTCTTTTTTCTCCCACTGATGTATGGTTTAGATCACGTGACACAATTAATTCGCATCAAACCAACAACGACTTTTATCTGAGTCGGTGTTGTAATCAAATCGAACACTAGAGAAGTACACCGTAAGTACTAAAATCATCCCAGGAATGATTTTTTAAGCTAGTGACGCTCAAAATATAAACGTGGGGTAAGGAATTTTTTCGATTCGGTCTAGTAATAACCCCCCTACCCGGGTGGAACGCTACGTCTCATGATCTATCACTTTGTTAGATAGCCAATTTTAGAACATAGAGGCAAAATAGTAATGACTTTTTAGAAAATCGGCCTCCTTATCCCTTCCACGTGTGAGGGAGTGGTAGCAAAAACATATACGGAATATATCAAGAAGTTACAGATAATTTTTTTTAGCATGGTAACTATCAAAATGTAAGTGTTATGTGCGCACTTTCCTACTTCATTCAGGCCCCTGGCCTCCGCGGAACAAAATTATATCTCATAATCTATCAGAGCCTTAGAGAGGAAATTTTGCTGATTGGTGAGTTTTAGAACATAAAAGAGGAATACAGAAGTTTTTTTGAAAATTAGCTCCCTACACCCCTTGCGCCCAGCGAGGAAATCATATTTCAGAATCTAGTCTTACAGAAAAAAGCCTTACATATAAATATTTGAAAGACGATGACTCTTGATTTATTTGCATTAGAGTGCAGATTTTTTTTAAATTCCGTCCCCTCATCCCCTCGGATCCCCTTATGATGTGTTAGAGCATCACAGATGAAATATAGCTAGTGGGTGAATTTTAGGACATAGAAGCAGAATACGGATTTTTTTCTTTCTTTTTTTAAATCAGCCTTCTGACTCCCCATTCATTTCAAGATCTAACACGTCCGTACAGATGAATTTTTCCTCCATAGTGATTCTCAAAATATATGCATGGTGTAAGGAGTTTTTATTTTGTCCCAGTGCCCTTTCCCTAGGGGCGAGAAAGCTATATATCATGATCTATCCAGGCATTACAAATAAAACTTTGCTTGATGATGATTTAGAATACGGATGGTTTTCACTTTGAAATGCTGCCCGTTCATCTTCCCAGGTGGGATGGGGAGGTCAAAACAGATTAACGTTTTCAGGATTGTAAGTTTCAAAATATAGGCGTGAGGTATAAGGTTTTTCAATTCAGTCTCTTGCCCCCAAGGGACAAATATATTTTTATATCTTATAATCTATCTGGTCCTTACTTATAAATTTTTGCTAGATGAACTTCAGAACATTGGGGTATAATACGAGGATTGCTTTGGAAATATGCCCCGTGGTTTCCCCGGAGAGGGGGGTGGGTAACCCTGTCTCAGTATCTTTTGAGTTCTTAAATTGATATGAGATTCAACAACTTTCTATCAGATTCGGGCGTGATTAGGACGTTTTTTGAGCCAACTCTTGATTTGAACCGATTTTCTGTGAGAAATTTTCTCAACTCCCAGTGTGATAGCGATGAAGAATAAACATTTTATCCACATCTAATAAAAAATCGTTGAAAACGGCAATTCCCCCCTCCCCCGATAACCTAATCAGACCGAGGCGTTTTGAAGCGTCAATTAAAGAGCAATAAACAGTAATACCGGTAATATTAATAATTGTTTTTTCAACCAATATTTGCAACAATAATTGTAACCATTCTTTAGCTTTGTACGCGAAAAAATTGGCGTTAAAAGCTGCTCAAAAGTTAGTTGCATCAAAAGTTGTTGCGTCTGAGATTAACTTTACCTATCCTTTCCTCCCTCCCTTTCAGACTCAATTCATGACTTTTGTATAGATATGTTTCTAAAAACTACTATGGTTTTAAAAGAAAGGTTTAACCTAAACAAAAAATCAGCATAGTTATTAAAATAAGGAACTATCCAGTTCATCTGAATTAGTTCAGTGTTCTGGTACAAAAAAGGAACTACACAGTATGGACTAGTTCCACAAATGAACTACATTTTCCATCCCTAGTTTATCAGGAAAACCTCAAGAAGGATTCTCTGATTCTTAACAAAAGATTCTACATTACTCTTACTCTTAATATTAAATAATTTCGTATATATAAATATAAATAAGATTATTATTATTCTTTAAATATTCCAAGCCGCTCGTACACACAACCAATATCAGTCACTGTCACTGATACTGATTGTACGGCCACGAACCACACACATGTAGTAATAATATTTGATCAGCAATGCATGACATTTTCCTTTCATAGAATTATTAAATATTATTTTCATAAACAAATTATTTAATCTGTATTTTTTTTGCACTGAAACTTTTAATCGCTTTTTATTGCATTTTCCTTTTCCCGAGTAAGCTGTTAAATATTATTTTCATAAAAATACTCTTAGTTTGTAGTTTACTTTCTGAAAATGTTTTATTGTTATTTATTGCATAATTTCTGCTTATTTATAGAAAGTTGAAAATGTTTAATATTGCTAAAACGTTGATTCATATAATGTTTTTGAGTTTTTGATAATTTTTTTAAATTTTATTTTAGTGCTCTGCTAGACTATTGTAAACCAGGACTTTTCCCTCACTGGAAGTCACTTAGTATCAAAAATAGGTAAAATATTTTGCATCTAATTCTTCCTTAGTAAAATTGAATAATTTGTATTTATAAATCTACTTTTACATGTGTACATATACAAATTTGTATGATAGATATAAGAATAGACATATCCACAATCACGAGAAAGAATAGGAAAAACAGAAAGTACACTAGAATGCTCTCCTAATTGTGTTGAAAATGAGCGCTGAAAATATCCCTATCACTTAAGAATAAAGCTTCTTATAAAATAAAATGTATAAATTTTGCGTGGAATGTCATCTTAGCATTCAGTGTTCTACAAAAGTTGAAAATTCCTACAGGAACATCTAATTTTGTAGCCAGAATATTAATGTATAAGTAAAAGTTTTCAAGTCTATATTAGATACCATTTATATAAAAAATTATGGATTTATAAATTTATAAAATTTCACGATTCTACTATGGAAAATGGTGTTTTATATTTTCATTAATATTGCCTAAAACTTTAATAATTTAGGAAAAGTACATGCACATCAACATGGTGATTTTGGGTTATTCGGCATACACAATGAAGTCACAGTGGTTCACAGTGAAATTATATCAGGAGTGATATTTTGTGAATTAACCAGTAATAGAGTTTGTTGTCATGATTTTGTAAGGTATTTCACAATATATTTAACAAAAAAGAAAAAAATTATTTCTATACAGATAACTTATATTTCGTAAATTTTATATTTTCTCAATTATAAGCACATTTTTCACCAAACTAAAAGAAAATTGTTAGTATTTGTGTGCATTAAATTGAATATTATACAAGAAAACTAAGTCATTTTATGTATACAAAACAAGTAAAAATTTCACTTTTTATCCATTTATCTTTCTTCAAAAATAGGTTTGAATGCTTCCGTTTTAATATTAAAAGGGAAAAATAGCATAATGTTTTTTTAATACACTGCAGGTTAAAGACCGACACCCGAAATGAAAAAATAAGACAAATGAAACAGCACAAACAAAAACAATCAGAACACCCTTCATGTGTGTTAGCCGAATTTCATTAGCTTAGAAGATAATAGTTTTCTGTTTTTTTTTTTCTCTCGTTTGCTAGATGTCACTTAAGCAAAGGTTTTATTCTTTTCCTTTCTAAATAGAATTAATAGGATTAATTTGTTTTACCTAGTTTTTTTATAACTATTGAGTGTACCGTTTTTCAAAAAAAAAATTTATCGCAATCGTCTGGAAATTTGAAATCAAAGTTACATTTTAAATTTCTTTTCGGGATTAAAAAAAATCATTTGCTTGTCAAAATAAATAAAAAATACTATCAAGAAATCTTCTAATTAAAAGAAATATCAAAAGTTTTCACTTTTTTTTTTTGCTTCATTGCGGAAAAAAATGTCTTTATACGTTAAGAAATATTAAATAAATCGAGATTCTTCATATCCCATTCGATATTTTCCCATTTCAAGAACTTTAAGCACTTTTTAAAATAAAATGCTTTAAAATAATAATAATAATAATAATAATAATAATGTTATAATGTTATCTTCAGAATTAAGGAATAAGAAAATAAGTAAATATTCATTTATATTTTCTCTTATATTTTTTATATTATGATAATTATTTACTCATTTATTTCCGAAATAAATGTAATCAATTGCGCAACCTTTGCTATTTACTATTAAGTACTAACACAGGTAAAAATTTGTTCTTAATTCACGAGTCATTTGCCGTTTTTGTTTATTGATGTTTGTATTATTTTGCGATAATACCATTTGATATTGAATTTGGGGGATAATAATGCATCTAATAATAACTAGCTGGAAATGGCAAGGTGGTAAATAAATAGTATTAACACGAAAATATGTGTTCTTTCATGAAATGCAGCGAAAATTCAGAGAATCATAATTATCTAAGGAAATAATAAAAATAGTTTAACATAGGAGTAATTCTCAAAGTGGTTGTTATTATATTCACCGTTATTCTATGTTTTAGAAACATGCCTTTCCACCATTTGTGTATTACCTTTATTTACTAGAAAGTTTATAACATTTAAACTATCAAAAATTAAAAAGCTGCTCAGCCTTGCTTTTTCTAGCACGCTGTTCCTTTTGCACTGAAGAAGAATCTCGCTAGTAGATTCGAAACAGCTGTTTGCTGCTTTTCATATATTATTTGTGCATTTTAAACGTTGGTTTTTCTGATTTTTAATATTGTTGCACAAAGGCTTTTTTGCTATTTTTATTTAAACTATCACCGTACAATTCAATGTTAATGTGCAGTCGTGGGGAAAAAAAAAGTAAGCAACCCCTACTATCTCTGCAACAAATTATTATAGAAGAAAGTTAGTGGTAGAAAACGATTTGAAATAAAGTCTACTTTTAAATGATATATATAAAATTTACTTATGGGGCCATCTACATATAAAAACAAACCCAAACTTTGTTTTTCTTTAATAGCAATACCCAGGTTTGACTCCATAAATAGATTCTACAACCTGTAATTTGCCTAAATTCAAAATTTAATGAAATTCGTATGATTAGTTTCCGAGAAATTAATTATTTTTAAATGAGCATATTTCAAGGACTGTATCCAAATTGAAGTTCGGTGCTCGATTGTTGAAATGCGACAGAATGACTATGTCACTTCTATTAATGAATTATATCTTGCCAATATGAACATCTCACTCGCTTAATATGTTTCGACTATTGCCGGCCCAAATGTTTCATTAAAATGAGTAAAATATTTTTTTTCAAATTATGCTTTCCTTAAACAGTCATTTTCCCGTTTTTTACTCATAATTCAAAAACTACTTGAATTAAAAATTTGAAATTAAGAATTTCCATAAAGCAGAACATAAAATATATAAATCTATCACACACACACACACACACACAAAAAAAAAAAAAAAAAAAAAAAAAAAAAAAAAGTAGGTTGCAATTTATATTTTTTTCGAAAATTAATTTAATAATTCATAATTCATATTATAAAAAATTTTAATATTAGAAATTCAATGTATTTATGTTTGGGTGTTTTGGTATTATAATTAAACAAAAAAATCACATTAGGATTATAATTTTAGGAGATATTAATAAAAATATGAAAATTCAATTTAACATTAGGAACTCTAAATTTTGAATGTTTATTATTCAAAAACTCATCATCCAAATGACTTGAAATTTCATTTCTAGGCATAGCTTGAACAAACGATTTAAAATATGTTGTCAAAATTCAGTGTTGCCATTGAAAGAAATAAAGTTTTGTGTGGTTTTGATTCGAAGATGGCAAATTTTTTTTCCATGACGGTACATAAAAATTTTAACTGCTCCATGAATGCTTCAGAATGGAAACATTTAAAGATATATATATACACTGTATATACATATAACTCATGAAACATAATGCAAAGTTCTCATTTTTCTCATTAGATCCAGGTAATAAATAGTGTGGAATATTAATTTAATCCGTTATATATTAATTTAAATTCAATCCTTTTTATGATAACCACAAACATGTGCATATAACTGAAGAATATGCAGTTAATGATCAAATATAATTTTTATGTATAGCATAATTTTCCTACGTGTTATGTCTATATCCACTTTTAGCCATGCTGTAGAAAGGAGTAGATTAACACTTTCGGTCCTGAATTTTCTTTCAATTTTGAGGAAAAATTAATTTATGCCAATAAAATTAAAAGTAGCTATCGAAATCACAGAAGTTAATGCTTCCTGAAATTTAACGAATTATGTTATTTACTGAAACCTAACGAATGTAATTATGTTGCGTACTTATCCTACGACAATAGTCTAAGGAAGATTTTTTGAAGATGTTTGGAAAATATCGTATTACAACAGGATTAAACAGACATAAAAACTTGTTAGTATTTTTTTTTTATCACAATTAATTAGTTCGGAAAAGTAGCCCTAATTTAAAGAGTGAAACATACGTGTGAAATAACAGAAACATCAACGGTTTAACGATAATTAAGGAAACTTATTATTATTACTAAACGCTGAAACATAAATGAAGCCATAATAATAAATGTATAGACATATACTGTCTCTATTAGATGCTGATATGAACAAAAATAATTGTTAAGATAAAAGACAAGTCCTATTAACCTCTTGAAGGGCGGTGGTTCATTTTTGGACCACCTTATTTTAATCCCTAAATGCCATATTCACACCAGGATTAAGGAATCAAAATTTTACTTTTATTAAGTATACGAAGAAAAGTTTTTACTTATTTTCAAATAAATTTGGTTGTAAATTCTGGTGTCAGCCAATCATTTCAGCTTTTTACGAGTAGAAGTGCTTTGCCCCTGAAAGGGTTAATAGGATACCAGGGCCGAGCGGGTTAATCATAAACAGGTGCAAGAAACTGGGGTACAGAAAATTAATGGTGAAGTACACTATTTAATTTTAAAATAGCACAGGTTTTCATCGATAATTTTCTATATAGGGGAGCTAGGGGATGTATGGGACAAGGGGTGGATGGGACATTCTCAATATTTCAGGCAATAAACATTTATTTTAAATTGCTTCCTAACCCCATATACCTCTACCACAGTGTGCTTCAGAACTAAAAGTAGGACCACATTGCTGTTTTCATTTTCCTGCAAAGTTGCATTTTCTGAAATCTCTGCTTAAAAGTAAGTTTTTTTTTACATTTGAAGATGTGAAATATCTTATACAATATAAAAAATTAAGCTATGTTGTAGTTATTTATTTTAAGGTTCAATATCAATAATTAAAATGAATGAATAGCAACTATTGTGACAAAATAATTTTTGAGGTAAAATGGCTGAGAAGGGATATTATGCATCATGGGGATGATTGGGACATTTCAAATGGGGATGAATGGGACATTCTCACTCCTCCCTAGAGATGTTGAAAATTTTATTTATTTATTAAATAGTATTATATAGGATGATAAATCAATAATTTAAGTAAATTAATAGTATTATATGAGTTGTTATTGTTTAAAATTTCTGAGTGTTACTTATTGTATTGTAATAATTATTAATGGATTATCAAAAAATTGGTACTAAAACTTAATCAAAATAGATAAAATTGATAAAAATAGTATATGTGTATTGATCAAATGGGGAAAATTATATTGAATTTTGAAATGTTGCACAAATAAATCCCCACCCCTAACATATTGGGTCAATCAGAAAGTCGGGTCGTGTTGGGAAAATCAATTCGTACCGAAAAATTCAATCATTTAATTATTAGACATTGATTCCGATATCTAATGTCTAATAATTATCGGGCAGAATTTTCCGGTACGAATTGATTTTCCCAACACGACATGACTTTTCGACCGACACAATAATTTCCGTTCTGCATGTTTCTACGATACATTTAATTAATATTAATTAATAAGTTATGATTGAAAATTATTAGCTATGCTATATTTAAAAGACATTTTGCACTTTCATTTCAAATCTAAAATGCCTCATAAGTGGAAAAAAAGAACAGGTTGATAGCCGAAGTCCGCATTAAAAGTTAAAACTGCAATAAAAGAAGTTATTGAAAAAAAAAAAAAAACATATCGATTCATGCTGTAAAAATCATATATTACAAATATAATTTTCATATAAGGTTATAATTATAAATTTTAATTTGGCAAAATATAATACAGGGAGGAAAATCTTTGTGTCCCATCCATCCTTATTAGTGTCCCATTCATCCCTGCTGTGGGGATGATTGGGACAGGGAGGAACGTTTTTTTGATTTCATAATATTTTTATGAATAAATCATAATCTAGAATAAATATTGTTCATATATGTTGGCAAATACCTAATGTATGAAATGTGATATATAATATTGATAGTAACTTAAATAAAAAATATAAAAAAATATTTTTGTGAAAATCTCCCATTCATCCCCCACCTCCCCTACTCTCACTGACAAAAGAAACAATTGAAAATTTCATATTACCAATTGAAAAATAAAGTTATATGCACCAAATATTGAGTTATTGACTTGTACTTTCTCTCTCTCTCTCTCTCTTTTTTTTTTTTTTTTTTTTTTTTACGCTATTCAGTGTCGAAAACTGTCGAACTGCAATGCATTTAGCCCGAGATGAATTTGGTATTCCAATGATTTTGACTCCTGAAGACTTAGCTAGCCACAATTTAGACGAATTATCTGGAATGACATACCTATCCTATTTTATGAGAGATGAAAGTCCAGGCTATAAAGCCACACTTAGTTGGGTGGAGAAGCAGCTGACAGAATTTAACATAACAAATTTTACTGTAAGTAAATACTTTGCTTATTTAAATATTTTGAGAATAAATGTATAGTCAAAAAGTATTCGATTACTATTAAAAGATGTAAAATTTAATATTTCTGTTTTGATGATACACTGCTGAATCAAACTACTTCTATTTTCACCTAGAAGTAAAAAAAGATATTTTGAAAGAACCACAGAGTGCAGTTTAAATGAAAAAACAATAAAGATTATTTTAACAATATCTATCTACAGGACGGTACAGAAAGAAATAATGGTTATTAACTGTATCATGGTCCAGTTAATAATTACAAACATAAACAGTTTTTTTTTTTTTTTTTTTTTTTTTTTTTTTTTTTTTTTGTAAAAAGTACATTTATTGTTTTTATTTTTATTTTTCACTTTTGTTTTTCATTAACGCAAGATAAAAATTTCTGCGTAAACAGTTATTATTTCGACTAGAACATTTAGAAAATTGAGAAAGGTTATCGCCTTTCATATAAAAGTAGTTTTTATGTTCACTTTGCTCCCCTTAAAAAGTAAATAAAAGTGAAGTAAAAAATGAGTTGAATTGTTGAGAAAAAGTTTAGATGTGGCAAGTTATTTTTCAAATAAGTTCTCAATTTAAAATTACTTCTTGGAATATCAATTTACATAATATATAATTACACAAAATTTAACTTAGAATGGATACTACAATATTAAAAAAATAAAACCCTTTCTCTTGATAATAGGGTGATAACGGTAGATATAATATGTAATTAGACAATAATATATATTTAAAAAAATTGTATGTGGAATGGAGTCAGTAGTTCCACTAATTAGTAAACTTATTTGTTGAAAATTAAATATTTAGTTCAAAATAGTAATAAAGATGTTTTTCTTTTCTGTATGATTTGATAGCTGGTTAAAAATTAACGTTCTACAATTGCCTAGTAGTACATTATTGACCCACTTATGTTAATCATTTGAAAATTATCTACATATATTTTATATAATATTGTTACGTATTTGAAATTTACTTGCATCTTTAAAAAAAAAATAAATAAAATGTCTCTAAAAATAATAATTGTACAATTTCCTTAATTCTTTTCTCTTATAAAAATAAGTATTTGAATCAACAAGAATATTTTCTTTAATTCTAGAGTGTTTGTCTTAACTAATTTTTTTGGTTGCTAGTCGCACTTAATATATTTATACGTTTTTGACACTTTGCAGAAAACGCAATGTGCAATGAGTGGGTTTATTCATTCTTATGGCAATAATCTTATGGCTAATGTATCGAATCTGTATTTCACAGTATTCATCTAGTTTTATTTACATTGCTTGTTCCGTAGGGATTTAACATGTACGCTTTCGTACATTGTAAAATAGACAAATACTTTTTAGTCTAGGAAAATATAATATGAACACGGGCGTGAATATACAATAACCTCCTCCAACATACACACGATTCCGAAAAGCATTTTTTATCCTTAAAAAACCTCAGAAACCAATATATTTTTGATATTTAAAGAAGCAAATATAAAAACAAAGTTTCTTTTATTGCCAATGATTTTTAAAATAAGTTTTTGAGTAGTTTTTATGTTGTATAAATCGGTTTTCTCAAACTCGAATATCGGTTCTTAGGATGTTATTATTTCTCAATTAAACATTTTAAGCTCCATAACTATATTTATACAAACAAGAGTAATATGTATTAATGCTGTTAATTTATTATGTTTGTCTATAAAATGTCATTATTAAACATGAAAATGTTACTTGACAGTTCGTAGCATACGAAAAACCTATGTTCTGGATTCAGAAACACTACAAAAACTATTCGGAAACGTTTCCGAAAATCAGTGGCATGAAAATAAAGTTTGTCTTATAAATACTTCTTCAAATCTAAAAAAATATTGATTTCTGAATTTCTAAAAATAACGAATGTTTTTCGGAATTGTGAGTAACTTGGACGAGGTTATTGTATATTCTCGTTCGCGGATATATTCTATTTTCGTAGATTAAAAACATTTGTCTATTTATACAGTGTACTATACACTGTAAAAAAGACAAAGGTTTCTTAATCTACGAAAATGCACTATAATCTCGAAGAAAATATATAGTAACCTCTTCCGAGTAATTCAAGATTCCGAAAAACGCTCCTTTATGTTTAGAAACCACAGAAAACAATTTATTTTCGAAATTTAAAGAAGAATTGATAAAAAATAAATTCTTATTAAAAAAACTAAATTAAACCTGTGGTTATAAGATCCAGGAAGGATCAGGGCCTACAGTGCCCATCCCTATTTCCGTGACCCTGCACCCCGAGGTGTTACGCAGCATATGTCTTCGTTAGGTGATCAGCCTAACGCGGTACCCTCGGTGTTTAGTTCCCAAGCAAGCATGGTACTCATTTTATTGACCCCGAACGGATGAAGGGTTGAGTGAACATTGCCCCGCCGGGCGTCGAACTCTCGTGCTGCAGCGCGGCAGTCAAACGTGCTGATCACTACGCCACTTGGCTTCCATATTCTTATTATTCCAAATTCTTCTGCCCGTAATTTTCGAAAACGCTCCCGAGTTGCTTTTACAATGCATTAATCAGTTCTCTCTACCCTGAAAACCGATTTTTCGGATGCTATCCATTCTCAAGTAAATATTTTCATGTTCATTAAGCATGTTTAGCAGACAAACATACAAAATTAACAGCATTAATATTTTGTTATATCATTATTTTGTTACAATTGCATGTACAAATTCTGTTATGCAGCTGAAAATGTTTACTTGAGAATTGAAAACATTCGAAAAACCTATTTTCCGGGGTAGAGAGATTTGACTAATGCATTGTAAAAAATACTCGGAGACGTTTCTGAAAATTACGGGCAGCTAATACAATTTATTTTATTCTACTTTAAATTTCGAAAATAAATTGTTTTCTGAGGTTTCTAAAGATAAAGAAACGCTTTCCAGTATCTTGGGTGACTCGAAAGTGGATATTGTTTATTTTAGTTCGTGTTATAGTACATTTTCGTAGATTAAGAAACATTTGTCTTTTTTCACGGTGTAGGAACTGAAATGTTAAATTGAAATTTTAAATACTTATTTATCTGTTACAAATTATTTCTGAACATCTTTGTGATACTTTTTTTTTTCTAGACTGACTGGAATGATGGTCTCGCATTGTGTGCTTTAGTGAAAGGCTATGGAGCCAATGTTCCAGACTGGAAAGAATTAAAAAGAGAGAAATCTTTTTGGGAACAGAATATACAACATGGTTGGTTTCTAAGATATTAAATAAAGAAATTTGTAAAAAAAAAAAAAAAAAAAAAATCTACATGTTTTAAGCAGAAAGCAAATATAAATAAAAAATATATATATAATCTCACTACCCACTGTAAAATAATTAGGAATTTAGAGAATTCAGTTTTGTAATTTACGATTAAGCTATAAAAGGAAGGAAAACATAGGTTGAAAGAAAGAAATAAAATTCAAATAATGTTTATAATCCTATTGTTCTTAAAGCATTAAGAAATCTTTCTGCAGAACCATCGTCATGTAATATATTGTAAAACGTGTATTTGTCATTACAGTTCGTTGTATGAATTTGTATATATATATATATGTATACCGTTGTATAATCGTTGTATATATATATATATACCGTATGTTGCGGCGTATAACCCTCAATTTTGATACTCGTAACGTGATCGCAATTTATAGGTACACGTTATACGCCGGTTATAAAAATGAAAGATGGAAATTTATCCGGGTTTTAAAGTTAGTTTGATAATTCGTTTTTATGTCAATAAAAATATAACCTAAAAACAAAATATGTAATATATATATATATATATATATATATATATATATATATACATATATTGTTTCAAGTTCTTGGTCCTCTGACCTCCAATGCGACTTGAAAAAAGTAAGTTCGAATTTACACTTTAAAATATGAGAAAATTTTAACTATGAACAAACAAAATCTCCTTGTGTTACTAAACCATCCGCATTCAAATGACTATGACTCATTTATGCTTATCCTTTTTTCCAAAGTCCTTTCAGAATGTTAGATGTATATAGGGCATATTTCCTTACAAATATTTTACAGGAAATATTTCGACATTACAGAAGAATGAATAAAATTCCCCAAGGAAAGAAAAAAGTAGTTTATAAGGACGTTTCCGTTTTCTACTGCAGCATTTAAAAGTGTTTTGAAAGGAATTTTAAGCAACTTGATTTTAATATATTAAAGCAATTGTTCAATAATAAATTTTAGTAAACACTTATTTTGTTATATAGTATTTTTTCATACTGTTATTGGTAATAAAAACTTTTATGAGTTTAAATTTTTAAATTGTTATGTGTTTCGTGATACAGCTCTTTTTAACACTTTTCAACATAACTGAAATGTGTTTATGTCTTCAGTTTGTCTGTCTGTCTCACTTTCTGTCAGTGCTCTAACTTACGTAAATAGTCTCGGATTGTTACGTAATTGATATATAGTACAGGTAAAATAGGGTTTCTTTTAAATGGCCATCCACCACAATGTGGGAAGAACTTCGTTTTGGAACTAGAAATAAAGATCAGACGACCCCCCCCCCCCAAAAAAAAAAAAAAAAAATAAATAAATACAGCTGCTTTACCATGATTATTGCGGCATTTTTAACTCAGGGAGGGGGAAATTAAAAAATGTTTAAGTAGGTCAAGTGGGGTACCATTTGTTATGTATGTTTTAATTCTGAATCAAATGAGACCATCTGCAAGTCAATACAATCATTCAGTACAAAGTTGTGGTAGTTTTTATGAATATAATGTCGAGAATTAATTTTTGTTATTGAGTACATCTTTTTCACATTTAT
The DNA here is from genome assembly GCA_963932465.1 of Maratus speciosus. Taxonomy (NCBI): domain Eukaryota; kingdom Metazoa; phylum Arthropoda; class Arachnida; order Araneae; family Salticidae; genus Maratus; species Maratus speciosus. The sequence goes on along the minus strand of OZ010787.1, from coordinate 279,465,767 downwards.
TTTACGTTCAAAACATGTTTTTTATATGATATAAAATAATCAAAATCAATATCATCTGAGTCTTCTTCAAGGTCATTAAAGTTGTCAAAATCCTCGTATTCAGAATTTTGTATTCACAAAACCATTCATAACTTTGTATTCCTAACACCTGTCTAACTTTGTAACGAGTGATCTATCGCTTTGCGGATGGTGTCATTCGATTTAGAATTAAAAAAATACATAATACACCATACCTCGCTTGAATTAATTAAACAAATTTGATCCCCCCCCCCCGGAGTTAAAATGTCCCCTTTTCTCTCTCAAAACATAGTAAAATAGCTTTTTTTGGGGGGGTGGGGGGTGGGGGGGCTCGTCAGATCTCAATTTTTAGTACCAAAACAAAGTTCTTCCCAAATTTTTGAAAATGACCATCAGTTGTTACTATAAAAACCTAATTTACCTTTTTCAAACCATAATTGTCGACTTTGTATTCATAAAACCTGCCGTAACTTTGTAAAACAAAATGATCGTATCGACTTGCGGTTGGTGTCTTTCGATTCAGAATTAACAAATACATAATAAACGATTTAAAATTCTCCCCTTTACCCACCCCCCTCCCTAAAAAAAAAAGGGTAAAACAACTTTATTTTTTGGGGACTTATCGGATCTTCATTTCTAGTGCCAAAACGAAGTTTTCAAAATTTTTGTGAATGGCCATCAGTTATTGTATTTTACTCAATTTTTGGTCTATTTTACCTGTACTAATATGTTATTGAAGATTCCCATAGCATGTTCGCTATCAAAATAAAGCGTATAGCGTTTATAGTTTTAAAAAATTCAATTACAGTATGGTCTATGAGTTTACAAGTTATTTTAATGATGTTACACTATATCAAATATTTTGAAATTGATATACATCGCTGAGGTGGACTACAAGAAACTTACTGTTAGAAATGATGTGCATAACATTTATAGTCTTTGAGCTTGTCGAGGTGACAAAATATGCCATGCTTCACATATAGCAGAATTTGGTTCTGCTTTTGGGTTATACTGAGTCATTCGACCGTATTTTCGGTAGATATTGCACATTGTAATATCCCAAATGTTCTCCATGAGATTTAAGCCAGACCTATTTGGCGTTCAATTGAGTGTGGGTCTATTATTATATTCAAACCACATTTTTATGTCCTTTGTAGAGCGAATTTATGCACTGTCTTGTTGAAAAAAATAATTAATGTTTTCAAATTTTTCACCTTGGTTGAATAAATGGCGTTCTAACAAGTGAATTTGCGTATGATAAATTAGAAATGATAAATTAGAAATGATAAATTAGAAATTTATCATCCTTCTACGACAACAATTCTCAATTTACATCGTAAGGAAAAATCTGTCTAAACCATTAGGGAGCCTTCACTTTGTTGAAACGGGGAAAATATGCCATTTTCCTTTCGACGGTCATGCCACTATAAATAAATACTGTCCGTACTATCAAATAAAACTTCTTTTCATCAATGAAACTAATTTTAAAACAATTCGTTTGTTTCTTTAAATATGTTCTGAATGCTAGTTTTTTTATGAGCATATGTTAAACTCGGGTTGTACAGACATGGTTTTACATATTTAAGGATTTTCGATCTTTTAATTGCTCTTCTTACTGTCCATACTGATGCTGGCCTCATAATCTGGAGTTCGATTTCCTTTGCTGTCATTCTTTTACTTGCGACCGTGTGAATAATGAAATATTTGGATCATTTTAAAGGCATTCTCACCCTTCATGTCCAATTTGAAATAACATAAGTATAATCCGATTGTGTAGGAAATTAAAAACGAGAGTCTTTGAACATTTACTTTTATCAGTAATTCTTTGAAGGGACCATTCGATGCCATTATAAAGTAGGATTCGGCCTTTTTCGAAGTCAGAAAGCATTTTCTTTCTCTCCATCTTCACAAATTTTTGCAAGCTGAACGTATGCGATCAGAATAACTTTTAATTACTTGTCTAAATGAAATGTGAAAATATCCATAAATCACGGGATGTAGTTGGAAAATAATTACGACGTTGTTATCATTTTGCTTCCACGTAAATTTTACAAAATACATATTTTAAAATAGATCTGCAAAAATATATGCAATTTTTGCAAACGATTGCTTTAATATTAATTAGAATATCATTTATTTAGTTTTAGCATAAAGATTTGAACGTTTGCGTAGCCAGCACGAACTCATATTATTGTTTTAATGTCGTTCCTATCATTCTGCACACCGCTGTATAATACACTTAATTAGAAAATAAACATTAAAGAGAGAAAAATAATCTGGTAATCTGTATTGCAGAATTATTTTGCTTGCTTTCAATAGAGTCCAAAGATCAAATTCATAGGCAAATTCACATTTTAAGCAGGTATCGCTTATTGAAAAAAACTGCAATCGTAAACCTTAATGGATTGTTTAATAGGTTTTCATATACTTTGGATGATGGTTTATTAGTATTTTTGCTATCAATTATTTACCTCTTTTCCCTGGACTTTAAGAAACCGACTTTACATGCAGGATGGATTTTCAAACGTGTGACGGTTCAATAAGATTATTCTGTATAATGGAGGAATTACAGTTTTTTTTTTTTTAGACAGAAACCAGTTAATGTGTTTGCATCATCTTCACACATGGAAAATGAGGAATTTGATAGTGAATACACGTTAATTCGTTTAGACGAATTCCAAAAATAAAACACTGAAAGAAATTCACTTGGTTTTATTTCTAAAATATAGGTATACTTGGAGGAGAAAAATTAGGAGTGAGACCGATCTTAAAACCAAAAGAACTTTCTGATCCAGAAGTTGAGCACCTCGGAGTAATGGCCTACATCGCTAGCTTCCAGTGGATAAAACCAAGAAAATGCCCTCAAGACAAACTAAGTATAACTGGAATAAACCTGAATAATGTTCATTTAAACAAGCCGGTAAGTTTTATGTTCCTTTGATTTTTACATACCGTAAAAGATATTTATACGTATCCTAAAGGCAATTACAACAACAAATATCAAACAACTTAATGTTTTTATTGTTGCTTATAGCTTGAATAGAATAATGAAATTTGAAAAGAAAAGAAGAAAAAATGGAAGTTTAAATGAAATGTAGTAAATATAACGTGTGTAATGTTTTAGTTAAATTATATTTGTTACTTTTTTATACAGGGTGATTCAAAATGAATGGGATTGCTAATATATTTTTTCCCATTCATTTTGAACCACCCTGTATTTTATTAACGCGCCAGAAGGCCTAAGATTATTAATTATTTATTAATTTTTATTTTTAAACATATATTTTTTCTCTCAGCCATCATTGGTGCGTCAATCCACAGACGAGGCAGATTTTTTATGTTTTTAATTAACAACCACTTTACTATTTTTCTTTTTTTCCGTTTTCCATAATTGTGATGCCAGTCCATTTTTCATGGTCAGTTTATTTCTCATCCTAGTGAATGGCATGCAAAAGCATAGTCTTAAGTAGCACTGATTGATATGATTTGCAGGATTTATTTGGTATGGCAAACATAAAAATCATTTAAAATATCGTATAAATCGGCATGATAATGATTCATAGCAGTTTCATTGACAATGAAATTTATCTTGCCTTTAAATATTTAGCAGAATAATATTTAAAATTATCTTTTGTCCTCCTTTGCATTTATTTGGTGCTATTCTGATTATAATTAGATTTCACAATTTAGAGTTCATGAAATTGACGTAGGTGGGTAATTTATGCCACTGAGGTCTCTCTAAGGACAATTCTGTATGTATTTCTTCAATTTACTTAAATCCAATATATAATTAAATTAATTACAAAAGAATAAATTACGTTCTCTGATAAAACATATGAAGATAGCTCATGTGTTTCTTTGTCTGAATTCAAATATCTGAAATATCTCTTAAAAAGAGTTGCATTATGGTGATAAGATCGTTTTCGTTGCAAAAGTTTAACATGTAGAGTAAGTTGAACTTAACATATGAAATATGTTAATGTATGAAAGCTCACTCGAATTAGCATATTTGAGCAAAACCACAAAATTTAAGCGAATACAGAGTATTTCAAAAAAATGTTTACACAACTGCACTCTCCAATCCGGATCATCTTCATTGAGAGCATAAACTAATAATGGAATGTAAAATTTTCCAATGTGGGCGCTTTAAAATGAGATGGAAGCTTGGTTTTTAATGTCCTACTTTGCAAGTCGCTTGCGCTACGAATTTTCTTAAATTTTCGCCTTAGGTTTCCACAAGGCTTTCTATGGGTTTTTTGGCAACCGCGGCTACCTAAATGTTGCTTTTGAACTAGATTAATTTTAACACAATTATTCTAATTGGTAAATAAATCATATTAGATGTAAATTTCCAACTGGGCGAAAAAAATGTCCGGACCAGGATTCGAACCAAGGATCTCCTGGCTGAAGCCGCCAGTGCTCTACCATCTGAGCTATCCCGGTCGAATCTGGTGGAACCTTTTCACCCAGTTAACCTCAATGATTATAGCATCTGATCTGAAACCTGGTTCAGCTCAACAGAATAAATCACAGGTAATGGAAATCCAGACATCGCTGGATGCGTAATTGTCTGAAACCTGGTTCAGCTCAACAGAATAAGTCACAGGTAATCTAATATGATAAAATCTAATATGATTTATTTACCAATTAGAATAATTGTGTTAAAATTAATCTAGTGTAATTACGCATCCAGCGATTTTTTGAGTTCCATTACCTGTGATTTATTCTGTTGAGCTGAACCAGGTTTCAGACCAGATGCTTTGAGGTTAATTGGGTGAAAAGGTTCCACCAAATTCGTCCGGGATAGCTCAGATGGTAGAGCACTGGCGGCTTCAGCCAGGAGATCCCTGGTTGGAATCCTGGTCCGGACATTTCTTCGCCCAGTTAGAAATTTACATCTAATATGTTGCTTTTGAACATTTTGAACAGTTCCATCTGCCTCAAACGCACCTATAATTCTCGCGATTATAAATGGCTTTAAAAAATCAGTTTGAAACTTGCTCCTAAACTGTTTGTGCACTTTCGCTACATTTTGCAGTTTCCACTAACAATTTGAACTTGGGAACTAAACACTGAGGTTCCCGCGTTAGTACAGCCCACCTGTCCGGGACCTATGCTGTATAGCAAGCACCTCGAGGCCCAGGGTCAAGAAAACAGGCTTGGGCACTGTAGGTCCTGATGTTTAATGGATCGTGAAGCCACGAGTTTAGTTTCAGTAACACTTCACGAAAAATTTCCTTTGGTTAAAGCTTAATCTGGTTTCAGCTATTATTTCAAGTTGGTTAAGCCTGAAAGGAAAGATGAAAATGCCAGTTGTTATCGAATAAATTATGCATACATTTTTCGAAACACCCAATAATATCTAAATGGGAGCTGCTTTTATTTCTTTCTACACATCAGACAAATGAGGAGTTCATTTCGGCGGAGTAGATATGTTTCCTATTTATATTCCTGCTACAAATCATTTTAATTAGTTTAAATAAAAATTACACGCTTGTGCTTATCACTATTTTTAAATACCATATTATATTTTTTGGTTTCGTTACATGGTTCATTTTCATTAAGTATCTTACATTTAGCCTGGAAATACTCGATGTAAGAACGTTTCGTGAATAGTTTCGCTAAATTTTATAATTATATTTTTCACAGGCGCATTTTAAACTGAATGTGTTGGACAGTACTATCGATGAAAAAAGAGTGCGAGCTGAAGTCCGTTTTCAAAATAAAAGAATAGATTGCCAAATATCTGTCTCCAAAACAGGAGGAACGGGATCATTCATATCCACCGAAGTTGGAATGCACGAGGTAATTATTTTAATAAATGAATTTTTCTCATGTTTTAAAAAATGTATCATTTAGTTTATTTCAGCTAACAAAGTATTAACAGCACATAAAAAATATTTTATATCTAATAGCATAGTAAATAAGAATGACTGACGCCTTATTTTGAATGAGTTATTATATCATTATCGTACTGGGCGAGGATCCACGGGACTTGGAGCGACCCCCCCCCCCCATCCTAAGCAGACGTGTTTTCTTGGATACTTATACGTTTTTGTAATATCTAATTGTTTATAAAAGATAATAGCATATTAGCATATTTTTTTTCTTCAAAGCTTTTACAAGTCGAAGGAAAAATACCAATGAAAAAAGGGACGATGTCATTAATTTTACGGATTCTCAATATCGTCATAGTGGGATGTGATGGATCGAGTAATACGGATTGCTGCTGATAGATACATAAATCATCCATCCTAAAGTTGTTTCCATGCCAATAAGCTAAAGACGTTTTTGGTTAATCGAAAAATCCACGGCGAAAATAAAGTGGTTGAGAAATGTGCTACATACAAGAATCCAGAATTAGTTAAAAGTCCGAATTTTCTGAAAATTCCATTTGTTATACTATGTGTTTATTCTTAGATTCTTTCAGCTTTTATTCCTCATCCACAAAGTTTCTCTTGAAAGTAGTTTCACGGCTTTTTAAAAAAATCTCTCCCCCCTTCTTTAAATGCGAATTGAAAAAAAGAGAATGAAAAACCGTATAAAAAGTAGCGCGCTACTACTGTTTTTCATTATCTTTTATATTGCACTTTGTACAGAAAGGATTCCTTGTCATGAATCCTTGAAACAGTTTCATGCTAATTATTTAGCTGTTTTTTCTTTGCTTTTCGTTTTTTTTTATGCGTCACATATTCATCACAACACACGAGTTTTGGAACGAACCCGTTTTTATTTCGTCTTTTAACTCCTAAATAATCCTTACCTCATCTTCGTTGCGTGTGTACAGTGTACAACTAGGGTGACTCAGCCAGTAGTTAACCAAATAAAGTCAGTGCTTCGAGGTTTTTAACAGAATGAAAAACCGTATAAAAAGTAGCGCGCTACTACTGTTTTTCATTATCTTTTATATTGCACTTTGTACAGAAAGGATTCCTTGTCATGAATCCTTGAAACAATTTCATGCTAATTATTTAGCTGTTTTTGCTTTGCTTTTCGTTGTTTTTATGCGTTACATATTCACCACAACACACGAGTTTTGGAACGAACCCATTTTTATTTCGTCTTTTAACTCCTAAATAATCCTTACCTCATCTTCGTTGCGTCTGTACAGTGTACAACTAGGGTGACTCAGCCAGTAGTTAACCAAATAAAGTCAGTGCTTCGAGGTTTTTATTCTATTTCCTTCCTTTTAAGTTTTAGAAGAAAGCTAACATGATTGTTACAACTCTTAATGAATGTTCTATAATAGACAAACGTGAAATCCGCTGAAATTAAACAGCAAGAAAATTATAAATAAATAGTTTTTTAATTGACATTTTCCCAGTGGTTGATCAGGCGAACGAAGTAAATCTAAAATCTAAAAATTAATCCTTAAAATATCATCCTTGGGCTGTGATTAGCAATAATTCATATAAAAATGTTAGTTGAAATAAGCAAGATGGAAGTGGATTATTTTAACTTCTCCAACTAATCAAAACTAAATGTTTACACATTCTAATTAAAAAAAAATAATCATAAAATGTCTTCTCTTACAGCAGACAACTCACAACAATGTGAAAGTAGGTGCACTAACATTCAAACAAAAATATTATGTCTAGTGCCACATATAAAACTCATTTCCGCCTGAAATGGCGCAATATTTCAAAAAACTGATCAACTACTGGAAGGGTCACCCTATATTAGGTAGCTTTCTTTACAAAAAAAGCTACCTATTGCAGCCGTTCGGAGGAAAGCGATTTCAAAAAATTTTGGTATATTTTCATCGATCATGACCCCCAGACCCCGAAACCACCCTCCGTTCAAAATTGATATATATATCTGACCTATGTCACACTGTAACTCCCGTAATTATCAACCGATTTCGATGTAATTCGGTGTGTACATAGTACATACCAATGTCTCGACCGAGTTCGTTGGCCAGCTTCATCCGCCGTTTTGTTTCAAAATGGCGGCCATTTAAAATTTTTAAAAAAATTTAAAACTTGAAATGTGGTACCAAAAAATTAAAAATGGAAAAATATTTTTTTCTTATGTATTTGACCTTTATACAAAGATTCTGGAGCAGTTTTTGTTTCGTCTATATCTTAAAAAATGGCTGAGTTATAGCATTTTGAATTTCTAGCGTGGCTGACATTTTGAAACGTCCTGAATTTTGTCACGCGATAAAAGGCGTATTTATGAACCGATTTGAATGTAATTCGGTGTGTACATAGTACATACCAATCTCTCGACCGAGTTCGTTGGCCAGCTTCATCCGCCATTTTGTTTAAAAATGGCGGCCATTTAAAATTTTTTTAAAAATTTAAAATTTGAAATGTGATACCAAAAAATTGAAAATGGAAAAATATTTTTTTCTTATGTATTTGACCTTTATACACAGATTTCGGAGCAGTTTTTGTTTCGTCTATATCTTAAAAAATGGCTGAGTTATAGCATTTTGAATTTCTAGCGTGGCTGACATTTTGAAACGTCCTGAATTTTGTCACGCGATAAAAGGCGTATTTATGAACTGATTTGGATGTAACTTCGTTTATACATAGTACATACCAATGTCTCGACCGGGTTCGTTGGTCAGCTTCACCCGCCATCTTGTTTAAAAATGGCGGCCATTTAAAAAAATTAAAAAATAAAAATATTTAAATGAGATACCAAAAAATTGGAAATTGAAAAAGATTTTTTTTGTATGTGTTTGACCTTAATACAAAGATTTCGGAACAGTTTTTCTTTCGTCTATATCTAAAAAAAAATGGCTGAGTAATAGCATTTTGAATTTCTCTTGTGGCTGACATTTTAAAACGACCTGATTTTTGTCACGCGATAACAGGCGTAGTTATGAACCTATTTGGATGTAACTTGGTCTGTACATAGTACATACCAATGTCTCGACCGAGTTCGTTGGCCAGCTTCATTCGCCATCTTGTTTCAAAAGGGTTGCCATTTAAAAAAAAAATTAAATTTAAAATTCAAAATGAGGTATTAAAAAATTGGAAAATGAAAAAGTTTTTTTTATGTGTTTGGCCTTGATACAAAGATTCCGGAGCAGTTTTTGTTTCTGAAAATTTGTTCTTTTGTTGATATCTTAAAAAATGGTTGATTTATAGCACTTTGAATTTCTAGCATGGCTAACATTTTGAAACGATCTTGTATTTGTCACGCGATAATACACGTATTCGCCTATTTCGACGTAAGAAGGCATGTGGATAGTATACATCAACACCTCGACCAAGTTCGCTGGCCAGATTCATCAGCCATCTTGTTTCAAAATGGCGGCCATTAAATTAAAAAATATATATATATTTAAAGTGAGGTGCAAAAAAATTAGAAATGGAAAAATGTTTCTTTCTTAAGTATTTGATCTTGATATAAGGATTCGGGAGCATTTTTTGTTTGTCTTTACCTTAAAAAATGGCTCAGATATAGCAGTTTCAATTTCTATTGTGGGTGACATTTTGAAAAATCTGATTTTTTGCATGCGACAGCACTCCTATATATTAACCAATTCCGATGTGAGTGAGCATGTGCACAGCAATTACTAAGGTCTCGACCAAGTTCACTGCTTAGTCTCATCCACCATGTTGTCTTAAAATGACAGGCACTTTAAGAAATTGCCGAATTTGGCAGTCAAATATAAGTTACTTTAAAGAAAAGCAGCTTGGATAAAGCTGACTAATTTCGCGAAATTCTCATTCATTATATTGATAAAAATTAGTATTGAATCTCCTATATTCGGTTTCCACTAAATTGAGCTTCGTGTGTTTGCATGGTATAAGTTGGCTTTTTTAAAATAAGGATTATGAAAGCTACCTCTTCCTCCCGGCACTGGCCGGAAGGACTTTTTTCTGTTAAAATACATGCATTACTGAAGTTGTTTTGAAAATTAAGATTGTCATAATATTTGATTTTAAATATTTCAAAAAATACTATTAACTCTTGGTAAATTTGCAGCATAATTTTTCTATATTTAAATAACTAAACTTATTTCATAAGGAGGTATTCTGGTTGTAATAAAATACAGTAAAACCCACTAAGATAGAATCACTAGATACCAAACAAAAGTTCCGTTTTAGACAGATTTCCTTCTTAAGAAATGTTATTGTATAGTATTTTTTTCTGCGAGATCATGAAAATTTTCAGTTTTACGGAGCATTCTTTTACCGAAAATTTCGATTACAGTAATATCTGCGAAAACTGAACTTCTCCAATAACAGCATCCTGTCTTAAACGGAAAATACTCATGGCCCCATCGGACAGGATACAATTATATCTGCTAAGACATATACCTACCAAAAACTGAATTCTTTTCCAGTTCCTAGCCATTCCGTTTTCACAAGTTTTACTGTACTTCTGTTTCTAAATGTAAAGCTCAAATGAAAAAGGTGGTACTCGTAAGTGACACAATCATCATTTTGAGAATATAAGTTGTAAAGTTCGAAATATCTATTTGCGTTTATTGTCAAATGCCCCTTCATCAAATAAAATCTCTGTAAATATTAGGTTCTATTCAAATCGTAATTTAACAGATGAGAGAGGATCTTTGGTTCTCTTCAAGCATATGATTAACTCATTTTTTTTCATCACATACCACCTTTTTCATCTGAGCTCTTCAAATCATTAAAACTACAGCTAGGACAGGCAGTAAAATCTCTGAAACAAAATCCGTCTGTAACGGAATCCTGCCTTAAACGGAAATTTTCATGGTCTCTATAAAACCCCCCATAAAATTATATACTGTTAATGCTAAGATGGAAAACTGTCTAAAGCGACACTTTTCTTTGATCCTAGGTTTTACTGTATTATTTTATATTAATTTAAGTATTAAAAATGAACTAAAAAACTCAATAACGTAAAACCTATGAAAACAGATTAGCTAGGGACCTAACACAATTTCCGTTTTAGACAGATTTCCGTTTTAACAGGTAGATTTGTATGGTATTCCTTCCGTCATGATATGGAATTTTTCCATATAAAACAGGATTCTGTTGTAAAGTGACTGTGCTCTCACAGGTATGACTTAACTAACAGAAGTTATGATTCATAAATATTTGTAAATAAGAACTCACTAGTCACTATATCGTTTATAATACAATAAAACCTGTGAAACCTTAATCTCTAGGGATCTCAATAAAATTCCGGGTTTAGACGGGTGTTCGTCTTAGCTAATATAACTCTGGAGTGTCAGAACCATTGAATTATTTCTATCATAGACAGGTTCCGTATTCAAAAGTTTTACAGTACAGTAGTATGTCGATTATTTGTAACTATTTATCGCCCTCACCTCTAAAAAAGGACTCTCTGGATTAGTCCCTGAATAGAATTGCATTTATTTTACTTTTGTTTGGGATTGTGTTAGTCGCCATTAATTAGGTATTATATATGCGTGTAGCAATGGCAGCTTTTGATGTGAAATTAAATATGAAGGTGTTATTTTTTTTATTTATGGATGTTGTTTGTGAAGCTATTGCTGTCGCGCAGAACTTACATGGCTTAAGTGTTAGTCTTGGTTTGTTACTACTCGTTTTGAGAAATGCAGAGTCAATTCGAAAATAATCCTTTCATTTAAAATTGCCACTTAAAGCTGTTCTTAAATCCAAAGGAGCTACTTTTTGACACATTTCTGAATTCACTTTTGTTCGGAAACACATAAAATGGGCAGGTGTTCCAAAAATGTAATCGAATGGTGTTTTCCATTTTTTCATAAAGGCTGAAGATCTTACAGAAAATACTGGCAAAATGGGCCCTTTGAACCGAATTTCCGGACGCGACAGCGGGGGAAAAGAGAAAACCAGCCGTCACGTGAAAGCAATCGCTTATAACTCAATAAGTATTTAATTTATCAAAATATGGAAAACGCCATGCGATTTCAAACCACCTTTATATTTAGGCCTGCGAGTGCCATGTTTTTGCGTTTAAAAATGAGTCCGTAAAATGTCTCAGAATGTTTAGCGTTTTTGAGCGGGAAAAAATATTTTTTTGAGAACCGCCTTTTTTAACTTTATTTAGTATCCTGTTCAGTAGAAACTCCAATATTTTCGTTTTTGAAGTATATGGAAAAAAATTGTGTTTGTTTTGGAGTTTGTAATAGGTTAGACGTTCTCCTGCTAAAAGAACGTAATTTGTGCAGTCATTGAAATCTGAGAAAAAAATATTTCTGATTTAACCATGGTTCTAAATTACAGAACGATCTACGCCCTATTTTACTTATATCAAAATGGCTCTACTAAAACTCTGTTGAGTTATACAATTTACAAAGTTACTTAGTCTTACTAATATTCTAATAATATGTATTGATTTTATAATCGTATATAGGCTGAATTAAATCATATATATTAAAACACAAAGCTAAATTTTAAGACCGAAATGGATATATATGCGAATGCGTAAAATTACATCTAGAGTATGTTCAGTTTTAGTTTCAGCTGCCAGGGTAGCCGAGTGGTGTAAGTCGCTGTGGTTCCTGAAGGAGGGCGGTTCGAACCCCACTTCTGACAGAATGATTTCTTTAATATTATCGGCGGTAAGATAATTCATTACTACTAGATAGTGCCCGTCAAGATTTGACGGTAAATAACTTGAATGTTTCATTAGAAAAATTCTTGAATTTTTAATTAGTTGCTTTTAAATTAATTATTGAATGACGAATTACGTAAGGCGATAGCTGGTGCTGTCAGTCTAACCTATTCAGTGAAGTGAAAGAATTTTAAGTTTATAATTTACAACCAATTATGCTTGCTTTTTATCAGAAATTTATCTTAAAATACCGAGTAGAGAATTTATTTTTACTTACTACGGCCTCTTTTTTTCCCCCCCCTTAATAACAATATTTATTTTCATTTATTTATTTATTTATTAAAACTACACGACAATTAAAAGTTGCCATGAATTTTATTTTTATCTGTCTCATTCTCTAAAAACCTAAATCTGAAACTTGATGCAGCAAACGATTTATAATATATATATATATATATATATATATATATATATATATATATATATATATATATATATATATATATATATATTTTACTTGAATTTTATTTTTTATTTTTTAAATATTAAACCTGAATATCAAGGTAATTTCTTTTATAGCTCTTATACGAATATTTTTCTTTCTTTCCGTTTTGTTTTTTACGCTTATGAATGACAAACTTTTCTTTCTGACACGCACCCATATATATTCTTGATAATGGTCAGAAAATATAACGAAAATTGTAGATCAGTTGTTTATTTAATTGATAATTACATGCAAAATATTTTAAATATAAAATCATTATTTTTTTTTCAAAATATTATTGAGAGTTAAATTTTATTTAATTATAAAGCATTCAAATAATAATAAAATAAAAATCCTATAATTTTTCTTTCTAATAAAATATGTCATTATTGAAATGAATTATCGACAAAAATAGTACACATTTTGCCAGGCCTGGATTCGAACCTGCACCTTCTGCAAAAATTCAGAGCCTTAAACTGCTGCCTTAACCGACTACGCTATCAAGAACTTAATTTCCTTTCTTCTAAATTGAAGAGGTTCGAAACACAGTTGACGCATACGCAATTGTCTCGAATTTGAGTTTTTATCTTACAAAAATAGTTTTGCGTTTCAATATTTATGTTACCTTATTTTTTTTAAGATGAAACTACAACTTAACATGCTAGTTTCCCAATCTTCCTGTGTAACTATTGGCAATTCACCAGCCATAACTTTTAGTTTCAAATCACTGTGTTTATCTTCAGCGTGTAATATGACCAAAACAATGTGACACTCCTGAAATGAGTCTTATCTAGCTCTTAATATCGACACAATAAATTTTTGAATAGTTAATAATGCTGAAAGAGGCAAATATTAACTTTGTGAAAGAAAGAAAAGCTTGTTTACAGTAAGATCGAATAGCAGACGAACTTAAAACAACTTCTACCTGTGATATGATATTTCAACTGAGCGAGAATCTTTGCGCATGTGCAGCGCGTCACTCCAAAGCAGACTTCTACTTATATAATGCGCATGCGCAACCGTAGAATTTTAATTTAAAATTCCGGCTAATTAATAAAATATTTGAACAAACGAATGTACGATAACAAATCTGTGGCCAAATATCTTTCATTTAAAAAAAGATTGGTGTAATTTGATGCAGTAGTTTCTTCTCACGGACTGTCGAAAGAATACGCTTAGTGTTTTAAATATATAGATAATTTTCGTATTTTATTTCAGGAGAAGTTATACGAATTGGATTTTTTTATCCGAATGCTTTATAATTAGTAAAATATAACTCCCAACAATATATATTTTTTAATTATTAATTTTTTTAAAAATATTTAAATGATTATAGATATAACTATCGATTAAATAAATTGAACTATCTACAATTTTTTGTGACTATTATTAAGGATATATATATATATCCTTAATAATAGTCACAAAAAATTGTGTATATATATATATATATATATATACATATGCATATACAAGGTGGCCATAAATAAACTGACTGTACTCAGAGTGTTCTGTAGAGCGATCTAATTGCGAGAACGGCGACAAATTTTGAAGGAAGATTAAACAAGACAGGGGACGAAGGATTCCGCGAAAAAAAATTAGTTCCAAAAATCACCGCTAGGGGAATATGTGGCGCTGTCTATTCGAAAAGGAGAGTTTCAATAAAGAAGAATAAATACTGAAATAAAATTACCGTTTATTTAGCACATCCAACTCAGGTTCGATGTGCTCGACGTTTTTATGGACCACATATTGAATTCTGTGCACAGCATTTAACACAGCAGAGAATAACATGTCTGCAGGAATCTCCCATAGAGTTCGCGATATGTTATCCTTCAACTTAACCAAGTCTTGGACACTTCCGTGATAGACCTTTGGTAACCCCATACTTTAGGTAACCCTATAACTAAAAGTCACAGGGTGTAAGATCAGGGGACCGAGGTGGTCATGCAGTTGGAAAACAGCGGCTAATGACTCTTTCTGTTGAGAATTTCTGTCGTAGCAGCTGCTGTACCCGCAAACCAATATGTGGAGGGGCTCCATCTTGCATGAAAATGATTTCCTCTAGGTACTGTCTTTGCTGAAATGCCGGAATAACAAAGTTGTTTAGCATTTGGCGATATTTGTCACCGGTAACAGAACAAGTTACAGATCCTATCGGAGTAATGTTCACAGAAGAATGGACCTATGATCATATCTGCTGTGAAACAACACCAAACAGTTATCTTTGGTGAATGCAAAGGGATTTCTTTGAATGTTCTTGGTGACTTGTTATCCCAAATTCGGCAGTTCTGGCTATTTACAGTTCCATTAAGGTAAAAGTGGACCTCGTCTCCCCATAAGATTTTCCAGGGCCAAGCTTCATCCAACTCCATCCTGCCAAGAAAAGTGAGAGCAAAAGTCAATAGCTTATCATGATCGGTGTGACGCAACTCTTGTACACGGCTGGTCTTGTACGGATAGAAGTGGATAATCTTTCGTAGGATTTTCCATACCGTACAATAAGGCATATCCAGATTCCGAGCTATCCCACGAGCACTGGAAGTGGTATCACTCAGAGTAAAGATAAGAAGTAGAGGCCGAATCCCATTGTTATTTCGGTCAGAACTTGAGGCACACATGTTTCCGCTTTCATCGCCAAAAGGTTCTCTTTTTTGGCGGTGATCACCTTATTGGCAACTGTCGGATTTGATTTATGCGAGAGAAACGCCCGACGCAAGAAAGTTTCAGGGGGAACCAGAGGAGAAAAACCGGTTTGGCGCATTTTCTCTGCCCACCATCACGTGACGGTGGGTAGTGATCCCGGCGTCAAGAAAGGGTTGCTATTTCTGAGTCCAGTTATATGAGAAGTCTATGTGGTATCAATATTGTCTGGTGCTCTGTCGGCAATTGCCGTTGCCACTTCTTCGATTGTATCCTGTGATACGGGTTTTCGTCCTCTGCCTGACTGAACATTTATAGAGCCTGTTTCTCAAACTTCTCAACCATTGCTTTTAAACCATTAACTGACAAAGGACCGTTACCTTTATGTATTTCTTGTGGTTTCTAAAAGCACGAAGAGCGGTTGGCGCATTGCACTGGTGGAGGTAAAAGAATTTGACTAGAAACTCTATTTTTTCGAAAACAGAGCGCCACATATTCCCCTGTCGGTGATTTTTGGGACTAATTTTTTTTCGCGGAATCCTTCGTCCTCCGTTTTGTTTAATCTTCCTACAAAATTTGGCGCCGTTATCGCAATTAGATCGCGCTGCAGAACACTCTGAATACCGTCAGTTTAATTATGGCCACCTTGTATATACACTATATGGCCATAGGTGACCGGTCACTTGCAATTTTAGACGTGTTGTCAAATATCTAGAAAAATACATGAGTAATTAACCTGAAACTGCAGGTGTGTAAACAGTATAGTGTAAGTCATATATTTTGGAGAAGATTTTTTCCCGAAACTCCATAGGGGACCGTCAACATATTGAAAAAGAGCGAATATCTTTTGGATAACCCTGTAAAAACTAATGTAGCAAAAGCATTCAAACTCGAGATTATTAATAAGTGGCTTATTGTAATATACTGTGTTCATTTTTATGAGGATAGCATGTATACTTGTAGAGAAATTAAGGTTTTTATAAAAACAGTCCCAAATTTCGCCAAGTTTTTTTGCTTATAATTTGCAGAGTTCTTAATATAAATAAAAGTTCTTTTCAGATAATATAACAAACAATATTGTACACAATAGCGTGCAATCAGAATGAAAAAATAATAAAAATTGTATGAAAAATGAGTAGATTTACTACATAATGATTTACTGCGCATGCTCGATTGTAATCAAAATATAATTTGCATAATGTGTTAGCTAAATGTATAGAGCAATTTTTGTGAAAGTCTCAAAAACATTGTTTGAAAAGTCTGATAATAATCGTTTATAGAATAAGCTCAAAATCCGTTATTCCAAAAAGTAAGGAAAAAGATGAGGGGCTGTATCCAAATACAGCAGTACGTACAATATTGTGTATGCTATAGTGGCACTAATCAATGGCTATATGGATACAGCCCCTCATATATTTGCTTCATTTTGGGAACAACGGATTTTGAGCTTATTCTATAAACGATTATTATCAGATTTTTCAAACTATGTTTTTGAGACTTTTACAGAAGTTGCTCTATACATTTAGCTAACAGATTATGTACTTTATATTTTGATTGCATTCGCACATGTGCACAGTGAAACATTTTTTAGTAAACCTCCGCATTTTTCATCCATTTTTTATTATTTTTTAATTCTGATTGCAGAGTATTGTGTCCAATGTTGTTTGTCATATTTTCTGAAAATAACTTTTTTTATATATTGCAAATTTTTTATATATTTGCACTCTGCAAATTATAAGCAAAAAACTTGGCGAAATTTGGGAATGTTTTCATAAAAACCTTAATTTCTCTACAAATGAATACAGTATATTACAATCTCGAGTTTGAACGCTTTTGCTACATTAGTTTTTGCAGGGTTATCCAAAAGATATTCGTTCTTTTTCAATTTGTTGACGGTCCCCTGTGGGGTTTCGAGAAAAAAAATCTTCGCGGATATATATGACCTGTACTATATTGTTTACACACCTGCAGTTTCAGGTTAATTCTTCATGTATTCTTCTAGATATTTAACAAAACGTCTAAAATCGCAAGTGACCGGTCACCTTTGGCCATATAGTGTATACAGGGTGCAATATGTTATCAATCGCCGACCTCTAATTTCTCAACCGTTGGTCGCAGACATATAGTTCCAAATACAAAAACTTTTCAAATAAGGTAAATATTAATGTTGTGGCATTATTTAAAGTAAAAAATCAATTTTATAAAAACTACGGAATCTAACTTTTCCCCCCAGTCCCTATAGCTATATTTAGTAAAAGTTTACAGATATCATAACAGACATAACACAAAAAGTTTAACACCTGTATACTACATAAATTGACGCAATTATTAAATTTCAAAGTTTGACATTTTTTTACCTGATTTTGTCTTTCAATGAGGGATCGGTTAAAAGATGAAGTAAAGTAATTCGAGATCAAAATTATGGTGTAATATCCTTTTTACGGCGAAACCAGCTTTAGCCGGTATCACCCAATTGGGGTATCACCAAAGGTGGTTACTTCATTTAAAAATTTGAGCTGACTTTTAGGGATCGTATACAAAGCGAAGAATGAAATATTGAAATTAAACAGAAAAATAAATATCAATTTATTACGATATCAGAAAACGGTCTACTATAAAAAAGGAATACTTCAAACGCCGGAATCTGCTAGAGATACTGCTCAAAGTGTTCTCCATTGGCGGCAACGCCCAATTGAATGCATGACAGTACTGAGTACTGGACACGTTAGAGCATAGCAGGTATGCAAACTGTGCGACAATCAAGGATGATGCAATGCTTCAGATACACCAGAGTTCTCCGTTACATAGAGCTATGCCTTGATGTAACCCCAGAGGTAGAAGTGCATGGGAGTCAAGTCCGGCGAACGCGGTGGCACTCTATCGGACCACCATATCCAAGGATCCGTTGATCAAATTCGGTGGCCAGATACGCCCGGACGTTTGATGTTTTATGCGGAGAGGGCCCCATCATGTCGGTATGCATGTCGGAGAAGCAGCTCTTCATACCAGTCACGTACCGTTGTCCTGATTCTGCCCTTCTCGGAACAAACCGAGTAGGAAACCATCCGTTCACGTAATCCATACCGATGTTCCACAATTTCCAATTCTGCCCCAAACGGAATAGGGGAGCAGTGTTCGATCTCTCAATGTCTCAATTTCAAGGTTAACGAGTTTCGACTAGACCCTCTGTAGAATTTCGACCAATCGCTTCCAAGGACACATGTGGTCTGCTTATTTATCTGAAACTCGAACATGTGTGTTTACGTGCGACCCCTTTAAAAAGAGACCTTTAACTGGCACTATGATTATATATTGATTTTTTATAGATTAATATAAAGTGAATTATATAATATCGCTATAAACAGTGTGTAAAGTTTTAATAGGTGGTGAGTTATAAATAATCTTTACGAAGTTTTAAGATACAATTATATAATTTTTAATATTACTTAGGGTAAAATTAAGGGATTATTTAAAAAAAAACTATTTGCAATTACACTTTTAAATTAGTACAATTTTTAATCTTCTAAAAAATATATAAGTATAAAGGTTTTTTTTTTTTTTTTTTTTTTTTAATTTTAATATAAGCTTTAAAATATAATAATATATCAGCCAAATAATTGAAAAATTATGTTTCACCCATAATAATTATTTTACATTCACAATTACCGTATATACTCGTGTATAAGTTGAAGAATTTTAGACAAAATTTGGGAGTTGAAAATGGGGGATCAACATATACAATAGAAAGTTAAAAAAAAAAAAAAAAAAAAAAAAAAAAAAAAAAAAAAAAAAAAACCACAGACTACTGCGATTGTTTTTTTTCAGATTTTTAAGTAATTACATGAGAGATAAAAGCGGACAGTGGTCATTTCCAAGTGACTGACAAACAAAGCTCAATGTCCCTGTAATTGTTTCGCACCCATTTTCTCTTGGGACAAAAAACCCTTCAATATATTCCTTTCAGCATTTTAATCCCCTTTTTAAAAAGAATCCAACTTGAGAATGCTTCTAGATATCTTTCTTAAAAGTCCTACAATACAAAGAAGTACTATATTTTAGCAGTCTAAGAAGTTGTTTACCTTTGTAAATAATGCCTGAATGGATTTTTGAAAGAATTTTATCTTTTTAAGTATCATCGAATGGATGTGAATAGGTTTCAAAATAGTTTAAGCTTCTTCGGTTATACATAATTATACAGGTTTAAAACGTTGAATTAAAAAAAAATCTGATTATAAACGTAAAAAATTTACTATTTTAATGAAAATTTATTACATTTTTCTATCCTCGATTACAAATCACTTTTCAACATGCTACCAGAAATGTGGTTCGACTTATACACGAAAATTCAATTTGTTTCAAAATTTTGCTTAAGAATTGGGAGGGGGGGGGGTCGACTTATGCGCGAGTATATACGGTACATAATTTTTATTAATATTTAGATTAAAATCAAGGGATTATTTAAACAAAAACTATTTGTAATTACTCTTTTGAATTAATACAGTAAGTTTTAATCTTCTCAAATATAAATTTATCGTAAAGTCTTTTTTTTTATGTGAGTACGCTTTATTAAACTAACTTTTTCAATACAAGCTTTTTTTTTTTACAAGTTTTAAAATACAAGCTATATCAGCCAAATAATTGAAAAACTATGCTTCACCCACAATTAATTTACATTTAATTTAAGGTAAAACTATTTCTAGTAATGAACCTAACAAAACTGAATAATAATAATAATAAAGGTCTATCTGTCCTCATTTACAAGAGAGGCATATATAGACGCCATCTTAAACCGACACAAATTATCCTTTTCGGCTGCTGATAGCATCGGGATGAATTACGACGAAGCAACCCCGGGGAATGGGAAAGAATTCCAACACGTTAGGGGCAGAATTGAAAAATATCACTTCGTCGGCGCATTACGAGAAAGTAACCCGTTCCTAGAAGGGCAGAATCAGGACACGTGTTTGTAGCAGATGCAGATAACGATCGCCCGTTAAGGTCCCATCGTAGAAGATGGGTCCAACAAACTGGGTTCCCCATATACCACACTACACGTGTGCGCGCGATGTTTTGGTTTTCCAGAGACCAGTAATGCACAGTGTGCAAGTTCACAATGCCACCGCGTATAAACATTGACTCATCTGTCCACAGAATTTCACAAAGGAGCGGCGCATTTTCCTCTGTGGTGTTGAGCATGAAATTACTATAATCAAATGCGTGCGTGGTCACCCAGCATCAATGCTTGCACCAGTTTCGGATGATATGAATGCGCATCATGTGCATGTAACAAATGCCAGACATGCTGGCCACATGCTTCACTTATTTCCGCCGTGCTCAGTTGTGGAATTAAAAGGGCGAATACCAGCACATCCTCCGGTGTCACTCGAACATTACACCTTGCCCGTCTACTTGTTCTGGGTCGTGTTTAAACAGAGTTGATCTCTCTAAGATGGTGCAATGCATCAGTTATAGTTTCATGAGTTGGATGTAGGTCCTTAGGGAAACGTTCTGAATAAACACTCGCAGCCTCTCTGGCATTCCTTTGACATTCACCACAAATAAGCATCATTTTGCCATATTGCATGTATGCGTAGCTTGCCATCACGATCTCAGCACTGGCTAGCATGTCCACTGCTAGAAAGCTCGTTTTTTATCCCGAACGTGTGGAGCTGCGGTACTATTGTAATTTGCAAAATCCCAGTTTTCATGCTCGTTATCACTCGGCTGGTCGTTTGCATTCCCCTGCCGTTTGTCTAGTCCTTAGTGAGTATGTTTTATGTTCCGGTTGTCGATTCTACCTACTTTGTCGTTTGAATGTTGTTCGACCCATAAAAGTATTAAATGACACTTTGCACAGTATCTCTAGTAGATTCCGGCGTTTGATGTATATGTATTCATTTTTTTTATAGTAGATCGTTTTCTGATATCATAATAAATTCATATTTATTTGTTTAATTTCAATATTTCATTCTTCGCTTTGTATACGACCCCTAAAAGTCAGCTAAAATTTTTAAATGAAATAACCCTCTTTGGTGATATCCAATTTGGCGATAACCGCTAAAGATGGTTTCGCCGTAAAAAGGACATTGCACCCTGATTTTGATCTCGAATTGCTTTAATTCATCTTTTAACTGATCCCTCATTGAAAGACAAAATTATGTGAAAAAAATCTCAAAATTTAAAATTTAATAACCATGTCAATTTTCGTAGTACAGGTGTCACAGTTTTTGTGTTATATCTGTTATGATATGTGTAAACTTTTACTAAATATAACTATAGGGACTGGGAGACCGTATAAATAGTTAGATTTCGTAAGTTTTATAAAAATTTATTTTTTACTTTAAATAATGCCACACCATGAATATTTATCTCATTTGAAGCCTTTTTGTAATTGGAATTATATGTCTACGACCAACGGTTGAGAAATTAAAAGTCGGCGATAGATAACATATTGCACCCTGTATATACAGTGTGTCCACGTATAACCTGACCGACCTTTATTTTCTCAACCATTTGTCCTAGATGCATTCTTCCAATTACAAAAAGGGTTTAAATAAGGTAAAGAATTATTTTTAAAGCGATTTGGTTCAAGAAAATATTAATTAAAAAATTACGAAATAAAAATTTTTATACAGTACCCTAGTCCTATAAGTGATATTTAGTAAAACTTTACTGTGACACTAACAAGTAAGACAAAAAGAAGTCCCTTCATCTAACATTAAAATTGACCGAGTTATGAAACTTTGAAATGCACGACTTAAACCACTTTTATGCACCTCAAAAGAGATGATTTCTGCCATGCTTTCAGGGATCGTATTTAAAGTACTTAAACTTATTTCAAGGCATCTGCTCTTTGAAAGAAATCGTACAAATATTACGATTAAGTTTTATTAGTTAAGTTTCAGATTAGTTAAAATAATTGTTTTAGGTAGCTTTCTTTACAAAAAGCTACCTATTGCAGCCGTTCGGAGGAAAGCGATTTCAAAAAATTTTGGTATATTTTCATCGATCATGACCCCCAGACCCCGAAACCACCCTCCGTTCAAAATTGATATATATATATATATATATATATATATATCTGACCTATGTCACACTGTAACTCTCGTATTTATGAACCGATTTGGATGTAATTCGGTGTGTACATAGTACATACCAATGTCTCGACCGAGTTCGTTGGCCAGCTTCATCCGCTATTTTGTTTCAAAATGGCGGCAATTTAAAAATTTAAAAAAAAATTAAAATTTGAAATGTGGTACCAAAAAATTGAAAATGGAAAAATATTTTTTTATATGTATTTGACCTTTATACAAAGACTCCGTAGCAGTTTTTGTTTCGTCTATATCTTAAAAAATGGCTGAGTTATAGCATTTTGAATTTCTAGCGAAGCTGACATTTTGAAACGTCCTGAATTTTGTCACGCGATAAAAGGCGTATTTATGAACCGATTTGGATGTAACTTCGTTTATACATAGTACAGACCAATGTCTCGACCGAGTTCGTTGGCCAGCTTCATCCGCCATTTTGTTTAAAAATTGCGGC
The DNA here is from genome assembly GCA_963932465.1 of Maratus speciosus. Lineage (NCBI taxonomy): Eukaryota > Metazoa > Arthropoda > Arachnida > Araneae > Salticidae > Maratus > Maratus speciosus. The sequence continues at coordinate 279,442,573 of OZ010787.1, read as the reverse complement.
CATTTAAAATTTTAACAAAAAATTAAATTTGAAATGTGGGACCAAAAAATTGAAAATGGAAAAATATTTTTTTTATATGTATTTGACCTTTATACAAAGACTCCGTAGCAGTTTTTGTTTCGTCTATATCTTAAAAAATGGCTGAGTTATAGCATTTTGAATTTCTAGAGAAGCTGACATTTTGAAACGTCCTGAATTTTGTCACGCGATAAAATGCGTATTTATGAACCGATTTGGATGTAACTTCGTTTATACATAGTACAGACCAATGTCTCGACCGAGTTCGTTGGCCAGCTTCATCCGCCATTTTATTTAAAAATTGCAGCCATTTAAAATTTTAACAAAAAATTAAATTTGAAATGTGGTACCAAAAAATTGAAACTTGAAAAAATATTTTTTCTTATGTGTTTGACCTTAATAAAAAGATTCGGGAGCAGTTTTTGTTTTGTCTATATCTTAAAAAATGGCTGAGTTATAACATTTTGAATTTCTATTGTGGCTGACATTTTAAAACGACCTGATTTTTGTCACGCGATAACGGGCGTATTTATGAACCGATTTGAATGTAACTTGGTCTGTACATAGTACATACCAATGTCTCGACCGAGTTCGTTGGCCAGCTTCATTCGCCATCTTGTTTCAAAAGGGTTGCCATTTAAAAAAAAAAGTAATTTAAAATGAGGTATTAAAAAATTGGAAAATGAAAAAGATTTTTTTTATGTGTTTGGCCTTGATACAAAGATTCTGGAGCAGTTTTTGTTTCTGAAAATTTGTTCTTTGGTTTATATCTAAAAAAGTGGTTGAATTATAGCACTTTGAATTTCTATCATGGCTAACACTTTGAAACGATCTTGTATTTGTCGCGCGATGCCACACGTATTCGCCTATTTCGATGGAAGAAGGCATGTGGATAGTATACATCAATATCTCGACCAAGTCCGCTGGCCAGCTTCATCAGCCATCTTGTTTAAAAATGGCGGCCATTAAATTAAAAATATATATATTTAAAATGAGGTGCAAAAAAATTAGAAATTGAAAAAGGTTTCTTTCTTAAGTATTTGACCTTGATATAAGGATTCAGGAGCATTTTTTGTTTGTCTTTATCTTAAAAAATGGCTCAGATATAGCAGTTTCAATTTCTACCGTGGGTGACATTTTGAAAAATCTGATTTTTTGCCTGCGACAGCACTCGTATATATCAACCGATTCCGATGTGAGTGAGCATGTGCACAGCAATTACTAAGGTCTCGACTAAGTTCACTGGTTAGCCTCATCCACCATGTTGTCTTAAAATGGCAGGCACTTTAAGAAATCGCCGAATTTGGCAGCCAAATATAAGTTACTTTAAATAAAAGCAGCTTGGATAAAGCTGACTAATTTCGCGAAATTCTCATTCATAATGATTTAGTATTGATAAAAATTAGTATTGAATCCCCTACATTTGGTTTCCACTTAATTGAGCTTCGTGTGTTTGAATAATATAAGTTGGCTTTTTTAAAATAAGGAATATGAAAGCTACCTCTTCTTCCCGGCACTGGCCGGAAGGACTTTTTTAACATATGTTTTATTTTGTAAGGATTTGAGGCTCTGATTTCTTTTAATTAAAATTGTGTTATTTTCATAAGGTTTTATTTAACTTGCAATGATCGTCTTTCCAGTTTAAAATTTGTATTAGAACTTTAACTTACTTTCAAATGTCCGGTCGAAGTTAAATTTTACATACTGACTTAAATCCGATGACAATGCAATATTATTATGATTTTCGACTCTTACCATCTTATACATATTTATATTAGAGGATAATACAAAAAATTTGGATAGATTACCGTTAAGAAGTTTAAGAAAGAGTTTTAGATTAGATAACTTAAACCTGCGATGGTTGTGTTTTTTAAATTTTATAATTACATTTTCTGTATTTTTTAAACGCTGAATAAAAAAATTACCTTCACTTTTAAGCATCATGTAAGAAACTTTCGCAAATCGTAAATTACAAGGTTTAAAAATAGCGAAAAATCTGATACTATAAAATAGATGTAAGACTTTTTTATTCAGTTTAATTTTATTTAATTCAATAATTTATTAGATTTTTTTTACTTATACTGGGTTCCTTACAGCTAAACAACTCGGGGGTCCGATGAGGTTGGGAGGGGAGGAGGGATCAATTTTAACTTTTAGCTTTTTAACTTTGAAATTTGCGATTTGAGAAAATTCTTGACTTGATGGTTTAAAATGAAGGTCATTTTCGGATTCAGTGCTAAAAATTATATAAGAATCAATTTTCAAAAGCTAAAAAACATGCCACAACCCAAAATTTGGAAGACAGTTGCAGCATTTTAAAATATGTATCATTTTGTAAAGAATTGAGGCTGTTGTTTTTCATCCTTTTATTTAACAAAAAATCTGTTATTTTTATCCTCTTATGATGTTCAGTACAAATTGTGCATTTTGCAGTAATATGTCAGAATGATTAAAGATTTCAAATTTATATTACAATGCTAATTTTACTCTCAGTCATTTCTTTAATATAGTTGACGAAATTATATTTCTACTAAATTTGTGAATGACACTTAGTATGCAGCAAAAAGTATACTCCAACTTTAAACAGCTATTACTCGGTCAATTATAATCGTAGAGTAACGGGACTTTTTTTTTTTTGCCTTACTTGCCAAAAATTTAGATTCTGTAATTCTTCACTAAATTGTTTTTTCGCTTCAAACTTTTTTTTAATCTTAGTCTGCACCTAATTTTGACCATTTTTGTAATTGGAAGTATGCATCTAGGACCAACGGTTGCGAAAATAAAGGTCGGTCCGGTTATACGTGGACACACTGTATATATATGCATACATACTAAGAATAGTATGCAATTATTTTCTCTAAAAACAGAAACTGAAAAGAAGGAGAAACAGAAAGAAGAAAAAATATAAATATAAGTACTATAATGGAAATTACCCTTATATACATGTTTTAATCAATACTATTAATAATTAAATAATGTTCGAAAACTAATTAAAATTAAATTAATTGAAAAATATGTATCATAAATCGTTAGCTATAAATAGAAAATTTTAAGTTCAGGGTCTTAGAGACAGACTGATAAAAATAAAATTAATGAAAATGTTTAAAGTTCACATAATAATAAAAAAAGAAAATACTGAATATTGTTATTTGTTAAAAAGCAGTAAACCAACGTTTAAAATGCAAAAATAATGCGTGAAAAGCAGCAAACAGCTGTTTCGAATCTACAGCGAGATTCTTCTTCAGTGCAAGATAGGGAAAAAGGAACAGCGTGCTAGATAAAGCATGACTGAGCTTCCCTTCATTAATTGAGTATATTGGACTGACGCACCATCTATCTCCTTATATGTATAGGAATCGTTTCACCAATGAGAGAAACACAGCAAGAGCAAAAGAACTATTTCATTGTGTAGATCTGAAGTCATAGTATGGTTTTTCAAACTAGAAGACCTGTGATCGAATGCAGAATATGAGCAAAGCAACAGATAAATATTTACTGCAGCTTTAGTTACAGTTGGAGGAGTGAGAGAGGTAGAGAAGATTTTTGCAGTCTTAACACCTGTTAAGAAATCTTTTTTATGTAGAAATTTTCTTTTAAGCATTGAACTTATGTTGCAGAGGCAGCTTTTTTTTTAAAACGAAGCTACACACAAAACACATAAATGACAGATTTCCTCCTAAAGGAAAAGAAACCCCAAAAGGTGCGCAAAAAATAGTTTTATATGAGTTTTAATTCATAAAACCATTTTTATTGGAAAATAATGAAATGTAGATTTAATACACTTCTTAGAGTTTTTATTTTGTTTCAGTTATTCATATCTTTTTTTATATTTTGATCTAAGAAAACAAAATGATATTCAAATTTTAAAGAAAAATTGACAGATTAAGCTGCTTCTGATAGGTATGTTGTTGGGGTCGGAATGTTATAGATGTTACGAAAAAAAGAAAAAATATCAGCTTATACTGACAAGAAATCTAGAGGAAATATGACCATAATGTTTGATTTCGCTATTTTTAACAAAATACTTCTTTCGACCAAAAAATATTCTAAAATAAATATATTCTGTTTCGAAACATTTTCTAATAACAAAATTAGAGATGTGACTACGGCTAAATGGAAATGGAAATTTTTTACGTTTAGCAAATTTCCTGCATACTGTGGGGAAAATGTTTATGCCCCAGTTTACTTCCCAAAATATTTAAAAGATTCTAATTGATAATATAGGTTAATTTAAACATTTGTATTCTTGAAATTTCATAAAAGATAAATACGTCACTAAAAGGCGAGCTTTATGTACTCAAAAATACAGTAAGTGCCATTTCCCTTGTTAGCTGATAGAATTAATATCAGCTGATTGACAACGTTGAAGATGATCGTCTCCAATATGCTGGCTGCAGTAGTCTAATTTTACTACTTCTTTCTTTTTTTTTTTTTTTTTCAATTTAAGTAAAGTATCAAGAAATTTCTTTCTTCGTATATAACATTTTCTCGAATTTAATGCTTTCAATGACCAAAAAAAAAAAAAAAAAAAAAAAAAGTTGCTGTAATATTGGAAACTTGCCAGTATTTAGGAATAATTTTGCTTGAAAATAAAAATACGCAATTTTTTTCACATAATTTATACCAAGAAATTACAGAAGCAAAATTTTATTTTAAAATTCTGGTACACATTTTCATTAAAATTAAAAAGGGTTAATAAAGAAGTAGATTAGTTAATTTAAAAAACTCATTTAATAAAATTTCTCAAAACGTCTAAAAACGCATAGAAAGAAATTGCGAATTTGATACTGATAGAAACATCAATTAATCCGCAATAAATTAAAATTTCATACATTATAAAAATTTGTTTTAATTTCAGAAATTCGCAAAATGTGTGCTTTCAGATGCTTATTTTAGGATACCACTGGTTTCGAATAGTAATTTTCAACTTATTTAGATGAAGGATCCTGAAATTTAATTACTATTCGAAGTAGTGGTAGTCAAAGGTAACCTCTACGCACCTTGGTTATTCTTCATTGCGTGTTAAATAAAAGTCAAGTCTATTCTATTTTTATCTTTTTTTAATATTAGCTTATGTTTAACTTATTTTATATACATAATTATTGAAGTTGTAGTCTATAACTTGCTAGTTAGTTGTTGTCGATGTAGAAATTTTAAATCGCGAACTGTTAATCCTTAATACAGAATTAAAATTGCACTGATACGTCACATTCTCGTAAAGAATTTTGAAATTTAAATAAATTATGAGTTTCGAATTCTAAATTATAATTTCTTTTGTAATTTCATTTCAACTCCCATATCATAATCGTTTCGTCGTAGGAAAATTTAATAATAGATTTACGACAAAAAATGTTTGCGCTTAAAACTATATAAATTGCATAGTTCTGCATTTTTCTCCACTGAACCTTTTTTTTTTTTATACCTGTCTTGGTAAGATTAAAAAAACAAAAATTACTTCCTTTGTCTTATATTTTGACGCCTACTGTCCGAGAAATTAGATTTATTATGAAGTCATGTGCAATAGAGCCTAGAAGACTATAATGACATCGTATTTGTTGAAATCAATGATTAAGACGCAACAACCGGACATGCATATATACACACGTAGAGAGACAAACACATAAAGAGATTTCAGCATAGTAGATGGATTATTTTTCACATTACGTTACTTTTTCGGTACATATTAATTTTTAACAGAATAGACTGGAAAAAAAATATTTTAGAAGTTTTACATGTTAGAACACATTTAAAATATATATTTGACTGATGATTTGTGATGACGGATGATTCATAAATTTATTTATTATTTTTTAAATGAACGGAGCTATACTTGGCTTGTTGTGTATCTCCATTACACGTTATACCTATTTTCCTCTGTTAGAAGCTTGCTTATTTTGTGAACGTGATAATTCATTCAATAATGTATTTTCTTTCTCTGAAAATTCCTTTATATGATAATTAAATTTTATTATAACAAAAACTTTTTTTTTTCAAAAAAAAGTATGAATTGATGTTACAATCCTTTCTTGTATCCTCCGTTACTATAAAATTATGTGTAATAATTTCCAAAATCTAGTAGCATTCGTCATCTAATTAAAATATTCAGAGATAGAAAAAATAGGATAAATTATTTTTCCAGTGATAATTTAAAGAAAAATAAAAAATAAAATAAAAAGACAATAAATCGGTTTTTCTGAAAGTGCCAAAACGGACATTGGACCTTTTCTACTAAGGTTTAGTTGAAATAAAATATATCGTTGTGTTCCACTTGAGAATGTTAACCATTTATTTTTTCTATTATTTTAAGTCAATTGAAAAACCAGGATGGAGCATAAGGATTTGTGTTAAGAAAATACGTATGCAAAACTATATTAAACAAGTCGTGAATAAAACTTCCAAAAAAATAATCCAAACTTTAATAATTTTTGTATTGCGTAAACGTAGACAATATGCTTATTTTCTAAGAAATTTTAGTGGCCTTCAGAAGTTAAGGTACGATCTGTATTTTGACGCTCACCATTAAGTAGTCAATGATCAACCTTTCAATAATCACAATGTTAAAAATCTGCAATAAACAGTCCCTGTCATTCGACTGTTTTTAAAGATAACAGCTACTTGATCATATTATTAAGCATACCTGATCTTATTATTAACCATATAAAGGTCAGAATAAAGCTAAATTACGGTTATGTAACTGTCTTCTATAAGAACGGTTGAATGATTTGACAGTTTACTGCAAATTTTTAACAGTGCAGACGCACACCTTTGCTGGCAGTTAAGGCGCTGTTATTCACGTAATTGAAAACATACAGAAATATTATTTCGCTATAGTAGTGGTAGCGATACACTTTCGTCTACCTACATTACACACATATACCTGAAAGTGATAATCATAAGGCCACTATAAAATAAATGTTCCACGAAAAATAAATTACATAAAAAATATTGAACCACCTACCAGTTCAATATATTTTTTAATCTTTCAAAAATGCCTATTTTTTTATTGCAAAAATCCCATTTTCATGCGATTTTTCACGAAATATACTTAAAAAAATAATTACAGATAAAAAATAAAGGTGATACATGCAAATATAAATGTATGTATTTCCGCCTTAAAGTTGGCTTTTTGTATACACGACAGGATAAGAGGAATGCTTTCATTGCGTATCTTGCATTTTTCATCCAGTCAAATTTTGGAAAACGTTCTAATATGTCAACTATGTTCCGATATATGGGGCATTCTCACAATCTTTTGACTTTTGGGGGAAAAATCTGGCGAAATTAAACTTGCTAAAATAACATTTTAATCTGATAGACGAATGCCTTAATGATTCAAAATAAAGAAAAAATGGTCAGCAGCGAAAATTTTTTTTATTTAACTGAGGTTTAGGTTCAACTTGCGAGTTTAATTTTCCTTACGATTTTACCCCTATAACTTTTTATTTTCTTCTAAATTTTTACTTATAATGAATTTGCATAGTACCCACAGGACATTCAAATAAGAAATAATACAAATGTAGTACTTTTAATACAGAATTTTTGTAAAAATTGTCTTAAAGGGGTGTTAAAGAAGGGATGGTAAGGTAAGAAAGGGGACGAAATGGTAAAAAAGAGACGGTAAGGATGGAACGGTAAGGAAAATTACCACCTATTTTTAGGAAAATCATGTTAAGACTAAGTGATAGCCACAATGTTCATTGATTTTTCGAAATAGTTGTTAACATTGGATTAAATTAATTTTTTTTTTTTAAATTTACCTCGAAAAGTGCAGGAATAAACCTTGGGGACGGTAAGACTACCAATAAAGCCACGGTGCGTGAAATTGATATTTAAATTCTGATTTAGATTCTGCAGTAAATTTCTTGTCAAAGAATTTTAGATAGGGTAATTCCGGGATTTATGCCGCACATTTTTTTTTATTTGTGTATAAAGTCCCATGGTGGACGTAAAATAAAAAAAAAAATCATGCTGTGCTATTTAATGTTAAATATACAACGCGTGTACTGCGACAAAAAATTCCAAAACAAATTATTAATATTTTTTAACAATTTTTTTCTAAAACACTGTGGCGCGTCACCCGTACATTCAGGCTGAGACGCCGCAATTGTGCGGTAGTTATGTCGCGCTTGTAATAAGAACAGAATGAAATTATAAATAAAAATATTCATATCTGGACTATAATTAACGATGTAATAACAAAGTAAAACTAAATGAGTACAATGAAACCTATTAGTAGATTAAAATTAATAATTGTTGCCTTCACTATTAAAATTATAGACTTATTTTTTTTTTTTTTTTTTTTTTTACATTAAATTTGAATTGTTATTTCAGCAACAACGTAACATCAATGTATTAGAAAGGGGAAAAAATTAAAATTGTGTTTACATAATTTATTTGTTAATCCTTTCGGGACCGGTGGCTTTTACACAAATTTTATTCAGTTGGGACCACTTTTTTAAAAGAAGTTATCTTTTCTTAAGTAATCATGAAAATGCTCTAATTAAACAAAGCAAATATTATTTTCTTTTTTACTGGCACCAGAAACAAATTTTGTAAGCTCTTTATGCGGGTGCTTATATGCACCTATGGTCCCGAAAGGGTTAAGAGACCTGTTTTTTCGACTACAGTCTACAGGAAAATTGTCGAAAAAGTACAGTCTTTATGTAACTACATTTAAACACATGATGTAACGAAGCCAATTACACTTCCTCTTTTTTGGAGTAGTTTGCAAAGAACGTCTGCGTTATGCGTAATCCAATTTTTCATTATTGTCATCTTGACTTGCATCTTTCTTGCCCTTCTTACTTTTTATTTTCCCCTTTTCTCCTTTGGCTTTAGTAAACTTGATAACATGCCTAACATGGTTAGTCTGTGCAAAAAGAAAAGGAAAAGTTAATAACACTTAATCATCCCGTATAAAAGAAACTGCGGCAGGTATACCGGAATAGCAGTGCGGCATATATCCCAATTAGCATGGTGCAGACGTCGGCCATTACGGTTACCTGCCATCGCTAATTGGAATGGCGTAACCATACACACAGTACTCTATACAAACGCTACACTTAGTTTTGACTGCGAAATCATGCATGCATTTAGTAATTAGTGTATGAAAAGTATTTAAACATAACGTGTTTAAAAGTTTGGACTGTGAAATCATGCACTTAAGTCAAATTAAGGATTGTACTACTACAAGTAAACATCGAATGGGATTCACGTTACACACTGATTAGTATAATCTAATTGCGCACCTATACTGTGCGTTTGACGACCATCTATCGATAATTAGAAGAAATACAAGGGGTGCGGCATCTATCCCGTATGCGGCGACTCTCCCGGAGTTATCCTATTCTTTTTCTAGCATACTTCTGCATGAGCAAAAACTTGAAAAAAATTCTGTCGCTGCATCTGAAGTGATTTTCTGTATAATTTTAGAAGAGGGATGGTAAAAAATCTAAAACCCAGGGACAGAGTTCAAAAAATAATATCAACCCTAAAAATGTGTGCAGATTAATTTTTAGCTACATATTTATATAAAACAATAGTTCCAGTTTCATAAAAAAATTACATCGAATTATTTTTATTGAAAAAATGTTATCCAGACAGCTCCAAACTTCAAAATCAGCATCAGGGACACGGGACGGTAGATGAGTTTGGACCCCCAACATCGTCCAAAACTTATTTATCTAGTTAATACTGTTGTGCAATCATGCAATGGGATGTTCCCAAGTATATGAAATAAAAAAAAAACACAAAAAAGTGTATTAAATAAAAAATTATTATTCAGGGACATGAAAGTTAAAAGATTGTGAGAATGCCCCATATCCGTGTCAATACACTAGAACTACCAGACTCACTCACAGAAATTTCACAATATCTGAAATCAGAATTTTCGGAAATACTGCTCTCAGTGTCATCCAGTGTTGTAGCGAATACAGACACTTTACCTGCAAAATTAGAGTTCAGTGCCGTAATAATAATATAAAAACTATACGAAACTCAGTTATCTGAAACAATAAGACAAACTTATGCACAAAATATAATTCCGAACACAGTCTTCTTCACACAAATGTCAGAAAACGCAACACACTATTTCGAAAACTAACACGCGCTTCGCGTAGAATTCAAAAGCTAGATAGCAAAATAAAAAATGTTTGTGGATGATCAATGCCATTTATGAGCAAAATTGTCAACTAGATTGAAACATACCGGACAAACAAAAATGTAAGCCTATAAAATGTGATGTCCATACGTAGTACGGGTAAATCACGCCGGGCGAAAATTCGATGCCCGTATGAGGTACGAGCAAAACTGTTAAGCGGTTAAAATTACACAAATTTAACGTTTTATTTTCTTGGTGGTAAGCTATCTCAAAATTTTGCTGGGGAAGAAACCAAAACGTTTAAGGCCACGTTCACTGCCCCGAAAAAAAAGTCAACTTGCGCTTTTTTTAAAATTTACAATAGACAAAACTTATTAACATTATTTTTTTTCACAGATGTTTATTAATCTATTAAAAATTGAATCATATTTATATATATATATATATATATATAATCCAGATTGAGTCCAATATGGTGGTCTTCACCTTCTTCAACCTTGGGTTTGAAAATTATAGTTGATTTGCGTAAGTTCCAGCTTATTCAATACATGACGTGTAATCAGAAGTGCACTTCTTTTTATTAGTTAACATAAATTAAAAATCATTGGAAAAAATGTTTAATAACAAAATGGCGGACACTTGAAATCCATGCTGATTTTTTGACTTTTTTTTTTTTTTTTTTTTTTTTGGCCTTTGAGCTGCTGTAAAAATATATATGGACAATTTTAACATATTATAGGGTCATTCCATGGGAAAAAATTTGAAGTCGATTATTTTAACGGTTGAGTCACTAGAGCCTGTGCAGATATTAAAAATCTTGTTTCGAGAAAAACGTGTTATAAGTTTTCCTAAATTCTTTAACTTTTAAAATTCTTTCCACTCGTTTTTTTTTTTTTTTTTTTTTTCACAAAAATTATTATTATTATTGTTATTTTTATTTCTTTTTCTTTTTTTGAGTTGCAGAGGTTTTTTTTTTTTTTTTTTTTTTTTGAATGTGAGGTTAAATTTTCAAAATTCAGAGAGTGCAAATTATTATTATTATTATTATTATTAATAAATATGTTAACTTACACTTAGTCGGTATTCCTGTATCATATAAAATCATTCCTCTGTCTCATAATTTTGCATATCAGAGATGTGTTCTTGTCCAGCGATGAGAATACTCATAGAGCTGGACATACTTCTTTCTGAATTCTGGATACGAAATTTATCTGCGATGACGGCATAACTCCTAACTTCAAGACCAACAGAAATTCCGAAAATGTTCATCATTCTTAAAGAAGAACATCTTCCTTCTTTAAATAAACTTACATCTATATATGTAGTGATTTGCTCAATTTTATAACCCGGATGCATTATTCCGTACGGAATGCCAGAACGCCCTACAGGCTCTAGAAACGTAAATAATGAATGGATAAAAACACTTTCATCAGCACTTTCTACATACTCATATCTTTCAAATATTGATTTTTTTTATTATCAGTAAACGTGGCCTTAATGACACTTATAATTTAAAAATAAGGCCTTACATACATTAATGATTTTAAAAGCAATCTTTTAAAAGCTTTTTTTTTTTAATAGAAAAAAAAATCGAAGTTGGCAATGGCGGCCACGGGTACTGCCTTGGTTTAAAAGAAGGATGTCAGTAAACATTAATTAAATCATACCCACCGCATCTTTAAAAATATATTAGAACTGTTGTACACTGTAAAAAAAAATCCGAACAAGTTTCCTGTGGGAGAAAGAAAAATAGTTGCCCTTATCGGGACGGAAAATTTTCCGACCCAGCTCGCAATAAAATCGAAAAAAAAAAAAAAAAAAAAACCTAAGTAATAACTAAAATGGTACTTTTCGGATTTTATTCCAAGCTGGGTCGAAAACTTTTCCGTCCCGAGAAGGGCAACTATTTTTCCGTCTCCCACAGAAAACTTGTCCGGATTTTTTTTACAGTGTAGAAGCTAGAGAAAATCGTGAATATCCCACTTTTTGTAGTTTGCATGTAATCTATTATATAAATTAATATTAAATCTGAATATGCGTTTGAATTTCTCATTGGCATTGAATTTCTTAATGAAATTTTTGAATGTCATAGAAGCTCTCGAAATTTTGAATTTTAAGTTAATTTCCGAGATATTTTATTTTTTTTTTTGTAATTTTTAATGAGGTTTTTGTAATGGTGGTAACTAAATCAATCTATTATTGTAGAAAAGGTAATAGGGATTTTTATATCTTTTTCGATGCTGTTTTTTTATTAAAATTGAATATTAATAGTTATTACATTAACAGTTTCAATTTGAATAGATGGTAGATCTTTTTTTATCCCACGGAAACTATGCAAACATACAATGCAAATGCAAAACATTGAGTTGTAGTACAGCTGTATTTTATATTAATACTTCTTGATTTGTGTAACGTCTCGTTAGTCTTTTTTTGTGGGATGCGGCATTAGAGTCCTTTATCGAGGCAGGTACTTTGAATTTTATGAATTTTCAATGTTTTTCGGCACTAAAAACATGTACTTTTCGGTTTTTAATACCAGAAAACGCTGAAAATTCATAAAATTAAAAATAACATAAGTAGACAAGTTTTTTAATGTCCTAAGGGCAGAATTTTTCTAGATATAAGTTATAGGAAAAGAGGACAGTATTAAAACAAAATGCCTTGTAAAAAAATAACATATCTGAAATCTGTGCTTAATTTGTATACGATTTCTTACTGGAAGTATGTTTCTATCATCAGATAATCGCCATAGTTTTTATTTTGAATCATCTTACTTCAATTAGCTTTTGAATATACTTCACATTACACATTCAGTACTAAATTTCAGATGTATGCAAGAAATAACGATAAACAATTAACTTGAAATATCAATTCTAAAAATTTATGGTTTAATTTATGTTTAATTATTAAATTAAATGCATTTGAATTTTGCAGCTTTACGTGTATTACGACAATGAAGTAATTACAGGATGTCCTCTTCTTGTGAAAGTCCATCCAGACATTTCAAAAATTCTGTATTCCGGAATCGATCCTTGTGCTTTAGGATCTGTTGTTGAAGTTTTGGTAAGAATTCTTTTCATTAATTATGTAAAAAACTTGTATAATTTTTTTTTCAAGGTGATACTTTTGTTTTTCCAATAATCCATTGCATCACCTGCAAAAAATATGGGCAAAGTTTATCAAGTTTGTGGGCGATGTATGAACACCCTCCCTTTTTTCCATAACATTTGTTTTTAAGAAGGGTATTTCCGATTTCTACATCTGCATTTCGTACAGAACAATGGGATATTTCAACACAGATAGTGACTAATAATATCTTCGCTCCCTGAATTTACTATGGGCAATGCTTGAAATATTTCTACTAGTGATCTGCACAGGCCCAGACTTGGGCCGAAGCCCAAAGGATCAGGCCAGTTTTCTTCTCTTATTCTCATGTCGGACTGGGTCCAGACTTACATTTTTTATGCAGGCTCCGGACGGGCCTGGGCCCTATTCTTTTTTCTCATTCTTCCCCATTCTTGCATTATTTTGCTCTTTTTTGATAACACAATTGTCATACTATAAACTTGTTAAAAGAATCTATAGAAATTTATTTTGGTTTAGGCTAGTTCCATGCGTGCTTGTAGTGTAAGTCACATAGGTGCAAATTGCTATTATCTTTGAGTACCAGTATTTTAGAACGGAAAAATGTGACTTATATTATCGTAGATATCTCATTAATTGAATAAGGTGAAGAAAACTTTTAGAAAATAACGGTGGCCAAAAAGTATATCTGCTATCAGCTATGTGACTTGCACTGTAAAAACCCATGGAACTTTGACAAATTGAAGATAATTAAAATATATATAGAGAGAGAGGGCTTCTTAATTATGATTTTTAAAACAATTTTTCTTTTTTCTAAACTCCGTTAAAATTTTTACTGAATCTTCCTTCGGCTGAAATTTTAACCCTTAAATGCCTGATTTTTAAAAATGTTTTTCGGCTTTTATTTTTTAAATAAATCATGGGAAAAATATTTTTAAAAATCATATTTTGTTTTAAGTATGGTTTACGGCTAAAAAACAGTTTGTTACTAATCTGGTCTTTAATTGAAAAAATAATTTTCCTTAATAAAATTCTATAATATTAAATACACAAGAATTTTAGAACTATGATAAGAAATAAATTTTACTTGCTCACTGCAGAACAAAATAGGGTATTTCGTAAGCTTCCAAATAAAACAAAAAGAACATGTTGCAACAATTGAAAAAATAAGTCTATTTTTATTCTTAAACAGTACAAGTGTTGCCATCTGCATGTTGAAAATAGATTTAATAATATTTTCAAAATGTATTTTATTGGCAACATTAGGCATTATAGCTTCAATATTATTCTAATAGTATTTTAAAAGTCTTAATTGGGTATGTTGCAGAAAGCAACACCCGGCATTTATGGGTTAAAATAATGTTACCAAAAAATTTTACCACCACTATTTCCAAACTAACGTGGTAGATTTCTATTGTAATTGTTGTAGAAATATGCCACGAAATTTGCTGTTTAAAAATAGTGGTGTAGAACTTTCTTGTAGTCAATTTTTTCAGACGGAAAACATTAAACTCTAATAAGCACTATTGGCTATATAATAAGTACGAAAATTAATAATATAACAATGTAGGATATTCAAATTCTAAAGAAAAAAAACAAAAAAAATCAGCCGATTTTCTTTACTAAATCAGACTTTTAATCAATGCAAAAATTTTTATATCTTTTATGTAGAAAATATATATTGGAAATTTAATTAATTTAAAAAATGGTGAAGATTAATAAATGTCCACTGCAGTCCACTGTGTCTATTACTCTAGCACAAATAGGGCTACATGTAGAAAGAACTTTTGATTGAGTAGAAATCTTTTACATAAATTTTTCATTAATCAATCATTATAATAAAACCCCAGGCCTGTCCAACAGTGTTCATTACGACCTCATTTAAGCAGAAGAACCGCCTGAGAGTCAACACTTTAGGCTCATTTCAGAGATTTATTTTTTTAAATAAAGCTGCATAAAATTTAATTTTTCAGAAACATTCGGGAGAAAAAAAACATCGTGAGCGATGAGCTCTATCGAAATATACATATAGCTCGAGATAGCGTCACTTAAAATTCGGCTCCTTCACTATAAATGATGTAAACAGAAAAAGATTCATTACTTTGTGATTTAATAAAATAAATACAATGTATGAAATAATTTTGCTCGTTCACGCCAAAACGGCAATCTCTCATTCGGCAATTAACTACCTGTTGATTACCGAATACTTTATTTACCAATCCTATTTGAGAACATGCAGCAATGACGCTATTTCTTTATTTGATGTTAGAAATTGACAACAGTTCCTTTTTCAGGATATTTTTGCATATCTGAGTGTCATTTTCGTCACGTGGGAAGCCATTTGCCTTTAAACAAATCATCAAAGTTTATCATTCGCTGTGTTGTGAATTCTAATCTATTTCAAAATCTAGGGGAATTGGATTGGAATTCATTTCGTTGAGGTTTTTCTTCTTTTTAGCTCACAGGCTATCAAAGCCTGAGAGCTAATGTGCCCACCCGTTCTGTATGTATGTACGTACGTACGTATGTATGTATGTACGTAACACGATAACTCTTGATAGAAACATCCGATTTGCTTCAAAATTTTTTTCTAGGTTCATTGTGATAAGGCGCTTCCCTGATTAGTTTTGGAAGATCATTGGTTAAGGATAAAGGGGGAAAAACGGGGTTAGTCCAACCCCTTAATTCAGATAAATGGGTTTTTCATGCAGAATCATTCGATTTGCTCCGAATTTGGTATACCGGTTTATTATGTTAAGGAACTTCCCTGATTAGTTTTGGGGGTTCATTGGTTAAGGATAAAGGGGGGTTAGTCCACCCCTTTTAATTCAGATAAATGGGTTTTTCATGCAGAATGATTCGATTTGCTCCGAATTTGGTATACCGGTTTATTATGTTAAGGAACTTCCCTGATTAGTTTTGGAGCTTCATTGGTTAAGGATAAAGGGGGAAAAGGGGGGTTAGTCCACCCCCTTAATTCAGATAAATGGGTTTTTCATGCAGAATCATTCGATTTGCCCCGAATTTGGTATACCGGTTTATTATGTTAAGGAACTTCCCTGATTAGTTTTGGGAGTTCATTGGTTAAGGATAAAGGGGGAGAAATGGGGTTAGTCCACCCCCCTTAATTCAGATAAAGGAGTTTTTCATGCAGAATCATTAGATTTGCTCCGTAATTGGTATACCGGTTTATTATGTTAAGGAACTTCCCTGATTAGTTTTGGGGGTTCATTGGTTAAGGATAAAGGGTGGTTAGTCCACCCCTTTTAATTCAGATAAATGGGTTTTTCATGCAGAATGATTCGATTTGCTCCGAATTTGGTATACCGGTTTATTATGTTAAGGAACTTCCCTGATTAGTTTTGGGGGTTCATTGGTTAAGAATAAAGGGGGGAAAAGGGGGGCTAGTCCACCCCCTTAATTCAGATAAATGGGGTTTTCCTGCAAAATGATTCGATTTGCTCCGAATTTGGTATACCGGTTTATTATGTTAAGGAACTTCCCTGATTAGTTTTGGGGGTTCATTGGTTAAGGATAAAGGGGGGGAAAAGGGAGGTTAGCCCGCCCCTCTTAAATTAGATAAATGGGTTTTTCATGCAGAATGATTCGATTTGCTCCGAAGTTGGTATACCGGTTTATTATGTTAAGGAACTTCCCTGATTCGTTTTGGGGATTCATTGGTTAAGGATAAAGGGGGGGGGGGCTTGTCCACCCCCTTAATTTAGATAAATGGGTTTTTTTGCAGGATTATTCGATTTGCTCCAAATTTGGTATACCGGTTTATTATGATAAGGAGGTTCGCAGGTTAAGTATAAAGGGGGAAATGGGGGCTAATTCCCCTTCACTTATTTTTTTGAGGGGCATTATTCTTTAAAATAAGAGTATGATATACAATTAGTGTGAATAGCCTGTGAGCTCAATGCTATCAGTTTAGCTCGGCACTTTTCTTTCTTTTTTCTTTTTTTTGAAAAGTGTTTTAATAGGAAATAATGTTCCTTATTCTTTTCATTTCACGGTTTATATCGGATTATTTCTAATGAATTAAGTACGCACACTTTGCGTATTTTTGCTTTAAGAGAGGCAAAAACTGAGTTTTTCGATTATTTACATTTTGGTCAGAAATTAAAAGTGTTTTTTTTTTTCGCAAATGCCATGAGCATTCTGCCATCTACCTTTTTTTAAAAAAAAAATATGTATTTTATCAGGATTTGCTGAATAGATGTTGAAATTTCATTTTTAGAACTTAGAATTTTTTTTTTTTTTTTTTTTTTTGAGTAGTCAAATTGAGTCAGTCCTACGATATTTTTAGTGTCTATTGTCTACCCGCAACGGTATCCAATGGCTAATACCTAAATTGTTAGGCATAGACATATAGTTCCAGTTTCAAAAATGTTTTAAATGTGGCAAAGAAGTATTTTAAAAGCGATTTGGATCAATCAAAACGTTTCTTACAAAGAAAAAATACGAAATTTAAATTTTTATACGGTCCCCCAGTCCTATAAGTTAATTTAGTAAAAATATCCTATTACACTAACAAGTAAGACAAAAAAAATCTTATTCTTGTACGATTAAAACTGACCGAGCAACAGCTGTTTAAAGTTAAAGCATCTTTTTTGCTGCGAAATAGGGCTCATTTACAAATTTACTAGAAATATAAATAATAGTCAGATATAAAACAATAATAGTTGAGAGTAAAATTAACATTACAATATAATTTGAAATCTACTTTCATTCTGACATATTAAAGAAAAATATGCAACTTGTACTAAAAATATAAGTTAAAAAATAACAGAATGTTTCTTAAAATGAATTTATTAAAATTAACATTCAATTCTTTACGAAATGGTACATATTTTAAGATGCTGTTAGATTATCTAATCTAAAGCTTAACCCCTTGAGGGGCAAGCAAAAATGACTCTAAATATTTAATTCTCACCGGAATAATCGAAAAATTTTATTTTTAAATAAGGAAAAGCAATTTTTCAACGATTTTCCTCCAAAGTTAAAAATATAAAATTTAGTAAAAATTTTCTGGTGAGAATGTTGTTTAAATTAGGTGGGATATATCTTATCCCACCGCCCCTCAAGGGGCTAATTAATAAAAATTAAAGTTATCTTAAAAGTTGCTCAAAGTGACTCCCTTCGGCTGCAATGCAGAAATGTACACGCAAAATAAATCCTTCTAATACTTTAAGCAATTTGTGTACGACCCCTCAAAGCATGACCCAACTTATCTGCATTCAGATGCAGAAAACTGGTATAAGTCATACAATTCAAAGTTTTTTAACTTGGTCAACTTTAGTGTTAGATGAATGGGACTGCTTTTGTCTTATACTTGTTAGTGTAATAAGAAATTTTTACTAAATATCACTTATAAAACCAGGGGATCGTATAAAAATTTAAATTTCGTTACTTAGGGAAAAAAATTGTATTGATCAAAACGACTTTTGTACAAAATACAAATTTTGTGGGCACTCTATCTCAAGAACTAATTCACAGAAGTTAATAAAGCTAGATTCACTTATAACTTGGTATAAATTGTTGCTGATTGGTTTTTGGTGTAAATCGCACGGCAGGTGGCCCAGCTATGCTGCATTTTTTGTGATTTCAGCAATAGGCCTATCTCAAGAACTATTGCACGGATTTTGTCAAACTTCAGATTCAGGCATATCTTGATGTAAATTGGTGCTGGTTAGTTTTTGGCATAAATCGCCCAACATGTGGCGCTGCTATGCTGCGTTTTTCAAGATTTTGGCAATAGCTCTATCTCAAGAACTAATGCACGGATTTTAATCAAGCTTCAGATTTAGTTAGACGTTGGCGTAAATTGTTGCTAATTAGGTTTTGGTGTTAATCGCTCAATAGTCGGCGCTGCTATGCTGCATTTTCCACGATTTCCGCAATAGTAGAAGAAAGTATCTCAAGAAGTAACGCACGGATTGTCAGCAAACTTCAGATTCAGTCAGACGACGACATAAGTTGTTGCTGATTAGCTTTTGGCGTAAATCATCCAACAGGTGGCGCTGCTACGCTGCATTTTTCATGATTTACACGATTTTTAAAGATTGTCATATCTCTAGAAATAATGCACCAGATTTTCTCAAACTTAATTTTCTGTTAGACCATTTGACGCAGATTAGGTGCTCGTGTAAATCACATAACAGGTGGCGCATTTTTCACGTTTTTTGCTGCAGCCGTATCTCAAAAACTAATGCACGGAATTTAACCAAACTTCATATTCTGTTACACTTTCACATAAATAGATCCTTATAAAGCTTGCGTGTATACAGCGCGACAGGGGTCGCTTTTATGCTCTTTGGGTTGAAAATTATGGTTGCAGACATCTAAGGTGAAGGGTGCCGAAATTCTCTGATTTGTTTGAAAGATGCGATGGTTATATCTCCTTTTTAAATGCACGCAATTCAATGAACATATATCTTTATAATCCCAATGATTCATTTAATTTTGGTGCTTTGATAGCGAATTTTGAAGTATTAACATGTATGAGACAGAAGAAAGTTTTGGAATTTGCACATCCGATTAGTTTTTAATATGTATTTTCTCGGGGTTTGTAGAATAAACGTTGCAACTACCTTTTTAGAACTTTTAGAGATAGAACATATATCTTTATAATCCCAATGATTCATTTAATTTTGGTGCTTTGATAGCAAATTTTGAAGTATTAACATGTATGAGACAGAAGAAAGTTTTGGAATTTGCACATCCGATTAGTTTTTAATATGTATTTTCTCGGGGTTTGTAGAATAAACGTTGCAATTACCTTTTTAGAACTTTTAGAATTACTTTTTTTGATTCTGCAGTCTATTAGCTGTGATATTTCTAATACATGGTGTATTCATAAAGTTTCAAGACTGGTCTGAGAATACAAAATTTATTAAACGTTTTTGTATAGCGAACTGAAATTCTTTGAAATATGACCCTTGAGCATCAACACACCGCTGCTAGCGTTTTTTCCATTATTCATAGGCTCCCTGAAAGTCTTCGCGCGCAAGGCTGTTAAGGGATCTCGTCGAAGCTGGAATCGTGGATCGCTGGAAACGTGTCAAATTGCTTCACTCTTAGGTCATTTTTTTTTTTATCCGGAGGAACAAAAAAAAGTCGCTGGGAGCGAGATCGGAGCTGTAGGAGGCCTTGTGGCAGGATTGCCACGTTAAACTTAGCCAAAACATTGGCGGTTGCGAGCGACGTGTGAGAGTGCGCATTGTTGTGGTGAACAATGCAATCGTGTCTGATGTCTAGGCAGACGCGCCTGGTCAGGTCAGTTTTACGCTGGAATGCACAACCATTTGAAGGATCGAGTCCGGCACGTCCGCCCAGACATAAGAAATGATTGAATTGTTCAACACGACAATGCGCCCTCTCAAACGCCGCTTGCCGCCGCCGAAGTTTTGGCTAATTTTAACGTGGCAATACTGCCGCAAGCTCCTCTACAGCCCAGACCTTGCTCCCAGCGACTATTTTTTGTTCCCCGGATTAAGAAAGACCTGAAAGGGAAATGATTCGACACGATTCCAGCGATCCAAGCAGCTTCAACGAGGTCCATCAACAGGCTTGCGGGGAACAGGCTTGCGGGGGGGGGGGGGGGACTTGCGAAGACTTCCAGGGAGCCTATGAATAATGGAAAAAAACGCTGGCAGCTGGGTGTTGATGCCCAAGGGTCATATTTCGAAAAATTTTAGTTCACTGTACAAAAATGTTTAATAAATTTTGTATTCTCAGACTAGTCTTGAAACTTTGTGAACACACCCTGTATGACAAAAATGATAATAGAAAAAAAGAAATAAATACTTTTTTTAATCCAGTAAATGTTCTTAGTTGACTATTAGAAAAAATTATTATATTTTAGTGTATTTATTATGAATCTATTTTAAAATAAGATTAATATTTTTTGAAAGATTTTTTTAAATCAAAAGTGATTAATTTGTCTATTAGGACAGCATTGAACTGGGCTTCGACACTCTGTCCAACAGTTTTATAAAGGTTGAACCTGTCTACGACGGAAACCTGCCGTAAACTGAATATAAATGTAGTTGAAACGGGCTTTGACCATCTATCCAAAGTTAATTTTCATATGAAACTATAAGATACACGTCCAAATTATAAATACAGGATGCCCTACTAGTTTTAAATTATAGGACAGATTTTATCTTCCCTTAAAAAAATTTAAAACAACATTGAAGGTCCTAAAAGACTTTTATGCACATTTCCATTAATTTTAGAAATGGACTGATGATTATGTCTCGGGCCGCTAATAAATGGTCGCCGGGACACATGGAGCTTGCGGATCGCAGGTTGAGTATGGCTTCTCGATTCTGTGCCAAGCGATGCTTCTTTGGAATAGGCTAAGAACACAGTGGAATGACTTCATTTTAGCTTTTCGGCACTTACATAATGAGTAATGAAAGATATCAGATGCCAAGTTTGCAATGGCAGCCCGATTTCAAAATATCATTTTTTCACGCATAGGCTCTAATGATTGTGAAGCACCCTTTATGATCTATTTATTGCTACCTTGTTCTAAGAGAGCCCAGCACCTTTTACTATCTGCGTAGGATATACAGTGGAGTACTTACTTAGAGGATATACAGTGGCTCTTCTTAAGACGTATCTCCGGTTAAATAGGACAATTTCCTTTTCCCCATCATTTTTATTAGGGTTTCGTTCATCTGACGAAACCCTATTCGTCTCGCTCCTCTGTCTGTCTGTCCGTCCGTCTGTCTGTCCGTCACAGAGCCCGTTCTCAGAAACTATACATGTTAGAGACTTGAAATTTTGGTTACTTATAGCTGAACACCTCACATCAAACAACAAATCATAAAATTTTGAAAAAGTTGGTAATTAACCTAATTACGGGCTAATTAAATTCTAAAATTAACCAATCAACCTTTTGAATGCAGGTGCGAACACACGTTATCGAAATCCTCCCCAGTTTCTCCTAAGGGTTGCCAGTAAATTTGGCGGATCCTCCGTCAAATCAGCCGGTGCAGGGTTACCACAGGGTAATTTAAGCAATAAATGAAGTGGACCTTTAAAAAGCAAAATCGGATCTGCCGAAGTATCGGTCGTACAAATTCGTAACAGGTGTAGAAATACGCGGAAAAAATTCTTCTTTATTTTGGTATAAATTTCAAATTTCTGCGTAGGATAGAACGCAAAAAATCCACTAAAAATCGATCGATAAAAATTTAATTTCTGTGTTTGGAAAAACAATGAAAACAGATTTCCATTCACCGGAAGGCAGCTGTCGTCATCTCTCGACATATCGGCGCGGGAGAAATTTAAGGGGAGGAAAGTCTAATACGAAATTTAAACTTTTTAAATATTAAATTTTTCGATTAAATTTTTTGACATCCGGGCTGGAAATTTCTCGCAGATTTCATACATACCCGGTTCAAAGAGATAGCTTCATTACGAGCTGAGATATTAATTATTATTTTATTAATTCCTTTTATTTCTATCAAATGCCAGATTAAGATGGAGGCACGTGCTTTTTTAACGGAGATTTCATTTAAATTAGGAAATCTAACAATTTGCGTGGGGTGTTTCGACGGCGCGCTATGAGATAATTATTAATTATTCAATATGAAAAAGTTTATAGGTTTATTAGTGTTCATCCCACTATTTCCGAATAGCAATTTCAGGAAATATCTTAAATTATTGTTTAAGACCGCCACTCGATGTGTTCGAAACTTTAAGATACTTTATAACACATAAGAAAAAGTGTAAAAAAGAATGGAGTGTGATATTTCGAGGAGTGGAGGGGGGGACTAGATTTATTTATTAAATCTTAGCGTTTGTTATCACAGAAAATGTTTTAAATTGTTGGTTAAGACTGCACCGCCACCCTCCCGACCATGTATCTACGGAGAGATTGCGGAAAGGAGTTTCGTTCAGATATGCTTTTGTTAAGAATAGAGTGCGCTCCCTGGTGGTGGAATGCGGAACTAACGTAACGCGATTTTGTTAAAATTAGGAAATATAACAAGGCGATCCGTTTGCAACTTTAAGATACTTCATGACACATAATAAAAAGCTTATAAAATAATGGTGCATGCAATTTCCTGTGAAGGGAGGGCGGGGGAGGGGCGCTGGATTTCTTTTTAAAAATTAGCGTT
Source organism: Maratus speciosus (assembly GCA_963932465.1). Lineage (NCBI taxonomy): Eukaryota > Metazoa > Arthropoda > Arachnida > Araneae > Salticidae > Maratus > Maratus speciosus. The sequence goes on along the minus strand of OZ010787.1, from coordinate 279,419,236 downwards.
TACGACCTTTTTAGATGTCGTTTTTTGAGCACTATGATATACTCAGACACGTGCTGCTTATGAAATATAAAAATGTAAAAATTTTAGTTACCACTATTTCCACTATTTCAGCAAATTTCTTAATTTTTCGCTTAAGGCCGCCACCAACTAGAGTAACACATCCACTGATAGGTTGTTTAACAGAGTTTTGATCTGATACACTTTTGTTATGAATAGTGTGCGCTCCCTGGTGGTGGAATTTGCAACTAACATAACGCAATTTTGTTAAAATTATGAAATCTAACAAGTCGATCTGCTGGAAACTTTGACATAGTTCATAACACACACATAATAAAAGGCTTATAAAAGAATGTTCCGTGCAATTTCCTGGGGCGCCTACCTATCTCGGGTTCTATAGACTCGATCCCCTCGACTAATATACCTACGGATAGGTTGTAAAACGGAGTTTCCTTTGGATAGAGGTTTGTGTAGAATAGAATGCACCCCCTGGTTGCGAAATGTGGAACTAACAGATTTTGCAAAAGGATAAAGTGTTTTAAAGGAATATTAAACGAAACCCTCTGTGCAATCTGTGATCACACTTACCCATTTGTTTGAAATTAATGTTAACGTCATCCGATAATGCGGACAAATTTTTCACTATTAACACACTGCTGACGGGCAATTTTTATCAAATCTGAATTTTAAAACAGGAGAAGCTTCTCCCTGTTTTCAAAGTCTTTTGTAAATTGGTTTTCTAGATAGGTTTCCCAAGTTTATGCATCGGTAAATATTTTTCATTGTACGAATTTAATATAAAATACCTTACAGTCTAAAAAACTATGGACAACGTGATATAAATGCATTTTCTGTAAGGTAGAAGCCACGCTCTTAGTCAATGATGTTTTTTTTTTTTGAATGAAAACGAGAATTCTCGTTTCCCGTCGTGAATGTGTTAACCAGGCATAATCTAAAGACACTCGTTGGGCACATTACTTTCTAAAAGCAGACTTAGTGATAGCACATTTTTGATAGGGAGACCAAGAAATTGTGAGTGGCTTTGATGGAGAGAAAGATAAGCTTACACAACCGACAATGTCAGAGGTTTGAACAATGTTGCCGGCTATTTGATGATATTACAAACCAAAATCTGATGCAACCAGACCACATTTTGGATTATATTACAAAATAAGAAAACAATGCGGTAAAAAGATCACTCTTTCTACTATTGCAAATAACAAATGAAATATAGAGTAAAATTATGCAAGTCCGGAAATTTATTTGCATATTTTGTTTATCCTGGGCAATAAGTCTTTCGTATTGAAAATATTGCCATTATTTTCTCTTTTTTACTAAAAATACTAAGAACGTTCTTTTTGTTAGCATGAAGTTCTAACTCATTTAATTTCTTTAAAAAATTAAATTCAATTAAATCAACGCAAGGGATTATTTTTAAATCATTCAATTATTTACGTCGTTTAATGCGGACTTCGGTTGATGCAGACGAAAAATGGCCAGCGCCCGTGCTATTGGGAGTTCACTGTATATCCACTTTCAAATTTAGGGTGAATACTAGAGTGTCACTGAGACTACTGGAGAATAATTAACAAACTCAATACAGTTCGACTCATTGAAATCTGCCAAAGTGTAACCCACCATTCCCTAAAATTTGCCATTCATTTCAACTTATATAAACAATAGAAATAACGATGGACAGTCAAGCAAATAGAATCAATATGGCAGTGATTTCATAAATTATCAATTTTCCACACAACTGAATTGTGTTTTGAGAATTTCGATGCATTTCGTGTATTTTGTAGTAAAATAATATTTTTTGCTAAGAAAAGTAATAAACAAAAGTAAATATTGAAAGAGCTATTACAGTTTTAAACTAAGCATTAACGAAAACACTTAGTGCTTGCAGAAATATATTGTAAATTAATTAAAATATTTTCAACAATGTATTTATTAACGAAGTTCTTGTATTCAATACATCTATAAAATAAATTCATTTCTACTTTATCTCAGAACTAGAGAAAACAACTTGTTGTAGAATACAGGAAAAAAATATTCATAGTAAATGGAAATTTAATTGCTGCATTGTAAATAAAAAAAAAAAAAAAAAACAAAAAAAAAAAAAAAAAAAATCTGTAATTCTACAGATGTCAAGTTACAGAAATCTGATGCTTACTAAAATTTTATCTATACACTGTACAAAAAAAGATGCAAATTTACAAGTAAAGCTACAGAAATCGGTAGCTTTACAAAAGAATCTACTAAAATTACAGTAATCTTACTAAAATTTTTTCTGTAACCCGGGTTGAAGTTGTATAAAAATTCTAGGCATCCCAGTTTCCTAAAAAAATCTTAGTAACCTTACAGATTTTTTTATTTACGGTGCAAAAGTGTATCTGTTATATGAATTTTTGTTGTTGCCATTATATAAAAAGCTCTAGGAATCCCAGTGTTCTAGAAAAATTTTAGAAACTTTACAGATTTCTTTTTACAGTGTATTATGTAAATATTTAAAAATTGTATAATATCCGATGAAATTTGAAGGCGAATATAATTTTGTTCCAAATAAACGATCCCGGCATTATTTTATATTTCCTTTTAACGTTTTCATTTTCATGCATATATTTGATTTCTACAAACCAAACATTTCATTTTTAAACACAAGTAAGATCCTAGTATTTACATTTTTCCCCAAAATTCCTTCCCTGCGTTTTTCTTTTTCTTTATTAAAAATGTATAATGCATTTAAAAACATAAAATTTAATTTAACACTGTTCAAAATGAGGAAGAAATTGAGTGGAAATCTGCCGGGAATGAAGCAGTAATAGAATGTCTTGTGTGGAAGTATTCCTATGTCAATTCACATATGTGTTCAAACAAGAATCAGAACAATGGCATTTTGATTTCCTTAGTGTGTTTCTTTGTTTCTTGGGTGGCCAGTCTTTTGGTTTTTGAAATTTTTATCAATATATCTCCTAAATGTATACAACAAACATACCGAATTTCAGCATAAACTTGGAACATCAATATTTTTTTAATAGAATATTGTGTTGTGAAATGATATATTTTTTAAGCAGAAGAAATGGAAAGCATGTTGTGATGTGAATTATGCCTTCATGGTGCCTCTGTGGTGCAAGGCTTCCTTAGAGTGCTAGGTCGTGGGGTGGTGGCCCACGCCGCCCATGACTTGCCTCACCTCCTCTAGTGATACTTAACTGTTTGGCAGAACTACCATTATTTCGTTACTCTTTACATATATAGTGTTAAAGTGGTGTGATTTTGGAAATAAGATTGTTTTGATTATGTGTGGCAGGATTTCACTGTGGATTCCTTACATGTATAAATATGCAGCTTTCTTAGTTCATATATGAATTATTCAAAAAAATCAAAAGTATTTTAAAATGAGATATAACATCTATAAATTTATAATTTTTTCCCTGCAAATTTTTTCCTAAGATTAATTCAAATGGCGTGGGAGGAGGAAATGTATTTGTGGAAGCTTTATCTCCATCAGGCAAACTGAAAAAGTGTGATGTAGCTGAAAATGAAGGTGTATATACGGCAACTTTCACTCCAGATGAAATTGGTAAGTTTTTCAAACCTTTATAAGTAGTCATAAAATCAATATTGAAGGTTCTTTGTAATTTGGATATTTATTCAAAATATCAATATTTATATGTACTCAAAAATCTTCTATTAATTGTTCATTTTGAATAATGCTTTTGTTAAATATCCATTTATTGTTTTTCGTTGTAACATGGTAGGCCATTGAAACATGTAGGTAATTAAAGAGCTGTTGTTTGAAGTCAATTTAGTGTATTTTCATCATCTTCACTGAAAAAGAAAAATCCTTGTGAAAACGCAAAATATACTGTCAGCAAAGTTCAGAAAACTTCCATACTGGTGTTTCCCTGTTTCCAAGATGGAAATTGTCCGCTATTCAAAATTGAAATTTCTGTTTTTAGAAATAAATATGTGGAATAGCTCAATATTAAAAAACATATATAATAATTATATATACTGAAACACATTAAATTGGAACAGGTATTTATATTCCATGTTATTACACCTGAATTTTATCACTTTGTCTTCCCCAAGATTCGAACGGCGGTATTCGTCATTAGAGGATGAATGCTATGTTGTATTTTCCACTTAGCCACATCCAGCCTGTTGGCTATGGGCCAAAACATAAATTTCTAAAATTAACAGAATATTTTAATCTCTCAATTGAAAAGGAATATTTCCGTTTGTTTGTCTTGGAAAGAACATTCTTTTTAAACGTGCAACGAGTGAAGATAAAAAGGAAATTTTCCGTTTATTCCGGGGCAATATACAATTTCTGCTTTAAAAAAAAATCCCTTAAAAGACAGAAATTTCGCATAAAATCCCTTGTATATATACCCGTTTTTTTTCCAGTGTTCCTTTATACCACACAAGTGATTTTACTGTTAACTTTTCCATTGGTTCATATTATATAACCTAGTACATTTCAGTTACATTTATCCCCTTTTCTCTGAACACACTAATAACAGTAAATCTCTAAAATATCAATATAACTAATAGTAGAAGAAACATAAAAATTATTCGAGCGATACCATACTGATTTTTTCAAAAAAGATTTTTTTTAACGAAAATCATAAATAATTTCTTGTGGCAGCTCAAGCTCGGAAATATAATGCAATAGATTAGAGAGATGAAATTTTCTTTACTCTTTAACTCTTGATACAAGAGTAATTCGGTACATTACGATTGAAAATCTACAAATATAATGCAGGATGTTTACAAAAATATTGATGATGAAAATTTAAAATTCTTATACATTTTTTATTATATTTAAAATCTGAAACGCAATATTCAAGTGAAAGATAATCTTGCTTACATATTTATGGATATATAATAAAATAATCTTTAAATTTTTCTAGGTGAGTGGAAAATAATCGTCACATATGCAGGGGAACATATTCATGGCAGTCCATTTACATGTTACGTTTATGATCCTGCAAAAGTTAAAGTAATTTTCCTATTTTGATTTGCAGAAGTTCCTAAACTAATTTGTGAACTTCTAGATATTAATGTTATTAAAAACATAAACTTGTATGTTAAATCTTTAATACTGTTCATACATTTAGATTCAAGGAATTGGACCCACTGTAAGGGACAAAGAGAAAACTATCATTATTGATGCAAGTACAGCTGGTTGGGGTGAAATGAAGGTCGAATTACTGCATAATTCTATGCCCGTACCTATACTGATTGATCAACAAGGCAATGGAATGTATCGAGTATCATTTATGCCAGCAAGTTGTGGAAAATATTGCTTGAATGTTGCATTCAACACTATACATATTAAAGGTATGCATTTATTTACCGTTTATTAATTTTTAATGTATAATTGTTTTAACTTTATTTAAAATATATTAAATATATTAATAATTATAATAATAATAGTCCTCCAAACAAAATCATAGAACAATTAAAAATTGTGCAAAAATTTTAAAATAGGTAGTTTGATTTATTAATGTACAGAATGTCTGTATGAATATTCACATCCAATAAATACAATAATTGGATATTGCTAAAATTCAGCAATGAACAATCATTCCATTTCAGCACATGTTGGCTTCCTTAATGTTTTTTAATCTTTTTAGTGAAGGAGGAAAAAAAACCCTTCAATTTATTTTATTAAACTTTTATTATTTGTAAATATTGCAACACCGTGAAGAAATCATGCTAGCGAATTGAAACTGACAGTAAATATAAATTAGGGTGTTCAAATCATTGGAATTTCAGAGTCACCGTGGATTGAGCAGTGCCTTTTGAAGTGCTGATTTAGTCATATAAATAGAGAGCTGTAGCGGGATGTTGAAAATAGTATATGTTTATCTGCCACTAGTAAACGTTTCATTAAAAATCGAACGAATGATGGGTTACTTGTTGGAGATTTTCTTATCGAGCAATGACAGATAAAATGGAGCGCAATGCCACAACAGTTATGTGACTGTGGAAACAGTGCATTTAAGAAAGCCGAACGAGTCAGGAATCTGGCAGTGGATGACGAAATGTTACATCGCAGGATGACAAACACCTCATCTGCATGACAAGGGTGGATCTTGCAGCTTCATCTTGGCCAGTTGGCACAATTTTGGAGGTTGGATCACTGCTGCAAGTGTGTCATTGTCTGCACCAGCAATTCGTCTGCATCTGCTGCAGCGTGGACTGCATGCAAGAGCTCCTTTGTACAGGATTTCCTTCATGCAAAAAAAAAAAAAAAAACAGAACCTGCAGCTACAATGGACTACTCGACACAGACACTGGCGTGCGGATTGACAACAACTCGTTTTTTTTATGAATCCCACTTGAATTTGGAATACAGTGATGGCCACATCTGCATTAGACACAATACCGGTGATCGTTAGATTCCAGAGTGCGTTATTTAAAGTCATACTGGACGAACAAAAAGCATGATGGTTTGAAAGTACTATTTGGTATCATGGACGATCTCAGCTGCTAAGAATTGTGAGCAATCTGAACAGGAACGATAAATAAGAGAGTCATGTAACCCGATGTCTTATCATGCCTTCAATGCATTCATATTAGTCCTGACGCCCCCTGACACCTTGGGTTCGGGTAGAAAGCAATCGGAAATGCCCTTCCTCATGTATAGTTTGAAGATCTATGTCACGTTGTTAAAAGCACTTATTTCAGAGCGTGGTGGCTTCACCAAATGCTGATTTTTTATATTTACTTTTGTTTTTGCATTTTAAATTTAAACATTTATTTGTACCAATGCAGGTCATTTCTGGAATAAATTTCATTCGATTCTGATGAGTCCTTCATGGTCTTGCAATTTTTACAAATACCAGTTTAAGTTCAAAAAATTTATCCATAAAGTAGATATTTTAATTTTTTTAATTGATTTGAATCTTAAAAATAATTAATACAAATATACTTATATTATCGAAAAAGGTTGAAGATAATAAAAAATAAGAATAAAAACTGTCAATTTGTGTTAGAGTGTAATAATTTAATTAAAATTATCTATGACACATTCTGTTTTATACAAAATCGTCAAAATCCCTTATCTTAGATTTACGGCATTTGAAAATGACAAAAACTTTTTTATATAACATTTTAGGAACTATATTTTAAACGTTTTTAAAAACACTATTCTGTATACTATATGCTTTTAACTATGTCTAACCCAGTAAACTATTATATTAATTAGTGTTCCCAGTTGGATAGTTTTTTGGTAGCTTTCATTACAAAAAGCTACCTATTGCAGCTGTTCGGAGGAAAATGATTTCGAAAAATTTTGGTATATTTTCACCGATCATGACCTCTAGACCCCGAAACCACCATCCGTACAAAATTGATATATATATATATATATATATATATATATAACCATTAATTAAACATTACCGACCATCATCAAAAACCGCAATATTGTGAATGAAATGACAGTAAAAATGGATACCAAAAACCTATAATATCGATATAATACCATCTGTATGTATAAAATAAAGTGCCTTATACTTAATTACAAGAAATTAATATGGAAGAAAAAAGAAGAATATGGATACCGAACAAAATAGAAAATGTTATATATTGAATTACATTTTCAAGAGAACAGAATTCAAAGATATATATATATATATATATCTGATCTTTGTCATACTGTAACTCTCGTATTTATGAACCGATTTGGATAAAATTTCGTGTGTACATAGTACATACCAATGTCTCGACCGAGTTCGTTGGCCAGCTTCATCCGGCATCTTGTTTCAAAATGGCGGCCATTTAAAAAATTTTTTAAAAATTTAAATTTAAAATGAGGCACAAAAAAAGTAGACATTGAAAAAGATTTTTTTCTTGTGTGTTTGGGCTTGATACAAAGATTCTGGAGCATTTTTAGTTTCGTCTATATCTTAAAAAATGGCTGAATTATAGCACTTTGAATTTCTAGCATGGCAAACATTTTGAAGCGATCTGATTTTTGTCACGCGATAATACACGTATTTATGAACCGATTTGTATGTGACAAGGAATGTGCATAGTACATAGCAATGTCTCGTCCGAACTCGTTCGCCAGCCTCATCCGCCATCTTGTTTCATAATGGTGGCCATTTAAAAAATTAAAAAAAAATTTAATTTAAAATGAGGCACAAAAAAATTAGACATTGAAAAATATTTTTTCTTATGTGTTTGGGCTTGATACAAAGATTCTGGAGCATTTTTAGTTTCGTCTATATCTTAAAAAATCCCTGCCGGCCCGGCCTACAGGTGGAGGTAGATTTCGAAGTTAAGTATACTAATTTCACAAACAAAAACCAAATCATGATTAGAGATAAACCCACTTTAACAATTTTATCTGGCCGCTTTTGAAGAGTTTTTATTTCATTTTTATATAATAACTGGTTTTATCAGAATCATGTTAGGGCAGTATTCAAAAAAATACTTTTCCATGCTCAACAACTCGAAATTTTCTGGCATAACTCCAGATTCATTTTTAATAGGAAAAACATGAAACCTCTTGACGTGATTTTTGAAGAGATTTATAAGCGACCTGTGTTTTTAATTTCCGTTTAATTAATTAAAACTTGATACATAAACAATTGTTTTCTCAGTAAGACAATATTTTTCGTTTCTATCACAATCGCTTCGGGAAATTCCGTTCAAAATGCCCACTTTGACATAATTTTTTGAAATATATTCTGCCTCTGTCAAAAAATCGATCATTACGGTACATTATATAGTTTCTGAATAAGCGAATCTACCAATTGGATGTGTTTGAGAGCAAAAATGAATTTAAAAATGAGTCAGAAAATAAGCAGTTTGGATTTGAATACTTCCTTTTCCAACACAATCCGCTTCGGGAAATTCGGTTCAAAAGGCCCACTTTGACAGCATGTTTTAAAATATATTCTGCCTCTATCAAAAAATTGACCATTACGGTACATTGTATAGTTTCTGAGTAAGAAAAGGTACCAATTGGAAGCCTTTGAGAGTAAAAATGAATTGTAAAATGAATCAGAAAATAAGCAGTTTGGATTTGAATACACCCTTACTAAGATGATTTTTTTCTTCAACCGCTATGTATTTTTAATTTGTTTTTGCTGTAAGAATTGGTCCTATCCAAAACTTGTCTATATAGATGTTGTAGACAATATTAGGAAGATATATGATAAATTCATGGGGATTTTATATCTTTCTTTCTTTCTAACCGATGACCAGGCCCCTACCTGCCGGGATGCCCCAGCTTAACGGGTTTAGTACCTGGCATCGGGGCGAAAGACCGCCTAACCGCCGCGAAGCGGCAATAAACCTAACATCATTGCCTCGATCGTCATCCTATTTGCAGTGCCTACTGCTCGTTTGTGTATACTATGTTTTGCCGGTTACTTAACGTTATAACCTGTTGTTCGGCACCTGCACATTGCTACTCATGTTGGTCTCGTAATTTAGAACCTTGATCAGATGACGAGACCTTCACCTGGCAAGGCACCTCCAGAGGTATAATTCACAGGTAACTTGGAGGACTTTGCACCCACGACGGATTTTACATGCACCAGGCGCCATTAGCGTACATGGCGGATTATATCCAGCAGTATGCCTCAATCCCGCGGCCTTAGCTGTGGATTCGATGCTCTGCCAACTGGGCCACCGCTGCCCGAACTACTTCTGAATGACCTGGGATTTAGAAGCCGAATTGTTGGTGCAGACTTGTCAAAAGAAAAAGGATTGGAGGGGGTGAGGAAACAAAAAAAAAAAAATAAAAAAAAAAATAAAATAAAATAAAAAAAATAAATAAATAAAAAATTAAAAAAAAAATTTAAAAAAATGGAGCGCCGCAGACAGACAAGTTGCACCAAAAGTTAATTTTGGGCCGAAATGCTAGACAAACATAACGATGCAGGGGGGTGAGACTCCGCTTATCTACCGTACCCCACCGCGTAGAAACTGACTCCGTAGACTTCCCACTGGAGAGGGTCTGGTAGCTTGTGCAGGCTACAGCCTATGTGCAACTAAGAATAATAAAGAAGCGGTAGTAAAAAAAAAAAAAAAAAAAAAAAAAAAAACACCTGAAAGGGAAAGGGGTTAGCTTGTACATGTTATTACACTTAAAATTTACTTAACTATCATTTATTACATATATTGTTTTAATATTATCCTATAGCACTAGGTGATACTAAACGAACTAGACTAATTTACTTTAGATTACTTAAATATTGCCTGGCTATTTAAAATGAATTTATATTTTAATCATTTCTAATATTAGAATCAGGATTTTATTAATTATTATTATTATTTTTATATTATCTTATGACAAGTTAAATATGAATTGGCATACTATTACTTAGCTAGGAGGGAATTGATAAGAGACTAACGAGCTGACCTAGTGAGATTAATATACTAATTTCTAATTGAACTAGCTGCTTGAGGTTGTAACTTAGACATAAGCTATGGGGGTTGGGTTTGACCTAAATTAACATTTAATTTAATAATTCATTATATTTGTCTAGTATAATATACTTATCTCACCCAGTGGACTTGTTCTTCTGAGGAGGTTTCCTTGTCTTGGTATTTGGTCACTGTCGTGGTGGTTGTCTTTTTAATATTTTGACATATTCTTGTGGGTCTTTTCTTTTTCCTTGATTAGATATATGCTTCTCACATACCGTGAGATGCTTGTCTCTATCGTAGGTTGTTTTCCTTTATGACTATTAATTCATTATAGTCATATATAAAGTCATATATAATTATTATTTTATATCTTTTGAATTGACGGAGTTATGGATTTTTTTTTCTTCAAACGCCCTTTTTGTTTTTTTTTTTTTTTTTTTTTTTTTTTTTTTTTTTTTGCAGTACGAATTGGTCCTATCAAAAACTTGTGAATATAAAAGTTGTAGATAATGTTAAGGAGATTCATGATAAAATTAATTGGATTTGACATCTTGAGAATTGACGAAGTTATGAATTTTTTCTCCCAAAAACACTATTTTTGCGCCCCTTGAGCCCATTTTTAACTTTATCAAAAATCTGTGATACATAAATTTTTGGCCCTATTTTTAGAAGTAATAAAAACTTTAAACTGATTGATATGTACAAAATTTAAGAAGTTATAGGGTTTTTTTGGTTTTCACAAAACCCCTCCCTATTTCCATCCCCTTGGTCCGATTTTGCCCATTAACGAACTCGACCGAGATTTTATGCCCCTTGATTTTATGTATTAGTTTGGAAGAGATTGGTGCAGAATTGTGGAAGTTATCGTGTCCAGAAGAAAGTGATATATATAGATAGATACATACATAGATAGATAGATAGATACATATATATATATAAAGTTTTTTACTGAGGATGGTTTTGGGCTCTAGGGGTCATGATCGGTGTAGATCTGCAAAAATTTTTCAGAAATTCCAACATAGGAACGACGCCAATAGGTAGTATTTCATACGAAATCTACCTAAAAATGGCTGAGTTATAGCACTTTGAATTTCTAGCATGGCTAACATTTTGAAACGATCTGATTTTTGTCACGCGATAATACACGTATTTATGAACCGATTTGGATGTGACAAAGAATGTGCATAGTACATAGCAATGTCTGGACCGAGTTCGTTGGCCAGCCTCGTCCGCCATCTTGTTTCAAAATGGCGGCCATTTAAAAATTTTAAAAAAAATTAAAATTTAAAAGTGAGGTACAAAATAATTAGAAATTGAAAAAGATTTTTTCCTTATGTGTTTGAGCTTGATACAAAGATTCCGGAGCATTTTTTGTTTCGTCTATGTCTTAAAAAATGACTGAGTTATAGCACTTTGAATTTCTAGCATGGCTGACATTTTGAAACGATCTGATTTTTCTCACGCGATAATATGCATTTTTATGAACCGATTTGGATGTGACAAGGCATGTGCATAGTACATAGCAATGTCTCGACCGAGTTTTTTGGCCATCGTCATACGCCATCTTGTTTCAAAATGTCGGCCATTTAAAATTTTTAAAAAATTTTAAATTTAAAATGAAGTACAAAAAAAATTATAAATCGAAAAAGATTTTTTCTTGTGTGTTTGAACTTGATACGAAGATTCCGGAGCATCTTTTGTTTCGTCTATATCTTAAAAAAACGGTTGAGTTATAGCACTTTAAAATTCTAGTGTGACTGACATTTTGGAACGATCTGATTTTTGTCACGCGATAACACGCGTATTTATGAACGAATTTGGATATAACTTGGTGTGTACATAGTACATACCAATGTCTCGACCGAGTACGTTGGCCAACGTCATCCGCCATCTTGTTTCAAAATGGCAGCCATTAATTTTTTTTTAAATTTTAATTTAAAATGAGGTAAAAAAAAAATTAGAAATTGAAAAAGATTTTTTTCTTATGTGTTTGACCTTGATACAAAGATTTCGGAGCATTTTTCGTTTCGTCTATATCTTGAAAAAGTCCTTCCGGCCAGTGCCGGGAGGAAGAGGTAGCTTTCATTTTCCTTATTTTTAAAAAGCAGGCTTTATATTATTCAAACACACGAAGGACAATTTAGTGGAAACCAATTATAGGAGATTCAATACTAATTTTTATCAATACTAAATCATTATGAATGAGAATTTCGTGAAATTAGTCAACTTTATCCAAGCTGCTTTTATTTAAAGTAACTTATATTTGGTTGCCAAATTCGGCGATATCTTGAACTTCCTGCCATTTTAAGGCAGCATGGTGCATGAGGCTAACGAGTGAACTTGGTCGAAACCTTAGTAATTCCTGTGCACATGCTCACTCACATCGGAATCGGTTGATATATACAAGTGCTGTTGCAGGCAAAAAATCAGATTTTTCAAAATGTCACCCACATTAGAAATTGAAACTGCTATATTTGAGCCATTTTTTAAGATAAAGACAAAACAAAAAATGCTCCGGAATCCTTATATCATGGTCAAATACTTAAGAATGAAAATTTTTTCAATATCTAATTTTTTTGCACCTCACTTTAAATATAATTTTTTATTTAATTTAATGGCCTCCATTTTGAAACAAGATGGCTGATGAAGCTGGCCAGCAAACTTGGTCGAAACATAACGATATACTATCCACATGCCTTCTTACATCGAAATAGGTTAATGAATACGCGTATTATCACGTGACAAATATCAAATCGTTTCAAAATATCAGAGCCATGCTAGAAATTCAAAGTGCTATAATTCAACCATTTTTTAAGATATATACGAAACAAAAACTGCTCCGAAATCTTTGTATCAAGTTCAAATACATAAAATAAAATCTTTTTCATTTTTCAATTTTTTGATAACTCATTTATATTTAAATTTTTTTAAATGGCATTCTTTTTGAAACAAGATGGCGAAAAACTGGCCAACGAACTCAGTCGAGACATTGGTATGTACTATGTACACACCAAGTTATATCCAAATCGGTTCATAAATACGCCTGTTATCGCGTGACAAAAATCACGTCGTTTCAAAATATGAGCCACGCTAGAAATTCAAAATGCTATAACTCAGCCATTCTTTTAGATATAGACGAAACAAAAACTGTTCCGGAATCTTTGTATTAAGGTCAAACACATACAAAAAAAAAATCTTTTTCATTTTCCAATTTTTTGGTACCTCATTTTAAATTTAAATTAAAAAAAAAATTTAAATGACCGCCATTTTGAAACAAGACGGCGGATGAAGCTGGCGAACGAACTCGGTCGAGACTTTGGTACGTATTATGTATACACCAAGGTACATCCAAATCTGTTCATAAATACGCCTGTTATCGCGTGACAAAAATCAGGTCGTTTCAAAATGTCAGCCACGCTAGAAATTCAAAGTGCTATAACTCAGCCATTTTTTAAGATATAGACGAAACAAAAACTGCTCCGGAATCTTTGTATCAAGGTCAAACACATAAGAAAAAAATATTTTCCAATTTTCAATTTTTTGGTACCACATTTCAAATTAAAAAAAAAAATTAAATAGCCGTCGGCGGATGAATCTGGTCAATGAACTCGGTCGAGGCATTGGTATGCACTATGTATACACGAAGTTACATCCAAATCGGTTCATAAATACGAGAGTTACAGTGTGACAAAGATCAGATATATATATATATATATGGATTTTTTTTTTAATTGCTTTCCTCCGAACGGCTGCAATAGTTAGCTTTTTGTAATGAAAGCTACCTAAAATGGCTGAGTTATAGCACTTTGACTTTCTAGCATGGCTGACATTTTGAAACGATCTGATTTTTGTCACGCGATAACAAGCATATTTATGAACCGATTAGGATGTGACAAGGCATGTGCATAGTACATAACAATCTCTCGGCCGAGTTCGTTTGCTAACTTCATCCGCCATCTTGTTTTAAAATGGCGGCCATTTAAAAATTTAAAAAAAAATTAATTTAAAGTGAGGTGCAAAAAAATTAGATATTGAAAAAGGTTTCATTCTTAAGTATTTAACCATGATATAAGGATTCCGGATCATTTTTTGTTTTGCCTTTATCTAAAAAAAAAGGCCGAGATATAGCAGTTTGACTTTCGAATGTGTGTGACATTTTGAAAAATCTGATTTTTTGCCTGCAACAGCACTCGTATATATCAACCGATTTAGATATGAGTGAGCTTGTGCACAGGAGTTACTAAGGTCTCGGCCGAGTTCATTGGTGAGCTTTGTTGCACCCATTATGTTGTTTTAAAATGGCGGGCTATCACCGCTAATTCGGGTTAATATAATTAATAATATAATTAGAGACATCACCGAATTTGGTGACAAAATATAAATCACTTTAATAAAACCAGCTTTGATAACGCTGACTAATTTCGCGAAATTTTCATTCATATTCAATATTGACAAAAATTAGTATTTAATCTTCTATAATCAGGTTCCACTAATTTGAGCTCCATGTGTTTGAATAATATAAGCTGGCTTTGAAAAAATAAGGAATATTAAAGCTACCTCTTCCTCCCGGCACTGGCTGGGAGGACATTTTTTTATTCACGTTTAATTGCTATCAGTTTTTTAGAATTAGTAATATTATTCTTATTTAATGACAGATTAAATAAGGCGAATATTACTTTTAAAAAATGCAGCAGCACTAAAGCGATCTGCTTATTAAAAAAAAAAACAAAAAAAAAACGCCCAAATGGCAACATTGGTACTAGCGATTAAAATCACCATACTTTTATGGTAAAAAGGAAGAGTAGTGTCAATTATAGTTTATTATCAGTATCTGTGTTGTATTTTTTTTTAAATAAAGTAAACCATTTACTATTTCATCAAACAAATTTATCACTCACTATCACAAACAGCATGAAAGCGGTACTTATTTCCCTAAATCTCCAACTTATTTCTTAACATATGCAACTTCCTTTAATACACTGACGAAACTAGAATATCACTGAGTGTATATTGCCTAAGTCACTTTAAAAATATGCTTGTCTTTGAAATTGTAGTAATAATTTTCCAAAAATGATGTATATAAAAAAAAATGTTTTATGATTTTAGCTATCAGCACAGGCAGGATTTTATTTTAAGTAGTACAAAATAAATATTAAAAAAAAAAATAAACTTTTTTGTTTATATCAAAGTAATAATTGGTTGATGATGATGATTTGAAAAGGAAACTAGTGTTCATTGATTTAGTTAACTGAAATTCCTTATTTTGCATCAACTATTTCCAATGAAAATAAAGTTAGAAACTTTTATGTCCATTATCTATGGAGTTCAAGTTCTGCATTTTCCCCACTATAGCGACATTCGTTAATTTAACTTTATACTAATATTAACAAGGACCAATGCAAATAACCTCCGATGATATTAATCAGTAGGTAGTGGCTAGTTGATAAACGTCTCGGAATCTGCTGATTTAAAATCCGCAAAGAATACAATTCTTTGGATGAATGTATCTGTAGGTGCATTTTATTTTATAAAAGGTAATCTGATATATTGTTTCAAAAGCCAATCAGATAAATCTTCATTCAGCAGAACAAAATGGAACTCTCGTCAAAACCAAACATCTAAAACTATGAAGGAAACTTCAACCACAACCGCGAATTACAATGTTAGATATAATCATATCTAAAAGGTGCATTAAAAAAATCACTTTATGAAAAAGTATATTAACTATTTAAAATATGAAAGCATAGTAATTCAAAACACATGAAAAAAATAGTTGATAAAACAGGTATATATTTTTTTTAAATCTAATGTTTTGTTTCTACAATCGCCACCAGTGTCTCAATCAATTAGTTCAGTTTAATTTTATTGTCTAAAGTGAAATATTTTAGAAATTCGGTTGCTTTTTAACATTTTAAGATAAAGTGAAAGCACATTTTAAAGAAGAAGTAAGTATTAAAAGTCTGTTTTATTTCAGATAAATGTTAAAAATGCTTTTTTTAATTACAATAAATTTATGTTTGAAAAATAAGTTGAAATATTAATGTTAGAAGAATACATATGTCATACACGTCTCTACTAGTGATTTTGAATCCTTGGGAATTATTGCATAGAGACATAAAAATGCATATAAAAATGGAGATATTCAATTAACAGAAAGTTCAATTAATTTGCAATAAATCAAAATTTAGCTTCAATACCCAATAATTTTCAGACCAAACCAATTATAATAGGAAATAACAGTATTAGCCGCCCATAAAATAAGCAAAATTTACATTTACAAAGAAAATATAAACATAATAATCTACAGGCATACAGAAAATTTTAGCATTAAAAAAAAAATTTAAGCCATCATTTCTTTTTAATCTGTTAATCTCAAAAGCTTAGATTTTTACCATCTAAAATTATCTTCCGCGCCATGCTGCACTGTTTCTACCACTGAAGTATTGAGGTTATAAAAGTCACTGGATTTTTGTTAAAAATTAGCTTTTAATTTGCATTTTTCATCAAAGATTTATATGGCAAAAACTTTTTTATTCTTAAAATAAAAAACTTTAAATAATTGTTATATATGTACATACTTTCACACTGTAAAAAAAAATCTGTAAAGTTACTAAAGTTTTTCTAGGAAACTGGGATTCCTAGGACTTTTTATGTAACAGAAACAACAAAAATTCCTGTAACAGCGTCTGTTACAGGAATTTTGTTGTTGCAGTTACATAAAAATTTCTAGGAATCCCAGTTTCCTAGAAAAACTTTAGTAACTTTACAGATTTTTGTTTACAGTGCACACACACACACATATATATATATATTAATATGTATTCCACATTCTGATTCTAAACAAATACTAAAGATTTAAAAATCAATATTAATCTGGTAAATGTTATATAAAAATTATAATATTTTGCATTATTAAAACTAGCTAGTAATGCTTTCTAACTGATGCAATGTTCCTATAAATATTTCCATAGGTTCTCCTTTTGTCTTCAAAGTCGTAGAAAGTGAAAGAGAACTTCGGAGTTTAGAAATGGACACTCTCCAAGAGAGTAAAGTTAAGAAAGAAAGATTTAACCACATTAAAGAAATTCAACGTAATCACATATCATTAGATGGACATAATGGTGGTCAAACTAAGTCATCTGAAAATCATGTTCATTCAAAATTTTCAGACAATATGAAATTTCAGAAAGACAATAATGCATTTACCAAAACTGATGCAGTATTTCATTCTTCAAATCTGGCAGAAAGCAAAAGTCACACAAACAACGTGTCAAGTCAAGAAAATTTAAGTTTCTCTCAGAGAGCAGAATTAGTAAATAGTAAACTTATGGCTCGCAGAGATGATTTGAAAAGAGAAGATTTGAAGCGAACAAAAGCACCTGCTCCTCCAACCCCGAAGAAACCTATAAATACAGAGCCAACAATTAGTAGCTGGGGTTTAAACAATAATGAAAAAGTTGCGGAAAACTTTAAATCAAAAACTATTCAAGAGAATTCTCATTATTCTTCGGATAAGCAAATTTCTGATTCCAGTCATCATATGAGCTTCACAGAAAGTACAGATGGACTTGGTGCAAAACCTAAAGTATTTAACATTAAAAAAGTGAAAGACAGTAAAGGGAGTGATGCATCATTTGTGCACTCTAGTTCAAAATACGATATAAGTGAATTTTCGCCATTTTCATCATCTAAATATAAGAAAGGAACATTCGATATCTCAGAAGTTGTAACTGAAGGAGAAGGTCTAAAACTTGTCCATGTGAAACAACCTACCACATTTCTAGTATATGCCCCATGGTTGAACCAAGATGATATACAAGTGACTGTAACTGGTAAGTTAACTGAATATACCTAACTCACATTTATAATTTATGTGTGCGACTATTATTATAGAATATAATTCTATAATAATATTATTATTCTATAATAATAGTCTCTTTTTCAATTAATGAATTACTGTTTCTTTCTATATTTAGCACCATCTGGAAGAGAAATACCTTTTAGACTGGAACATGTCAGCCATGGCAAATATCAAGTCGAATATATTACAGCAGAAGTTGGTGAGCATGCCATCGAGATATCTGTGGCTGGTAAACCACTTGTTGGAAGTCCTTTTCATTGTTTTGCTTATGATCCATCACAGATCAAAGTTGGTAAAATTCCAAATGGAACTGTCGGAAAACCAGTTGAATTTGAAAGTGAGTATAAAAATTTTCTTTATTTACAAAAATATATATATATATAAAATGTGTCTTATTGTACATAAATTTAACTCATGAATAAAAGCTCGAAGAGGCAAGAAAAAGTCTGAGAAAAAGATGCTGTATACTTGCAAACAACGCTATCTTTTTTCGTTTAAATTTAAAATCTCAATCTTAGTAATCTCTCTGTTAGTAAGAAAAAATTATCGAAATAGTTTACTCTTAGGAACATATTTTAATTATCAGCAGCTCTAATGAGCAATTGCTTTGATTTTACTTAAGCTTTAAACAAATGTTAGTAATAGTATTTAATTTCCTAATTTTGCAAGATACTATAATGCTTTTAACCAACGAAGGTTTTCTATCACAACCTGTTTCCATCATACAAGTTGGTACACGTTCCACATAGACTGTCGAAAGAACATGTAAAGCAATTATTCTCGTAACTTTAATAACTTTTTTGTGTTTCTGCTACTATATTTTAATCAGCGGTGTAATCCTGGAAAAAAAAGTAGGGGGAAGCTCATATTTTCGAACATTAGGGTCTGTATCACACATTGGGCAAACTTTATTTTGAGTCTTGCTTTTCATTTTCAATTGTAGAGAAAAATAATTGAAAAATTAAATATGAATTTAAAATTAAATTTAAGTTTAAAAATGAAATTTAAATTAATTTAATTAGTTTCTTTATCTGTTGGACACTAAATAGCTTGCTATAGAATACAAAAATTTAAAACCTTATTTTATGACTGAAAATGTTTGGAATAGTTTTCGTAATTCAGTAACACTAATTCGACAATGAAATTTTTATTAGGATATGTTTTACATTATTTATTTTGGAAATAGTTATAAAATAACTGTTTTCCACTTTCAGACACTAACGAACGGTAATCCAGATCTTTCACTGATTTCTTCAGCCGGATGGCCCACCGAACACACGAATCACTTTCTGACCCTAAGGTCCACTTAAACGAAATATATCCACCGGGAAAACAATTCACAGAACCACACTGCACTCCAAGCAAACACGAGTTCTTCTTTTCTCACAAAAATAGGTCAAAACATAACCCTTTTTTTCTACCACAGCTGACAAGGGTCAAGGGTCGGAAAACACCCTCGCTCTTCTTCATTTGCACGAGCTACGATCTTGAATTTCCTTGCTTCCTTCAGCAGGAGGGGGGGGAAGCAACACCCTTC
Organism: Maratus speciosus; assembly: GCA_963932465.1. NCBI lineage: Eukaryota > Metazoa > Arthropoda > Arachnida > Araneae > Salticidae > Maratus > Maratus speciosus. Next base: position 279,399,440 of record OZ010787.1, on the reverse strand, counting down.
TCTTCCGGACGATGCAAGCAGCAGTCTTCTCCACAATCTTCCGTCTTCCTCTCCCCACAGCTGACCGGGGCGAAAATCCGAAACTAGCTTTCTTTCTCCCAGAACTGAAACCAAGCTTCCTCCACTTTCTCTTTTCCCGCTGGACAAAGATTTCAGAACTTCGGGGAAATTTCACGGTTTTTCTCTTCCAACAGAGCACTTTCCTTTATTTTCTTTTTCCTGGTCAGGACAGCGACTTCTCCACTTCTTGAAAGAACAATCTTCATCGATCATTCCGTGGGTAAAAGTGCAGCAGGCTTATACTAAAAGTAGCTAAGTTTTTTTTGTGTGCGTGTGTGCCCAAACTTTTTTCGAACAACTAGAATCCCGAATTCTGACACCAAGTTTAACGCCAATAAAATCTAACTTAAAGAATTACTCTTAACTAAAACAGAAAGAACTTTGACTTCATTTTCTACAGTTTTTTTATTGACGAATTACGGACACACACATCAGCAAACACACACAGTCTTAACATAAAAAAATTTATCCTTTAGGAGCGATTCGCTCCTCCAGCAGAACCGATAACTGACCGCCTTGGGTCTTGTCACAGCAGCATCTCTCTCACGGGGCCCTTTTTCGAGAGAGTCCAGTCTATCTCTTAGCCAACCCACGTGGTATCTATTGAGTCATTTTAGTCAAAAAAGTTTCAGTTCTTACAAATTGCTACGCAGCACTTCTCAAGATATTTACATCATTAAATCTGTTTACATGTTCCATCTGGATTTTGTGAAGCATTGACATGTAATTTATAGTTAGGTATCTGGAGGTCCCAATTAAGAATGTTTATTACGTTATGGTCATCTGGTCTCTGCGAGATCTCAGATAAAACGTCACAGTACTCAATAATGAGAGGGGAATAGATAAATATCCTTTTACATAACATTTCCAAAAATTGCGTTTCATCAAGATTTCTTTGGACAAAAACTTGAAATAGAAACCTTAAATTAGTAACTATAGATTACTTCTAATGTGTAAATGCAATACTCGATTTTTTTAAAAAATTAGAATTTTAACCGTGTGAAATGCGAAAGAACATTCTAAAATTTCAGTTTCCTTACGATTTCTCAAGAAACTTAAAACATGGCAGTTATGTATTTTCAGGACTTACATGCTCGCTTAAAACTTTTTTCTTTTTTTTTTTGAATAAAATTTTAACACTATAAATTGATGGGAAAGTCCTCTAAAATGTCTCATCACAATTTATCTGAAGCTGTTTTTACAAGAAACTTTAAAATAAATATAGTGGTAACTATTAACTAGCAACTGCTCACGAAGAACGGATTTTTAAAATTTTGAGTGATGAAATGAGCTGAAAATCTTCTAACGTTGCTATTCTTCTGAAACTATCAGGGCTAAAAACTTCAAATTTGACATAGATTTTTTTTAAAACGAGTAGTTATTCTGATTGAAAGAATGAAATAGGATTGAAATTTGAATGTTTGAATGATACCACGTTATTAACAGGATAAAATCTACTCCAAGTTTATTTGAATTGATGGCATTCGATAAAGTGATTATCTCGGGAGAACTCGCTGCATGAGATTTTCTCTCACCGTCGTACTTTTTTTAAGACTCTTATTTAAACCATTTTTCATTTCAATTAAAATTTTAAAATGTTATTTCAATTATTTTACCTATTTGTGAGTAAAAGCACTAAGCCAAGCAAAAAAATTGATATTAAGCGAATGTAACATAAAAGAAAAGCAATTGGGCATCCTGAGAGAAATTCTCACTAGCGAGTTCTCCCGGGTTTTAAAGAGTCGAGCAGAAATTTTTAAAAGATAGGTTTTTGAAGTAGAGCTTCGATACCAAATAAAATTTATATTTGTACCCGGGTTTTAAAGAGTCGAGCAGAAATTTTTAAAAGATAGGTTTTTGAAGTAGAGTTTCGATGCCAAATAAAATTTATATTTGTACCCGGGTTTTAAAGAGTGGAGCAGAAATTTTTAAAAGATAGGTTTTTGAAGTAGAGTTTCGATACCAAATAAAATTTATATTTGTACCAGGTGTTATTTAAGAAGCATTTTCCTAATAAATTATTTTTCAAGTTAATAAAAAAGTGTTTCAAATTAATTTTAATTAAATATTTAAATAAAAGTGAAAAATTGTTTTAAAACAGCAGTATATTTAATTTTGTCACAGTTTAATAATATGCATTACTTTTCCTCTCTCAGAGAACTTTTCAGAAATGCTTGCTTTCTTAAAAATTCTCGATTCTTTATACTTACTTTTCTAGATTTCATTTCAGTAGCCATTCTATGATTTTCCATTTTCCAAATTTGTGTAAGCCTGTGGTTTTAGGTTGAAGTAAGCAGTTTTTTAATGATTTTTTGCAGCAAAAATAAAAATTTTCTAACTGACAGATTTTAAATAGAAGAACCGTATAAAAGTTTAAAAAAATTGTATGCATTTTTTTTTTTTTTTATTAATGAGAATATTATTTTGCTGTCATAATATCACTCACCCGCACGAAAAGTGACACATCTCGCAAAAATTCATTTTGAATTTTATTGCACTAATAGGTCTGTCATAAGTGCGTCTTGCTTCACAAACAGTTTCATAAGTGTAGCTATGCATAAATCACTTTATTACGCTATATATCCATTTGTGATTACAGAAGAGGGGTGGATTCTGTGGGAGGTAAAATGATTCAACCCTTCAAACCTTATTTTACGTCTTCATTTTAAAGGTTTTTATGCTATTATACACGTTTTCATTCCTGCATGCAGAGCTAAGTGCTATAATTTCATGTTACAGTAAAATCATGCATATTTTCTTTTGCCTCTCCTGGGAAATTTACTTTTGTCGAGATGTCACTTTTCTTGCGGGTGAGCGGTATTTCAATTTTATTTTATTATATTATCTTATTTTAAGCATTTTTATAATCTACATTGCCTACTTATCTCCAAAAGGTAACAAATTAAAGCGTGTGTTAATCTTTATGGTACACCCTGTATACCGGCCAATATATTAATTGTTCACAAATGTTTGTAAAATTAATGTTAGAGCAATAATGTGTGATGGCATGTGTAGCATTTTTTATCAAAAATAAAATTTCGTTTAGTTTAAATAAACACCAGACAATAATCGCTTATAACTAGTAATGTATTCGTTTGAAATATTTTGAGTGGCCATACATAGAAATTAATAATTATATGCGCATCACATAACACTAAAATTTAAACCAGCTGCAAAACGTATTTCAATAAACATCCAGCCATAGATGATAGTATATTTGATTTTTTTTTGTGTGTGTGTGCGACTTTGTATACAAATATCATTTACTTACCCATTAATGTTTTGTTCAGCATAATGTAAAAAATAATATATAAAATGCCTAATGCAGAGCTCCCAAATGATTCCCTTTCGCCCCTAAAGTTCCCTTTTTAGAAAAAGGTCCCATTTGGTCCACTTCGTTCTTTTTTGGTGACGAAAAGAAAAAGAAAAATTCAAAAAATTTACTAATGTGGAAAATCGCCGCAAATTGTAAAAAACTCTAAAAATCGTAGAAGACAAAATTTACAACAGTGGGCTTGTATAGTATAGAATCATAACCGAAATTCTTTTATGAATGTCAAAAGATAGCCACGGAATGCAAAAAAACGTTAAACTCAATGAAAATTGCATTAAAAATCACTATAAATTCAAAAATCACAAAGGACAAAATTTACTACATTAAACTATCAGAAGATTGAAACCGGTGACAAAAAATTGCCTAAAAACTAAAAAATTCAAAAATGTATAAAAAATTAGCAAAAAATTCAAAAATTACGGTACAAATTCTGAGACAAATTTATTGAAAAGAGGACAAAATATAGAGGAGAAGGTCCAAATACCGGCTAGGGTCCAAATACCGGCTACTAGGTGTTCTGAGAACTGAGCGCAGCGCAGCCTATCGATGATAGGCAGAGTTTGTAAGTTTAATTGAGAGAAGAAAGTTACGAAAAGTACGTTGCTGAAATCTGTGTCATTTACAAATAGTAAAGGCAAAAGTGTCGAATCTACGCAATCTGGTACATCAAAAGTTTTTCAGATACGTGTTTCTCATTTTTTTTTTTTAATATACTGATCGTATATTGGCTTGAATTGTTGATTAAGTTATTTTCTAGACATATTTAGCTCTCAATTGCTACGCGCACAGTATTGGGGTTTTATTATATGAATGAGTAATACCGGTTTTAACTTAAACATAGCAGTGGTCCGAATACCGGCTACCTAGTTTGGTCTAAATACCAGCTAGCTGGTATTTGGACCTCTCTCGGTTGCTCTGCTTGAAGGGGAGGAAAATAAATTAATTTAAATAGTTCCATAATTAATAAATTAATTTAAATGGATCAGAAATAGTCCTCATTCCATTTCGCAATATGGAAAAAGCAACCATGGCCGCAGGGCCGAAACTAAGGGGGGGGGGGCAGAGGGGGCATGTGCCCCGGACGCCAGAATGAAGGGGCGCCAAATGAAGGAATATACCTTTGGAATGGACATTTTCTTCTGATGGACTGATGGAAAAAAATTATGGCCATTTTTTTTCTTCCCATTCTGACCAGAAAATCAGAGTTCTAACTTTTTACGACTGCTCTTTCATCTTCACCTAACACTTCATTTATAATGGCTGTTTCATAATAATAGTAGCCATCAGTCCATCAGAAGAAAATAACTCCGTTAAAGTGGAAACTCTGTTAAGCAGGACTCCTATAATTGGTACTTGACTGTATATTTCACTTTAAAAATGATCTTTAGAATATTTTTGTTGGTGTTGAGAGGGGAGTCATGACCCCCGTGACCTCCCTCTTGGATCCGCCATTGTAGATTACGTAGTTCATCAGTATTACATATTTTAAATTTTAAAATAAGTCGGCTATTAGAAAATTAGTAAAATTCCCTTTGTAAAATATTTTTCGGAAGAGGGGGGGGGGGGGGGCGGCCAAAATCCATACTTGCCCCGGGTGCAAAAAAGGCTAGTTTTGGCCCTGCATGGCCGTAATTCTTCAGGACCGACACTGGTTACCGGGATCACTTTCCAAAAAAGAGCTGTTGGACACTACAAAATTGCCTGTAATAAATGTGAATGAAAGAAAAAAAATGACGGAGTAAACCTGGCGAAAGAGGCAGACATTTGATTTTAACCCTCTCGCTGCGAAACAAAAGATTTCCTTGGGCATCATAAAAGTAGCAAAATTTGCGCAACCCAAGATTTCCTCGGGGATGCATTTTTCGCGTCTAATTAACCCTCCTTGATTATTCCCACCAGTTATTTTTTTATTGTAAATTATGCCTTATTTAATCGGAGCATTTTTCCGGTTAAATTAGACAAAAACTTTTGTTTTGAAAAACCGGTGAACAAAGAATAAAAATTCTTAAAAGACGCTCGTCGCGAAGGGGTTAAATACGCAATTTTTGAAGCTATTTGATAAAACAATTAGGCAGCGAGAGGGCTAAAAAAGTGAAAAGGGAAAATATCCAACAGAGGAAGATGATAAATTTGAGTATTCTACATGGGTGCTTTCTCTGTGGACAAGAATGGGGGAGGGGATTCTGGGTTCAATGTTAAGAATGCAATATGTGGGTTGATAGGGACTATACCGACGCAGAGAGTGATATTATGCTTTTGATTTTTTCAGATAAAATAATTCTCATTTCAATCAGCAAGCTTTTTTTTTTTTTTTTTTGTTTTACACGTAACATAAACACAGAAACATAATGGGAAGAAGACTGTGAGAGATAGTCGTAAAAAATTTTAGAAATTTGAAAAAAATACTTGTTTATTAAAAATTGCATATTTTTTCTATGCATAAGAAATGTTATTAATCAATACAATTTATTAAAATAATATTCTTATTGCTTAATAATTGTCATTAGCTCTATTTGTGTGATCCTTTGGAAAAAAAAATTAGGTAGCCGGTATTTAGACTCCATTTTAAAAACTCAAAATTTGAAGACTTTCGGAATTTTGCTTCTTATAAACAGAAAACGCCTTTTAAACTGATTTTTTTTTCTCTAAACGGGTGTAAGACGCGTCAAGGTACCCTGCTGTCACTTTTTATTTTATTAATTTTGAAAATTCTATGATCTAGATTGAAAACAAAAGTGGTAGCCGGTATTTGGACCTTTTCCTCTATTAAACTGAGATTAGAACAGGCAAAAAAACTCTAAAAATCGCATAAAAAATTGTGGAAGATTCAATAATCACTGTGCGAATTCCGAATGAACTTTACTGAAAAGAGGACAACATTTACTATAATGGAACTAAAAAAATTAAACAGGATTCCTTTTACTAGCGTGGAAAAATCGCTCAAAATTCATAAAAATAACAAAAGACAAAATTTACTAAAGTAGGCTATAACAATGTCACCGGAATTTTTTCACAAATGTGATAATGCGGTGCGGAATAAATAAATAAATAAATAAACAATAATAATAATAATAAAACCGGTAAAAATTACAATTTGAGGACGCAACCGCGAAAAGACAAAATTATTACATTAGGGCTAAGTGTTCGCAATCAAATTCCTTTTTCGAATGTCGTAAAATTGAAACGAAACGCGAAAAATGTTGAAATTCGCATAAAAAATTAGCCAAAAATAAATCGCGGTACAAATTCTGAATAAACTTTATTGAAAAAGTTGAAAAGAGGAAAAAATGTACGACTGAAAAATTTAAACTTAATTCCTTTTATTAATATGAAAAAAAAATCACCGCAAAGAGAAAAAAAAAAAAAAAAAAAAAAAGCTAAAAAATTAAATTAAAAAAAATCCGAAAACTGGCTTCGAAGTGCATAATTTTCGGCATAGATGTACATTGCTTCCATTTTGTAGCTGAAAGAATCATGGCGTTTGGGAAATATTTTTTAATATCCCTGTAAACGAACGATAAATGCTATTTCCGATTAGGAATATGTAACGAATTTTAAATGTCATTTCTTTATACTATTTAAAATATTGTAACTTCGTTAATGTCTATTTCAAGCAATTTCTGCCAATAAAGCGTAATATGAAAGAACTCGCTTTTTGTTTTCGCATAAACGATATACTGATGCTATACACATCATTTACAATAATGATATAACTACATTGAACCTCAAAAATATACATAAAATTTTGCTGCAATCCAAGCAAACATATAGAAGTTAAAATGTGAATAGGCGAACCAGCACAGTAAACACTATTCAACTTTGTTGAAAAGTATTAAAAAACAATACCTTATTTCTAAAAATGTTAATTTATTGGTGTATTCATTAAATAATAATAATAATAATAAGTTTGGAAAGTCTGCGTCCTCCTGCGTCTCTAGCGTCCCCCTTGAAAATATAAAGTAAGGGGACGCTCGAGATAAAATAAAAAAGTGAGGGGACGCCGTCCCCCACGCGTCCCCCTCGACTACACCACTGATTTTAATTTGCTATCATGATAAATCAGGTATACAAATTATAAAATTCCATTCTTCTATCACACAATGCGCATGATAAAACCTATAGTCATAAGTACTATGAAATAAAATCCATATATTAAGAGAGTTCATCAGTTTTCTATTCTATAACAAAGATACCTTCTATTCCAAGAATTTTTACATCTATTTTATTATTGTTTTCTTCAGATTTATTCGATTTAACCACATAGGGATGAGCGACCAGTATTCGTGCCGCGTAAGGTGCTCAGAATCGGGGATTATTCTCACCAGTAAATTTTTATCATAAATTTTGCCTTATTTAATCTGAGCATTTTCCCCGATTCAATTAGGCAAAAATTTCTGTTTTAAAAATCCGATGATTAAAGATTAAAAATTCTGTAAAAGACGCTCGTCCCCAAGGGGTTAAACCTAGTACTCTTAAGAAATTATTCTTTACAGTCTGATTATTATATCCCATGATCCAGTTTAATACCAACGAATTAAAACTCTATTTATGATACGGAAAGTATTTGCAATGTATTAAAAGACAAATTTTAATACAATTGTTGCATGCAACATTACAGCCACATAAACTATTTTTTAATTTTGGTTTCAGTTTTTATTAATGTAAATATATTAGATATAAACCTAGATCTATTGTTTTGTCAAATATATGGTGTAAGTTTTATTTGTTTAGATTAAAATATATTTTTGAATGTAATTTAAATGTAATATTTTTCATGTAATCTAAAACATTAAGTCTATGCTTATAATTTCTAATCTAGTTATATGACCGGCAACTCAAAACTGAAATTATAATTTAATTTTAGTGGCTGTACGGTTATGTGCAACAGTTGAATTAAAATTGATTTTTTAAGTATTTTTAATTAATATTTTCGGTTATAAATAGAGCTTTTGTTCATTGATATTAAAATGGATCATGGAATATAATAATCAGAATGTAAATAATAATTTCTGATGAGTCAGTTTAAATCAAATAAAGCTGAAGAAAAATATGATACATGAAATAATGGTAAAAAAAAAAAAAATCTTGCAATTAAAGATACCGGACTCCCTTAAAGGAAAATGTGAGGGCATGAAAAGGAATATTTCGGAAAATGTATTTTAAAATGCTCTACAGAAATAAGGAGTAATATAAAAATTTGTACATGGTTTTTAGACTGAAAACCTAAACATTATTAATTTATTTTAATCATTTATATGACTTATTTTTAAAACTCGAAAAAAAGTATAATTGGTATAACGCCGCAGTCATATAACTGCTAAGTATTTAATGTATGTATTTGATTAATTGTTATTAAAATGTCACTGATTTATGTATGTGTATTTTTTTAAAGCTCCTGTGTTTACTTATTTGTCCTATTACAAAAAAGATAATATTTAAAATGTCTTTTGAAAAAATATTTTTTTTCAGTCAATGGAGCTGATGCAGGTTCTGGAAACTTAGAAATTCTAGTTAATGGTGGACATGTTACCAGCAATGTTAAGAGTTTGGGAAACCATTGTTTTTTGGCTTCTTTTATACCACACACCGCTACAACTCATACAATTGAAATGAAATTCAATGGGCACCCTGTTCCAGGTAACTATAAACCTGAATTTACAGACTATAAATATATTTCCGTACTCGAATTAGATTTTCCTCCATAAAATATTTAAATATCCCCCCCTTCGCCCAAAAAAATTATCCGTTAAAGTACCAAAGATTTTTACTAAGCAAAATACTTGGCGAAGAACAGATTTAGGTGAGATATACAAAAAGTCTTGTAACAGTTGGTCAAAATAAATTTAAACTATTTGTTCATATATTCATTTACACCAACTGATATGACGACAAAAAATAACTGAAAATTAACCGTGGTGTAACTTGATAGCTAGGTTAGCATTTTTACTTTTTTAAATGCTTCTTTGAAATATTTGTGTGTATTTACTATCGACTTTATTTTAGCAATAAAATTTACAATTGCCTTAAAACAAATGTAAACGATCCTTAATTTCATCTTTCCTTATATCCATAATTGTGTTGATTCGTAACATTATTTACTCAGCAATAACATGTATGTTTCAAATTCCCTTTGTGAATGGAGAGACCAACTGAAATTTAATACGTTGATTGCAAAATGAAGTTGTAAAATTGTATACTGGTAGGTATGTTGGATGACTGAAATTTAGTATGTTGATTGGAAAATGAAGCTGTAAAATTGTATACTAGTACATATGTTGGATGTACATTTCTTCATATTCGTTGATTTCGTTACTTTTTAATAAGTAGGAAAACTCGCACTTCACTTAAAAATGCTAATAATTCAGGTCTTCGAACTGTAATATTTTCCACCAGTAATCATTCCAGCTAAATTTAAATGAAACATTTTGTTTCTGCTCCGGTTTTCATTCCATTAACCCTAGGATTACACACTATCTGCACATAATGAGAGATGCATTCTGTAATTCAGTTCAACCCAAGATGTTAAATGACTATAGTTTGAATAATTTTTGTCATTTTTAGATGTTATTATTATTATTTTTTTTTTATCACATGCAAAAACCCTGAAAAAGAAAAGGATTATATATTTGTATTAAATAAAATGATAGTTTTTCTTTGTAAAGGAAAAAATGTAATTGAAAAATCTAAACATTTTTTATCACTTTGGAACTGTAATAGGACAAATATATAAAATTTAGTGTACGTATATACTATATATATTTTAATTTTAAATTATTTTAATAAATACTATAAAAATGCAAGAAAGATAGGCCGGCAAAAAATTTAAAGGATAAAGTAACTTTCGCAAATACTAAAAAGCATAATTAAAATAAAATATCTGCATAACAACGAGTCTTGTGTTTAATAATGGAAAAATTATTAGTATATAACCATTGTAGTGTAAAAATAATATTTTATTATAAGCGAAAATTGTTCAGTCATACCTACATGAAAAAAATCTAATATATTGCTATTAATGCACAAGCAGTACATTGCATAAATAGATAATCTTGACAACATGATCTTTTGCATTTATATCAAGCTTATTTCATTTTTTTAATCTTTTTTAAGACAGCAATAATCAGAATGTCTTTGCTTGTATAATAAATACATGCGGCAACAGCTCTTGAACTTCTTGGTCCATTTGCTTTTTTAGCCCAATGTATAATTTTGTCAGCTTAATTAAATATATTTTTACTGTTCGAAATTTGATTTGTACTCCATATGTCTTCATCTAATCCCTCTAATTTTTCCTTGATATTATTTTTCCAGTCACTCGACAAATCATTTGGTTGTTCTGGTTAATCTTCATGTACTAACATTTTTTTGTCATATTTCTTACCTATGATCAAGTTACTCTGATTTTTATGGTTTCAACTAATGTTTTTTTTTTTTTTTTTTTTTTTTTTTTTTTTTTAATATGTGTATTTAATATAATATGATTTCTAACAAAAATATACAAAAACATTCCAAAAATTACATTAAAAGATTGTGATCAACATTTACATTAACTGTACACTGGGCTTAGGGATACCACAAGGTCTCTGACAAAGCAAATTGTACAGAACTAAATGCACGATTTATGCATTTTAGGTCACAAATTTTTCCTCCAAAATTTTTTATTCTAATACAATTTAAATAAATATGCTCTCCGCAAAAACAACAAAATGGCAGGCTTGTGAAAATTATCTGGGGAGTGGAATGCCCCAGTCACTTAGGGTTAAAGATAACTGTTCTCTGTTCAGTTCAGGTTTTGAACCATCATAAAAAAAAATTTTCGGTTTGATTTGGATCTAATTTAATTAAAATAAAAAAAAATGCGTAGTTAAGCTAATACAAGATATCATCATGCGAAGTTATCAAATTGTTAATTTCCTTTTTGCTCTGGATCTTTTACAATTTTACAAAATTTTTGTTTTAAAACGAAAGGTTAAACATTCATTTTAAATTAATTTCTTTTTAAAACTTAATAACAGTCCTGCATCCTGTTCTAAAAGCATTTCTATTGTGAAATTAGAGGGGAACCGTTGTTAAAATTAGAAATGATTTTCAATTTGGCGTTCTGGGAACATGCATTCACTGTTAATTATTTAATTAAAAATATTTTCATAATTCGCATTTTATTTAGTGCACATATACATAATTTATTTAATTTTTGACATAGCTTGAAAAAAAAATAGTTGTTTGACACTTTTCTGTAATTGAAATGAGGATTCTCGCCACAGTTTGTCCAGTGGTATCCAAACACCTTGTATGTAGAATAAATATATATTTGTTTAATGCATTATAATTTAACTAAATAAAAAATATGCATATTTTTAGTATACATTTTATAAACTTGAGTATCTTTTCATTCAAAGGGTGATAATTTTAGACAGGTTTATTCTTTTGATATTTCACTATAATTTTATTTTATTTTATGAACAATCGGTACATATTTTAGTATTTTCTTTTACAATATATATATGTGTGTGTGTGTATTTCAATCTAGGCTCAAGATGGAAATGCGAAGTTAGTGACCCAAGTAGTAAATTATCAATGAATGGAGATTCTCTGAAATCCTTTAGTGTTAGACAAACAGCATCACTTGAAGTAACGGCAGTTGGATGTAAGAAAGAACAAATTAAAGTCAATATCATCGGTAAGATAAAGTTTCTAATTATTTTTATTATTTTAGAGTTATTTTTATTGACTTGAGTGGCATATTAAATTTGAGTTACTAGGTACTTACTGCCATTAAACTATAAAATTTAGCTGTACTTTTTTGCTTTTCTCTCATTTTAAATGAATGTTTGTTAAATGCTTAATACCCTTCTCTTCCATCTTGGCAAAAAATCACTTGCGACGTGGAGGACCTTTTACACACTGTTATAACACTGTTAATCAATAAACACTGTTATAACACTGAAGAGCATGTTTTTAAATTTCTTTCTATGTTGGTACCTTGAACTCATTCCTCAATTTTACTTTCCTCTTTAACCCTTTGAGGGGCCGGTGATATATTATTTATACCACTTCATTTTAATTTCAAACTTCCAAATGGCACCAAGAATTTTTAGATATATTTTGCTTGTATAACACATGTGAAGAACAGAATGTAGTTTGAAATCTATTTTTTCGTAAATTCTGATGATGTTCAACCATTTCAATCTTAGACGAATTAGGAGGCAGCGAAATTAGGAACTCCTGAAATGGTAAAATGACTTGTGTGCTTAAGGTAATTAAAAATTTTTAATCATGATATATTAGCAGAAAAATCTCGATGATTTTATTAATAAATGTTACTCAATTTTTTATGCAAAACATCATAGCATATATTTTAGATACCTTTTGCCAATAACATTGTTCATCATAATTTAGAACTTGTTCTTAAATGGACTTAAGCTTTGACTAACAAGGAGAGGGCCAACCTTGTTAATCACAGATTTTGATATTATTTTAATGTATGTTGTAGGGTAGAGACCCTTAGTCTCAGGTTCAATGGATTTTATCCAATGCTCTTTAGTTCTTAAGAAACTGGGGGGTCTAATAGTAGTAATCAACTTAAATACTTACTTTGTAACAAAAAGGGTAAGTTGGTCGTAGCTCAGTTATTACGGCGTTTGCTGGCTTATCTGCAGCCCTAGGTTCGGTACCCAAATGTGCTGCATTTGTTTTTCTCATTTTTTGCTTTATAAATATACTTGTAATTATGATTTAATAATTTTAATTAAAAATTTTAATATCATACATTAATTATAATGTTAACAAACTTAAATTTATCATTTTTTATTTTTAAACTATTATTTCTCATCCTTTAAAGGGGTTTAAAAAGAAATTGGATCTATTATTGAATGATGAAAATTCCAAAATCATGACAAAACCTGTTGTGGCACCATCTAGTTATGATAAAATGAAAGAATATTCAAATAAAATAAATATAAAGGCAGAAAGAAGATAAAGGGGAAAGCAAAATAATTGAAAGTGCAAGCATATGTATTACAAATTTAAAAATCTTTAATATGCAAAAAATCGGTTGTAATTTAATTCTGATGCTAATTTTTAATATAATTATGCTTGTTACTTTAAAAACAGAATAATAGTATTATCACATTGACTTCCTTTGTTAAAGCAATACATAAATGATGTTTCTTTAAAATCACGAATTGACACAATTGCTCAATATCATTGCATCGATAAAGAATATATGAAATACATTTTAAAAGTGATTTTTGAAAAAAAACAACAGTTTTATGATGTTTTATACAACTATTTAGTTAAAAGTAAAAAATTAAATACTTTAAAATTATAAATTTTAATTGACAATGATATTATTAAGTTATAATTACAAATATATTTATAAAACAAAAAAATGAAAAAAACAAATGTAGTGCATCCCGGTATCGAACCCGGACCCGTGGATCAGCCGGCAAATGCCATACCAACTCAGCTACGACCAACCTGTCCTTTTAGTTACAAAGTAAGTATTTAAGTTGTGTACTACTATTACCCCCCCCCCCCCCCCCCCCGGTTTCTCAAGAACTAAGGAGCGTTGGATAAAATCCATTGAACCTGAGACTATAAAGTCTCTACCCTACAACACATATTAAAATAATCAAAATCTGTGATTAACAAGGTTGGCCCTCTCCTTGTAAGTCTCAATCTAATAATGACATTGGCAGAAGATTGGTATCCAACTAGATTATAGAAACATTGATATCGAACTGTCAGTATTTTCATTTAGTCACAATATAGAGTTTTTTCGTCACTAGAAACTCCTTGTCACAGCTTTTTTTCTCGAAATGTCTGAAAAATTAAAATGTTGTTTTTAAGGGAAATTTTAAACCACAAGAGATGAACTTTGAACTAATATTCGAAGGCTCGGTAGGGTAATTTAAGTATAATGTGTGTAATTTGAGGATGGATATGTAAATGATTATCTCTGTGGTTATTTAAAATCTTTTCCCATTGAAATAGTGGGAAAATGGTATAAACCTATGGTACAAATGGAATAACAATTTATGCTAAGATTACCCACAGAATAGCCAAATTACCCGACCAACCCTATATTTAGAAAATAAAACATATTGTTTTAACTTTTTCAAGAATCGTTCATTGAGATTTAACAAAAAATTTCTAACGAAATTCCTTTCTGAGAAAATTTTAACTGTTTTAGTTTTTAATATATACATTTTTTAATTTCATAATAATGTAGCTTTAGCATTGTTAGAAATATTATGTTTATGTCATCAGTATTCAACTATTTCATATTTAAACGACTTCTTTTGTTTCCTGTAGGGCCAGGAAAAAATATCATACATCCTACAGTAACAGAAATTAGTCCAGGACAATTTCGAGTTGAATTCAATGCTTTTGAAGTTGGTAAGTTTTAGTTCTTGATAAAGGAGGCAAGAGCCAGTTTTCGCAATATGTATATATATTTTTTTTTTCATATTTGAAAGTATTCAATTTTTGTATCCTAAAATTAATTTCGCATCTTCGTAGTTTTCTCTCTAATTTCTATCTAGAAGTATCTAGAATTATGTATATTATCGGAATGTTTTTGCAATGTAACGTTATTTATATGTAATAGAAGTGCACTGAAATAAGGAATTTCTATGCTTTTTTTTTTATCAAGATAAAAACTGAGTGAATTTCGTTTACTGAGAAAGGCACTACTTTAACTTAGCGCTTTAAAAAATATGTATAACACTTACACAATCATTAAGTATGATGCTATCACATTTGAAACTTGATATTATTTTTCAAATAAGATTTATTTAGTTGCTCTATCATGCTTAAATAACTGAAGGTTTTTGAAATCGCTCTATATTTGTAGAATTAGTTTTATGGTTTTCTAATAGAATACACAAATTATTTTAAAGGAATTTTTATGAAATTATTTTTTTTACTAAAAATGTTTATTAGTATAATTTAATAAAATTTACAAATTAGTCTATACGTATATATAAAAATAAAGTGTGTCAGTGATTTTCTGAAAAAATACCTATTTCTACGTTCATTCGATTATTTAGATGATGTTTAATCAAAAATGACACTACAGCAATATATTTTATTTTGAGCAAAACCACGCTATCTAAAATATACTAATTGGCTGTGGACCTAATTATAGAAAATCTATAAATGATAATAATTTTATGATGATACGACTTTTAGCTTACAACTTACTGATTTTGATTTTAAAATTGGATTAGTTAGCATAAAAAGGTATTATTCCATAATTGTGCTTACGACCAATGTTGGCATCAAAAATAAGCAATAAAATGATAACTTAAGATATCATTAATGAATGATGCACGATGTCATTGCTCAGAATGTAATTTTAAAATTAATTTTCTTATGAGTAAGATTTTTGTTGTTGTTTGAAGATAAGTTGAAAGATTCAGAATGTCATGAATGTATTCCATTCACGAATGTTATCCTTCAGTAACATGTTTAGATATAATTTAGAAAATAGGCAAAGAGAATCTTTTGAATGAAAAAAATGCCCAAAGTGCAATAGAGAATCTAAAAAAGAATGCAACGTTAATGGCATTCTTCAACTCATGCAAGAATGCTGATGATTTCACAAGAACATTATTATATGAAGAGGTACCATCTTATTATACATACAACAAAAAATTGTCGATGTAGGGATACTGTTCATCCAGCCAATATATGCTAATCACGTGACTTCGGAGTGTGATAAAGGTTATAAATTATTTCTTTATGAAACAATGTGATTGAAGTTACTATTTTAATGGCGTTTGGCAAAGGTAATAGTCTTCTTATATCAAAAATACCTATTATTCCAAGTAATTATCAGTTTCAGTTCAAAAGATTTCAGTTTGTAATTAGTAGCTATTTAGCAGTGATAATCAGTAAGTTTCATGGGAATACTTTAAGACAAGCTGGGGTTGACCTTAGTAAAATTTCTTTTATTCATGGACAATATTTCGCTTTCTCTTAAGTTAGTTATTCTACGGATATTGCTATTTTGGTTTTAAAAAATATTAATTTATAGAACACAGTACTAGAAATATTCTAATGTAAAAAATAAAAGAAGAAAATTAATACATCCATCTATTAAATTCATTTATGTATTTTTATTTATGTAAATGATTGAGCATTAAAAAGTTTATTTGAAATAAAATTTTTTGAATATTGAACATGTATTGAAAAAATATTGATAATTTTGACATTAAAATAATAGTTATTTTTCATTTAAAGAAAGATTTTATGTTACCTTCCAAAGGAAAAAAAAACAAACAGAAATTATCATTTTAATTAAATAAAAAGCAACTTTAAACATGCCAATGTAAGTGTGACAGGGTTTGATAGTCATTTATAAAGATGTGATTCCTTTAAAAAAGAAATATATGAAATTTTCAAAACAAAGTTTATTTTATAACACTTTTTTTGTGCTCAATTAATCTCAATTATTACACTTCTTAAATATTTTATTCACAGGAAGTTATTCGATGGACATTACTGCTGATGGACGTCAAATACCTGGATGTCCATTCATTGCAAAGGCTTATTCAGCTTCACAAATTCATTTGCTTGATGTTGTCCAAACGTGTCTTGTTGGTAATAATTATCAGTTTCAAGGTATGTGCATAATATAAAATATTTCAAAGTATATTTAGGTTTCATACACCATTTAATGATATTATTTCATTCATTAGATAATTCAAGAATTGAATTTTTTCTTTTGCAGTATTATTCTTAATAATAAGCTACTCAAGTAGCAAGTCAACATACAAAGTAAAATAAAAAGCTTATCTTCTATTTGTTAATTTATTGATGACTGAAAGTTGAATGCTTTTAACTTATATATAGCTTTTAAATAGAATATTTGCAAGAAATAGCCAGAACATCATGGTATGCTAAGCATGAATTTTCCTAAATAATTTCATGAGCAAAATTTTAGCTTATGTGTTACTGCATGAGTTAGCTGGTGGTTTGAAATTGATGTAGCTTACACATTTATTTCTGCTTTATTTTCTATAGGTATAGTCACAAAAAGAGGTCCACATATATATTTTTATACTGCTTCAATTTTTTTAAAGACATCAAGACATGGTTTTCAAACACGCCTTGTTTGTTGGTAATGATTACCAATTTCAAGCTATACGCACTAAATTGTTTCAAAGGATATTTACATCTTATACATTATTTAATAATATTATTCATTAGTTATATTATCTAAAAACTGAATTTCCTTCTTTGTTGTATTATTATTATTAATAAGCCACTCGAACATGTCAACAAAATAGCAAAATATAAAGCTTAACCTCTATTTGCTAATATGTTTATGGCTAAAACTTGAATACTTTTAATTTATCTTTTTAATAATAACTTTTAAATATAAAACTACATCTATGAAACAGTGTTAAAGCATCATAAGCATTAATTTTACCAAATAATTTCGTGAATGTTTGCATGTTATGGCATGGTATGACATGTGTTAGCTGATTGTTAGATACTATGTTAATCTACACATTTATTTACTTCTTTTCACTTTGTATATAAACAGATTCATGTTCTTATTTTAATGCTACTTCCACTTATTTTTATTTAATTTTTAATGTAAAAGCATTTAGTGAATATTTTTAATTCTTTAAATATTATTATACAGTGGATGCCTCTCAAGCTGGGGAAGGTCAGCTTGAAATCTCAGTTAATGATGGAAAAGTGCCAAACCAAGTTCAAGTTCTCGGAAATGGACGATGTTTAGTCAGTTTTCGTCCAGAAACTTCAGGAATTCATATCATTGATATACGATTCAATGGTGAAAATGTGCCTGGTAATTATCTTCCAATTTATAATAGCTGTTATTGTTGAAATGGAAAGTTGGATTGAAAAACATATCTAATCATGTATAATTCAATTTTAGTCAACCAATTCTATTTATATTTATAATCTTTTTTTTTTAAGAATTTCTTAACTGTAATTTTTAAATGGTGCTCATTTTCTAATAATCTTCTTTGTATAGGCTATTCTTTAATAATGAAAATTCATATAATGGGTTTGCTGATATTATGCAGCTTTATAGATTAACTAGGGGGCTCTGTCACTCGTGCTCTTCAAGGGTAAATCTCAGCAAGCACGGATGTTGAAAATCTTTTTCCTAATTCATTTATTGCTAGAAACAAACCGTAATCTACCTCCAATACAAAAAAAAAATTAAATTCTTAGATTTAAGAGTGTTTTAAAAAATTTAAATTGTGTATGGACGGAAAGCATATATCTTTCCTTTGGCAGTTTTATGTTACAACTTATTTGATTGTTTAGTATCAGGAACTAATTGCTAATTTGCTGTTATTTCCATATTCATAATTCAATAATTCGTTTGCATTTGAAAAACGTTTAAATTCGAAGTAATCACCGTAAATGTCTTCAAATGTCTGTAAACGAACTATAAATATCTTCATCGCATAGTTTCAATGGAGAATATGCAGCAATAAAACTTAGTGGCATATACAAATTTCATATTTTCAAATAATATAATGGCGCTAAAATGCGTTTTAACCAATTTTCTCCCATAGACTGTAGTGTAATCGAATACTTTTGTGCGACCCTGTAAAATAACTGTAAATTCTATAAACTTCCTCTTCACATAGAACATGCTGTAGGTGGCTATAACAACATACAGTACAAAGTCTAAAGTTCGGGCACCCAAAGTTCGGAATTCTCCAAAGTTCGGACTTTCCAGCAGCAGTATTCAAGAAAGAAATGAAAAGCAAAATTGTTGAAAAAAAAATGTCTAGATAAACCGGAAGTCGGCAGCACAGACAATCATATCAGCGAGTTCACGGATGAAATTCTAGGATTAGTTAAATCTCGATTTGCTTATGAAAACGCAATCAGTCTGCCAAGTAATATCTTGGTGGAAAACACTTGAAAACCCAATTTTAGCAGCTGACTCATAGATTTACCATTGTGTTTTCCTGCACCAAAAGTTATGAAAATATGGATGGCTGGGCACAGGAAAACACAATGGTAAACCTACGAATCAATAGCTAAAATCGGGTTTTTAGGTGTTTTCACCAAGATATGATTTGACAGACCGATTGCATTTTAATATGCGAATCAAGATTTAACTAATCCTAGAATTTCATACGTGAACTCGATAAGGTGATTGTATGTGCTCCCGGTCTAAGAGCAAAGAAGCTTTTTTACTGGATATTAACTTATGTATATGTACAGAATAAAAGAAAAAATTCTTAATGATATACCTACGTTAATAAAGCAGCCCACATTAACTAAAATGTTCAATAGTTCAGAAAGTTACAATTTCTTCTTATATTGTTCCCGTAAGGCTGTTCTCAACTGCTCTTCTCAATAAGCGCAAAATGTTTTGTCGCATTTACAAATTCATTGTTTAACGGGAAGTCATAAAATTGAAAGGCCTGACTGAGAAGCAAATTGAGATTGAACTGTGTTTTCCATTTTTTGATAAATAAATTACCCATTGAGTTATAAGCGATTTTCTTCACGTGACAAAGACGTTTTTCACTCTTCCTTGTGCAGTTATTCTTCTTTTGCACTGGAATTCGGTTCAAAGCGCCTACTTTGACACTATTTTCTGAAAGGTCTATTGTGTTTGCAAGAAAACGTAAAACTCAGTTCGATTATATAGTTTCTGAACAACAACAGCTGCTAGTTTCATGCATCTCCGAACAAAAATAAAATAAAACTTATGTCATAAAGTTGCCATTTTGGATTTGAGAACATCCTTAAATAAATGTTTTTGTTTTACTTTTTATTTTGTTATGATTTACTTAATGAAAATGATTGTTTAATTTAGTATTAATAGTTGTTATGTGCAATTTTTAATATATGAACGTCATATTTTACCTTTTTATCTAGTTAATTTTCTTTTTCTTTTTATGGGAAAAGAAATGTTATTGATGACCCAAAATTCGGAAAAATCCGAAGTTCGGACTTGGTAAAGTCCCGAGGATCCCAGACTTTAGACTTTGTACTGTACTAAAATTACATTACCACATGCATTCTACAGACCCCTCATCTAAGTGTTTAAAAAACATTTCATAAAATAGTTACCTTAGGATTTATTTTATGTGCAGAGTAGATATTCCAATACATACCTTGCATTTTCTTTAAAATGTGTCTTTGAATGAAACTGATTGCGTATTCTGACTTTCTTTTTTCTCTTAACATCAAATTAATCTGGTGCAAGCAAATAAAAATTCATTCATTATTGGGTTTTGCAAAGTCGGTATATATGAAACAAATTGTTGTTTTTTATTTGTGAAAATCTCTCAAAATCTGTGTTCTTTAAACTTTTATAGTCTTCGATGGCAGCGTATAATTTTTTAAGTTATTATTCGAATACTTAACTTGTTTTCTCTTTAAACTGTTGTTTTGAATAAAATTGACAGGTGTGTATATTATGACCCTTTTTTCACAAATTAATCTGCTGCAGAGAAATAAAAATATATATATAATTTGGCTTTAGAAAAGTCATTATGTAAGAAATAATTTTAGTAATATTTTATTTGGTTCTTAAATTTGACCTAATATATTTTAAGATCTAGGTTCATTTTTCTTTTCTAAAAGTAGTTTTGGTTTTACAAGAAAATTATGAAAATATAAATAATTTTATTCTAACACTCTACCATCTCAGTACAAAATATCTATAACTATCAATTTATTGTTAGGAACTTATTTACTTGTAACCAGTAGTGGGATTCAAATAATTTAACAACCAGTTTTCTGTTCTTATGACATTTTCAAGTATAAAAAGAAAGGAAAATAGTGCATCACATGCATAGTATGAAGCACTTTCCAACATTATTTGAACTATGTTGCAAAACTGCTAATGCACTCACTGCTAAGCATTCCCATTTATACTTTTACTTTGGAAAGAAATACTTCTTTAAAGTAATCTGGAGAGGTGTTCTCATGATAGTAGAAGCTTGATTTCTGGATTTTTTAAAGTAAGAGTTGGCATTAAAATTTCCCAATAAAGTTGCTATTTTCTTTATTCGACCTGCCCGTCTTCTAACAGAGCATTTTAAAGTTGTAGTTGTAAAAATACAGAAGGTCCTTCACACTTTATGGAAACGATTTTCACAGTTTATTTCTGCACATAAATGCCAGATTTGTTGACAATTTAACTCTGTTGAATAGCCTTGTATCTTGTCAATGCTTTCTTACTTGAAATGCCCATCATAGTAGCTTTTATCTTAGAACAGTCATGTTAAATTTTTGAAACACCTCTTGAAAAACTTTCTAGAGTGTTTTCAATGTGCATAGATGACGTCTTCCTAACGCTCGCTAAACAAAACATGACTTTGTTTGTATAGCTGTAGCAAAAAAACTAAAATTTGTTTTTTTAACAATTAATGGAAAAAATCCCAATGGAATGGGTTCGGGAATGCAAAGAAAAGTTTCTTAAATTATTCATGATTGCTGCTGAATTTTGTTATGAAAGCAAATTAAAGCTAAAAAAAAATATCAAATAAAGCTAAGGTAAATTCACTTTATTATCAAAAAAAGTTTTTTAGAACCCATTTTCAAAGAAGAAATTTCAGCTTTATATGTTCGAGTAAAAGGTCCATATAAAGCCGAGCTTGAATGATGATATGAACAAAGTCTTCAGTAACTCTATGTAGCAAATACAGAATCACAAACGGAAATGAACTGTGTCCTATTTGAATATACACATATAAAATCACCTGACGCCCACTCCTCCATGAACTTTTCTGCATTTATATTCTTAAAGTGAGCGTTAGAAACAGTGGCGTACCCAGGATTTTATTTCGGGGGGGGGGGGGGTGACTTAAATTTCCATAATGTTCTAAATCTTATGAAACACGTTGAATTGTGTTATAAACAGATATCATTTTTGCCAATAAGCAGGGCCAGCCCAAGGACATTTTGGCGCCCATGCGAGCACCCCTCGCCCCCCCCCCCCCCATATACAAGAAAATTTGCTTGACTTATGATCTTAATTTTTTTAAATACTCCTAATTTTTGTACATACTATTGCTAATTATTTAAGATATTAATTTAAAGTGTTTCAAAAACAGATAAAAGTTTCTAAATTTAATCCCATCTTTGAGTTTGTATTTGGTAAATTGTAAAATCAAGTCTCATAAGGGAAATTTCAATTTTACAGTAATTATCAATGTTAATGTGTAACATTGCGATACAAAAGTAAAATACAAGGCTCAACACATGATATTGGACGAAAATAACAATAATAAGTTAATTAATTAAAATAAAAAACATTTTTAGAAGAATACTGTTTGGGATAGAATACTACAATTAAAGAAGCAGAACTACTAGTAAATAGCAATTATAATAGATGAAAACTGTATTCTTGTCTCGTTATTTAGTACATAAAAAGTCCGAATAAATTTCATATTTAAATATCGATTTTCATGGACTCGCTTTTCATGGTGAAATATTCGAAAAAATGGAAAATCCTGTTTTCTCTTCAGCTAATTCCGAAAACATATATCTTTAGTCTTTCTTTTCATTTTTTGAAGGTTTCTCTTTCTCTGTGATGATGTTTACCAAAAGAAAAAAAACTAGTAAAATTTATTTTTACCTAAATTAATTGAACGCAAAGAAAAACTATTTTTAAGAATAAGAAGTGTGTTTATATTAATAAGGAATAAGCTTAACAAAAAATGTGCCCCCCCCCCAAAAAAAAAAAATGTTCATCGAAACATCATTAAAAAAAATCAACAGAGAAGACACTATAGGTAAAAAAAAGTTATTTAATGATGAATGTATTAAATGAAAGATTTTCTCAAGACGATTACAAAATAAAATTTATATGCAGATAAATTATTATTTTTATTATTATTATTTTTTTTTTTTTTAAATAGGCTCCAGTTTCACAATTCTGCACTACTAAGCTTATGCATTGAGTTCTTGGCTCCAGTTAATGAGAAATCAATTTAAAGTTAATTCGACTATCAACTTCTGCTTACTAGATTTACAAATAATAAAGTGCATGTTATGGGCACCGGTCGGAATGTGTGTGGGGGGGGGAGGGGGGGGGGGCAAGGAAAGACCTTTGCTCCACCCTTTTGAAAAAAATTCGTCAGATGATTTAAAATAAAAAGGGGAGGGTAAAATTTACTTTTTCACTTAATTTTAAATAATCAATCACTAAAAGAAAAGTTGCGCTTGGGCATAAGTCTGTATATATAATGACTAGTCGGATGTGCCAATCCCAATACTTACTTCTATCTCATACGTCTTAATACTTCAAAATTTGCTATCACAGTGACAAAAATAAATGACAGTCTATACCCATCATGAGGATTCTAAAGATATGGAATTCTGTGCATTAGTTCTTGAGATATGGCTATCGCTAAAATCATACAAATGCCACAAAACGTGGCATATCAGCGCCATCTCTTGGGTGATTTACACTAATACCTAATCAGCAACAACTTATGTCAACGTCTAACTAACTGAACCTGAAGTTTGATGAAAATCCGTGCATTAGTTTTTGAGATAGAGCTATTGCGGAAATCGTGAAAAATGCAACATAGCAGCGCCAGCTGTTGGGCGATTTACACCAAAAACTAATAAGCATCAATTTATGTCAGGGGCTAATTGAATATAACTTTTCATTAAATTCTGTGCATTAGTTCTTGAAATAGAGCGTCCACAAAATTTGTGTCACATAAAGATAGAGTCTGGGACTCACAGACAGACTTTTTGTAAAAAACATGTTTTTCGGAATTTCCGACTCATAAAACGTGGAAATCCGTCGAAAACTGGAAGTCGAAAATACTCACGAATCCAATGCTTTCTTGTAAAGGTAGAAGAAAGTAAAAAGGCACAATATTATCCCAAAGAAACCTTGCCCCTAAGTAGATTTCGCTCTTCCAGTACTTAAGGTGCAAATTATTTCACAAAATAATGAAGAATCTCAGTAATATTGAACAGAATTTCCTTTCGGTTTAGACAAAGTTTAACTCCGTATCAAATACATAATCTGATTCCAAAAACTCTTTTTTTTTTAAATTTAGTTAAATTTCCAGCAATTTTTTTTTTAAATTAACAATATTTGCTTTAAATTTCAGTGATTTTAATTCCAGTATTGCGAAATATTTATTGTGTAATGAGCCAAAGACTATATTCCACTAATAAATAATCCCTAATGATGAATGAATCAGTGCGTCATTATAACGCAATTATATATTTTTCCAACTTTATTTTTTACTGGCTTTCCGCTCAGTGATCCCTTTCAGATCATGTTTCGGAAAACCAGGACAATATATAAATTCAATGAATATAGCATGGGCGCTGGCTGAACGAAATTCCTGAAGAGGGAATATTTTGGAACAAATGTTTGCCTGTAGTAAAAACAGAAATAGTTTAATTTTTTTTGCACCAGGGGAGCTCCGACCCCCACCCCCTCCGTTTAAGATGATAAATATTGGAATAATTAAACACAAAAAGAATTGTACTGTTGGTCGAAAATTTTCCCCAGTGTGGGGGCTTGCGCCGGAGGGGCGCTACCTTCCACGATATGTGCCTGAAAGAAACACTGGTTTCGATCAGAGTCTGATTATCGCAATGGCAAAAGAGGCAGCTGCCCAGGCTCTCAACTCTAAAATACCTTCCCCACCCCAAACTACAAAATCTTTTTTTTTTTTTTTTTTTTTTTTAATAAGAAATTGTGGCTAAAAGCATTACAGGGGGTCCCATCTGAATCTTTGCCCTACGCACCAAGGCGCCATATAGGTTTAGTCGGGCTCTTGTTCTGCCATTTTCCGTTTAGGGTGCAACTTCCTTCGTAATTTCAAGAACTGACAACTTTCAAATACTACAGTATGCTTTGTAACTTTAAATATTCTACTATGTTTCGCATTCTCATAAACATTACTCATTTAAACGAAATAAATAAATTAATCAAGCTACTTGAAAATTGTTTGGTTTGATTCATTTCTTACAGCAGTTTAATAAAATAATTTTAGAGAACGACCGAGTTGTATTGTTTCGATACTGCGGTCATTTTAATAAGAATTATATACATACTTATTTTTGGTTACATGCCCTTTTTTCATTTTTGTCAAAATTTCTGACACTAACATTATTGACTATTAGCAAAAGAAGATGAGCTCACATCCAGAAGACACTGCTAGATGCTACAAGAAAAATCTTTTCAAAGACGAGAGTTTTTTTATTTTAAAATTTCTGCGCCTTCAAGCTCCTAATGGTTTCGGATTTCCAGTCATCTGGGGGTCAGTCTCAGATTCCTTGTGGGATCAGAAGACTCTTGAATAATGCGTTTAAATAGCCGGAAGTGATAGCACCATAAACCTTTCAAAGTCGAAATTAATTAGCGCCCTGCAAGGGAAGCAGATTTGAATCAAGTGCTTCCTGGGGCTCGTGATTTTGTTTCTTTTCTCAGTATGACGAAGCAGTTTAAGCCTGAACAGCTTTAAGACACTTCTATTCATATAAAGGACAGAAACTGCTGTCTACATGCAAAAATTCAGCGCCCTCGAATTCTTTTTTAAACACAACAGAGAATCCTTTCTCGAGCCAGCCCCAGCCTAACTACAGGAAATGTAAAAGAAAAAAAATCGCAGAATGTAAAATAATTTTTATCGGTGCTCTCGTAGGCTAGGCGCCCTTTCATCTGTTTGGCGCCCCGTGCGGTGGCACACTTCGCACACGCTTTGGGCCGGCCCTGCCAATAAGGCCATAGCCAGGGGGGGGAAGGGGAGACTTTGTTCCGAATTTTCCAAAAATTTGAAAAATTTGGTCATCAGTCTGAAAAGTCGGACTTAAAAAACTATCCCGATTTTTCACATGGTCGCCGAAAAAAATCATTTTCATCAATCATTCGCAGAAAAAAAATCTCCAATTTTTTTAAAGGTTACGAAAAGGAAAAAACCGAAATTTTGTCATAGGGCCACGGATAAAATGCGAAGTTTGTCAAAGGATTGCGAAAAAAAAGACAAATTTCGTCAAATGAACGCAGAGAAAACGCGAATTACGTCAAATGCTCGCGGATGAAACGCTAATTTCGTAAAATGAGCACTGAAAAACCCGAAATTCGTCATAAGGCCGCAGAAAAAACGCGAATTTCATCAAAAGTTTATGGGGAAAATGCAAATTTCGAAAAAAAGATCGCTAAACACACGCATTCCGTCGAAGGGCGGCAAAAAAAATGCTAATTTGGTAAAGGATCGCAAAAAAAGTTAATTTCGTCAAAGCGACATGGAAAAACGTGAATTTCCTCAAAAGGGCACAGAACAACGCAAATTTCATCAAAAAGACGAGAAAAAACGCTAATTTTGTCAAAAAGCCGCCGGAAAACGCAAATTTCGACGAAAGATTGCGTAAAAATGTGGATTTTGTCAAATGGCCACCGAAAAAGCGCGAATTTCGTCAAATGACCACAGAAAAAACTCGAATTTCGCCAAAGGGCCGCTGAAAAAAACTGGTATTTCGTCAAAAGACTGGAAAAAACCGCAAATTTCATCAAAAAAATGAGAAAAAAAGCAAATTTCGTCAAAAAACCGCAGGAAAAACGCAAATTTCGACGAAGGATTGCCTAAAAAAACGCGCATTTCGGCAAATGACCACAGAAAAAACGCGAATTTCGTCAAATGGCCGCAGAAAAAAACGCAAATTTTGACAAACGATCGCTAAAAAAAAAAAAAAAAAAAACACATTCCGTCAAACGGAAGCGGAAAAAACGCGAATTTCGTTAAAGGATCGCAAAAAAAGAGAAAAAGCAGGGTCACAAAGAAGGGCCACAGAAAAACGTGAATTTCGTCAAAAGGCTGCGGAAAAAAGCAAATTTCGACATAGGATCTCGAAAAAAAAAACACGAATTTTGTCAAAGGGCAGCAGAAAAACACGAATTTCGAAAAAAAGATCGCTTAAAACACGCATTCCGTCAAAGGGCTGCGAAAAAAAGCTAATTTCGTAAAGGATCGCAAAAAACGCGAATTTCATCAAAAAGCCGAGAAAAACGCAAATTTCGACGAAGGATTGCGTAAAAAAAACGCCAATTTCGACAAATGACCTCAGAAAAAACGCGTATTTCGTCAAAAGGCTGCAGAAAAAAACGTAAATTTCGACAAAGGATCGCTAAAAAAGCACGCATTCGTTCAAAAGAAAGCGGAAAAAATGCGATTTTCGTCAAAGGGACACAGAAAAAACGTGAATTTCGTCAAAAGCCGCAGAAAAACGCAACATTCATGAAAAATACGAAAAAAAAGCGCAAATTTCGTCAAAAAGTCGCGGACAAAATGCAAATTTCGAGGAAGGATTGCATAAAAAACACAAATTTCGGCTAATGACCACAGAAAAAACGCGAATTTCATCAAAGTGCCGCAGAAAAACGCAAATTTCGACAAAGGATCGCTAAAACACACGCATTCCGTCAAAGGGAAACGGAAAAATGCGAATTTCGTTAAACGATCGCAAAAAAAGCAGTGTCACAAAGAAGAGCCACAGAAAAACGTGAATTTCGTGAGAAGGCTGCGGAAAAAGCGAATTTCGTCAAAAGCATCGGAAAAAAGCAAATTTCGACAAAGGATCTCGAAAAAAAAAAAGCAAATTTCGTCAAAGGGCAAAAAAAACGCGAATTTCGAGAAAAAGGTCACGGAAAAAACGCGAATTTAAAAAAAAAAAAAGGTCGCGGAAAAAACGCGAATTTCGAAAAAAACATCCCCTAAAACACTCATTTGGTCAAAGGGTTGCGATAAAAAACTAATTTCTTAAGGGATCGCAAAAAAATACGCAAAATTCATCAAAAAGACGAGAAAAAACGCAAATTTCGACGAAGGATTGCGTAAAAAACGCGGAATTCGGCAAATGACTTCGGAAAAAACGCGAATTTCGTCAAAGGGTTGCAGAAAAAACGAAATTTCGACAAAGCATCGCTAAAAAACACGCATTCCGTCAAAGTGAAGCGGAAAAACGCGAATTTCGTTAAAGGATCGCAAAAAAAGAAAAAGCAGGGCCACACAAAAACGTGAATTTCGTAAAAAGTGTGTGGGGGGGTGTAGGTTGCTTGCCCCTCCCACGTAAAAATTCAGCAGAGTGACTTGACAAATTAGTTTAAGTTATATATGAAACTTTGAAAATATTGTTAAAATAATAACTTTGAATAAGAATATGTTGAAATATATGCAACTTCATGAATCCTATATATATTATATGACGTTTCAGTGATAAGGTAAGTGTAAAATGTACTTACAGTAATGTGCCAAAATGATGAACAGAAGAAGGTTTCCTTTATTGGAGCTTGAAATACATGAACGTGACTTCGTTCCAGGATTAAATTAATGGACACTTGCGACGATAGTCTACCCGAACTCGAGAGCACTTCATTATTCGACGACATAAGTAATCTTTAAGCACCTTGAAATATATTATACACAACTCTATCGCCGATTTAATTAACAATTTTTCGATGAAACGTCTTCATACTAAACCATTATGCTTAATAAACTTTAAGTTCTTACAATTATATCGGTATTTAGCCATATACCATAGATATTCGCTGAAACTTCATAAAAACATACCAGATAGTACCATAAGTCAGCCATCAGACATCGCACACCGAAAACATGAAATCGCTGTCCCTTTAAATCAGGACGAAAACCTATCGGCCAATCAGAATCGACTACGCAATTTGCATACTTATAATTTGAATAACATTTAATAAATATTACGATGACTTTAGAAAAATTACTTTAATATAAAAATGACTTAAAAAGATGATTTTATATGTTAATTAAATTTAAATACTTATCTTTAAAAAAAATAAATACCAGCGAATGCGATCGCAAGTAAAATTGCCGTATACGGTCCACGACCGAAACGCGATACGCAACCATCCAACCGTGGCGGTAAAAACGTAAACAAACGCCGAAAGGCGGCAATGAAAAGAAAATATCGTGTTGTCGAGTTCAGGTAGACTTTACAAATTGTTTAATGGAAAAAATAGAAATAAAAATGCTTGGGAATACTTTTCCACAAAAAGACTGCGGGTAAAGCGAATTTCGTCAAACAGCCGCAAAAAAACGCTACTTTCGTCAAAGAGCCGCAGAAAAAAAGCTAATTTCATCAAAAACACGAGAAAAAATGCGAATTTCGTCAAAAAAGCCGCAGAAAAAAAGCAAATTTCGACGAAGGATTTCGTAAAAAAAACCGCGAATGTCTGCAAAAATCCGCGAAAAAAACATGAATTTCATCATAAACGCAGAAAAAGCACAAATTTTGACAGTATCACGAGAAAAAAACGCAACTTTCGTCACGGATCCTCGGAAAAAACGCAAATTTCGACGAAGGAGTGCATAAAAAAACGTGAATTTCGGCAAAAAGCCGCAGAAAAAGCTAATTTCTTCAAAGGACCGCAGAGAAAACGCAAATTTCGTGAAAAAAACACAAATTTTTGGCATGGAGATGCGACTGAAAAATGAAAGTTAATAAGCTGCTTTTACAGTCAACTCTTCCGCACCGGATTTCCGATTTAGCCGAAATCGACTTGAGATTAGCTGTAGTGTTATTCGCATTAACATACTTCCGCATTGAAAATCTTGATGCCCGCCGATTGTGAGAGAAATTTAAAAAGTCCTTAAATTAAGCTACTTTTAGATTTGTCGAATTTACTTGTAGATCTCTTGAACTGACCATATACGTTTTCATTTATCCAGTAAAACAGGCATGGAGCTATTTTTAAGTCATTTGAAAATTGATTTTTTGGTTTCAAGTAAATTTGGTCGCAGGACTGAGGAGGATACTGGATTAACAAGAAAAACAAATTCGTGGCATACCAGAAAATAAAACAAATTTATTTGAAAAAGAAGGAATATCAGCCCTTTTTTCATTTCACTGCGATCTCTTCGGAGGTGGAATGGAGCTGTAACCTCATAACCCCTGTTGCCATCGA
Organism: Maratus speciosus; assembly: GCA_963932465.1. Lineage (NCBI taxonomy): Eukaryota > Metazoa > Arthropoda > Arachnida > Araneae > Salticidae > Maratus > Maratus speciosus. Next base: position 279,369,108 of record OZ010787.1, on the reverse strand, counting down.
CTTGTTTGGGTATATGCTGGGGAATCACTGTGCACTAGTATATGGGGCTAACCAGAATAGCTGCGTCGCAGAAAAAAAAAATTAAATTTTATCTCAAAAGAAAGTAAAATAAACAGGAATTTTTTCTTCAGTTTTGATTACATCGAAAGGGGGCCTATAACCCCATCAGCCCCTTTCCCTCATTGGGTATACCGTAGTGTAACTGTGCGCTGATATGAGACTAGCCAGAAAGTCTAGCTCGTTGTATAGCATAAAACAATTTCATTACAAATTTATCTCAAACAAAAAGAAAAAAATCAGCACTTTTTTCATTTCATTTTCAACTATTTTGGGATAGGTCTGTAACCCCCATCACCCCCCTTTCCACTTCTTTGGGTATAATGTGGTGTCACTGTGCACTAATATGGAACTAAACAGAAGAGTGTGGTTAGTCTGTTGAATGATAGGAGGAAAAAAAAATGCAAATTTATTTCAAACAGAAAGAAAAAAAGCAATAATTTTTTTTCGACTATTTCGGGAGGAGGGGGCTGCAAGCCCATCAGCCGCATCCCCTTCTTTCGGTAAGCTGTGATCATATTGGGGACAAATACAGAGTTAACGAGAATGGCTATTTCACTGTATGGCAGAATAAAAATTACAAATTTATCTCAAACAAGAAGAAAAAAATCAGCCTTTTTTTCATTTCATTTTAGACTATTTAGGAAGGGGGCACCCCCATTAGCCCCTTTTACCTCTTTGGGTGTAATGTGGTGCCACTGTGCATTAGTATGGGACTAAAGAGAAGAGAGCGGCTTGTCTGTTGAATGATAGGGGGAAAATACAAATTTATCTCAAACAAAAAGAAAAATGTCAGCACTTTTTCATTTCATGTTCGACTTTTTGGGGGGAGGTCTGTAACCCCATTAGGCCCCTTTTACATTTTTGTGTATTTCATGGTGTCATTGTACACTAATATGGAACTACAGCGAAGGGAGCAGCTAGTCTGTTGAATGATAGGGGAGGAAATGCAAATTTATCTAAAACAGACAGAAAAACATCAGCACTATTTTTTTCATTTCATTTTCTACTATTTCGAGGGGGGGGCTGTAATTCCAACAGCGCCCTCCACCTCTTTGGGTATGCTGTGATGTCAATGTCGACTAATATGGAGTTAACGAGAATGGCTATTTTGCTGTATGGCAGAAGAAAAAATTACAGATTTATCTTTAAAAAAGTAAGAAAAAAACACTTTTTTCATTTAGTTTTTGACTAATTCTGGTTTTGGGGAGGGGGGGGGGGGTGCTCTAACCCCGTCAGTCCCCTTTCTCTTCTTTGGTGTCAATATGGACTACTATGGAACTAAAGCGAAGGAAGCGCATAGTCTGTTAAACGATAGGGGAAAAAATATAAATTTATCTTAAACAGGCAGAAAAAATTCAGCACTATTTTATCATTTCATTTTCGACCATTTCGAGAGGAGGGGGCTGAAATTCCATCAGCCCCCTCCCCATCTTTGGGTATGCTGTGATGTCAATGTGGACTAATATGGTGTTAATGAGAATGTCTATTTTGCTGTATGACAGAAGAAAAAATTAGAGATTTATCTTAAAAAAGTAAGGAAAATTACTATTTCATTTATTTTTTCGACTATTTCGGGAGGAGGGGGGGGGGGGGGGGCTGTAATCCCGTCTGACCCCTTTCTCTTCTTTGTTGTCAATGTGGACTAATATGGGACTAATGAGAATGGTTAGTCTGCTGTATGATCGAAAAAAATTAAAAAATTTTCCAAAAAAGAAAGACGAAAAAGCAGCACTTTTTCATGTCACTTTCGAAAATTGCGGGGGGGGGGGGGGGGCTGTAGCCCCATCACCCCATTGGGTACACCCATGGTTAGAAAGACGCCTACCAGGAACATTGAAAAGACTGGAAAGTTTTCCAAGAGGAGGGAGAGAAAATTTATTTGACTGTAGTAACGAAAAATTTGTACTAGTATAATGGAGATTGAGTTTATTGCCTAAACTCAAGGCTGATCAATAGAGTCAAATTGTTACAAAGAATATTTTGGCATAGAAATTAACTATGAAAATTGTTTCCAAAATGTGTAAACGACCTTATGTAATACGACCTTATGCCTTTCACAAGTGAACAAATCGCAAAGTTCAATAGCATAAGCTGCCATAGTTCAGAAATAAAATTATATCTGATAATTCTCTCTGTGTATTGTAGAGACAAATTCGAGCTCTTTTCTTCGGAGCCTGAGCTCAACGATTTGAAATCTAAGCCTGAAAAATTTATATCACCAGAGCCAGATACAGAAAGTATGCAGTAGAAAATTGTTAATAATATTTTTAAATTGTTTCAAGATTTCTCCTTTAAAAATGTCTTCTTACATAAAAATAAGTTTTAATCCTAAATACTCCCTCATGACAATGTTTTGTGATTATCATGCGTCTGAAAATCCATTTAAAATAGCAAATTTTTTATGCATACCATACCACGGGCAGAAATCTGCAAAAATCACAATTCTTATTCTTTTAAAATATCATTGTGCAACTGTGGCAGAAATACATGAGTTCTTCTTTCCAGTTATTCGAGAAAAAGGAGTTTGAATAGAAAGTGGGTAAAAACAAGGGATATTACACCTCTTCTTTATATTATTAACTCGAGCCCGAGCCCAAAGACTGGTATAAAAATCGATCCTGTACTCGGGGTGAGCATGTCTCATCACTAGTGCATATGTCATTATAGGCCTATAAAACCACTCTATTGAATACAAGCACATTTATCTAATCGGAATTTTGGATGAAACAGAGAGCGGAAATGAATAAAAGCATGCCATAATTTTATTCTTAGGATATGTTGTTACACATATGAATGTTAGAAGAGAACAAGGAATATAAATTTGTGATTTATACAGTGTGTCCACGTATAACCTGACCGACCTTTATTTTCACAACCGATGGTCCTAGATGCATACTTCCAATCACAAAAATTGTCAAAATTAGGTGCAAGGTTAAGATAAAAAAAATTTGAAGCAAAAAAAACAATTTAGTGAAGAATTACAGAATCTAATTTTTATACGGTCCCCCGGTCCTATAAGTTATATTTAGTAAAACTTCCCTGTTACACTGGCAAGTAAGGCAAAAAAAGTTCCGTTATTCTACGATTAAAATTGACTGAGTAATAGCTGTTTAAAGTTGGAGTATATTTTTTGCTGCATATTAGGGGTCATTCACAAATTGAGTAGAAATATAATTTCGTCAGATATATTAAAAAAATGGTTGAGAGTAAAATTAGCATTGCAATATAAATTTGAAATCTTTAATCATTCTGACATATTACTGCAAAATGTACAATTTGTACTAAACATTATAAGAGGATAAAAATAACAGATTTTTTGTTAAATAAAAAGAAGAAAGACAACAGCCTCAATTCTTTACAAAATGATACATATTTTTAAATGCTGTTAGATTACACTGTCTTTCAAAATTTGGGTTGTGGCATGTTTTTTAGCTTTTGAAAATTGATTCTTATGTATTTTTTAGCACTGAATCCAAAAATAACCTTCATTTTAAACTATCACGTCAGGAATTTTTCAAATCGCAAATTTCAAAGTTAAAAAGCTAAAAGTTAAAATTGATCCCCCCTCCCAACCTCATCGGACCCCCGAGCTGTTTAGCTGTAAGAAACCCAGTATAAGCCAAAAAATCTACTAAATTATTGAATTAAATAAAATTAAACTGAATAAAAAAGTCTTACATCTATTTTATGGTATCAGATTTTTTGCTATTTTTTAACCTTGAAATTTACGATTTGCGAAAAATCTTGACATGATGGTTAAAAGTGAAGATAATTTTTTCATTTAGCATTAAAAAATACATAAAATGTAATTATAAAAGTTAAAAAACACAACCATCGCTGGCTTATGTTATCTAATCTAAAACTCTTTCTTAAACTTCTTGACGGTAATCTATCCGAATTTTTTTGTGTTATCCTCTAATATAAGTATGTATAAGATGGTAAAAATTGAAAATCATAATAATATTGCATTGTCATCGGATTTAAGTCAGTATGTAAAATTTAACTTTGATCGGACATTTGAAAGTAAGTTAAAGTTCGAGTACAATTTTTAAACTGGAAAGACGATCATTGCATATTAAATAAAACTTTATGAAAATAACATAATTTTAGTTAAAAGAAATCACGGCCTCATATCCTTGCAAAATAAAACATACTTTAAAATACAATTATTTTAACTAATCTGAAACTTAACTAATAAAAGTTAATCGTAATATTTGTATGATTTCTTTCAAAGCGCAGATACCTTGAAATAATTTTAAGTACTTTATACACAACCCCTGAAAGCATGATCAAAATCATCTGTTTTGATATGCAAAAAAGTGGTATAAGTCATGCATTTCAAAGTTTCATAACTTGGTCAATTTTAATGTTAGATGAATGGGACTTTCTTTTTGTCTTATTTGTTAGTAGTGTCACAATAAATTTTTAGTAAATATCACTTATAGAGCCGGTGGACCGTATAAAAATTTAAATTTCGTAATTTTATAATAAATGTTTTTCTTTACCCAAATTGCTTTAAAATAATTCTTTACCTTATTTAAACCATTTTTGTAATTTTAAGTATGCATCTAGGAACAACGGTTGCAAAAATACAGTCATGGCCATAAGTTTAGGACCACCACTGAAATTTAAGATCCAGACAGTAAATTGCATCTGCGACATTTATTACTCAAAGTTCAAAAGAAAAGCGAATACAGTAACTCCACTGTCAGACGGAATGACGCCATCTGACGAAAATCGATTTGATTTATGACGTTATCAGTGATTTTAATTTTAAAAACGCTAGTTTCTGCACGGTGGTCCTAAACTTTTGGCCACGACTGTAAAGGTCGGTCAGGTTATACGTGGACACACAGTATATTATAAGTGCCATTTTAAAAACCGGTTTGCTGAACTGAAAAAAAAATTAGGTTAAGGTTCTACTGAACTGGGTCAAACCTGCTCAATTTCACCATTGCTTGTAACATACTTATGATTTTTTCAAAGCTTTAATAATAAGGAAACTATACTGGTATGAATTCTAGTTGTTTATAGTTCAATAAAAATCATTATTACGCAAAGCATTCTTTTGTAACATTAAGATAAAAATACTACAAATTTAATATCTCAGAATCATTCACAATACAGTATTTTTCATAGTAAAGAATTTTTCATTTTAACCCTAAAGAAAAAAGATTCATAATTTAAAATTAAATGAGTAACAAGACTTTTCACAGTATTAAGAAAGAAAGAAAAACATACAAGATACATGTGTTATAATAGAATATTTAAGACGACTAATATGCATTTTCTTTTAGTATTGAATGTACTTTATTATACTTAATGTAATTGAAATGCATCATTAATTGTCTAAAGAGATTAACATTACTGTTTAAAAGTTATAACACTAATTAAAAGCTACTGACTTTTCCAATATTTTTACTGGTCTTTCAGGGTGTCCAGTCGTTGTAGAAGCTACAGATTTAGCTCATTTAGTAGAAGTATCAAGTCAAGATTTAGTTCCAGTCAATCGTGTTGCTCGTTTTAACATAAATATAAAAGACGGAAGAGAGGGAGACCTTAAACCTACATTAATCTGTAAGTATTTTTTAAACAAGGATTTTAAAATAACCCCTTCATAAAATGCTTATATCCTTAGATAATTGCAAGTAGTTTGCGTTGTGCAATAAGATCTAATGTATTATTTATAAACCTAAAAAAAGAAAGATTTGCTGAAGATATTTAATACTTCTCCATTTCATTAACTTAAAAAATGGAAAACATGCAAAACTTATAGAAATGATGCTCTATGAAAGCTTACAGAAAGTACGAAAATGACATTCTCTACAAAATGAAATTTATAAGTATTAAAAGAATCATAAATTTATTCAATTTTTAGTATTATCAAAAATTTAAAGTAATAGCACCATATTTCCTGTTAAAGTGACAATTGCCTGAGTTTTATGTCATATGCTTATATTGACATTATTATAAGGTGACCAAACGTCCTCGAAATTCAAGGACATCATCAAATTTGGAGACTATAGTTCACGCTATTTTTGATTTAAAAGATTTCTTATCACATTTTAAGAAGATGCTAAATTCGTGGAGGGAAAAATATATACAGTTTACAAAGTTATAAATTTAAAAATTATGAAACTTTTAAAAAAGTTAAAAATTTGATAATTAATAGGATATGTCTTGATTTGTTTGGGGTCGTTCAAGTATTACGTAAGCAGTAAGGGGGGGGGGGTCCAGTGTGTGCTTATTTTTGCTGACAAGAGGGAGAGGGGGTCAGGAAAATTCTTACATAATCATTAGACAATGAAGCAACTATAGTTTAACAACAAAAAGCAAAAGAGCATGATTTAGATGAGCGTTCTGCGGATGTTCAACGACTTGAGAAGAAAGATACAGAGTAAACAAGGACTGGAAATGAGGATCATTCCAGCCCACCAGTACATTGAAAACTTAATAATAATAGACAATGCAGAAACATGGATTCAAAGATCTTGGACACCAGACTAGAAATGTGAACGACAAGCACATAATATTCCTAAGATTCTTGTTAAAATTTTTAATTATGGGTCTAAATAAGTTAAGGCCAGTTGTATTTCTTAAAGTTTATTTTGTTGTTGTTCAATGCGATAAATAATAATATATAAAAACTATTTTGTATTCTATGAATTGTTTAATGCCATAAGTAACAATATATTAAATGGATTTTTCCCCTTCAATACCACAACCCCTATGTGTCTGTTTACGTAAATTTGCTGGATTAATAGTGCTATTTATCGCTAACTGTAATTTTTATGGCAAATAGTGTTGATGTTAGAATGTCATAAAATCTTACATAAGCAAAGGGGGGGGGGGGGGGGTCTAGTATTTGCTTATTTTTCCTTACAAGGGGGAGGGAGGGGTACAAAATGACTAAAAATATGCTTACGTAATACTTGAACGGCCCCTTTGACAATGTTTTGAAAGTTAAATTAACAAAGTTTTTAAATCCATTAATATACATTTCTTCCTAATGGCTTATTTTTTTTTATTATACAATAAACTCTATAAAAGCAATTTAAGTATAACAAAAATATTTTTTGCTTTTGTTACTGATAGATCTAAAAGACTTAAGAATATGAAAACTTTTCCCTTTAATTTTGCATAAATAAAAATTGCATAACATTTTCTTTTTACAAATCGTTGTAGGAAAAATATATATTATCAAACAGATTTTTATTCATTACTAAATACGTATACTGTTCACCTGTTCAGTAGTATTGCTGAAACTAAATTTTTATGAAGAAATCGATTTCTTTGTCCAAGAGTCCATTAAATCTGAAGGTATATTTAAGAAAAACTTTCTACATTTTAATCTCATGCTGAAAATTTTAGTAAAATAATTGAAAAAAATATTTTAATCAGAAAATGCAATTGTGCTACTTGTTAGCAGTGAACAAGATTTATAACAACAGCCTTATCTTGTTGCAAATCAAATTGACATAAAAGTATACACTTGTTATATTATAGTACTAACAAATTATGACCTTTTTAAAGGTAATTAATTTAACAAAAATCAAATTTCTTGTGTGTAAAAAAAATAACCCTTTTCAATTTGTGAAAAAAAAAAAAATTGATATTTTTATATTTATTTAATATGCTAATACGAAAAATGTTATTAACATAAGAAACGCTGTCAAACTTAATGATTAAAAACTCTTACGATACTCATCAGCATACAACATAAATAAAAACTATATTAAAAACACATTAAAATTAAACCCAACGTTCAATCCAATATTAAACATCAAACAGTTTGATGTTGTGAAAGTGACTGCGTTGTACGTAACTTTGCTCCGTGGAGGTCAAGAACACCTCCTCTGATGATGGCTCATTAGAAAGAGCATGAAACATTGGGTTTAATTTTAATGTGTTTTTAATATAGTTTTTATCTATGTTGTATGCTGATGAGTATCGTAAGAGTTTTTAATCATTGTTATTAACGTATTTGAAAAAAAGGGGAAAAATCCTTTTGATAGAAAATCCTATGTTTGTTTTTATTATTAATGGTTTCTATGACGAACAATTTAAGATTTTGAAAAATGTTGCCTTGCATTGTAAGGATAAAATCACATTTGAACTCAATATCTCAGAATCCGAGATGTCTCATAATTTTTAATGCTACTTTAAAATTCTTAAATGGAAATAAATTCTAACAAAGGTTTCATTTAAATTTTTAGCACCAAGTGGAGTAAAAGTGCCCGTTAAATTATTTGCAGATGCAAAAATTGGCTTCATCGGAGAATTCTTGCCGAAAGAAGTCGGTGAGTAGAAATGCATTGGTTTTAATTTTCTAATCTAGGATTATTTTCTGACATTACACTACAAAACCAAACTATTAATATATCTAAAAATTTTCTTAAGTTCTTTTCTTATCAAATACATTTAAAAACAGTTATTTGTTTGTGCATTATATGATGTTTAAAAAAAAAAAAAAATACTTTAGGATATCCAAATAGACGTATGTTTCTTAAAAATAAAATGAAAATTTTATAGTTAGTAATAAAGATAATATTTTTACGAAGATACTTTGAAGTTGAGTTTTAATAGCCATGTAGTAATTGTGAATATGCTGGTATTGAAAAAATATATTCCAGAAAGGATTTTCTTAGGGGGAATATGCAAATTTCGAAAAAAAAAAAAAAAAACCATTGGGGAAACGTTTTTATATTGGTGAATTTGCATATAATTCTATTATATGTATTAGAAATAATTAGAAAAAAGCTTTGATTTCAATAAAATATATGATTTTTGTTCTAATGATATTTCTGGCTTACTTTTATAGAGTTTTGCAAACCAATAACATCTTGGTCATGTTAAAAAAGCTTTTGTGGATTAAAATAGAAGAGTACTGTTTTTTTTTATTACCTACCTTTGTTAAAACACCATTAGTCACTTTATGCATAAGATAACTAACTCTATGACAAAGAACGAAAGATGATCAATCACAATTCTTTTTCCAATTCCTTATTTGTTGGTTATGAATGGTACAATTCAATCTAGCCTTCTTTATTTATAGTTTAATGTTTATATGTGTCTTCTTTGTGTTCATAATTACTTGTGTTCTATCCCATTAGGCCCTCATCTTCTCTCCATTGAGTATGCTGGTCGAAAAGATGTCAATTCGCCATATACTATAAAAGTTTATGATGCATTACAAGTGAAAGTTAGTAAAATTGGTGAAGGTTCTGTTGGAAAAACATATCAATTCACAGGTAATTTTTTTTTGTACTTAAAATTTTCTGATTTCTAAAAAATTTTTAAATTAAAAAAATTTCAAACAGTTACTAATTTAAATTGGCTTCATTTATTTAAAAATGTTTTTCTTTAATACAATAAATATGAATATAAGCAGCAAATGCATTATGATAAAAGTTGCACATTTAAATTTCAAAGGACACCCTTATTTGTCAGATTTTTTTTTTTCTGCAAAGTAAACTGACTCTAATGCCAAATCATTTCAATGCTGTCAGACAATAAAAATATAATAGTGTAAAATGTTATTTAAAGTTTTTAAAATAGTATAGAAATGCTTTTCTAATTTTATAGACACCAATGAATTTTAAAGCAAATATCTTGTTGCATCTATTGTACCTGATGTTATAAACACTTTTTAGTCTTAAAATACTTTTTAAACGTTTGTGTGTGAAATACAATGTGGGGGAAAAGTCCTTGAAATTTTAAAAAATGAATTCATCATCAAATTGAAATGTAGTTTGCCGGTTAATTCTTCACTGCAAAAAGCTTTCTTTTTCTAGAAAAAATATTAAGATCGGTAACCAGCAAATACTCAAAAGTGTGTACATTGGATGATTTTTAAAATCTGTGCATCCAATAAATTTTTCTTATTTGTCGACTCGTGTGTGCGAATAAATCTGAAATGTTAATGATGATTTGTTAATGAATGAATCTTAAGCTAATACTTTATAAGGGCTTAAAGATTTATCTGAATACGTGAGTTTTAATTTCTTTTTTTTTAACAAAAAAATATCCCTCCCTCCCCCCCCCCCCCTTAAAAAAAATATATATATATATATATATGGCTGACTCTTCATTATTGTACACATAAATTGTAAACACAAAGTTGCATGTTTTAACTACTTATTTAATAAAAAAATAAATAAAAAGATTGTAAAACTGCCTCCGAGGCACATACTTTCAGCTATTTTAGTATCTTCCTGTACAAAACCTGTAGCTCTATACAGAGCAGTTTTCCAAGAAATTTCAAACAAACTCTAAAACATTTGTCATACATATTTTAGATTGAGTGTCAAATTTCAAGTTAACTGATTTGATGCTACATCTGTTTTACTGTTTAAAGAAAATAACAACAGTATTTTAATAGAGATTAGAAAACAGATATTTAATTGGTATGGAAAATTTATGAAAAAAATATCCTATTTTTTTCTATAGTTGATGCAAGCCATGCAGGAGAAGGGAACCTAGAGATTACAGTCAGCACGCATGGTCGGAATATTCCAACTCAAGTTCATCCTTTAGGAAGTGCTAAATTTGCAGTATCTTTTGTACCTTCAGAGATGATTGATCATTTAATAAGTATATCCTTCAACAAAGAATCCGTCCCAGGTAAATTTTAATTTGTTTGTTATTCTAAATTATTGATTTCATCATGAGATTTTATGGTGTGTGGTTTTTGCAAAAATACTTTATTCTAATAATTTTTCATATTTCACCATTTTTACCTGACTGAAAAGAACGGTTATGTGTTTCATGCGTATCTGTGTATGTGGATTTCTCTATACGCTCGAAACATCCCAACAGCTGGATGGATTTTAATGAATGAGGTCTCTATCAATTCGTCTTAACAGCCCGATGGTTAAAGGCTAGGTTTTGTTTTTATAAATTCAAAATGGCAGTCGTAAAATGCAAAATGGCGGTAGAGACAAAAAAAAAATTTATGCACCCTGTCTTTCAAAATGAAGACGATGTTTCATTGTCTATTTTACAGTCAGAAGCTCTGTTAAAATATTTTACAACCTGGAAGTTGTATAGGTAGGATCTCTAGCTTTGCTGCAACTCTAACCATCATAGACATTTATAGACCTCATCAAAACAGTGTTTATAGATAGGAACTAACAATTAAACACAACTTAAAAGTCATCAATACAAGTAAATAAAAAAATAGGTAAGTAATATAAACAAGTAATATAAAAAAATACTTTTAAGTCAATTAAAGAGAATTACTTTTCCTCCCCTTCTTCTTTCCCCTTGAGTGGTGCTTAAAATGTCTTGATCAAAAAGAGGGCTCTCTCGGTCTTAAAATACCTTGAACAAGAAGAGGGCTCTATTATTGATAATTAATTAATTTAATTTAATTAATGAACTAATATTTGAAAAAAAACTGGATTAACATCAAGTGTCATCCACTACAAGTTTAAAAAAAAATATTTGAGCTTGATTAGATGAATAATAAGTATTTTATTAACGATTGAAAATTAACGATTGAGCAAGATATTTATAGCGAGAGTGTGAGCTAATAGTAGGAATTGAAAAAAAATAGTTTTACATTGATGAGAAATAATTAATTAGTTCGTTTTTTACGCAGTCGGGTTTTTTGATTTTTTTAAATTTAATTGTTTATTAATTAGTCTAAATCTACGATGTTTTATATTACCGAAGTTATCTTGTAAATATCTTGAAATGAGATTATCATCCTTAGGAATTTAGTAGGTTTCATTGACCATAAAGGTTTGATCCTTTAGATTTTTTTTTCAACTTTAATTTGGATTTTTTTTTTTTTTTTTTTTTTTTACAAATGTTGAAATTTTGGCAGCCTCAACCTGTAAGAATTCTCAAACTGACGTGAAAAGCTGGAGTACAATCACTCGGTTTTTAATCTTCATTTTGTTTAGCCGTTCAAATGCACAAAATATAGTTTGAGTTTTGAAATTAGCTTGAACATTATGGCAATTAAAAATCGCACAAAATGTAAAATGACTAAAATGTGAACTATTTTTATAATTATAAAATACGAAAGGAGAAGGGTAGATAAGCTGTATTTTTCTGCCCAGTGATTTCATAAATAATAAACGCTATCCTTAAAATCACTAAACGTTATTTTTTTTTTTTTAAAGTTGAGCATATAATCTTCAGGTTTGTACAGTTTTTAAGTGTAAAAAATAAGAGTAAGCTTTAAAAAAAGCCTTTTAAATTGAGCGTGTTTCTGTCTCTTTTTGGCACACATTTCTGTGGTTTTTCAAACATTTATTACATATTTCGTAATCACTAAATGTTATTTTTTTTTTTAAGTTGAGCATATAATCTTCAGGTTTGTATAGTTTTTAAGTGTGAAAAATAAGAGTAAGTTGTAAAAAAAAGCCTTTTAAATTGACCGTTTTCTTATCTCTTTTTGACACATTTCCATTGTTTTTCAAATATTTATTACAGATATCAGTTAGAGGGACTCAATGAACCAAAATAACACATGAGCCATTTGATAGCAAATTTAATAATATTATTTTGGGTCATCAAGTCTCTCTAACTGAAATATGTAATAGCAGTTTTATAACGCATCAAAATGTGCAAAAAAGGGGCAACCACGTTATGTATAGTCTTTTTTACAAGTTACTCCTGTTTTTCAGACTTAAAAATGATACAAATCTGAAAATTGCATATTCAACTATAAAAAAATAACATTTAGTGATTATTAAAGTAACATTTATTTTTATGAACTGGGCGGAAATATATGGCTTATCTACCCTTCTCCTTTATGAGCATAATTATAAACATAATTATTTTATCTTTATATTTATTATTCTCAGTGAATTACTAAATTTTAAAACTGGGAGTCCTTTTTAGGAAATCCTGTAAGTACTAAAAGGCTGAATTATGTACTCTCAAAAGTAGGCATTAGTTGAATTAAACATCTGTAATCTTCTGTGGAACTTTTTTACATGTTTTATATAGAAAGAACTAGCCAATTTATAGACAATTTGAGGTCAAATTTTAAAATTGATTTTTACCTACAGTAAAGTATTTTTGCCCGAGTTTTGTTTAGAATTTTCTAAAATTTACAAAGGATTGTTTTAATGCGTAACTAACAAATAAGTAGTAAATATTTATGCTCTAATTTTTTTTTTTTTTTTGTGTACATACAATAGTTATCTTATCTGTGTCTATTCATAGGCAGTCCATTTAGAGTTAAACTTGATCAGCCATTGTGTAAAATATCAGTATCTGGATCAAGTCTGGTTGCAACTCCTGTAAATAAAACGGCTAATTTTGTTATTCATGGAGTGTCACTGTTGAATAGTAATCTTTCTGTTGATATCCAAGGTAATATAATTTATATGTCTATCATAACATTTTATTTTATTAATTATATTATTTAACATTTACACCAAAATATTAATAATAATACTGGATAAGAAGATGATGAAAATTAAAAAAATATATAAGTTGCACACTACATTTAAGCATTGTTAAAATTGATAATTTTATTATTCATATTATGTCACTGCTGAATAGTAATATTTTTATTGATAATCAAGATAATGCAGTTTCTCTTCCTAACATGTTTTACTTTATCAACTGAATTGCTTATTATTTAACACAAAATGTTAACAATAATGAAGATGAAGAAAATTAAATTATATATTTGTTAAATACTAATTTATGCACTGTTAACCCTTTATAGGGCAAGTAATTGTATTCTTTTAATATTGAAATCTCAACAGATTTTACGAAAAATTTAATTGCAAATAAATAAATGAAATTTTAAACATTTTTTAAAGTAAACGGTAAAAAAATAATTTCCGGTAGAAATTTTGATTAAAATTAAGTGGTACGCAAGTAAACGCATGGCGAAAATTCAAGGAAATTTGTTCGGGAAGTAGCTCGTGAGGTAGGACTTTCAAAATAAAGTATCCACCGCATTTTAAAGCCCCTTTAGTAGAAAAGTTACATTCCAAGATTAGCCTGCTGTCTTAATGAAGATGATCCTGACTGTATAGTGCATTATGTACAAGGGCGGGCGCCCCCCCCCCCCCCCTAGAGTTTAGTTTTGTCAAACTTTTTTTTTTATAAATCAGTTGCAAGATATGAAAATTTTAACTTTATCTCGTAAAGACAAAACAGAATAAAACCTGCATCGACAAGAGCAGAAGGCACCGGAACAATTTTCCATTTTAGACGGGTTTCCGTCTTACCAGGTATAATTGTTGGGAATTCATTTTGTCATACAATGACTTTTTTTCTTTTAAAGCTGGATTCTGTTTAACAGTTTTTCTGCACAAGGAAAGATTTCGTTGTAGACAGGATCCATTTTCACAAGTAAAACTGATTCTGCGTAAACAAAACGCAGACAAATTAGAAACAGATTTAACAATAATCGGTCATCAATCCGAAAATTCGAACATAAAAAATATCATGGAAAAATATCGCGAATTTTGACAAATGGGCGCCGAAAAAAATCCATTTCGTCAATAGTTTGCAGAAAAGATCACGAATTTCATCAAAGAATTGTGGAAAAGTGAGGAATTTTGTCAAAAGACTGCGAAAAAAGCAAATTTCATCAAAGGATTAAAAAAAAAAAGCGAATTTCATTCAATAATCATGGGGAAAATGCAAAATTTGTCGAAGAATTGCAAATTTCGTCAAAGAGTTGCAAAAGACACGAATTTCGTTCAACAATCACGGGAAAAATGAGAATTTAGTTAAAGAATAGCAGAAAAAACGCAAATTTCATCAAAGAATCATGGAAAAAACTCAAATTTCATCAAAAGATCGTAGAAAAAAAACTGAAATTTCGTCAAAAGATCACGAAATAAACAGTCAAGTGCGAGTATTACTCGCGCACAGAGGGTTCCGTGGAATAAATATATGAATTTGTAATTGTATTATAAAAAAAAAAAAAAAAAAAAAAAAAAGTTGCTAAAATAATACTAAGACTTTGTAAAAAACTATGCAACGTAGGGTTGGGTATAACAGTATATATTAGAAAAGTGTAAATGGATATATCATGAAAGTTCAAAGAGATATGGAACCTAACCCTCTAAGTGTTTGGGGTGTAATATTCCGTTTACTAAGTTCCGGGTTTCACAGCAATACAAGCAATATTTAAGATAATATAATTCTATAGATTGAATGAATTTTAAATACATTGAAGAATAATTAATACTCTCATGGATTGCATTTATATTTGTAATTGAGTATTTTTTATAATGTTGAAAGAATCATATTTTCTTAGCATTTAAAACCAAATGCAAAGAAAACAACATTACAATTTTACCCTTTTGCAAGACGCTCGGAGGGCTAAATAATATCAAATATAGCTATTCTGTATAACTCATTTTTTAATATTATCCTAATCTGTTTATGATGAACTTAATTCGGTACTGGCAATAAAAGCAGTGAATATTCAAACTTCATTTGGCATTGTGCTAAGTGCACTTTGAAAGGAGGTCACAAAGCTGCAACGCCGCCGCCTTGGTCAGTGCCGCGTTTTTCCAGATAGGTTTTTAATTAACTTTTAAAGTCACTCAAGGTGTATTGAGAGATACATTCAATGCAAATTAGTCCTGAATCCCACAGTATTTATGTGATTCATTCTAATTAAACCTTTCGAGGGCTGTGTCCTTAAAAAAAAGACACCTAATTTTAATTCCAAAATAGACAAGCGGCACCAAGAATATATAATTAAAATTTTCCTTGTACATGATAAGCAAGTCCGTATTTTCTAATAAATTCGTTTATGAATACTGGTGTCAGTCCATTATTTCATAAGTTTATAAACAGAATTACTCCGCGCCGGAAAGGGTTAAGTGGTCGCAGGATTCTTAAAGCTCCAAAATTTTAGAAATTAAAATTTTTTTAGATGTTAAACTGTTATCTTTTCTGAACATTTTGATATAATTGTTTCCTTGAAATTCCCATTAGAACAGAAGTTATGGCTTTTAGAATTATACCAGCTCAATAGCTGAAGCGGCGTTTCCGAAACTTTGAAGTCATTTTTCTCCAAATGTCGTTTTTTGGGTACAACTCACAGGATACCTCAAAAACTTCTGAATATTTTTTCATGAAATTTTCAAAACATATATTTCATGTTAGTCTGTATAAATGGAACCGAAAATTTACTTTTTATTGCTCCAAAAATTATATTTTTATTTGATTATACTGTTGAAATTTTAAAAATTTTGTATTAGCTAAATGCAACATTGCATTAAAAATATAAAAGGCTTTAAATACAAATTTATTTAAGGTCAGGATAATTATTACAATCTGAAGTATAAGTAAGTACTAAAATTTTCATTCTAGTTGCAATATTTATTTTGTAATCCTGCAAACTGTTATCCCAATTTTCTGTGCGACAAATGTCTAACAGTTTCGAGCCCCCTATAAATAGTAATTTTGCATCTTGCAATTTTTTAAATACATGAAATAAAAGAACATACTCATATCTTTCATCCCAATTAAAATTATGTTTTAAAATCATATATATTTTAAGACATTAAATGTTGAAAATGGTCTTTTTTTTTTTTCAAATTTTTAGAGTCCCTGAGACCCCTGAAGTTAGTATGTTTTTAACAATTTGACATTTATTGCTTTTATACTGTTACTGGACATTACATTACACATATATATCATTAAAAGTTGTTAACTAGGCATAGAGTATGCCGCCCCTGTCATTGTGTATGTCCAAACTGGCCGTATCTTTAAGGTTAAGGGTAAATATCTCGGGTAATTACTGATGATTTTTTCGAAATTCATTATCAAGAATGCTTTTGTACTTCTGCTACGATAGGTACATCCAGCGATGCTCAACAATTTTTCTGAATGCCTGTATATTGAAATTTGTGTAGAACAGAAAAATATGATTTTCTCAAAAACTATGTAACCTATGGTGATCGCTATAATTTTTCAGCAAGATTTGAATTAATGTCTACTACCTCTAAATTTTTCATAATTTTAGTTTCAGTAGATTCGGAATTAGAGCGGGGGTGGAACATATTGTTGCACTACATTTTCGACAATATCTTTAATAGTATAATACCTAAAATTAAAAGGAATGTATTTTTGAGTTCAGCGTTACGAAAGCTTTCACACGATATACAAAGAAATTGTCTTTTTTTTCAAGTACCATAATTATCCCCTCTACATTTGTACTAAATATATTTATGAATGTTTATTAATCTGAAAATATGTGAGTCAATGATCTTTATTACTTTGCCAAATTTGAACTTTCCACGTTCCATAGTTTATGAGTAAAATGGCTGTGACAGACAGACACAGGAGTGATGTTATAATGGTTCCGTTTTTACTTTTTAAGTACGTAACCCTAAAAACAAAAATTTCGTTCAACATTCACGGGAAAAATGCAAATTTCATTAAAGAATAGCGGAAAAAGGCAAATTTTGTCACAGAATGATGGTAGAAACGCAAATTCTGTCAAAGAATCGCAAAAAAACACAAACTTCTTCAAAAGATCGCAATAAAAAGACTCATATTTTGTCAAAAGGTCGCAGGAGAACACTCAAATTTCATCAAAAGATCACAAAAAAATGAAAATTTTGTCAAAGGATTTCAAAAAAGCGAATTTCGTTCAATAATGACGAGAAAAACACAAAATTTGTTGAAAAATTGCAAATTTCTTCAAAGGGTCGCAAAAGACGTGAATTTCATTCAACAGTCACGGAAAAAACGAGAATTTAGTTAATGAATAGCGGAAAAAAACACAAATTTCTTCAAAGAATCATGGAAAAAATTCAAATTTCATCAAAAGATTGCAGGAAAAAACTCAAATTTCGTCAAAAGATCACGAAAAAATGCAAATTTCATTCAACAATCACGGAAAAATGCGATAATCTTTAAAGAATAGTGGTAAAAGGCAAATTTTGTCACTGAATGATGGAAGAAACGCAAATTTCGTCAAAGAATCGCGAAAAAACACAAATTTCTTCAAAGGACTGTGATAAAAAACTCAAATTTTGTCAAAAGGTCACAAGAAACAAAAATTTCGTCAAAGTATCGTAAAAAAGGAATTTCGTTCAACCATCAAAAGGAAAATGTGAATTTCGACAAAGAATCGTGGAAAAAACGCAAATTTCGTTCAAGGATCAGAGGAAAACGCGAATTTCGTCAAAGAATCGTAGAAAAAATGCAAATTGCATCAAAGGATCGTGAAAAAACACAAAATTCGTCAAAAGATTGTGAAAAAACGCAAAGTACCTTAAATATTTACTAAAATGTATGATAGCTTTGGAGGAAATTGACATTTTTCTCAGCCTCCCCCCTAAAATTAATCATATGGGCACCCTTGGTTATGTATATAATTTTTAAAAAGCTCTGCATCTGTTGTGAGCTACCTTTATGCACTGTTGAAGCTGTTATTCGTATAGTGTTGAATTTGAACAGTAATCTTACACTCGATATTCAAAGAAATTCAACTGTTCTGTCTAATTCAATATTTTATTTTATCAATTACATTGTTTAATATCTGCTTTAAATATTAACAATAATGGGTGAGATGACAAAGATTAAAAATATATGTGTTGCGCACTATTTTTCCGAACTGTTATTGTTTATTCCAAATGCACTACAAAGAAGATTACAGTAGAAATATAATTTTTAAAAAGCATCATCTCTCATTTTTGTTATAATGATTTTTTCCTTTTCATATTACACACAGATTTATTTTATATGACAATACTAATATTTATATTTAAAATATACACATTCTTTACAATATATTTCTAAATCTATAATATTACTAATACAGAAATAATTTTAGGGCCAGATGGAACTAACATTCCCGTCAAAACCAAGGATTTGGGAGACAATTCCGTCAAAGTAGAATATTCCCCACAGAAAACAGGTTGTTATTTTGCTTGTATTTTTTTCAGGAAATTCAGGTTTTAAATAATTGTCTTTTTAATTCATTGTATTTATTATTTTGTAATGCACATTTTAGGGGAATATCATATAAATATTCTTGTAAACGGACTCCCATTAGACGAAAGTCCATATATTACAAAAGTCTATGATGTGAAGCAAATTAGAGTTAAAGATATACCCAAAGGAATAATTGGAAAACCTGTCACATTTGTAGGTAGGTACCAAAATAATGTTTTTTTCTGTTTTACTTATTTTCATTAATTATTGTTATATATTTTTTTTAGTAAGAATGATTGCTGTTTTTGTAACACCGATGCATACAGAAAAATAAAGCGTAATACTAATATAATCTACCTTTCAATCAGTATTGATTAAAAAGCATTGAAATGTTTAAAACTTCATACAGAATACTAAATACAAATTGAATAAATATTTTCCCAAAATTTTATTTTCTTTCACTTTAAGAAATTTTTTTGTTTTCATTTTTAATACATTTCAATATAGTACTTAAAAAAAAAAAAATTATGATTCAAGTTTGTCTGTCCGGACTTTAACTTTTGTAAATATACTTAGATTGTCAGAAAATTTAATTATGTTATTGAAACTCACTGGAATATAGTCTCTGATGAAAATAGTATGTGTAGCTTGTAAAGTTGTTTTACAGGAATATGCAGAATAGTTTGGATACGTTATACTTTTATAATCTATAGCAGCCACACTCAATCTTTTTCTCCTGCGGGCCACAAACATAAGTTTCGACTTTAGGTGGGCGGCAACACACTTATAAAAGAGAAAAAAAAAACAGTAATTAAAATAAAATAAGTAGTATAACAATGTAATATAATAAAGTTTCTATTATCACTAGGGTTAAAAGGTCGCGGAAGAAAAGTTTAACACCATCCTTTCCCCAAAACAAACTTTGTTCTAGATTTTTATTGCAAATGCTGTAAAAATATGCCGCAAAGTTTGCTGGTTGGTAATAGTGCTGTCAAATGCTTTCGGTTCCATTTTTCCCATGACAAAAGTTCAACCCTAAAAAGCAGTATTAGCTGTATAATAAGTATAAAATGTAATAATGTAACAATGCAGAATTTTCAAGTTCTAAAAGAGAAAAAAAAAGAGATTTTCTAAAATTAATCAATATTTTTCTCAACGAAAAAGAAATATTCCAGAAATCTTAGTGCAAATTTAATTTGTAATGATGTTTGAAGTGTCGAAAATTAAGAAATGTATACATCACTGGAGGACAAATAGGACTACATGCAACAAGAATTTTTGATTTAGGAAACGGCTTTTTGCATAATTTTAAGTTAATTATAAATAACAGGACAGATTGTATCTTCCCATGAAGATATATAAAACAACGCTGAAGATCTTAAATACTTTTTTATGCGCATCTCAATTAATTGTATAAATATGGATTAATGATTATGTGCCTCGGACCATACATAAAAGGACGCCAGGGATCAGGCCGCAGGTTGAGCATGACTGGTCTATGGGCACTGGCAGTAATTGTTTGAAGTGGTTTAACCCTTTCATGGGTAAAATAATTCGTTTATTAAAATTCGGAAATGATTGACTTCCGTGAGAATTTACAATCAAATTGATTTGATTTATTTAAAAATTAATTAATGCTTTTTTTTCACTTTCATTATAAAAGCAAAATTGTTTAAAAAGATTGTGGCACAATTTTGTCAGTTGGGAAGTAAAAGTAAGCGAGAAGCAAGCATACATCTTATATCACCTTTGAAAAGAATAAGTCATCATATTATTTTATCTAGAATTAAAATAATTTTTTTCAGGTTTACTAAACAGGTTTCTTATTAAAATGTTGTGCATAGCATTTATAATTATTTTACAGAAACATACAAGAAAATTCGAATATATTACGGTTTATCGGCTGTAATTATTTGAAGTGTGTTTTATTGATGTTGTGCTATTTCAAATAGAATAAAATTTATGCACACAGTGAAAAGCATATAAGTTATGCAGCCACTTAATTTGTGGACAGATGTAGAGCTATGAAAGTGGTGATCTGTATATAGCAAAGTGCGTTATGCATTATGCAATGAGCTTATCCACAGCACATCTATAGAAGCGAATTGTGGAAATTGATAATCCTATCTCGAAAATTATTGAAGATATGAGAAAAAGTCAATTAGAAAGTTGTTCAGCATCATTGATTTAGTAGGATATGACACTGCATGTGATGAATAATTTGAACTGAAAACAAAAATTTAATATATCTTTTCCGATTCTCATCGATAATACATTGTTGATTTTATTGCACAGAAGAATAACGTGAGGAAGAAGGTTTAAAAATTCCTTTCAAACAACATGATTAAGACAGAAGAAACAGAACTTCATTGTCTATGTTCAAGTTTATCACCGCCTTTCATAAAGTGTTCGTTGTAATTTTTTTACAAGACGTAACTGCATTTCTCAGAGCAATGAAGAAAATTCCACCAGAATTCGCACTTTTTGCTTTCCGTTTAGTCTATCCATGCTCACAGTGTGTCACTTCCTGCTAAATCAAACATGCTGAGTAAAATTTTTTATTTGTCTGTTTTCAAATATCTTCCCCATACTTTTTGAAGTGGAATCACTAAGTTCTTAATTTCGCCACTAAAAGCACTCTGGGAGGTCTTATTGTGTAGCGCATACTCACTTACTGATTTGCAGACATTCTTTTATAACTATATCTACAAAAGCGGTTGTGTAACTTATATGCTTTCCACTGTGCATTGCATATTGTTCACATTCATTACTTCTTGGGATTATGTTAGTTACTATATTGAATTTAATTTCAGTGTTACGATATTATACAATTCTATTGAAAATGGTGTGCATGCTGGAACTCAAGAAATATTTTTGATACATCATAGTGTATGAGTAGCGGTTTTAGTGATGTTAAGCAGAAGGAAATTCATATATGTCATTAGTGTTCACTATTTCTTATTCTCTTGAAAACTGGTGTGTTTAACATTTATAGTTATTTTTCAGTGTTAATCAAAATAATTCGTATATATATTAGTCCAGCAACGGTAATTAGTTTAAGAGGGTGACAACAGTTGCAAAATCACATGTAAAACAACTGACTGACTTTTTTTCGTAAACTGCAGAATTCATTTTAATACATTTTTTAAATAGTTTTGATAGTAGCTAAACTATAAATTGATCAGTAAGAAATAAAAATAAAAAGTACAATATTTACGCAATGGTTACGTAAGTTAGCAAAAAAAAAAAAAAAAAAATCAATATAAAGAAATTAATGGAAATATTGAAATCACCCCAGTACTACTAAAGAAAAATCTTTATCAATGCCAGCTGCATTACTTGTGATTTCAAAACTGTTGTTGCTTCTTTAAATAGATTGTAAAAAGACAATATACAATTTAAATTCATCAACATTCATTACGATATTATTTGCATCAAAGTTTCTTGCTTTTGACGTTTTTGATTTTCAATAAACCTCTGCTGTCTTTAGGTATTGTGATATCCTTATTTTTGCTTAAAATCCATATACACTTCTTCAATACAAACTCTATATTTTTATTCTTTCATCCAATTTCTCATTTTAATTTACCCGAAATATAAACCCTTAGTTTTCCATTGAAAAAAAAAAAAAAGATGCGCACAATATTAATTATGTTGTGTTTGGAAACTGTTTCAATATTGAGAAACGTATTTTGAAAATAGAATGAAAATTTTGCTATAAATACTAAAATAAGGGTGAAAACAATTTTTCATGAGCTTTTCAGAATATTTTCAACATTTTATAAGAAACAGGTTTTACTCAATATCAGCACTATTGTTTAAATATAAGTGTAAGCTTTTCAAAATTTGCATCAGCATAAAAATATCGATTTTAAAATTAAAATACAAACTTCCAAAATTGAAACTGAAGTAAAAAATGTGATTCCTTTCACTGGACAATATTTGCTGAAAATATGATACAAATTCTCCCTCAAAAGGTAACCTTATGTGCATACAGCTGGGTGGAAAATGATAAGTACGATAGAAAAACAACGAAATCAGTTTGTGTTTGCTATGCGAATGCGAATATCTTTGTGTTAAAATTAAATACATAATATTTCAATTTATATCACTTTCAAAAATTGTATATATGTTTTTTAATCTGTTTTAAAATATGTATTTTGCTAAATTTACGCAGGAGCAAAATGGTAAGAACGCAGTAAAAATTTCGAAATCGCAGAACGTGATTGGCGGATATTTTCGATTATCATTTAAAACCGCATTTAAGAGAGATTCTGAGTGCATTCGTTTAGTTTGCAAAATATTTAGAATACAGGGTGATGCAAAATGCTTTCTGACTTCGAAAGAGGGCAAATTCTAGCTTATAACAAAATCATAACATCACTTCAAATTTTTACTGATAAATTACACATTCAAAGACTGTCATTTTTAATTTCTTACAAAATCCAGCTGTTTATGTTACTACAAAATCTACAAGGAGGCTGAAAATTCTTTCGAAACGATCTGAAAGCTTGATAGTTCGCACTGTTCCAAGTAAAAGAATGACAGCAAAGGAATTTGGGAGCCAGATAAAGACACCAGTTTCAGTACCGACTATAAGAAGAACAATAAAAATGTCGGGAGTTCTTAAAAATGTGAAACCACATCAGTGTCCGCGCTTAACACCTGACAATAAAAAAGCCCGCATTCAGTTTCAAGAAAAACATCTGAAGCAACAAATGAATTAGTCTAAAATTATCTTCAGTTCAATTTCGATATTCCGGAAGGTATTCATACCTATTTGCATGGCGTACAGAAGGAAAAGCGCATATTTTCCAAGCGTCAATTATGTGGAGGCTCTCCAATCGTTTGGGATGCTTTTTTTTCTTGAAAGGTAAGCTGAGAATTGCTTTTCTATATGGATAAACAAAATACATATACCTATATTCATATGTTAGAATGCCATTTGTTGAACCTGGGTGAAAAAATTACAGACTTTAACAAAATTTTCAACAAGACAATGCCTAAATTCACTTTCAAAAAGACACAAAGAAGTGGTTTGAAGATGAATAAGACTCTCAAACTTGATTGACTAGCCAATGGTCCAAACCTAAATACCATGAAGAATGTTTGGGGTGTTATAGTGCGCAATATATAACAAAAAACGGCCAAATCGTGCAGTATAACTCGAAAGCAGAATTCAAATCTGGCATTTGGGAGGTAGGGCGTGTTTTGTCACCTCGACAAATTCGAAACCATGTAAACTATGCTACAATGTTGCATTGAAATTATTAAACAAAACAGAAGCCCAACCGATGTGTAATATTTCTATAATTTAGAAAAATCTATTCCGTTCTTATCATTTTGCTCCCAGTGCATATCGAGTAAAAAAGCAACATCTTATATTATACTTATAACAATTGTTTTCGAATGTTTTCTTTATGTTTATATTGACTATTTAGTTTGATAAAATAAATTTATATGGTTTATATGTGGATTAATATAATTATATTTTTTATTTAGACAATTACATGATCGTTTCTATCATTTTGCACCTCGGTGTATATGTGAGTTTAGAAATAGGATAATTTAGTTTAAAACACTGTTTTTTTAATTAACAAAACAGTTATAAAAATAATTATTTTGAATATACATAGTTCTCTTAACAGAGAAAAAAAAATAAGACAAACTTTATTAATAATACTATATAGGATGTATTGCATTATACTTTATTTATAAATATTAAATTTTGTTCATATCATCAATATGCACTGCAAACAAAAAAAGAAAAGTTTTCAGTAGCAGACGCTACAGCTACTGTTATAACAGATGCTAGATGTAACAGAGATTACGTTTAACAGATGTTACATTTAAGAGAAAAAAAATCTTTTATAATCAACTGTAGTATAAAAATGTATACATTTATTGTTTATACAGTGTGTCCATGTATAACCTGACCGACCTTTATTTTTGCAACCGTTGGTCCTAGATGCATACTTCCAATTACAAAATTGGTCAAAATTAGGTGCAGGGTTAAGATAAAAAAAGTTTGAAGCGAAAAAACAATTTAGTGAAGAATTACAGAAACTAAATTTTTATATGGTCCCCCGGTCCTATAAATTATATTTAGTAAAATTTCCCTGTTACACTGACAAGTGAGGCAAAAAAAGTCCCATTATTCTACGATTAAAATTGACCGAGTAATAGCTGTTTAAAGTTGGAGTATATTTTTTGCTGCATATTAGGGGTCATTCACAAACTTAGTAGAAATATAATTTCGTCAGATATATTAAAGAAATGGTTGAGAGTAATATTAGCACTGCAATATAAATTTGAAATCTTTAATCATTCTGACATATTACTGCAAAATGTACAATTTGTACTGAACATTATAAGAGGATGCAAATAACAGTTTTTTTTGTTAAATAAAAGGATGAAAAACAACAGCCTCAATTCTTTACAAAATGATACACATTTTAAAATGCTGTTAGATTACACTGTCTTTCAAATTTTGGGTTGTGGCATATTTTTTAGCTTTTGAAAATTGATTCTTATGTAATTTTTAGCACTGAATCCGAAAATGACTTTCATTTTAAACCATCATGTCAGAAATTTTCTCAAATCGCAAAGTTAAAAAGCTAAACATTAAAATTGATCCTTCCTCCCCTCCCCTCCCAACCTCATTGGACCCCTGAGCTGTTTAGCTGTAAGAAACCCAGTATAAGCCAAAAAATCTAATAAATTATTGAATTAAATAAAATTAAACTGAATAAAAAAGTCTTACATCTATTTTATAGTATCAGATTTTTCGCTATTTGTTAACCTTGAAATTTACGATTTGCGAAAAATCTTGACATGATGGTTAAAAGTGGAGGTAATTTTTTGATTCAGCATTAAAAAATACATAAAATGTAATTATAAAAGTTAAAAAACACAACCATCGCAGGTTTATGTTATCTAATCTAAAACTTTTTCTTAAACTTCTTGACGGTAATCTATACGAATGTTTTTGTGTTATCCTCTAATATAAGTATGTATAAGATGGTGAGAGTCGAAAATCATAATAATATTGCATTGTCATCGGATTTAAGTGAGTATGTAAAATTTAACTTCAATCGGACATTTGAAAGTAAGTTAAAGTTCAAGTAGAAATTTTAAACTGGAAAGACGATCATTGCAAGTTAAATAAAACCTTATGAAAACAACATAATTTTAGTTAAAAAAAATCATAGCCTCAAATCCTTACAAAATAAAACATATGTTAAAATACAATTATTTTAACTAATCTGAAACTTAACTGATAAAAGTTAATCGTAATATTTGTAAGATGTCTCTCAAAGTGCAGACACCTTGAAATAAGTTTTACTTTATACACGACCCCTGAAAGCATGGTCGAAATCATCTGTTTTGATATGCAAAAAAGCAGTTTAAGTCATGAATTTCAAAGTTTCATAACTCAGTCAGTTTTAATGTTAGATGAATGGGACTTTTTTTGTCTTACTTGTTAGTGTCACAGTAAATTTTTATTAAATATCACTTATAGGACCGGGAGACTGTATAAAAATTTAAATTTCGTAATTTTTTAATAAATGTTTTTCTTGGCCCAAATCACTTTAAAAATAATTCTTTACCTTATTTAAACCATTTTTGTAATTGGAAGTATGCATCTAGGACCAACGGTTTCGAAAACAAAGGTCGGTCAGGTTATACGTGGACACATTGTATAAACTTTCTTTACTTATTCTTATATAATTTAAACATAAATTTTAGTTTTTAGACATTTTAATCTAAAATTGGAGCAACAGAAGTTACAGACAGGAAGTACACTTACTTTAGAATGTGAAGATGCTGCTTTACATTAAATTTTTTTTATAAAAAATTAAAAATGGCATTAGATATCCTTTCTAGAAAGTGCTTTTTCTACCATATAAATTAACAGTACCCTCAAGTGGATGCTTTTAAAAATATTTATTCTGGTGAATGCGAATGTACTGACAGTGTGTACAAGGACAAAAATTTAATTAAATGTATTAAGTTAAAAAATAGCTATTTTATTTAAGCAGAATTTTTTTTAAATCTATAAACACGGTAAATTAGATAAAAAGAGATAAGTATAACCTTTCTGGTAATACTTACAAATATTGTCCAAGATATGCTACAATCATTCAGAAAACCTAATTTAAAAACTCATGAAAAAATAAAACACATTTAGAAAAATAAAATGCATGAGCAAGACATTTTTTTCAAAACTACGTAATAATTTTTCTAAGAAATAACAAAAAAAATAGTTACTCGCCCTACTATGTAATGAATATTTTATGTATATACAAATATATGAAATTCACATGAAAACCTCATGCGAAAAGGGTTTCATCCATAAACCACTATATTTTATTGAAAGAAACTTGCTTACCTGGGAATCCCAAAATATACTGCTTTTGTTAATAGCACATCAGAAGTTTTTATTATCTGAAGCATATTTATTTTAATTTAATATGCTGACTTTTAACGTTGCATTTCCACACATTTGGTCATAATGTGAGAAGTAAAAGTAACAATGAAAAGAAAATTTGATTTGGAGGTTTTTCGACTATACGAATTATAACAACAATGACAACCAACACACACACACACATATATACAGGGTGTCCACACTCAACGGTATCCAATGGCCAATTCCTAAACCGTTAGTCATAGACATATACACTGGTTATCAAAAATTAAGGAAAAGTCACAAAATGCTAATTTTCAAATACGCGGACACTCAAAAGGAAATTATATAATTCGAGTAATTACTATCTCTACCACACAGCTAGCCCATATAACATCTCATTCATGTCACACTTGGTCACAAGTGTCACAGTCACTACAATGAAGCAAAAAAATAGGAAATTCCATACATCTCATTATGAGTCTCAAATGATCACTATATGTGACTCCACTGAGACGTCACTGTGACTGCTGCTTTGTGGTGAGTCACCATGTGTTTTTACAATGTAGTTACATTGTGACTCTCATGTGACTGTCATTTGTAGACTCAATTTCAAAGTCATTGTGAATGCTGCATTGTGATAAGTTACCAAATAATGTCACATTAAAGTCACATGATGACTTTCAGGTGAAAGAGAGACTACTATGAAGTCACCATTGTGCTCATTTGGGAAAAGTCTCTATGTGACTATAATATGATATTATTTGGTTTCTTATCATAATGCAACGTTCATGATGACTATGAAATTGAGTCTCAAAATGACAGTTACATGAGGGTCACAATTTAACTACATTGTAAAGTCACCTGGTGACTCGTCACAAAGCAGCAGTCACCTTGGCTTCTCAGTGGAGTCACATATAGTGATCATTTGAGACTCATACTGAGATGTATGGAATTTCCTATTTTTTTGCTTCACCATAGTGACTGTGACATTTGTGACCATGTGTGACATGAATGAGATGTTATATGGGCTAGCTGTGTGGTAGCGATAGTAATTACTCGAATTATATTATTTCCTTTTGAGTGTTCGCGTATTTGAAAATTAGCATTTTGTGACTTTTCTTTAATTTTTGATAACCAGTGTAGTTTCAATTACGAAAATATTTCAAATGAGGTAAAGGAGCATATTAAAAGCAATTTGGGTCAATAAAAACATTTCTTAAAAAATTATGAAATTTAAATTTTTATACTGTCCCTTGTTCCTATAAGTTATATTTAGTAAAATTTTCCTGCTACACCGACAAGTAAGACAAAAAAAGTCCCATTATTCTACGATTAAAATTGACCAAGTAATAGCTATTTAAAGTTGGAGCATATATTTTGCTACAAATAGGGGTCATTCACAAATTTAGTAGAAATATAATTTCGTCAGATATTAAAAAAATGGTTGAGGGTAAAATTAGCATTTGAATATAAATTTGAAATCTTTAATCATTCTGACATATTAATGCAAAATATACAGTTTGTAATAAACATATAAGAAGAAAAAAAAAACAGAATTTTTGTTAAATATAGTGATGAAAATTAACAGCCTTAGTTCTTTGGGCGATTCTCAAAAGGTGAGCACTGGACACACATCATAACTTTAAGCCTTTCAAACATAACTTTAATTACCATTGACTTTATTTTTTTTTTTTACACTGAGTTTTTAATTCTATTCAGAGACAGAAAATGACATAATTTATTGTAAAAGCTTTGTATAAATATCTTAAAATTTTATTATTTTATGCTAAAGAGGCCAATTTCGGACATTCATAATGTTAACTGCTCCAATGTACCACCAAGAAAAAGAGTTTTAACTTTTTTCCAGGTGGTTCTAATGGTAAACAACGAATGCATAAAGGAAACGGATGATTTTTTGATAATTTTGTTAAGAGATGGCAGGCTGATTTATTGCTTTTTTGAAGATAGAAGGACTTTTCTATAAAGAATTTTTCTGTATTTTGTTATGTCCGAAAGTATGATACGTAACAAAGCATTTGATTTTATTATTATTATTACTGGATAACAAAAAATTAGTTATTCATATATATATGTATACAGACACATTTACTACATTCTTAGTCTTAAGAATTTTTTAAATACTAAGAGCAACGTCCAAAATCTGTAACATACGTGCGAAAAAATGTCCAAAATTTGTAACGTACACAACTGCTAATTACATGCTTTAATCATTAATTTTCCAGAATAGTTGCTGTCTTTTAATGTTTGTGTATAACTTTGTAGACATACTATTAAAAATATTTATATATTATATTTATAGACAAAATTTTAAAAAATTGGCGTTAAATTTAAAAATTTTTAAAATTACATATAGTTAACGTTTAATGATCCCACCTTTTGAGAATCTCCCCTTTACAAAATGATGCATATTTTAAAATGTTATTAGTATATTACTCAAGCCTGCAAAAGTTGGGTTATGTCACGTTAATATAACACTTTTGATAATTGATTCTTATGTATTCTGTACCACTGAATCCGAAATTGACCTTCATTTTTTTTCCATTACTTAAAGATTTTTTGCAAATCGTAAATTTTAAAGTTAAAAAAAGAAACAATAGCAAAAAATTTAATGCTATATTTTATAGCATTAAATTTTTTGCTATTGTTTCTTTCAACAATAGCAAAAGCTATTGTTTCTTTCTAAAATAGATGTTAACAATCACATCTATTTTAGATGTGATTGTTGTAATTTTAGCTTTTGATGAGTGATTTTTATGTATTTTTTTACCGCTGAATCCAAAAATGACCCTCATTTTTAACCATAATGTCACGATTTTTTGCAAATTGTAAATTTCAAAGTTAAAATTAAACCTTCTCCCTCATCTCATCGGATCCCTCAGCTGTTTAGCTGTAAGAAACCCAGTATAAGACAAAAAAATTAATAAATTACTGAATTAAATAAAATAAAATAAAATTACAATTTTTACGTCTGTTTTATAGTATCATATTTTCGCTATAACTTTACCATTTATGATTTGCAAAAAATTCTAACGTGATGATTAAAAATGAAGGTCATTTTCACAATACTACTAAAAGGTACATAAAAATCTATTAACAAAAGTTAAAACACACAGACATCTCCTCTATTTTATAATATCCGATTTTGTTACTTTTTTAACTTTGACAATTTATGATTTGAGAAAAATCTTGACATGATGGTTAAAAATTAAGGTAATTTTCTGATTTAGTACTAAAAAATACATAAAAGTTAAAGAACACAACCATCGCAGTCTTGTGTTATCTGATCTAAAACTTTTCTTAAACTTTTTGGTGGTAATCTATTCGAAATTTTTTGTGGTATCCCGTACAATAAGTATGAATGGTAGCCACCGAAAATCATAATAATATTAGATTGTCATTGGATTTACATCAGTATTTAAAATTTAATCTCGATTGGATATTTGAAAGTGAGTTGAAGTTCGAGTGCAAATTTTGAACTGGAAAAACATACATACGATCGCTGAAGTTAAATAAAAACTTATAAATATAACATAATTTGTGTTAAAAGAAATCATGAAAAGAAACACTCTCAAACCTTTACAAAATAAAACATACGTTAAAATATAATTATTTTATCAATCTGAAACTTAATAAATGTTAACTCAATTGTAAAACTTGTAAAATGTTTTTCAAAGTGCAGATACACATGAAATAAGTTCTTAGAATAATTTAAGCACTTGGTATATGACTCCTCAAAGTATGGGCGCACTCATTTGTATTCAGATGCAGAAAAGTGGTATAAGTCATGCATTTTTAAAGTTTCATAACTTGGTCAATTTTAGTATCATATGAATGGAACTTTTTTTTTTGTCTTACTTGCCAGTTTAATAGGAAAATGTTACTAAATATAACTTACAGGACTGAGGGACTGTATAAAAATTTAAATTTTGTAATTTTTTAAGAAATTTTTTTATTGGGCCAAATCACTTTAAAAATATTTCTTTATCTCATTAAAAATTTTTTTATAACTGGAACTACATGGCTATGACTAACGGTTTAGGAATTAGCCATTGGACATATAGGTCAAAACTGGGAAATTTCATTAGCGGCCACTGGTCGGTAGGACTAGTTTTTTAAGTGGCCACTTTTTTATTTAATAATACTAAACAGTAAAGTTTCTATAACTATTGATCTAAAACTGAATAGCCCAAATAAATATGTTCATATAAATATATTAGAACCAAAAAAAGTAGAATCCTTGATGAAATGCAAAAAAATGTTAGTCTCTCCTTGTAAAAAAGTGGCCGCTGATAGACAATTTTGCACTAGCCACTTTTTCTCATTTACCGGCCCTGTGGCCGGCGGCTAGTGCTAATTTTGACCTTTAAGACACCATTGAGAGTGGACACCCCAGAGCATATTTTAAGGAATTTTCACTGGGCTACAAACGGTTTAGTCTGTTGTCCCAAATAAATGTTCATAAATCAACCCCTACTCCTGATAACAGCAAACCAAATAATAAGAATATCGACTGGCTGACAAACTTTCATATCTTATTAGTTATGTCTATTATACTTTTCCTGTTGCTGGTTAGTAAACTAGAAAATCGTCATTGAAACATGTACACCGCCTTATTTATAGTTAGGTAAAATTAAAGAGGCTACATTCTCGTTTCATACAAATTTTTAATTGTTATCTATCTATATTATAAAGGACAAACATATCTATGCGTAACGCATACGTCATTCTGCGAATGGTAACACTTTGAAATTTGAAATGAAATTTTGGTTTTGCAATTTTCGCTACCGCAAATTTTTAAACTTCTAAGCATCTCACAATTTAAATGTTTACACCGTCTTATACAGAAAAAAGTGTACTTTTAAATGCAATTTGTTCGAAAGCTGTATCTCAATTTATTTTTGAGATATTAATTTTTTTATAGTTTTTAATACCAATTTTCTAATTGTGGCAACTGGAATACTTCATTTCTATTAAAAGTGGTTTAGTTATCTTTATTGATTATATTCTTACTGATACCATTTTCTCATTATAATTAAAAAAAATGGCAACACTTTGAAATTTGAAATGAAATTTCGGTTTTGCAATTTTCGCTACTGCAAATTTTTAAACTTCTCAACATCCCACATTTTAAATTTTTACACCGTCTAATACAGAAAAAAAATGTACTTTTAAATGCAATTTGTTTGAAAGCTGTATCTCAATTTATTTTTGAGATATCAAATTTTTTTATAGTTTTTAATACCAATTTTCTAATTGTGGCAACTGAAGTGCTTCATTTCTATTAAAAGTGGTTTAGTTATCTTTATTGATTATATTCTTACTGATGCCATTTTCTCATTATAATTTAAAATATAGTTTTTAAAAATTTGAACAGAAAATGATGTTACGCTTAAAAAAGACACAATTTCCCTGATTCTGCTATTATATTTCACTATTTTTTCATTCCACTGATACTGAGTTTGAGGCAATTGGCAAAATATTTCAGCCACTGAAAATGACGTCATATTTAAAAGAAAATGATAATTTTATTTGATAAAACGAGCTATTTCAACTTTAATACGTCTAAAAGTTATTAAATTCTGAATTTTTGCGCGCAAGTACAGAGATTATACTAAGACTTCAAATCGCGATTGGGAATTTTCCCATGGAAAGATGTAATAATAGTTGACAAACGTGACTTCAAGCTTGAAAATATATTTATTAATAACCTATTGCGCAATAAAATGTTTTTAAATGGTTAATATGGATGTGAAACGTGGAAAATGACTTCATTCGGTTTAGATTTAAAGAGGGGGGTGGAATTCTATGATTATGTGAAGATGAAATCATTTTTGCTGATTTTTCATTCCGTAATACCAAGCATTAATTGATAACTTAATCAAAATTACTTTTCTTGATTATATGTTACTGATTACATATATGAATAAAGTTTTTTTTTCAATAATTTTAACAGTTGAAGTTTATGAAAAAAGTATTTTGTTAATCTTAGGTTAAAATATGTCTTTGGAGAGTTAAACTAACAAGTGTAAGATGGATTTTTACTTTCTTCTATCTTGAGAAGAAGAAAGTATTGGTTTCTTGAAAATTTTCGAATACCAGTTTTCGACGGATTTACACTTTTTATGGGTCAGAGATTCCAAAAAACATGTTTTTACAAAATGTCTGTCTGTGAGTCTGTCTGTCTGTATGTGACACAAATTTTGTGGGCGCTCTATCTCAAGAACTAATGCACGGAATTTAATAAAAATTTATATTCATTTAGTCCCTGATATAGATTGGTGCTGATTAGTTTTTGGTGTAAATCACCCTGCAGGTGGCGCTGCTATGTAGCATTTTGCAGGATTTCTGCATAAGCTCTATCTCAAGAACTAATGCACGAATTTTCATAAAACTTCAGATTCCGTTAATCCTTGATATGAATTGGTGCTGGTAACGTTTTGGTGTAAATCGCCCAACAGATGGCGCTGCTATGCTGCATTTACACGATTTTCGTAATAGCTCAATCTCAAGAAATAATGCACGGATTTTCATCGAACTTCAGATTCAGTTAGTGCTTGACATGAATTGACGTTTTGTCCCTTGTGGTGTAAATCGCTCAACAGGTGGCGCTGCTATGCTGCATTTTTTGAGATTTCCGCAATAGCTCTATCTCAAGAACTAATGCTTTGGTTTTCAACAAACTTCAGATTCAGGTATACCTGGACATGAATTAGTGCTGTTTATGTTTTGGTGTAAATCGCTCAACAGGTGGCGCTGCTGAATAGCATTTTTCACGATTTCCACAATAGCTCAATGTCCAGAACTAATGCACGGATTTTCATCAAACTTCAGATTCAGTTAGTCCTTGACATGAATTGATGTTTGTACCTTTTCGTGTAAATCGCTCAGCAGGTGGCACTGCTGTGCTGCATTTTTTGTGATTTCCACAATAGCTCTAGCTCCAGAACTAATGCACCGATTTTCATCAAACTTCAGATTCCGGTATACCTTAATATGAATTAGTGCTGCTTGTGTTTTGGTGCAAATCGCTCAACAGGTGGTGCTGCTATGCTGCATTTTTCAGAATTTCCCCTAAAGCTCTATCTCAATAACTAATGCACGAATTTTCATCAAACTTCAAATTCAGGTATACTTTGATACGAATTGGTTCTAAATTGATGTAATTTCTTTTACTATTTAAATGATTTAATTGACGTGATTTATATAGAAGAAAGTTTTGTGATGGCCACAACATACTAGTTTATTGTAATTATTGTTGTCGTGTATTATAAATTTGATGCAACAGTTCCTTTATAAACATTTTCTTTCATCGAAATTCGACGGGGTCTACCTCGTAATGGACCAAACACAACATCTAACCTACCAAATTTGTATGCCTAATTAAAACTTTATGTAAGAAAATTATCATTTAAATTCACGTTAAAATATTGCTTACCTTTTATTAGTTTGTACACTTTGCTTTTGTTCTTAACCATAATATATCTGACTAATTAGGTAATTGGAGCCTAGAATAAATTCTGAAATTCAAAAATAAATTTGACTTGAATCGTTAAATAGTTCGTGAAATAGTACCTTAACTATAATTTTAGACCCAAAGTTCAACTAATCAAGAAAACGTACTTTCCTCTTGATGGATGAAAATCATTAAATTTAAAAATATTATAAAAATACTATGTTAAATTTTATAACATGTTTCCAAAATGTAAAATGAATAATAATTGTAGTGGTTAAACATATTTTGACTTTTACAAGTTACTACATTTTGCAAAGACTGGAACTAAACAAGGAATCAGATTTTACTCTTTATGTTTTAAAAAATCAAACTGCATCAATAAAATATTTCCAAAATGCTACAATAACAGTTGTAGTGGTTTAGAATTTTTATACAAAGGACTGTCCAGAGTTGTATAATATAGACGCATGCCGTGCATGGAAAAATTTCTGCAAAATTCAGAACTTTGCGGACATTTTTAGAAAGGAAAACGTAATTTATGGTCTTGCAACTTTTTTTTTTAATATTGAAAAATTAAAAATATCCTCCAATTTTATGTACGATTTATTTATTGTTTGGCAGGTGTGATTCTGCTCCAAAAATTTAAGGCATTCGGTTCCAAAAATTTAAAAAAATCGGCCATTAGTCCAAAAATTCAGATATAAAAAAAATCACTGAAAAATATTGCGAATTTCAACAAATGGTCGTCGAAAGAAAAACCAATTTCGTCAAAACATCGCGAAAGAAAGGTAATTTCGTCAAAGGACCGCGGAAAAAACGCGAATTTCATCAAAGGATCGTAAAAAAGATAATTTCGTTAAAGAAAAGCAAAATTTTATGTATGATTTATTTGTTGTTTGCCAGGGGTGATTTTGTTCCAAAAACTAAAGGCATTCGGTTCCGAAAATTTTTTAAAAAAAAATCGGCTATCAGTCCAAAAATGCAGACATAAAAAAATATCACTGAAAAATATTGCGAATTTCAACAAATGATTGACGAAAAAAGACCAATTTCGTCAATCGTTCTCAGAAAAAAATGACCAATTTCATCAAAGCATCGCGAAAAATGTGCGAATTTCGTTAAAGGACCGCGGACAAAACGCTAATTTCTTCAAAGAATCGTGAAAAAAAAAGATATTTTCGTCAAAGAATCGCAGAAAAAACTGAAATTTTGTGAAAGGAGTGCAGGAAAAAAACAAATTTCGTAAAAGCATAGCGGAAAAAGGCCGAATTTTGTAAAAGGATCGTGAAAAAAAACGCAAACTTCTTTAAAGTACCGCGGAAGAAAACTAATCCGTCAAAGGATCGCGAAAAACAACATGAATTTCGTTAAAGGGCCGCGGAAAAAGTACGAATTTCGTCAAAATATCACAAAAACGCAAATTTCGCCAAAGGAGCGCAGGAAAAAAAAACGTATTTCGAAAAGCATAGCCAGAAAATGTGTGAATTTCGTCAAATGATTGCGAAAAAACGCGAAATTCGTCAAAACGCCGCGGAAAAAGCACGAATTTCGTTAAAGGATTGCGGGGGAAAAAATGGATTTTATCAAAGAATCGCAGAAAAAACGCAAATTTCGTCAAAGGATGGCAGAAAAATCTCATCGGTCTCTTTAATGATAATACTTATGAATGGATCTCCCTACAAAATGTGATTCAGTTGTTTCAGAAGCAATGTCACATTATTTCTGTGAACAGAGTGACTGGCATTTTGTGCAAAGAGGTCATAATATTAAGGATTGGGCTGTTTCTAAAAGCACTGACAAAATAATTGATAAGAATTCACCCTTCTTACCATAGATTTTTAGGTTTATTATTTTTTAACCAAAATAATTATTCTTTAATTAATATTAATTAATTTTTAATTCAAATGGTAATTATTTTTAAACTACTGTTTTTATTTCATATCGTCAAAATAATAAAACACATTATTTTATTAAACGTTAAATTAATTTGCAGAAAGTTTTTGACCCAATATTTATGTACACAGAAAGTTTTTGGTTTTATACAAGTCTGGGACTGTCTTATGCAAATAGCAGAATTAAGCAGGTAGAGAAAACGATTTTGTTCATGTTTTAAAATTTTAAAACTTTATTAATTATTTATAATGTTTGCAAAATCCTACAATAATAATTATATTCGTTAAGTTATTTTACAAGTAACTGTCTTTAGCAAAGCATTTTTTTAGCAAACTCATGTTTCTCATATGTTTCTTTATCTGGAAGTGTTCTACTTTTTACTTTGCTCTCAAGGAACCTTGCAATAACAGGTCTTGGATCATAAAAAGTTGTTCCAATTCCATTAAAAGCAATGAACATCCTTGAGTTTAAGCATTATATGTATGGACACAAATCCATGTGCCAACAACTTTATATGCCAACAAAGAGGTGTCAACTTTGAGGTGTCAAAGAAACATATGACAGCACCATTTGTTTAAAACAGAGTGAGGTTGAGACGCCTTAAAGTAGAAATAGTCTTGCTGTCGATGAGAAAAACACAGATTTTGAGCTGCACACAAAGCCATCATATCATCATTTAAATAGGCGACTTTGTCTTTACCAAAAAAGTTCTCAACATCAAGGTGGACTGCACCAGCAACCTCTGTTGGTCTTCGTGCATTTAACAAAGCATCTATCCTGTAGGAGATGCTCGATTTATTCTCTTTTAATCTTTGAGAAACAAATTCTTTACAACTCAATATAGTTTCTTTTCTCACTGCACACCAGCATCTATTGGTAGAAACTAACGAGTTGTTTTTACATCTGCGAGGATTTTCTTGAATTTACTAATCACTTTAAGATTCCTGAGCGCCTTCATTTATTTCCATCAACTATTCTTCGTAACCCTCAGGACTTACCCACCTTTGATAGCATCAAATAATTTGTAAAAAAATTTCTTTGACAAATTTTATATCAATTCTTTATCAGGCAGTGGTAATGAAAGACCTTTGACTGTCTGTCTCAAGTTTTTCAAAGTGTATCGGAACATCTAGCATTAGGCAAGTCAGGTGTTGTTCACTTATTTTTGATCTATTTATAATCGAATGAACCCACAAGCAGAAGTTTGTTCAGTTTTTGATGAGTAGGATTGATGTAATGTGATCACAATGTTTTCTCAATGTTTTTGCATGAGAGAAAAATTGTGCTGTACTGCTTTTGCCAAGTTTTTTAAGTGTTTCGCGAACTGGACTTCAAAATATGCAGAGAAACAAAAGGCACTTTGATTTTCTGTTCTAGCTATTTCTTCAAGCACTTTAATGTGTAGAGCAGAAACTCGACAAAATGTTGCTTGATGATTCTAACTCCGACACAGTTAAGTCAGACCTGAGCAAAGCATCAAACGCAAAGTTAGTCTTTACCCAAGTTCCATTTCATAAGAACACAGAGACAGCTGTTTTTGCCTGTATTTTCCTTTACCCACTTATTTTTTGCGATATTCTCAGTGCACAAGTTATCAAATGCAACCTTGACAAAATCAACGAGGCGTTCTGCTCCTTGCTTACTGAATTTACATTGTCGTAGTCAGTTACATTGTTCTATGTCCTGTTCTTTTGAAAAAAATCATTTTCTAACAAATTTGTTATCAACTCCATATTTCTTATCAGAACCATCTACTTGGATAGCAAAATAAACAGCATTTTATAAATGTGATACGGTGTTTTCTTTTACTGCTATGACATCTGTTGCCATTCTTATCATCTCCTGAGTCAAAGAGTCAGCTTATGTTAATATTTGTTATATTTATTATTTATATTTACATGTATTTAAAAAAAGGTTGCCGGTACCATGCCCTGCCACTGGGCGACAATATCGTGGTACTAGGTGACACTAGTGTCGCCTACTTTCAATGTTATTTTATGCTCTGGACACCCTGCATATTACATGCATACACACATTTATATTTATGTATTTCTTAACTTTTAACAATTGCATTATTGATTCCTAATTATTACTTCCACAAGAGCTTAAATCCAAGACTTTCATTTGCGAAATGTTTGAGCTCTTACAAAATATCATATAAGAAAAGAAATGAAACATATTAATTATTTTCGCATCTAAGTGGTGAACGTTTTTCTGTAACATTAGCTGATTCAATCTTCGTAAATTTATAGTTTACAAACCTCCAAATTGATAAGTGTGAAAATAATTTGTATTTCCACACTATCTATATTATAAAGGACAAACATATCTGTGCATAACGCATACGCCATTCTGCGAATGGCAACACTTTCAAATTTGAAATGAATTTTCGTTTTGCAATTTTCTCTACTGAAAATTTTTAAACTTCTACACATCACACATTTTCTGTTTTTATACCGTTGTATAAGGAAACAAATGTGCTTTTAAATGCAATTTATTTGAAAGCTGTATCTCAATTTATTTTTGAGATATAAAATTTTTTATAGTTTTTACTACCAATTTTGTAATTGTGGCAACAGAAGTACTCCATTTCTGTTAAAAGTAAAGGGAAAATAGTCATGCAAATAGTAGATTACTGTACTTTTTTTTTTTGTTGCCATTTCCTCCTAAAAATTTAAATTAAAATACATGCTATGTCAAAAATACCATTTTTGTGAAAAACTAATACGCAACAAAAATACTGTTATCCGTTACCGTGAGATTTCTAATGAACCAATTTTACTAATATATATTTTTAAAATTGGAAGCTGTTCATTTGTATATGTCCCACACTAGCCCCTTTTTTTTAATATCCTCACTTAAATATTTTAATTTAGAAAATATTTTATGAAATTTCTTCAATATGATTGTAATTAGATAGCTTTCATTATTGCAGAATTGAGAGAATAATCAGGTTTATTTATCTTTATTCATGCCATTTTTTGATAAAAATTAAAAAATATAATTTTTTTTTCTTTTTTTCTATGATTTAAATTTCGTTGTATAGAGTTAAATGGCACAAAATCCCATTAGGGACATATTGCACCCAAATATTTTTTTAATAGAAAATTACGTACTGCTTTTGAAAACATGCATTTTTCCTTATAAATTTTCTATATTTTTTTCTTCTGCATGAGTGCTGATACTAATTTTGAGACACTAGGCAAAAGGCTTAAGTACGTGAAAATGATGTCATATTTAAAAGAAAACGATTACTCTCTTAGAAAATACTGAACATTTTAACACAAATGCGCCAAAAAACATAAATTACGGCAATTTTTACTCACATATGTAAATTATGAGAAGGTGAAAATGATGTCGGATTTAGATTTTATAGTGAAAAAAATCTGGCTGCATCAAGCTAGAATAAATTTTACCGTTTTGATTCGGGAAAACGAAGCACAAGAGACTTAATTGGCATTAACTGTTCTTTATTATATTTTACTGATTACATATGCGATTAAAGTTTAATCTTTATAAATAGGACAACCAGGGGTCGCATTCCATAGGGAAATTTTATTGTTCCTATCAGAACTATTCATCAATAATCTTCATATTTTTTTTATTTAAAATGTCCTATAGAAAAGTACTATGAAGATATGTTTTTCCAAATAGAGTAGGAACAGTAAAATTTTTCCTGTAGAATGGGGCCCCTGGACAACTGAGTTTTATAGAAATGGTAGTTTGTTAATTTTAGGTTAAAATAATATTTGTTTGAGAGTTAGACTAACTAATTTAAGATGCATTTTGTAGTTTAACTAATTTTGTAGGTTTAATATAAATCAATGAAACAGTTCCTTATTAAACATTTTTCTTCGTCGAAGTTCGACGGGTTCCACCTCAGTTTAGTAAATATTGATTATTTCGCTTAAATTTTCTATAAAATTATGGTGTTGGCATGGTCCTTTTAAAATGAAGTTC
Organism: Maratus speciosus; assembly: GCA_963932465.1. NCBI lineage: Eukaryota > Metazoa > Arthropoda > Arachnida > Araneae > Salticidae > Maratus > Maratus speciosus. The sequence continues at coordinate 279,328,423 of OZ010787.1, read as the reverse complement.
AATTTTATAATATAAAATATTCCTTGTGACAAAATAAACTTCTTCCATTTACAAACAAACTTTCTCAAATCAAAGCAGTACTTTTCCCTTTCTTTGCATCAATTAAAACTGAAACTACAGTGCGGATATCTGTTTTCTTTCTTTCTGCGCATTCTCCAATTTAATTACAGTATAAGAATCTCAAATAATTATAAAATGAAGACGTTTTTACAGATTATGATAATTGAAATATATCTATTATTTCTTTCTCAATGTGTAATTGTAATTAGGGATTACATATTGTATAATGTTAACTTGTTACGGATTATGTGATTTTGTTCGATCAGAGACAAAAAAATCTCCAGGAAAATTTATTGACACACTTGCAGACATACCAGCCATTGCTCCGGGATTTCTTTAAAGATATCCGGCTATGCTGGGCGGTTTTCCAAATGACCTTCATATAAAAAAATCCTCTTTCCAAGCGAACCTAGGATTGGGGACCACGCTGCCTTCGGAAGTGAACATCCTGGTGTGCTATGTACGTCCATTGTGATTTTTATTTTAGACAAAAATATTTCCAAACGATCCTAGTGTAGGTGCTCTATTGCTTTAGGCAGCGAACACCCGAGCAGGCTACAGCCACTCCGGTCGGTTTTTCTAAATGATCCGTAATTTTTTTTGAGTTTATATTTTGAAGCGAAATGCTTTTCAAAAGATCCTTAGGTTGAGGCCCACGCCGCTTTCGGCAGCGTAGACTGGGCCAGCGTTATTCAATCTATCATTATTCTCCTATCTTTAAATCACAAAAATAAAAATAAAAATATATCCAAATATGTTAATTAGTTTTCGAGTCATTAAATTTAAACCTTTTTAACACGCAATTTAAAAGCATTAATATTTGTTGTAAAAAAAAAATCACAAATAGAAGTTTATGCAACCTATTTCATTCTTTTCATCTCCGTAAATCTATACTAATAAAAGAACAAATCGCTCTGTGTGTGTGCAATGGTTAGTGAAAACTACTGCACGTAGAAGTCTGAAAATTTAGATGTGAATAGCCGAAGACAGGTCCTGATGCACCTGAGGTTCAGAATTTTAATTTTTTAAGTGCCAGGGCCTCTGGGCTCTTTTAAGTTTTTATGCACTAAATTGTTAATAACATGCCTCTTTTCGATCCGATCTTCGTCGTTTTTGGGGTGAATTCTCCTTCCAGTTTCTGCCCCATTTCTACATTTCAGTTAAGGCCCTGGCACCCTTGCAAGGGTCCCAGTACAGGGCCCCTTGAAATTTTAGCGCAATAAATTGTTAATAACATGCCTCTTTTCTATCCGATCTTCTTCGTTTTTAGGGTGAATTCTCCTTTCAGTTTTTACCCCATTTCTACATTCCAGTTAAGACCCTGGCATCGTTGCAAGGGGCCCAGTACAGGGCCCCTTGAAGCTTTAGTCCACTAAATCATTAATAACATGCCTCTTTTCTATCCGATCTTCTTCGTTTTTGGAGTGAGTTCTCCTTTCAGTTTCTGCCCCATTTCTACATTTCAGTTAAGACCCTGGCACCTTTGTAAGGGGCCCGGTAGAGGGGCCCTTGACGTTTTAGTGCACTAAATTGTTAATAGCATGCCTCTTTTCTATCAGACCTTTGTCATTTTTGGGGTGAATTCTCCTTTCAGTTTCTGCCCCATTTCTACATTTCAGTTAAGACACTGGAACCATGTCAAGCGCCCGTTACAGGGCCCCATGAAGTTTTAGTGCACTAAATTATTAATAAATCGCTTCCTTTTTATCCGATCTTCATTTTTGGGATACTTTCTCCATTTAGTCATTCTCCTGTTTCTACATTAAACTTGAGAACATGGACCCGTCTAGGGTCCCATAGGGCCCGATACAGGGTCACTTAAATTTTTTGTGTGCCATGCATTTTTCACACCCTAATTTTCTCACCTTCGCAGTACATAATTTTAAAGTTGAGTCTTGAACTCTTCTCCTTAGACCAACACTCACATATTTTTATTGGTGCCCTAGGGCCCTTTTTTAAGCATTTCCCCAATTTTTTTGCACATTTCTTTCACATTATATTCTAATGATTAATTCATACCCTATGCTTAATCTTGACTAATCGAAGATCTAAAATGCTAAGTACTAAAACGTTGTAATATGTTTTCATGTTAGGGTCCTGTTCTCAACTATCAGTTGGCCCCTTTTGGGCCCTCTGTTATAACTCCCTTAAAAATAGTCCGATTCACTAGCTTTTTTTTTTCTAACAACATCTTAGGTTCTCCAGCTATTACATAAACGACAAAATATATTTCAGACTTTAACTTCCACCAATTTTGAATATAAATCGTCTTCTTGGGCCCTTGGTGCATCTTCTTTAAAAATGATCTGAATTCCTTGCAGTTTTCTTTACCATAGTTCTAGCGTCCTCAGTTTGCATTAAAAACTACTAAAAAGTGTATTTATACCAAACTATATGCCACATAAGTCCCTTCCCCCTTGGGGCCCTGTATAAGGCCCCTTGAAGCTTTTGCACCATAAATTATTAATAAATTACACCTCTTAATCCGATCTTCATTTTTGGAATGGTTTTTCCATTTAATTATTCTCCAGTTTCTATATTCCAGTTAAAATACTGGGGCACTTTAGTTCCTGTAGGGCCCGATCTGATGCTGCTTGAACATTTTGTGCGCTATGCATTTTTTACACCCTAATTTTCTCACCTTCTCATTGCATAATTTTAAAATTGAGTCTTGGACTCTTCCCCTAGACCAACACCCTTATATTTTTATTGGGGCTCTAGGGCCCTTTTTCAAGCATTTACCCCATTTTTGCACATTTCTTTAAAATATTATTCTAATGATTATTTCATACCCTAAGATTAATTTTGACTAATTCAAGATCTAAAACGCTAAGTACTAAAACATTTAAACATGTTTTCATGCTAGGGTCCTGCTCTATCAGTTGGGCCCCTTTGGGCCCCCTGTTATAGCTCCCTTAAAACTGGTCTGATTCACAAACTTTTTTTTTCTAACAACTTCTTAGGTTCTCCAGCTACTACATGAATGACAAAAAAAAATTTGCAGACTTCAGCTACCACCAATTTTGAATATTAATTGTCTTCTTTGGGCCTTTGTTGCAGCTTCTTTAAAAACTATCCTGTTCTATTGCAATTTTCTTTAACGTGGTTTTAGCATCTTCCAGCTACTTTAAAACCCCTAAAAAATTTTCTTATACCCAACTGCATTCCAGTTAAGACCCTGGCCCTCAGGGCCCGGTCTATCTTTATACTTCAGCTACCAACTTTTTCGAACATTAATCTCTTTTTTCAGCATCAACTTAAGTTTAATCACTACAGCCGTAAATTAAAAATCGCATTACTTTAACGATAACTTTAGGTAAGGGATTTCATCAGTTTATTAAATATCGTGTTAATGCTAATAGTAATTTATGAAATTTAAAATGTGAGGGTGCATCTTCCACCGCTTGGTGGCACTTTTTTTCTTCAGGTTTAAGGCCCCAATTTCAACGGGATTTGCTTCCTTCAACTTAGATTACAATTCAGCTACTTTCTGTATTATGAAATTTTGTCTTAGACTTTAGTTACCAACATTTTCTAACATTAATGGTGCATTCATTTTTTTTATTATTCTGTAGGCTCTATTCCTATGAGGTTTGGCTCACTCAACTTGGTTTTCGATTGTCTACGGCACGTACGGGCACTTCCGGTAAATGCTGCAAGGCAACAAAACTTCTAGATTACAGGTTCGTTTGGAAAGAAGTTTGATGGGAAAACACTAGATGTTGCAGAAGGCATTGGGGCCTCCAAAATTAGATTCATTTAAAAGAATTTCGAAAGATATAAAATCATACAAACTTAAGTTTTGTTTAAGGTTATTTTTTACAAACCCCGTGCAATGCCGGGCGGGTCTGCTAGTAAATAAATAAAAAAAAAACTTGAAAAACATTTAAAATTTCTCAATTATTTCTCAAGATATTTAATTTTGAAAATGCATGGAACAGAAATATATACTACATCAGTTTTATTTACGAGAGCCGCAATAGAAAAAAAAGCCGCTGCCCACAATTTCACGTGCCTCTTTCTTTCCGCATCTAGTGATCAACTTACGTGAAAAACGTTGGAAGGAAATAAAAAATATGAAAAATGGCTCAAGAAAAACATTTTCTTGGAATGATAAATATTGATGTTTTTTAAATGATAGGTATCGTCAGAACCATCAATGTATCGTGTGTTCTGAGGTGTCCTTATTTATGTCCGCTGGGGCCCACACAATCACAATTTTAAACAGTTGATAAAATTAAACATTTTCTTCCCTTCTGCTTGTAAAACCATAGATCCCTCTGCCTATCAAGAAAGTGAACTTACAAGAATAATTGAAGCTTGTTAATTAGCATTCGATGATGCTTTTTAATTAATATATTGGGTAATTATCAAAAAATATCTGAGTCTAGGTGCATTGAGACCTGTTTTCATCAATCCAGAACCAAATTTTCAGACCTTTAAGTGAGATAGATTTTTCTAGTCATTGTGGACAATCAAGGACCTACCTCATTTATACTTATTTTTATTATTATAGGTTTCTGATTGCAGAGGAGGATTCAAGTCATTTGGATATCTGCATGTCCCCTGCACGTGTTACTTTAGAATTTTATATGCTACATGATTTCTCAAAAAATGCACAGTACACATATTTTATACAATCAATGTAATATACATATAAACTGGTCGATTAGAAACAGTATCATAATTACATATATATTAATTTGGGACATAAACAAGAATACGGAAAATCTTTTTTTAAATAATTCAAGGTGACAGAATAAGTCCCTAAGCAAGGATTTTTGTTAAAAGAAAAAAACATGAAAACGAGTGGTTTGGGCTATTTTAATATAATTTTCAATTCAAGATTTATGAGAAGATTGGATGTTATCATATTCAATAAAAAAAAAAAACCATATTTTGAAACTACTTAAAGAATTCTTATAAAAGAACAAAATTATATGTTAGTGCATTACACTATTTCAAATTATTATCTTAGAGTTTTAATTAATTTTTTAGTTGAGACAGCTAATGCTGGGCCTGGTAATTTAGAAGTCACAGTGAATAAAGGTCAAGTGGCAACCGTTCCTCAAGCTCAAAGTCCAACACAGTATGCAATTTCATTTACCCCACAAGATGCCAAAACACATATCATTGATTTGAAATTCAATGGTGAACCTGTGGCAGGTAATTATTTTTTATGTCAATATTCTAAATATAAATAAATTAATAAAATGTATTAAAAACTTATCCATATTGAAAACATTGTTTGCTTCTTAAGTTTTTATTCATTTTTTGAAGACAGTCATGAACATCGAAATACTGTTGAATTTAACTATTTTGTAGCTTTTGTCTTTAAAGTGAAAAAGGAATCTAAACAACTACAATTTACTTTTAATATAATACATGGCTCTCTGGTTATTGAAAATTGTTGTCAAACTCATCTAAGCTTAGTTATTCCACAAGATACATACTAATAAAATTATGCATTGTTAAAACCTTTTTCCTCTAGAACAATTTTACTTTTCCTAAGACTTGGACTAAAATTCCTTCTCACGATGAAACGTTTTTCTTTCAGCGAAAAAAAAGAAATAGTTCCAAACTTCACCCATAGATGGCGCTGTAACTGATATTATCAGAATGAAGCATTAAAAACTCAAGACAATCAGTAAACGATCACTTATTTTGTCACAAGCAGTTAGAGAGTATTTATTTTGTGCAATCCATTACCATATTTCAATGTGTTTTTGCAGCTTGAGCCATATCTAAAAGGTACTCCAATTCAATCCATATGTTCGCTAGCACTCATTGCAGAATAGGCTGGATTACGTGCATGATTCTCATTTTCAGTATTTCAATGTCAGCCACAGTGGAGAAACGTACACTGTGTTATTGACATAATGGCACAGGAAGAAATGGGGTAGGGTTAAGTCTGAAAAATGAGATGGCCATAACAATGGGCCATCTTGTGCAATCCATCGGCCAGGAAACTCATCATTCAAATAGCGTATTATAATTTTACCCTAGTGTGGAGGTGCACCATCTTGCTGCCCAAAAATGTTCGAGTGCAAATAACAAACTTGAGGGACAGCGAAAATTTACATTATATCCAAGTAAACTTCTTTTGTGACCATAGGCTCAGTGTAAAAAATTGTTTCAATCACACTAAAGACATTAAACCACACCACATGTTAATTTTTTTATTATCACGTATTATTTCAACAATATGATGCAGTTTTTCTGATCAGCATATCCTCATATTCCTGCTGTTGACCTTTCCAGACAAATTAAAATTGCTTCGTCTGTAAAAAGAATGCTTCGTAAGAAGTCAGCATACGAGTCTATATATTAAAGAATCTCAATAGCAAAGTTAAAACGATATGGCATGTATTCCGGCTGTAATGCTTGTAGCAACTGCACCTTGTATGCTTGAAAGTTCAATTTTTTATGCAGAACTCAATATACTGTTGTATGCAGAATATCTAATTTTCGCGGTGCATTCCTTGTTGATGTTGTTTGACTGGAAATTAATGCTTGTCGGATCCATGCAAGATACTTGGCCACCCAGTTCTTTGGCTTTGCAAAACGCTTCTAGTTGCTATAAAAATCCTATGCCAATTCAAAATGCTGTTTTGGGATGGAGGTGGGTTTTTTTATACTTAGCACGAAACTTCCGTTGCGATGGATGGTGAACGATAGATTAGGTTTCAAAGTACCATTCTCTTTTTCGCTGGGAGTCATCATTTCTGCGTCACAACGTCAAAACTAATCTGAAAATCAGAAGAAACGCATGTTATAAATCAAATGTAGTAACAAATAGCGAGTTGGTTGGGCGAACGGGAGATGGGGGATGAGTGAACTCTGGAACTAATTTTTTTATTCGCTTCAAGAAAATTTTTCATCATGAGAAGCATTTTATTCCAAATCGCACTCCCGCACACCAATTTTTATTTTATATTAAATTTTTTAATGTGTCAGAGACTTTTGAGCAATCCTGTATAATGTAAATTCTACTTAAGGGGAATAAATATACGTTATATATATATATTGTTGAATTTAGAATTATGTTACGCATTTCGTTAACTTATGCTTTTTTAATACTTATCAGCAGAAACTATAATATAAATAACTAATAATATAAGCTATTATTGTACTAACTAACCTACTAAATTTATTAGTATTTGTTTGAAGGATTCTATCTAACTAAAGGTCACATAATACCTTTAGTCTCTAAAATATACGTGTTTCCATAGTTTTAATAATATAAGACACCAGTAAAAACCTTTTCTTGACGTAATAAAATGCATGTTATATATTCTTTTCAAATTTTTATTCATAGATTTATCAATGAAATTTTGAAGGTAACAGCTTTAGAAGGCAACCCAATTTGTTGATAAATTTTGTTTCGTATAATGAAAAATATTTTAATAAGAAGTGTGTGATATATTTTTTTCACGACTCCTGTAACTGAACATGGTACTGAGTTTTGTTTATTTTTTAGTAGTAAGGGTTTTTTAGACTTTTACATAAAAATGTGATAAAAAAAGAAGGTTCCCCTGATTTTTCCTAGATTAGAAATTTCTTTTAATAGTAAGGTATTTTTATTCTCATCAGTAAAAAATTGATGGAAAAGCAAGAAATTTTACTAGATTTATTTAAAGACTGAGACGGGAGTAAAATAATACAAAACAACTTTGTATTATATTGAATTAAAATATGAATAAACGGTCAAGTGCAAGTATTACTCGCGCACAGAGGGTTCCGTAGAATAAATATATGAATTTGTAATTGTATTATAAAAAAAAACTGTTGCTAAAATAATACTGAGACTTTGTAAAAAACAATACAACGTAGGGTTGGGTATAACAGTATATATTAGAAAAGTGTAAATGAATATATCATGAAAGTTCAAAGTGATATGTAATCTAAATAATATCAAATACAGTCGAGCTTGGATAATTCGAACATCTTTAATTCGAATTCGTGGATAATTCGAAGTTTTTTGTCGGTCCCTTCAAACTTGTATTTAGTTAATGGTAAAAAATCTTGGTTATTTCGAAGTCCAACTTCTTTAATTCGAAGTTTTTAAAATTTAAAAAATGACAAAATCTAGTTTCAATGCAGTTTATTTGAAAAGTGGCCAGGTTATTTTTAGCTATTGTGGAAACTTCGAAGTCCAACTTCTTTAATTCAAAATTTTTACCCTTTTAAAAATGACAAAATCTAGTTTCAATGCAGGTATTTGAAAAGTTGACGGGTTATTTTTAGCCACTGTGGAAAATTCTTTAGGGAAGAGAAGAGGGTGGGAGAATATTCTTATCTGTTCTAGGAAACAGCAGGGATAAAGGGAGGAGGAACGTACGCCTTCTCCCTTGTAAGTGACACATGCTACTCTCACCATTGTGATAAATCATAGATGACGCGCATTTCAATTCCTTCGAAACCACGACTGTAGTCACTTGAGTTTTCTTCATTGTGTTTTTAGTTTTTGTGGTGTGAGTTCAGTGCAAGCATGTAAGCCCTGTGTCTCGTATAAAACCTTATCTTTCGATGAAAAAACTGCTGTGATTCGTGGGGGTAGAAAAGGGTGTAAAGAAGAAATGCAGCATGGCAAAAGAGTATGGAATAGCACCTAACACTCTTTTGACCTTTTTGAAAAATAAAGAAAAATTTTTGAAATCTAATCGAAATCGCAAACGAGCTAGAGAACCTGATAATCCTGATGTGGACGAGTGTGTCTTAAAGTCATTTAAGCAAGCGCGGGACAAAAACATTCCTCTCAGTCGAACTCTTATTCGTGCAAAAGCGGAAGAATTTGCAGTGAGCTTAGGAAACAACAACCTCAAAGCAAGCTCTGGATGGTTAGATTGATTTAAGGAAAGAAATGAAATTTCCTTTAAGTCTGTGTGTGGTGAAAGTTCAAGTGTGGACCAAGATACAGCAAATGAGTGGAAAGAAAAAGTTGTTCAAACCATTGAGCATGCAGAGGAAAGAGACATTTTTAATGTCGACGAAACTGGACTTTTTTTCAGATATTAATTTAATTTTTAATATATATAATTTTCAATTATACCCCTGCAAAGACTTTGGATTTTAAAGATGAAAATGTAGTGGAAGAAAACACAGTAAAGACCGAATAACCCAACTTGTGGGAGCAAACATGGACGGCACTGAGAAGTTACCTTTACTGAAGATTGGAAAATCAAGAAATCCAAGGTCTTTTAATAATGTCTAAACAAAGCCTATAGAATACCGTTCTAACACGAAAGCATGGATGATGGCGAATCTTTTTGAAGAATGGTTGATAGATCTCAATCGCACATACAAAAAAACAAAAAAATCATCCTGTTTATTGATAACTTCACGGCTCATAAATCAATACCCGCTATGGAAAATGTCACAGTTGAATTTTTTCCGCCAAACATGACCTCAGTGGTGCAACCAATGGATCAAGGCATCATTAAAATCTGAAGCATTTCTACGGATGCCTAATCGTTCAGAAACTGCTTGCTGAATCTTTCCAAAAGCTTTCCATTACCCTCCTTGATGCATCAAGAATGTGTTTAAATGCATGGTCCAAAGTGAGCCAAAAAAAAAATAGCAAATTGTTTCTGGAAAGCAGGAACAGGTCCCTAGCGAGCCTTTAGATGAAGAAAATTTACCTCCCCCAGTTTCATGGGAAGACAACATACCATTTGATGATTATGTCGACATTGATAAAAACATAGACATTTGTGCAGGGCTTATCTGAAACAGATATTCTATTCGAAGTTCTAAACAATAAGAACATTGCAACAGAAGACGATGGATATATTGAAGATGAGGTAGAAGAACAGAGGCCGATTCCAACTTTAAATGAGGCAGTCTTTCATCTAGCGAAATATCGTTGTTATGTAGAAGGACAATCTAACATGAGTGAAGCTGTGTTTCGAGCTGTAGATATCCTTGAAGATTTTGTTTTTAAAAAAATCAAGTAAATTTGTTAAAGCAATCTGTAATATCTCAATATTTTAAAAAACTGTAGTTTTTTTATTTAAAATTAATAAACACATTTTTCTTTCACAATTTCTGTTGCGATTGATTATTTTACGACATAAAAATAAAAAATTTTGGATAATTCGGAGTTTTGCAGTAGTCCCTCGCACTTCGAATTATCCAAGTTCGACTGTATAGCTATTCTGTATAACTCATTTTTTATCATAAAAGTTCAAAGAGATATGGAACCTAAATAATATCAAATATAGCTATTCTGTATAACTCATTTTTTAATATTATCCTAATCCAGGGATGGCGAACCTTTTCACGTCCACATGCCAAAATTTCCCAAAAATATACTTTACGTGATCATGACATGCCAACAATAAAAAAAATTTAATGGATCAAATAATAATGAATCAAAACTACTTAAAATTTTATTTTTAGCATTAAAAAAATACAGGTAATATTTGATGTTATACTGTAGAAATTTATTTTAAAAATGTTATTTCTGTTGTCTCATCTTAAATGCCAAATAATTTATATCCGCTTCGTACTTAGTTATTTTCGATAGAATGCAAGTTTAATTGCGCTCACTTGGCAAGACGTTTTCAGTTGAATTTTTCATATTTTTTTCTACGAAAAGAATGTCTTGCAGAAAAAATTGCCAAAATAGCAAACGCCAGAAACTACAGCTTTTAGAATCTGGAATTTAATTCCAAGTTGTTATAACTTTACAATCAGCATTTTTGCTTATTACACTTTTAATTTTTGTTTAGCGATAATCTTCTAATTATCAAAATTTTTTAAGCCAATACCGAGCTAGATTCGGATAAATTAAGTTACATTTCAATTTCTTCAATCTGTGTGACAATCACAACCAACCGAACTAATCGGATTCAAGTGACACAGACAACATTTATATTAATTAATACATTTTGTGAAATTCTACTATATTTTGATGTAAAACTTAAATCTATGCTGTGCCAAAAATAATCTGAAGCGTGCCACTTATGGCACATCATGCCATAGGTTCACCGTCCCTGTCCTAATCTGTTTATGAAGAACTTAATTCGGTACTGACAATAAAAGCAATGCATATTTAAACTTCATTTGGCATTTCATAAAACTAAATTCAGCTTAGAAATAACTTATATTTCTACAGTGTAGCAAAAACAAAACCTTTGTTCAAAGTTTAAATTTGGCATTGTGCTATGCGCACTTCGAAAAAAGGTCGCAAAGTTGCAACGCCGTCTTGGTCAGTGCCGCGTTTTTCCAGATAGGTTTTTAATTAACTTTTAAAGTCACTCGAGGTGTATTGAGAGATACACTCAATGCAAACTAGTTGCGAATACCACAGTATTTATTTGATTCATTCTAATTAAACCTTTTGAAATCTGTGTCCTTAAAAAAGAACATCTAATTTTAATTCCAAAACACGCAAATGGCACCAAGAATATTTAATTAAAATTTTCCTTTTATCATGTATGTGAAAATAAGCAAGTTCGTATTTTCTAATAAATTCGTTTATGAATTCTGGTATCAGTCCATTATTTCATAAGTTCATAAACAGAATTACTCCGCACTGGAAAGTGTTAAGTGGTCGCAAGACTCTTAAAGCTCCAAAATTTTAGAAATTTTATTTTTTTAGATGTTAAACTCCTATGTTTTCTGAACATTTTGATATAATTGTTTCCTTGAAATTCCCATTAGAACAGAAGTTATGGCTTTTAGAATTACACTCGCTCAGCAGCTGAAGTGGCGTTTCCGAAACTTTGAAGTCATTTTACTCCAAATGTCGTTTTTTGGGCATAACGCGCAGGATACCTCAAAAAACTTCTGAATATTTTTTCATGAAATTTTCAAAACATATATTTCATGTTAGTCTGTATAAACTGAACTGAAAATTTCTTTTTTATTGTTCAAGAAAATATTTTTTTATGTGATTATACTGTTGAAATTTTCTAAATTTTGTATTAGCTAAATGCAACATCGCATTAAAAATATTAAAATGCTTTAAATACAAATTTACTTAAGTTCAGGGTAATTATTACAATCTGAAGTATAAGCAAGCACTAAAATTTTTATTCTAGTTGCAATATTTATTTTGTAATCCTGCAAACTGTTATGCCAATTTTCTGTTCGACAAATGTCTAACAGTTTCGAGCCCCCTATAAATACTAATTCTGCATCTTGCAATTTTTTAAATACATGAAATGAAAGAACATACTTATATCTTTCATCCCAATTAAAACCGTGCTTTAAAGTCATATACATTTTAAGACAATAAATGTTGAAAATGGTCTTTTTTTTCTCCAATTTTTTGTGTCCTGTGACTCCTGAAATTAGTATGTTTTTAACAATTTGATATTTATTGCTTTTATACTGTTACTGGACATTGCATTACACATTAAAACTTGTTAACTAGGCATAGAGTACTCCTGCCCTGTCATTGTGTATGTCCAAACTGGCCTTATCTTTAAGGGTTAATATCCGGGTAATTACCGATGATTTTTTTCGAAATTCATTATCAACAATGCTTTTATACTTCTGCTATGATAAGTACATCCAGCAATGCTCAACAATTTTTCTGAATGAACGTAAATCGAAATTTGTGTGTAACAGAAAAATGTGATTTTCTCAAAAACTATGTGACCTATGGTGATCACTATAATTTTCCAGCAAGGTTTAAATTGACGTCTACTACCTCTAATTTTTTCATAATTTTAGTTTCAGTAGATTCGGAATTAGATGGAGGGGGGGGGGGGGGGGGTACATATTTTTGTGCTACATTTTCGACAATTTGTTTGAAATTCCTAAAATTAAAAGGAATGTATTTTTGAGTTCAGCGTTACGAAAGCTTTGACACGATACCCCACACAATATACAAAGAAAAGATTTTTTTTTTCAAGTACCATAATTGGCCCCACTATATTTTTACTAAATATATTTATGAATGCTTATTAATCTGAAAATATGTGGGTCAATGGTCTTTATTACTTCCCCGAATTTGAACTTTCCATGCTCCACAGTTTACTAGTAAAATGGCTGTGACAGACAGACAGACACAGGAGTGATCTTATAATGGTTCCATTTTTTCTTTTTAAGTGCGGAACCCTAAAAATGGAAAGTCTGAAATTATTTTTTAGAAAGATTATTCTTTTGAACCCCCCCCTCCCCCCCCTCAAAAAAAAAAAAAAAAAAATCCAGTTAGTTGAAATACTGAGAGATTTTAAAAAGTTGATTATTCTAAACATCCGAACTTTTTTAAGAAAACTTATTTCATTGTATTCAAGATTTTTTTAAAAATATTATTGTTATTTTATAATTACTTTTTAATTGCACAAATGGATGTTTTTTAAAAGAAATATTTCTGTTAAACATATACCCAACTCTTCAAAATAATTAATCAAATAATAAACTGAGAGACCTATTATTTTAAGAAATAACTCGAGGAAATCAGATGACAAAGTATTCATAGAATCAGATATTATATGCATAATATATATTTTTAAAGTGTATATTTGGACATGTGTACAGAATATTGTGTCCTAGAGTTATGCATTCAAAAACAAATTTCGTGTTATTAATGCAAATTTATTTAAGTAGCAATGTAATTTTTCTTGTATATTGCTCTTTGAAATTATAATTATTTATATGTATAAATTATTCATAGGTAGTCCATTTGAATGCCATATTGTTGATGCTACGAAAATAAAAATTCATGGAAATGGTTTAGAACGTGTGCCTGTAAATTCTCTTGCATCTTTTATTGTTGATATGGGTGGTGGTGATCTTGGTGAGCTCCACTGTGCAATTCTTGGTAAGTATATTGCACAATATATCCAACAAATATATCTAGGTATATTCACACATGATTGTCAGTTTGTAGGAATATTTCTAAATATATCTTCATTTCCATAACATAGGACCAGCACAAGTGCCTCTAAAGTATCACCTGCTTGGAAATTATCACAGTGGATACAAGATAGAGTACACACCAATTGAAGTTGGTAAGTTAGTTCTAGTAAAGCACATTTTTTTAAAAGTTTTATTTGAAAATACCATTGAAGTTTCTTTATTTCTTTTTATTTATTTATGTATATATTTATTTATGAGCTTTAACAAATTAAAAATTATCAGCGAAGGATTGTGTATATAGATTTGCAGCTTTAAATTATGTTCAGAAATTCTACCTCATTTTAACAAATGTTCTTTGGAATTTAAGATATCTCCATAGTAGTTTTGTTGATTTTACAATAAATATGAGGGTCGATCAAGAAGTAAGGTTCCCAAAGAGCTCCAGCCCCACGAGAAAGTGTGAGGCGAAATATGGCAACAGCACTGTCCTGCCAAGTGCGAGATTCGCCCCGTAATTAGCTTTTTGCATGCCTAAGGGACTCCACCCGTGGGTATTCATCGTCAGTTGAGAGAGGTGTATAGCGAGAAGTGTATGTCCATTCAACACATCTGAAAGTGGTGCAAGAAGTTTAGTGCCCGTCGGAAGGAAGCCCACAATGAAGAATGGAGTGGAAGACTGTCAGTTTCGGAGGTGGTTATCGAACCTCGCACCTAGTGATTATCACTTATTCCCCAAGTTATAGGAACACTTGGATGGCCAATGCTTCCGGAGAGACGATGATGTCAAAGAAGAGGTGAAACGCTTCCTCAATGGGTTGGCGGCGGAGTTCTGTGACATTGGGATACAGAAATTGGAGCACCATCTACAAAACTGCATAGAAAAAGATGGTGATTATGTAGAGAAATGGAGCAAACTTTCTTCTTTCCAACAATGTAAATTTCTATGAGAATATACAATGTTGTCTATTTGTAAATTTGTTGGGAACCTTATTTCTGTATCGAGCCTCGTATATATATATATGTGTGTGTGTGTGTTATAAAATTGATAAGATGCTCTATAATTTTTCTCAATTAGTATATTTTTCCCTTAGTTGCTAAATTAATTTCAATATCTGCCTAAGTGGCACTTCAAATGTTAAAACCCTATAAGAGATATTACCAAGTATAGCCTGTTTTCGATAATCATAAGTGCAGACATGTGTTCAATGTTTTTGGTACTTCTCAAACACCATAATTTATCATCTACTTTAAATCCCCATTAAACTCAGAAGTAACTCGCAACACATGGCTAACTTATAACATATTTGTAACTTTTTAAGTCTAGGAGAGCATGAACACTTAACATATACTAAAGTGAAAGCTAATTATCCAAGATTACTCTCAAGCATCTAATATAAAACTGTCTGAGGATATAAATTGTAATAAAATAGTCTCTTCAAGTGGTGCCCTTCTCGTACAGAATTATTAACAGTAATACAAAATTCATTTTAATGTATTTTTTACTCTAGTACTCATTGTCATAGAATAAAGATCCTTAAATATAGCATCTTTTAATGGCAAAATTTTATTAACTGACCAAGAAGTGGTAGTTCAAATGTATTTTCATCCACATTGCTTGGGATAGGTCTTACAATGTGTCATTTTAAGCTAATAGAATACCACCATACATTCTTTCATGTTACGTCTTCATGCATGGTAAAGAGCATTATTTTCAAAACTAAACAAGGTTAAAAAAAAAAAAAAAAAGAAAAAAAAAAAAGATTTAATTTTGCAATAACTACTAAGCAATATATTGAAGTTTTCACATTTTGGGGAAATAAAATATTTTATTTTTTATGTGACTACCTGACGATACTTAATAACAGTAACTAATCTTTAGAGAGCATTCCTACAATATATAATCTATTCCTTTTTTACAAAAACCTTTTCAATTTATACTTAAAATTACACCAGTTTTAATTTAAAATTATACCAGATTTTAATAAGCAAAATTAAGCAAACAATACTTTCTAAACTTCACTTGCTGGTCCCGAAAAGGACCGGCTTCAGAGGAAGGTGAGTTCGAGCAGCCACTTGGGGTACTAAAATCTAAGAATCTTGAAAATACGAAAAATCCTTGTAAGAACCAATATTTTGTTTAAAATATATTACTCATTAGGGTACTGAAAAACATTTTGCCCAGACCACTGTGGCTACTAAAGTTCGTCCCTGCCCCCAAACATTTGTCACACTACTTTCAGGTCTGTGATGCCCATGTTTAAATCCTACCCTGGTTTCAAAATTTCTGTTGTCAGGATGAAGTTTCACATTTGTTTATTAAGTTTTGCAGAAAGCCACAGAACAGTGCTTATGTTTTTTTTGTTGTTGTTTTATTTGTTTTTTTGTCAGGCGAGAAGATATTTTATTTCTGCTATCAGTCTTAATTGTATTATTGTTTATAGTTTTAGCTTGGTATATATTTAAAAATGAGTCTCATTTACTGCAATATTTGTCTGAAATACCTCTAGGTGATCATGCCATTGATGTGAGAATAGATGGGGAATCTGTAGTCGGAAGTCCATATTTAGTTAAAGTCTATGATTCTTCAAGAGTCAAAGTGACAGATGTTGGATCTGGAGTTGTTGGAAAACCCGTTTATTTTAGCAGTATGTAAAATAAATAATTTCTATTATTAGAGACTTTCAATTAAATTTTTTAATGATCGTATGACTATACCTTAACATAGCTGTGTAGAAAATTTAACTAATACTTTTTTTAACGCCAAAATATTGTTTCTATACTTCAGCGAAAATAAATTTAAGTGATAAAAAATGTACAATTTTAATATTTTTTACAGCAAATCTTTCATAGTATTCATTTTCTAGGCACTAGATTTATATTTATTTTTAATGTAATATAAATTAATTGATATTCAATAAATAAAACAAAATTTATTTTTAATCACATTTTGCAGTTTTGGAAATTTAGAAAAATATTGAATATTTTCAGTTGATGCTAGTCAAGCTGGAGCAGGTAATCTGGAAATCATAGTTTCAGTTAATGGACGAAATGTTCCTAATTATGTTCAGTCAGAAGGGAATGCAAGATTTCGAGTTAATTTTAAACCAACTGAATCCCAGGTTCACACTATTAGTGTGAAATTTAATGGAGAACCTGTTCCAGGTTAGTAACAGTTAACTTTTATTATCAATATATATAACTCTCTCATGCATCATAACCTCATATGAGGCTGTAATAATCAAACTTTCAGAGAACTGTGCAATGCATAGTTTATTTTTATTTCTTTATCACATATAAATCTTTCACGTAGCTCAATAATGCTTGTAAAATACAATTACAGATGACAGAACCATTTTCATTTAAAAGATTCAGTTGTAAAATCTGACTTTGAAAAATTTGGTTCTATTTAAAATAAATAAGTATTATATGTATGAATCAGACTTTTAAAATTAAAAAGACATTTAAAATTAGACATTTAATGAAACTATAAAACAACGTATTAATATCACATAAATAAAATAATCACATTAGACATTTCAAGTTTTATACAAGCTCTTAGTAAATACAAGTATCGATCAAAAACCAAAGCTGTTGTTTACACGTTCAAAATTATACATTTAAAATAATAAACACCAGTGAATATATGCCACAGTAGGACTGTATATTCTGGTGAAATTGTAAATTGTTCAAAAATCAAAGGCGTTGATTATATCTTAGACATTCTGGACATTATCGAACTTGTACATTTCTGTTTAACTTCTAACTGCTTTATTTTTGAAAATACATTTTATAACAAATTAACAGCACAGCTATGGTGTCTCCCATTCCAGTAAGAATCGCTGAAACCGTGCTACAATCTTTTGAATGTAAAAGAATTTTACTTTTAGGCTCCAAGATTTGTTTCTCGAAAATATATGTTGATTGGTGATATTTTTCTTATTTCCAAACAAGAAGATTTAACTGATAATTTTTGAAAAAGCTAATACTATATGCCCATCAATACAATTAACAATTGAAAATGAAACTGACTGTGAGCCCTGTTCTTAGATATTTTGATTGAAAGAAAAGAAAAAGGTACCAGCAAAGAAATTTTACTACCAGTATACCACAAGGAAACATTTTCTGGTCAGTACTTAAATTTTAATTCTGAAAATCCCGTCTGCTATAAAATTGCTGTTGTATCCTTAGCTCAAAGAGCAAGAAAATACGAGTATTGTAGCAATGATGAAGTCTTTCAATTAGAAAAAAAAAATCTTTACCGATTTCAAATGTAATGGTTACCCTACACGATGACTAAGAATATTTTTTTCAGTGCAGTCTGTATCATCCTCCATAAACCACAGAGGTTATACAAGTTATTCCTCCATTCCATATTTAAAAAATATATCAGGAAAAATATTTAATTTGTTCAAATCAAATAATATTGGTACAGCCTTTAAATCTCAGAATGTTATGAAGATTATGTTATGCAAATTCAAACCTAACATCCGTCACCTACAAAATACTGGTATCGTTGACAGTATACCTTATAAAGTTTGGGACTCTGTTTATATTGGTGAAACTGGATGATTGTGCAACATCCGCTTAAAAGAGCATAAACACGCTTAGAAATCTGGCAATTTACAATCGAAAATTGTTACTCATTCAATGTATACCGACCACATCCCAGATTGAAAAAATATTAAAATAATTAAATCTAACTGCAATAATTAAAAAAATAGAATTTTTCTAGAAGGTTGGTTTAAAAAATTATAGAAATCTTTCTCCCCCCTCCCTATGAAGCATGTAGAATTCCACTGGTATATGAGGTCCTATAGTGAATGACATATACTCCCTGGTGATTTAATATTTTAAATGCATAATTTTGAATGTGAACTAGTAAACAACAGCTTTGGTTTAAGATTGATATTTGTACTGTGGAGGAGCTTGTATGAAGCTTGAAACATCTATTGCAATTATTTCATTATGTAATATTAGTATGTTTCATTGACTGCCTTATTTCAAATGTCATTTTAATTTTAAATTTGTTTCTGTTCTGCGTCAGTGAAAATTGTCTCATAGAAGTTCTGCTCTTGGATCTAGACATGAACATACCAGAAATATTTTTACAACTTATGTTAATGTATCCAAAGTTTAAAACATCACAAAAATATTTAATAACTATTAATAATATTTTTAAATGCTTGTAAATCTTGTATGAGAATCATTTTGTAGTTTGTAATAAATATAATATTTAAAAATTCAAGATTATTTCTTTACCCATTTTAAATGTATTTTATGTGCAAAATATGATTTTAACTCATTTAATGCATAAAAAAGTAAAAGTCATTGTGAAGAACCTTTAAAAATTTGTTTTTATTAATAATTTTGTTAAATACAGGTAGCCCTTTCTATGTAAAGATATCTGATAGCAGTCAGTCAGTTGTGTCTGGCTCTTCTTTACGAATGACATCTCTTGCACAAGGAGCACATTTTACTGTCGATACTAGAGGTTTAGAAAACGGAGAATGCAAAGTCATTGTTAATGGTAATGTATAGAAATTAATTTTGAATAAATTGCTTTCTTTTATCATTATTAAAATATTTCATTTTTGTCAGGCACTGAATTTTTTTATCTTACTATTCCATAAATTTTACAGTCAATTGCCACAGGAAGTTTAGAATATCATGGATAGCCAGAGAGTTTTTTTTAAAATTCCTTTTACTGTTGAGATAAATTAGGACAAAACAGAGCAATGTTTATGATGTATAAATGTTTGACGATGAAAATCTATGTGTGAACCATGGAGAAAAGACCAGATATTGCAACAGTGCATTTAAAAATTATAGACTGGTATTTTTCCTAATTTCTCTAATGAAGAATTATAAAATTCAATGAAAGTTACGATGAAAGAATGCATTTATAATTTTATATAAAATCATTGTGGAATATGAGTGTGTGTGTAACTCTCCATAACTGTTTCCGTCATTTTTTAGTTTTCTTAAAATTCTGATTCATCATACATTTGTAAAAGAAATTACTTTAAAAATATGCAGTGTCTTGTTAGCTTTCCAAATATTAGCTCAACAATATATTGTATAGATAAGGGATCCTTGTCAGTCATGAAATCCCATGTTAACTTATAGGAAAATAAAAAAAAGAGGATTACTCATTACGTAATATACAAGGTGTCCATAAAAGAATGTCCCAGATTCAAGGGTCTGTTATAACAGTTTAATTTAGACTATTTACAATTAATCATACATCAAATTGAAGGTAAACTTTGTTTTTCTTACAAATGTTCAATATATGCACTTTTAGTTATATGGCACACATCCAATCTAAAGTCCAATTCTTCCCACACTTCAGTTTACAGGTCCGGAGTAATGGAAGCATTAGCCTCTTCAATTCTGTGTCTCAACTCTGGCAAATCATTAGGTAGCAGCGGAGCATAGACACAATGTGTTATAAAGCCCCAAAGGAAAAATTGCATGGCTCTAACGGCTTTTAAAACTTCAGCCACGCAATAACGCTTTCCACCCAGGAGTCACCATTTTGCGTATGTGTCACTGCAAGCGAGTAAATAACAAAACAGTACTTGCGCATACACTTATCTAAAACTGTTTCAGTTACTCTTTATTTGACACCTTGAATCAACACTCTACGATGCTTACAGTTGATACTATTAAAATTTATAATTGGGGCATTCTTTTATGGACACCCTGTATTTTCCATAATTTCAGTAGTCATCTGATATCAGCATACTATGTTTTTAAAATTTATCTACTGAAATTTTAATTATAGTTTAAAAGGCAGTAAATTTTGAAATTTCTACTTTAGCGAAATAGTCAAAATTACACTAGATTAATTATAACACAATTATTCTAATTGGTAAACAAATCATATTAGATGTAAATTTCCAACTGGGTGAAAAATGTCCGGACCAGGATTCGAACCCGGGACCTCCTGGCTGAAGCCGCCAGTGCTCTGCCATCTGAGCTATCCCGGACGATTCTGGTCGAACTTTTTCACCCAGCTAACCTTGAAGATTACAGCATCTGGTCTGAAACCTGGTTCAGCTCAACAGAATAAATCTCAGGTAATGGAACTCCAGAAATCGCTGGATACAAAATTACACTAGATTAATTATAACACAATTATTCTAATTGGTAAACAAATCATATTAGATGTAAATTTCCAACTGGGCGAAAAATGTCCGGACCAGGATTCGAACCCGGGACCTCCTGGCTGAAGCCGCCAGTGTTCTGCCATCTGAGCTATCCCGGACGATTCTGGTCGAACTTTTTCACCCAGCTAACCTTGAAGATTACAGCATCTGGTCTGAAACCTGGTTCAGCTCAACAGAATAAATCTCAGGTAATGGAACTCCAGAAATCGCTGGATACGAAATTACACTAGATTAATTATAACACAATTATTCTAATTGGTAAACAAATCATATTAGATGTAAATTTCCAACTGGGCGAAAAATGTCCGGACCAGGATTCGAACCCGGGACCTCCTGGCTGAAGCCGCCAGTGCTCTGCCATCTGCGCTATCCCGGACGTGTTCGAATCCTGGTCCGGACATTTTTCACCCAGTTGGAAATTTACATCTAATATGTTTTGTTTACCAATTAGAATAATTGTGTTATAATTAATCTAGTGTAATTTCGTATCCAGTGATTTCTGGAGTTCCATTACCTGAGATTTATTCTGTTGAGCTGAACCACGTTTCAGACCAGATGCTGTAATCTTCAAGGTTAGCTGGGTGAAAAAGTTCGACCAGAATCGTCCGGGATAGCTCAGATGGCAGAGCACTGGCAGCTTCAGCCAGGAGGTCCCGGGTTCGAATCCTGGTCTGAACATTTTTCGCCCAGTTGGAAATTTACATCTAATATAGTCAAAATTAATTGCTTTTTAGTAAAAATTTAAAATATAGGAAAAATTTTTTGAGGATGTTGCACGTCACCATGGTATGTCAACTATCTTATATGGGAAATCAAATTTTGATAATTATATCATATAATGAATAATTATCTTTCAAAATATCTTCTTAGTTTAACACGAAATTTTATGATCTGTTAGGTAAAAGCCTGTTTAAGTAACCAGTATAAGTAACCTTAATTCGCTGCACAGTCGAACATTTGCAATATTTTCAATATTATTAAATAATGATTCTTAGATCATTATTAATAAATTATGTTTAATTAAAAAAGTTTTATTAACAATTAAATTTAAGCTAACTATTGGATCATAAAACTGGCTACCTATGTCAAGTTTAGTACCTAAAATAAGCAAAAGTCTGCAGTATCATAAATATATTAGTCCTTAAAATTACATCAATTTGTTCCAATCTTCCTTACGTAAGGAATGTTTGCAAAAAATTATATTGAAAAATATTCAAACATCATTTAATTTTACATAGGTCCAACTACGAAGAATATCCCCGTCAACATTAATAAGATATCCAGTACGATGTTTGATGTAAACTTTCGTCCTCAAGAAGTTGGTAAGAATGATTTGTTAGAAATACTTTCCCCAATATTTAAATCCAGTATATAAATGCATTTATTTTTAAATTATATTTAATTTTAATAATTTATTGAATTCAGTAAAATATTCTAAAGTTTATACATTTATATGATATATAAATGTTGTTTTGCAATTTGATTTGTATATTTGAGGCATTGAGAACAAGAGTAGACCAATCTTGCTAGCTGCGATTTCGAGAAAAATGCTTTCCAAAATTTAGAATTTCTTTTTTGTCAAACTCTTTTAGGCCAGTTTTGAAAGTGGCCAGATTTGAAAAGGGTTCTTCGGGAAGCATATAGTGATTACATTGGCAGTGCTAGACCAAGCCGCTTTCCATCCACTTTTGCATTGGCAACTTGATATACTAGATACGTTGGACAATCTATTAAGTTATAGCTATATCACTTAAATAGTTTCAAAATTAATAAAATTCCTTATGCAGCCAATAAATGGCGGGGCATGCAATGCTTTGACACTTCAAACTCATTTTTCAGAAAAATATGGAATAGTTTATTCTGGCTCTCAATGCTTCATTTCATCATCATATTTTACCAGGTATAATTCCAGCAACAGATAAAACAAAGAGAAAAATACTCTATTTTACATCATGATTAATTTATCAGTGAATAAGATAAAGTTTAAATTAGTTTAAAATAAATTTTTTGGAACATATTATGTTAATTTTGATCCATTAATTGTCAAAATAGCTTTCACCACTCCTTTTTGTCAAGAATCCTAATTCTTTTTTCCTGTCGTCGGATACATACAAGGTTATCTAGTATTACAGCTTTCAAAAAAGAAGGCAAACACTAAGATAGACATTAAATGTATGGCGTCAATCCCAATATGAATTATAAATGGGTTGAGCAGTTTCACATCCGAACGGAATAATCTCTAATTCTTCATGTGTCCCCAATCTTAACTCTTTCGGGTCTGGTGTACTATTAATAGTACATGTCTTTTCATCTAATATTATTTTGTCTTAACAATTACTTTTGTTACTATCTACATTTAGTAAATGTCTATGCATTTCTTATTATGGCTTCATTTATATTTTAACATTTAGTAATAATAATAATAATTAAAGTTTGCTTAATTCACTTTGCCCTGTTGGCGATTCCCTTATTTTAAACATATATTTCACTTTTTAAATTTAAAATACAAGTAACTTTTCAGAACGAATCATGTGCAGTAAAACACAAAAAATATCAGAAATTTATAATAACTGTTAAATACTGCTGTAATAGGATATTTTCCAAACATCTCCAAAAACTCTTCCTTAGCCCATTGTCATATGAATATGAATTGAACAGTGTGCAAAATAACTGCATTCATTAGATTTCAGACAATCAGATATTCTTTAAACTTCAGTAAATCTATTTGGTTAGCTACGATTAACATTATTATCATAAAAGTAATTTTGTTCACAAAATTGGACCCGAAAGGGTTAAATATGTTTCACCCACAAAATTATTTGAATTTAGAGAGAAGTTGTTTAGATTCTTTTGACATAGAAACAATGGAAAAGATATGTAAATTGCATGTCTGTTTCCACATCTGACTATGAATGTGATGAAATCTTAAGAAATGCATGAAAAATAAGATTAAAAAAGATACCATTTCTTTTTAATAATTATGACTATGTTTTAGGTCAAGTACAGGCTTTATAAATGGTGGAAATAGTGCAATTTCAGGATACGTAGTGCATTTTTATCGCCGAGAGGCAAAGAAAGTACAATTAGAATTTCCTAACGGCATTTAGTAGGCAAAATTTTTTTTGGTAAACAAAAGCAATTTTACAGAAATTTGTATTTTAGAGCATAACCTTTTTCATATGATTGACCTAATCATTCCAATTAGTTTATTAGTTTGGATAACTGGAGTTTCACTGCACTTGTAAATAGCAAAAAAGAAAGAAAGAAAAGAAAGGGAAAATGGAATTTTGCTACGAATGTGTGAAAAATTGAGGGATTAAAGTATTTCGATATAATGGCTTTCTTATTTTAAGATGAACGCTGTAGCCACTTAAATGTGAATCAAAGTGTTTCAAATATCATGAAAAATTTTTATAATAATAAATTAAATTTTATTGCAATGGATTTTTTTTTTACTTCAGTTCATCTTTAAAGTTATCTTCTTATTGCATCATTTATACACATTGTTGACAACCCATCAAAATTCACTCTTTTTCCTATATAATACTTTTCCTTTTGAAAAATTTTCTGGTTCATGACTAGTGTTGCCAGGTATCCCATGTAAATCGAGGCTCCAAATGCTCTGGACACCAGTATTTTAAAGTAATTTTCTTCGCCTTATCTAATGGCAGATTTATCTGTGAATAAAGATGGCAAAATAAACTGTAAGAAATTTGTGGAGTCCGGAGAATTTGCAGTCCCGATTTACACGCGACACCTGGCAACACTATGAATGACCAACAAACAAACCGAATTTTAAAAGATTTTAGAGATTAATGCAAATTTCAATTATACAATTATTTATGTTAAACGATATTAAATAGCTGTACCACTTCTACAATTAATTTATTACTTTTTAATACATTTAATTAAAGGTTCTTCTTAACTTATTAGAATTAATTAGAAAACAACAAAAAAAAAAACTAGAAACTAGGCTGCAGACACACCAAATTGCATGACAAAAGTCATAAATTATTTCCTTGTGTTTTTCTTTTCCAAATATTCTGATTTTAGTTGCAACATTTTTTTAGTACACTTGAAATGTTTCAAAGTAAAACGTATTACATTAACAAAGAAAGTTCGTTTCATGGGATTTGATAAATATCTCATGAATCCCTGATGTTTGCAATCGAGTCTTGGGCAACATCGAAATAACCACATCAAACCAACCGGCAAAGAACCCTGACTCATCACCCTCGGTGGGTCTGCAGCCCAAGTTTAGATCTTTTTTTTGCTTACTACCTTTTTTGCTGTTCTTTTTTTTTGCTTTTACCTCCTTTTTACTATTGAACATAATCAGTGGCATAGCTAAGGGGGGCGGAGGGGGTGGTCTGCCCCGGGTGTCACCCTCTAAGGAGTGACACCCAATTTTTATTTTCAAAAAAATATATATAAAAATTTTTAAGATTTTGGAAAACAATTCTGAAATAAAATGAAATCTCACAATAGATTTAACTTTCTTTTCTTGGAGAATCTGAAATTTTACACAGAATGGAATGCCTAAATAAGATATACACTAGTACTAGTGAACAAAAATCTAGACTATGGGATGAGTTTTGAGTTGCCCTGTGACTCAGGGTCGAAACTAGCCTTTTTGGCACCCGGGGCAAACATGGATTTTGCCCCCCCTCCCTCTCCACCACAAAGTAAATTTACAAAAAGAATTTTACTAAGTATCTAATAGACAACTTATTTTTAAACAACTTATTTCCACTACAAAGTAAATTTACAAAAAAAATTTTACTAAGTATCTAATAGACAACTTATTTTTTAAATTTAAAATACATAAAACTGAACTACGTAATCAGCTTTGTCAAACATTGATTCATTAAAACTTTGAAAACGGAATCAAAAGGAACTAAATTACATTTTAATCATTTGAAACTTTTTTTTGTATAGTCTAAATGAGGTTGATATCTAAAAAAAAAAAGGTTTTACTAAGAATTTTACTTTGTGCATTCCCCCTCCCGTTTGTTTTATTGTCGCGGGCAGTCATCGCTTATGGCAAGACAGAAAAGAAAAAAAAAAAAAAGGAAGCTGATGCTCAGCGGAAAACAGGAAAACAAACAAACAGCTTTCATGGAATTTTTTATCTAATAAAAAAGTCAGACTGAGGGGTTGCTTCACGCTGGGTAGTTACCAATAGTGGACAGTGTCCTCACAGTAGAGACTGACCTTGAAAAACGGTCTCCTACACAGGAAGTGATTTAAAAGATAGTAGGCAAAAGAATAGACATGATACTTTTGGAATGGGAGAATGAAAAAAGCTTAAGAGAACAGTTCTTTTTTTATTATTCATTTGCAGTTTTGTACTGTAGATGAATCTTTTTATCTAGTATTTGTAAAGTTTAATACATTTGGTACAGTTTTCCTTTTAAATTTTCCGGCTCATTTTTATACAAATTTTGTATATATATACATTCTTGTATCAAACGTAAAACAAAATCTTCATTTTGGCACCCCCTTCACCTTCTGTTAAAGCGGCACCCGGGGAACATGCCCCCTCTGCCCCCCCCTAGTTTCGGCCCTGCTGTGGTTTCTTGTGTGGGTAGAACAAAAGGTAAATAAGGAATGGTATGGTCATTTCCTGTGTTATTGTTGCCTTGGATTCTTTTACCCTTTTTACTTTCTTCTATCTTCAATAGAAGAAAGTATTGTAATTGAAATTTTTGAGACGGGTTTACACGTTTTAGGGGTCAGAGATCCCCAAAAATATGTTTATACAAAATGTCTGTCTGTCGGTGTGTTGCCATTGTACCATCAGAAAGTGTATAAAGCTATGCGTAGAATTGAACCAAATTTTTTGTGTTGTGCATGTTTTTGGCTATAGCTAGCAGGTACTTCTTGAATTTAGAAATATTCCATCAGAAGGGGGTGCTGTAATAGCGATTTTTGTACCATTTTCATTATTATACCGTCGAAAAATGTATGAAGTTATTCAAAGAATTCATCTGATTTCAGATTTATGTTTTCGGCTATGACAAGCAGGTCGAAATATTTTGACGGAGCTGTAATAACGCTGAAGGGGGTGCCTTAATAGTGATTTTTGTATAATTTTCTTGATTTTTTGTAGTTCTATTGTACATCGGCGGCTCGTGTAGTGGCGGGAACTTCATATCCTGCTATGCCGGCTATTCGCAAACAGCTGACGTACAACAAAATAACAAAAACTATTGATTATCATAAATATCATTATCGAGATAAACTCGTTTTTACTCTGATTGATTGACTGAAGCAAAGATTTAAGATGAAAGTCAAAGTTGGTATAGTATTGAACTATTAACATTTGTAACAACTTTTTAAAACATTAAGATGTATGAGGTCGAACGAAGTTTTGGGATTGGCACGTTCAAGTATTTTTGAAAGATATTGCGCCCACAGACATTATAATCTACACTAGTCCTTTAGTCCTTGACTTCCAGAAAAGCATATACTTTAGGTTGTAAATTGGTAGACCTCATGCTCAGAATCAGTGTAATCAGGAGAAGGCGGTTGTGATAAATGAGTCTCGAGTGATCAGAATAGTTTATTTCAGTAATTTAGCGAACAGAGGAATGAGGAGAGAACTTTTTGACAAAGCGCTTTGATTTTGGATTATCTTATATAGCTGGTTGTTGCCTTCTGATGTAGAATGAAAATAAAATTATGTATTATGCTTACAAGATATCGATTGAGGGAAAATATAAATACGTATTTTAAACAATGTTAGCAATAACATTTATCTTTAAAATATTTTTATTTTGTTGGTATTAGAAAAGAAATTGCTTTTAGAAAGGAAAACTTAATATAAAAGAATGTGGTTTAAATATTCTCGGACACCTATTGGTTTTATAACAGAAACATTTATTAACTAATCGGATGTGCCAATCCCAAAACTTTCTCCTATCTCATACATGTTAATACTTCAAAATTCGCTAGCACAGTGCTAAAATTAAACGACAATCTATGCCCATCATGAAGATTCTAAAGATATGAAATTCCGTGCATTAGTTCTTGAGATATGACTATTGCAAAAATTGTGCAAATCATGCAAAATTCAGCATATTAGCACCACTTGTTGGTGCTTTACACCAAAACCTAATCAGCGACAACTTATGTCAACGTCTAACTGAATCAGAAGTTTGATGAAAATCCGTGCATTAGTTTTTGAGATAGAGATATTGTCAATATCATGACTAGGCCAGCATAGCAGCGCCACCTATTGGGCGATTGACACGAAAATCTAATCAGCAACAATTTGTGTCAACCACTAACTGAATCTGTAGTTAGATGAAAATTCGTGCATTAGTTCTTGAGATAGAGCTTTTGCGGAAATCATGAAGAAGGCAGCATAGCAGCGCCACCTGTTGGACAATTTACACCAAAATGTAATTAGCACCAACTCATATCAAGGAATAACTGAATCTGAAGTTGTATGAAAATCCGTTCATGTTCATTAGTTCTTGAGGTATAGCTATTTCAGAAACAGTCAAAAATTCTGTACAGCAGCGCCACCTTTTGAGCAGTATACACCAAAAATTAATCAGTACCAGTTTATATCAAGGTCTAACTGAATTTAAATTTTTGTGAAATTCCGCCTATTACTTCTTGAGATAGAGCGCCCACAAAACTTTTGTCACATACAGACACTCACAGAGTGGCAGAGAGACATTTTCTAAAAATCATCAAATCGTGTTCAGGACCTTCTAAAACGTATAAATCCATCGAAAACCAAAGTCAAAATTTTTCACGAATCCAATACTCTCTCTTTGTAAAGATAGAACACAGTAAAAATGAAACATAAAGTAAATAACCTTTCATACATTGAATTTTCAGGCGTTTTTACTTTCTTGTATCTTTTCAAGAAGAAAGCATTGGATTCGTGAAAAAATTCAACTTCCAGTTTCTGACGGATTTATACATTTTAGAAGGTCCTGAACACGACTTGACTGTTTTTAGAAAATATCGTTGTTGCTGATTAGGTTTTCATGCAAATCATATAACAGGTGCCGCTGTTATATGGCATTTTTACGACTTTCACATTAGCTATATCTCCAAAACTAATGAACGAAATTTGATCAAACTTCATATTTTCTGCTGTTACACTTTCACATAAATAGTTGGGTGTATACTTCCCAAGAGGTGTCACTTTTATGCTTTTTGGGTTGTGAATTTTGATCGCAGTCATCTAAGAGCGTGGGTATCGAAATTCAATTACTTGTTTGAAAGATGCGATGTTTATGTCTCCGTTTTAAATACACACAATTCAACGAACATATACCGTTTAGAATCCTCATGTGGGTGGGCCTGGATTGTCATTTAATTTTGGCACCGTGATAGCGAATTTTGAAGTATTAACATGTATGAGATAGAAGAAAGTTTTGGGATTGGCACATCCGACTAGTTTATTTTATTTAAATGTTTTGAACTTTAAATCGCATTTTATTCCATTACATTCTAATGTTAAGATATTTTGCTTATACGATACGAATAAATTCTTAATTTCATTTATACGTTTTTTCGAAGGATACTTCCAAATATTGACTAAAGTATAGAGCATGAAACAATAATATAAAATTTTTGCTTTCTTATTATATATAGAGCATGAAACAGTAATATAAAATTTTTGCTTTCTTCTTATTATTATTATTATTTTAAAAAAAATATTTTCACATTGTTAATATAAAGTTCATAAAAGTTCTCCAAAAAATGTTAAAGTTTTATTTATAATAACGTAGAATTGTGATTGAAAAATTATGACAGGTGTGGGGGGGGGGAGGGGGGGTTGACACCATTTACAGCCACCCTGGGTGTCACCCATCCTAGCTACGCCACTGAACATAATGGCACAATATCATAAAATATATTTACTTATTTCTTATGCATTTACTTAAGAATACTTTTCTAGGTCCACATCAAGTTATAGTTACACTGGATGAAGTGCCTTTACCAGGAAGCCCTTTTATCTGTAATGTTTATGACGTTTCTAAGGTAAAAGTTTCAAAGCTTTCACCTGGAATTATTGGAAAACCATGCACTTTTCAAGGTAAATGTTCTGAACAATTTATTATAAATTATCCACAATAATCCACCACATTTCTTTATGGATTCTCTTATTTACATTTTATTGTATATGTCTTTGGAGCATTTTAACCCGCTTTTTTTTTAGAATGTTTGGCAGAAACTTTTAAAGATAAATTACAAAGATTTTCGAGTAATATATCCCTTCAGAACGAAGCATATACAGGATGCCCTTCCTATCGATTACCAATTACTAGTGCCTAAATTGTTAGTTATGGAGATATAATTTTAATTGCAAAAATGTTTCAAATGTTGTTATTAATTATGTGAAAATCCATTAACGTCAAACTGCGTATGTTTTAGAAAATTATGAAATTTTAATTTTTATACGGTGTCTGGGCCCTATAAATTATATCTACAAGTAAAGTTCATCTGTGCTCAAAAAAGTAAAATAGTAAAAATTTCATTTTTGTACAACCAAAATTTATCAAGTTATGATACTTTTAATTTTATTAAACCTAATTTCAGTTAATAAATTATGCATCAATTGAATTATAGAATTCAAATCTTTGTATCATTTTAAAATAGCAACTTTGTTTAAAAAGTTCTGAAGCAATGAATGACTCATAAAATGAAATCTGCGTATGTAAAACTGTTTCTGAAATAATTATATTATTACAATAAATGTTTATTATATAATAAAATACATTGATTGATATTAAATTTTTCTAAAATAGTTACATTATTATTACAATATTCATTATACAGTAAGTTAATTGATTAATGAAAAATGTTTTTTATTTTGAAATTTTAATTTAGTATTTCCTTTCGAATTTAAACATTATACGTACAAAGGATAACTCGGTCTTCCTGGGTTACAGAATATAGGTGAAAAGCATCATATGCATTATTTCTGATGTTAACATCTTTTTTTTTTTTTCCTCTTCACATACTAAAGGCTCAGCGATGAATGAGGTACTTTTTGAAATCGTATACTTGTATATCGTTAAAACACGTTGTTTAATACAAATATTCGCAGTTAATCAAAAATTAATGAAAAAATGTATCAGAAAATAATCTCAAAGCTTGCAGACAGAAAGCCTCGCACAGGGTCTATTTTTTTTTTCGTAATTTATAACTCTAATATATATTTTACATTTAATATATATTTTTAGAATGCCCACTAACAATACTAAAAATCATATTTATATGAAAAATAGCAATAATGCGTTCAGCTAAAGTTTTGAAATGTATCATATTGGCCTTACGTCAGGAGTTAACAGACGAAGAAATCTCCAAATATCGCTGTTTGTAATCAGCCTTTTAGGTTCTGTTCATTTCATTGGACTAAGCGCAAAATTCGATTGCATATCTTAAATTTATGTTTTATTTATATTACATTGTTTTATTTATTGATTGATGAACGTTTTCATTTCATTATGGAATATAAGCTGGAATAAGATCATGAGCTATGTGTATTAATTTAAGTGCTAACAGATTTACTTTTCGTATTGGTCTGCAGGTGATAGAGATAGATTTAAAAAAATAAATTCATGATTGAAAATTAATTTAAAAACAATAAAAAGTGGGTAAATTGCGATACAGTTTTCATATAAATTGTGATACAGTTTTTTTTAAAATTACATTTGAAAGCATAATTTTTCTGTACTCATCGGTGTAAAAATTGAAAATGTGAGGTATTTAGACGTTTAAAAAAATTGCAATAAAAGTTAAATTTAATCATCTGCTGTTACCACCATCAAAATGACGTCAGCGTTACCCACGGACATGTTTATCCTTTATAATATAGATAGTTTTCACAAAATAACTTGGCGAAAGTCATTGAAAGAACATATAATATGTGATTTATCCCATTGCTAACGAAGCATTGAACCAATAATGCGAAAAATGTCCAAGCCGGGAATCGATCCTGGAACCCTTGAAATAGCACTCCAAGTGCTCTTCGAGGCTACCAACCGAGGCGACCAAGCTACGAGGACGATGCCCTGCTTAGCATTTCCCACATATGTTGGTAAGGCTGCAACTGCAGCACAAGATGGAATAGTCTTTATGAGCACACAATCCTGCAGCGAAACATGAGACACAAACAAACCCAGCTTTGGTGAACACACATATAATTTTTTTAATTAAATTTTCAATTAATTTTCAGCAGTGAAATTATGCTCAAAATTATTGAATATATAATATGTGATTTATCACATTGCTAACGAAGCTTAGAACGAATAATGCGAAAAATGGCCAAGCCGGGAATCGAACCTGGAACCTTTGCCTCCAAGTGCTCTACCATTTAAGCTACGAGGACGAAAGCGTTTGTGATGCTATGGGTGAAAAATTGGACAAAAATGATGAAAAACATACTTTATTTAATTAAAAATTAAGTTAAAAATTCTGCTGGTCACTAGTAGAAGTTATCAACTTAATTAATGAATAAATTCATCTAAATTTGCGTATTCTTATCTGGCAATTTATCTTGGGAAAACTGCAGTTTACTACAAAGCTTTGAAAAAAGTTTTTATTAGTTTTACAGTTTATTTACATTTTTTGTCTTGCGAAACATTTACTATAACGTTATTTTAAATGTTTTAAATATATTTTTAAATTTCTATTTAAATTTTTCTACGCATTATTTATTTAAATTTAGCTTTAAATGAAATTTTAAAACTTTATTAGAAACACAAAACTTATGCTTTCATGAAATGTTACAGAAATTTTGCACCAACTTGTAATTTAATAAGCATAATATTAATAAATTATAGTTATTTTACTATAGAAGTCGGAATATTAGTTAGTCGGAAAATTAAATTTATGCCATTAAGATTTTTTAAATCAAGCGCAAACGATTGGGTAAGAAGAAAAAAAATAAAGCAGAAATTACATATAAATAAAAAAAAATAAGTAAACAGTACATAAGAAAGATAGCAGTTAAACATCGCATATACATAGCTGCCAACCTTTTGGATTTTTAAAAATCAGATATAGGGTAGAGTAGCCGAATTTGGACCATTTCACTTATTTTCAGGTGTAACTCACTTAATTTTTTGAATATCTGCAAAAGATCATTACACAGGGTCAATCTATTCATCTACTAACTAAACAAATATTTAAATCAATTTCTTTTTGAAAATCTTAAATTTTATTTTAATTTGAAAAATTTGTCAAAAGTGGTCCAAATTCAGCAACTGGTCGCCTAAGTTGGACCCCCAGTCTCCTAAATTGAACCAAATAATATCAGGTTGTTTTAATGACTAGGAAATATAACTAATTTTATTAAAAGCATAGTTTGTGATTAATCCAACAATCAAACAAAATAACAGCAATGAAATGTAATGAAATCATATATCTGAAAATAAGAGTAATTGTTTCAAATCAAAATGTATTCAAAATATAAATCAAAGTTACAAGTAATTAAGAATAGAAATTATGGAACTAATTGTCAGTTACTTGAATATCATGTAAAGAGTGATGCAAAGCTTATACATGAATTTTGTTTATTGTTTTTGTTTTCCAGCACACACAACATGGAACCGTATATGGCAATCTGAACACTAAATCATTTCTTCTATTTTATTTTCCTTACAAATTAGGCAAAACCAGTCATCACTGGCTAGATTTTTCTTTTTAGATTCTGAATTATCAGACTTTTTTTTTTGCAACAGAAGTTTTCTTTACATTATGTTTGTAGTTCTTCACTTCCATCATTTTCTTGCTAATTGCATTACGCCTATTTTTTAAAACTCTATGTTCCAATTGCTTTTGTGCTGTGAAAGCTTCCTTTTTGTCTTTTTGTTTTCATTTCAAGGTTTAGTTTATATGGCGATGATGTTAACACAACTGTTTTTTGGCTCCCTCTGCAGTTTGATTTAAGGCTGTTCTTAACTGCTCCGCTGAACAAGCGCAAAAGGTTTTGACACATTTACAAATTCCTTTTTTAATGGAAAGATATAAGATTTGAAAGCCTGGCCATGGAAACGATTTTGAATCGAACTGTTTTTTCCATTTTTTGATCCATCAATTACCCATTGAGTTATAAGCTATATCAATCACGTGAAAAACCCATTTTTCACCCGCTCTTGAGTGTTTTTTCTACTTTCGCGTGGAAATTCAGTTCGAAAGGTCCACTTTGACATTATTTTCTGAAAGATCTATTGTGTTTGCAAAAAAATGGAAAAAATAGCTCAATGGCATAGTTTCTGAACAACAACACCAGCTAGTTTCATGCATTTTCGAACAAAAATAAATTAAAACTTATGTCAGGAAGTTGCCCATTTGGATTTGAGAACAGCCTTAACTGAATTTAGGAAGGGAAATAACATTTCTAATGATTTTTTTGCTTTTGGGGAGGATTTGTAGCTGCAGCCTTGTTGCAGGTCAATTTCTTCACAAATTGCCTGCTTTTTGTTTTCTATATTTTTAACAGCTTTTGCTGTCACGGGTGTTTTTCTTCCAGACGGTTTGTCTATGTCTTTTTCAACATTTTCATCAAGGTTTGAGATTTTATGTGTTTTAATGGCAAAAAAATATAATTCCACCCTTCAGAACTGTAAAAAGGCTTCAATCACAAATATCTTGCAGTAGGAAAATGTTTGAATTCAATGCTGTAAATCAAATATGCCATAGGAATAAAGAATTCAAAGAAAATAAATACAATTACATACAAGATAAAAGACATTGCAAACAAAATTTATTGTATAGACATGTAAAAATATTCTTATGTTTATATAGGCCTAATCTGTATAAAAAATAATTAATCCAGACATACAAAAAAAAAACTTGCATGGAGATAGTAATCAATTATAAAATATAAAAAAATAGTACCGTCCTCGAAATTCCTTACTTATTTTTCTAATTTATGATCACATATCTGGTCCAATTTAAGCAACTTAAATTGGCCCAATTACGGCAACTGCACCATTTTTTAAAACAGTTAATTTCAAGGCTAAGAACAAAAGCGAAATGAAACAAATCTGCGTGAAAAATATGCACAATAAACGGATGAATTCATATATGTATATGAAAGCATAACAACTTATCTTAGTTTTAAAATATTGTGCGACCTTCGTTAACGTGGTAGCGAGCCGGTCAAGACTTGTTTTCGAAGGGAGTGAATCAAATTACAACTCAATTTATGAAGAAATAAATAAATGACATTTTATTAATTAAAATGACAAAGTGGATTTTTTTTTCAATATGGGAGTTATTTCAGATTGCTCCTGCGTCACAAAATATTTGTTAACGTATGTGGCGAGGAAACAAGTCTTATTGAAAGGTGGCAGCCTTAAGATATAATTCCAGATAGTCCGTTAAGAGATTGTTCAAATATTGCTTAGTCCATGTGGTCTATAACGATCTACGTTAATAATAGTTCTGGCTGGGAGATCTAATCTCCCGTCATTCACCAACAAAAGTACGATGATTGCAGACCCAGTCTGCTTTGCTGCTCACAAGGTGAAAGCATAAGATGAGAACTAGAAAATCTAATTCTCCGTAACAAAACCTCGGAGCAAGTACCGCAAGTCCAACTTGTCACTTCGCATCCCCGTCATTAACTAACTACTCCTTCAGGACTCTCTTCTCAGTTCTAAAAATTGTCTTTTCTTTGGTGTTAGGGTTCAGCCAATCCTTGTTCTTCCTGTTTCTGATTTGCTCATGAGCTTTTAGCTAGGATACACCTTAATTTCCCACGCTCTGGGGACCATCTGCCTCAAAGTGAAAGTCGGAAATGATCACAGGGATACCTTATGGGCTTTGCGAATTCAGTGTCTTTGCCGGCTGTCTCGTCCCTGAAATTAATCCCTGACCAGCGATCGCTCATCTGGTCATCTTGACTAAGTGCTATTGTCACAGCTGTCTAGAAGATAGATTATAATCCACCTAAGCTTCAGATGTTTTTCCGACGATTCATAAACATAGGGTGAGTGTTCAGAAGTTTGCATAATATTCACTTACGTTTAGTCAGTGGTGTAGTCGAGGGGGGATGGGAGGGGACGGCGTCCCCTCACTTTTTTATTTTATCTCGAGCGTCCCCTTACTTTATATTTTCAAGGGGGACGCTAGAGACGCGGGAGGACGCAGACTTTCCGAACTTTTTTTTTTTTTTTTAATGAACACACCAATAAATTAACAATTTTGGAAATAAGGTACTGATTTTTAATACTTTTCAACGAAGTTGAAAGTGTTTACTGTGCTGGTTCGCCTATTCACATTTTAATTTCCATAAGTTTTCCTTGGATTGTAGCAAAATTTTATGTATATTTTTTAGGTTCAATATAGTATATCATTATTGTAAATGATGTTATTATCATCATTATTTCGTTTACGCGAAAACAAAAACAGATTTCTTTCATATTACGCTTTATTGGGCAGAAATTGTTTGAAATAGACATTAATGAAGTTATAATATTTTAAATATAAAGAAAACGACATTTGAAATTCGTTACATTTTCCCTATCGTAAATAGCATTTATGGTTCGCTTACAGGGACATTAAAAAATATTTCCAAACACCATGATCCTTTAATGATAATTATTTGAAATGCATGGAAAACTATGGAAAACGGTGTACAAAACATTTATAGTACATTTACAAGGCCACACAAAAGAATTCACCACATTGTCATCTACGGGTTCAGCTGCTGAAACTTGCTTTCGATTAGTCCCCGAAAGGTGGGAAGGGGGTCATTTTTATTTAAAAAGGGGTCTTCAAGGAAGCATTTATATTAAAATGGGGGAGTAAAAGGGGCCATTCGTCTAAAAATGCTTCACCGAGTTTTCCTAAATATGCAAGCAATTTTTTTTTAAATACCCTAGAAAATATGTTAATTCGTTATCGTTATAAAGATGGTCATTAAGCAATGTAAGCAGCTTTATTTAAACATACTTAAATATTCTACTGCAAGAAGATAGAAAGTGTTCAATATTGAGAACTCACCTTCATAATTGTCCTTAAAGAAGCATGAACTTTTAATTCAAATTTTTGAGTATTAAAATTTTAAATTAATTTAACATATATATTGTTAATTATTAACCTTAAACATTAAACATTTTAATTTAAACTTTAGTTCCTTTCTTCACAAAAACTGAGATAAGCTATGATGTTCATTAGAAAAAGCAAACTATGGCAACGCCCTCTGGGGAGTGATCAAAACCAATATTGAATCAAAAGTTATTCATAATCATCTACATATTAAATTTGATGAAATTCCATCCCAAGCATGGGATGTCAGATCCGATCTGGCTATCATGAAAATCGTTAAAAATGCAACACAGTAGCAGCACCTGTTGGGCGAAATACACCAAAATCCAAACATCAATTTATGTCAAGGGTAAAGTGAATCTGAAATTTGGGTGAAATTTCATACCAGAGATGCTGAGATATAGGTATGTAAATTGTGAAAAATGAAGCATAGCAATGTCATCTGGTGGGCCATATACACCAAAACCTGATTAGCACTTGTATGTGCTAAGGTCTAATTAAATATGATATTTGATGAAATTCTGCGCTTTAGTTTTTGGAATAGAGTGGCTGTAAAATATGTATCATATACAGAGAGAAATTTTCAAAAAATTGTCAAATCATATTCAGGTCAACCTAAAACGTGTAAATCTATCAAAAAGATTCCAATACTTTCTTCTGATAAAAATATATTTAAGAAGTATAACAAAAACAAGAATAAATTGTAACAAAGTTTTCCTTTAATAGAGAGAGATATGCTTCTACATCAAAATCGAAAACTAAACTAAATCTATAATAATAAAGATAGAGGTTGGTCACTGTGGTCTGTGAGCTGAAAAGACTGCTGCACATACAAGATGGAGGCGAGGTACATCTATATTTAAAATTATGCACTTCGAGGCCAGTTTTCGGATTTTTTTAAAATTTATTTGCGATATTTAGCTTTTTTTTCTTTACCGTTCACGGTGAGATTTTTTGCAGATTAATAAAAGAAATTCAGTTTCAATTTTTCAGTCCAATCGTAGTAAATTTTGTCCTCTTTTCAACTTTTTCAATAAAGTTGATTCAGAATTTGTATAGTGATTTATTTTTGGCGAATTTTTTAAGCGAATTTCAGCTTTTTTTTTTTTCGCATTTCATTTCAATTTTATGGCATACGAAAAAGGAATTTAGTTTCAAACTCTTAGCCCTAATGTAATAGATTTTCTCCTTTCGCGATTGCGTCCTCAGATTGTAATTTTTGCCGATTTTTACCTGTTTTTTTTTTTGTTTTTTTGGGGGGAAGGGGGGGGGGGGTTCTTTCATTCGCGACGATTTTTTCACATTTTTGAAAGAATTCCGGTAAAAATGTTTTAGCCTACTTTAGTAAATTTTGTCTTTTGTGAATTTTGTGAGTTTTTAGCGATTTTTATACATTTCTCGGTGATTTTTTCACATTAGTAAAAGCAACCCTGTTTAAATATTTTAGTCCAATTATAGAAATTATGTTCTCTTTTCAATAAAGTTTATTCGGAATTCGCACAGAGATTTTTGAATCTTTCGCAAGTTTTTATACGATTTTTAGAGTTTTTTTTGCCTGTTCCAATCTTTTACTGCAGTTTAATATATTTTGCCCTCTTTTTAATAAATTTGTTTCGGAATTCGTACAGTGATTTTTGAATTCTTTTGCTAATTTTTTATACAATTTTTAAATTTTTTGTCTTTTGCGGCGATTTTTTTGTCATTCGGTTTCAATCTTCTGGTAGTTTAATGTAGTAAATTTCATCCTGTGCTATTTCTGAATTTTTTGTGATTTCCAATGCGATTTCCATTGAGTTTAACGTTTTTCTGCAATCCGT
This sequence comes from Maratus speciosus, assembly GCA_963932465.1. Classification (NCBI taxonomy): domain Eukaryota; kingdom Metazoa; phylum Arthropoda; class Arachnida; order Araneae; family Salticidae; genus Maratus; species Maratus speciosus. Next base: position 279,289,530 of record OZ010787.1, on the reverse strand, counting down.
GGCGATTTTTTGACATTCATAAAATAATTTCGGTTACAATGCTATGCTATACAAGACTACTATAGTAAATGTTGTCCTCTTACGATTTTTAGAGTTTTTTACATTTTGCGGCGATTTTCCCACATTAGTAAATTATTATTGTTATTATATATATATATATTTTACTCACCGAAAAAGGACAAAGTGGACCATAGGGGATCTTTTTCTGAAAAGGGAACTTTAGGAGCGAAAGGGCACCATCTGGAAGCTCATTTTACATATATTTTTTTATATTATGCTGAACAAAACATTAATTAGGTATGTAAATGATATTTGTATACAGAGTTACACAAAAAAATTCAAATATACTACCATCTATGGCCGGATATTTATTGAAATGCATTTTGCAGCTGGTTTAAACTTTAGTGTGCTATTTATAATTAGAGTAGGTTTTATTCTTGTTAATAATGTGGTAACATTCACAGCGCCGATTCACACATTCAAATTTCAATCCTATTTCATTCTTTCAATCAGAATAACTAAGCATTAACAATAAATTCTATGTCAAATTTAAAGTTTCTAGCTCTGATAGTTTCAGAAGAATAGCAACTTTAGAAGGTTTTCAGCTCATTTTTTCACTTAAAATTTCAAAATTTTTAAAAGCCGTTCTTCGCGAGCATCTACATGTTAATAGTTAACACTATATTTATTTTCAAGTTTCTTGTAAAAAACAGCTTCAGATACATCGTGATCAGACGATTTTAGAGGACTTTCCCATCAATTCACCATATTAAAATTTTAATTAAAAAAAAAAGTTTTAAGCGCGCATGTCAGTTCTGAAAATACATAAGTGCCATGTTTTAAGTTTCTTGAGAAATCGTGATGAAACTGAAATTTTAGAATGTTCTTTCCACATTTCACACAGTTAAAATTCAAATAAAAAAAAAATCAAATATAGCATTTACACATTAGATGTAACATATATAGTTACTAATTTAAAGTTTCCATTTCAAGATTTTTTTTTTTTTAAAATATCGATGAAACGGAATTTTTGGAAATGTTCTATAGAAGGATATTTATCTATTTCCCATCTTTAAAATTCATATTTAAAAAAGCATTCGATATGGGACCCCTTTGAGTGCTAAACATATTCTTCGGACCAGTAAAAAGCATTATTTATCGATTATCTTCGGCCTTGGTCACATTTTTTTTCTCTCCCGTAAACAGTACTTATTTGTTACTTCTGGTCAAAAAATGGTTTAAAATTTGCCTAGATGCGAAAAACGTGTCGAATTTCTCATAAATTAGAGTTTGAGCAGTGGCATATAGTCTCAGAACATTAAATAATCTATTCATCATGTATAGCATATACTTGCAAAATTTGAGCCTAGTCGAAAACACCGTTTGAGCGCTATAATGTTCAAACACAAATGGAAAAAAAAAAGACTTTGGGAGTCTGAAAGGAAATACCAATATACACACATGTATACACATATACATAGAGAATTGTTGTAAAAATAGGAAAAATGGATTCAAGAGGCTTAAAAAAATAAAGATATACCAAAATTTCACAGTCTTATTTTTCTTTTCCATGAATACAATAAATTCCTTACACTACATTTGACCAAAAAGTAAAAATGCAATAATTTTCAATGCTCTCAGTGGAAAACATTTTATAACTATTTCCAATGTAAATAACGCAAAACAAATTCTAATAAACATTCCGTTGCTTGAATTAGTGTTACTGAATTACGAATTCTACTTCAAAACATTTCAGTCACGAAATAGGGTTTTGATTTTTTAAATTCTATAGCAAGCTATTTAGTGTCCAACAGATAAAAAAACCAATGAAATTAATTTAAATTTAATTTTTAAATTTAAATTAAATTTTTCAATCATTTTTCTCTGCAATTGAAAATGAAAAGCAAGATTCAAAATAAAGCTTGCCCTATGTGTGATATAGACCCTAATGTTCGAAACTATGAGCGTCCCCCCACTTTTTTTTCCAGGACTACACCACTGCGTTTAGTAGGAAAAAATTAGATAAAAACATCTAACTTTAGGGTTTTTTAAATTGTCTGAAAACAGCACGTGGTAGGTGGCTTCTTCTTCTAATCATGAATGAGTCATTCTGATAAGTAGGATTTCAGCGGTAGATGGAGTCTCTTCCTGTAATTAACGGCAGAATGGCAACTGTCTAATTAAAGTGGCGGTCCAAATATGGCTACTCTCCCCTATATATTTAAGAAGGAAGTAAGAAAATGCTACCTATCTTCTATGTAGCAGTTCTATGTTTTTATTCTGTAAGTAAAACGTCTGGTTAAAGTATATTTATTTCATTTGAATAAAACAAGAAGATAATCAGCTATGCTAATTGAAATAAATGCATCAGAAATGTGCGAGTTTTCAGAAGAGAGCAGATGTGTAGTGGAGGGTATACATGGTATACGCCGTATACATTATGGTACTTTTTAAAGAAACTCAGAATACTTTCTGTTTCTCAAATGAAACTTTATCGTGTATTCTTTGGGTACAACTTCTGCCCATAGTGTATACCCTTCTATTTTTTTTTAATGTCTTTTACGACTGCAGCACTGGGAGAGAGGTGAAATTCTAGAAACTTAAAGAAGTGGTAGCATAAATGATATCCAAGAACATAGGCGTAGCTTGACCAGAAATTTTGGGAGGGCATTAAGGCCGTGCAAAGTAAAACTGCACCCGTAGCAAATTTTCAATTTCCCCCCCCCCCCCCCCCAAAAAAAAGACCTTTGTGATGGGTGTAATAAAATTGATAAAGTGCAGAAACATAAATAAATTCTATTGAATAAATATTTCAAATTTATTTTGGAACTTTAAAAGGTTTAATTTTAATTTAGAAATTCAGAACAACTAAATAACATAAGAGAAAATTGCAGTTATTTGTCAGAGATTTCATGATGTTTTGCGACAGGGAAAAAAATGATGGAGAGAAAAATAGAAATTCCCTGGAAAATGATCGGTGGCCAAGAAAGGAATAAATAAACGAATAAAACTATGGTTCGCAGCACAAATTTCTCGCCCGGGGCAACTGCTTATTTAGCCTCCTCTTTGCACTGCCCTGGGGGGCACACTAGATGTCTGAACGGGCTGCAATTTCCAGGCCCGCGTTCAGCCTGACGTGAAAATTAACAGTTCCACCCGAGCCGGGCTCATTTATATTTTCACTGTTTACGGCCAATCCTGGCTCGTACAAAAATCAGTGAAAACAAGCCCGCCCTGTGAAAAAATCAATTAAATCAGGCCCGACTCAATTTCTCAAAAAATTCTGACTTTTCTTAACATACAATTGCAGAGCTGCCACTTGCTACTAAAATGCCACTGAAAGCGACTATTTTCAGCATTTGGCGGCTCTATGTATGGCGGCTATTTTAGGCCGAAAACCATTAAAAAGCAACTATTTCAAGCAGGTGACTTTTTTGGATTTCAGCAACTGTTTTTAGCGACTGTCTTTTTCTTCAAAGCGCCTGTAAAGTCATCTTCCTAAACTCATTTTTTCAACGGTTGTTTGAGGAGATTCGCAATTTTTTCCGCAATGAAGTCCAAAATTCACGATTTTTCCCCTCCAATGGATTGACGAAAATGCCTATTTCTTTCCGAGATCTTTTTATACTATCGTTGAAAGAGATTTTTGGAAATTTTCTGCGATCCTTTGCCAAATTTTGAAAATTTTTCTTTGACAGATTGACAAAATTGAGTTTTTTTGCCACCACCACTTATCCAAATTCGCGATATATATTTTCTGCGACCTATTGATGGTAGTTACTATTTGTATCAGAGATTTTTTGACGAAATTCTCGATTCTTTTCTAGATCGTTTGTCAAAATTCGTGATTTTCTTTTCACGACCGACTTTCAAAATTCGTGATTTTTTGCGCGATCATTTGGTTAAATTCTCAAAAATTTTTGACCAAATTTTCGTTTTTTGTCCGCGATCATTTGACGAATTTTGCGATTTTTTTCTTTTGATCATTAGACTAAATTCGCAATTTTTTGTCCATTCTTTTGACGAAATTTGCGATGATTTTTCTGCGACCCGAATGACGAAAATCGCCATTTCTTTCTGCGACATTTGGTAAAATTCAAGATTTTTTTTATGGTTGTTTAAGGAGATTCGGAATTTTTTCCGCGACGAATTTCAAAATTCGCGATTTTTTCCCCAATTGATTGACGAAAATAGTTATTTGTTTTCTCTATCTTTTGCTACGATCGTTGAAGGAGATTTCGCAATTTTTCCTTTGACCTATTGCAAATTTCCCGATTTTTTGGGGATGATCGTTTTGCGGAGCTTACAATTTCTTTTCCGTCAACCTTTGCGAAATTTCGCGTTTTTGTTTCCGGCGATCGTTTCAAGGAATAGACTTTTTTTCCGTGATCTTTTGCTAAAATTCACGAATTTTTCTGCGACAGATTGGTGAATATTTTTTTCGGCCACCACTTGTCGAAATTCGTGATAAATATATTTCCACGGCCGATTGATGGTATTTGCTGTTTGTTTCAGATATCATTTGACGAAATTCGCGATTCTTCTCCACGATAGTTTATCGAAATTCGTGATTTTCTTTTTAAAACTGACTTACGAAATTCTTGATTTTTCGCGCAATCATTTGTTTAAATTCTCAATTTTTCACGCTGTTATTTGACCAAATTTGCGTCTTTTTAGGGGTGATTCTATTCTGAATTTTCCGAAAATTTAAGGCATTCGATTCCGAAAATTTTAAAAAATCGGTCATCAGTCCAAAAATTCGGGTATAAAAAATATCGCGAATTTCATCAAATGTTCGCCAAAAAAATCAATTTGGACAATCGTTCACAAAAAATCGCCAATTTCTTCAAAGTATCACAAAAAACAAATTTCGCCAAAGAATCACGGAAAAAACACGAATTTCCTTAAGGGAGCGCAAAAAATGCATACTTCGTCTAGGAATTGCGGAAAAAAACACAAATTTCACCAAGAGATCGCAAAAACCGCAAATTTTATCAAAGGATCGCGGAAAAATGCAAATTTTTCAAAGGATTGCGATAAAAAAAAATACAAATTTCATTGAAGGATCACGGAAAAACGCGAATTTCGTTAAAGGATGTCGGAAAAAACTAGAAATTTGCCAAAGTACCACGGAAAAAACGCATAATTGGCGCTGGGAGGATATTTCCCCTTTTCTCTCCTCTGCTGTAACCTTTCAGAAAATTTGCTGTGAATTTCAGTTTTTTTTTCTTTTACTCAGAATAACCCCTGCCGTCTTTTTGTCCGCAACCATTTGACGAAATTTGCAATTTTTTTGCTTGGTCGTTAGACGAAATTCGTAATATTTTGTGCATTCTTTTGACGACATTTGCGCTGATTTTTTCCGCGACCGAATGATGAAAATTGTCATTTGTTTCTGCAACCTTTGATAAAATTCGATATTTTTCTACGGTCCTTTGAGGAGATTCGCGACTTTTCTCCCGACGAATTGCCAAAATTCGCATTTTTTTCCTGCCGATCATTTCATGGAATTCTCGATTTTCTTTACACGATCCTTTGCCAAATTTCATGAATTTTTCTGCGACCGATTGATGATAATGATATTCGGTATTTGTTTCAGAGATTTTTTTGACAAAATTCATGATTATCTTCCACGATCTTTTGTCGAAATTCATCTTTTCTTTTCTCGACCGACTGAGGAAGTTTTTGATTTTTGCTCGATTTTTGATTAAATTCTCGATTTTTTGCGCACCAATTTGACCAAATTTGCAGGCATTTTTTTTTCTGTTTGCGACAGTTTAAAAAAATTTTAGATTTTCTTTCCGTAATCGTTAGGCAAAATTTACAAGTTTTTTTCACGACCGATGGAAAACTTTTTTTTCTACGATAAACTGTTGATATACCAATAATTGTTTTTCGTTACTGATTAACAAAATTTGTGACTGTTTTATGAATTGATTTTGTGGAAATCCCGAAGAAAAAAATATTGTGGCTTTCACGAAAAAAAAATAATAATAATCGTGTACGAATCATATGCCCGGGCAAGAAGTAAATTTGGAAGATTCCATCCAAACAATTTTTTTTATTATGTGGAATATTCCTTTTTTGTGTGGGATTTGCGATATCCCACATGTTATTTCTAAACCTGCCCCTCAAATCAAACTTTTCTTCCTTCTCTCCAAGAAACTCTTGCAATGAAAGGCCCGATGGAAAGTAGCATTGAGGATGATCTGCAAGAAGTTTTTACTGCTATGTTTCCTGGTGCTGTACATAATTTTTATTGTAGAAGAACCAAGCTTACTAACTTCATAACTGAAACATTAAAGCCTTATTTTCCGGATAACTTGCTTTCTCATTTGAAGAAACCACTCTATTCTTTTTTCAGTGATTTGAGCAGAAGCATGAACTGTGAAATAAGATTTGGACATTCATAAAGTCCTTTTAGTTGTTATGGATAAATTTTTTCTTCCATTTTTTTAAAGTGGGTATGCGACTATTTTGGCTACTATTTTTGAACAAATGCTATTTTTTTCATTGGAGTCTACTAAAGCTATTATTTTCAGTGTCATTAGGCAGTGGCAGCACTGCAATTGAGATGCTTTTTATGAAATAGAATAAAGTTTTTTTTCTAAAATACTCCGATTTTTTTTTATAAAATAACATCAAAGTTGGACTTTTGATTTCCGAATTCGAAGGCTGAAAATTACAAGACAGATCCATTTAGTAATCCACTTTAAATCAAGCTGCTTCGAATTAGAAATACAGTAGAAGATCTTTATAACGCAAACCTAAAAACGCAAGGTTGTGCGTTATATAGAATTTTGCGTTATATGGATCACATCATTAAATTGACCTTGTAAACATGGCCAAATATATCTGAAACATATCAAAATACATTAGAATATCTTTATACTGCATTCCTTGTTACCAAGAGTTATCCAAATTATAAATTTTTGAATAATATAGGTCATTGTTAAATTTACTTTATAAACATGATCCAGATATAATTGACACAATCATCCCTATCTTAGATATTTTCAAAAATGTTTATTGTAATAATAGCATTTTTTTTTCATTAAAAAGGTCTTAAATTAGAAGATAAAGTTGAACTAATGTATCAAATTTAGTCCTCTAGAGAGTAGCAATATTTTACAATATAAAAATGCAGGTGCTTTTTAACTGCAAAAATCATTGTTTACATCTGAAAAGTTGTGCGTTATATGGAGAATTGCGTTATATAGAATTGCGTTATAAAGATCTTCTACTGTACATTAAGAAAAGGGAGAACGCTACTCGATTCTTAAGCACCTAAATGCAAACATCTGTAATTTTCAAGCAAATAGGAATAGAAATAAGTTTATGAATGTGTCAAAATTAATCACATTTTTGAGTGGAGATTTTTGTTTTTTTCTGAAAACATTAATTTACTAAAACAAACAATTCTGTATATTCTTACCTTCTGTTCTATTTCTTGCCAGAAATGCATGAATTTAGAAGCATGGTGTGCCCCGTGACATTTCTTTTTATTGAGTTTTCTATAAAAATTTCCTGCTTTTTTTTATGCGTATGTTTTTGCGTGGATTCATGATCAGTTTAAAAAATAATAATAACAACTTTTAACTACAAGCACGTTCCCACAAATGACCAGATCAGACCAAACCAAGTGTGTGTAGGAGTTTCGGCAAGATTAGGTAGAGACGCTCCTGTTATCTCACTTTGCACAAGAGAAAAACACAAGTTCAGAGGTCAAAGTATTTCTTTGTGTGACCATGTTACTTGTTACTCACTACAATTAAACTACTTGGGTGACTGGACACCAGCTTTGTAGTTGAGGAAAATTTTTCTTTTACCGATCAAGTTACGACTACTCACCAAATATCAATGATTGGCAAGCACCGTATTAATGGTTGATAACTAAAGCGTTTTTAATATCGCGGAAGAGAGAGTAGGTGAAATGCTACATACTAAGAGGGTTTCAATTTCATTCCTTCTTTTAAAAAATGAAAATCGTTGCCATTTATCGTTTTTGTAAAATTCTCAATAAATCATAATCCTAAAATATGTGAATATAAATTTCACATTAATTTATCTGAAAAACCCATGTATAATACACAATCACATATCCTTCTAAAACAGTGACTAATGAATGTGTTTAATAATTTGCACAATAAGTACAAACTTAATATCAATCGTGCGTTCAGCCTTTCTTGCGCCCGGGGAAAACATGGATTTTGACAACCCCCCAACAAACACAGAACTTTTGGGCCGCTCACGGCTATGTTAGCCTTGGCCCCATATGTCTCATTGGGGCCCACTATTGATGGCCGTAATAGCTTCGTAAAAAAAGTGTCACACCAGCCACAATAAAGCCACAAAACAATTGGCCGTAAATACATGAGGATGCCCACAATCACGCCACAAACTTTTTATCAAAAGTGTTGTATAGCCTCAAATTGGCCACAATAACTCTTTTAAAGGCCATAAAAAATAAAAGCTAGCCAGAATCTCGACATCTCCCTGCCATTCATGTTTGTCAAGAATAAAAGTTAGCCCGAAGCTGCCCATAAAAATGCCTTTTAAGGTTATTAAATGATGTAAACTAGCCTAAAGCCAGCCACTGACGTGCCACAAAGATTATTTAGGCATAAATCAAAATTTATTCTATTGAAGTAAATACTTTTAGAAGGTTAATTAAATGGTAAAAAGTTTTTGTATGGAAATAAAAAAACTAATGTTCACTTAGGTACACTTACAAAAAACTATAAATCAAGTCACCATGAACTTTTTCAAAAATGTCCAAAACATAATATTTGACATAGTGAACTAATTATTTTTTTCATTTATACATTTTTTAAATTCATATGAATGTCCCTTCAAAAATTTGCATGTCTTGCAAACTTTAAAAGTATATTATTGAAAAAAAAATAATTTATTAATTCACTATATCATGTATTGTGTTTTTGAAAATTTTTAAAAAGTTTAAACTAAATGAACTTATAATTTTCTTGAAAAGTGAATGTAAGTAAGCATTAAGATTTTTTTTCATGCAAAAATACTTTATCATTTTAATAACCTACCAACAAGTACTTTTTTATAGAATAAATTTTGAATTTTGCACAAATAATGCATATCATCTTATAAGATGTTAATTAACATAATCTAATATATAAAATATGTTATAAATTAAAATGTATTCATGACATATGTTTTTCACTCTTTTTTATACATTTATATGCAAGTCTTTCACCAGTATTTTATGCTTATTCATTAAAGAATTATTTAGTTATTTTATTATAATTTGTTTTTTATATATTTTGATTTTATTTTGTAAGAAACATTTAAATGCTTTCATTTCGATAAATGTAAGATAATATTTACTTTTGCATTGCATGATTCACCGATATTCTAATATATTAAAAGAAAATTTAACTTAGAAAATAGTTAAAGCTTTTTTTATATAAAGTTTTATGCTACAGCGTATCAGTCAAAGATAAATATATATTATATATTATTTTAACTCTTCCTAAATCCCCGAGAGGGTTTTTTTTTATAATTTGAAATGACACCAATATTTTAATGATTTTTCTAAATTTTTTTCAAAATTTTATTAAATTTAATTTTATTCTGATTTTCTAAATTCTATCAATCTTTATTCAATTATTTAAATCAAACTTTACTATTAAACTTCTTCACTCAAAAAAAGAAAAAAAGTTTTTTCTCAAAGTCTCATTTTTTTTATAATTCCATTAAAACAAACTATTTTAAAGAATCTCAATTCATACCGATAAATATAACATTTAAAAATAATGTAGTCAGTCCTCAACAAAAAGAAAATAAATTATAAAACAATTATCTATAGAATTAAATTTTACAATCTTTTACACTATATGAAAATTTACACTATTTAAAGAAATAGAGTGGGAAAATAAAAGTACTTGTTACCAATAAGAATAAACTTTATTTAAATTAAACTATCCAAGCTTTCGCGATGTAATCAAAACTTTGAAAGCTGATGAAGTTCCAAATTTTGAGAGAAAACTTTTTATAAAAAAAGGCCCCAGTATTTCCTAATTTAAAAAAAAATAATAATATAACAGAACATCCGTAAATCACGTAATTTAAAGTAAATATTATCCTACATTTGCCGAAATGAAAATGTTAAAAAAAATTCTTAAATCTAATATTTAAATATCCTATATTATACAAAATTAAATCAAAATGTACAAAAAACACAGATTAAATTAAACTAATAATTCTTTAATGAATAAACAAAATATAATAAGACTTACTGAGAATTGTAAAGAGCCCAAACATGTTAATATATACGTGTTACTGGTACAATCCTATAATATATAAACAGCCATCCATTCACTTAGTAGGATGTGAAATGGATGAAGGTGTGTGACAATGACTAGGCAGAATTGACAGAAACCCAAATTCTCAGAACTTTGCCCCCTGAACCCCTATGACCTTGACGAGGGTTTCTCTCTCTGATAGGCAGGATCCCGTCTTTGATAAAAACATTGATGTTTTAATAAAGATTTTTGAAAAGATGCATAATTCTAATAAATAAAAACTCTCTTTATCCCTCAATCACATATTTTTCCTTTTAATGTTTATTTATAAAAACATTTTTTTTTTTTTTTTTTTTTTTTTTTTTGCAAGAGGAAAAAATGAATAACATTTCAATAAGGGGAAATTGTCAGAATGATTTTCAAGTTCATTTTCTCGTTAAATTTGTTGATATTTGTACCTGTCTTTTGTTTTAGCTTTTCTTTCTTTCTTTATAAATTATGATAAATGTGATAAATAATTAATGATAGTTAAAAAAAAATTAAAACTTCATCTAATGATTTCATCATATTTATCACTTATAAACAATGTATGAAATAAATTGCGTTTGCCCTTTCCTTTCTATTTCATAAATTTATATTCTGGCAATTAAAAATACATGAAATAACCATTAAATATATTAATTTTTATTCCAATGTGCTCACAAAAAGTATATTTATTTAAAATATTAATGCATATTTTAAAAGCAAGAACATTAAGCGTATTTATGACTTTTTTCCATAAAAAATCTTTCATTTAAAATAGGGAAATATATATATATATATATGACATATAATCATTGGAAATCTTAATATTGTTAATGATTTTAAATTGAAAAAACTAATGAGTTATGGTACTAAATATAGACTTCCATCTAAATTTAATGTAAAATCTATTATCAAACAGTTTACATATGATATAGATGTTTTTTTATATAAAATTTCAATCTCTTATAATAAACCTATTGAATATTTTAATCAATGGTAATTATTAGTAATTAAAAGATTAACTATGGCTTTAAAATATAATATTTCTGATTTAGTTACTATTAACACAAAGCATTTTTCCAACAAATTAATAAATTACAAAAATACTATGTTATTACATATGTAGACAAATCTCTTAATAATTATGCAATCATATGTAAATCTTATTATCACCAACTTCTTACTACCTCTATTTCTTCTAATAAATCTTTTCAAAAAACTAATGAAAATGTAAAATAATTGTAAAATTCTAAGTTATTATAAACTATTAAATATTCTCTCTACTAACTTTAATTATCCTTATTTAGTGCTTATTCCCAAATTTCATAAGACTCCTATTAAATTTAGGACTGTAACTATTGGATGTAATACATATAATAATAAAGCCAATAAAATATTATTAAAAATTCTTAATCAATTATATATACTGACTACAAACAATGATAATACACACTGTATAAAAAACAGCTATCAACTGGTCAATATTATGAAAAATCTTAATTGTGTACATAATATAACGACATATGACTTCAAAGATCTTTTTAATAATATAGATTTATTAGATTTACATAATATTATAAATGCATTATTTAAACAGTATCATCAAAAACTTGATTTACCATCTAATATAGATATAGCTTATTTTAAATCTTTAACTAACTTCATTATCTATAATAATTATATCTTCCAAGATAACACATTATATTTACAACACATCGGTATACCACAAGGTGGCTGTACATCCAGTTTATTATCAGACTTATATTTATATCACTATGAACGTACTTTTACTAATAATAATCTACATTTATATCATTATATTGATGACATAATTTTATTTGCCACTGATCAAACTAAAATTTCTCAATTTCCAGTAGATTATCCCACTAACTTGGAATTAACGGAAAACCTCTTATCTAATAATACAATCAACTTCTTAGATCTTAAAATTACAATAAAAGACAACAAAACAATAACAGATCTATATGATAAACGTAAAGAATTTAAATTCAAAGTTAATACATTTACAAATTTTAAATCTTGTCTTCATAATTCTGTATATCGAAATATAATACTTAACCATTTATACAGGATAAAATGTTTATGTTCTTCTCATTTAATTAATAATAATATTAAAAAACTAATTTATGATGCATTAAATCAAGGTTTTCCAAAGAAATTCATATATTCTTTAATATACAATTAATACTTACATGATCTTTAAAAAAAACAAATTAACACATGCATAAACAAAATTACAAAAAAAAACTTATAAAATAAGAAAATATTTATAAAAAATAAAAAATTATTATAGGACGGATGGGTGGGTAGATGTTAGAGTACGGAGGAGGGTGGAGTTGTCTGGATAATACGCAATGGTTAATTTATTTAAAAAAAAATTGATGGGGCATTTTAATTAATACATTGCTAATACACTAAATATATGGAGGTTGATTCGATATTTTATATATATATGGTGATGTTAAATTTTTATTTCAATTCATATTGAATTTATTTAGCTTAATTAATTTTTAATCAAGTTAACAATTAACTTGTTTTTAATTTTTAGTCTACTCGGGACAATATCATATTAATTTCTAATAGTATACCATCTTTATGGTGAATAATATGCATAATAATTTTATTTGATATAACTAATGATATTACAGTTTGTATTAAAATTGGGTTATTAGTATTTTATCATTCCTATATACTTTTTAATAATGTTTAATTTTGAACTTAGTATTAAATGATTAATTAACGGTTTTATGTGAATGTTAATCCCATATTCATATTCATTAGTTTTTTATGGTTAATATGAAAATAAAGCACACAGTTTATTTGTTATCATTAGGCAATTGGGAAATGAAGATTCTGACATAATTATATCAACATCCATTTATTTTTTATTTATTTTTTTTTTCTTCCTGTTCATTTTCTTAATTAATTTTTTTATATTTAAAAGTATTTCTTATAGTTTATATTTTTATTATATATAATTTTTTATATGTAATTTATTTAGTTTTATAGCATAATACTCTATTGTATTATTAATGTTTTGACATTATTTAAATTTTCCATATAGTTTAATTGGGTGGTAGTAGAATATATTGTAATCTTTCTATTAACATTTGTATTTATTTAATATTTATATGAATAATGAAATATGATATGGTATTTTTATATTAGGATTTGTTGAGATATAGCAGTTGGTATATTATGAATGAATTAACTTATAATAGCATAAGCTTTGACCTTTTGTTCATATTAGTTTCAAGTTAATATCATAGATGGCAGCACTAAAATTTAAATTGGATTCTGTCTGATGCTTCGAATAGAGTAATAATATCAATTTTTAACACTAGGTGGAGCTTAATGTTGGCTATTTGTGATTTTGTAAACTTATATACTTCGGGAAGAAGTAAGAAGATAGTAAGAGAAAGCTTGACATTGCCTATTTATTTCCCTTGGCCTAATATGGTCGCAACATTGGGCAATATAGCACTCATTTCGGCGACATAAAATTAATTTAGAATTGCGTTTGCAAAAACCTTATTTGTTCAAAGATTTGTTGGTTTTTTTTCCATAGTTCTTTGAAAGATTAAATACGATTGGTTATTTGCAATTTATCACCAAGGCACATTATTTAAATTAGAATAACATACATTTTTTCCCAAGAACATTTCACCTTTGAAAGTAATCTTGAGAATTAAAATATTTTGAAAGGAAAAAAAAATAAACATACTGTTGCAATTTAACATCACCTATAATTTTATTATTTTATATGGGAGTCATAATTTTTTCATTGAGAAATATTTTTTTTAAACTATTGCAAATGTGTTTCTAATCAGGTTTAAAGTGATATGTATGTAACACGTAACATGTATATAGCATTGCTCCATATGCAATTTTGAAGAAAAACATGGGGTGGGGGTGGAGGGGGTTCAAAGTATCTACCTTCGACCACAAAAAACAATTATTGAACAAATAGCATAATTATGAATTCTTTTTTTCAAATATTTCCTATAGATATCAGTAGCAGAGCGTTGTATGGACGCCGGCAGTACAAAACCTATAGAGGGACAAGATTTTAGAATGAATATGACTGTGGTCGGCAGCCTTAGCCGCGTTTTTTTTTTTTTTTTTTTTTTTTTTTTTTTGTTTAAATATAGATTATAAACATGAAATAAGGTAAACTAAAAATAAAAGTAATAATCAAAATTCCTGTGCAAGACAATTTTTAAAACATGTAAAAATAAAAAGAAACTTAGAAATTTATCAATTAAATAATATTTAATATTCAGAAATAAATTTCTATCAGGATTTAAAGAGAAAAAAGGAAATAAAAAAGTATTAAACAGTAATATTTTTAATAATCCTTACCTTTTTCAAAGATCTAGAGCCCCCCCCCCCTCTCGCCCCTGCCTATGTTTCTGTTGAAAATTACTCGATTCGGCCGTTAGAAAAAAATCATGTTCGAGAAGAATAACTTTCTTCAACTTTTTTATTTACAACCTCAGCACTATAAATAAACACCTTTCCATTTATTTTAAGGTTCATTTTTTTTTCTTTTTTAATATATTAATAGTCATGCTTGGTATCTATTCCCGATTTTCTGTATATAATTTTAATGTAAACTCCGGATTTTATGTCATATTTTTCTCCGACAACGGTTACCGCGACACTCCACTTATGACGACACTTTTTTCTGGTCATTAGAGTGTCGGGATAACGAGGTTCGACTGTATTTAAAATTTTTGAATGTAAGAAGGATAACAAATCTAAAGGGAAACAAATTATTGCATGTATGAGTATACACTATAAAAATATGTAAAATAAACTTTTAAGCTTATTTTTATTATCAATATTTTCTCTTTATTTTTAATTCAATCTCATATTCATGCCAAAACTTCTATACTACATTAGCATGATTATGCAATATTTTTCTAATATTGCCTATAACCATAAAAAGTCCTGTGCAAAACAATTTTTAAAATATATGAAAATAAAAACTAATTTAGGAATTTAACAGTTAAATAATATTTAATATTCAGAAATAAATTTCTATCAGGATTTAAAGAGAAAAAAATAAAAAACAAATAAAACAAAAAAGTAAACAGTAATGTTTTTAACAGTTCTTACTTTTTTCAAAGATTTAGAGCCCTCCCCTCTCTCCCTCCCCCCCTTGCATATGCCTATATTTCTGTTAAAAATAACTCGAATTTGCCGGTAGAAAAATTCATATTCGAGCGGAATAACTTTCTTCAACTTTTTTATTTACAACCTCAGCATTATAAATAAACACTTTTCTATTCCTTTTATTTTGCATTTTTTATTGTTTTAAATATTTTATTGTCATGCTTGGTATCCATTTGGGGTAAAATTTTCCGATACGTTCAAATCCACAAAAATTGTTTCTGTATTTTAAAAAGCTTCAAAAATAAAAAATATATATTACAGATTAAAAACTGCAAACTTAGAGTAATTATCTCTTAACTCACCGGAAATTGGGGAGATGCGGGAGATGTTATCTCTAATAGGTTTGCAATCTCTGTGTACAACACATGTTCATTAGCGCCAAGATTTTGCCAAAGCGAATAAATACATTTTTATATAAATTTAATATATACATATCATAATGGTGACAAATTTTAACTTAAATCAGTTTCATTTAGTCAATGAATCGTTTTTGCATTAAAATTTTGGAAAAAAAAACAGATATCAAGTGAGAATTTATTAAAATAGTCAACACACTTCTTCTTATCGCGGAAGTATAATGATCGCAGTATATTCAATACTATCAAGTTCTTCATTCCCCAAGTATAGTTTTGGTAATTTTTACTTTAGTTAAGAAATTTAAAAAAAATTTTAAAGTGTTAAGAGGTAATTCACTTATTATGTAATTATTTTCTATTTGTATTATTTTAATAGAATTTATCACGGTATTTCAAAATAGATTAACTGTTTACATTAGGTTTTAAAATCTGCATTAACTTAACTGTAAAAATAACCTTAAACTTATCGTGTTTTGGATACGATGTGCTGATGAGTACTTGGATAAAATAACTGGGATTTTATTGGGTATTTAGTGTAATATTACTATTTTTCCTTGCTATTAATTAATTATTTGAAATGTTGTATTGCTTTTTCCATTTCATAGCATTTAATTTTATTCTGTTTTCAGTTTGAAACTATTCTTTTGGTTATATTGGTCGTTTGAGTACAGGAGAAATTTTTTTTTTCAGCTTTTAGCTTTTTTTTCTCAGAGAAAACGGCTGATTTTGCTTATATAATTGAATTTTGTACTTTTGATAACGTAATTCAATATATAAGCTTTTCAATTATTTTTATCGAAATCCATAATCTTCTTTTTTTCTTTATTATTAATTCTTGTTATATAGTACAAGGGCTTTATTTTATACATAGTAGCTTGTTTATTATGTTTTTGGTATCCATTCAGTGTGTTTGAGGACACAGTATTGTTGTAAATTTATTCATACTATCACAATTATTGATGGTGGTCAGTAATGTTTAATTAATGGTTATATATATATATTACTCCATAAAATATAAATCATGCAACATACTAATGTTTTCAAACAAATCCAGGTTTTTCTTTGCTAAAGCCAAATATATAACTTTATCTGTATTTTTTATTAGTAAAATAATAATAAACAAGTTGGAAATTGCTCGTCAAACGTACAAATGAGGTGCGTTCGTACTATAACTGGTTTTATAATTATTTTTTGCACCCCTATTGTACTGAAACTGAATGTATATTTTTTTGCCCTTCATAAGTGCATAGTCTGTAGTATCATTAAAATGCACTTGCAATAATTTTTTCCCATTCCCAGTAATGTAACGGAAAACTTTTGACTTTCCCTGCAAGTAAATTATACATCCAATTTTCATAAAATTTGAAATGGCTCTACAAAATTTTGCAACAATGATATATTTAAAATTTCAGACCATTCAGAAGGCTGTATCATCATTAAAATGCACTTGCAAAATTTTTTCCCTTTGGCTGTAATGTAAATAAAACATTTGACTGTCCCTGTAATTAAACTATATATCCGATTTTCATAAAATTTGAAATGGCTGGACAAAATTTTGCAACAATCATATATTTAAAATTTTAGACCATTCGGTTGGGCAGTTTTTGCTCTGTTATATGCGGACGAACAGACGAACTGAATGACGACTATAGGTGCTATGTATTTATATAATTACGAACGTACCTAAAGAGATAAGTAAAATATACGTAAATTTTTAGAAATTTAATAAAATATGTTTATTAATTTTTTCTTTTACATGAATTCTGAACTTAAAAAAAAAAAAAAATTCCGTGTATTTTATTTTGCATTAAAATATATTTCAAATGATATTAAAAAACTTTAACAAAAATATGAATAATATTACGCTTATCATTAAATTTCTAAAAGCCCAATGAATGTACTATAATTAAATATTTTGTCTTATGTCTTGTTCTGATTCAGATGTATTTCCTATGAATTTGTATTCTGTTTGTTTCAGCTATTAAAATCAACAGAAATTGAAAAATAATACATTCATTGTTTCTAATGAGATCATAAAAATATATCCATGCAAAGGTATCGAAGCATAATTTGGAAATATTATTTTTTTATAAAATTATTTTTAAACTAAATAAAAGTAAGAAATCTATTTTACTGCTTTAAATATAAATCTCATAACGTACTTATATTTTTACTAAACACACATTTAAAATAATTAAGCTTACTTTAAAAGAAATAAAGAAAAAATGCATTTCCACCTTTAAATAAATATGCGGGTTAAGTAATATTAGCCTCCTACTTTCTAGACAATGACAGACTATTACATGTTTGCCTGAAACCAGACTTCAGTGGTTGACGTGCAAAGTAAATGCAACAGTTTTCTCACCACCGATTCATAATCTATTTGGCAATAGCTGCCGTAACTAGCGGCGCATCACTTACGGTGCAGTATTTTTTGGCTATAGGTGGCCTTAACTTCCCTTGGCCGGGATGAATACGCCATTCGGCCACTAATCGTGTATTTGTTGGGCTCCCTTTTTCTCACCCACAATAACAGTTATCGACCTCAGATACCCTATGCGAAATAAATAAATAAATAAAAATCATAAAAAGTAAAAGTCATTTAATAATTAAAATTAGAGAAAGAAATATGTAAACAACTCAGCAAAAACAAGAAACAGTGAGCCATCAGCTGGAAAAAAGATGGCAGCCAGCACTGCCATCAGTGGTAAAGTGCAATGGTGGCATTACTTAAACCAGTACAAAAGTGTCCGAGCGGAATGCAGCTGGCCCATCAGTGATGGCCAACAGCAGGTCATCATTGGTATGCCATCACATTACTTCAATCCGACACTTTTCCTGCAGTGCTATCATTACCCCACTGCTATTCTTTTGCTGGCCCAGCACTTTTCCTTACGAAAATTTCTTATAGAATTCTATAAAAAAACAAAGTATTATGACTCTTTTTTCTATAAGCTGGTTTCAACAAGAGCTACAGAAATATCTGTAGAAGTGTCTATAGAAATACTTGAACTTGCAGCGGTTTACATGTGGTCACCCTCCCAAGTGCTAACTGCGCTCGATGGTGTTTGGTTTTCGTGATCGGACATAAACAAGTACTTTCAGTGTATGCTACAACCGCTCGTAGTTTTCAAGCTCTCATTACACTATTTCAAGTTTGTTTCTTTTGTGATTTACATTCCCAATCATTAAACTGGTATAGAAATTATTGTATTGCATAGAAATCATATATTTTATACGCTTTTTTTTATTATTGATTCTGAACTGTGTAAATTTTGAAAAACGAAATCCTTTGTAACTTAGTAAACCAATTTAAGGAGAAAAAAAAGTGCGTCAAAATAAAGAATTTATTTATTTATTCATTTATTTATTTATTTTGTTGGTGGCAGTGGTGCTATATTATTTACAGTTTTAAAAAAAATTAGCTTCACAGCTTAAATTGTGTTAAGATATTCATTTCAGATTTGTGTTCAAATACTCAGTATGTTCGATATTCACAACGCCACCTAGTGTAAGGGTTCCCATCAATAATACTGTAAAAGTTCGTGCACTTCCATGTAGTGGTAGGCCAGTGCAAGGGATAAAACGGAGGCCCATCAGAATTTTATCAGATGATTTCCAACAGCAAAGTTGACTGAAGCTGTTCAGCAGTGGTCATGCAGTGGTAGACCGTTAGCCAGCACTTCTCCATCATTGTCAGCACCTATCTTGCTGCTGGCCAGCAATTTCCTCTTTGCTGGGAATGCTCCCATAGGATTAACATTAAGCTTGAGCGTTAAGAGCTGAAGAAACTGGAAAGCTAATGCTAAACGTATGGGAGTGTTCTTTTTAAATTTTCTCGCTTGCATACTAATAGTTTTTAATGTTTCTTTTTCTTAGAAAAGTTGAGGTTGAATTCTAATCGGGTGAGTGTTTACTTTTTCGATTTTGGTTGCAGATTATTTTTATAAAGTTACTTTCACTTTCAGTACCGGTTTCGAAACCTAAAAATATAACAATGCTAAAGATCAATCTAAACTATCCTGAGAAAAAAAATCATTTTAAAATATTAAGATGCAAGCGAGAAATTTGAAAAGAGTGCTCCCATTAGTTTAACATTAGCTTGCAAGTTTCTTTGTATTTCATATAGATATATACATTAGATATATACATATAGATATATCATATAGATATATACATCTTCAATTGGCTCCCCCTTTGCCTTTGTTCTGGCACATGGGCACATGCCCCCTCTGCCCCCCCTACTTTCGGCCTGGGCTATATTTAAAAAAAAAATCATTAAAAAAGGGGGTTACTATTCTATCTTTCAGATATTTCATCCCTTAGTTTTTATCGTTGGCAGTTGCCCGACTTCATGCCCTTTAAGGGCATCTAGATGTAAAAAAAGTAATTTTAGTAAAAGGCACTGGCGACATTTTTCAGTTGTCCAAGAAATGTAATTTAATAAGGTAAAAACAGAGGCGGCTGCGGATTTACTATTCATGGTGCCCTGGGTGAGTTTTTTTTTTAAATCAAGGACAGTCACCCAAGCTCGCCTCCTCTCTCTAACAAGGAAGGTCTCCTTACAGGGCATACTCAGATTATGTTGAAAAAATGATAGTGAAACTCCTCATGTATGTAATAAGGGATCAGTTAAATTTAACGGCAGAATTTCAGTAGAAAGTCTGTAAAAATATAAAATACTTTTGAATATTTGGCGCAAAAATACGAAAGTGACACGGGATATGGCGAGATTTTTCCTCACCAAAAGCAAACGATTTTAATGCATCTGAAAATTGTTTATTAATTGTTTTTTAGAATGCACGGTTTTTAATGAATTTAAACTTAATCAATGAAAGAGGTTATTATATGTTTTTTATATTACACATATATGTTGCTTGTTGTTGTAGTTATTTAAGTTTATCACTGTAAAAATATTTTCTATGCTTTGCAAGTTGCAAATATCTATTTTAAGTTATAGCCAGCTGACATTTGATTGCCATAACACATTTCCATATGGAAGACGAAGTCATTTCCATAGCAACAAAATCAAATCAACAGTGTTTTATCTGCTTTATTTTTAAGCTTGAAACAATTTAAATTTTGTTTTAAATCATAAAATATGATATTTAAATTTTATCATAAATACATATAAATATATCTGACAAAATATAGTTAAAACGAACTAAAAATGATAAAAATATAGTTAAAACAAATTAAAAATGACAAAACTAAAATTATTTAAATTAAACTTATATCAACAGATTCAACAAAAAAAAATTTTTTTCCTTCCTACATAAACATGTATTTTTTTTTCATCGACAACCAGTGATAAATTGCCAAATAAATGAAAATTTCGTTATCTTTTTATGGACGCTGTATCGGGGTTCCACCAAATTTTTTTTTATAAACATATATATCCATATGTGAAGAACGTTCTGTAATTTTTTCAGATTTTTCTGAGTATGCCCGTATGGAGACCTTCCTTGTAAGACTGGATCTTGTTGGTTAGAGAAAACAATAGCCCCAAACGTAATGCAAAAAATAATGCACCAAAAGTAATGCAAAAAATAATTGCACCAAAGCGAACAGAACGGTATTTTTCAATTTCCACCTAGAGTGGCAAAACGCCTAGAAATGGCAAAAAGAAGAGAAAAAAATCATTTTGGGGGATAAAGGCTTTATTAGCCGTGGCGCCCTGTGCGACTTTTTTACTGTACCACTGCAAATATTATACTCTTTTTTTATTTCTTTTAAAAGGTTTTACTAAAACATTTTACTTTGTGCACCCTTTCCAGGACCGAAACTAGCTATATTTTCACCCGAGGCAAACATGGATTTTGGCGCCCCCCCCCCCCCTCCCTTCCTACACAAAATAAATTTACAAAGAGAAATTTACGAAAGTTTCTATTAGTGGGCTTATTTTAAAATTTTTAAATGTGTAACAGTAAAATACGTAAGATTAAAATATATAACCAGCTTTGTCAAATATTTATTCATTAAAACCTGGTAAAAAATTTGAAAGGAAGCAGAAAGAATTCTGCTTTATACAGGTTTCCGTTTTAACATGTATAACTCTTGGTATTCTTTCTGTTTGAACTATGTAGTTTTTTCATTTAAGACAAGATTCCATTATAATTAAAGACAGATTTCATTTTTCTAGATTTTACATTTGTTGTAGCATTACAAATTATTACAATTGAGGCACTTTAATGTCGTAGTGATATGGGTCACATTGTTTTAGGAACTAAAATACCAGGATTTACCGGACGCATAAAAATGAATTCCAGTATTGTAAAATATCTTCCTGTACCATCTACATCAGTTTTGTGGAATTATCACTTATACCACTCTTCTTATTTATAGATTAATTTGTCGAGATACTTTCCAGAACCTAATGCTAATTTTCAAATTTATGTGTGACTCAAAACAACAACAACAAAATTATTAAATTTCTACTTTTTATTTTGTGAATTTTCGACCGCTTGGTTTTTATTGTCCCAGTCAGTCACCTAACATCGCCCCTTCTAAAGCCAGATATGGTGATATGCATGTAAAAAAGTAATTATAAGAAAAAGAATGGTGTTATTAATTTGCTGTCTTGTATATTGTAGGTGAATCTTTTTATCTATTTGACAATTTTAATGCCCTTTATTCAGCTTTTCTTTTTGATTTTTCGGCTAGAAAATATTTTTTATATGTACATATTTATGTTGTATAAAACGACCAACCAAAATTTCATCTGGCGCCACCTTCACGTGGCACCCAGGGCACATGTCTACTCTGCCGCCCCCCTTAGTTTCGGCTCTGACTCCTTCACCCATTTGTTTTTATTGTCACGGGCATTCACCCGAACTCACCCATAGTAAGACGGGGAAAAAAGAAAGCTCAACGCTCCTGAAGGAGAGTGATAAAAAAATGGAACAGCCTTCATAGAATCTTTTCATCTGAAAAGTTAGAGTCAAACAAAATCTTCATTTGGTGCCCCCTTTGCCTTTCGTTCAGGCGCCTGGGGCACATGCCCCGTCTGCACCCCCTCCCTCCCCAAGGAAATTGGTTGGCATTTGGCAATTATTGGTGAGGGACAATTTTACACAGAAGAGAGAAGTAGAGACTGTCCTTGGAAAATGTTAGTGATTCTCCTGACACAGGAAGTGATTTAAATGATAGCAGGCATAGACATACATTTGGAATTGGAGAAAGAAAATAGCCTAAGAGAACAGCTCTTTTTTCTAATTCATTTGCAGTCTTCTATCATAGACGAATATTTTTATATATTTGTAAATTTTAATGCATTTGCTCATTTTAATGCATCACTTTTCTGTTTGGATTTTCCAGCTGTGAGACATTTTTATGCAAATTCAATATATATACATATACATTTTTGTATGTAAAGACAGGGATGACAAAAAAAAATCTTCTTTGGTGCCCCCTACTCTTTCTGTTCTGGCACCCGGGTTTCTAAGGTTGGGAAGGGGGGCACTTCCCCCCCCCTCCTCAGACACTATGCCTATGTCCAAGAAATATGTTTCTAACATGCTTTGTATTATTTTCATAATAAAAGTTTTAAGATTCTAAATGTTCAATCTCAATTTTATAACAAAGAACCAATTATGATTGGAACAGATTGACTATATTCATGCTACTGTCATCGCAGCAGGCAAGAGAGCTCCATGAGCTGCTAAGAAGCATAAACAAATCAGTGGTTGTTTGCCAGAAGTGCCATCTCTTGGCCATATACAAACTCATTTATAGCATTCTTTGTCCACATTCAATTAAATATAATAAAAATTATAAAATTTTGTTTACATTTCAGCATTTTTCCTTCTCTATAATTTTAATCACAAACAGTTCCACGAAAAAAAAAAAGCAATAGTCTTAGAAAATTGGTATTTCAGGTTCCTGCTTAATAGTTGTCGATCGTTGGAGGGATAAAATTTCTACAGTGTTGGTGACTGGCACTCACTTTCAACCGGTACATCCACTTTGGGAGACAGCTCTGGAGCATTGCAAAACGACTCGGACAAGTCACCTGAACTAGATGCATCATCTTGAGAAGAAAGCTGCTGGGGATTGGAATCAGAAAACTCTCCCGACTCATTTGAAGGATTCGGGGGAATATCTGCAGATACTGAGACCTAAACAATTCATGTTGGATTTTCACAAAATACCTCACCATAGTCAGTACGGTGACGAACATTATTTTTATGCAGATACCAAGTGCCATATTGAGTTTGGATTTTAAACATTATATTATCTATCATGGTTAGACTTTTCTTCTAATCCAGTTAGGACCATGGCCAATTTATCTAGCTCCAACAAGTTCTCCAAATACAAATAAAATCGTATGGTCAGACGTCTCACAAGCCCTAGGAAATTGATGGAAAATTTTGATCAAGTGTAAACGAGAACGCAGAGGGCAACCAAACATATGAGCTGCTGGACATGATCTAGATGCTGCCACAAGAGTGTTCCTGTACTTAAACAGAAATCTAGCTAGCTTTTATGCAAACGTTCATTCTTGATGTACAGCTGTACAACCCGTACTGATACTTCAGCAAAACCATTTGAATTTGGATGATATGGAGCTGTTCTGATGTGAGTAATACCATTATGGCTAAGGAAGTTAAAAAATTCTATACTACAAAAGCCGCTTCCGTTATCACTGAGAAGACTTTTCAGTAAGCCAAAATGGGTGAATAAATTCCACACAGCCTTATAATAGATAGCCTCTGAATAGATACTTAGGACTGGTATAAGTTCGATGCATTTCTTTTGCCATGCACAACTATGAGTAACATTTTACCCTCTACTGGGCCCATGTGATCGATGTATGTTCCCATGTTTGATATGGAACTGGCTATGAAACTTTTTGCTGAAGCATTTTGCTTATAAATTACACACATCTTTAATTTCATTTCAAAGTTCTTATCAATACGTGACTACTAGTCTTAGGATCGTACTAATGCATTAATTGCAGAAATTCCTTGATGGACAGAATGAAGATCGCCTAAAACAAATTTTCTGAACTATAGGAATTAGAAAAGTATGAGCTCCTAAAAATGATATCTCCACAAACTGTGAGCTCATGTCTAACCTGGCAGAAAGAAGCAAGGTTAAGCTGGGACAGTTTTCAAGTTCAGTGGAAATTAAATGCCTTGTAACTGGGCAGTTACAAGGCATTTACTCCAGTTGTCTTATCAGCTGCACAGATTCTGTACACTTCACATCCAGGGGCAACCGACTGCATCAATCTGCATTCCCTTGAAAGTTGCCTTTCCGAAAAATTATTTTTAATTGTAAGCTGAGAATGTCAGTGTCCATTGCTGAATACGTGATACTGCCACTGAAGGGACAGGTTTGTCCTTAGAAAGAAAACTGACTAGATGATTTTCTGTTAGCAGTATGAATGTGCAACCTAGAATATAACATTTTAACTTTAAATACCAGTGCTAGGGTTTCTTTTTAACGCAGATGTAATTCCTTTCAGCTTCACTTAGAGAGCGAGATGCGAAAGCTGTAGGATGATCACCTTCAGGAGTTTCGTAAGACAATACTGCTCCAAGTCCATAGGGGCTGTCATTACAAGCAAGTGTAACCTCTTTACTGTTATCAAAATATACCAATAAGAATTAATTCTGTTGTGTTTGCTTTACCTTTGAGAAAATTTCATTTTCTTGCGATTCCCCAAGAGTGTAGTCATCTTTGGGAGGAATTTTGCATAGTATTTAATCAAACCTTTAGCAAAGTTTGTCCATATTTTTGCTTTGACAATGACTTCGACTTTAGCTTCTACAGGGTGAAACCATGTGTATTAATAGCATGTCCCAAATACTCCACTGATTCTTTCATAAATTCAAAATTTTCAGGGTGCAGCTTAATGCTAGCTTCCTGTAACCAAGTAAATACTTTATTCAAGTTTTGAAAATGTTTTTCCACATTTTTATGGGATATAAATAAATGTGCACATTCAGTCCTTGTGAAACTTTTTCCATTTCACATTGAAAATGGCAAGAACCAAAGCTGTTCTGAAATGCAAACAGTTATGTTGTAGTAATCCTTTGAGTGTGTTTATGACAAAAATATTTTTTACTTTCTCATCTAATTATAATTGACAATAAACGTCATGCAAATCTAACTTAGAAAATGCCAGAGATAACCGAGCAAATACATCTTCAATTTTAGGCAGAGGACGCTGTTCTAGTCAGTAGATTTATTTATTTTCAATTTGAAGTCTCCGCAAATTTTAATCCAGTCATCATGCTTCAAAACATAAACAGTAGGGGCTTCAAATTCTGCCTCGAGTCTTCTCCGGCTACTGCTATTTTTTTTTTTTATTTATTTATTTATTTTTATTTTTTTTTTTTTAATCATGGCAATGTAAAATTCTTTATTGCCTGATAAAATAGGAATGAGCGGGTGGATTTTGTTAAATGTGTAACCAAAATGTTTGGCTTCTCTCCCCGAATGTCGTAGGCTGTAGTTATATAGCCGGTGTTTAATGGAAAAAGCCAGAATATTTCCAAAGTGCTTATACACTGTTAAAAATATCATGAAAAATTACCTCTGTTTTTAAAGGCTCTCTATTTTCTGACCAATGAGAACACTACATTAACATCTATGAAGCGTTCTCATTGGTCAGAAAATAGATAGCCTTGAGAAACAGAGGTAATTTTTCACGATATTTTTAACAGTGATAGTTCATTTAAAAGGTATATGTTGAAATTATGAACGTTTAATAATTGTTCATCGCTAACCATAATAAAATGTTAATAATTAAATTATAAAAAAATAAATAAGAAATTAGAATTAATTCTACTTTGAGTTGTACAGCTCTAATATTGAAATAATTTGTTTATATCATACAAATGGTTTCTTTGTGGTTTTATTTTGTTCTTTTTTTTGCAGTCAGGTATTTTTTTTTTTCTATTTTTACTAATTAATTACTACTTGTCCCTTTATCATCTAGACTAGGGACTAGAAGTCTTCAACCTTTCACAATTGAAAGCCACACTAATAAATTTTTAAAGTGCCACGGGGCCCCCATGCATCAGTTAAATAGCATAGGCAAAACATTCATACACACGTAGGTTACAAGACTAGGGGTAAGTCTAGCATAGTGGAATTGTATCAAGCACAGTGAAATTGTAGAAATCCTAGTTTCTTCTTGATGAAAAAAAACAAAAAACAAAATACATAACAAAGCTGAACACCCTGAGATAATACACTTCATTAATTGACAAAAGGTGTTCAATAAAAATCTGAAAAATAGAAAAAAGTTTTAATAAACTATCTACATATTTTTGATTTACTGAAGCTTTTATGAAGACCAATGAGAATATTCTACAGAACGTGGAAAGCATGAATGATGGCATTTCATATCACTGCATTATAGATTATGCAACTATAGAATATTCTCATTGCCTTGACAAAGGCTTCGGTGAAGCTGAAACATGTTGACAGTTTATTAATTTATTTTGCTGTTTTTTTTATTTTTATTTAACACCTTTTAGAAATTAATGAAGTATATGAAGTACATAAGTTAGTTTGTTTAGTAGTAATAGTAGTAGTAATAGCAGAATCAGTAGTTTTAGTATATAAAAATAATAAAAACTTTCTTTCCGGTAGCACTCGAAGATGATAGTAACATTGTGCTTACTACAGTACCATATTGGTAAATGAAAAAGTATACATATATGACATCGGAAGCTATTGACATAAAGCATTACGGTCTGTTTCCCAAAGTTGAAGCTTTTGATGGCAAAATTCCCTTTATCGGCATTTATGTGTTGATATTGAAGAAAATTATGTGTATTGAGTGGCTTTTTCTCTGCTTTCTTGGCCATCTTGTATTTAAAGAATGAATTTACCCTAAAAGAGTCCTTCTAAAATCTTTTCCGGATTCACAGAATACTTTAGTTTTTTAATATATGAAATTATACGGCAGGCTATTAAAATACTTATGGTGAGCCACATATTAAAGATCCCTATATCTAGACCAATATTGCTATGTAAATGTAAATGAGAATTATAAAACTGAAATTCTGCTAAAGTTTTGACAAATTGGCTGAAAGAAGTATTAATAAATAAAGTTTTATGTTTATTTATTATTATTTTAGTGGATGCTTCACAAGCAGGAGAAGGAACATTAGAACTTGTCGTTACAACACGTAAATCATCTGTTAGAGCTGAAGTCTCTATGAGAAGCAGAGGTCTTTATGATGTTACATTTGTTCCTCAAGACAAAATTTCTCATTATGTTAACATTACATTTAATGAAGAAGATGTTCCCGGTAACTATAATTATTAGATAAAAATATTAAATTTAAATTTGTAATTTTATATTTTATACTTTTTTAACTGGTTCATCAAGTTAGAAAATTTGACCAAATATACTTTTATTGGTGTAACTTTCAAACCATATTACTTCTGTTAAATGGGCACAGTTTAATGAATTTATTCATCACACCTAGTTATTTTTAATAATCCTACACGAGGTTCATTAATCTTATTTTCCTTTATTTATAATGTATTTCTCAGAATTATCAGAAAGTATCAAAAGTAAATGTTTAAAATGAGTATTTTTAATATTTATGAAAGATTAAGAAATTAATTTTATGAAAAATTAAGAAAGAAAAAAAAAAGAAAAAAAAATGTTAAAAGAGCTTTAACTTGTTTTAGACCTTGTCTTCCCTTATTAATGAAATAATGTAGAAAAATTGTTTAAGACCTGTGATTTTAGAAACGAGACTAGAATAATACAATTTCATAAAAACATCTTAAGGTAAATAGTTTAAAAACTGAAGAATTTTAAATTATCTTAAACACACAGTTCATATTTACATATAAATATTTACAAATATTATACAAATATTTTCAAATATTAATATTTTTCATAAAAAAATTACAGGTAGTCCATTTAAAATAGAAGTCAATACTGCTTCTGCGTGTAAAGGACAAACTGCAGTGTTAGCATCTGGAGATGGTTTAAAGCAAGGTCTTGTGGGATCATTAAATGTATTTGAGATTGAAACTAAAGAGATTACTGGAGACATTGAAGTCAGAATAACAGGTAAATTTGCTAAGAACTTTACCAGGGACAAAAACCAAGTATAAAAAATCTATTTAGCATGCTATTGTTATTTTTCATTAGATGTATCTTGAATAATACTAGAAATTACTTTCTTTTCACAGATCCAAATGGCATAATCATACCTGCATCAGTGATTAATACAAAGCATGGAACTCACCGAATAGAATACCAACCCTTTGAAATAGGAACTTACAAAGTGGAAGTTCTCCACCATGGCAGCACAATTTCTACTAAACCATTTTTAGTAGAAATTTGTGATCCTAGTCGTGTTAAAGTTGTTGATGTTGAAGATGGTATAATTGGAAGAGAGCAAATCTTCAAAGGTACAAAAAATGTATCTTGTAATTTTTATTTCATGTGGTGAATGGAGACTAACTCAATTTAACAAAAACAGTTCTTACTTTTGCTAATAATTCAAACTCACTTCAATTAATTCGTCACTAGCTTTTATTCACACTACTTTAATATTTCTTCTCAACATTCAGCCACACAGCTAATATGGTACTGCAATCGAATATTTGGATAGATACAGTTTCAATCATCTTCAGACCTGTTAAACTGCACATTATGGCTTGATCACCACGCAATCAAAATTACAGGCTCAAGCACTTTGGCACTCCACACAGGCACAAGCACCTTCACACTCTTAAAAAATTCCTTTAAATATCTTGTTCAACCACGCTGCCTTCACATTCACGTAATTTCTGCTAAAATGATTTCCTGCCAATACTTATCATGGAAATTTAGAAAAGGATACTTATTTGAAATTTTAAGATAAAGTGTAACTTCAAGCTAAGGTAACATCACTCATTCCAATCGAATTACACATTTTTGAATGTTATGAATTTTCAGACTTACCTGGTGCTAAAAACAGGAAAATCCATTTTTAGTGCCAGAAAACTTGAAAATTCCTAAAATTCAAAGTATCAGAATTTGAAAACGTTTGATCGTAAGTATACACTGCTAAAAAAAATTAGGGAAGCAAGCAAAAAAGTGAAGAGAACAGTGCGAGACAGCCATGCATGAGCATAAAATGGAGAGCACATGTGTATCAATGCGCAATACAGAAAAAAAGACGCAAAGAAATTTGCAAGAGAGCTTACTTCTTTGAGACAGTGGATAGTACATGAAAAGATATTTTAGGGAAACAATTTGGTTACATGTAAATGACAAAAAAGTACTATTTATAGGAATGATGCAAGGTATATAATATGGCATGTGGTCCCTTCGAATAGATAAAACTGTCGCACAGCTGTTTTCCATGGATTTGATGACATTATTGATAACACTTTGGGGAGTACTGTTCCACGCCTAAAGAATTGCAATCGAATACCTACGTGATAATGTCATATATCCTATTTGTGGCAAATTTTGTCTACTTTCTGAATTTCTACATACTTTTCCCCTAAAACAATAAAAAATTTAATTTTAAAACAACTATTTTGGGGGGGGGGGGGATTTTGGAGGGAAGTTAAAAATTCGGATTCAGCAACCCAAAAAACTTAAAGTAAACCTTATAGGGAAAGTTTGAAGGGGAGACGGGAGGGCAAATGTAAACAATGTGAGTGGTTAAGTGAAATTGCACAACATAGTCCATGCCACACTGCGGCGCATGTTCCGAGGCAGATCCCACCATCCCCATTCATCCTACGTCATAATGTCATACAATGTTATTTGTTGCAAATTTTGTCTGCTTTCTGAATTTCTAGATACTTTTCCCTTAAAACAATAAAAAAATTGATTTTTTTAATAAAAACCTTTTTTGGAGGCATTTTACCAAAATTTGGGGGGGGGGGATTGCCAGGGGAAATTTGTGTGGGAAGTTACAAATTCGGATTCAGCGACACAAAAAACATAAAGTAAGCCGATTTCCAGAACTACCATTAATTTTGACAGGTAAAATCCCCCATTGCCTGGACTATTTCTCAAAACACAAGCTGAGCAATTGAATTTTACATCTGAGACAGGACAGTGAAACAGATGTTTCTGCAAAATCCCGATTTCTGCACTTATTTTCTTTTTCTAGTTTTTGACGCCATAAACTTTGATTTGCATGTGAAGTTTTCTTCATCTCTTTTCCACTATGTTTTAAATTATGGATGTTTTATTTTACGTTACTTATCAGTGTATTTGTGTAATTTTGTTAAAACCATGTGCTCCCCTAACTGTTTTGAGCAGTGTATCTATATAATATATATATATACATATAACTGATTTTACTTATTAGAATATGCAGACATTTGTTCTAAATATAACCTTTAATATTCAGGAGCTGCATAAAAATTTAAATTACTAGTCTCTGAGTCTGAAGAGGACACTCTGCTATATTCTAGTACATGTTTGAAGCTCCATTAAATGTATTTTCTACACAGTTTTCTATAACAAGCCATGTGGTATCCAAAATCTCCAGAAATTAGTAGGATAATGGGCACTAGACAGACAGATATCAGCACGAGGTCTTCCTGTATTACTTTTTTTGCAGTAAATACCTAAATACTCCAGCCTATTTGTCGTAAATTAATATATCAATGGCTGAGTCCATTAACCAAGAAAAATATTCCATGGTTTACTTCATTTAAACATTTGTCTGTATTTAAAGACTTATATTGAAGATTTTTTTAAAAAGTCATTTTACTGTGAGATATGACTTGACTTAATCTTTCTTTTCTTATACACTTATATTTTTTTAATCAAGAATAGATTCTCAAGCAACACCGAATTCTTGTGATATCATTTGCACTTTCTTTTTAATTTTTGTTGATCAATAAATACTTTAATTACTATATGCCTTGTTTTCAGTTGATGTATCTAGAGCGGGTAGAGGGACATTAAATTTATCTATCACGGCTTCTGGAAGAGATGTCAAATATGACCTGAAAGAAAGCACACCTGGCATATACGAAGTTGTTTATGTTCCACATACTGATCATCCTCATAAAATTGACGTCTACTATAATGGTCATCAGGCTCCAGGTAATATTTAATGTGCACATTTTATTTCATATATTATATTTAATTATATGAAAGTCCATGGTAATATTAAGAGATTTTGCTTCTTATTCGTGGTTTTGTGAGAAAAGGGTTATTTATAAAAATTGCTTAAATATTGTGGTAGTGTAAAGGTTATCGTTACATATTATTTTATTGAAAACAAAAGTTTAGTTCTTAAAATAAATATACTTGAAATGTTTTTATATTTTTCTAGAAAATGCTTATTTTACTTTAATTAAAAAATGATAGTTTTTTTTTTCAAGATAAGTAAAACCATAAGTGATGCTTATGATTAATATGTGCTGTTTTAAACAATCTTTGCACTCAAGCAAAATTTTCTTTTTAGTAAAGAATTTATCAATATTCAAATTCCTTCTAAAATAAGGTGACCAGATTGATTTTCTTTTTTAAAGGAAAGTGCTCATTTTAAAACATTTTTCTCTGATATAAAAAAAAAGGTAAATTAGGTAGTAAGCATAACACGTGGTCCACTTATCACAGTTGTCAATCAATGTATCCAAACTTCATTTGTTTTTCAAAACTTAGAACAATGACTTAAAGATGAGCACTGCACTCTAAAAGATATCTGGTAACCTTATTCAAAAGATAACATAACAAAATCCAGTAGAAGAAATTTCTTTCTGTCTTTTTAAATATATGTTTTAGAGTATATGGTTTATTAGTTATATAGTTATTAGTTTTGTTTCCTTCCAAATAATGTTTCTTTTTTTTTAATTAAAAATGTGATTCAAATTTTCTGGTTTGTAGTATTTGTATTCTTTCTGTAGACTCTTAAATAATTAGTCAGATGTAATTTTGTAAGGATTAAGAAATTAATATACAAATTATGCTACTATTTTCAAGAATAAAAGTATCAAACTGTTACATGTTGGCTTTCAAAAAAAATATTTTCCACGCTTTAATGTGCGTGTGTGAATATATATATATATATATATATATATAATAAATTTGAAATCACAAATTATATATATGCATTAAATCATGGAAAATATTTTTTTCAAAATGGAAAATTGAAAGAAATTTTTGTTTTATTTCATATTTTATATATCATCATCATCGTCATCATCCTCAACCATAGGTCTCTTTCAGATTTTTCCATTATTTCATGTCTAGTGCCTTAGTCATCCAATTAACTTAGCTACTTTTCTGATTTCTTCACTCCATATTAATTGACATCATCTTTTTGGTCGCTCTGTGATACAGTGATGTGATGTACTGTAGGGTGTTGGTACTCCATCTAATGTCTTGCCTTCTTGCAATGTTCCCAGACCATCTCTATTTTAACCATTTAACTATCTGGATGGTTTCAAAAACTTTCATCTGACTTCTTATGCAGGTTTATTCTTTTTCTGCATTTTCTAATTATGTCTACCATACACCTTTCCATACTTTGCTGTGTTGTTTATAATCTTTGTACTGTCCGTTTTGTTAACATCCATGTTTCCGCTCCATAGGTAAGTGCAGGCAAAACACCTTGGTAAAACACTTTCTTTTTCATCAGAGAAGCATGTTCATCTTCAGAACAATGCTGTTATTCCTTAAAGCACTCCATCGATTTTTTATTCAATTTTTAATGACTTCATTCCTGATGCTGTTGTCCGACATTATTTTCCGTGCAAGGTGTGCACTTTCTTAATCTCAGCATTGTTGTAGACGATCTTCTTCCTTGGAGCAAATGAACTGAAAATCACCTTAGTCTTTTTCAAATTTATTTTTAATCCCACGTTAATGCTAGTTTCTGCCAAATCTTTTAATATATCTTCCATTTCTCCAGGGCTCTTACTGAAAATTTGAATGTTGTCTACAAACCTGAGATGACTCAGGTACTCCCCATTTATTCTTATTTCTTTGTTTTCCCAATCTAGCATTTTGAAAGTATTTTCTAAGACAGTAGTAAAAAGCTTAGTTGAAATGTTGCCCTTTTGTCTAACTCCTCTTCCAGGCTTGATTTTGTTTTTCCTCTGTCCAAACTGATGGTTGCTGTTGCTATCTTTTAATCTTCTTTATAATATTGATGTAATGATTGCCTATACTGATGTCCTACAGAGATTTTACTACTGCTAATGTACAGACAGAATCAAATACTTTTTTTAATAATCAATAAAGGTGAGGCAGAGAGGTAAATTATATATGTTTTCTAAGAGTTCTGTTACTGTTAGAAAATGATCTATTGTTTTCTTAGGAATTTTGCTTGTTCTCTATGTTGAGCCGAGTCTAAAACTGATTCATAATTTTTCTTGTAAAGTAGCACCATCACAGCATTATTCGAGTCTTCTGGTACATCTAAGTTCTCTAGACATTTGGAAAACAATATGGCTAGCAATTTAGAAAATTCTTCTTCTGCTTCTTTGATAAGATCAATTATGATTCCATCTTCGCCAGGGCATTTAGATTGTTTCATACATCTAATGGCTTGTAAAACTTTATCTGTTGTCACTGGGATCATCTCCTCGGCTTCTGTTATGTTTTTTATCTGATCATCTAGGTTGCTTTCTCTTTGATCTTCACATTCATCTAGATCATCATAGAATTTTTCAAAAATACATATGATTTTCTTATTGATTTTGGTGATTGTTCCATCTACCCTCTTCAGTGCAAAAATACCTTTTCTTACAACATACAGTTTGCGCTTTGTTGATTTTGAACTTTTGTTATCATGTTGAACTTTTTTAACCACATCACAGTTAAATTCTTTGATATTTTCTGTAGCGCACTTTTTTATTGTTTTACGTAATTCTGCATATTCAAGTCTTGATTTGGGATCATTTTTCTTCATTTTAAATTCTCTGCATTTCTTAATAAACGTTCTTGTCTTCTCTGTTATTTTCATTGTCTGCTTTGCATGTGCTTCCCCGCTTATCTTCTTTGAAATTTCTTGTAGAGTATTGATTAGTTTTGTGTTCACTACTGTAACATCCTGCTCCCAAAATTGACTACAATACTGTTCAAAATAAAATTCTTTATGTTTCTGGAGACATATACTATCAACTGATTTATCAAAGTGTTGGAAAAGTTTCATCCTTTCCACTTTAGCATGTAAAATCATTTAGCATCTACCCAACCTGTGATCACTTTGTATATTGAAGTTGTTGAGAACGTTGCAATCCTGAATAAGATGCTTTCCGTTTGTCATGATGTTGCCAATTTTGATTTTTGCTTCATTCAAATGTTTATTTTCACTTCTCTATGTCCATTTTATTTGTGACTTTTTCTTGAAAAATGAATTCATAATACTCATCTGTTCACATTCTGCAAACACAATCAATTTGTTTCTTTTTTCGTTTTGCATCTGATACCTATGATTTCCTACTGAGAACTTCCCTTTCCTTTTTTCTCTACAGTTCTAGCATTTAAGTCCCCCATTATTCATTTGATGTAGCATCTTCCCTTCTGATTCATTGAAGTTACTTCTTCATAGAAATCCTAAACTTTTTCAACGGTGTAGCTTATTCTTGGTGTATAAACTTGAATAATTTGCATTTTGTATCTGATTGACATTTGTAAAACTAACCTTGTAACTCTGTCTGATGCATTATCTTATTCTATGAGGTGATTCTTGAACCTTTTATGAATCAGAAATCCCACACCACTTGTTTTTCCCTCTTCTTTGCCTCTGCAATATAGTACATGTCCACTAGCCAAATCAATCTTTTCTTACATAGTCCTAGGATGTCCCAGTTGATTATTTCTCATTCTTGTTCAAGTTCCTTTAAAAGATTTTCCAAAGTAGGATTCATCCTTTTTACGTAGTGAAGATCATTAACTTGTGGCAGCCATGCCAAGCCCGGTGATTTTTAGCACCCTCTGTCTTCATGTATCTCAGATCTCTGCCGTAACCTACGATTTCCTACTGAGAACTTTGCTTTCTTTTTTTTTTCTATGGTAAAATGAGGGAGTGGCCAAATTTCTCCATCCTAGCCAAATGGGTTGGAGGAAACTCGTCTGCATTCATTCACCATGCATTACACAAGGGGTAACTAGGCAACTAAGCCTAGGCAATCTAAGTCCTCTTTGAAGGCATATAAAGGGTCCTCTCCTAGTTAACAAAACTAGAGGCTATTAAGCAGCTCATATCATATATATATGCCAAATAAAGCATGGGATGGAAAAAAAATTTGAGCAGAATGAAGCATTAAAAAATTATAAAAATAGTATAGTAAAATAATGCGTAATACAAAAAGCAGTTTACAAGGCACTAAATGAGAATATTGTATAAATCAGTTTTTTTTCTTTTTTTAATATGATATCCAAATGTACAAAAGTACAATGTACAAAATGTATAAAAGTACTCGAACTAAATAATCTAAATAATTTTAATTAAAATTCATATAAAAAAGCACAAATAAATGTACAAGAATTACTTTCAGGTGCATACATATAATATAAAATTATTTAAAAGACATAAAAAATATCATAACCCTCTCGTCACCCTGAACCTCATATGAGGCTCCTACTTCAAATAGTAATATTTCAAAGAAAAAAAGGTGGGTTTTTTTTCTTTTCATTTAATAACACCATTATATCATTTAAAACATGTATGAGTCTTCTAAATAGTTGCATTAATCGTACTTAGATGTCAGTACTTAGATAATTTCTGTCATTATTTACAATTGTTGCTTTATTGTTTTAGAAGAGAAATGAACTAATTATTTGAGCTGCTTTATTAATGTTTTTGCGAGGTAAAAGTATTTTCTTATTCTTTAACTTTCACTTGATATGTACATGCTTTTAAATTAATTTTAAACATAACAGATTCCTTTAAAAATGTGGAAGTGTTTTGGGCCTCATGTGAGGCTTAGAGTTACAAGTGGTTTCTTTCATACTTAATGTTCTAAAGTTAGGATTTAGAAGAATAAGGAAAGCTAATTGTAAGCTAATATAAATCTATATTACAGCTGAAAGTTGAAAATTATTTGATTTAAAATATAAAAATTTGTGATTTTTTTATGATTATTATAAATATATTGTTTTCAAGTAGATAGACAATGGATAAAATTGGCAATTCATTTTGTTTTAGATGATATGTCTAAAAAAGAAAATGACAAACTCTTAAAAAATCAGACCAGTACTAAACCATTTTTCCAGAGTATTCAAGAAACAAATGATCCAGAAAAATATTTATCTATCTATGAGAGGATTATTCCTTTCTAGGGAAGGGCAAAAATAAAACAATATGTTAGACGTAAGCCACATCCTTCAGGTACAAAGACCTGGGTACTTGCTGGAATTATAGGATATGTTCATGGGTTTGAAATGTATAAAGAGCCGCATCAACTAGCAACTGAGTTTTCTACTGAATTAGGACCTGTTAGAAATGGTGTACTAAGGCTTTGTGAACATATCAAGAACAAAAATCAAACTGTTTTTTGATAATCTTTTTACCGATCCCACTTCTAAATAAATTTAATGAGTGGAAGATTTTTGCTACCAGCTGAATGCGTGGAAACAGATTTAAAAAAAAATCTTCTAGAAAACTGAAGTCATTAAATGTGCTGAAAAAACAGTCTAGATGTTCGTTTTCCCTAATAACAAGCAATAAGAACATAATTATTACTAGATGGTATTATAATTCTGCAGTTCATGTTGCTTCCTCTTTTTTAGGAGCAAACCCTATTGGAACTGCTAGCCATTTGTGTCAAAAAAGAAAAATATATTATTCAAATTTTCTAGACCATCCGTGATAGGAATGTACAATACAAATATGGAAGGTGTGTATCTAATGGATTCTTTACTTGGCCTTTACCGGCATACATTGTGACACAAAAGGTGGTATGTTAAGCATTTTCAATCACATATTAAATGTATAGATAGTCAATTCCTGACTTTTGTAGAAAATGGATTCAGGTAATGAGAACTTAGATTTGCTTTAATTTAAATCATCTGTTTCCACATCACTTATTTATCAAGTCTCATCAAATTCAGACAAAACAAATAGTTAGATCATCAAAATACTTTAGAGAAGCAGCAGCAAAAAATAGGGTAAAAATACAAGCTTCAACCGAACTTCGAAGAGATGGGGGTAATCACTATCCTGGCAAAACTCAAAGAAAAATATGCAGCTAAATGCCATCTATGTGGATGTCCTAGAAAAACGAGGTACATTTGCACAAGATGTAAAGAACCATTTTGCCCTGAATGTTTTGAAGCTTTAAATTCTGGATAAACATAATTCTGTTCAATTATCGTTAATTTTGTAATTCTTATTTTTATTTTATTTTCATTAATTGTAATTTTTTTAACTTAATAATTGTCTAACAGAATAAAACAAGCATTAAAAAATAGAAATATTCTACTATAAACTTTTATTTTAATGATGTAATGAAAATGTTCCTGTCTACATGTGCAACCCTTAGCTACATTAAGCCTCATATGAGGCTCATACAAAAAAATTATTCAGAGCAACTTTACAAAAAAAATTCTTTTTGCACATGATTTATAGTGGCATTTTAGAAGAATTAAAAGATTTTTTTTTCTCTGCTTTTATCATAATTTGGTGACGAGAGGGTTAAAATGCATCAGAAAAACCCAGAATGTTTTGAGCCATCACATGGCTGTCATCAGTGGGATTTAAATGTTGTTATTATTTTCTTTGTGCTTATTTGCAATTACAAGCTGTATCTTTATTAGCAATTATTTCAATTGATACTCTTATAATGGCGTCCTGGTAATTATTTGTACAAAATATAATTTTCGATTTATTAAAATCTACTTTTATAGGTTGAGTTTGATCTAATCTTGATAATGCAGTATTGGGTCTATTTAATCTGATCGAGAAAATTTCGTGATAGAAAGGAACAGCATAACGCAGAAATCAGATTAAATAGACCCAATACTGCATTATCAAGATTAGCTCAAACTCAACCTATAAAAGTAGATTTTAAGAAATCGAAAATTGTATTTTGTACAAATAATTACCAGAAAGCCATTATAAGAGAATCAATTGAAATAATTGCTAATAAAGATGCAGATTGTAACGATGCACTATCGTATGAAATCCATGGAATATGGAGATATTTGCTGCATAATAAATGAAAGCTCGTTTAGTTGAAAATTTGAATAACTTTATCTGGCATCTCATCTGATGTATAACCTTTAAATTACAAAGTTTTCTTCTAGACAATTCTCGAATAAGCATAAAGAAAAAAACAACATTTAAATCCCACTGATGACGGCCTTGTGATGGCTGAAAACGTTCTGGGTTTTTCTAATGTATTTTGAGATATTTTTGATGTATTTTAAATTTATATGTATGCACCTGAAAGTAATTCTTGTACATTTATGTATGCTTTTTTATATTAATTTTAATTATTTAACTGAAGGTGAATTGAGCACTAGAATAACTGTCATTTATTTAAATAATTCTAATTATACAATTTGTATTCCATTATAATTATTTTATTTATCCTACAAATAAATTTAATATTTTTATGATATTAAATGGCAGTTGCTATAAAACAGACTATGTGTATTTATTCATTTTACTTTCCATCTGCATTTTAATTTCAAGCTTTACAATAAAAATTTCACTCAACCTAATTTTTTTTCTCAAATATATTTTTTAACCACTTTATTAAAAAAATATATTTGTCTTTTGTGGAAATTTAAACTAATTTTGAGAAAGTTTTCATATGTCTGAAGATTGCTTTTTTTCTACTAGAAATGCATTTGAAGAGTAAAAAAGCATAAAAAGAAATTCATTTTTTCTTAGTTTATTTTTTATACATGGTTTGCTCTCACTGTATTTACAAACTTGAATTCTATTCAAGGTTGCCCTCAAATTGTGGAAATTAGAGATCCAAGTCATTCAATAATTGCTCATGGCTCAGGTTTAAAAACCTGCCCTTGTGGAGAAACAGCCTCATTCTTCATTGAAACTGGCGGATTTGGAGAAGCAAAAGATTTCGACATTATTGTTGTTTGTAAGTTATATTCATTATACTCTCAACAAAGAAACAAATGATAACACTAACAGACTATATAAACAACTTTTAATTAATATTTATTTCCCTTTTACTTTTTCCTCTGAAGAGATATTTAGAGGTTATTGGAACCTGAAAATTCGTGTTAAAAACAGCATATTGTAGTTGTTTATAAATCCAACAATTTTAAGACTCATAATCGGCTTTAGTTTTCTTTTTTTTATGTCGACACTTTCACTTTTGGAATTGGTTAAAAGTGATAGAGTCTTGATAAAGAAAAACTGCAAATGAAATAGAAAAAGTACTTACTCATAATGATATATATCGACCTCAGATGTCCTGTGCAAGGCAAATCATTTCAAAATATTAAAATGCAAGCAAGAAATTTGAAAAGAATGCTCTCTTAGGTTTAACTTTGAGTGTCTTCACAAGATTAGTGTAGGATTTTAAGTATGTTATTTAAATCATTAAAAATATAAAAAATATTTCTTCGTTTAGAATAAGTTTACTGAAAACCACATTCAAATATGCCAATTTCTTTCAATTTTTTACTCTTTGAAATATGAATGGACTTAAAGGAAACATAGAAACCATCCTGCAAAAATAATTTCAAAAATTTAAATTCATTCATAGAATACAATTTCTACATATGCAGTTTAAATGTTTTTGAACTACTGAACATTTTGATCTAAAATTAATAATGCAAAACAGTTGTGTCATCAAATTCACAAATACAATGATTTCGAAATAATAAAGTGAAAAGTTAAGAGACAGCATTGTTTCTTTGATAAATTAGTTTTAATCATTCCCCAAACATCTATGACAGACTGAAACCAGTATTAATCAATTACAGGATGTCATCAGAATTTTAAACTTAAAATGTCTTTTTTTTTCTAGATCAAACATGGTAGAAATTTCATTAACTTAATATTATATTAATAATAGAAAGTACATAAATCTCTCCATGATGGAAAGAAATAACAAAGACATATTTAAAAAAAAAAAAATACTTGAACATCTTTATATTAAGCATGAGAATCTAAAATAATATTTTATGTGTGCTTACAGACTAATCTCACTCTAACTAGTAGTTAAAATGCTATCTACACATATAAAAGAAGCACAAAGTCAAAATTTGCAGAATGAAGTATGCACGTCCGTGAAGGATGTTTTTGTAAGATTTTCATATTATCCCATTCAAAAATCTTCTGCCGAGGCATTTCTGTAGTGACAATTTGGCATAAGTGGCTGTTGTCAAATGAATAAACTCAATTCCTTTATACAGATTTTTATCAAATTCTTTAAATTTTCTGGAAAATTATTATTTAAGAGAATTTTACACTATTTTACAAAAAAATTACACACCTTTCATTGATATAAAATTTGAATTCCATTCATTTATATAAACGTTATGTGTGGACTAGAGAGAGATAAGTTATAATGACTATTATTATATTGAGTAATTTAAATATCCTAAAAATATACATATATATATTAAGAATTTTTAGGACGTCACAAAATAGTCACTCAGTGACATCGTTCCAGAATTTCATATTGAATATTTAATCATTTGTAAGAAACATATTATAATATATTCTCATATGAATTATAAAGCAAGTCACTTAATATGTTAAAAATTTTATGTCTATATGTCTATATGATTTTATGTCTGTGTCTAAATTTACTGATATTTTTTACTTTATTGTAATACTCAATGATGGTAAATTATAATTAAAAGGGTTTCTGTTGATTTGAATAATGGCACTAAGACAACTGTAGCAGTAATGGATAGTTTAAGAACATTTTTTGCTTAATTTTAGTGTACTGATCTTAGTTTTAATGACTGCAACAACAGCAAATTTTCAATAAACTCTTTCTGCACACGCATGTCCTGCAAAATTTGCTGCTTTAAATGTTTTTCCACACAAAATTATTTTCTTTAGGACAGCTTAAATTACGCCTGTTGTGGACATGTTTTAATTCTCGCACATAAAAGACTAAACATCTTAAAACATATATTTTATTAACAAAAAGGTACTTGTTGCATTAATCAGTTAAAGAAACAACAAAAAAAAAAACTTGTTTCAAAAGGGGGAAAAAGATCTCTCTAAAAGTTTAACAAATTAAATTTGTAGCATGGCACATTTCAATAGCAGTGCTTTAACCACAACATATGGGCTTGAATTACAGCATTTGTGTTGTAACCTTAAACAAGAATAGGCTAGTTGCAACCTATTGAATATTCAGCTTTTGTACTAATTTTAAAAAAATGACAGTTGCCATAGGTGAATTTTTCTCTGTATTCACATGTTTCTTTGAATTTGGCTACTTCTATTTTGGACTAGTAATCTTCACCTTATTTTACGGTAATTAAAAAGTGAATATTACTATTCAGAAAGGGCAAATTTAAGTAATCAGTTTTGTCCTTTTTCAAAGCACAATATTTACTGGTGTCAGGATTTAGAAAAAAAAAAGGCTTGAATCTTTAAGTATTGAGTGAAGGCCATTTTTTGACGATTAGGTGTGGACTCTCTTCAGCCATTTCAACAGCTTTTGTTGCTGTTAAATTCCGAGCTACTCGAGACGAAATTAACGAATTCCTTTATAAAAATGTGTTAAACAATTGGTGCTCTCTTTGGTTATCTGCAAAATCGGTTCTGATACTCCAGTTCCGTTTTCGGTTGTCACACGCTGACGACATCATGACGTTATAATGTCATCACTTGTCATAATAATCTAATTCACCACACCCTCAATACTAGACCTACGCGCTGATACAAAAATGACGGCTGTCGTAGGTGGATTTTTTAAGCATTTGTACGTACATCAGATTTTACATCCCAATAATTTCTAAAACTTTTCTTTGACTTATTTGATCTCTGAAAAATAAGCAGAAGAATACGTTAAATTATTGGTATTAAAATTAAAGGGGCCATACTGATATTGAAAAATATCTGCCTACAACAGCCATCATTTTTGTGTCAGTGCGTAGGC
Source organism: Maratus speciosus (assembly GCA_963932465.1). Taxonomy (NCBI): domain Eukaryota; kingdom Metazoa; phylum Arthropoda; class Arachnida; order Araneae; family Salticidae; genus Maratus; species Maratus speciosus. Next base: position 279,246,680 of record OZ010787.1, on the reverse strand, counting down.
CTGGTATTCAGGTGTAGTGTCCCAGCTTTTGACAGGACTCTCCACTACTGGTTATGGTGATGTGTTTCAGTTCCAATAGTGGACACCCCATAAGAAATGCACCAAGTTCATCTAAATTAAAAAATAAACAAAATAAATGAATTCTGTATACAAATTTTAGTCATTAAAACAAAATGTACCAAAAAAAAAAAAAAAAAAAATGCTTAATCTTACGGAGAAACAAGTGGACAAAATTTGGCTTACCATATTACAAACAACAAGAAATCACAATAACATATCTGCATGGTCTCATTGTTTTAGTTGAAACCACTTATATCCATAACTGATCACTGGCTACCTAAGAGATACTAAGACTATCCATAAGGGTGTATAACAGCAACGTCTCTCCCGCAGAATTCTTGATATGCAGGTGCTTGTTAGGAGTGACCACAGCCCCGTCTTGAGGGAAGGCAATTCCTATGCAAAAGGATTGCCTTACTTTCTTTTGTGAAGCCCACAAGACCGAGCTTTTATTGACAAATTTAGAAGGTTACAAACGAAAGTACAAAGATTTCCACACTATAAGCCCAAAAATGGGCGACTTGATAAATGGAAAAATATAAAAATAAAAAGGCATAAACATAGCAGGGATAGCAGGCGTTTAAAATATTGAGGAAAAAGTAACCTAAATGATTGTATGTGCATTAATAATTTTACTAAGGTAGAGGAGGAAGGAAGAGAGATTGGGATGTGTTAAAATAAGGAATACCATCAAGTTGAGGTTGTCCATAAAGCAAATAGGTAGAGAGGGTTGAGCAAGCAGGATAGAAAGCACCCAATGGACAGCTAAGGGTAACCTGTGAAGGGGAATTTAATGTATGATTGGATAGGCAGTGTCTGTGGAAGGCTCATTAGGAATTAGATACTGAGCATTTAGTCAGTCTCTCTCTTTTTCATAGTTATATCTGTAAATTACGCAGGTTGAAACTGAAGCTTTATCTCTTTATGATTAACATCGAACATCATTTTGAATTTCTTATTAAGGGAATAACAATTAAAAGAGAATGAGGTATGTGAACAGCCATTAGAGTGATGTTTATCCTCGCAGCCTCCACAAGTTGCTTCATTGAGGCAGAACTTTTCCAGGTGGTCAAAAAAGCATTTGGGAAAACAAAGTACTGATGTGAAGGGTTTTACTTTATAGTATACTTTATATTCGTATGTACTTAGCTTTATATTCGTCCAGATGAATAAGCCTCCATTGTCAATGATAGCTTTAAGAAGCGACAGGGCTAACAAAAGAATCCAGTTTTTGGACTCTTTTATTCTTGAATTTTGGTGTCATAAAATTTTAATTTCACCTAGGCAAAGATTGGAACTGTCGACTAAAACAACTTTGATATAGTCAGCAATTATGGACTCTAGCCATTCAAAAAAATAGCCTTTTGCAGCTTTGTTATTTTATCCACAAATGATAGAAATATACTGAGCACTTGGTTTCGCTAAAGATCTCTCTTTAGAATGTCAGAGTCTTCGTCACAACTACAAGTTATTTCAACCTTATATTTTAATGATTTGATACCAACAACAACTACAGTAATAAAGATATTCTGAGAGGGAATTACTATATAAATTTCCCTTTCTGACATTCTTTGGAAGCCGTTGAGCATGGAAATAATTGTACTTTTATGGTTATTAAAAACATAACCATTATAGGGCTGCAGGGCAAAAGTGTTTGGAGCTACACAGCTAATCCATGACTAGAATGAAAAGATTCTGAAGAGTTGCTGTTAGATGTAGAAGTAGCGTCCACATTTGCATGGCTGTTGCTTCCAAAGATTCCTGGAGAGATATCTTGAAGAGAAGTGGCAATTTCGTGTAAATTTGTAGTATGTTTTTTAGGAAATCTTCTACAGACTGAAAGATTTGGGCAGAAGGAATGCAGTCGGAAACTTTCACGAAATTAGCTGTCAATTCACAGATAGTATGTTTAAAGTCTGGTAATTAGTAATACTGTAAAGACTTGTGATTATTGGATCAACTAAGATATCAGATAATGTCATTTTTAGATTCTTCATCAAAGTCTTTACCTGTATGATGAGAATGGAGTTTAAGTTCTTGAATATGAACAGGGTGCTATTATCCTTATCAAATGAGATTGGAATATTTGAAGATGTGTTATAATACCTGTCTTTAGGAGTTGAACTTAACTGTATTTTCAGTCTGACAAATCTATATCAGAAGAGAGCGACGACAAGGGAGATGAGTCGAAATGAGATTCCAAACTTTATTAGTGAGGCCTTTTAGAGCGAAGCCTTTTAAAATTTTGTAGTTGAATTAGATAACTTTTTAAACTTTGTAAAATTCATTTTTAAGAATATGTTAAGTAATACAAACTACGATTATTTATAAAAATGCCAGAGTAAAATTAGATGACAGATTGAAATAATATGCTAGGGTGGTGTACCAGCAACCACGAGGGTCGCGACCAATTTTGCAAAGACTGTTGGCTCATCGTTTGTAGGGTTGATATGGCAATAATTATAAACTGAGGCCGCTCTAAGTTATAGCATTGTTCGGCCAACCAAAAATAATTCCGTCGCCATGCGTCGAATAGGGGAATAGGGTGAATAGCTAAAAGTTGGGACTTTGTTGGAAAATGTGTCTTTGGCCAATGGTATAGCAATGCAGACATTTCTTACTATGAGCTAATGTGGTATAACAATTAGCCAACATTGGTTCAACCACTTTGTACCACTTATGGAACCTCTGCGGAGTTTTCAAAGCCAAGTTTTTCAATAGAAATTTAAAAGTGTCCATTACTGGTACAGTGACTACCACTGGTACTTGTATACTTACTTGTATAATTTTAGATAAAATTACTCTAATCAACCATTATTCTAAAAAAAGTACAGTTGGCTTAGAAATTTCTTTTATTTTCTAGCTCCACATGGCTCTCCATTACCTGTGAAATGTTACCAACAAAAGGATGGAAGTTTACTAGCAGAGTGGCCAGCCCAACAAGCTGGTAATTTTAATTATTTTGCCATATTTTTGCTACATTAAAATTTATTTCTATAATTAAAATTTATGAATGATGACAAAGATTTTTTGTGTAGTAAAGTTTATTGTTATATCGAAATTTGAAGCACTTACAAAGGGATTACAAAAACTTATTTTTCACATTTATGTGAAACAAAGACATATTCTTTTATTTGAAGAATTCCACATTAAAACAATTAATAAGAAAATTACCATTATAACAATAGAAATCTCACATATCTGGTTATATTGCTATGAGTTGATAATAGAGCTTTGAATTCATTTAAGTATGATGTGATATGCAGTCAAATCTTGTTAATTCAAATTCTCAGGGGTCGAAAAAAAAGTTTGAATTATTTAATTCAAATCAAAAAAAGAAAGCGATTTTTTATGCTATCACTAAAAAAAAAAATAATACTTATATTGGAATTATTATTGGAAAAATATGATTCAAATTGCTATATATATATTTAAACATAAAAATGAATAAAATACATATTACATTCTAAAATAAAAATTACTAGGAGCATTATGTTTCTACATACCTGACAATGCATATATTTTCAATACCTTATAATCTTGACGACATATGTAAGCATGCTACATTAAAAATGTACATGTAATCAAACGTGTATTGTAAAAATATGGTGTATTGTAATAGTATGAATGATACGGATAATTTTTTTATGAAAAAAAATTGGGTATTGCTATTTGAAATTTTGTTACTGTAACCATAACCGTGAGAGCTCGGCTGTTATTTTTTAACTAATTATTGAGCTTATGCCATGAAATACCACAACCCAAATTACATCCTTTCTCCTTCAATGGTATGGCCATGAGGGACTCATATACCAACAAAGTTTATTTTTTGACCACCCTCTATAATAACAATCATAGTATATGTTTTACAAACTCAGAATAACTGAATATGTAACTTTACGAAAGACTACAGGAAAAATGTAGTTAATAAAGAATGCATATACAATACACTTAATACTTTCTAACAAAGATTTGATTCATTTGATTTAATAATAATAAAAAAAATAATAGAAATTTCTCGATCTGTTTTGTTAAATAACTGTCACAATTATTACTTTAGCGATAGCTTAACAATATCTAAAATATGTAAAGTAATTTTTCATGTTTCATTTTCTCATATATCAAAATATTTTCATTAGTTACACTCCTCCCTCAAAATTATATTGCATTAAAAATTGAAAGAGCATATTGAATACACCTCTGTTAATACAATTTTCAAAATTTATTCACAGGTATTCACAAAATAGAAGTTTTATATGCTGGTAAGCCAATTACTGGTTCTCCATTTTCATGTCAAGTATTTGATGCTACAAAAGTCACACTTCAAAAAATAAAAACCACAACATTTGCTGTTGGAGAAGAAATATCTTTCACTCGTAAGTAATACTCTTATAACAATATTATTTTCCTTGATATATAAAGATATATGGAAAATTTGGTACAATAAGGAAATTTAATAATAAGACAAGTTCATAATATAGAAATCTCCTAGTAGCTAGCCAGTGTTTGCCCAATATTGAGCTTATGTTGTATTTATTTGCTTTACATTGGAGATATTTACAGTATAGTACCAATATTGGGCTAATGCTGGGTTTGATATTAATAACCAATATCCCCGTCAACTATTTACAAAATATTGATATTTTATTGGAACTATATTTCCTATTTAACCCAAATATTTCTTTTTTTTTACTGATGCTTCTGTAAATATTTTTCAAATATGTAACCTTATATTATGTAAATAATGAGTATTTATATTTTGTAAATGTAGACATTGAACTATTGTATGCAATATTGCCCAGAGATTTAGCCAATATTAGCTTCATACTGCCTGTAGAAGAAAAGAAGGTTTTTGTATGCATTCATTGGCTTTAATTTGTGTAATTTCCCTTTTAAATTTGTCCAGTTTCAATTTTTGAAATATTTTTTTTTCATCAATCTTGCTTTCGCTAGACTCGGGACATGCCTGGAGACCTACGAACCTTGCTTCCACAAAAAAAGTCAGAATGAGTGGAAGAATAAAGGGCTGCGGACGAAGGAAGGCCACTTGCCATGGCGGTTAGGAGTTAGCAAACTGGGAAGCTGCGTAGGGCTGCTAAAAATTAAGGCACCTAAAATTTTATAATGCATGTTGCAAAAACTATTTTGTATCAATTTCCTATATTTAAATAACTCTGGTAATATGAAAAAGATATAATTTTTTTTCCAAAAGTTTGCTGTTGTTTTTCTTCTTTTCTCTATCTCTTCTTTAGGCCATAATTTTGAAGACATCCTTAGGCCTTTTTGGTGGGTTATTTGAGATTTCCAGAAATTTCTTATCTAAAATTAGGAATCAAAATTTTCTGTTTGACTGTTGTTAATATCATTAGCAAAGTATTAAGTGTATAACTATGACTCCATCCTCGGTGAAGACCATTGCCAGTACAATCTGAATTGGTTGCTGCATTGAAAATTATCCAAAATATTTGTTTATTACCCTATCATGCACTTAAGAACGTCTACAGGTAATTGGTAAGTTTGAAAAGTAATGAAATTTGATCCTATGTGGATGTGAAATGTCAAAAATCCTTACGTGAACTGCTGTTTCAAACACAAAACAAAAATATTTTCTGTATCGAATTCATATGGAAGATGAATAATGTATTAATTACAAGCATTTCAAGTGAATAACTGAAGGCATGCAAGCATCCAGATGAACCAGGTCCGTCAGTGAAAAACAGAACATCCATAATAGTAAGTTTATGTTGGGTATCTGGTGGAACAAAATCAGCATAGTCGACTATGAACAGTTTCCATAACATCAACCAATCAATGGTGAATATCACAAGCAACAAATAATCAATTTGAACAAAGAAATGAAGTAGAGACCTTAAGAATAAAGCCAAAATGACACGAGGAATAAAACTAAGGGAAGGTTGTTTTCCAGCGTCACAATGATCCCCCACTAGTTCCAAGATCAGCTAGTTAAACATTAGAGACACTTTGCTCTGATGTTTTGCCCTCCCCACTGCACTCACCAGATGTTGATCCTCTAGATTATTTTTGATTTTGCTCCAATTTGAGTGCTCTTTCTGAGTAGTAATTCAGTTCTTACGCAGAAACCAGAAATTGGCTTGAGGAGCAAATTGTTTCAAAATAACTAGACTTCTTGCATTATGGAATTTGTTACCTGACAGAGGGGTAAATATTATTTTGAATAAATATAATTTTCATTTTGACAAAAAAAAAAGTTTTTCTTGGTCTTGGAATAAAGCAGAATCATAGTTATACGAGGCATGTTTTTTAAGTAAGTACCGTTTTGCGATTCTGCCGCCGCAGCGCTACGGTCGGCGTTCCGCGCTGGTTACCTACATCTCTTGTCTACGCACGGACGCCATTACAGTCTGGTTCTTCATTGTATACGTTGTTTACTGAGTGTTTAAGATGCCTCTGACAATCGTGAGTCCCGCTGATTGTGAAGTACGGGCTGTTATACGATTTCTTAGTACTAAAGGCGTAAAACCAATCGATATTCATCGTGAGATCTGTGAAGTTTACGGACAAAACATTATGAGTGATGGAATGGTAAGGAAATGGGTGAGAGCATTTAAAGATGGCCGCACAAATGTGCATGATGAAGAACGGAGTGGGCGTCCTTCGGTCGTTAATGAAGATTTGGTGCAGAAAGTGGATGAAAAGGTGAGAGAAAACAAACACTTTACAATTTCATCATTGTGCGACTGCTTTCCTCAATATTCTCATAGTGTTTTGTATCGCATTGTGACCGAGAACTTGAATTACCGGAAATTGTGTTTATGTTGGGTTCCAAAAATGTTGACGGATTTGCACAAAACCCAACGTTTAGGCAGTGCATTGACTTTCCTTGAGCGGTACCACAATGAAGGTGAAGATTTTTTAGACCAAATTGTTACTGGTGACGAAACATGGGTGGCCTAAGTCACACCAGAATCGAAACAACAATCCATGGAATAGCGACATTCATCATCACTCAAAAAAGTGAAGTTTAAGCAAACAATTTCTGCCCAGAAAATCATGTGCACAGTTTTTTGGGACAAAAAAGGAGTATTGCTAGTGGAGTTTCTGCCTCGTAATGAGACAATCAATGCAGCGTCTTATTGTGAGACATTGAACAATCTGCATCGTGCAATCCAGAACAAAAGACGTGGCAAGTTGAGTAAGGGTATCGTTTTGCTGCATGACAATGCCCGTCCACATGTGGCTAATCGGACCAAAGATCTCATCAAATCTTTTAAATGGGAAACTCTAGATCATCCTCCATACAGCCCTGATCTGGCGCCCAGCGACTACCATTTGTTCCTGCACTTGAAGAAACACCTGGGTGGTCAGCGTCTTCAAGACAATAACGAAGTCAAAACATTTGTGATACAGTGGTTAAAAAGTCAGACAGCAGAATTTTATGAGGAGGGTATTCAAAAACTGGTGCCACGTTATGACAAGTGCCTCAATAATCACGGAAATTATGTAGAAAAGTAGATGAAGGTACAGGCTTTCATGTAAAAATAAAATTATTGCGATATCTTTGCACGCCTTTTTTTAATTCCAAAATGGTACTTACTTAAAAAACATGCCTCGTACAACTAATAATTTTCATGGTGTATCTTTGCCAACAACTGAACTTTTACATGCTTTTACTACTATCATATCAATATAATTTGACTGTGCTCAAATTTTAATCTATTTTTGTTTTTATATATTAATTTTGAATTAATCATACAGTTTGTCAAAATTGAAATAGAAAAATGTATCAGTTTATCAGTAAAAGTTTTTATTATATTTTATGTTAGGTCAAATATTAACTGACACCTCTACAAACTTAGGTTGGTTTTGATGAATACTTCATGGGGCCTCTAAAATACTTTGCACAGCACAGTTAAAAGCCTATGCATGGTGCTGTTCATTGGCATTCTAAACATGCTAAAAACATTCTTTTCAATTTTTGAAGTAATTTATTTCATTAAAATCATTGATTGACTTTTAATTTTAATCTTTCAAAGTAAATCGAAAGGATGCCGGTTATGCTGAACTAGATGTAACTGTAACAAGTCCTTTGGGAAGGCATCTGCCAATAGAAGTAAAAGGTACATCAGATGGAGAAGGCGAATTAATTGAATTCATTCCCACTGTTCCAGGAAAATACAAGATAGCAATAACTTATGGTGGCATTGAAGTTCCAGGTAATGACACATTTATTAATAATTGATTGATTATTTTTCTTAGATGAATTTAAATGATGTTTGATGGATTATTTATCTGGCATTATCTTGCCATAGTATCGTTTAGGTTCATGATTATAAATAAATAAATAAAATTGAACATATGAAATCTAATTTATTTGAAGATTATGTTTTATTGCCGAAATGGACTAACATTGATAAATACTTTTTAATTTTTATTTTAAAACATATATATTTCCCCTTTACCCCCTTCCTCCCATCTTCTGCAACAATAAAATCTGCAAATGAGGCAGAGTTTTAATGTTTATTATTGAAAATCTCTGTCCATTTAATTTTTTCGTCATTCCTCTTTTCATAATTGGGATACCTGGTGGAATATTTCTTCAACCAATGCTACATTCAGCAGTTGTGGTTGTACATTTATTTGATATTACATTAATTAAGGCAAAGAATGCTATCACACATACATTTTTTACATATATATTTATATTCATCTATAAATTAGGTAGTCCTGTGACTTTTATTGCTCAAGAAAGTGGAGTTCCAAAGGTTGATGGTCCTGGACTATACGTAGCACAGGTTGGAAATACAGCATCATTCAAAATACTAGCAAAAGGTCTTTGGGGACATCCACAGGTGGTAATTAATGGTAAGAATTTTGTTTTATTTAAAAATGTATTGTTTTTTAATGTATTAAATGCATCTTTATTTTTGAAAGGACAGGAACAATTGTTGTGTTAAATTGTTTTACCTCAACCCTCTAGTTTCCAATGAACCTTTCAGGGTGCTCCCCTTTTTTTGCTCCATGATTCTTGAAAATATCACCACAGGCAAGTTCAAGCCGATATATTTTTTTTCTTGGGGGAATTAAAACATATTTTATTACAATATAATTTTTTTCCATCTAATCAACACTTTCTGTTATAACACGATTATTTTTTGAATTTTTCAAACTTCGTCTGGCCCTGTAGACATGAAACACTTCGACATTGCCTATATTTTGTGTTTACGATAACTCCAAAAGCATGAGCACTGACTTAGTATTACAGAATTACAGTTTTAGAAATCTTATGTATAAAAAAAGGTCACGGAATTGTTGTTCTAGTGTCCAGTGCACACAACAGTGTGTTAGGTACAATAACAATCGAGTAAATTTAAAAAATAACTTTAACCCGTTCGAGACCAGTAACTTTTACATAAATTTTATTCAGATGGCACCACTTTTTTTTAAAGAGTTAACTTTATTTCATTAATCATGAGAATGCCTTAATAAAATAAGGCAAGTATTGTTTTCTTTTTTACAGGCATCAAAAACAAGTGCTGCATGCACCTTTTGAAGATGTATATGGGACATTCTCACAATCTTTTAACTTTCATGTCCCTGAATAGTAATTTTTTATTTAATACACTTTTATCTGTTTTTTTTTATTTCATATACTTGGAAACATCCCATTGCATGATTGCGCAACAATATTAATGAAATAAATAAGTTTTGGATGATGTTGGGGGTCCAAACACATGGAAAACTGATCTACCGTCCCGTGTCCCTGATGCTGATTTTGAAGTTTGGAGCTGTCTGGATAAAATTGTTTCAATAAAAATAATTCAATGTAATTTTTTTCTCAAACTGAACTATTGTTTTATATAAATATGTAGCTAAAAATTAACCGGCACACATTTTTAGGGTTGATATTATTTTTTGAACTCTGTCCCTGGATTTTAGATTTTTTATCATCCCTCTTCTAAAACTATACAGAAAATCACTTCAGATGCAGCGACAGAGTTTTTTTCAAGTTTTTGCTCATGCAGAAGTATGCTAGAGAAAGAATATCTAACATTCTTTGACAGGAAATTTACTGCAGAACATAAATCAGCATTTAAATATCAATTTCAAGCACCGTGGCTTTATTGGTAGTCTTACCGTCCCCAAGGTTTATTCCTGCACTTTACGAAGTAAATTAAAAAAAAAAATTAATTTAATCCAATGTTAACAACTGTTTCAAAAAATCAATGAACATTGTGGCTATCACTTTGTCTTAAAATGATTTTCCTAAAAATAGGTGGTAATTTTCCTTACCGTTCCATCATTACCATCTCTTTTTTTACCATTTTGTCCCTTTTTTCCTATACCATCCCCTTTTTTTACTCTACTGTCCCTTCTTTAACATCCCTTTAAGACAATGTTATACAAAAATTCTGCATTAAAAGTACTACATTTTTATTATTTCTTATTTGAATGTCCTGTGGGTACTATGCAAATTCATTATAAGTAAAAATTTAGAAGAAAATAAACAGTTATAGATGTAAGACAGTAAGGAAAATTAAACTCGTAAATTTAACTTAAACCTCAGTTAAATAAATTTTTGCTGCTGACCCTTTTTTCTTTATTTTGAATTATTAAGGCATTCGTCTATCAGATTAAAATGTTATTTTAGCAAGTTTAATTTCGCCAGATTTTTTTCCCCAAAAGTCAAAAGATTGTGAGAATATCCCATATATGCACCCATGGTCCTAAAGGGGTTGAAACGTCCCTAAATATATATGGGGCTAAAACCCCATAGGTCTCTTAGAGACTGAATTTAAATTGATGGAAAAAATAAAATTGCTCTGGTAGATCCTATGTGGGAACTAAAGTGTTAAATGAATAACATGGATTTATTTACAGAATACAAGGTTATTTCTAAAATATTATTCAGTTTCAATGCACTATAGAATAAAAAAAATATATAAAATAATGTATATGTTATCAGTAACATAAAAAATTGGTTTATGTTACTTGTAACAGAATTGTAGCACAATGATTCAAGTTTTTAAAGAGATAGTTGCAAATGTTCTGTGTGTGCATCCTCTGTCACACAGCAGATATTGAGCAAGTAATCCATTTCTGTACTAACACGAGTTAAGATTTTTCAAACAAATGCAATAATTGCTGTGATACATTGTTCCAACTTGGCTAGAAGAACAGGAATAGGGTGAGACAAATACCTTGTCTTTTATACACTATCACTGAAAAAAGTAACTACAAGATGTCAGGCTTTTTGAATGACCATTCGGTTAGAGAAATGTTGTAGCCCACATCTGCGGTTGATAAAATTTATCATCAAGAAAGTTGATTATTAACGTAATCTTGCACAGCATCTGACCAGTGTGCTGTTTCAGTCTCAAAATACAGAATAAAGTTAAGTTGTCACTATAGTCCTTCAATAATGGCAGCTTCCGATACACTAAATCACCCAAGACTTTTAAGTTTGCACAAACAGCACATGGTTTAAGAATTTTTATGCAAATTAGACAGATTTTCTCTTTGGAGGTATTTTTCGAATAATGACATAGAATGTTGCTGCACAATTATTACAGATTCAATTTAAAGCACACATCTCTAATGAAGATATATTATTTTGACTGAAAAGTTACTCTACACATGCATTTTTTTCTATTTCATTTTTCTCAGTAGTGAAACAAAAATTTTATTAAAACTTCTGCAAAATAGTTTTTTTTTTTGTGTTCTTTTTCTTCAACTATTATGGTTATCAAGCATTTGAAAACTATGGCAGAATTACTTAACAAAAATTGCCTATGTTTGTAATGGGCCTAAAAATCTCCCTTTTTAATATGTATCTTCAGAACAATGCTATTGATGATTAGGTATATATAATTGAAAAGCTATGCTTTACTAATAAATCTAATGTACATTGAAATTTATGTTGAATATTAGAAAATATTGGATTATTTTTTATTTTATTTTAATTAATTTCAGAAATTTATTATTGCAATATAACCTCTTAAATTTATAGGGATGCATTTTCTTAAACATGCAGTCAGTTTCGGTATTTTATGACATATCCATGTATGTACTGGCTATGCTGCTCCTGTAAATTACTGTATTCTCAATGAACCAACGAGGTTTAAATAATGTTCTTATTTTAAATAAATTGACAGACCTACTTAATTATTCTCATTAGATGGTAAAATACAAGACCTAAATTTTTATAAGACATTTATAAAAGAAGAAAAATGTAAGAATAAATTTAAGAATTTTATAAAAGATTTAAACAATTATATTTCTAAAGACAATCATCTTAAGGAAAATTTTACATATGAAAAAAATTCATTATTTGAACTCAATATATATAAAAAAAAAAAAAAAAAAAAAAAAAAAAAAAAAAAATTAAAGTAATTTAAAGTGTATTATTAGGTGTAAATTTGAATTTATCATTGATAAAGATCTCTGAAATTTGATTTAGTTGCTGCATTAAAAATTCACTGAAATGCTTGTTTATTACATTGCCATGCACTTTGAAACGTCTAACATGTAATGGAGAAGTTTAAAAAGAAAGGAAATGTGGTCCCATATCAATGTGGAACGTCGGAAATCTATGTATGAACTGTTGTTTCAAAGACAAAAAGGCAATACTTTTCTAAATAAATTCTTATTGTAGAAGAGTGATGCACAACCTGTGGCCCACGGGCCAAAAGTGGCCCGCGATGGGTTAACAAGTGGCCCGCGATGGGTTAACGAGTGGCCTGCGAATTTTGTAAATTTACAATTGACAAAAATTGCAATTTTTGACAATAGGTTGCAGGAAAAAATCGAGAATTTCATCAATTCGCTGCGGAAAACAATTGCAAATTTTGCCAATCAGCTAACAATTGCGAATTTCATTAATCGTCTGGCCGATACCATTTGCATCAATAAAGAAAATTCCCGAGTTGCTAATTTCGTCAGTGGCTAGTCAAAAATACCTCGAATTTCATCGATCGGGCACGGAAAAATATCGTGTGTTTCATCGGTCGCACCCGGAAAAGTCGTGAATTTTGTTGATCAAGCGTGAGAAAATAGTGAGTCTGGTCAGTTTATTGTGAGAAAAAGTCGCGAATTTTGCCAATTTGCCGAGGGAAAATTGTAAATTTCGTTAGTCAATTAAGAATTACGATATTCCTTGACTGAGCACGGAAAAATCGAGTTTCGTCAATCGGGCGTGGAAAAATCACGAGTTTCATCAATCAGGTGCGGTAAAATCAAGAGTCTCGTCGATCAGGCACGAAAAAATCGTAAGTTTCATCGATCGGGTGTGGAAAAATCGCGCGCAGAAATGTCGCGGGTTTCGTCAGTTTATTGCAAGAAAAACTCCTAAATTTCACCAATTTACCGTGGAAAATTGCAAATTTCGTCAATCATTTAAGATATGCGAATTTCGCTGATATGGCGTGGAACAAATCACAAGTTTCGTCGATTGGGTGCAGAAAAATCGCAAGGTTTGTCGATCGGGTGTGGAAAATTTGGGAATTTCGTTGATCTGCACCGTAAAAATCATGAGTTTCGTCAGTTTATCCCGAGAAAAAGATTGCGAATTTTGCCAATTTGCCAAGGATTTTAGTCAGTTAAGAATCGCGAATTTCGTTGACTGGGCACGAAAAAGGTGCAAATTCTGTCGATCGGGCGCGGAAAAATCGCAAATTTTTTATTGTGCGCAGAGAAATCGTGAATTATGTCTATCGAGTGTGGAAAAATTGCAAAATTTGTCAATCAGACGCAAAAAAATCGCAAATTTCGTTGATCGGACAGAGGGAACATCGTGAATTTTGTCGATTAAGTGCGAAAAAATTGCAAATTTCGTCGATTGGCTACGGTAAAATTGCACGTTTTGGTAGTTTATCGCGAGAAAAAGTTGTGAATTCTGACAATTCACCACGGGAAAAAAAAAATTTTCGTCAGTCAATAAACAATCACGAATTTTGTTGACTGGGCACAGAAAAATCGTGAATCCGGATGATAAGGTGTGAAAATATCGAGAATTTCGTCGATCAGGTGCAGGAAAATCTGAAACTTTGTTGATCGGCTGCAGAAAAATGGAAAGTTTCGTCAATTTAACTTCGTTCATAAAGTTCACATTTTCTTCGGCACTAGCCACTTTCATGCATATGTTTGTTTTTTAGCACTTTTAATAAAGTACAATTTAATTCCTCCAAATAAAGTCAAGGAATATTTTCACTCCTTGAAAATAATCTTTGCTATATCTCTGTTATATATACAAACATAAACTGTTGATATATCCTTGGCAACTGAATTGGGCATGGTATGTGGACTGGGTAGGGGAACCTAAAGGGATAAAACTGCCTCTCCTCTGAAACCATGTTTTTTATAGGGTACAGATCTCCCCAAAATAGAATTACCTCTATGTTACTGATATGGCCCTCGACAACCAAGGCATTTTTGTAAGTGGCCCTTCTCTTGAAAAGATTGTGCACCCCTATTTTAGAAGAATAACGAATTCATTATGTCAATCCTAAACATTGGAGGCATGGGTGCAACCAGGTCAGCCAGGCAAAAATGGCATAGTCTTACTACAAGGGTGTATCTGGAGAGTCCTCAAGGGGGGAGGGGATTGTAGAAATTTTGAGACTCCAATCTGATGCGCAGGTCGTATTAACTCTACTATTTGCTGCGGGTCAGGTTTGGGTCCGGTTGACTTGTATTTTTTGCTGCAAGTTGGGTTAACTTATACGTTTTAGCTGTGGGTACGGTTGATTTCTACTTTTTACGGTTGACTTCTACCTGTTTGCTGTGGGTTGGGTTTGGGTCCAGTTGACTTCTACTTTTCTGCTTTGAGTCAGGTTGACTTCTACTTCTTAGCTGCACCTAGGGCATTGGGTTTGGGGCAGATTGACATGTATTATTATGGTTTTGGGTCAGTTTCGGATTGAGTTTTCACTCTTGCGACTTGCGAGAAGGGTTCAGGCTGACCCGATTTTTGAAAAGAAAACCAAAATATTTTTGAAGATAAAAACCATATACAGTAAAAGCTCCATAATGGACACTCCCAAATAATTATTTAGGAATATTTTTTAATCTTCAGGATTATGTAAAAAATACTAATTTGGTATAAAACTGCTTGTCCCTTTATATCTAAAATCAGTTGCAATTCAGTAAAGATTGTTTTGAAACTTATTAAAAAAGACTTAACGGGTGTTCTAAAAAGGACTGACTGATTTAAAAATTAAATAATTTGCAAATGGTGACAGCATTAAAAAAATCTTGCAGGAGGGTTGTGTAAGATGTTAGGAGATTTTTTACTGCGATTCTTTATTTTACTTTACAATAGCAGTGATAGATGGCGCTGCAAACAATAGTCGTTAAATCGGGACCCGACTTCTGGCCTTCCTCCTCCACCTCCAGACACTGATTTAGTGCCCATTTCTTGCAGCACTATATTTTGTTGCTATTTTAAGCTAAAACCAAGAATTGCAGTAAAAAAACTCTTGTTCAGGGGTGATTCTGAGTTTAAAAAAAAAAATTCTTAAATTCAAAGTAAATTTTCAGAAAGGTTACAGCAGAGGGGGGAGGGGGGGGGATTCCTCCTGGCACAAATTATTTTTGTTGCAGGTCAGGTTAGCTGTTTTCAATTCGGGTTGATTTCAATCTGAGTCTAGATTCCTGCAAGCTGGGTTTGGTTTAATCCGTTTTCTTCAAAAAGTTCAGTATAGTATTGCAGATTAAAAACTATACATATAATAATAAACAAAGATGTGTGCTGTTTCTAAACAGACCACTGTATTTTTTCCGCGACTCTTTGACGAAATTTGCGTTTCTGCTGCAACCCTTTTACGAAATTAGTGTTATTTTACAGCCTTTTGATAAAATTCGCGTTTTGTTCCCACGACCCTTTGATAAAATTTACATTTTTTCCATGATCCTTTGGCGAAATTCACGTTTTTTTGCAATCTTTTGACGAAATTCATGTTTTTAAAGTGATTCTTTGGCGAAATTTGCTTTTTTCCGTGATCCTTTAACGAAATTTGAGTTTTTCGCGACCCTTTGACAAAATTCGCGTTTCTTTCTCAACCCTTTGATAAAATTCACATTTTTTTTCGCGATGCTTTGATAAAAATGTGCCTTTCTTCATGATCCTTTTATGAAATTCGCGTTTTTTCGAGGCTATCAGACAAAATTCGCGTTTCCTCTGTGATCCTTTGGTGAAATTTGAGCTTTTTTCGCTGCCCTTTGACGGAATTTGCATTTTCCGCGATCATTTGAAGAATTTCGCGTTTTTTCTGTGACTCTTCCACAAAATTCAGAGTTGTTTTCCGCGGTCCTTTAACCAAATTCGCATTTTTCTGTGATCTTTTGGCGAAATTGGTTTTATTTTCCAAGAATGATTGACGAAATAGGTTTTTTATGGCGGCCATTTGTCAAAGTTCGCGATTATTTTTATGTCCGGATTTTCAGATTGACTATTTAAGCAATTATGTACATAAACACTACGTAAAAATATGACTTAGACAATTACATTCAAATGAAAATCCAGTAAGAAAATCAGTTTAGAATAAAAGAAATGGGTGATAAACGAATATCATAATTTTCCAGATCTACAAAGAAAAAAAGTCCTTCCGGCCAGTGCCGGGAGGAAGAGGTAGCTTTCATATTCCTTATTTTAAAAAATCCAACTTATATCATTCAAACACACGAAGCTCAATATAGTGGAAACTGAATATAGGAGATTCAATACTAATTTTTATCAATATAATGAATGAGAATTTCGCGAAATTAGTCAGCTTTATCCAAGCTGCTTTTCTTTAAAGTAACTCATATTTGGCTGCCAAATTCGGCGATTTCTTAAAGTGCCTACCATTTTAAGACAACATGGTGAATGAGGCTAACCAGTGAACTTGGTCGAGACCTTAGTAATTGCTGTTCACATGCTCACTCACATCAGAATCGGTTGATATATACGAGTGCTGACGCATGCAAAAAATCAGATTTTTCAAAATGTCACCCACAATAGAAATTGAAACTGCTATATCTGAGCCATTTTTTAAGGTAAAGGCAAACAAAAAATGCTCCTGAATCCTTATATCAAGGTCAAATACTTAAGAAAGAAACCTTTTTCAATTTCTAATTTTTTTGCACCTCACTTTAAATATATATATATTTTTTAATTTAATTGCCGCCATTTTGAAACAAGATGGCTGATGAATCTGGCCAGCGAACTTGGTCAAGGTATTGATGTATACTATCCACATGCCTTCTTACATCAAAATAGGCGAATACGTGTGTTATCGCGTGACAAATACAAGATCGTTTCAAAACGTTAGCCATGCTAGAAATTTAAAGTGCTATAAATCAACCATTTTTTAAGATATAAACAAAAGAACAAATTTTCAGAAACAAAAACTGCTCCGGAATCTTTGTATCAAGGCCAAACACATAAAAAAAATCTTTTTCATTTTCCAATTTTTTAATACCTCGTTTTAAATTTTAAATTTAATTTTTTTTAAATGGCAACCCTTTTGAAACAAGATAGCAAATGAAGCTGGCCAACGAACTCGGTCGAGACATTAGTATGTACTATGTAGATGTACAGACCAAGTTACATCCAAAACGGTTCATAAATACGCCTGTTATCGCATGACAAAAATCAGGTCGTTTTAAAATGTCAGCCACAATAGAAATTCAAAATGCTATTACTCAGCCATTTTTTTAGATATAGACGAAACAAAAACTGTTCCGGAATCTTTGTATTAAGGTCAAACACATACAAAAAATATCTTTTTCATTTTCCAATTTTTTGGTATCTCATTTTAATTTTTTTATTTTTTAATTTTTTTAAATGGCTGCCATTTTGAAACAAGATGGCGGATGAAGCTGGCCAACGAACTCGGTCGAGATATTTGTATGTACTATGTACACACCAAGGTACATCCAAATCAGTTCATAAATACGCCTGTTATTACGTGACAAAAATCAGGACGTTTCGAAATGTCAGCCACGCTAGAAATTCAAAATGCTATAACTCAGCCATTTCTTAAGATATAGACGAAACAAAAACTGCTCTCGAATCTTTTTATCAAGGTCAAACACATAAAAAGAAAATATTTTTTCAATTTTCAATTTTTTGGTACCACATTTCAAATTTACATTTTTCTTAAAAATTTAAATGGCCGCCATTTTTAAACAAGATGGCGGATGAAGCTGGCCAACGAATCTGGTCGAGACATTGGTATGTACTATGTATAAACTAAGTTACATCCAAATCGGTTCATAAATATGCCTTTTATCGCGTGACAAAATTCAGGACGTTTCAAAATGTCAGTCACGCTAGAAATTCAAAATGCTGCAACTCAGCCATTTTTTAAGATATAGACGAAACAAAAACTGCTCAGAAATCTTTGTATAAAGGTCAAATACACAAGAAAAAAATATTTTTCCATTTTCAATTTTTTGGTACCACATTTCAAATTTTAAATTTTTTTAAAAATTTTAAATGGCTGCCATTTTGAAACAAAATTGCGGAAACAAAATGGCGGATGAAGCTGGCCAACGAACTCGGTCGAGACATTGGTATGTACTATGTACACACCGAATTACATTGAAATCGGTTCATAAATACGCCTTTTATCGCGTGACAAAATTCAGGACGTTTCAAAATGTCAGCCACGCTAGAAATTCAAAATGCTATAACTCAGCCATTTTTTAAGATATAGATGAAACAAAATCTGCTCCAGAATCTTTGTATAAAGGTCAAATACACAAGAAAAAAATATTTTTCCATTTTTAATTTTTTGGTACCACATTTAAAATTTTAAATTTTTTAAAAAATTTTAAATGGCCGCCATTTTGAAACAAAATGGCGGATGAAGCTGGCCAACGAACTCGGTCGAGACATTTGTATGTACTATGTACACACCGAATTACATCGAAATCGGTTCATAATTACAAGAGTTACAGTGTGACATATGTCAGATATATATATATATATCAATTTTGAACAGAGGGTGGTTTCGGGCTCTGGGGGTTATGATCAATGAAAATATACCAAAATTTTTTTAAATCTCTTTCCTCCGAACGGCTGCAATAGGTAGCTTTTTGTAATGAAAGCTACCTAAAAGTAGATATTTAAAAATGCATCTCTGTAACTTATCAAATCAAATTAAACTTCTAAAGATTTCGCTAAACAAAAACAAATGTACAACATAAGTATAATTTTTATGAATAACAAATGCCAGACAAACTTGGGCTTGGGGGCTTGCAGAACTTAAGGAAAGAAGGGGAGAATTTAGAGGAGTGCACGGGTCGCGGTCATGCCAATGATGCTTATCATACGGGTTGACACGTACCGGACATTTAGCTTTTATTCCGGGTTGAGCCCCGACCTGGAAATTTTGGCCAGTGCAGACCTCTAGGAAGAATGAAATCCAGGCCAGGCTGGACCTGGAAGATAAAGAAGTCTGGCCCAATCCGAATCTGCAGAAAAATGTAAGATCAGGGAACTGCTCGGTTCTAAAAGAGAGAAGACCTGACCCAACCCGAGTCTCATGGATTTAAAGTGGCATGACCGGTGCAGGTCGCACCATATTTGAGCTTCACCCCAAGTCATTTCCTATGAGGATGCATAATGTCGTTTTGCAAACCCTTTATTAGCCCAAGTGGGGGGGGGGGGGGGCGATCACCCCTCTGCCCATCTCCTTTAGATCTGCCACTGGTCTACTATGAACTGTATCAGCCATGCCAGACAACCAACAGTGAATGTTTATAAACAATATTTAATGAATTTAAACAAAAAATGTAAGAAAATATTCAGAATAAGACCAAAAGAGCAGAGAAGGTTGTTTTTCAGTGTCACAATTGTCGCCTTCAGTTTGGAAGACCAGTCAATTAATCACATTCTGCTCTTCCCGCTGTGTTCAACAGATTTTGCTTCTTAAGATAACTGTTTGTTTTGCTCCATGCAAACCGTCTTTTTGGATGGGTTGGGTTGATTTTTGATGGCCAATTATCTACTCGAGGGATATAGGTCTGGGGGGGGGGGGGAGTACCCTTCGTGGGGGGTCTTTCTAAGGGAACCTAACACGTATTTACACATGGAAATGTATGATTCGAAGAAAACCACAAAAACTCTGAACGATTAGGCCGACGGGCACAATTGGGTTCAAACCCAGCACCTCCCATCTACCAGCTTTGAGAGCAGAACTTCTAAGCCACTGGTGGGGCCTGCATCTTTTTGGAAAAGTGGTTCAGTGCATATGCAAAAATCCAAAATTTGCTTGATGAGTTCATTGTTTCAAAGCAGTTAAACTTCTGTCATTGTCAAATTATCTTGTTGCCTGAAAAAATGAACAAATATTAAAACCTCTCATGGAAAATACCGTGAATACATTCTTTCATTTTGACAAGAAACAAGCGTTTTTCTTTAAGGAGTATTTTAATTTTTTCAGTTGGAAAAACTTATCTATTTTTTGCATTTTTCTATTGCCTATAGTTCCAACCTTGAGGCTAATGTTCAGTTGAAAAAACTGTTTTGCAATTTTTTATTTCCTATAGTCTGTAGATTATCCCTGTTAAACGATTTCCTGGAACTCAAAGTCCTTTCGTAGTAATTTAATGCTTGAGTGCAACGCGTCTGCCTGCTTAAACCCCCAAGTTATGGAGCACTATGAAATCAATCAGCTCCAATCATCGAACATAATTAACTATGAAATCGATATTACTATGTTTTTTTAAGGGAACTTAATTTATTGGTGCTTGGACTACTTTCAACCGTTTTTGTAAAAAATAAACATTTTTAAAAGCACGTCAGGTTGCGTAAAAAGGGGTCTAAAATAGACCTTTCTTTATATGGCTGCCACATTGTTGATTTTCAACTTTTTTACCTCAAAGTGCTTGAAGCTCCAGACGATCGTACCTACTTTCATAATCCTTAACGAAAAATGATTGCAGAGGACTCTGATGATCTATCGGATTGTGCCTGATTGGAAGTGCATGGCGTGCACGCTAGTACATCCACACAAAGGTACGAGCCAAGTCATCAAATTTTTAGTTAAAATTTTTTTTTAAGTTTCTTCATATGATAATAATTATAATTAAAAAAAACCCGGAGCTAAAATCTTCATTCCTATTGCAGAAAACAAATGCTAAAAACATCCTTTTTTTTGGCCGTCTATAGATCTGTGCAAGGTGACGTCTCGAGCAGGTTTTTGCTGCTGCTGTAGGATAGCTATCGCTACCTTTATCTATGCTTTTTCTATTTGTGTGTCCTACAGCTTTTTTCATTGTTCTCTGGTAAAAGTCACATGATGTGAACTGCTCTATAGGCTGATCTCCCTTTAATCTATAAAGAGTGGAGTCATATTTATACACATAATGTTTTGGAGAAGATGATAACTTATAGATAATATAAGAATTTTTAATTTCATTTGTTATCATTCATGTTAAGAACAAAATATGAAGCAGCTAAAATTACAGTTGTATCAAGGAAACTTACAAAATGCTTTACAAAGTAAAAGTTAATTTCAAAACATTTTACAATTCAAGTTGGGCTAAGTAGTGAAAACCGTACAGTTGGGTGAAACAGGATATTTCAGTTTTGACTCTTTTCGATCAGCCCTCAAGCAGATAATGGTTGAAATAATTAGCTTTAAGCCAGAACCAGAAGCGGTATCTCTATACTTCCATATATGGGGCATTCTCACAATCTTTCGACTTTTGAGAAAAAAAATCTGACAAAATTAAACTTGCTAAAATAACATTTTAATCTGATAGACGAATGCCTTAATGATTCAAAATAAAGAAAAAATGGTCAGCAGGGAAAATTTTTTTATTTAACTGAGGTTTAAGTTAAACTTGCAAGTTTAATTATCCTTACTATTTTACCCCTATAACTTTTTATTCTCTTCTAAATTTTTACTTATAATGAATTTGCATAGTACCCACAGGACATTCAAATAAGAAATAATAACAATGTACTAGTACTTTTAATACAGAATTTTTGTATAACATTGTCTTAAAGGGGTGTTAAAGAAGGGACGGTAAGGTAAAAAAAGGGGATGGTATTGGAAAAAAGGGACGAAATGTTAAAAAAAAAGGCACGGTAAAGATGGAATGGCAAGGAAAATTACCACCTATTTTTAGGAAAATCATGTTAAGACTAAGTGATAGCCACAATGTTCATTGATTTTTAGAAACAGTTGTTAACATTGGATTAAATAAATTTTTTTTTTTTTTAAATTTACCTCGAAAAGTACAGGAATAAACCTTGGGGACGGTGAGACTACCAATAAAGCCACGATGCTTGAAATTGATATTTAAATGCTGATTTAAATTCTATAGTAAATTTCCTGCTAAAGAATTTTAGACATTATTTCTCTAGCATACTTCTGCATGAGAAAAAACTTGAAAAAAATTCTGTGGCTGCATCTGAAATGATTTTCTGTATCATTTTAGAAGAGGGATGGTAAGGAATCTAAAACCCAGGGACAGAATTTAAAAAATAATAACAACCCTAAGAATGTGTGCAGGTTAATTTTTAGCTACTTATTTATATAAAACAATAGTTCCAGTTTCAGAAAAAAATTACATCAAATTATTTTTATTGAAACAATTTTATCCAGACAGCTCCAAACTTAAAAATCAGCATCAGGGACATGGGACGGATAGAAGTTTTCCAGGTATTTGGACCTCCAACATTATCCAAAACTTATTTATCTCATTAATATTGTTGTGCAATCATGCAATGTGATGTTCCCCAGTATCTGAAATAAAAAAAACACAAAAAAGTGTATTAAATAAAAAATTATTATTCAGGGACATGAAAGTCAAAAGATTGTGAGAATGCCCGCCCATATGCTGTTTCTTTGTTTAAAATTTTATTTTACCATCAGCTGACTCGCCTGTAATAATAACATTAAATATACATAAAATAAATGTTAAATGCTTTGCATTTCTAAATGAAAATCTTTCCAAACGAACTTAATGTTGGGGCCCACTCGCTAAGGAAACTTGTGCTCTCGAATTAAGCTACACTGAATTCATCCTACCATCTCGAACTTCCGTACATCCGTTCTTCGGTTTGTTTTTGCAAAAGAACCTCAAAATTTTATGATTTTATATTTATTAAATGAAAGTCTTTCCAAAAGAACTAAGGGTTATATTGATTGCCGATTTAATTTCTTACATTTAGATAAATAACACACTCAATTCTGGCCGAAAGGTTTTTGAGAAAATCTAAAAAATATAAAACACATTCATCTCCCCACATTTTTAAAACACGATATAATATCCAAAGCACAGTACTCTTAAACATGAAACGATATCTTGATATGAAATAACAATCTCTGTATAATTTTATATTTTTGTTTACAAATATAAAATCATACATACTCGATTATGTGCGCTGTTGAAGACAATGGGGCCAACATCATTACATTCATTTGGAAGGAATTTTGTTTAAGAATGTAAAATCAAAACCGACCAGAGTGTTTTTAGCAAATCTGGTGTACGATGCCAAAGGCAGTTCTATGTTCGTTTTTTCTACATTTCTATGTTCGTTTGGACTGATTTATGTTTAAAAATATAAAATCATACAAACTTGATTAGGAGCCTTACTTCCTTCGCCAGTTCACAGTCGTGTTACGCACGTTCCAGTCTGTTTTGATTTTATATTTTTAGCTGGAAATCTTTCCTAATGAATCTAAATATATGTTGTCTCTACTACTTTTGACAGCCTATATCCTTGAGTTGTATGAGTTTATATTTTTTAATTTAAAATTTATCCAAACAAACTTAAAGTTGGTGACCCTATACTGCCTTCGGCAATGTACACCCTCAAATTTGTATGATTTTATATTTTTAAACAAAATTTTATCCAAAAGAACCTAGAGATGTGGTAACTAACTGCCTTATATACGGTATACGGTATACTTGTATACGGGGCATGTTACTCATAACTGTTCTGACTTTGGAAACAAAACTCCGAATTGGTATGATTTTATATTTATTAAACGAAAATCTTTCCAAACTTCCAAAGAGCCCCCATTATACTGATTGCTGATTTAATTTCTGACATTTTAGATATATAAAACTCTTAGTTCTGATCAAAAATATAAAACACGAATGATCCCCTTACTTTTTTAAAATGTGAAATGATATCCAAAGCACAATTCTGTTAAATGCAAAACGGTATGTCCGAAGGCAATGAGAGAAAAAAAATGTCTTGTGAATCCTTGAAAGGACTTCACGAAAATATTTTTTTGAAATAGTAAATATATATTTTTTTTAATCAAAGATATCATAGAATTGAAAAATTACCAGCAATAAAAATAAGTGTTTTTTGTAGTTTCGTCCACAAAAAAGAAATGGCATTTAAAAATTGGAGAAAAAAAAACAGAAAAAGTGAAAACAAACGTGAATCAACCACTGAGAAATAATTTTTTTGAAATAGTAAATATATTCTCTAAAACCAAAGATACTGCTGGAACTGGAAAAGCACGCTGAATAAGTGGGTATTTTTTTGTTTTATATACATATTATATATTGTCTTGAAGTGGATGCAGCAGTTTTAAAACGTAGAAAACAGAAACCTTTAAAAGAAATCAGAAAAGACGAAAACCAGCATGGAATTGAACTTTTTTTTAAAAATAACAAATATTTAAAAAATACCCCCTTAGAAAGGATAGGTACTACGGATAAGTTTGTGTATGTGTGTGTGGGGGGGGGGGGCTTGTTTTTGCATTGTCATCCTGGAAGTGGATGCTACTGTTTAAAATAACAGAAAACGAAAAACTTGAAAAGTTTTGCGAATCGATGTCTATTTTAACATTTTTTGAAAAAGTAAATATTAATATTTTTTAAACGAAGGATATCTTTGGAACCGGGAAGATAATGCATAAAATTTCATGTTTTCCTTTCTTTGTAACTCTACTGGGGACTTGGTGATCGCGATTTCAAAATGCAGATAAAATGAACGCTTTGCTTTTGTCTGCATGAAGAACCGAGGAATATCTAGAGATGCACATGCAGGATCCCCTTGAAGAAAGGAAGCTTTGCTCTTTTGCAATGTCCATTATGGTTTTTAATTAGTATCATGGCTAATTATCAAAAAATGAAAAAATTGGCCTGAATGTGCATAACTTCAGACATACAGGTATCTTCCTGCCAAATCTTTTAGCTCTGTGCACAGCAGTCTCTTCAGAACACAGCACACACATACACAGACAAATTTCTGTCTTTATTATTATAGATTTTTTCCCCTTTAATTTATTCTAGTTTTCAAAATTCTTAAATATGAACACGTTTTAAGTTACTGAAACTTTTTGTATTATTATGTGTAGCATATTTAATAAAGATTTATTTCCCAAAATAAAACTGTTGCAAGCATTTAAAAAGGACTTTTTACGGGTTGCCTTCTGATGCACATTTTCGGCTATCCTACTTGGGATAAAAAAGTATATTGTAAAATAATATTTGAAGAGCTAGTAAGCAACGTTTGAAGAAAATCGAAATCGTAACTACATGGACAAGAAAGATTATGATTTTTAAAAAGCTGGTAAAGAGATGAACTTCTTTTCTACAATTTCACAAATTGTAATGAAGATAATTGTTCATTTGATATCCTTTAAATACTAAATCGTTAGACATAATTGAAAAGCTATGAGTTTAATTCCTTAGTTAAAGTTGTAAAATAAATTTCTTTATTCCTTTTTAAAAGAAAGTCTAAATTTTTCATTTCTTGTTAGAGTAACATATTCATGCGGTTTTACTCCACTGGTGGACTAAGACAGGATGATTTGACTTTATAAATAATCATTTATAAATAGAAATGTGAGGAATTAATCATATGTACGCAAAATGATATTATGGTACAAGGATAAGTGCAGAGTTGTGTGCACAAATGTACGTTATATGCTGTTAAATATTCTGCCTTCAAGAGCCAGCTAATATAATTAGGTATGCAGTTTTATCAAGCTTTTACTTCAATTTTTTACTTGTTGTTGTTTGTGTCTATACCTTTTTCATTTTAAAGTTTTTTTAAACTTGTTTTACTAAAGTTATCTTTGTTACAGCAAAAACATTCTCTTCAAAACATATTTTTTCAATTTTAGGGCCTGAAACTGATGTTGATGCTATTATTGAGGAAAATGAAGATGGGATATTTACAGTTAATTACGTACCACTCGAAATTGGCTTGTTCGATATAAAAATTATGTGGAACAACAAAGAAATACCAAGTAAATAAAAACATGTGTTCAAAACTTTTTCACTGGTGAAATCCTGTATTAAACCAGTCCTAATCTTGCAATAAACAATGTTACGATTTTCATAGTGAATTAAAAAATATTTTGCCTTTTTTTTAAAGTTATATGATTTAAAAAAAGAAATTATGTTTTCATACAGAACATATCGATCTTTTTTCTAGATCACTGCGGTTTACTAATTCCTACATTTCTTAAGAAAAATATGTGAAAAGAATGACACAGCAAACGTATTAAGCAGGTTATTTCTACAAAAAATGTGCAACTGCATATATAAAGGAGGACTTCAGTCTCCTAAGGCTGCTAGTCACTCAGCTTCTGAATTCTCCTCATTAATGTTAAGTCTATGGTCGTTTGATGCATTTGTATACTTAAAATACCTCCTCAGAAAATCAATATTTTTAACTCCTTTTTTCTGTGTACTCTTCTTAAATGATGTCTCTTTTTTTCTTAGTTCTCAAAATATTTCTAAACTATGTATTTAATTTTGTATGCAGTGTTAAAATCTTATTCACAGTTTGTCAGCTTTTAACACATAAAATATTAAATTAAGCATAGATTTTAGAAATATTTTGAGAACTAAGAAGAAAATAAACTTCTTTTAAGAAGAGTACAAAGAAAAAATGTAATTAAAAAGATTAATTTCCTGAGGAGATATTTTAAATAGACGAATGCATTCTATGCCCATAGATTTAGCATTAGCGAAAGGAATTCAAAAGCTGACAAGCAGAGGATACAGGGTTGGAGATACAGAATCCGGTGACTGTTTGTGCAATGATAGAGTATAGTTAGTAGATAAGCGTATCACAAGGATAAAGCACAATATGTAAGGGGGTCTTAAAAAACAAGCCCCAAAGTCACCCAATTTTGATGCTTTAGTATATAATAAGTTAAATTACATACCTTCCTGAGTGGCCGAATGGTACAGTTGTTATAGCAGGAATGACGCGTTTACTGTACCTTTGCCCAGATTAATTAAATATAATCATAATTAGAATTGTGGGTGCACTCACTTTTATTCCCCACCCCCATTCTTTTCCTCATATTTAATTTTAAGTAATATTATTTTATGCAAGATAAGTCTACATAGGTTTATTTTCACTTTTAAATTGGGGTCTATCCCCCCCCCTCCTTTAGTGCAATTAAATTCATACAATGTAAAGTATAATGCTGCTTGGTTGCCCCTGTGATGGCACATAGCAAAAAATTTATAGGTCTGTTTTCTACACAACGCAGAAGGATGGCAGGTGCAAGATATAAGAAAAGAATAAGGGCCCACACAAGTTGCATTCCCCCCCCCCCCCCCGATCTGGTAAACAGAAAGTGTTTATGGTCAGAATATGTACTTTTGCTGTCATATAATTGGTTGGTAAATCTTACAGTTTTAGGTACACAACATCTCTTATCTTTGAGCGAGGCAGTAAATTCTGGCACTGTCTATTTACGTAAAGTGAAAATTCGTCACACAGCTCCTTAATTGAATTCATAAATACATCGCCTTCGCGTGATTCTGGCCGGTCATTTTCAATTATCAGAGTTCAAGATCTGGTAAACAGTTTGTTGTACCACGTGATTTGGAGCCGTGCTGTCTAATAGGTGGGGGGGGGGGGGGGGGTGAAAGTGCTACTATTCAGGTTTTTAGGCCAATAAAGAGGGAGGTTGTAATATTTTGGAATGAGCACGATAGGGTTGGATGTACGGAAGTTCTTAATTGGTCAAAAGGTGTCAGTGGATGAGTTTTGTTTATGAGGGGGGCGGGGTTTTGAGTGATGGAGATGACGTGGAATTAGAGAAAAAAAGGAAAAAGGATAGTTACTCTCTCTCTGTCTCTTGTTTTGGTAGTAGATCAACCTGCGTATGTTAGATTTGATGACGTCTGAACCATATGTTTGCCGAGCAGCAAGTGCGCTGACGTCCTGATGTTGAGAGAATAGCCTCTTGCCTGCATAATGCCAAAGAAAGTTGTTTGCCTCTTGTTTGCATAAAGCTGAAGAAAGTTGTTTGCCTCTTGCCCACATAGTGCTGAAGAAAGTTGTTTGTCTCTTGCCCGGGTAATGCCGAAGAAAGTTATTTCCTGTTTGAGCATTTGCGATCCAAGTTTCCTACCCGTGTTTCAGCGAAGGATGCCCAAGGCTGGTTGTGCATGTTTCTTGAGCCAAGGAGTATTCATGACAAGTATTTCAGGGCGAAAGTGAGAATCTGCAATGAGTGTCAGTCGTGCCACGACTGTGGAGTTCAGTCTGCAAGAAAAAAAATGTATATACAGAATTTAGTGAACTAAAGGGTAAACGGGATGCGTGAAACCCAGACTTTCAGGTCCCCAAACGATGGATAAGGCAATCAGTAAAAACGAAAAAAGGAAAAAAATCCAAAGCTAACAAAATCATAAGGATTCTGGTGAGTGTGGTTTTCTTATAAATATTACATAATAATGTCTTTAGAAATAGGACACAATTTATCTTAAAAAGGAACAAATATGTGAAATTATAATTCTGAAAATAGCTTGATTATTGTTATGAAATTGTTTATTAATTACTGCATATAAATGGGTTCTTAACTCAAGGTGATAATGTGTTTTATACTGATATTTTGTAAGAGTAAAATTGTAAGCGTTACTAAGATTTATCTAATTCTATTTAAATTCTAATATTGGTAAATTTAAATAATTGGTCAAGACCTGAGGTCTTGAATATATATATATGAAGGTCAGAATTCACACTGTACAAAAGTGCAACCAACACTTTATTTATTCAATAAAATTTAATTAACTCATTTTGATTTAGCGTTTTCCTTTTCGAAATATTAGGTCAAGGAAAGTAAAATTAAGAGCTTTTGATCACATGATGTTTGACAAATTGAAGTCATTAGTCATTACATGCACTTTGCTAGACGATAAGATAAGAAATTCATGTTAAGTCAATCTAAAGTTATAGTTTTAATTAAATAAGTTCAATTTTTATAACACAACGTGATTTTTCTTATGAAAAGAGTTCATCTTTTATTTTAAATCTATATGATTGACTTGGTTGCTTCAAGAGGGATTTTGATATCCATGTTCATCACTTTGCTGTTTCAGCTCCTTCTAACTCAAAATTTATTGAAGAATTGTGAAGAGGGATGTCAGGATCTCATTGAAGTATAGCAAGTTCCTCCTGTAACTTCATTCTAATTTTCTAGTTACAGTCGACGCTCGTTTTTATGAACCCGTAGGGAACACTAAAATAGTTCACAAAATAGAATGTTCGTAAAATAGAAAAACACCAAAAATGATATGAATACGTATGTTATTCTTATCTAATTTTATCAAACTGCCCCTTTTCATGGATGAAATAGTATTTCAAGATTATTTATTATTTAATAAAGTTAACCATGTATTTTTAAATATAAAAGAAATATATGCAAATTTATACACAAAAAATAATTTTAGTACACAGAAACATACGTTACTATGCTTTTAAAACATTACATATGAAAACACAGACTGGATTAGTACTTAGTAGGTGAAAATATATAGATGAAAACATAGAAAAAAATTTAGGAATGGAAATAATCACTTATCATTTTTTTTTTAATCACGTTTTGGAAAATATATTTTTCCATTTTATCTATGCTTGAAATCCTATCACAGTTACTTTTCCCTTCAAAAAAGTGCCTTAGTCCTGACAACTACTACATTAAATTGTTGCTATACCATCTCCCTCCGAAAGAGATTGGGAAAAACAGCACATTCTTTGAATGCACCTGATGTCTCATTGCACCTGTTGAGAGTTTAATTGATGTAACACTGCATTCAGATATTTTTAAAAAAATGCAGAAGTATGAAAACTGAGTTTGCAAAAAAGGGATTTTCATAATCCGTAGTTCGTAAATGGGAGAGAAAAATTATGTTGCTTCTATGGGAGGGTATTCGGGACCACGCTATAGTTCGTAAAAAAGAGGTTCGTAAAAATGAGCGTCTACTGTATTATATTATATTGGAACATACATAATATTATTTATATACATGGATTGTGCTCAAGATTCTAGTTGTGGTTGATTGCATTATAGGGGTTTCGGTTTTCTGTTTTTGGCACCTTTTGTATTTGTGTAATCATAAGTACATCATTTTAAAGGGGATACGTTGTTCATTTAAATACAGGAGAAGCTCGCAACATAATGGTACCGTGCCTTTAAAAACGTGTGTTAATTGTAGATATGTGAAAATCATATTTTTTTAGTGAGGCTATGAACATAGGAAGGCATATAATAATTATAATACTAAATAATAATAATAATAAAATTATTATAAAGACTTTTATGCTTAAATCAAGTGCAGATATTCATTGAATGTTCATATTGATTTTTTCACAATGTTTATTTATGATTTATTAAATCAAATGTATGTTCGTATATAGTGCATCTGGGATCACTGGATTTTATTAGTAAGGTGAAAAACAGTAATTTGTGTTGCTTTGAGTTTTTTTGTGAGTTACATTTCTGGTCTGATTGGAAATTGTTGTCGGTTGCAGATATACAAAATATACACATATGTATGATTTTGCAAAAAAATTCACAAGTATTTTCTGTTTATGTTTATGTTTTTATTGAAAATTTATTTTGTGTATTGTATTAGGATAGCTGTCCTAAGCTCGCAACATAGTTGGGAGAGCGCCAGGCTTGTAAATTTTCTCTTTTGGAAATTTCTGGGTTTAATACTCTGACAATACTTTCTTTTTTCTTTCCTGTAGACAAAATAATGATTAATTATTTTTGAACTATAGCAGAAAAATATATATATACATATAATTATTAAAATTTAATCTAAATATAAATAAAAACATGCTTCTGCAATAACCTAACCTACCTTTATTTTCGCAACTGTTGGTCTTAGATGCATAATTCCAATTACAGAAGTGGTCAAAATTAGGTGCAGAGTTAAAGTAAAAATGTTTGAAGCGAAAAAAAATTTTCTGAAGAATTACAGAATCCAAATTTTTACACGGTCCCCTGGCCTTATAAGTTATATTTAGTAAAAATTTCCTGTTACACTGACAAGTAAGGCAAACAAAGTCCCGTTATTCTATGATTAAAATAGACCAAGTAATAGCTGTTTATAGTTGGAGCATATATTTTTCTGCAAATTAGGGGTCATTCACAAATTTATTAGAAATATAATTTCGTCAGATATATTAAAGAAATGGTTGAGAGTAAAATTAGCATTGCAATATATATTTGAAATCTTTAATCATTCTGACTTATTACTGCAAAATATACACAGAACAAATATAGTACTGAACACATAAGAGGAAAAAATAACAGAATTTTTGTTAAATAAAAGGATGAAAAATAACAACCTCTATTTTTTACAAAATGATACATATTTTAAAATGCTGTTAGATTATACTGTCTTTCAAATTTTGGGTTGTGCCATGTTATTTAGCTTTTGAAAATTGATTCTTATGTATTTTTTAGCAGTGAATCCGAAAATGAGCTTCATTTTAAACCATGATGTCAAGATTTTTCTCAAATCGCAAATTTCAAAGTTAAAAAGCTCAAAGCTAAAATTGATCCCCCCTCCCCTCCCAACCTCATTGGACCCCTGAGTTGTTTAGCTGTAAGAAACCCAAATTGAATAAATTATTGAATAAATAATTCATTTTTATGTATTCTGTACCACTGAATCCGAAATTGACCTTTATTTTTTACCATCACGTAAAGATTTTTTGCAAATCTTAAATTAAAAAAAAAAAAAAAAATAGCGAAAATTTGATACTATAAAATAGATGTGATGGTTGTGTTTTTAACTTTTGAAAAAAAGATTCTTATGTATTTTTTAGCGCTAAATCCGAAAATGACCTTCATTTTAAACCATCACGTCAGGATATTTCTCAAATCAAAAATTTCAAAGTTAAAACACTCAAAGTTAAAATTGGTCCCCCCTCCCCTCCCAACCTCTTTGGACCCCTGAGTTGTTTAGCTGTAAGAAACCCAAATTGAATAAATTATTGAAATAAATAAAATTAAACTGACTAAAAAAGTCTTACATCTATTTTATAGTATCAGATTTTTTGCTATTTTTTAAACTTGAAATTTACAATTTGCGAAAAATCCTGACATTATGGTTAAAAGTGAAGATAATTTTTTCATTTAGCATTAAAAAATACATAAAACTTAATTATAAAAGTTAAAAACACAACCATTGCAGGTTTATGTTATCTAATCTAAATCTCTTTTTTAAACTTGTTGACGGTAATCTATCCGAATTTTTGTGTGTTGTCCTCTAATATAAGTATGTATAAGATGGTAAGCATAAAAAATCATAATAACATTACATTGTCATCAGAATTAAGTCAGTATGTAAAATTTAACATTGATCAGACATTTGTATGTGAGTTAAAGTTCGAGTAAAAATTTTAAACTGTAAAGGCGATCATTTCAAGTTAAATAAAACCTTATGACAATAACATAATTTTTGTTAAAAGAAATCATAGCCTCAAATCCTTACAAAATAAAACGTATGTTAAAATATAATTATTTTAACTAATCTGAAACTTAACTAACAAAAGTTAACTCCATCATAATAGTAATACGATTTTTTTCAAAGTGCAGATACCTTGAAATAAGTTTAAGTACTTTATATACAACCCCTGAAAGCATGGCCGAAATCATCTGTTTTGCAATGGAAAAAAGTGGTATAAGTCATGCATTTCAAAGTTTCATAACTCGGCCAATTTTAATGTTAGATGAAGGGACTTCTTTTTGTCTTACTTGTTAGTGTCACAGTAAATTTTTACGAAATATCACTTATAAGACCGGGGGACCGTATAAAAATTTAAATTTCATAATTTTTTAATGAATGTTTTTCTTGACTTAAATCGCTTTAAAAATAATTCTTTACCTTATTTAAACCATTTTTGTAATTGGAAGTATGTATCTAGGACCAACTGTTGAAAAAATAAAGGTCAGTCAGGTTATACGTCGACACACTGTATATACTTATTTATTTACAGAGAAATTGCAATTTTATGGCAGTTTTATGGATCTAATGAAAAAAATATATATTTGAATTCCTCAAACGGCAAAATTCTTATTTTATTCACATTTATTCATAGCTTTTTTATATGAATAAACCTCTATTCTTCCCAGCTAAATCAATTAAAATGTGTGGCATAAATTTAAAATATGGCATTTTAACTTCATCTTTTCTAATACTTAACAATTTAAAAGTTTTATAAATTTTCGATTTTTTTTTTTTATAAATTTTGAAAAAAGATATTTTTTTTAATCTGAGAATCTTATGTTTGGAATTAGAACAACTGTTTCCGACAAAAAAAATATTTTCAGGAGCATTAATATTTATTGCAGGTGGTCTTTAGAAAAACATGTACACTACTGAAAATAAACAGGGTGGGTTTAGAATGTTTATTCTTGTTTGTGTTAAAGTTTTAACGGTCATCTTCTGCGGAGTGAGGGAGTATGGCATTTTGTTTTTATAGTTTTGTGGAGATTAGACGTAGTTGTTTAGTGCAGTGTAGTAATTAAAATGAAAAAACATGTCTAGTGAAGAAGTTTCTAAATTTATAAATATTGAAGAATGTATTTCAGAAGACCCAATTCATATTGAAAAAAAAAGTCTTGTCGGGTATAGATCACACAAAATTCTGAAAGGGAAAATTTACAAGTCTGGTGCTCTGCCAAATGTACCATTGGGCTTCTCAGAAATGTGTGTATTTTATCTGATTATGTACTAAAGCATGAAAATTGGGTAACTTTGGGACTTGTTTTTTAAGACCCCTTTGAATATTGCGCTTTATATTTGTGATATGTTTAGGTACTTCATCATTGCACAAAGGGTCACCAGAATCTGTGTCCCCCAACCTTGTGTCCTCCCCTTGTGAGTGACTAACAGTCTGAATAATAAGATGTTAGTTATGACAGCCTTGCTTCTGAATTTTCAAATCTTATAATCTAAAGTATTGCGATCTCAGTGATCAGAAATTTGGTTAACTAATGAATAGAAAACTAAGTCACGCTTAAAATTGTTTCTGAATAAAACCAAACTAAAAAAATCAGATCAAATCTAGAATTAACATATTTTTATTATTCTGGTGTTTAAATTCCCCCCCCCTCCCCTGCTGATTTTGGTATTGTTCATTATGAATAGAATGTATATTCGTGATTGTTAGAGTATTTCTTAGATTTTTTTCTTAAATCTGGATTTCTTAATTTGTTTTTAATGGAGAACAGAAATAATGAGCCCTAAAATAAAATAGCTTTTATACACCTTTCATCAGACATCTAAGCAAAATTTTAATCCTGAAACACTCATGTTACACATACCTATTTAAATTTTGAGCGGAAGAGTGATAGAAATGTAATACAAATTAAAAGTGGCAAATTTTAGGAAATTTATAAATATTGAAGAATGTATTTATGTATTATTCAGAAGACCCTATTCATATTGAAAAAAAAATAGTCTTGTCCGGTATAGAACCCACAAAATTCCGAAAGTGAAAATTTACAAGTCTGGCACTCTTCCAACTGTACCATTCGGCTTCTTAGAAATGTGTGTATTTTATCCAATTATGTACTAAATCATAAAAATTGGGTGACTTTGGGGCTTGTTTTTTATGACCCTTTCGCATATTGCGCTTTACCTTTGTGATATGTTTAGCTATTAACTATACTTCATCATTGCACAAAGGGTTGCCAGATTCTGTGTCCCCACAACCTTGTATCCTCTCCTTGTGAGTGACTAACAGTCTGAATAATAAGATGTTAGTTATGACAGCCTTGCTTCTGAATTTTCAAATCTTATAATCTAAAGTATTGAGATCTCAGTGATCAGAAATTCGGTTAACTAATGAATAGAAAACTAAGTTGCGCTTAAAATTGTTTCTGAATAAGACCAAACTAAAAAAAAAAAAACAAATCAAATCTAGAATTAATGTTTTTTTTTATTCTGGTGTTTAAATCCCCCCCCCCCCTCCCTTTATTTAGTGATTGTTCATCATGAATAGAATGTATATTCGTGATTGTTAGAGTATTTCTTAGATTTTTTTCTTAAATCCGGGATTTCTCAATTTGTTTTTAATGGAGAACAGAAATAATGAGCCCAAAAAGAAAATAGCTTTTTTACACCTTTCATCAGACATCTAATCAAA
This sequence comes from Maratus speciosus, assembly GCA_963932465.1. Classification (NCBI taxonomy): domain Eukaryota; kingdom Metazoa; phylum Arthropoda; class Arachnida; order Araneae; family Salticidae; genus Maratus; species Maratus speciosus. The sequence goes on along the minus strand of OZ010787.1, from coordinate 279,211,258 downwards.
ATTTTAATCCTGAAACACTCATGTTACACATACATATTTCAATTTTGAACGGAAGAGTGATAGACAGTGGCACAGCCAGAATTCGGCTCTAGGGGGGTTTTGAGTTTCAGATATAGGTGTTCGCCAGTTATATGAATCACCGTTTAATGTAATCGATCTTTTTAATTAATCAAATCATAACGCCTTTTTTCCGCAGTTATGTTGGCTATATTTCATTTAAACAGCATTGCATTTATAATATTAGAGTTAGAAAAAAAAAATGCACTAATGAATTAACACAAAACTAGGTTAGATTTATAAAAAGTGTTTAAAAATGATGAGGCAAACTTTAAGAGATGGAAGAGCACAGTCCAGCAAATAATTTTTGCATAGAAAATAATAGGGTTCCAACCCACTTGTTCAATCAAAAGTACACAGGGTTTCATTCCAAGATAATCCCGAATTCTTGTTCTTAACTTTAACCCTTTGCACTCCGTTGTCGCCGTTGCGGCGACATCATCTTTCTTTGGTACATCGAGCGCCCTTAACTTCAGCGCTGAGTGCCAGCAAAATAAGACACACGAATGATCTCATAATAGTTCCGTTTTACTTTTTAAGTGTGGAGTGCAACCGTAATAATGTTGGCAAAATGCTGGTGACCATCTCCACTCCAACATACGCTATATTTTACATTGGTACAACAACTTCTAAAGCAGTGTAAGGAACAAAAAACGTTCTAAAATTGCTTTCTGGGATATTGTTGGTTCTAGAAATTTGAAATTTTGTCTAGTGGTTTCTTTTAAGATATAAATTCTCACTAAGAATGGTTTCTAAAAAATAAAAAATTTAGAAGATGAAAAGGAACAGTAAATGTTCTAAATTACGATTTATTTGTTACAGTTAGGGCTAGAAACATGAAATTTGGCATGGTTGTTAATTTAGAGACTAAATGCTTGCCCAGAACAGTTTTTTAAAAATTCGAAATTTAAAAGGGTGCAAGAGCAAAAAACGTTCTAAAATTACGATTTGTATGATACAGTTGGTATAGAAGATTAGAATCTGGCATGGTGGTAACTTTTGGGATGTATAAGTGCTCAAGAACGGTTTCTAAAAAAAAAAAATCAATTTAAAAGAATGAAATGAGCAGAAAACGATCTAAATTATGATTTATTGGGAATTTTTAGGGCTAGATACCTGAAATTTAGCACGGCTGTTACTTTAGAAACGTAAATGATCACCAAGAACAGTTTTCCAAAAATTCGAAATTTAAAAGGATGCAAGAGCAAAAAACATTCTAAAATCGCGATTTGTGCAATACAGTTGGTTATGAATGCTTAGTTTTTGATAAACAAATTCAAATACATGAAATATACAAGTGCATGAGAACAAATAAATCACAACATACCTGGTTCCTGAAACATGGAAGACTAACTTTATTCTGTTTGGATCACATATATATAGTATACAGATATAGCAGGTAGCGCCATCTGTTGGCACAAAATGGATTTAAAAACTAATAACTTTTACACTCCCATTTTAGTTTTAAATTATGCAGAAGATTAAATACAGATGGGCAAAACAAAAAAAAATTAATTAATTAATGTTCAAATTTGGAGTCTATAAAAGTTCAAAGAAAACTTTCTGGAACTTAAAATCTTAAGCCCATTGCTTGGGCACACATCTCATGTTTGGTACTTTGGACAATTTTGGTTAAAAAGTCTGCTAACATCTCTGCAGTTGGTATACTTTTCACAGTAATTTGTCCACTCTTGACAGTTTCACGTACAAAATGATGTTGAACATCAATGTGCTTGCTCCTTGCACGGTACATATTATTTTTTGTAAGGTTAATTGCACCATTATTATCGCAATATAGTGGAATCGTTTTTATGTGTAAAAGTCCAAGGTCTGTAACAATTTTATTTAGCCAAATGGCTTCTTTGGACGCAGCAGACAGAGCCATGTATTCGGCTTCTGTTGTACTTGTTGCTACCATTGGTTGTCTCTTACTAAACCATGACACAGCTCCACCACCTATCAGAAATACGTATCCTGTTGTTGATCTGCGATCTGCAATGTCACTACCATAATTGGCATCACAATAACCTATAATTTTATCACCATGATTTCTGGAGTAAGTTAATGTTGTTTCTGTTGTACCTCTAAGGTAACGCATAATGCGCTTTACAGCAGTCCAGTGAGTTTTATTTGGACTTTGACAAAACTTACAAAGTAAATTAACACCATATCCAATGTCTGGACGAGTTGACTGAGCTGCATAAAGCAGGCTTCCAACGGCTGCTTGATATGGAATTCTTTTTAAGTCTTCTCTATCTTTATTACTCATTAAATTTGTTTTCAACAAACTTTTATTAATATCAAGAGGTGTTGTGACAGGATGGGAATCATGCATATTGTATTTGAGAAGCATATTTTCCACATATTGAGTCTGATTAAGGCTAATGGACCCATTTTCCCTATCTCGCTCAATTTTGATGCCTAAACAATAACTCGCCTCTCCTAAATCTTTCATTTCAAATCTTTTCTTCAGTTGTTCTTTAACCCAATTTTTAAGGCTTACAGAATTACTGAATATGAGCAAATCATCAACATAAATAGTTACAATGACTAAATCTTTATTTTGATTACCTTTAATGTATGCACAACTATCGAGAGAACTTTGTTTTAATCCCATTTCAACTAAACCCTTTTCAAGCATTTGATACCAGAGCCTGCCACTTTGTTTTAAACCATCTAAAGCTTTATTGAGTTTAAGAACCTTCCCTTTTAAATTTTCTTGGTAGTATTCATTAAAGCCCTCTGGTATTTTTATGTAAATTTCCTCATCGAGTGTTCCCTGTACAAAAGCCATAACAGCATCCATTTGATCAATTTCCCAGTCATATATAGCTGCATATGCTAACAAAACTCTTAATGTAACATATCGAACAACTGGTGAGAATGTTTCATTATAGTCTATTCCTTCAATTTGTGAAAAACCCTTAGCTACTAATTGAGTTTTGTACCTTTCAATCTCACCCTTAGAATTATGCTTAACTTTAAACACCCATTTACAATTTATAATATTTTTATTTTTGGGTTCATCTACAATTTCCCATGTTTTATTTTTAATGTGACCAGATATAGTTTCAGATATAGAATTTTCCCAATGATTTGCATTGGTACCATTTAATGCTTCATCAATTGTTTTTGGCTCAAAGCAGTAATCAATTTCCATTGCAGCTAAAGCTTTTACAAAACACATACGATTTAAATTTGGCATTTGCAAATCTGGCATACCTTTCATGTCAAAATCCTCATAACGGCATGGGAGTCTAGTTTCTCTGTATGGACCAGTCAATACAGGTGGATGTGAATTATCAACTGCATTGTCCATATTTACATTATTGTTAACAGGATCACTAATAGTAGCAATATTTTCTAAAGAATCATTTTCAGAGTTATCATTCACTACTGCTTCTGTTTCGTTATTTGATTGATCATCCTCATTATCTGAACACCTAATTTTACTCCCACTGAATAAAGAGTCAGTATAAAATTCAGATATATTACTAGTTTGATGATACATTTGATTTTCCAAAAAATGTACATCTTGTGCATTTATTACTTCATAAGTTACAGGATCTATTAAGCGATATCCTTTCCTATCCTGACAATACCCAATGAACATCATTTCTTTTGCTTTTGCATCCCATTTTGTACGTTTCTGTTTCGGAATGTGAGCAAATGCACGATACCCAAACACCCTTAAATACTCTAAGTTTGGTTTTTCTCACTCCATTTTTCATAAGCAGTCATACCTGTAACTGCTACTGTAGGAGAAATATTCTTACAGTAATTTGCTGTTTGTACAGCTTCTGCCCAGTACTTTCTATCAAGATTAGCATCAGCTAACATTGATCTTGTCCATTCCACAAGAGTTCGGTTATTCCGTTCTGCTATCCCCATTTGCTTGTGTGTATATGGAATGGATTTTTGATGCTGAATCCCTATTGATTCTAAATATTTGATCATCTCATTATTTACATATTCCTTTCCATTATCAGAACGAAATATTTTGATTGGTATGCCAGTTTGCCTTTCAACATATATTTGAAATACTTTGAATTTCTCAAAGACTTCAGATTTATGTTTTAAAAAATAAACAAAAGTCATTTGTGACAAATCATCAATGAAAGAAATAAAATAACGAGAACCACCAATTGATGAAACAGTCATTGACCCACATAAGTCACTATGTACAATACACAATATTTCCTTAGCACGTTTAGCTTTACCCTTAGGAAATGGCTGCCTATGCATTTTGCCCTTAATACATGATGTACAATCTGACAAATTTCCATTAAATGTGAAACCCTCAACCATATCCTTTAACCTCATCATTCCTCCTTCACTTAGGTGACATACCCTTTTATGCAATAAATCATTTGAAATATCTTGAGGAGTAATTAATGCCCATTCATTACATATATCAAGTAAATACAAATTGTCACTAATGCCCGTTCCACTAGCAACTAAATGTTTATTTTTGTGTACAAAACATCTTTCTCCTGTAAATGTACTAACCATTCCAAAAGTTTTATTCAAGTACTTAATGGAAAGTAAATTTGCTGTTAACTTTGGTACATGTAAAACATTACTAAAAGTGACATTCACTTTTTTACCATTTCTAGACAAAAGGAATGGTTACATTGCCTTCACCCTCAACTTCTATCACTGAACTCCCTGTTTTAATTTGTTTAACATTAGGTTTTGTGTAATTATCAATTAATTCTTTATGTGGAGTCATGTGATAAGAAGCACAAGAATCCATAAACCAAATATTAGGATCTGGATTAGAATTAGCAACATATACATCTGCTACATAAGCTTCCTCCTTTTTAGGTTGTTTTAGCTTAAAACCATTCCTTTTACTAAATTTATTTTCATTATTCCTAACATTTGAATGAGGAGATTTTTGACAATCTGAACTTTTGATAACAAGAAAGGTTTCAATTATAAAGGAATTAGTTAACACTCGTTACACAGATTGTAAAGATATGACTGATTATTTGCACGGGGCAATTTCAGCATATCAACAGTTAAAAACTACAGGTGTTAAACCTGATGAGGAATTAATTGCAGGGATAATTTTAGCAAATTTACCTGATCGATTTGAACCCCTTATAATGGCATTAAAAAATTGTGGTGAGGAAATTACAGTTGATAATGTTAGAAATCGTTTATTAGCTGAAGATGTAAAACCCCAAACAAATGAATAGTAAATTAGTTAAGATATATTATTTAATTTAATTCTATAAAAAATTTTAGAATTAAAATGTGTAATGTTAACCACATGGTTTGTTAGGCTTAACTAGTAAGTGACTCTAATGAGTCTTGTAAGGAAGATATTATTATTTTAACTCTTAATCTTGTATTTTATTTAAATAAATAATTACATAATTGCTGAGAATAAATTAATTTTAATAGAAAATTTATTAGAATTGCTCTCAAAATTATTTTTTTGTTTAGTTTACTTGGTTAGGGTTAAAAAAATAAGAATAAACATGACTAGAGGAGAAGGTTCATTTAATCATAAACAGTTAATTGGTAGGACTAATATTAGGATCTGGATTAGAATTAGCAACATATACATCTGCTACATAAGCTTCCTCCTTTTTAGGTTGTTTTAGCTTAAAACCATTCCTTTTACTAAATTTATTTTCATTATTCCTAACATTTGAATGAGGAGATTTTTATCTGAACTTAACCTGATAAACAAATTCAAATACATGAAATATACAAGTGCATGAGAACAAATAAATCACAACATACCTGGTTCCTGAAACATGGAAGACTAACTTGACATGACATTGCGGTGCTTAAGGAGTGCCAACGCGGCATGCAACACTGCCGCGCGTAACCTCCAACTAAATATGAGTACGAACTAGAGTGAATTTCGAAACAATGCACGGCCTAAAAGTATAATTTGGAAGCTCTGGTGGAGTCCCGACGGCCATTCCAGAGTTGAAGCATGAGGTTAAATATAACCTCCAGGAAAAAGGGACGCATAGGGCATCCAAGAATTTTTTGGTTGCCCTATACTTCGATGTCACTTCACCAACTGGCGTCGGCAAAAAACGGAAAATGCAAAGACAGTAGGGTACCAACGAGCACAGAAAGTTATAGCATAAGGTAGCCAAGCCTATCTAACCTCTCTAAGAACTTATAAAAAAAAGGGGGCCACATAGCTCACTAATTTTGATGTCAAGCCTAGTGCGCATCACGTGTTGCGGGTCTCCCGGCTTTCACACAAACTGTTCAGCCTTTAAAAAGGCTTTGTGTTACTAGACATCGAGAAAACACCGCTAGTGCAAATTGCATGTTGGCATTGGCAGAGATCGAAAATGGGGACAAGTTAAGATTAAAGTTAAATGCTAAAAAATATTTAAACAACAACTTCAAAAATAACTATGAAACTGGGGTATGAATTTCGTGACCGGGATGCCTAAGCACCGCCGGTCAACTGAACTGAAATGGGGGGGAAAAAGTATAATTGGCCGGGATGCCGTGAGCAAACACCCCAAGGCCGGCGGGAAAAAGGTAGGCAGAGCCTGACCTCTCCCTGGTGGAAGTACCGAAGATGCACTAAAACAATTTAAAATTTTGAAATAGCAGGTAACACCCATTAAGTAAACAGTAAAGAAAAGGGAAGTCCAGAATATAAAAGATGAAAAATACAAACACTATTGTTAGGGAAGTTGAATTGCGTGGCTGTTAACAAAAACAGTGTGCTGCATGACATCACGGGGAAAGCCAATGCTAGATGAAAGTTTCTTTCAATCTAGGGAAAGATAGAATTTTCCCGGGGAATACTGTGTTTAGGTGACACCAGAAGGGTTCCTTCTCGAAGTCTTCGAACATGGGACGAAGTCGTCATCCCGAGTGAGAATAGCGAGGGGCCGTTTCTGGTTCCTTCCCACTCTTGCGTCATAATGACGGATGGCATCTAACGCAGGATTCCTCACGCCTGGGACTGACCTGTGAAACTTCATCATAAGTTTCTTGATTTCTGCAAAGACAGGTTTAATTTTGAGGTCACGATGAATGACGTCATTTCGGACATAGCGGGTCGCCTTGGTAAACCTACGCAGGAGTTTATTTTGAAATAACTGAATTCTACTGAGTTGAAATTTTGAAGTACTACCATAGATTGCAGAACCATAAGTCAAAATTGGTCTGATCATTGATTTGTACAGTAACAATTTATATTTGATTGACAGGGGGCTGTTCTAAGCCAAAAGGGGATTAAGGGAGCCCACGGCGTGGTCAGCACGCCCCAGAATTTCAGTGATGTGCTGGCACCATGTTAATTTGGAATCTAGGTTAAGTCCTAGGTATTTATACTCAGTCTTCCAGGGAATATCTCCGTTGTTTAATTTAAAGTTAAGATTAGTATCTGGGGTAAAACATTGATTGGTGAAGAAGATGGCGGCACTTTTGGCACTGTTCACTTAAATTTTCCATTTCCTTAACCAGACCGAAAGTATGTCCAAATAATTTTGAAGTCTAGAGAACACTGTTTGTGCATGTTTATGTTGTGTAAGCATGGCAGTATCGTCAGCAAAAACTGCTAAGTCGATATCAGGCTCTTTAGGAATATCGTTGACATAAACGTTGAAGAGGGTGGGACCGGTGAGGGAGCCTTGCAGCACAGAGCTGGAGATAGGTTGAGGGTTAGAGTAAGAACTTCCCACTCTAACGACAAAGGATCTAAGTTGAAAGTAGTCGTTATCGATTTTAATTAGTTGGCTCGGTACTCCGAGCACAATTAGTTTAAAGATAAGGGCGATGTGCCAGACCTTGTCAAAGGCCTTCTGCACATCGAGAAAGATTGTTCCCGTCATGCCGCCAGATCTAATGCCATCGTGAAGAAGTTCAGAAACCCTCCACAACTGATGAGTTGTTGAATGACGTGTGTGAAAACCAAATTGCTCCGGTATAAGCACGTCATTAGAATTTAAGAACTCCTTGAGGCAGTTGACAAGAACATACTCATAAACTTTAGATAGACAGGATAATAAAGATATAGGTCAAAAGCTGGCAGGGTCATGAATGTCGGCCGCCCCACTTTTGGGTAGGGGGACAACAATGGCCCTTTTCCAGCAGTCAGGAAAAATTTTAAGATTCATCATGCAGTTAATTAGAATTACTATGTAAAGAATAAAATTATGGGGTAAATTAATTAGCATATTAGTAGAGATGTGGTCCTCACCTGGAGACTTATTCTTTTTTAAGCCTGAGATATACTCCCGAACCTCAGAAGGTGTGGCCGGGGGTAGTGTGTTAGGTGTGTCTGTGTTTAAAAAATTTTGAACTGTGGTCTCCAACACAGTGGCAACCCGTGGGTTGTCCATTCCAGAATTGGGTGTAAACTGACTTCTAAGACTTTCAGCGATAGCTTCAGCCTTTTGCGTGTTTGTATATGCCATGCCATTGGGGCAAGTAGGGCTAGTAATAGCCGGAATGTGTGTTCGTGTCCTACAAATGCGGGAAGCAGCCTTCCAAATTGTGTTGTCTTCTGTTGAAAGTGATTCAACAAAAGTGTTCCAGCGTTCACTTCTAAACTTGGATATAGCAGCCTTGACTCTCCTGTGCAGTTGATTTAAATGGGTCCTAAAATATTAAGAACGATAGACCTGCCACATCCTGCGAGCACGATTTCGTTCAGTAATCAATTGTCTGATCTCCAACGGTAGACGGAGAGTGTCAACAGTTTTTGTTCTCGGTTGAGAACACTGTTCGTACACATCTCTGAGATCGTCACCAAGTTGACTGATGGCTTCCTCCGCCTCTTCTTTCGTCTCTGGGACAATGGACGGAGTTTCCCGCTGCTCGAGCAGGAAGGTGAAATCCTCCCACCTTGTGTGGAGAAGCCTACCTAAATCTAGGTTGTACGAGTCAACTCAATACCGAAGGATTACTGGCAAATGATCTGAATTTAAGTTGTTCAGCGTTTGAATGCTGTAAGGATAAGGGAAATTGCGGGTGATTGCAAGATCAAGATAATTATTAGATAGTGGAAAAGTGGGCGTGGGGGGCACTATAATTTGTGCAAAATTTTGATCCACCCACCTCCTGAGTTTGGTACCAAATCCATTCGTAGATCTACAGTGCCAAGAAGGATGAGTAGCATTAAAATCACCCGCAAGAATAAAATTTGGAAAATTGTTAGTTAGCCTGGAAAAGTCTTGCTCCAGCAGGTTTCTATCACATAATGGAGGTACATATACGGCTGCTATAAGAAGATTTGGAATATTGGGAAAGTCCAAAACAACAGTAGTAGCTTCGATGGAATTTAGAGGGGGATTATTGATGAGAGTCACATTAAATCCACTTTTAACATAAATAGCAGTGCTGCCCCAACTGGGGCCATTAGTGCCCCTACGAGCCCTGTCTACATTGAATAACTTGTAGTTGGCAACCTTGGTGACAATTCCCTGGGAAAAATGGGTCTCGCTGACCAAAACGAAGTCTAAATTGTTACTGTAAACCCAAGCTTGAAATTCAGTTTCCTGTCTTTTTAGCCCATTGGCATTAACTATACCAATGGAGAAAGAGTCCAAATTATTGTTAGCTGGGAATATGATGGTAAAAAGAAAAGATCAAAAAATGGGGAAGCGCACATCTTTTTGATGGCGACACCTAACCAATTTTGGACAAAGTTACAATTTTAGAGTAAAGAATAAAAATCCGGTCAATCTCCGTGGATGCCATGCGGAGTGCCGGAAGGGAATCCGAAAAAGCCTTGCAGACAATGTCTGCATTGTAGTTAATTTCGAATTGCATCAAATTTTGGATAAATTCGGCAGCTGAAAAAGCATCCTTTACTGGGACCGAAGTTTTAGAATTTTGAGGGGTGGGGGGTAAGGTGACCTTACGTCCGATTGCAGCTTCCCTAAAAGATTGGGAGGATTCAACTTTCCTATTGGAGAAGGTTCTATCTGATTTCACAGTTACAACTTGACGTTGGTTGCTAACTTTACTTATAAGATTTTTGCCTTTCATGGGGGGGTTGTTTTTGGAAACTTTGGACAGTTCCGATAATTAGCGGGGTGATCTGATCCGCAGTGGCAACACCGACAGGGTTCATCGAAATTTTTCACACAATCCTTCGTAATATGATCTCCGGAGCACTTAAGGCACACTGGAGGTAGCTTGCACGCAAGGCTTGAGTGAAAAAAGCCCTGACAGTTGTGACACTGTGATGGACACTTTCGCCCCCGATACTTCTCAAAACTAACCTCAGTTTGAAGTAATTCGGTAACCTCGAAGATGCTGTCAACACCTTCTTGTTGAGGGATCGAACAGAAAAATAAGGGCATATATTTCTTATTGCTCACGGGACCCCTATACATTTGGGTCACCGTGATGCCCGGGAAATCAATCTCCAGGATCTCTTGGATTTCTGGGACAGAGGTGTTAACTGGCAGGCCACGAAGAACCACTCTTAGTGGTTTTGCATCTTCGAGGATGTAACTGTGAAATTGCACATTGTGCTTAATGAGAAATGATTGAACCGTGCGATAGTCGTCTACATTTTCAAAGGAAAGACTAAGATACTTGCCCTTAGCCTTAGAACGGGTCGTGGGTGCAATACGTTTGAGACTGTCTAATAGAGAAGACCACCTTTCCGGTGGTATAATTTTGATGGGGGGGGGATCCTGTTTTTTTTAACCTTTACGCTCTCTTCGGCAACTTCCATGCTGCTAGAATTATCTAAATTGTCATGTTTTTTGCTCTTTTTTGAAGCAACAACTTTGAAATTTTCCTGCTCGGGTGGACTAGAATTTTCAGAGTCTGCCGAAGAATCCAGCCTTCTCTTAGTCGAAGAGGAAGTTTGGTTATTATCTGCTACAGCAGATGGCGCCACTTCCACCTTCAAACTCGAGTCAGCTGGTGTCTCGTCGGACTGGGCGTTGATCGAAATTGGGGTAACTTTTTTATCTTTAACAGAATTGGCATACTGATAAACCAAAAGTTTGACATCAGTATTAGCTTGGATGGTCATAATATCTGCCCAAAGGACATCTCTCAGTTTTTTGCTTTCTTCAAGCTGCTTGACTGCATCCTCAACAGATTCGCCATTTCTTTTAAGCTGGGCAATAGTTCTCTTAATGGAAACATCTCTACACTTTTCAGCACAGTAATCAGCGTGGATTTTCCATCCCACAGCCTCAATTTCCTCCGATGAAAAATTCCTAATATCCGTGAATCCCCTACGAGATAAAATCGAAAACATATTACCAGATGGACGACCCCTTCTCTGACAACCTTGATGGGATTATCTGCCTAGGAAAGTAGCACATCGGCTCGTCCGAACGTCAGCAATACGTCACATGCACCACAACCAATACGAAATCTCTATTTCAAATAAGCCACTCCCACTAGCGGGAGCTCAACACACACGTCCTTACTGTACGGTGTCTAACAACGCTCTCCAGATTGGGAATGATCCTCGGGAATCTTGGGAATGAAAACTACTAACTTTATTCTGTCTGTTTGGATCACATATATACAGTATACAGATATAGCAGGTAGCGCCATCTGTTGGCACAAAATGGATTTAAAAACTAATAACTTTTACAGTTTTCAACATGGTGGTTACTTTTATGGTATAAATACTCGCTCAAAACGTTTTTTAAAAAATTCAGAATTTAAAAGAGTGAAATGAGTGGGAAACGCTCTAAAAAATGTTCTAAATCATAATATACTTAGAACTGTTAGGGCTAGAAACGTGAAATTTTACATGGAAACTTGAAATTTTACATTACTGAGACGTAAATACTCGCCCAGAATTTTTTTAAAATTCGAAATTTAAAAGTATGCAAGAGTAAGAAACATTCTAAAATTGCGATTTATGTGATAGTTGGCATGGAAGCTTGGAATTTGGCACGGCGATTACTTTCATGTAGTAAATGCTCCCTTTGAACGATTTTTAAAAATTGCGAAATTTAAAAGGTTGAAATGGGCAGAAAATGTCCTAAAAGCGTTCTAAATTATGATTTTGTTGAAGCTCTTAGCGTTATAAACTAGAAATTTAGTATAGAGATTATTACTCTTAAGATGAAGATTCTGGGTATAAACAGTTTATTAAAAATTAGAGATTTAAAGATGTGAATGAGCTGAAAGCATTCTAAATTACAATTTATTCAGAACTGCACGTCCCTTCACGCCTTTCGAAGACGATCTTTTTTCTAAGCTAACAGTAAGTAAATGTCTGTATTTCGACACAATCTTTTAAGAGCATCTCGGAAGACCAAATTTACAACGCCTACAAAAATTTTGAAATGCTCTGATGAATAAAAGTATTTAAAAAAATCTGAGAATTTTTTGATGAAAATGCTAAAAAGGTAGGTGTTTCGGCATGGGTTTGCTCAGCTTTGGCTCATGTTTTCACTATTAAATATGCAAAAAATTTTCACAAAATTTTAAAGAAGGATTGGATACAGTTAAATATTTACAATCAAATAAAATCGAGTAAGAGAATTCAGACAGTAAGATTTGTTTTTGTTGTTGTTATTTTAAAGAATCCGACGCAAAACAGAAAAAACAAACAAGAGAACAAATTTCTTTTACAACTAGATATCAATGTTTTTCCATGGTCTGTAAAACCGTTATATTTATAACGGATGAAGATTTTATAGAATTCAGACAATAAGGACTATTTTTTTAAAACTATAAAACAACTCTATGGGGAAATAAAAAAAAATGTCTTATTAAAAATGCTTTTACCTACAATAATCAAAATTTTTTAGCAAAAATTCCATTTAGAAATATAAAATAGATTTAAAGATATAAAATCATGCAAAATTGAGGTAATTATCGTGGGCCTGGGCAACACCGGACGGTCAGTTGGTATAATTTTGATGATATGCAGGTAGCATTCTTTAAAATGAAATAAGTGTAAATCGATGTATAACTAATTTATTGCTTATTAATTAAAATTAATGCATGAGTTGCATAAAATTTTGTATAATTATAGATAGTATTTTTTTATAAATTCTAACAAAATGTCTTCAATTTAATCCCTCTCCTTTCAAAATCCATACTTACCAGGCATGTATCTATAAGTCAATGAAATTACAATCAATGCTTCTTTCCTACGAGGCACAGGTGGTAGTGCTTCCCTGACAGCAAGCACTATTTCTCGTTGCTATATATTACCAAAGCCCAGCGGTGTAGTGGTCAGCACGCCTGTCTGCCGCACCACAGGTCGAGAATTCGACTCCCGACTGGGCAAGGTTCACTCAGCCCTTCATCCCTTTGGGGTCGATAAAATGAGTACCAAGCTTACTTGGGAACTAAACACCGAGGGTCTCGCGTTAGCTTGACCACCTGGTCGGGACGCATGCTGCATAGCACCTCGGGGCCCAGGGTCAAGAAAACAGAGATGGGCACTGTCGGCCCAGATCCTTCTTGGATTGTATAGCCACAGAATTTAGTTTAGTTTATATATTACCAACTAATGAAATATATTCTTTAAATTTGATCACAGAGCCCCTGCGGAACAAATGGTTCGAAAGAAACACTTGATTGTGATAATTTGTTCAATCCTAATCAAAAACAACTTTTTATAACTTAGAAGTACTACTTTCTTAATTCTTATTTTTACAAAGATTTTTACCTGGGTACGCAAATCTTGGTCTTAGATATAACTGAGAGCAAAAAGCGTAAAACAGGGCATTTGAAACAGAGAGAGATCTACAAAGTGTATGTTTTATGTTTTCTTTATAATTCGATGGTCTATTATTGTTTTGAACATGGAACAAAGACAGAAGGGGAATTCAGAAACGGCCCACTATATAATACTTGAATTCAAAGCATCTGTGTGGCAGGAAATCTGCTTCTTTTCCATTCTTTTAGCATAAGACGTCTTGAAAAGTGACTTAATCCAAATAACCAATTTTTACTTAGCCAATGCATGTAATGGCTGCATGCAATGCATGCGCTTTCATAGTTTTAAATAGAATTTTTGCCGTTTAATTGAATCACTTTGTTGAATAGAATTTGATTTAACAAAGCGGCGGCTTCATAAAAAAGCCAAAAATTTTAAATATTAACTTTGGTTTTGATTCATATAAACGTCAATTATAGTAATTTTACTTGGCTCTGGGGGGTGTTTTAACCCCCCACCCTTGGCTGCACCACTGGTGATAGAAATGTAATACAAATTAAAAGTGCCAAATTTTGTAGCTTGATGGGAATATTTTAGTAGATCCTCAAAAAACTTCCAGAAAAGTAGATTGCAACTTTTTTTTTTATAACATTATTCAATGCACCCTTGTGAGAATAGTTTTGAACATATGAATTCATTTCTTTCATCTTTTCCAGTGAACACTCGGTGCAAAACTGACTTACTTATTGTGTTACTTGAGACGAATATCGAAGCCCAGTGGTGTAGTGGTCAGAGCATCTGACTGCCACACTGCAGGTCGAGAGTTCGACTCCAGACTGGGCAAGGTTCACTCAGCCTTTCGTCCATTTGGGGTTGATAAAATGAGTACCAAGCTTGCTTGCAAACTAAACACCGAGGGTCTCACGTTAGGTTGACCACCTGGTTGGGTCCTCCAGGGTCAAGAAAACAGAGACGAGCACTGTTGGCTCAGATCCTTCATGGATTGTATAGCCACAGACTTCAGTTTAGTTAGAGAGGAATATCATTTCATTGTTCATTTTTTTAATTATTACCTACCCACACTATGCATGAATTTCTTTCACAGTCAGATTTTTAACATAGAAATGATATGCAAAATCTACTAGACAGTCATTGAATTATTTATGGAAAAAAATATAAGTAAAAAAATAAACAGAATTCGAATTCCACTGATAAACTTATTCAGGGTATCAGCTGTCTGATTTACCACACAATGCAATAAGCTTCACAAGAAGTTTAATGGTGAATAAAGGCAAATCTAATAAAATAGATGATGTTACAGATAAATCAAAACTACCTGTAGTAAATATTTGAACATTTCAATTTTCAAATCAATAATAGTGAGTTGACAAGACTGAGATAAACTTAATTTCCATTCAGCAGTAGCTGAGAGAGATTTGATTAAGCTCGATAGTATAAATTTAGTTAAGATTCTTTTATAATTCCAGTTGTTTATTAACTGAATCTCATTTTGTATCCAAGTAAAAATAATCTTTTTATTATTTTTTTAAAAATCAATTGGGTTACTTAAAATTGAGTAAGTGATTATCAAGATGACAAAATATGTAATTACAATTAAAAAACAAGTATAGCAGTTTGCCATATCTAAATTTTTATGACTGAACAAAGATATTAGTGTTAGATTTTTAAACATAATGACAACAAATATATAACACTCTCTCAATCATCATTTTAGTCTATATATTGCATTAAAGTTCAAAAGTTCACAATTTATTGAATACAATTATTCCTAGTGTAGTGATTTTTGTAAGGTTGCATGATAAAAGAATTTTACTTAAAAAAAACAACAAAAAACAGCCTATTGTTATTTCCTATACTAGGTGACTTTTATGAATGAATAATATTTTTGGAATAATAATATAAGACTACAACTAATATTACTACTACTACTGCTAATAAATTGATTTGTTCATATATATTTCTAAATTTCTGCTTTTGTTTATGATCTACTTTCATTTTCCAGGTAGTCCTTATCACCCCCGCATTGTCAACACGCATAAAATGAGGGTTATAGGAGGTTTAGAAAATTTAGTGGATGAACAGAATCATATACCACTTATCGTTGGAGAGGAGAAACGTATTCCTTTTGACGTATCAGATGCAGGACCAGGTAACCTTTGCAAAATTCATGAAAAAAAAAAAAAAATAATAACTTTTTTTCTTTACTATAAATGAAAAATCGAGCCTGAATTTTTTGTTTCAAAAATAAAAAAAATAGCAAAACAAAAAGTAAAATAAAATATAAATTTAGAAATTCTATGCATTTTTATTATAACGTAGTTTCTGCTTTTTAGATATTTGAAATACATCTCTGTAAAATTAAGTCAATTTCATTGAGACAATGAAATGTTTATCTTTTTTTTCTGCTTAGTCTTTTTTTTTTTCAAGATTTTTTTACGTTTTACTCTTGCTTTTGAATTCATCTTTTAAATCACAAAAAATTACAAATAAAAAAGAAAATATAACCACGAAAATGAAAAATTTGAATTAGTAATACCATTTCAGTAATTTTAGAATTTTAAGTACATTAGGTAAGAGAAATTCAAACTACTGAGAAAAAAAGTTGTTGAAAAAAAATGAAGCTTACTAATTTTGGGAATAAAGTAAGTTAACATTAAGTAAGTTAGAAAAATATCTTGAGTAGTGAAGTGGCATCTTCCTCTTCTGAGAGTTTTTGACTATGAGACAGCAGCAAAGTTAGATGCAACAGTGTCATAACCGTTAGAGAACAGCTGTGTTCACATTAAATTACTGCTATTTCAACGCTGTCACAAACTTTACTGATTTCCTCCTTTTTTTCATAATAAGAAAATAAAAGTCTTGTATTACACTCATTTTTCAGTGTGATCAAACCCTAAATGACAAGACCTTTTAGACAATGTTTTCAGATATTTCAGGCAAGTTAAATAGCAGATATATGACATCAAGCTATTGATTGAATTTTCTGTTTGTTTAAAAAGAAGTCAGAATAAAAATTTTTAGGTAGCTTTCAATGCAAATACATGCACATACACTGTAGAAACAGACAGATGTTTCTTAATCTTTGAAAATATTACATAACCATGAACAAAAATATACAATAATCTCTTCAAAGTTATTAACGATTACGAAAAGCATTCTTTATCTTTAGAAACCCCAGAAACAGATATTTTTTTAAGATTTAAAAAAGCATTCATAAAAACAAAGTTTCTTTTGCTGCTACTGAATTTCGTAAACGTTTCCAAATAGGTTTTTTAGTACATATATCAGTTTTCTGAACCAGTAATGTAAGTTTTTGGGATGCTATCAATTTTCATCATTTGTATCTTATCAAGCATTTTCATGTTCAACAGACATATTTTATTTTGTTACCATATTGCAGGCATAAATTCAATTACAGAGCTAAAAATGTTTAATTTAGAATCAATGGCATCCTAAAAACTGATATTCTGGTCTAAGGAAATGTATTAATGCACCATAAAAACAACTTGGAAACATTTCTGAAAATCAGTGGCATCAAAAGAAATTTCGTTTTAAAAATGCTTTTTTAAATCTCGAAAATATATTGGTTTCTGATGTCTCTAAATATAAAGAAAGATTTTCGGAATCATGGGTAACTCGGAAGAGGCTATTGTATTGTTTTTTTTGTGGTTATAGAATATTTTTGTGAATTAAGAAACATTTTATTTTATTTTATTTTATTTTTTTTTTTTTTTTACAGCGTAAGGTTGATTTTATTACTCATACACATCTTTTGAAAATAATTGTAACACATGTCACTTACATCTTCTGAAAATGCATAAAAGTTTTTAAAACTATTTTCGAATATTTAAAAAAAAGTTAGAACAATGTTTTTTATAAACCTTTATTATTTAAAAAATCCATCAATTATTCAGAAGAAAGAAAATATGTAAAAAAAATTAATTGAACACACACACAAAAACAAATTGGTTTAAACATCAAGTCATAAATCTACTACACTTTTTTTCATTAATTTTTACAAGGGGTATTATTATAAATTTAATGAAATTCTGAATTGAGGATTTGTTTTACAATTATAGAAACTTTTACATCTTACATGAGAAAAATGCTATGCAGCAGTGGATGATTTATATTGTTGCAAACATTTAGATGTAATTAATGTATGTAAAATGGAAGGCAATTACTCATTTTTTAGAAAAAGAAAATTTATCGTATTTTTTTATGATGTTTTCAAATTATTTGCTGTATTGTTAAAGGTTACAGTTATTATTGTTATTTTACATTTATGGGTTATTTACAATTTGTGAGAAAACAAAAATTAACTTTATAACTTCCTATAAAATATTTTAAAATTATACTTACCTATTTGAAAGGGAAAAAAAAAACATTTTTCTCTCATTTTCTCTTTTTTTTAGGCAAACCTAAAGCTGAAGTCAGAGGTCCATCAGGTATCATTCCATCAAGGTTTGAACAGTCTGGTAGTTATAGATATCATCTTCACTTTACTCCCAAAGATAAAGGTAAAGATTCTTTAGCAAACAAATTATTAATAATAATAATAATTTGAAACATCTTATATTTTTATAAGATGAAATATGCATATTTTCACAAAAAACGGTTTTTATTGAGGACAAATATGCTTGTATTTTACACTGTAGCGTTTTTATAGATTCTTAAAGCTAAAATTAATCACAGTAAAATAATGCGATTCCAATAAAAATGCTTCATGACATCTAAATTTAACTAAATTAAATGCTTACATAATGTATAAGTATATATTATTGATCAACGAATTTTTAATTTATTTTACAATTGCAAGAACTTTATTTTAATTTTGACATTTGCTCAAATAATTGCTCCAGTTTTGTCATTTATATTTTTAAATCCAGATTTAAATAATACTTTGCTATTATCATAAAGTTTAAATAAAATATTTAAGTTGATAATCAAATACTTGATTTTGAATTTTATAATAAATAAATTACCATACTGAAGTTTTAATTTCTCTCACAATTTAAAAATTGCATTTCCTGTAAGGGTATAATATTTATTAATACTACTTACAGGGGAACACCAGATCTTTGTATTTTTTGCTGACCTAGCACTTCCTATATCGCCATTACCTGCTTTTGCTGAAGAAGTTGGTCCAACGCCAGATCATACAAGAGTAGTTTTAAGAGGACATGGTCTAACTGGTGCAAAGGTGGGAGAAGAAGCAGAATTCATTATTGATGGATCAGAAGCTGGTCCCGGTAATTAATATTTAATAGCATGTTTTCTCTTTGATGCATTTATACCATGTCACTGTGAACTTAAGCATTATTTACTTATACCAGTGAAAATACAAATAAACAGCAGTTTGATATAGAAAAAATAATGATTCTGATGCATTACAGGCCTTTTATCTTCCTCATATACCTGAAATAGTATTAAGGAATGAGTGCTTAAAAAACTAATAATAGTAGTAATAATAATATATTTTTTATATTTAATAAAATTTTTATCATTTACTTCATTAAATGTTAGATAAATACAATACTAAACTATATGACTTTAGTCGTTAAATAGGTAGGTACTTTGTATACTGCATCAGCAATCAGAATACGTATTACAAGTGACAGATTTTCCTACAATGGTCTGAAAAAATTTAAAAATCAATAACAAACCCATCACTTCCACATTTTTGATCGACCATAAAATCATGACATACAGAGCACGGAAGTGACCGTATATGAAGTCGGTAATTTCTTTACTACACTTATTTGTTTTACTTCAAAATATCATTAACTGATGTTGCTGCTCTTTCTCAAACTCATAAAATACTTAAAGTAACATGAATTTTCATTTTGAAATTGCAACGTCATTTTACACGCTGTTACAGTTTGATACAGTATAGCACCATCTGTAGATGATATTTGGAAATAAAACTAAGCATAGTAAAGAAATTCCCGATTTCACGTATTATTCTTCTGAAAGAATAGCTTCAATAGCTATCAAGGATTACTTGTTATTGAGTTTTTCAAATGTGTAGTCAGTTATTGGAATTAACTGATATTTGACACTTTTAGCCTAAACTGAGGGTCTAGAATCTTGTGTATGTTTTTAGACAAAATATACTTATATTTATCTATATTGTAAAGGACAAACGTGTCTGCACATTATGGTGGCAGCAACAAATGACTAAATTTCGCTTTTACTGTAATTTTTTATCTCCTACACATTGCATATTTTCAATGTTTACGCCATTGAATGGGGGAAAAATGTATTTAGAAATACAATTTGTTTAAAACTGTATTACAATTTATTTGAAAACTGTATTGCAATTTACTCATTTTTTATGGTTTTAAAAATGATTTTCAAGCATGATTTATTAAAAAAAATCTATCTCTATCATGTGCAGACGATTATAAAAGATAAATCCGCTTGCACTTAAGTTAGTACTATATAAGTATTCCAGCATTTTTCTTTACTTAGCTGATATCCCATAATGAAGGTAAAATTTCATCAATAAAATAAAATAATATAAACAGAAATTTAACAAACATGTAATCGAACTACGCTCTTAAACTATGAAATTAACATAATTAAAATGGACTGCTGTAAGTCACAAAATCTTTGGCGATTTCTTTAGTTATTAACTCATATGAAAGTATCGCTTTTAATAAATTTCAAAACTTTATTTAATGCAAAATTGATACTTTTCAAATAAAAATGCTTCTGGGTGTTGTTAGTGGGCTATCTAAAAAATATTAATATAAAAAATTGTTTTCCTTTATATTCTGTAATCTGGGTGCCCCGGGTTGGATCCCCTCATTTTCTTAATGTAACAGTACATGTTTGTATCAAGCACAATTAGCTGGTCTGATTGCAGACAACTATTATCATTCATTATCCAAGATGTGGATTTAAACCTATTGTTTCATGTAAACACAATGACTCAACTTCAATAAATGTAAATAAATTTATTACAAAATGATATTTTTTACTTTATATTGTACTTTTTTTTATTTAATAATAGATTGAATATCATCATTAATATCATATGTAAAAATATATTCATCTTGTACTCTGTTATAACTGCGTATTGTGTCTCAAATGTCAGTTATCAAAGAAGTCAAACAAATTTTTTTTACGTGGTTTGGAAAATGATTTCCAGAATAAGTTTACATGGAATATAAGCTAAAAGCAATGTAACTATAAAGTTACATGGAGTTTTTTTTTCTTATATATAAATTTTATCATGAATTGTCTGCAAAAAACATTTTACATAGTAAAACACGTTTACAATAAAACTGCAATTTCAATATGAAAATATAATATTTTGTAATTCGTGAATAACAATACAGTAATTTTTATGCAGGTTCTCCGGAAGTTACTTTAGGTGGTGTAAAAGCTGATATACCAGTTCAAATTATGCCAATTGGGAATAATGTCTACAAAGTTGTGTACACGCCAACTGTTTTAGGTAAGGCGTTTTTCTATTTAAAACATCAAAATATTTCAAATATAAAGGTATATGATTTATACTGTGTACTAAGCTTTTCTGTGCATTTTTATATAATGAATCACAAACAGGCCTGTGGTCAAAATTTTCTTTCAGGACGGGTTCATTCATCAAAATTTGCCTGGTATAATTTGTATGATAGAAAGCATATAAGAGTACAATAATTATTTTATATAGGGCGATTGCACCAATAATTTTCAGTGAAATACAAAACTGCAGAACATGAAAATTAATGCACGAATATGTTAATGTTGGTTAGAATATCAGTCAAAATTATTGTATTCGTACATAGCGGTCAAAATTAACACATTCGTGCATTATTATTTTTATTTATTTTGAGTCTGACTCATTAATTTCTAGTGCATTAGGCCTAATGTTTGTGACTGGCATGTCATCTGGATTAAGTTAGCAGAAATAATGTCTATTTATTTCATAAATTCATTTTTATCTTTAAGTGTTGAAATTGGATTTTTTTTAAGATAATGAAATAAGCACTGAAATTAAAGGCATACCAAACACAAAATTGAACTATTAATACTTTAAATTTTCTTTTTGATTTTTTAATCTTTCAACGTATTTTCTGAATTTATATGTTAAATATGGCTATTTCAGGCACCATGACAAAAAGTTTTCAATACGGTTTATGTTTTATGTTTTACCCCCAACTAGTATTTGTAGGTAGGAGTATTATATTTTCGAGCAATGTCAAATATTTCTTATCATTAAAATGGAGCCTCCTCACCCCCCCCCCCCCCCAAAAAAAAGACTTCAAAAGTAACAGACTAGAATAGGTTTGAGTGAGCGACGAATGAGCATAATTACACCACTGGAAATAACTTACAAGGAAGATCTTCTTACTCGGCATATTTAGAATATTTTGAAAAAAATACCAATTAAACTACTTATGTATGTAATAAAGGATCAGTCAAATTTAACGGCAGAATTACAGTAGAAAGTCTGTAAAAAATAAAATACTTTCAAGTATTTGGTGCGAAAAGGCGAAAGCATCACACGATTTGGCGATCAGGACTTTTCCTCGCAAAAAGCAAAAGATTTTAATGCACCTGAAAATTGTTTGTTAATTGATTTTTAGAATGCTTGTAAAAAGTATTTAATGAATTTAAACATAAACAATGAGCGAGTTTAATAAATACATTTTTTCGTATTACATATTTATGTTGCTTGTTATTTAATTTTATTACTTTCAAAACAATTTCACATATAAAAAAATACTTTCATATATTTAAGCATATTCCAAAATGAAGGCAAGATTCATTTAGCAGTTATTCATTTCAATATCAAAGAATTCGTCGTTTCCATAGCAACAAAACTGAATCAACAGCACTCAATTGGACTTAATTTTGAGATATTAAAACAATTTTAATTTATTTTAATTTTGTTTTAATTCATAAAATTTGATATTTAACTTTCATTATATATATATATATATATACCAGAACACAGCCTTAATAGAATAAAATTAAATAATTGGCAAAGTTACTGTAAGTCAAAGTGTGAAAATCAGGAAGATGCAGATAAAGTATATTTCGTTATAGACTACATAGGAGGGTGCTACAGTAATGTAAATTACAAAAGGATTTTTAATAAATATAAGGACATGTTACCAATAAAAAATTTAAATATTGTTAAAGCATTTAAGTATGACAAGCCTTTAGGTAGAATGATCTTTAATTATAATTATTATGCTAAAAATATTAATAGGAACGAAAATGCAGACATTTCTAAATGTGATGAGGATGTGTACAACAAATATGTAGACAAACATTATGGACATGTAATAACTGGAAATCTAGATATCATACAAAATGTTGAACTGAAAAATCAAATGAGTTATGGAGCAAAATACAGAATAAAACGGAATTTCACGAAAAATAATGCAGTTAAACGGTTTAAATATAATATAGAAATCTTTATACAAAAGTTAACTTATAAATACAGACTACCTGGAGAATTATTTGAAGAATGGAAATATCATATTTTAAAGGAACTAGAGGAGACATACATTAAAAACTTTGAGGGTTTGTCCGAAGAGAAATATATTGATTTAAGAAAAGCTATAAAAAACATCCAAGGTGATTTTATAATAACATATGTAGATAAGGCAAGTACTATCTGTAAAAAATTATATGGAAAAATATTAAGAGAAAGTTATGAAAACACAAATAATTATGAGTTAATTAGGGCAAAAATTAATGAGGTGGAGAACAGAATTAGGGCAATGTATAAAAAAATTAAAACAAAACAAGATAATTTGAATTTTCCTTATTTGGTTTTAATACCCAAGTTCCATAAATGCCCTGTGAAATTTAGAACCATTACATGTGGTTATAATTCCTATATTGAATGTGCGAATAAAAAATTATTAAAGGTATTGAAGAGAATATTTTTGAAGATTAAAAGTGAGAATTCAACTTTTATAATAAGTAATAGTTATGAACTGTTGGAAAAAGTAAAAAGGTATAAAAATAAGATTACAGGATTGTATGCATATGATTTTGCAGATTTGTTTAACAACATAGAGATTGAGGATTTGAGGGAGAAGATATTGGAGGTGTATAATAGGTATGGTGATTCATACATGGATTTAAGTGAATTTCAAAATTTGTTTCAATTGGTGGTTCAAGAGAATTTTTTATATGAGGGTAATAAGGTATATAAGCAGATTAAGGGTATCCCCATGGGGGGGAGTTGCAGTTCAATTTTGGCCGACATGTATCTAGATATATATGAAAATATAAGTGAATTACATAAAGACATAATAAGTTTCAGATATATCGACGACGTTTTGATTGTCGAGCTGAATGGAATAAAGATTAACCATGAATTTAACTATTATCCTAAAAATTTAGAATTGAGACTTTCCAGTAGTCATAATAGTTGCAATACAAATTATTTAGATGTAAATCTAAAATTAGAAAACAGAAATTTAATTACATCGGTTTATGATAAAAGAGACGATTTTAACTTTAAAACAATTGCAATATTGAATTTCAATTCAAATGTCCATATATCGGTATTCAGAAACATTTATATTAATGGTTTAAACAGATTAAACCGATTGACATTGGATAGTGTCATTTTGAATGAGGATATGCTTAAATGGTACGTCACTGCTGTGAAACAGGGTTATCCTGTGAGTCTGGTCAAAAATATGACGTATAATTATGTAAGAACTTGCAAGAACAGAAGTGAATTGATGCCTTTACTCGAAGCGTGTGGTCTACGGAATGTAGTGGAAACAGAGCGCTTTTGATATGGATTGATTTCGGTCGGTCGGTTTCATTTAGCTTTAATCTTGTTTCATTTGTTTTTTCAATATGGTCTCGACAGGTAAATCTGGGGAATGTTGCATGCTTAAAAACAGTTTTAACCCTGCATTAGCATGTCATAAGCCACGCAGACCTGTCTCCATGTTTAATTAGTTATTTGCCTTGTTTCTTATGGTTGTTTTGTTTAAGTTAAAGTTGTTATGATGTGTTTCTTTAAGTTTGTTTATTAAGTTAAATTATAGTTCTTATTTGGTTTGGTTAAGTTAATTTTGTGCTTCAATTAAAGTTTACAGTTTGTGGTAATGCTTGAAATAACTATTGGAATTTTTTAACTATATATATATATATATATATATATATATATATATATATATATATAAACCAATATAAGATTATATTTAGCTTGAACCAGCGCACCCCACCCCCTCACAGAACAAGAAGAAAATAACTATTTGTAAAATTTTTAACAAAAACTAGGAAAAAATAATAGGCTGTGGCCTCATCGGCAGTGAGCTATATTTCAAAAGCAGCCGAGCATTAAAAAAAATGTAGATAAAATATGCATTAGTGGCAGTGGATTTTGGCCAGAACAGTGATAGCAAAGTCAAATGTTAAACATTCGATGGCTATTATCACATGCTCCCCCACCGGACCCTACGCCAACATCATTAAATGAATGCCTCACCTGGAACACAGTAAAAGATTCTAAAAATATGTTCGTTGAAAAAACCATACTCAACCCACATTGCCACAACCCAAATATAAAACATAAAACAAACTTAATAAGGCAGAGTCCAACATCCAATCAACCAATCCAAATTCATACCAGGTCTGTTGCCAATCGACACAGCACATCATCATAAAACTGTCCTTGAACAGGCTTTAGGAAATATGAGTCATTCACTGAAGTCGATAAGCAATCGATCAGTAATGAAGAAAATCTGCAAAATCTGAATATTTTTTTATAAAATTTAAAGGAATATTGTTTTTGTAATATAGATTACTTTTAAAATGAAACAATTCCTTCTTAAACAGATGTTTATCTGTACAAATTCTGAAAAAGCAAAATATTTGACTAATAATTATATTAATATATATACGTTTGTAAATATTGGAGGACCAGTGAACAAGTTGATTAACCTGAAATTGAAAACTATTACGTTTATTGTAGATTGAAATATGTACTTTGTTGCCTACTAAAATTATTTTTAAATCAAGGTAATCAGCCTCCAAACCATTATCATTTGTTTTCTTTAAAGTCAGGGAATCTGGATAAATTTCTTGAGAAATTTCATTAAAATCGCTATTGAAGTTTAACACAATCAAGTCGTCAATGTATCTGTAAGCCTGGAATTGGACATCAGCTTTATTAATGCTGTACTGAAACTCATAAAAAAATAAAGAAAAGTTAGCAGCTGTAGATCAGTAGCTAGTACCCATCCTAATTCCATTAATTTGTAAGTATATTTTAGAACCTGTATAAACATAATTGTTGTAAAGGCTAAACCGACATAATTTACTAAACAAGTTAGAGTTAAAAATCTGTAACATCTAGAACCAATTCCACTGTCTTTAAAAGTGTCTCCTTTAAACTATTAATATGAATAGTAGTAAATAAATTTTCAAAATCATATGTTTGTATAGAATGAATACTATTGCTTTTTAATTTTTCAGCAATCTCGAAACTATTTGAAATAATCCAAAAACGATTACTGTCTTTATACTTGTATTTTAACATGTTCAAAACTTTTTAAAGTAAATCTTCAAATTTCCTATTAAAATTATTGCCTATATTGTTGACATTACTGCAAATAAATCTATATTTAGTAGGTACTTTATGAAATTTAGGGGTCAGAAAAAGAAATGGAAATGATAGATTTTTACTACGTGGAAAAGAAATCTTTGTTTGCTTAGAAAAAGCCAAATGCTTATTAATAAGTGTCTGCACGGAAGATTTACATACTCTGTAAGTTGTACCATTATTTAACTCTGTATTTAGCATTTCAGCATAAAATTTTTTTCATATGATTGCAAAATTATCAGCAGCTTTATCTACTTGACAGAAAACAAATATCCGCTTCAAATTGATTATTTCATTTCTGATATCCATACTAAAATTATGATAAGTATAAGAAGAATTATTAAAGAAACTAAGCTGAAACGATTTATAATCACTTAAAATATGTAGCTTCCAATCTGTAAAGAGGGGGATTGGTGTATTATATCTGTAACTTAAATTTAAAATAAAAGCATTCAAATCAGCTTTAAAAGTATTAAAACTTTTAACTGGATTCAACTTTTTGTTAATACGGAATTTGGTTCCGAAATTCAAAAGATAGTGTAGATTATCATTTTTGATAATGTTCAGATCTCCAGTTATGATATGTTGTCTGGTATCATTTAAAAATGTTGAATTTTTATAATCTTCACATTTACATTCCAAATTCAGGTATGATTCAAGTTCTTGAGAAACTTCTCTGTAATTAAATAGAATACTGCCCAGTGTTTTTGTATATTTATAAGTCGAAATAACTGCAATATCCTTAACTGGAAATAAGCTATTGTAACATGAAATTAATAAGCTTGACTGTAAATGATCAAAACTTTTTTGTTGAAAATTGCATACAAAATAAACTTTTTCTATATCAGGAGGCCTACATTTGCCAATTTTATATAACAAAATATCCTTAACTAAATCTTTAAACTGCAGGTTTGTACAATTAAAATTTCCTATTTTCTGTTGCAATCTTTTAAGTATTTTAAACTTTAAGCCAAATAAAATTATTTTAATCTGTCCAATATTGTAGCTATTACAAAACAAATTACAAAAGATCCTGCAAAATAATTGATAGATTTATGTCAAAATACTTTCTTTGTAATAATTTATCTGTATGCTTTCCACGTTTACCTCTTTTATATTGAAATGACGGTATATGTATATAGACGAAAAAATACTATAAATACCTGTAGAATTTTCCGTACGATAATTTAACTTTGTGTTCAATCCGTAAGGATAGAGGGATTTTAAACGAAGTATATAAAAACTTTCACTCTTTAATCAAAAAGGATCATCAATAATCTGCTCCAATATTTGAATTTTAACATTATGAAAACCATGCAAGAAAAAATGCTTAATCTCGAAAGTAGAATTGTGGTCATCTTTACTAGATAAATGTCTGTGATTATTGATTCTGTAATGCAGCTCACCAGATGTTTCACCAACATATTTCTGCTCTCATATGGTACAGGTTAACAAATAAATGACATGTGTAATCTTGCAAAAGTGAAAATTCAAGTTAACCGTACTATGTGTGTAAGAGCTTGCAGACAAATCTCCATTAGGTCAAGTTTTTCATCTTTTATTATCACATTTCTTTAAACCCATTTTAATTTAATTTATAAGTGTAACATATTTATATCAAGAGTTTTATCAAGCATTGTAGCTTGTTGCAATAACAATAAAAGTGAGAGGAGCTGAGCTAGTCCAAAACCAAATAAAAACAAAAACACAGTTGCATTCCAGTAATGCGCTAAAAGATGCAAACTATTAAAATACAAAATATAAATGTAAAGTATAGTAATCACTAACAAAAAACAAATTATATTCATGTGAAATGCACCAAACAGCTGTAGTAAAACACATAAATTCAATATAAACCAATATAAGATTATATTTAGCCTGAACCAGCGCCCCCCCCTCACAGAACAAGAAGAAAATAACTATTTGTAAAAATTTTTAACAAAAACTAGGAAAAAATAATAGGCGCTGGTTCAGGCTAAATATAATCTTATATTGGTTTATATTGAATTTATGTGTTTTACTGCAGCTGTTTGGCACATTTCACATGAATATAATTTGTTTTTTGTTGGTGATTACTATACTTTACGTTTATATATATATATGACAAAACTATGGTTAAATCAATCTAAAACTGACAAAACTAAAGTTATTTACGTTAAATTTTTTTAAACAAGTTCAATATGAAACATTTTTATCTTAAAGAATATTCGACATGAAAAAATATTTTTCGAAAATTCATTTCATCGCCAACTGATGATAAATCACCAAATAAACAAAATTTTCATTATTTTTTTACGAACGTCCTATCAAGGTTCCACCAAAAAAATTTTCATAAACATATATACACACATGAGAAAAACACTCTGTAATTTTTTCAGAGTTTTTTTAATATGCCCGTATGGAGACCTTCCTTGTTAGAATTTTTTAAACCTTGAGCTGATTAAAACGCTTAATATAGACAGAAAGTTGTTCAGAATTTTAAACAGCTATAGTTTCATCAGCATTAATACTAAAACAGTTGCATTATTTATCTTATGAAACATTTCTCTTGTATATATGTCTGCATATTCCTGGATACTTTCATTATGAATATCATGTATGTGGCATTTTATGATTGATGGTAATGTCTTTTTATCACCATAGTTTTCGCTTAAATCTGAAAAACACTTTCTGATTTCCATCCTTTATTAATGGCTTTTCTAAGATCTAGTGTATAATAAACTATCCAAAGAAATGGCAAGACATAACACCCAACCTTCTGCTTTTTATTTTTCTAAAGGAAAAAAAATATTTTAAGCCAGAAAATTTATTTAATAAAATGTTTCTTGTTTCTATGTGGTTCTTATTTGATTTTATTTGTTAAGTAAAATTCCTAGCTAAAAAGTTTTCTTAAAAAAAAAAACAAACAAAAAAAAAAAAAAACAGAAGGTTGGCATCTATGAGAAGAGGATTGAAAATACTTGTAAACAAATAATTGAATAGATTTATATTTTGAAAACTGAAAACATACTTAATATTTAATTCTGGTGAAAGATGAAATAAGGTATAAATATTGATTTTTATCACAATGAAAGTAAATTTACAGTATGTTTCCTAATTTTTTGGAAATGCTTTAGCCTGCTGAGTCTCTCCTCTCGCTACATGTCTGTCATTTAGTCATATAATGTTATAATGTTGTTTATGTAAGTAGATTGGTTTAAGTAAATAAATGGACATAATAAATGTAACATTTAACTGTAAAGCATATTTATGTGTCTATTATGATTCCAGGAGCTTACCTTTTGAATGTGATGTGGTCTGATAGGCAAGTAAGAGGTTGCCCACTCAAAGTTCAAGTTATAGCTGCCTGTGATGCTCAGAAAGTTTTGTGTTCTGGTGATGGTCTTCGTGGTGGTACAGTTGGTAAAGAAATCAAAGCATTCATTGACACACGAAAAGCTGGACCAGGTAGAGAGTTTATTTGTTTAATGTATTTAATTCCTTTTGTTGATTTTGATTTTCAAAAAATCTATATTGCTGTTAATAAAGGCAGACTAAAATAAGTTATTAAGTAATAAAAATGGCTCAAGAATATCAACAGAAAAAAAAAGGAAGGAAGAAAATGAAGAAAAAATTAAATTAACCCAAAAGCAATCAGCCAACTTTCCTAATGGGATTTAAATACAAATGTGGCACATTTATTCTCATACTTAATGCTAAAGTACTACCTTTTGGTAAAATTTAAAAATAAATACATCTGTGTCCCAAAATTTTAATTTCAAAATATCACACAAATTTCAAAATGCTATAAGCTCAAATACTATAAGTCACAAATGAATTTTTTTATAATAATCGTTTAAAAAACTGTTGTTTCTCTGGACGTAAAAAAAAGTTTTCACGTCGAAAATGAATAGTTGATTTTAATGTAAAAATTAATTTTCTTTATGACTGATCTTATACATTGAAATTTAAATTGGCTTTTAAACTTTAAAAATGGTGTATTATAATTAAAATGCTTCACATTCCTAGCATTTTTATCACTGAAAACAGCTTTTTTCTCTTTTTAAAAAGCACACCTTCTAACATTATTAAATTAAAATGGATGGAACAGTTCTATTAAGATTTTTATGCTCATTTTAAATATTAGAAGTTTGTAAATATTTTTTTTAAATAAATAATATTTTGCCAAAATTTACATTTTATAAATTTGTTGTAACAACTGTTGCAAAAAGAAGGTTTTGTAATATGTGTATTAGGGTGGTGTGAAAAAATTGAAATATCCATTTCTGATTTGCTATAGTGTGAAAAAGTTGCCTATGGCATTGATAAGAAAGGTTAAAAAAAAGATTTTTGAAATCGGATAATATCTTCTGATAGTGCATACTGCCAAAAATCACCAAATTTCAAGGTTTTTTCATATTAAAAAGAAAAATAACCCCAATAATATTTTCATGTGCTATAGCATGGAAAAGGAGCCAATGGCACTGATAAAAAAGCTAAAAAAAGTTACTTGTGATTGCATAACATCTTTCGATTACTCATGCCACCGAAAATTTTCGAATATTGATGAATTGTAAGGTTTTTCTTATTAAACAAAAAATAATTCCAGTAATATATTTTTACACTCTATAGCAGGGAAAAGTTGCTTATGGTATGACAAAAGTGATTAAAAAAAGATTTTTGAAATCTGATATTATCCTGCGATCGCTACCTTACATTTAATTTTAAAAATAACCGTGTTTTAACAGAAAGGATTTTGCACTATTCGAAAAGAAATCTAATATTTATTATTCCTTTGAAGCCCTGTTATGATTTATGAAGCATTAAGAAGGCCTTGAAGTTATTATAGAATATAGAAACTTCCTGTGATGTTACATTTTGTGCTTTTAATAAATTACATGGCATTGATAGTTCACTCAAACGCCACCGTACATGTGACATTTCTTCACTAGTATCAAGCGAGAATGGAAACTCTCGACATATTGAAAAGAATACTTACTCAGTAGCAGACAAATTGTATGCAGCATGCTGGCCTTCCTCAATAAAAATGAGTTTTCACGAGAAGACCTAGAAGTTGTTGGCTGTGATGGTACAAATATCAATACTAGCCCAAAAAACAGCATGATTCGTCAAACTGAAGTCTATGGAAGTCCATTGCAATCAGCCATCTGTTTGTTCCGTTTCATCGAGTTGTCATTCCTCGCTACGTGTTTCAGCATGTAGTTAGAGCAACTATAAAACCCAATTCATTTTGCGGACTAATTGGACAACAACTTGTGAGATTTGAAACGCTGACAATCGTAGCCTTTGAACCAATCGATCATACAACCCCTGTAGTAGATTGAGGTAAAGATGAAAATAAGGAATTTTGCTTAGTGGCCACTGGCCGGTGAGTTGATATTTTTTAGTAGCCAGTTACTGGTTAGTGAGAATAATTTTTTTAGTCGCCAGTAAGTACATTTATGTCACTGAATATTTAATTTTAAAATATATAAGTTTAGAGTAAATAAGTAATTTATGTAATAAATAAAAATATTTTAATTCATATTGTTTTGAATAAACTTAAGATACTAATTTCCAATCTATTTTAAATTTTAAATTAAGTTAACAGCAAAGTTATATGTAACATGCTTATATAGCTAACTGCATAAGTCCACTATACTCAGGTACTTTTCGAAATTTAAAAAAAAAAATCTGAAATTTACAGCAAATTTTCTGAAATGTAAGGTGGGGGGGGGGGGCTAAGGGGGGTTTCTTCTGGCACTAATTATGCATTTTTTACAAGATACTTTAACAAAATTCGCGTTTTTCCGTGATTTATTGACGATGTTTGTGTTTCTTCCGCGATCCTTTGATAAAATGTGCGGTTTTTTTCGTGATCTTTTGACAAAATTCGCATTTTTTTCGCGATCTTTTAACAAAATTCGTGTTTTTTTCGCGATCTTTTGACAAAATTCGCACTTTTTTCATAATTTTTTGATGAAATTCGCGTTCGTTTTCGCGATTCTTCGACAAAACTCTCTTTTTTACACAACTTCTTTGACAAAATTCAGATTTTTTTCTGCGATCTATTGACGAATTTCGGGTTTTTTCTGCGATCTATTGACGAAATTCGCGTTTTTTTTCGTGATCTATTGACGATATTTGCGTCTTTTTCACGATCTATTGACGATATTTGCGTCTTTTTCGCGATCTATTGACGATATTTGCGTTTTTTTTCGCGATCTATTGACGATATTTGCATTTTTTCGCGATCTATTGCCGATATTTGCGGGTTTTTTTCGCGATCTATTGACGATATTTGCATTTTTTTTGCAATCTATTGACGATATTTGCGTATTTTTTCGTGATCTATTGACGATATTTGCGGGAGGTTTTTGCGATCTATTGATGATATTTGCAGTGTTTTTTCGCGATCTATTGACGATATTTGCGGTGTTTTTTCATGATCTATTGACGATATTAGCAGGGTTTTTTCGTGATCTATTGACGATATTTGCGTTTTTTCCGCGATCCATTCATGATATCTAGGTTTTTTCCGCGATCGATTCACGATATCTGCGATCACTTAACGGAATTTTGCTTTCTGAGCGATTCTTTGATGAAATTAGCTTTTTCGCGATCTATTGACGATATTTGGGTATTTTCGCGATCTTTTTACAAAATTTGCGGGGTTTTTTTCCTCGATTCTTTGACGAAATCCCTTTGGAAAATCCTGCATTTGGCCGGTACTTTCCATATTTTTAGTCGCCAGTTTTTCACGTTTAGTCACCAAGTGGCGACTGGCGAGTGCTTATTTTCATCTTTAGATTGAGGTAAATTAAGCAAAGAGTAAAAATATTTTTTAGATATTTGCCTTACAAACAAAACAGGCAACTGTCCAAATGAATTGTCTCATCGCACATAACCCCAGCCTTGTTTGGTGTTACAGATACCTTACAAATGCCAATACATTCCTTAGACTTTACGTGAGTAGAACAAGCCCTTCATATGAGCTAAAAGTCATAGTTAATTTTATCACTAAATCTTACATGCCAGTCTGATTTGAAATTAAAGTAAACAAGAACATGGTGACTCTATTCATGTTTACATAGCAAATGAAACTTTTAGTTATTTGCTTGATAACCTGAAAAAATTGTATACCCAGTGATCAAATGAAATGCATTCTTTGCCCACAATAAAAATTTATTGGTCGCTATAATTTTTTGACAAGAGGATACATACAGGGTGCGACAGATATTTGAGAACACACGTTATAGGCAAAGTATGACCCAGTGTATCATAGTTACAAATATATTTCTGTTACATGTAAACATGTAAGAACCTAGACTAACTGAGGAAATGAAGAGGCGTGTTATCATTAGCTCATTGGCTGAAGAACACTTGCGATTTAGAGATTTCCACATTCTGGAAACTCGCCCGGTCATATGTCTTTATTGTAAGGAGAGAAGTGAAGCTACTAGGTTACATGTGACTAATATTTCATGCAGGAAACAACATTGCCAGCAATATGAAATCTTCAAGACATCTGAATTTGTCAGTTAAGTGGATGAAAATCCTGTGAAGTCAATGAACGCAATCGCTAGGGAAATGCAAGTTGATGCGGCCACAATCTGATGTGTGATTCATGAGGACCTTCGTTAGTGGTTATACATCATGAGGAGAGTACAGTTCTTGCCCGAGATAACCAGGAATAACCACTTGACCAGAGTCAAGTGCCTCCTTAACAAGCTGAAAAATTAAGAAAAGACAGGAATGCTCTTGTTTCTTTCCAATGAGAAAAGCTTTGCTCAGCTCTAGAAATTGAACCACAAAAAGATTGGTGATGGTGTAAGATTCTTGAAAAGTTTTTGACAGACATGTGCAGAAAATTCCCAGCTTTACTGATGATTCTGGGGGGGGGGGGGTCGTGAGAAGCGAAGATGAACTGATGTCTCCACATTTCTTTCTTCAATGTGCCAGAGTCAACGCCATTGCTTGTACCGAAATGTTAAAGCACTAAATTATTTTTGTCCTGTACAGAAAACATAGGATTATGTACAGCAAGGTTTTAAGGTGTTTTGTACAAATAAAGACTGTAGAATTATTAATATTATTATTAGTGTATTATGGAATATATGAATTTAAGGTATTATTATTATTATTTAGTGAATGTGTGAATTAATGTGTATACTGCATTGTAAAAATTTATCTACCAGATTGTTTACATAAATAATGATGAGATTAAAGGTGGTCTAGGAGAAGATCTTATCTAATTTCAAGAATCTTTTATGACCCAGGACGGGAGCCTTGATGGTGAAGGAGGCACAATGAAATGGACAGTTCCTGTCAATCCAAATTTATTACAGGATTTATGGACATAATAACTGAGACCTCTCAAGCGAGATTCAATGGGCAAGAGGTACAAAGTGAGTTCCAGACAGAGAAGGAGGAGCTTCTTAAACCCCAGGTGTAACGATCTTCAAATGAGAAATTTTATAGATAAAGAAGTGTAAACAGAACCGGAGTGGTCAGAAATTCAACAAGTGGAGCCAGGTCCAGCTCTCCATTCTTCATGTCAGAAAATAAGAGTGAATAATATTGAGAATCACTGGACTACAGTCGCATATAGTTACTTCCAGAGAATGACTTGAGTATGCCATATTCAGTATGAGTTTGAGAGAGTTACAGAGTTACACTCAGCAGAGTTCGAGAAGACAGTATTCGAGAATGACTTAAGACTTCAGTATGAGTTTCACCGATGCAGTTTTCCTGATTCTCAATATAGAGATGGAAAAGTATCTACATCTGCCTGAACCTACTCTAAGTCTGGTGCAATCCTTGAGTTGATCAAGGTTGAGGAAAGCTTTTTGATTATTCATCAAAACTCGCTTGAGAGTTATTAAAGTGTAATTAAGATTCAACTAAATTCAATTCAAAGTAAGCAGCAGCAGATTATTTTAGAGAGGTGAGCAGGTGATACCAGGATTATTTTGTGAAAGACAGTCTGCGTCTCCAATCCACTGGACCACCACTGGGAGTGACAACCTTATCCTTCCTGATCTTGCTCCACTTAGGCATAAAATAAAATAGATGTATCCAGGTATTCTTTCCTTATATTTTGTTCCAATTATGTTAAAATGTATTTGTACAATGTGTATGTTAGGGTATAGCACGCTGATTGTAAGATAAACTACAAATGGTCAGATGTGAATAAGTTAAGATTTATTAGCTTAAGGGAAAGTAAATGTTACTAATTATTCCTTGTGGATGTGCAAGATTTACTTTTGTTTAACTGTAGTAAGTTCTAAATACATGGGAGTTTGTTAATAAATGTTTTGTATATTATTTATTAGTTATTTTTTCACATCATGAGTCTATTTTATTTAGCTAATTATCTTGTTTATTTTGCAGTGTATTTTAATCAAATGATTGGTAATTTTATATAGTACTAAGTTTATTATAGGTACAGGGGTACCTTGGGTGGTGCATTTTGGTATTGTAATGCACGCATTGCAGTGGATCCATAAGCTAGACTTACTTTGTAAAACCACACAATATTCTGGGGCAGTTGAAGTGTTATTCTTTTATGATAATATGATATTATTATTGGAAAGACTAGATAGGATCGTAACAATCTCATAATGTTTATTAAATATTGTAATTACATACTATGAGTCTTTAGTAAAGAGTATTTATACTCACAGGGTGATTAGATTTCAGGCTAGTTTAATTCACCCTCTTGTAAATGGGTTTTCCCCACTTGTTCCCCATTTACATATGATCTTCCCACTTCCCCCCATTGTATTGTTGTGATGGGTCATTAAAGGGTTAAGGTCCAGTTTTATACATGCGCCTAGATCTCCACAACATTCTGTAACACGTGGGAGGCCATACATTTTTTAACAAGACTCTGTACTATCCCATACCGCCCATACAAACCAAAAATGGATGCCCAAAGCATTCATGATGATGTCATTCTCAACTTGTTGTCACTGTAGTTACCCAGATATTAACCAAATGGCCTATTACGTATGTGGCGTAGTTGAGAGGAATTCCAATAGTCATCCACCCAACAATGTTGCAGCTCTCAAGGCAGCCATTGTGTATGCAGTGGCAAATGTTCCCAGTACTTATCTGATTATTACCTGAAAGCAGTTTTGATAGCCTGCAGAGTGGTGGCAGTATTGTGGCTGGCAGTGGTTTCAATGAATGATGTCACCTCTACAGAATGTTATAATAAAAGGTTTTTCTCTAGTGTATATTCTTGTTTGAAAACTGGCATTGATTTGTTCTCAAATACCTGTTCTCAAATCTTCAATAAGAGACCTTGTTCTGTGAAGAGTTTTAAATCCAGATGAAATGTTTTTAAAGGGAAAACTATCAGAAATTTTGTTACTCCAACACACAACTGCAATTCTTCTGATTATATTGAATTCATTGATTGGAACTCAGCCAAATTATATGCTCTAGCTCTACTTTGAAACATAACTGATGATGACATTAAATCTTCCATACAATCTGATGAAGTACCAAAATAGTATTCATTAAAGTTCACCTGTAGCACTCAGTTTGTAGAAATAGTATGTGTAAAACTAGTTTCAGAAGCATCACTTAACGTTTGTGGACGAGATTCAAGGAATGGTTACATTAAAACAATGCTACAATCCTGATCAATCATATCTGAGTTTTCGCCAAAAAACACTCTAAAGTTGTTTCTGTTACAAAGATGTTTAAAATGGCAAGACTGGTGGCTTGAAATGTGACAATTTTATAATTATGGAAAATTTTCTACAGGAAGTTTTAGTATATGTACTACAGATGGGTGACAAAATAATATGAACACCTATGAAATAAGAGAAAAGCTTTATTAATAGGGGGATGGACCACCTTTAGACTTAATTACAGATTGCATGCAACATGGGACGGATTCGTAGAGGTCATGAACAACATTTAAAGGAATGTGAAGCCATTCTTCTTGGAGAGCAGTCACTAATTCCAAAAGTGTAGATGGTGGAGGATATCAAGCATGGAGTTTTGACTCCAAATATCCCCACAAATGTTCAATAAAGTTCAAGTTAGGAGACTCGGGGGGTGGGGGGTAAGCAAGATGTCCTACTTCCTCCTCATACTCTTAAAACCCTTTTTGAACGATTATAGCAGTGTGGATAGGAGCATTGACATCTTGATAAAGTAGGCATTCTCCTGGAAATAAAGTCTGGATGAAAGGATGCACCCGAACCCCCCAGAATATCAATGTAGTGAGCAGCTGTAACCTTCGCATGCAGAGTAACAACTGGCCTAAGGCCATGTCAAGATATCATACCCCATACTATAAGGAAACCACCTACAAGCTTTATAAACGGCAAGAGGCAGTCGGGAGAAAATGCTTCTGCAGGCTTTCTTCACACATAAATGCATACAGGTGTCTGAAATATGGTGAAGATTGATTCATCAGACCAGATGACTTGTTGCCACTGTTGAGGAATTCAGTTTTTGTGTGTTTTACACCATTATCGTCGCTGAAAATCATGACATGATGTCACCAGTGGCTTACAAATTGCAACTCTTCCATAAATGTTCGAAGCATGAAGTTTCCTTTGGTTTCCTGAAGTTTGCTGAAATGGGATTCTGGAGATGACTATCTGTGACATTATCTGGGATAAAGATTGCCTGCACTTTTGGACCACTATGCGGGTCAACTCTCTTTTAACCCTCTCAGAAAGCTTTCTTTACTGTCCACTGTTGTTCTTACCAGACGACACTTTACCGCATTTCGTGTATGCTGTGATAACGGCTGACACGGTACTCCCTGCATGTCCCAAGTAATTGGCTGTTTACGTCACGGAACAACCAGCACACCACATTCCACCAATCATTCCTTTTTCGAACTCTGATAGTTCAGTCATTATTGAGTTTTCCAGAGTGTATGGTAAGCGCATGCAACACCTATGACGGATGTGGAGCAACTGATACCTTACCTTTCATAACCACTAGGTGGCAGAATTGAGTGTAAAGTGACATGCGCATTCTGCTTCTTTGAAATAGACCATGCCTTTTCATTGGTGTTCGTATTATATATTGCAGATAGATGACAAACACTGTTCAAATGTTCATGGCTGGTTGGATGGTAAGAGTGTGAGTGGGACTCCAAGTGCAGCCACGTCTGTGTGGTGAGTTCTCAGTTATTTTGACAATACCGAAAATTATTCATCATTTATTATATCTCACGACAAATGAAGAGCTACACGCTTTGCCTATGCCTTGTTGAGGTTCGCTGGTAAACAAATCAAACAATATGGATCCAAAAATGTAATGCATTTTATTATTTTTTTTAATTTGAAAAACACTAAAAATTAGTTTTTTTTTTTTTTATAAATTTTAATGTATATGTGAAATCGGAAAACGTTTTCTTATTACTAAAATTTTTTTAATCAATATTATAGGCAACTTTTCATGCTATAGCATGTGAATATATTACTGAAATTATTTTAATTTTTAATAAGAAAAAAATCTTGAAACACACCAATTTTCAAAAATTTTAGGTGGTATGAGTGACCGGAAGCTGTTATCTGAATTCAATTTTTTTCATCTTTTTTATCAATACCATTGGCAACTTTTTCATGATATAGCAAATTGGAAATAGATATTTAAATTTTTTCATACCACTGTAATGTGTATATCCAGAGGTTGGCAAAGTTTTACAAATAAAATGTATTTTTAAAGAATCATAATATGAATACTTCCCAATAATGTAGGATTGTTTTTCATTATCTTTCACATTAAGTTAATGCAATTTTAATTTTCTTTAATGAATAATTTTATGAACTGTATTCTAAGTATTTTTATAGCTTAGCGTTAAATAATAGTAGATCACAAGATAAATAACAACATCTCGATAAAATCCTTCTTTCAAATTCATAAGAATAGAAAAGCATGTTTTTTTGTTTTGGAAGCAATTAGTTTGATTAATTACTATAAAACTAATAGTTTTGTTGAGAAACACTGTTTTCTTAAGATGGGAAAGAACAGATTTTTCAAGCTATATAGATAAACAGTTGTTTTAAATGTATAAGGGAGTTTTCTTCATGATAAATTGTACGATCCATATTGTATATGTATGTAAGGTTAATTATGAATTTGTTTCTTTTGAAATTTCAAATGTTATTTACTATAATTTTCAAGTACATTTTAACATTCTTTTATTTCCATTTATTTAGGGGAGCTTACGGCTCATTGCATGGGTCCCCATAAAGTTGCCTACTGTGAGCTATATGATCACCGAGATGGTACATTTAGTTTATATTTGAAGCCACAAGAAGGTGGTCGTCATGTTTTAACCATTAAATATGGTGGAGAGCATGTACCAGGTAAGGTTTGGATGTTGAACAGAAAATTGAACAAATAATAATGAAAACTCTACTACATTTTTAAATTAATTCAGATCTCTATCTGAATATTTATTTTTACATACTTCTTGGGCAAAATAAATCAAATGCTATGTTTTTCAAGGAATTATTTGATTCTTTTTCATGCATTTGATTTGATGTAGTTTTCAGTTCTTAACATTAATTTAATGGCAGCTTAAATTTCTATGTTCATTGTTTTCAGGTAGTCCATTTACGATTCGCATTGCTGGTGCACCGGATGCCTCTAAGGTTAGAGTTTATGGTCCTGGTATTGAACCTGGTGTCCTGGCTACATATCAAAGCAGATTTATTTGTGATACTCGAGGAGCAGGAGCAGGTCAACTAACTGTCCGAATTAGAGGTCCTAAAGGTTTGTTATCTTTCTGATTCCTTCATTAAGCATCTGATGTGAAAGTGTTTATGTATCTTTTAAAGAATTAAATATTAAATATAACATATATAATTAATTTAGCCTTTTTAATATTATTTCTGCATTAAAATGTTATCTTAAATAATTAAGACAAAAATCAACATATTCTCTCATCATTCCAGTCATTTTATATGTCTTTAGGCTTTTACTAAAACCTTGTAAAAAATATCATGCCTCAAAATATATTAATTTATCACTATGGAATTATAAAAGCATTTTATAAGTAACAGTTTCTACATTTCTTTAAATAAATAACATTAATTTTGAGTATAGGAAAAATTCTGGGGTATAATAGATTTGATCTTAGTAAATATGTCCATTGTGCATTCATTCAATCATAATTGATTGTGCTTTCTTTGTATATCTTACATTTTTATTTTTAGGTGCTTTTCGAGTTGAGATGCAACGTGAAAGCCAAAAAGATAGAACAATTCTTTGCAAGTATGATCCAACAGAACCAGGTGACTACCGTTTGGAGGTAAAATGGTCTGGAGAACATGTCCCAGGATCACCTTTCATGGTTATGATTTTCGACACACAAGAAGAGCTTAATCATTACATACAAGGCCAATACAATCAGCCAGGAGGACCTGGCCCCATGCAGCTAGCTGAATATTTTGGTGGAAGCTTAACGTATAGTACAGGATTTGGACAGATGTCTTGGAGAGGGTCTACAGCAGAACTTTAAAATTAATTTTTTTTATACTTAGGTTGTTATTTCTATTGATACAAAGTCTCAAAACACAGATTCCTTATTCGGATTTATATTTAAATACCTTGTTATGAAAGACTTGTTAACTTTTTTTATTTATACAGTTCGGAGAATCATTTTATATAGTGGATTTTTATGAACTGTGTTTGTTGAATGAAACTGCACTTTTTAAGCAACAAAACATGGATCATAGTTGTATTTTTAAAACTTAAAATCCATTATAGTTCATTTTAAAGCTTTAGTGAATATTCACCAATGATTCATTCATTATAGTTTATAAAAAGATATTTTTGAAGATTTATATATAATTAATGGGTGTTACATACTTTTAAATTTTATAAACATGTTTGTTTGATATTTCACTTTTATATTTGTACAGATGTATGCTTTTTGGAGAATAATGTTTAGATTTTATATTTTCTATTAACTGATTAAGAAAATCAAAACTGAGAGCTGATTGTTACATAATTGAAGATGTTTATATTTTTTATGCTATCTGTGTTCAAAATACGTATTAGCCCCTTAATAGTTTCATTAATGTATATATCACAAAATTTTATTAGATAAAGTACAAAATTATTCAAGATATTTTTGTAATTATAGTAATCTTATTTTAGTACATAAATTTATACTAAAATGAATAATGTACTCATG
The DNA here is from genome assembly GCA_963932465.1 of Maratus speciosus. Classification (NCBI taxonomy): domain Eukaryota; kingdom Metazoa; phylum Arthropoda; class Arachnida; order Araneae; family Salticidae; genus Maratus; species Maratus speciosus. The sequence continues at coordinate 279,169,822 of OZ010787.1, read as the reverse complement.
ACTTCTGCTGTAGAAGATTTAAAAATAACCATCTACATTTTGGTGCAATATATCTTTTTTTTTAAACTTTCAGAACATTTCACATATGTTTTTAATTTAAGTATTTCACAAATTATCTACTTCATAACACATTGTTTTCATTATTTCATAAACTGTATGAAATCAGTATACATTCTCATAATTTTTATGTGACATTTTCCATATACATTTTGTAATCATTCATTAAATAAATAATTTCATAGTCTTTCATTCATGAATTTTATCAATTTAAAGTTACCTTTTAAAGTTTCATCTTAGCTTCCAATATCATTATTTCACATTGTTGGTACAAATGATATGTGTTAGTTCATAAAGTAGATTTGAAAGAGCTATTTAATATCATTGAAACATAATGGAGTCAAGTGATTTTATGCCATGTGACATGAGAGATACATTTTTCAGATCTGCCATGGGACATTTTTAAAGCAAAAAATGCTAATATATTTAAAATAATTTTATTGCATGAAAGTGAACAAAAAGTAAAATAAACATTTTAACGTAGGCAGAAACTAATTTACCACAGGGCAAATGTGGCACATGCCTGGACCTCCTGTTGAAACGGCCCCCAATTTAATGGAACCAAGTAAAAAAAAAAAAAAATAGTTTATATGTTTAAAGTTCATTTTGGAATATCAACAATTATTTTTTTAAGACTAGAGATATAGATTGTGGCCCATCTACATATTTCTGTACTGTATATTTATTTAACAGTTAATAATTTATGATGCTTTTCTCTGTATAAACAAATATACAAGCTGGAATTCTTTAAAAACACTTTCATTCAATGCCAACTCTATTGAAATATAGTTCGCATTCAACTTCACCATCATCAAAATCTTCAATTCTATTTTATGTTTCAATAGATTTTTTAAAAATTAGGTTTTTCTAATGCCCTATTACGATAAGATGTACATTTTATAATATGCAAAAGTGTTTCTTTCAGACCATTTGTTCTGCAAGAGGGTAGGGGATAGTACATAAATTTAAAGAATGCACTTCATTGGTTGCAATGTAATTAAAAAAATGTCTTGATAGAGGGGGCAGTAAACTTGGTCTGGGGTGAGCAATGCTATCCATAGCTAAACCAAGCAGTAGCTTCAATGGTGTAACTTGGACTTATCACAGCCAAGACCGATTTTTTAATATCCTTGTTCACACCTTTTTATAATAAAATTATTCTAAGAAATAACCCAAAAATTGTACAAATATTATTAATAGTCAAATTATTACATTTTAATTATTTATTTTGTAATCTTAAATTGCAATTATTTATTCAAAATGCACTCCTATGTTTAATGTACCCTATTTGACACACCCCCATCTTCAAACTCTCATGGGTAGAGGGTGCCCAGTGAGGGCTTTTGCCCGGGGTTTACGTTTCTGTAAGCTGGTCTCTGAAAGTGATAAAAAGCTTTGATGATATCATGCTAGGAACTAAAAATTAACATTGTGTCTATACACGTTTGTGTATGGTGGATGAAACATTGGATAACTTAAAGCTTATACATTGTTGCTAAAAGCCAAGCCCAGGTGCATTTCACTACCTAATGAATTTGCTTGAAGCATACACAATTTTTTAAAGAATCTTGTTTCATTATAAGATTTTGGTTACTGCTGAAAGGTTTAGAGTGTATCACCATATAAATTAAAACATGACATCAAAATAAATTGTGATTGTTAAATTATTTCAAAGGTAATTAAATTAAATTCACAAATCCACAAAATCTAATGTTCTTTTATGTATCAATATAATTTTTTTAATTTTAATTTATAATTATTTTATGTCTGATTGCTGTAATAGTAAATGCATTTTTGATTTCAAACAGCCCATAATTACAAATGAATTAACTGCCATATTTCATAATTTCTTTAATTAATTTGGGCAATCGTAATATTTTAATTTGCAATTTTTCATATGCTAATCGATTTAGTATGGTAATACTATATCAATTCATAATTTAAAAAGCAAGGAAGGCAAAAACAATGGAATTAGTCAAAATATATTAAAAGATTTCTGTGAAATAAAAATTTAAAACAAACTCTGCATATTTAATCTTTGACTTAGATTTGAAGTGGATTAGCTAAAGTTTCTCTCTTTACATAAAATTTGGAATACAAAACTCAAAACTTATAATTTTTTTTTCATCATGTTGAAATTATTTAAGATAAAGCACATGAAAAATTATCTTTCCTGTTGTGTCAGATTTAAAACTATGAATTATGGCTAATTTTTATTTTTCATTAAATATATCCGGCACTGAAGTAAAACAGTGACCAGATTGAAATTCCATTTAGCATAACATTTCGATCTGCTTTCTACATATAATATTGAAATTAGCATTTCAACAGTTATTATTTTTTTCAAATATTTATTGTTTTCTGTTGTTGTTTATTTACTAAATTTAATCAAAATTATTGTAAATTAATATCCCCATGTAATGAATAATTATTGTTTACATAGAAATGTTTTTTTGTTACTTACTTTTTCTGAAAGTGTATTATAATGAATAAAGTTTCTATTCTTCTCATAAATGTCTCTTCTTTCATATTTTAACTTCTTATAATCTCAATAATTTTAATTATTAAATTCTAATTAACAGTTAAAAATTATACAGATACTAAAAGTACTTCTTTTTTAACATAAATATGTCCATATGCAGCTCACAGACTTCAAGTTAAAATCAAAGAAACATCATTCTGATAGGTTAATAAAGAAAGGACAATATATGTTTCCCTCTTTACATCATTGGTGAAGTGCTAGCGAGAGCTTTGTAAATAATATATATAGAATATCAGAACTTCCATTTTGCTTAAAATTTTTATAACATCAGATGGAAAAATTTAGTAGCTCCAAACAGGACAAAATGATAAATAATTGTATGTATCAAATGCTTATTAATTTAACCCCAAATTTTACGTTAATGTGTTACATATATTTTTCATATTCATTGAAGTATCAGTAAACTACTTGATCAAAGTAAAATACTGATATTTCATTTGATTGAAATAAAAACTATGTGAAATCAAATTGCTATCCTAGTCAAATAAAAAAATAAAATTTATAATCTTGAAATAGGTAATTATTCATTTATCTTGTCTGTAGGGTAAGGGATTAACTTTCAGCTAAAGCTTAAATCTTGTTCACTTATCTGAGTAAGCCTTACTTCTTCTAAACACCAATCTAATGTGATCTACAGATTGAATTATCCAACCTAGTTTTGAAGGAATATTCAGAATAATAGTGCATATCAAGATAAGTCAAATTGACAAAAGATGGTTGTCGTTTTCCCATATCTTTGTATATACCTTCATATCTGAGACTATGATACAGATGAAACAAAATGCTAATTTAAAAAGAAATTCATATGTAGCTTAACAACTACCATCACTTTACATTTAATTTGTTTTGCATTACTGTTAGTTTATACTTCTAATTTCCTGTAACTATCTGGGATGTAATATGACAGCTGGCAATGAAAAAAAATAATGTGCTTTCATTCTTCATTTTTTAATGAAGAACATTTTCATACTTAATGCAAAGGATTTATCCAAAGGTCTGTGAGATCCATCTGTAGTGGTCTCATATTTGCACTCAAATGTATAAAATTGAGACTTTGAGATTTTACATGGAAAGCAATTAATAAATTATGATCATACATTTAATAAATTTCGATTGTTATACTATTTTTAAAATAAATTTATAAATTTTCAGTCATCCAGACTAAACATTCATTGGTAATAACATTTCAGAAAATCCAAGCTCTAAAATTGTACTATCAATTAAGATTAGCAAGAAAGTATTAATGTATTTAAAGCCCTTAATAACTAAGCAATGCATTAAAAATAACTGGTCGATTTATTTTTACATTTAAAAAGCATATACGTGGGTGGTTCAATAATTATTGTCCCTAGTGTATATAAAATATTTGTACTGTGATGGTTGTTATAGAATATCAAAGCCTAATGTCTTAGATGCCCATATGTTCAATTTCAGAACCGTGGCTGCTATATTCACATAATTTTTGAGGGAGAAGTGAAAGGCTGATTTTTAGCTTATGGGGCTAGATTTTTGACAGTGAATGAGACATAACTACTGTCGTTTGGACTCGGGATCATAGTGATGTAGCCACATCTCATCCACTGTCATAAATGTAGCCTCATAAGCTCCAAACCAGTATTTTATCCTCACCCCCCCCCTCCTTAAAAACTCCCTCAAAAATAGGTCTTTAAAACTTCACTTCTCCCTCCAAAATTATGTTAATATAGCAGCTACGGTTCTGAAATTAAGCGTATAGGCATTTAATACATTAGGCTTCAATATTCCACATCAACCACCACAGTAGAAGTATTTTATATACACTAGGAACAATAATTAATTGAACCACCCACGTACATGCAATTAAAAATATTTATAACAAATGTGATTTATGATTCATTTTAATATATTTATACTCAAATAATTAAATCACATTTATAGAATATATTTATCCTAATAACCAATCAATCAATCAATATATATATATATATATATATATATATTAATGTATAAATATATATATTTATAAAACAATAAGATAAGCAGCAATTATAATTCACCATACACATATGGGAAATAAATGAAAGATAAAACGGATACCTTTTTATGACACAGCTAGACAATACACAATCAGATGAATATGAATGAACCCCGATTATAAAATCCAAAGTAAAAAGGAAACAACAACAACAAAAAAAAATGAGTAAAGGAAAATCAATTATGCAGCAATGAAAGTACTGAAAAAAGTCCTTCTGGCCTGTAGCGGGAGGAAAAGGTAGCTTCATTCCTTGTTGTTAAAAATTCAGTTAATTTTACTCAAACATGCAAATCGAAAAGGAGTGAAATCAGATTATAGAAGATTCAATCCCAGTTTTTGTTAATACAGAATTTGAATCAGGATTTCCCAAAATTAGTCAGGTCAAGGACCCAAGCTGGCTTTGTTTAGGGCGATTTGTGTTTGGTCTCCAAATTTGGTGACATCTTAAAGTGACCGCTATTTTAAAACAACATGGCGGATGAAGATGGCTAACAAACTCTGTCAAGACATTGGTAAGTCTTGTACGCATGCCCAGTCATATTGAAATTGGTTAATATGTAATGTGTGCTGTCGCATGGCAAAAATCAGATTGTTTCAAAATGTCAGTCACCCTAGAAATTCAAACTGTTATACCTCAGCCATCTTTTAAGATAAAGACGAAACAAAAAACGCTCCGGAATCTTTGTATCGAATTCAAAAACTTAAAGAATTTTTTTTACATTTGTTTTAATAAAAAAAATATGGATGCCATTTTGTAACAAGATGTCAGATAAAGCTGGCCAACAAGCTCGGTTGAGGTCTTAATGAGTCCTGTACACTCCGTCATATCCAAATTAGTTCATAAATACTGGTGCTATCGCATGACAAAAATTAAATTGTTTCTAAATATCATCCACTCTAGAAATTCGAACTGCTGTATGAGTATCTCATTGTTTCAAAATGTCAGCCATCCTAGAAATTCAAACTGCTATATCTCAACCATTTCTTAGGATAAAGGCAAATCAAAAAATGCTCCAGAATCCTTGTATCAAGGTCAAATGCTTAAGAGAAAAACCTTTTTCAATTTTTTTACATTATTTTTTTTAATTTTAAAAATGTAAGAAATTTGTAAATGTTCGCCATTTTGTAACAAAATGGGGATTGAAGCTGGATAATGAACTCTGTCGAGAGCTTGATATGTCCTGTACTCATGCTCAGCCGCATCCAAATCTATTCATAAATACGAGAATTAAAGCACAACAAATTCAAATTGTTTCAAAATGTCAGTCACCCTAGAAATTCAGACTGCTATATCTCAGCCATTTTTTAGGATAAAGACAAAACAAAAAATGCGCTAGAATCCTTGTATCAAGGTAAAATACTTCAGAAAATATCTTTTTTAATTTCTAATTTTTTTTTACTTTTTTTAATATATATTTTTTAATTAAACAACCGCCATTTTGTAACATGATACAGTGCGTCTCAGAAGTATATGGACAGGAGATTTTTTGAAATAACAGTTTAAAAAATGAAGCCATAATCACGAAAAAAATAATAAGCATATGGAATTATAATACAAGTTTATGACAACAAAGAAATGCAGTATAGATTTTACAGAATTTTTGTAAAAAAATAAAAATCAAAATAGGCTGTCTCAAAAATATATGGACTTTTCAAGTTTTTTGCATTTAAATTTGAATTTTGGATCCGTTTCTTTGAATTAATTTGAAAAACGTAACAAGTAAGTTTCAAACTAGTGTTTTGAAAATGTGTGGATGTAAAGAGAACCAATTATGCTTCATGTTTTGCTTTAATTCCTGAATAGTAGAAAATTGACGACAATGAGCACATACATCTCTTGCAAATACTACCCAAAGGTTTTTAATTAGATCTAGGTCTGGGCTGATAGCTGGCCAGTCTATAACAGTCACTTGATTCTGCGTAAACCAAGCTGTTGTTGAATGACAGATGTGAATCGACGCATTGTCCTCTTGGAATTTTCAATTATCCCTTCCAAAAATGCTTCCAAATGGAAGTAGATTGCTTTTAAGGACATTTTAATAATACTCAGAGAACTGTTCACCATTAAGAGAAGCAATATCCGTTGTTCCATTGAAACAAATTACGCCCCACACCATGAGAATACCCTCCTTGTCGTCGACTAATGAACTCCCGAGATTCTCGTCGCAGATCATGCCGATGCTATGCCCAGCCATCAGATCCATCCAAATTGGTTTTGTTTTCATCACTGAAGAAACAATTAACAATTCATCTTCCCAAGGCTTGTGTTTTTTAGTTCAAAGAACACATGCATTTCTATGGTGCACTTTCAGCATAGATTCCGCGCACATTCTGCGATATTTATGAATTGTGCTTGCCTGTATGCAACGGTGAACAGTAGATCTCGCAATAGGAAACGCTAAAGTCTTTGAAATTTAACGAACAAACTTCTTTTGGGTAGAAACTGCTCGAAAAATCTCTCTGTCTTGTCATAGAGTTGCTTTTTTTGGTCGAACTGAATGTTGTTTTGCAATCGCATTGTCACTTTTTGATAAAATTTCATAAATTCCAGGTCTGTTACTCTTTATTTGTTTAGCAATATCAGAAATTTTAACATTTGAGTCTTTAAAGGCCAAATTTTAGCTATATCAGCAGCAGAGAATTGAACGTTGCGAGGCATTTTCCCACTATTCGATAAATGAAGAATGAGCAGTGATTTTATATTTTGCAGTGGGTACTTCACATGTACAGAACACAGAAAATGCAATTTTTTTTTTATACGGGGAAAATAAAAGCAATTCTCTTCATTGTCATATATTTTTGGGACAGCTTATTTTGAATTTAATTTTTTTACAAAAATTCTGTAAAACCTATATTGTATTTCGTTGTTGTAACAAACATATATTATGATTCTATATGCTTATTATTTTTTCGTGATTATGGCTTCATATCTTGAGCTGCTATTTAAAAAAATCTTTTGTCCATATACTTATGAGACGCACTGTAGCAGATAATCCTGGCCAACGAATTTGGTTGAGGTCTTGATGAATCCTGTACATTCTGTCACATCCGAATTAGTTAATAAATATGGTTGCTATTGCATGGCAAAAATCAAATTGTTTCAAAATGTAGCTGCCCTAGAAATTCAAACTGCTCTATCTCAGCCATTTCTTAAGATATAGACAAAACAAAAAATGTTCCGGAATCCTTGTATCAAGGTTAAACGCTCTTCATAAATACGAAAGTTAGAACAAGAAAAATATCTGATTGTTTCAAAATGTCAGCCACCCTAGAAATTCGAACTGCTATACATCAGCAATTTTTTAAGATAAACACGAAACAAAAAATGCTCTGGAATACTTGTATTTAGTTCAAACGCTTAAGGGAAAATTCTTTTACTTTTTCAATTTCAACTTTTTTACATTTTTTTTTTATTTTAAAAAATTAAGAAATTTTTAAATGGCCGCCATTTTGAAACAAGATGGCAATTGAAACTGGGTAATGAACTCGGTCAACACCTTGGTATATCCTGTACACATGCTCAGTGACATCCAAATCTGTTCATAAATATGAGAGTTACAGCACGATGCACGACAATTATCAGATTGTTTCAAAATGTCAGCCACCCTAGAAATTCAAACTGCTATATCTCAGCAATTTCTTAAGATAAAGACAAAACAAAAAATGTTCCGGAATACTTGTATTAAGTTCAAACGCTTAAGAGAAAATTCTTTTTCCATTTCAATTTTTTTTTATTTAAAAATTTAAGAAATTTTTAAATGGCTGCCATTTTGAAACAAGAAGGAGATTGAAGCTGGATAATGAACTCGGTCGACACCTTGGTATATTCTGTACACATGCTCAGTCACATCCAAATCTGTTCATGAATATGAGAGTTACAGCACGACAATTATCAGATTGTTTCAAAATGTCAGTCACCCTAGAAATTCAAACTGCAATATTTCAACAATTTCTTAAGATAAAGACGAAACACAAAATGCTCTGGAGTACTTGTATTAAGTTCAAACACTTAAGAGAAAATTCTTTTTCAAATTCAATTTTTTTTTATTTTAAAAATTTAAGAAATTTTTAAATGGCTGTCATTTTGAAACAAGATGGCGATTGAAACTGGGTAATGAACTCGGTGGACACCTTGGTATATCCTGTACACATGCTCAGTCACATCCAAATCGAATCTGTTCATAAATATGAGAGTTACAGCACGATGCACGACAATTATCAGATTGTTTCAAAATGTCAGCCACCCTAGGAATTCAAACTGCTATATCTCAGCCATTTTTTAAGATAAAGACAAAACGAAAAATGCTCAGGAATACTTGTAACAAGGTAAAACGCTTAAGAAAAACTTTTTCAGTTTATAAAGTTTTTGTAACTCTTTTTGAATTTTAAATGGCCACCATTTTGAATCAAGTTAGTGGATGGAGCTGCGAAATTTGACTTTCCATAAGACTTTTAGCATTAGTGTGAAATCCTGCAATTTCATTGGCTGACGCTTCACCGATAGCCAGTGAAACTGAACGGAACTTCTTTCCCTGAAAGGACAAGTACAAGAGTAAAATACTGTGTAAAGCCAGCACATGGTATTTTGGTATCTCAAATGTATGAATGACCTAGCCCAGTGGTCAAGACTAGGGCTGGTTAAGATTTTGCATTTGTAATACTAAAGTTGCGTGTTCTGTCCTCTCGCTGGCGTTTTCACTTTTTTAGAGTTTTGTTTTGATTTTTATTAAGTCAGTTAGTTAAAATCAGTCGATCTTTATTGCCAGTTCTTTTGTAAATTTTTTTAGCAATTAGATTTTTTAAAATAAATTAAATAATTAAATTTAAAAAATCAGTTAATCTATTTTTTAATAATTAAAGTAAACATTTATTAAAATGCAATAATAATTCTCCTAGGCTTACATTAAAAGTATTTTCATGTTAGAACTTTATAAAGTTCTGATCATTTTAAATTTGTCTGTTACTATAGTAACAGATAAATGCAAAATTTTCAGAATTAATATATTAAAGGTTTTTTATTTTAAAATTATCCTTGAGACATAAAAATCTTTATTAATTTATGATAGGTTACTTTATAATTTTTTATTTTAAATATTACACAAATATTTAAATTAAATTTTAAAATTCATAGGACTTATAGGGTATTTTTCTAATAAAGAAATTCTTTAATAATTAAAGTGTAAAAATAATATTTTCTTAAGTCAGTTAGTTAAAATCAGTTGATCTTCATTACGAGTTCCGTTGTAATTTTTTTTTTTGTCAATTAGATTTTTTAAAATAAATTTAAATAATTAAATTAAAAAATTCATTTAATCTATTTTTTAATAATTAAAGTAAACATTTATTAAAATGTAATAATAAATCTCCTAGGCTTACATTAAAAGTATTTTCATGTTAGAACTTAATAAAGTTCTGATCATTTTAAATTTATCTGTTACTTAGGCTGCTTTGAAATTTTTTTATCGTACATATTATACAGATAATTAAATTTTTAAATTCATATGACTTATAGGGTATTTTTCTAATAAATATATTTCTTTAATAATTAAAGAGTAATAATAATATTTTCTTAAGTTAGTTAAAATCAGTTGATCTTTATTGCGGGTTCCATTGTAATTTTTTTTTTTTTTTTTTTTTGTCAATTAGATTTTTTTAAATAAATTTAAATAATTAAATTTAAAAATTCATTTAATCTATTTTTTAATAATTAAAGTAAACATTTATTAAAATGCAATAATAAATCTCCTAGGCTTGCATTAAAAGTATTTTCATGTTAGATTTTTATAAAGTTCTGATCATTTTTAATTTATCTGTTATTTAGATTACTGTTTTTTTTTAATTGTAAATGTTATACAGATAATTGAATTAAATTTTAAAATCCATATGACTTATACGGTATTTTTCTAATAAATAAATTTCTTTAATAATTAAAGAGTAATAATAATATTTTCTTAAGGCTGTTCTTAACAGCTCTGCTCAACAAGCGCAAAACGTTTTGACACATTTACAAATTAATTTTTTAACGAAAAGGTATAAAATTGGAAAGCCTGGCCATGGAAGCGATTTGGAATTGAACTGTTTTTCCATTTTTTGATCAAATTGAGTTATAAGCGATTTTGATCGCGTGACAAACACGTTTTTCGCCCGCTCTTCAGTGCTCTTTCTTCCTTCGCGCGGAAATTCGGTTCAAAACGTCCACTTTGACACTATTTTCTGAAAGATCTATTGCGTTTGCAAAAAAAAAAGAAAAAAAAAACCAGCTCAATTACATAGTTTCTGAACAACAACACCAGCTACTTTCATGCATTTTCGAACAAAAATAAATTAAAACTTATGTCAGAAAGTTGCCTTTGGATTTGAGAACACCCTTAAGTCAGTTAGTTAAAATCAGTTGATCTTTATCACCAGTTCCTTTGAAAAAAAATTTGTCAGTTAGATTTTTTTAAATAAATTTAAATAATTAAATTAAAAAATTCTTTTAATCTATTTTTTAATAATAATGTAATAATAATATATTCTTACCTTACATTAAAAATATTTTTTGTTGGAACTTTAGTAAGTTATATATATGAAATGATAAAAGCTAAGCCCCTTTTTAAAATTTTTTAATTCAATCAAAATTTTAGCCTCTGAAAATTTGGATGAGTTGGACTCGACTGTTGAACAAACCAAAAATTTCAGAAAATTATACGAGAGAAAAAAAAAAGTATCACACAGGTTTCATAAATACACTTAGATAACTTTCCCAATATTGTGATAACAGTTAAAAATTATATAATTAGCACCTTTCATTTGCAAGAAACACTGAATGACAATAACCGACAATTTACATTCACACACCAAACAAACACAATCCCTCTTTCTCATTCACACACATTCTTTTCTTTCTTTTAATGTCTACAAAACAAAATTTACAATGTATAAAAAAATGTTAAGTATCACAAATCTCAAATAGCATGAGTTTTTTTTTCTTTTTTGCATTTACACCACTTGATCAGTATATGTTACATTAAATGAACAAAATGGGAGAAAATGCAGAGCTATTATGTACAGGACATCAACAGTATTTATTCAGGTGTCACAAATATCAAAACATCTTTCACTATGTACATTAACATACAAAAATACAAAATTTTTACAATATGTGAGCTGCACTGTTGAAGATTACACTCTAAGTCCAAGCAAGCAAGACCTTGCACACTACAAATAGCATTCAAAACTAAATAATGTACATTTCTGAACTCTGATGCTACAGTTTGGGTGATCAGCTTTTACTCTTATACAATACAAATGCACATTTAAAGCAATACATACATGAACTAATTACCAATGTGAAAGTAACTGGGATAGAATAAAAGATAGTAACACCTTGAATACTCTAAAATTACTTAAACAATTTCATAACCTTCTTTGTCAAATGGAACAGTAAACATGATTCTTTAAAGGTAAGAAGCCCACGGATCTTTGAAGTGATCACACACAATGCTTAATATAACTTCAAAAACAGTTTTAAGAATTAAATTTTATTACTACTGATTTAGAGATACTTTAATCCAGACTGTTTTGACACTGTCCTGTTTTAATAAAACTATGAACATTTATTTTTATACTTGTGAATTTAACCATAATTTTGTATATATAAAATGTGTTATATCCAGGCTCCAATTTAAATATTTTAAACAAGGTTCTGTTTCAATGAGTTACACATATATATATAGATTTATTAAATGCATTATGTATATACATTTATATTTTATATATACAGCTAAATAGGAAGTTCTTAGACAACATTAACTGATTTGTGGCCAATTTTATTTTAAGATAATTGAATTTGTAAAGAGTTCATTTTGAAGATAGAAGAGTTTGAGGCTAGTTTTTAAGACAGAATTTTGTGAATAATTTGTTAATGGACCCAAATTTGTCTGAAGCACTACTGTTTAAATACATGGAAATTAATTATTTTGCACAATGTTTAAAATTTATCTGCCAGAGAAAGAGTACCTTAGGTAGGTAGGTAGGTAGTGGGGGGGCTTTGGGACCTATAAGCAGCACGGCTGTTGTCCTGAATGATCCAAACGAACAGAAACGTCAGACACAGACAGCACTAGACACCTAGCTAGAAGCAATCAATACTGTGGATAAACCGTAGCGTAGAGTTACGAAAGACACTCGACGAACAAAACTTTTTGATAAAGCAACCAAATGAACGAAAACACTCATCGCTCAAATCAAAACCCGCCCAACAACTCCCGTGTTGAGCGTGGTACCTGACACAAGAAAACAAAATATGCTCCAAGGAGTTCAAAACACCACACGCACGGCAGCTGTCGTCCGCAACCAAGTTAAAGCGAGCTAAAATCTCCGGGGTAATAAGCATCCTGCAGAGGAGATGGGACACAATCACATCATCTCTTCGATTATGAACCCAACACCGAGAGTGATTGACATTGGGGATATCCCCATAAGAAGCATAATACTTGCAAGTCCGGTAAGAGTGCTCACCCTGCAGCAGAACACTGTGAGAGAACCTATGGATAGTATCTTATGGCGAGGTCCAATCAATCAGAGGGTCAGAGACAGAAACACTTTTGGCAAGGCCATCGGCCCTTTCATTGAGGGGGATACCACGGTGTTCCGGAACCCAGTAAAAGGAAAGGTGATTGGAAAAATGCTGCATCCGAACAATTTTATTGTGGAGCCAAAGGATAACTCTGGGAGACTTCAGGTTAGCAGACTGGAGAGCCAAAAGAACCGACAAGCTGTCTGTTAAAATCACCACGGGACGAGATAACGAGATCAATTCGTCGAGAGCCACGCCTATTGCAAGAGCTTCCGCCGTAAAGACGGAGTTGACATGCTGCACCCTGTAGCCAAAGTGGTGTGAGGAAGTGCAGCCTGCAATCGAAGTGAGGGAATCTGTCTTTGAGGCATCGGTGGCAATAATATCCCACGAGTCAGTAAAGTTCTGGAAGTAATCAGCAAACATCGGGGCAATGATGCTAGCATCAAGGTCCGTACGCTGAAAAGGAAGATCAGAGGTGAAAAATTGCATTGCGTTCGAGTCAAGAGAAAGAGGAACTTGGAAGCTGATGAGGAAATCCAGATCAATGCCCAGACCGGCAAAAAACTCAGAAACATGAGAAAGATGATTTCCTGGTGAGACCAGAATATCCTCACAAGAGTCCAAGAGAGGAGACCAGCTGCCAAGGGCAAGATGCTTCACCCAGAAGCCGAAAGCCAGAACCCTGATTCTGTCAGCTAGGAGACAAGCCCCAGCATGCTTGAGAAGAAGAATATTAGGCGTCCACTTCGGGAGCCCCAGAGCAACCCGTAACGCACTCGTCTGTATCACTTCAAGCATCTTCAGTAGCGAAGGACTAGCGGCCGTGAGAAGAGCAGCTCCATATTCGATGATACTACAAATAGAAGAGAGGGCCAACGTCCGCAGATGATGTGAACGAGCCCCATACCTTTTGTGGGCTAGAGCTTTTAAGATGTTGATCCTTTTAAAGCATTTCGTCCGGAGGTATTCTACATGCTTCCAGAAGCCTCCACGACGGGCAAAAAGGAAACCTAGGAACTTTAGAACGGGGCACCACTCGATGAGTCCACTGTTCATGCTGAAGTGGAAATCACAGACCGCTCTCCGTCTCGAGAGATTAATCGAATGGCATTTGTCAGCCCGGATGGATAGTTTCCAATAGGAACACCACACTATTATAAGTCAAAGAGCCTCTTGGAGTTTGACTCTATAGGTGTCCAAACAATCATTCACACAGTAGATGAAAATATCGTCTGCATAGATGAGGAACTTGATGCCCAGGCCCACCAGGACCTCATAAAAATCTGCCATGAAAATTGTAAAAAGGATGGGACTCAAAACCGCCCCCTGGGGAACACCTCTACCAATAGTTCGGGAGGAAGACACGTGACCCCTCCACGCAACCTTGACGATTCTAGTAGAAAGAAAGCGATGAATCCACCGAAGCATCCGTCCTGTGATGCCCACCTGGGCACATTTATAAATAAGTCCATCAATGTAGACAGAGTCATAGGCTGAATGTAAATCCAAAGAGACACCCAAAATATATTTCTTCGCCTTTTTGTCAGACGTGATGTCATGCTGGAGAATCGCTAACGCCGTATGGCAATCCCGGAAGGGAAGAGAAATCCAAGGTGCCTAGGGACCAAGGTTTTATGGCAGAGTAGGTGGTGCACAATCCTTCTGGCAATCATCCGCTCACAGATTTTACCCGTTACCGAGGTTAAGGCAATCGGACGGTATGAAGAAATATGATGTCTCGGCTTGTCAGGCTTCAGAATTGGGAGAATGGTCGCCGACGTCCAGCTTGAGGGAATGTCCCCTGATCACCAAATGCTGTTGTACATACTCAACAAGCAATCTAAAGAGTGATCGTTTAGCCCCTTGAACAGGGCCGCACTGATCCTATCCTCCCCAGGAGTGGAAATTCTCGTTCTTCCAATGGCCATTTTTAGCTCTGAGATCGTGAACAGACAGTTGAGCGAATCATTACACTCATCACCATAAGTAAATGGGATTGGCTCGTGGCAGCTACCCTCACCAAAGTGATCTGCAAAGGCTTCAGCTTGGGCTACCGCATCAGCAGAAAAAGAGTCAGGTAGTTGTAAGTAGAAGTGGGAATCAGGAGAAGAGCTGGACCGAGATTTGAGGTTACAAAAAATTTTATATAAAAGGCCAGGGTCATTCGCATTACAGCAAATGGAGTCCCAGTACCGACGCTTGGCTTCCCTGACCACCTGGCGGAGCTTGGTCGAGAATCTTTTATATTTCATCCAGTGATCCACAGAAGTTAGTTGACGAGCTCTTCGCAGATGGAACTTTTTCTGTTTGCTAAGGGTGCTACACCGCACAGTCCACCACACAGGAAGGCGTTTCAGGGACTTAACACAGGCTGTACTGTGATTCGACATGGCACCACAAACCAAGGACTGGAACGATGACGGCTGAATATCGGTAGCCAAATGTAAGCTGGAGTTAACTTCCTGGGTGATGCGGGCCCAATTGTAAAGAATGGGACTGGGACGCAGAGAAAAGGGTTAAGCTCTACAGAGATAACAATGGGGAAGTGATCGCTGTCGAAAAGATCATCCTCAACGACGATCGAGGAGCAAGTAAGAAGCCCAGAAGAACAGATCGAAAGATCAATTAAAGAAGTAACCCCACCAGGGGCCACATGGGTAGGAGCAGTATAGTTCATTAAGCAGAAGGGGCTATCAGAAAGCCAGTCCACCAAACGCACGCTGGCCCGCGAGGACACCGGGGATTCCCACAGCGGGTGATGAAGATTAAAATCTCCCAAGATAAGAGAATGACCAGAAAGATCACGGCAAACCTTCAAAAGATCGTCAACCACCAACCCAGATGAGGAGTAAACGTTGATAATGTTGAGACAGGAAGAACCAAGGGAAATGCGGGCGCCTAAGAATTCGTTAGCTGAGCCCAAATTATCGAAACACAACCTTGTAGACGACCAAGTAGAGTTCACCGCCAAAGCCAGACCACCACCGGCCCGACCGACTCTGTCTTGACAGTAGATCACTTTACCCGACATCGACAGAGGCTTCACTGGTGAAAGAAAAGTTTCCTGGAGAACCAAGACATCCGACGACAAGAAAGGTTCAAGCTGAAGGAAGGGGAGCTTGTTGGAGATACCTCGGCAATTCCACTGAAGCACACTAATACCCATAAGAGACAGAAAAAAGAAAAACTATCAAACACAAAACAAAAATCAAGAACCTGCCCCCTGCAGGAACACTCGCCCAAAACACAAGAGAAAAACAAAAACTTTTTTTTTTTTTTACCCCCCTTTACCATGCACATAGGCACATTTCCGCTCCGGGGATTTGTCAGAGCACTGATAGTTTCTAGAATTTTTGCAGACTGTTTTCTGAATGATCAACTAAAATCTTTAACATGTTATTAGTCCTGATCTCAATAGCTTTTTTTAATTCATCTTGGTCGGGTTTTTTAACACTGGTTTTCTGTGCATATGATTCAGAATTCGCCCTCGTCGAAAAAAGAGTACCTTAATTATATACATTAGTTTTTTTATGTATAATATTTGTTCTTCCTTTAAATATCTTATAGTCTAAGCCAAATGAATCATTATAATTCTAACTCAAATTGTAACAACTAAAAACAGTATTATAAATTAAGTTTAAAAAAAATTTTTAATGTTAAAATTATATATTTAAAGTTGGCCAGTTTGAGAAAGTAAAACATATAAGAGAGAAAATTTTGGTTTTAACATATCTGTAAACTAAAAATAAACCTGAAACAAGAGAATTTTAGCAAACAAGACACACTTAAAGTTTAAAATCATTTTGCGGCTACTATCCACAGCAGTACACCAGAGAGAAGGAGGCGGAGGATGCTGGATTTTAGCATAAGTAAAATCTAATACAAAGTGCACAGACTGTTTTGAAACTTTTATTTCTAAGAGAGATATTTATAACCTTACAAACTTATAAAAATCTATTTTAAAGACTAACAAAATACATTTCATTTTCTGTTGTAAATTTCATTCTAATAAATAATAATAAAATTGATACATAAAGATATCAAAGTTTCAAAGAAAAAACTTATCACCCAAATTACATGAAAGACAAAACAATTATGCAGATGAAAATTCAAATGAGAGCCATGCTTAGCATGATATTTAGCACATAAAATTAAAAAACTACAACATGAAGATAAATTTGATACCAATAACAATGTGAAATTTTGATACAAGATGACAATTTCCTATAAAGCAAATCAAAATTTCCAGAATTAGATCTTAATAAAGACTGAAGTCAACAACATCAAAATCAGAGAAGCAAACAGGTGTAATCAAAGCAATGTGCTATGGGAAATGACCCCCATCCCCCCCTCAACAGAATCCAGTTCAGGATGTCTAGTAATTAATCTGGGGGGGGGGGAATTGATGATCTATTACACCATCATATTAACGTTCTTGCTGCGTAACCCCCCTCCCCCCCCCCCAAAAAAAGGATAAAAATTGCACATTTATTTTATTACATATTTCAAATCTACACATATTTTAGTGTTAAAATGTAAATTTTTTTGTAAGAGTTCTTTTTTAAAAAATGTAGAATTAGATCATAAAAGAAAAAGATCACGGAAATGATGGGTTGCTCAAATTTTGCTACTTTTATATTGCCCGTGGAAATCGCGGGATGCACAGCGAGAGGGTTGGTTAACTTACTAAACAAATATTTCACTACTATTTATTAATACTAATTATATAATATCTTAAATAATTCATAATTGAACAAAAGATAAGGTGCTGGGCAATACATGGCAGTTAACTTTTTTTCCCCTTTATTTTAAACTTGTATAGATAAAAGTCTAAAATTTTTCAATTACAGTTTGAAGGGAAGAAAAACTTTTTTGTAAGGAGAAAGATGGGTAAAAACAAAATTATAAGAATCTAAAATTGATACGTCCTACACCTTCAATGCAGTTATACATTAAGAAAGAAAGTTCACTACTGTCTATTAGTTTAGCAAACAAATTTTTCTTTGGTGAAATGCTTTATTTCACTTAAGAAAAAGAGTAATAGTCAGTGATGAATTTTATGCAATTAACATGATTAAAACATTAATTATAAAAAAAGGGACAAAAAAGGGGATTTTAAAAACTTCTAAACTTTCATGAAAAGTACTTTTATGCTAGAACTCCAGTAACATATAAATAGTAATTAACAGAATTAAATTATTAAATTATTCATCTTTAAAAATTTATTATTTATCCTTTATATATAAATTACATTATTATTATATATTTCAATAATAATTTAACCAATGAAGACAGTAAATTACTATACTTTAAATAATTGAATGTATGGTAAAAATGCAACAAAAACAAATATATATATATATATATATATATATATCTGTGTTTTAATAATTATTCGCAAAAAGTTTTATTATATATATATATATATATGTTGCAATAAAAATGTAATATACATCAAACATGAACAATGAAAAATATTTTGCTATTAGTTGTAATATATATATTTAAAATAACCATTATTATTATGGAAATTTTTGTTTTTATCTTTATTTATTAATTTATTATCAGTAGCTTTACAATTTTTATTCAAAATATATTATTGTGATTAAATTTTACTACATAATACCACTTAGGAGCTAATGTTATATGATTAAAATAAAATATCTATTTAAATGTAATAATAGTATCTTTTAAACTGACATAGAAAAATATTTTTCTATATCTAGATGGAACTTCAATTACTTATTTTTAGTTAAGCTGCTAGAACTTTAATACTGATTGGAAACATCTGAGTAAAAAAAAAAAAAAAAGTTCTAAGCAGCTTATTATAAAAATCTCATTATTTTATCATAATTTAACTAAGTCAATGTTGTTTTAGAATTGTTAATAATTTTCTTACTAGAAAATTATAACAAATTTAATAATTATATACTAGATTATTAACTGTATAACAATTGATTCCGTGCTCAGTATGAGAAATACATAAGCTTTTTTTAATGCATCAAGTTATTACTATCAAGAAATAAATTTGATGAAATGAGTAGCAGCGCTGTTACTCGTAAAATGGATTTCTTCCTTTCAGGGAAAGAAGTTCAGTTCACCGACAGCCAATGAAATTGTCGGATTTCGAACTAATGCTAAAAGTCTTATGGAAAGTCAAATTTCGCGATGGAGGTGGCTAACGAACTCTGTCGAGATCTTGGTATGTTCTGTACATATACTCAGTCACACCCAACTCAATTCATAAATACGAGAGTTATAACGTAAAAAACATATTTAAATCAACATTTGAACGGAGTGGGGGTTTGGAGTGTGGATGTCATGATCGATAAAAAGATACAAAAAAAATTACGGAATTGCTTCCCTCCATATGACTGCAATAGGTTGCTTTTTTATTTTTGTAATGAAAGCTACCTAAATCTGCATTAGAATCCTCAAGATTCTTTCATCATTGACAATAGATTTACGATATTAAGATGACAATATTTTGGCTGGCATACACAAAACCCCACAAGATGGATAAATTCAAATAAATAATCCAACAAAATCAACAAAACATTTAAGAAAATTGCTAATTAAATGCATAACCTTGCGCATCAATGCAGGATTTACATGTTTGAACAGTATGAGTACAAGATGGTGTCAATCCTGCACGATAAATTCAAGACGATCCAAAAAATAAAAGGAATGAGAATCAGGAGAACTAATTGATTGATTTTGCCTTACAGGCCAGATCAATTTGAATGAGCTAAAATATGGTGCTGCCAACTTTTAACATAAAATTTAAAAAATGAGAAGGTTTGGAATTAATAATTAAACATGAATAACTATATATAAAATTAATTGTTGATAACAAGTATGTGACTAATTTTGCATGTTATATTGTTGATAAATTTAAAATAACAGAAGATAAGAAGAAAAATAAAATTAAAAAGGGGAGTAAAGAGATAATAAATACATTTTAGAAGCTAGCCCATCTCTCACAAATGAATTTTTTAAAAAGATTTTTCCAAAAATGTAACTTTTATGCATATTTATTCGGAAAAATGATTTTGAGAACAAATGGTCGACTGGCATGTGAAACGGGAAACGGTCAGTCCCGTATCTGTTTAGGATAGTCACGTGATTTGCGTTGTTATAATATAGATAAACTTGTTAACAAATCGAAAATATTTATATATTTCACAAAGCTTGAAGTTATAAAAAAATGTACTTGTTCAATATTTTAAACTGGTTCGGCGTATAGAGCATGGCCGTAGCCAGATAGAGGCACGATGGGCCACGCCTCCCCCCCCCCCTGGAAATTTCTTCAATCTTCTCTTGAATTCATAATATTTTAATAATAATATCATCTATATTAAATTTTCAAAAAAGTTAAACTTTATAATCAAAAATTTTAAGATCGTGAGTACTTGCCCTCTTCTTCTGCATATATTATTTATTTGTCAATAAAATAGAAAACAAAATATGTGAATAATCCCCGCCAAAAAAATTTCAAAGTCTGCTCTGACTTTGCTGGCTGGTTACTGATCTAGTGTACAGCAGGAATGGTTCTAAAGTGAATATTACGTAATACGTAGAATGGAAACTTTACGTTCAGAAACGAGAGTAGGTTAGTATAGAACATAAATAGTTTAATCTATCTTGCGCATCTTTCACTATTTCTCTCTCTCTCTCTCTCTCTCTCTTTTTTTTTTTTTTTTTTTTTTTTTTTTTTTGTCTTTCTGATCTAGGTGTTATTTGCCTTCATATTTTCTGAAAAGTGGATTTACATATGGAATCCTTTAAATTTCTCTTCATATACAGGCTTAAAAGTTTGTTTTGCTGATCATTAATGTAATAGTTTTCAACAAAATGACCAGTGCAAATTTGTGCATTTTTCGGATTTACTACGTCTTTTCTTAGACCTCTTCAAACCCATTGTCTTTGTAAATCTAAATCTTGAAGGAATTGATGAAACAAAATATTTTTCTCTTTAGTTTGATGCATATTCCTACAAGTAGTAATAGTACAAGAAGGCTTTTTAAAATTAGTTTAGGTCCTTTCAAATTAAAAAATGCCTTTAAATAACCTTTTAAATAGAAAATAAGGTCGAGCCAAAATCATTATATTGTTTTCAAAGTAGTTTCTCTATGCAGATACAAAAGAAAATGACTCTCTAACCTTTCTCAAATCTCCTGTTTCGAGCTCCAATATCTACTGCCCTCCAAAAGTTAAAGTACAACCAGTCGTTTGTATCTGTTCAACGTTTATGTTTCAACGATTAAACGCAATTAATTACATGAAATTAAAATTTTAATCAATTATAACTCAAATCCTTGGAGTTTGTTTCCGAATTGCTGTACTATCAAATCAAAGGCGAGCTTTTATTATAAGCATCTGAAAGTCATGCAAATTAAGTTCTTTAACTAGGGAAAGGAAGTTTCCATAAGGCTCTTTTCGGAATGGAATATTTTATTCCATTAATATAAAACACTTTTGGGGAATTTCAGTGATGCATTTTTGGAAATGTATTTCTGGAGTAAAGATCAATTTGGCGTGCATATATTTAGCATAGAGATTTTTTTTTTTTTTAAAGTAAAGTCTTAAGAGCCTACTCTATACTTAAAGAAGGACCAAGAAGATAGTAAGATGAAAGCCTGATACTGCCTATTTACGGAGACCGGCTAACTGCGCCGATGCCGACCCTTCTTTGCCTCCCCCTGTATGAACTGCGCTCGGCGTCACGTTGGACCGGATATCATTGTCAACCCCCTCTCTTATACTTATGGGCACGAAGTGACAGCTTTTTTTGTTAGAAAGGCTCTTTTCTGTTGGCGTTGATTTGCTAAATTGGGCGCTTTATCGATAATTTCGGCTATCAATAATGCTTTTCTTAAACTCGCAAAAAACTTATACACATATATTTTATGTATGTGTATAATAATTTTGTTGTTGTTGTTGTTAATAATAACTATTAAATCACAGAAAAATCGACACTATAAAAATGTATATTCCGTTAATATAATATGCACAAATTAAAAAAAAAAAAGGAAATAAATAAAAGTATGATGATAAAAAAATCCATATATAACCATTATAGAAAATTACAAATCATCATCAATTTCAAATATTTACATAAGAAATTTAAACGTTGAAGAATTTTTTTTAATTACTTTAGAAGAGAAAATTTTATGAAGAAATAAAACTTGTTACCTAATAATGCCATTTTTTTCTCCAAGCATATTATTTTTCGTTCAATAATATAATATTTGACATGGGCCAATTATGTATGGAAACAAATATTTTCGTAAGGTTTAAACTAATATCTCATTCACTTTGCCTTTAGATGTTTCATTCTAAGATTCTTCAAGAACCTTAAACATTATTAACATTTATATACAGATATTTACAAATATTTCATAATTCAATTAATATGCTAGAAATAAATTCACTTTAATATTATTCTCTGTAGTATTTTGAAAGAAAGATGCTGAGGAAAAAGAACAACATTTTAAATGGAAGAATATTCTTGCTGCTGAAATATTCCTATGAACGCTAATTTGTATTTCTTTTATTGCTCTTAATATTATTGTTTTTACTATTATTATTATTAACTTATTTAGAATAACTTATTTAGTATATAAATGATCATTTTTTATTTTCTTTCAAAACTTAATTTTTTCCAAGTTCTAAAGTAAATTTTAAAATTCCAAAGTGGTTGCACGATGTTTTATAAGTAAAACTTAAATATGTATTTCTTGATAAAGTTTAATTTTTACTGAATATATAATTCTTATAATCACGCACGATTCTCTTATGCACAGGCTAATAAATTAATAATAATAAGAAGAAGAGCATTAAATTCTCATGAATTCAAAACTGAGAAGTGCATTATCATTTGAAAAATATGCATTCAAAAGTGGTGTAAAGAAACTTAATTCCTTAAAGGTGTTCTCAAATCCAAAAGGGCAACTTTCTGACATAATTTTTAATTTATTTTTGTTTGAAAATGCATGAAAATAGCTGGTGTTGTTGTTCAGAAACTATGTCATTGAGCTATATTTTTTTTTTCAAACGCAATAGATCTTTCAGGAAAGAGTGTCCAAGTGGACGTTTGGAAGCGAATTTCCTCGCGAAGGAGGAAAGAGCCCTCAAGAGCGGGCGAAAAACGTGTTTGTCACGTAATCAAATTCGCTTCTAACTCAATAAGTAATGGATGGATAAAAAAATGGAAAAAACAGTTCCATTCCAAATCTCTTCCATGGCCAGGCTGTCCCATTTTATACCTTTCTGTTAAAAATGAATTTGTAACTGTGTCAAAACGTTTTGCGCTTGTTGAGCAGAGCAGTTAAGAACAGCTTAAGGTGCTTCACAAATTCCCTGCTCGCAACACAAAATTTTGTTACACATTGTCTGATTCATTTTTATACTTAAAGAAATAAAATTAACAAGCCTAAGCGATTTTTAATTGAATAGCGTATTCCATTTCCAGATAAATGAATTACTTAAACAGTTATAACCCATTCTTGTTATGTGACGAGAAGTTTTTATACTTTCTCACACTGCTGCTTCGTGGATTTGGTTCAAAACGGCAACTTTTACAGTACTTTCTGTAAAATTATCTGCTTTTTCCACAAAATGGAAAAGTCATTCGATTACATAGTTTCTTAATAAGAACATCTTCTAATTTAATGTGTTTTCAAGCATTCAGAAATGTGTCAGAAAATAGCTTCTTTGAATTTGAGAGCAGTTTTAAGACTGTTTTCAAATGCAAACTGGTTACTTTCTAGAATTCATATTTGTTTGTATTTACATGAGAGTGACCTATTTGTTATTTAGAATCTGTGAAATCGAGCGGTTTTTCCAATTTTCATTAAAGGCAATCTTTTACAAAATGCTGTTAAAAGCATGTAGCATTTGAACTGTATTTCCACAATGCGTTCTAAACTGAATTTCCAGACGTGACAGTCCGATAAATTTTTATCAAACAACAATTGCTTATAATTCAACATGTAATTCAGTTATCTGAAAATGAAAGATTAATAGATTCTAAATCCATTCAATAGTCATGTCTGTTAGTAACATGCTTTTACGTTTAAAAGCAAGTTTGTAAGTTAGAAAATTTTGAGGGAAACTCTTTGCAACACCCTTAAATCTAAAAAAAAAAAAAAAATTACCTTTATACACATAAGATTATGATTTTCTAATTTTTTATTAAATCAACACATCTTCTCCAAATTTAGTAATTTCACACATTAGATTATGATTTCCTAATTTCGCATTAAATCAACGCATCTTCTCAAAATATAATTTCAAGGTTTCATTTATCTATAAAGATAAAATATCCTTTTTTTAATAATAGATGACTTCCTATAAAAGAAAAATACACTTTAAATAATAGATTATAGTTGACTTCATGATTTTGATCCTCAAAATATTTTTAAATTAAATTTTTGCTGACTTTTAAAGGCCAAATTTTTAAGTAAAACTGATGAATTAGTTATTTGGTATCTGAAAGAGAATATAAATACATGAATGGATGAGAATTATGCTGTGATAGAAAAATTTAACATATTAATGATTTTTTAAATAATCCTAAATTAGACCATTTCCCATTCTGCTTCATTTAAAAAATAATACTAGTAATAATAATAGTAATACTACAACTTATATATAGTAATAATCTTGTTAATTTAAACATGCTGCTGACAGATTTGGTATTATTTGAGGAAAATAATTATGAAAAGTTCAAGTCCATTATTTTTATCTTTCGAAAATAAGAATTTTCACTGTATATTAAAAATCATAATAGCTTTGGAAATGATGTTTATGATTATCTGTTACAGGTTATCTCGCGATTTATTTCGGACGCCAATATTTTGCCAAAAATTTTCCCACCAGAGAATAAACATTTATTTTATATTACTACCTATAGTTCTTGCAAAAATGAATACATTTTTAATCTTTTTTTTTTATTATTTAACCATTCAATAGATTTTCGATTAAAATAAATAAAATATTCCGTTTTAAACATCATTAGCGCAAAATAAGGTAAGGGAGGAAGGGATTCTACGTCAAATTCCTCCAAGAGTATAAACTAATAACATGCATATAGAACTCATTGTGTTAAATAAATACATTATATGTAAAACCAACGTAAAGAAAAGTATAAACAGTCAAAATTTTTAGCATACAACTGTTTCGTGGCTCCATAATGAGAGCCTTTATTAGAAAAGAAAATATTTTTAAAGAAAGAAAAAGCATGCAGCAATAGCAGCAAAGTTGTAATGCTACTGCTATTCTGCTGTTTCTCTGTCTGTCTTTTCTGAAGATTAAGCCTTTAAGCACATAAATGCTCAATTTATACAATGGATGTTTGTGCTTTTCGTTAGTCTTTGGAATGGATCATTTTCTTCTGATGGACTGATGGCCTCCATTATTATGAAACAGCCATAAAAATGAAGTGTTAGGTGAAGATGAAAGAGCAGTCGTAAAAAGTTAGAAGTCCAATTTTCTGGTCAGAATGGGAAGAAAAAGTGGCCATAATTAAAAAAAAAAAAAAAATGTATATGGGCATTTTTCCCCCCACATTCTGACCAGAAAATCTGAGTTCTAACTTTTTACGGCTGCACTTTCATCTTCACCTAACACTTCCTTTATGATGGCTGTTTCATAATAATGGAAGCCATCAGCCCATTAGAAGAAAATAACTCGGTTAAGGCGGAAACTTGGTTAAGCGGGACACGGGTAATCGCGACTCTACTGTATATTTCATTTAAAAAATGGTCTTTAGAATATTTTTGTTGGTGTTCAGAAGGGGGTCATGACCCCCGTGACCTTCCCCTTGGACGCGTCATTGTAGATTGCATAGTTCAGTATTACATATATTATGATTACATATTTTAAATTTTAAAATAAGTCGGCTATTAGAAAATTAGTAAAATTCTCTTTGTAAATATACTTTCCGGAAGAGAGGGGGGGCGGCGGCAAAATCCATGTTTGCCCCGGGTGCAAAAAAGGCTAGTTTCGGTCCTGTTTAAAAGGTGGCTTGATAAAGAAGCATTGAAACGATGCAAAGTTAAAAAACAAAAGAAAATCGCAACATATTTTGTAAAAAAAAGATGAAGTGTCGTACGTGTCTATCTAATAAAGTGCCCGAAATAACGCAATTGAAAAAAAAAGTAAGTTGACTCTGTTTATTTTTTCATAAAGAACATGCTTTTTTAACACTATTTCTACCCACATCCAATAACACCTTTCAAAGTTTTGATTTTTATTTATTTTCCTTTTAATTTTTAAAGATAATAAGTATTAAAACAACTCTTCAATGTACTAAAAATGATTCGGAATTGTTTGATCTAAAACTTACAAATCAAATATTAATCATAAATCAAAATATGTTAAAAGTTGTCATTTGACATCGGTCAAAATAGTGTTGGCAATAAAATTTTTCACATTTAAAAAGGACTTTGAGGAATTTTTCGGATAACCGGGTTTCTACTGTATATATATATATATATATATATATATATAATGTTATTTTTAAAAGTTACAGAAATTTAATTTTTTTACGGGATTTAAATACTATATATTTAGTAAAACTTTCTTCGAGTACTAATAATTAAACAATAAAAGTTTCATTTTTGTACAAATAAAACTTACCGAGTTTTGATAGCTTGAATTTTATGTATTTTCAGCATTTTTTGTCATTGAAAAAGGAAAAACACTTTTTATCCAAATGTTACAAGTCAAAATAAAAATTTTCTTAACAATGGTGTGTTTTTTTTTAATTAACATTAGATATTTCTTGAAATACCTTGAAAGAGCTAACAAAATTTGGGGCGGCAGTTTGCACCGCGCCATTTAAATGAGAAGTCCCCTTCTTTCGTAGTAAATATTAGTAAGTATCCTCTAGTAATATTTTATTTGTATTCATTACGTTGAATATCTCATAAGATATAATGCAATGCTAGATGAATACAGACCTTAAGTATTGTGATTATTGTCGCCAAGATTTACCATGGCCGGATTTGCATCCAGGAGACTTTTTTGGGAAAAAGAACTCTTTAAGGCAACCCTCAATAAAATGATGGATTAACTATTATTTTAACACAGTCAAACTGACTGGTAAAGTTATCATACGAATTGAATATTTCCAACTGAGCGAAAAAATGCCCAGGCCGGGAATCGAACCCAGATCCCCGGCATACAAGGCCAATGCTTTTCCATTTAAGCTAACTGGGCCGACAACCAGCCAGCATATTTCGCTCAGATAACCTTATTGGTAGGAACATCTGGTCTGTCATGTAGACAGCTCAACAGAATAAACCGCAGGTTAAGGACCTCCATATAAACGATGGATACGTAGATGAACTATTATTTTAACACAGTCAAACTGACTGGTAAAGTTATCATACGAATTGAATATTTCCAACTGAGCGAAAAAATGCCCAGGCCGGGAATCGAACCCAGATCCCCGGCCGGGGATCTGGGTTCGATTCCCGGCCTGGGCATTTTTTCGCTCAGTTGGAAATATTCAATTCGTATGAAAATGATGGATTGCTTATCTCACCCCTTCGAGCGCAGTTCATACAGAAGGGGCCGAAGCTATAGGCGCAATTTATGATCTCCTCCCACCGTAGGCGCAATTGATGTACACCCCTATTTACATCCCCTGGCTTAATATGGTTGCAACATCTGGCGATGTAGCACTCATTTCGGCGACATAAAATTAATTTTGAATTGCGTTTGCAAAAACCTTATTTCAAAGATTTTTTTTTTTCGTCATTCTTTGAAAAATTAAATACAATTGGTTATTTGCAATTTATCACCAAGGCATATTTTTTAAATTAGAATAAAATACATTATTTTCCAAGAACATTTCAACTTTGACAGTAATCTTGAGAATTAAAATAAATTGAAAGGAAAAAAAAATAAACATATTGTTGCAGTTTAACATCACCTATAATTTATTTACCACCTATAATTTTATTATTTTGTAAGGGAGTCATAATTGTTTCGTTGAGAAATGTTTTTTAGAACTAATACAAATGTGTTTCTAATCAGGTTTAAAGTTATATGTATGTAACACGTAACAGGTATCTACTATCTAGCATTGCTTAATGTGCAATTTTGAAGAACCACATGAATTCACATTTGTATTTTATATAAAGTCTTTTCATTCCAAAAGAAAAAAAAAAGAAAGAAAGAAAGAAGGAAAGAAAGAAAATAAATAAAAAAATAAATAGAGAAAAAGAAAAAAAGAAAGAAAGAAAAAAGGACAATTGAACAGTAATTTAATTTTCGTTAGAGAGGGTCACCCTTCCTGAAACCCCGTTTAAGATATACTGCCCGACCTCATTATCCCGACACCCGGTTTTTCCCGTCATTCTGCTTATCAAGTCAGTTTTTCAAAGTCCCGATTTTCTGTATATAATTTTAATGTAAACTCCGGATTTTATGTCATTGAATAATTTGCAACTCCCTATATCGCGAAGGTTTAGGAAAATTGTCCATTTTCTAAAAAGCAAGTAGTCATAAATCTGATTTTTATTCTTTTCAATTTTGTTTTTGCGTTTATTTTGTTAAATAATAATGTTTTATTGCTTAACCCCTTGAGGGCGGTGGGATATATTTTATCACACCAACGATTAATGAAGATTTGCACCAGAAAAATTTTATGAAATTTTACTTTTCTAACTTTGATGGAAAAAAGTTGTAAAATTGCTTTTCTTTATTTTGAAATAAAGTTATGAATTTAAAATTGTATTAAATTAATTAAAAATGCAGCTTTTTATAAACATATTTTTCTCCGACACCGGTTACCGCGACACTCCGCTTATGTCGACACTTTTTTCTGGTCATTAGAGTGTCCGGATAACGAGATTCGACTGTCTTTAAAAATTTTGAATGTAAGAAGGAAAACAAATCTAAAGGGAAACAAATTATAGCATGTATGAATATACACTATAAAAATATGTAAAATAAATTTTTAAGCTTATTTTTTATGATCAATATTTTCCCTTTATTTTTAATTCAATCTCATATTCATGCCAAAACTTCTGTACTACATTAGCATGATTATGCAATTTTTTTTCTAATATTGCCTATAACCATAAAAATTCCTGTGCAAGACAATTTTTAAAACATATGAAAATAAAAACTAACTTAGGAATTTAACAATTAAATAATATTTAATATTCAGAAATAAATTTATCAGGATTTAAAGAGAAAAGAGGAAAAAAAAAACAACCCCCCCCCCCAAAAGTATTAAACAGTAATGTTTTTAACAGGTCTTATTTTTTTTTCAAGGATTTAGAGCCCCCCCCCCCCCCCCTGCATATGCCTATGTTTCTGTTAAAAATAGCTCGAATTTGCCAGTAGAAAAATTCGTATTCGAGCGGAATAACTTTCTTCAACTTTTTTAGTTACAACCTCAGCATTATAAATAAACACCTTTCTATTCCTTTTATTTTGCATTTTTTATTGTTTTAAATATTTTATTGTCATGCTTGGTATCCATTTGGGTTAAAATTTTCCGATACCTTCAAATCCATAAAAATTGTTTCAGTATTTTAAAAAGTTTCAAAAATAAAAAATATATATTGCAGATTAAAAACCGCAATCTTAGAGTAATTATCTGTTAACACACCGGAAATTGGGGAGACGTTATCTCTAATAGGTTTACAATCTCTGTACAACACATGTTCATTAGCGCCAAAATTTCGCCAAAGCGAATAAATACATTTTTATATAAATTTAATATATACATATCATAATAGTGACAAATTTCGACTTAAATCAGTTTCATTTAGTCAATGAATCGCTTTTGCATTAAAATTTTGGAAAAAAAAAACAGATATCGGGTGAGATTTTATTAAAATAGTCAACGCACTTCTTCTTGTCGCGGAAGTATAACGATCGCAGTATATTCAATACTATCAAGTTCCTCGTTCCCCAAGTATAGTCACTTCGAAAGCCGAAATACCATATCACAGTTTAAGCGTTGCCACATGGGAGGCGTATCCCAAACACAAAGATTGGCATGTTAAAAGACCAATGATATTTCCTAAGCATGTAATTGACAAACAAATTGGCCATCCCATAGCATAAAAATAGGCTTTCTTTGCCTCCAGGCAAACAGCATGTTTTCCTAATCTGCCGAATTTAGATCCATCAATGTCAATCAAGTGATCGATCAAGTACTTCCGTTAGGTAGGGACCTGAAGTCGCCTTAGATTTACTTTAGGATAAAAAAAAAAAATACCAAGCCGGCCATTTTGTTTCTCCTGCAAACTTAACTATTTCTAATCTCCCCCAAAACCAGAAATCCATTAGTGAATGTCATTAGGGAGTAACCCTACTCAATAAGTATAATGTTTCAAATCACCAAAACACCAATCCATCTTTCTCCCGCGTATCTTCGTGCTTACCTTTTCCTGTTAAAAAGATTTCGTAAACATCTTTTTGTTTAACTATTTATATAACGAATCGAAATAAAGACAATTTTTTTTTTTTTTTTTTATCATTTTTGAATTTGTTGTCTTATCGTTTCGGCATTTTACAAATAATTTATTCTTTTTGGCGAATTGAAAAAAAAAAAGGAAACTTCTTCAAAATAAACGACCAAGAGCGAGTATTACTCGCGCTCAGAGAGTTCCGCATAATAAATATATGAATTAATTAACTGTATTATTTTTACTTTATTATTACTTTCAAACTATGCAAGCTACAGCTTTAGAAAATTAGCCAAATATCCATTTCTTTATAGTCTTCATGCTAAAACAAAAAAAATTCACATATTTTGGTTATTTATTTATTTAGTTTTTTTGGCAATTGAAAAACTTTTTTTTTTTTTTTCTTTTGCGCAAAAATTAAATTTTAAACCTTTTTGCATATATTTTGGTTTTACTTTAGAAGTAGGTGTGTTGTGATTCTATTTTGTTCAAAAATTGTTTTCTATATGCATAATTTAGAGTTTTATCATGCCCGCACCACTTAATAATTTTAATTCTCGCATCAGTGAGTTAAATTTTTAAATTTAAATATCAATTTTGTATATACAGCATTTATTTTTCTGGATAATATAGCCAAGGATATATGCTTTAGGCAGAAAGGGATCTTAATCCCATATTATTTGTGTTTTGATACATTGAAAAAGGCGATGTTTTTATCATTTCGACAAACTCAAAAGTACTGCACCCCGTTAGCCCCACTAGTGGCCGATAGGTTCTGCTCTCGAAGCTGGTACACGGGAGGTGTAGGTTCGATCCCAATCACGCCCGTCGGCCTAATCGTTCGGAGTTTTTGTGGTTTTCTTTGAACCTTGGTTTCCGAAGCGTAAATACGGGTTAGATTCCCTTAGAAAGACCCCCAATAAGGGCACTCCCCACCTTAGGGCTATACCCTCTTGTTAATAATTGGCCGTCATAAACACAACCAACGTGTGTCCCCTTAATTCGGTACTGACAATAAAAGTAGTGCATATTAAAAATTCATTTTCATCTGAAGCATAGTTCTGCTTAAACTTTTTGTGGAAATTCTAACAATTTGACTACTTGCAAAAAATATTAATATGACACGCAAGAATTATTCTAATTGAACCTGACTCGCAGAAAGAAAATAAGAATCACCCCAACCTGGAAAAAATCCCTTTCGGCTCGGCCTGCAGGCGCAGGTAGATTTCGAAGTTAAGTGCTAATGTCAACAACAAAAACTAAATCATGATTAGGGATAAACCCACTTTAACAATTTTATCTGGCCACTGTTGACGAGTTTTTAGTTCATTTTTGTATAAGATCTGGTTTTATCAGAATCATATTAAGGCGGTATTAAAAAAAAAAATACTTTCCCATGCTCAACAACTCTGAATTTTCTGGTACATTTCAAATTCATTTTTAAAAGAAAAAATGTGAAACTTGCTGACGTGATTTTTGAAGATATTTATAAGTGACCTGTGTTTTCAATTTTCTTTCAATTAATTAAAACTTGATTTATAAACAATTATTTTCTCAGTAGGACAATATTTTTTAATTTCCAACACAATCGCTTCGGGAAATTCGATTCAAAATGCCCAATTTGACATCATTTTTTAAAATATATTCTACCTCTATCAAAAAATCGACCATTACGATACATTATATAGTATCCGAATAAGAAAATCTACCAATTGGATGCATTTGAGAGCAAAAATGAATTTAAAAATGAGTCAGAAAATAAGCAGTTTCGATTTGAATACACCCTTCAAACGATGATTTTAGGTATATTTCGTATGAAATACTACCTATTGGGATCGTTCCTATGTTGGAATTTCGGAAAATTTTTTGCAGATCTACACCGATCATGACCCCTAGAACACAAAACCACCCCCCCCCCCAAAAAAAAAAAAAACTATATCTATATATATATCACTTATTTATGGACACGATAACTTCCGTAATTCTGCACAAATCTTTTCCAAACTGATACATAAAATCAAGGGGCGGAAAATCTTTTTGCGCCCCTGGAGCCCATTTTTAATTTTATCAATAATCTATGATATATAAAATTTTGGCCTTATTTTTAGAAGTAATAAAAAATTTAAACTAATTTGATATGTACAAAAATTAAGAAGTTATGGCGTTTTTTCAGTTTTCACAAAACTTTCCAATCCCTTTGGTCCGATTTTGCCCATTAACGAACTTGATCGAGATTTTATGCCCCTTGATTTTATGCATCAGTTTAGAAGAAATTTGTGTAGAATTACGGAAGTTATCGTGTCCATAAAAAAGTGATATATATATAAAGTTTTTTTTTTACTGAGGTTGGTTTTGGTTTCTAGGGGTCATGATCGGTGTAGATATGCAAATTTTTTTCAGAAATTCCTACGTAGGGGATAATGTAATAGGTAGTATTTTATAAGAAATCTACCTAAAAGAAAATTAGAGGCAACCTGGCCCGATCCCATGAAGGAATTTTATTCAACAATCCCGGAGTGTCTAATATTTAGAAGTTTTACTATATAGTAACTAAATAGTAACTAAATAGTAACTAAATAGTAGTTTACTAAATAGTAAAAATATAGATTTGTCCTTATTTTAAATAATAAAACTTAAGATTGGTATTGGAGATAAATTCTAGATTTAGGAAAGTAAACATGATTCACTATTTATTTATTTCGGGTTCAGGTCGGGTTGATGAAAATTATTTTGGTGGTTTCAGATAGGGTACGACCGGCCCCGCCCAGGACTCTAGTTTAGGTGCTACTGCGAAACTGCGAACCACAAATACGTCTCAGTTGCACTGCACTGTTTCATGTATTTGGATGCTAGTTTTTGCGAAATATTGAACATAAGAATTTTCACGATCTGCTTATTAAATTTTTATGACTTTAATTTTCTGTCAAATGAATCATATGCAACGAAGTCTGGTGAAATTGAAACTTATCTTACACTAACGCGTTCTACGTTGTCTGTAATGGTGTGTGAAATGTTCAAGATTTTTATTGCTATTTTCCAGTTCAAAAATTCACTAATATTTGCATTAATATGTGCATACTAGTACACTTTTATTAGACGGTAAATGTAAGATAATTGTTAATATCGCAGGATCTCTTTGCTTCCCAATCGTAATCCCCTAATTCATTAAATTATTTCCATAAACGCATATTACAGCTGCATCATACAAATGAAGAAAGGAAAATGTACTGTACAGTGTAATGCAAGATTATACAACTTTTATATTGGTTTGTTGCACATTTTCACAGATTTAAAAGACACGTTGAAATTAATTGCAAGTAAAATGTGTATTAAGGGTCCTGTCCCTGCCGGCGAAGACACTCACGAGTTAATGCTAATCCTATGGGGAGGGATTTTTCTAATATCTCGTTTGCATTTCGACATTTTTAAATAATTTTTTTTTGCATTGGATAGCCGAGGTCCGTCTCTACAGCGCACCTTGGTTACTTTTTTGATTTTGGTCGCAGATATTTTTAATAAAGTTACTTTCATTTTCAAAACCGGTTCTGAAAATAAAAGTGTCATTCTAAAAAAAAATCTGCAACCAAAATCGAAAAAGTAACCAAGGTGCGCTGTAGAGACGGACCTCGGCTATCCAATGCAAAAAAAAAAAAAAAAAATATTTAAAAATGTCGAAATGCAAACGAGATATTAGAAAAATCCCTCCCCATAGGATTAACATTAGCTCGTGAGTGTCTTCGCCGGCAGGGACAGGACCCTTAAGCAAGAACGAGTTTTTCCTTTATTTAAACCTTGTGTATTTGCTTTTTTAAATGCCTCCTATTACAAATACATGCATATTTTTTGATAGGAGCAACCATTATATAAGTAATAGTACTTCATCCGAAAATAATTTAAATTAAATAATTACAGTCAATTTTGTAGAAAATTTAAATTATTTATAATTTAAACATAATTAGTAACAGCTCTTAAAAAATAAATCGAGTTGATTTTCTTTTATAACATGATCAAATCCTTTAAAAGTATCTTACGATATTGTTATATATATGCCCATTAAAAAAAAATTAAACTATTTTAGGCTAAATGTTGAATATTTTTTATCTATTTTGTGTTCTCATAGTTGTATCGTGTAGTCTGAATAGTGTTTATTCGCGTTAACAAATATTTTAAGAAAACTCTTCAGGGAATCAGATATCTTCTGTTCATTAATTTTTTCTAATTTTCAAACTATATACATACAAGCCTGACCTTAGACTCACTATATATGTTATTGATTGTAGAAAAAAGCCTGTATTAAAAGTAGAAATTATTTTAATCCTAAAATTTGGAACATTAAATTACAAAAAAGGGAGAAATATTGTATTAGAGTTGTTCTTAAAAAAGAAGGGGGGATGGGATTGAGGGAAAAAAAAACAGTTGATTTAACACAATACTTATATGGCGCATAATTTACGAGGTACTTTCTATTAATTAGCAGCATGTGATTTAAACTTACAAATGTTATGATGGATTATAATTCTATTAAAAATTACTCTTTGCAATACTATTATTGTGGGTGAAACGATTTGATAATACCATATTCTTGCAGTGAAATATCGGTAATCTGTTAATAAAAGATGAAAATTCTCTTATTTTGACGATAATTTATACGTTTGAATGAATCGAAATAGTAAAGTAATTAATTTTCAAGATATTATCATGTAATAATTCCTTGAAATAAAACATATGATTAAAATAAAAATGTTCCATACTTGCTAATTCACCCCCCCCCCCCCCGCCACCTCTGAAATGCGTTACTTTAGAATTAGAAATTTTATGCACGACTATAACACTTAAGGCGTTTTTTTTATTTATTTTTTTTTTTAATATTTTCCACAACTCAGCAACTCAAAACTAATGTATTCACCGACTCATTTTATGCATAAATGCATGGAAATATCAGTCATTACTATTGAGATAATTTAAAATCAAACAACATTTTGCATTTTCGATGATTGTATATCATATTGAGTTCTAATTAATTGTTTTCTAAAAACAAGCTTTCCCGAGCTGTAGAATCCCGAAAATCGGCTTAAAACACAAATTTGGACGGCATATTCCGCAATATTTTTGTCTTTATAAAAAGATGAAAAATGCTGTTCGATTCCTTAGTTTATGAAGAACAATTTTTGCATTAACATAAACTACACACTAATACACTTGATTTACACTAATACTAATAATCACTAATGCATTTGTTGCATTAACAATAACTTTGTGAATATGTCAGAAAGCAGCCAGTTTGGATTACAATGTTTCAGTAATTTTTCATTTTTTTAAATATTTTTTCCCATAAAATATGTTTACTCTCTCTCCTTTCTTTTAATAACCTTAGAAAAGTGAAAATATTGCAATAAAGTTTGGAAGAGATTGATCTTGCTTTATGATAAATGAAATAAGATCAAGACAAGTTCCAGAAATTTTCACTTTTCAAACAACAAGAACATGCACTGCACATTGAATATGGTTGCTATTATGTTTTAACACTGATACACTGATACCACTTTAACACTGATTTACTGCATTCTACCTGCATTTTTCTTGATGTTGTATTTCAAATAATGTGAGGCTAAGTTCACATTTTTAGTAGAATATTTTCACTGTTATTAACTATTTAACAGAAATGACAATTTGACACATTTGCAAATTCATTTTTTTAACTGAAAGATATAAAATTGGAAGGCCTGACCATGAAAACGATTTGGAATCGAACTGTGTCTTCCATTTTTTGATCCATCAATTACCTATTGAGTTATAAGCCATTTTGATCACGTGACACGGCATTTTTCTCCCCTTACTGACTGGATTTTCTTCTTTCGTTCGGAAGTTCGGTTCAAAATGCCCACTTTGACAGTATTTTCTGAAAATTCTACGCGTTTACAAGAAAACGGAAAAACAGTTCGATGACATAGTTTCTGAATAACAACACCTTCTAGTTTCATGCGTTTTCGAACAAACATGAATTAAAACTTATGTCAGAAAGTTGACCCTTTGGATATGAGAACAGCCTTAAGGAATTTAAAATAGTGTACAGTATGCGCCGTTTCTACAAATTACTGTTTAAAAGAACAAAGCACTTACACATCAAATAAGTCAAATGAACAACTTTACGTCATTTTTGCTTTCAATTCAATCAATACAATTGATTTTTACATTATTTATTTATAAACAGTAGACATATAGTAAATGAATAAATATATTTCAATAGCGGATTGAACACTTAATTTTTATTTATTTATTTAGATTACGCAGAATGCTGTAACCAAAAGACAAGAAAAAAAAATTATGCGGCGCGTACCGGGGAGATTTTTAATGCAATTAAAAAAGATATTTTAGCTATTACCACCCAATATTCTAAAATTTGTTTCCACTGTAACACTGATAGTATAACTAAAATTGAACTTACACCAATCATCATTCATAATCGGCAATGTGTCCAATTTCTTTGGGGAAGGCTTGAATATGAATTTAATTTATATGTTCTATTAAAATTCCTTAGAATGTAATTAGGGCCGACGCTAGACAGTTTTCTTCCTGAGGCGAGCATTATTTTGCCGCCCTTATGGTAATTGTTTTTTCACTACAACTCAAACTTTTAAAAAAATAAGTAATTTAATATAACTATAATTTATTTAGAAGAAATCAAATGTATATAAAATCTATTCACATTTGAATTTAAATTAATCAAACTAGATATTTAAGATAAGGTAAGATATTATGCACCTTTTAAAAACAAATAAGAGCTAACTTGGAATTAAATGAATAAAAATATCTTCATATTGTACTACTATTTTCAAAAATACAATTATCAACAATGAAATAGTTAACTCGATAATAAATTCGCCTTGAATTTTCTTCGTCAGCGTCACTTTTTATATTGCCCTAATCAACATAAAAATAATTACATTTTCATTTGCAAAAATAATTTAATTTAGCTGCAGCTGACCCGACCGGCGCAGCGTTACCCGGCCTCGTCAAAAGATAGCACATAACACGAAATCGCAATAAACATAGCGAAAACGTTAAAATCCATTCCATAAATTCTGAATAAACTTTATTACAAAGAAAACAAAATTTACTATATTGGTCAAGAAGATTGAAAAAGGATTCATTTTACGAATGAGGAAAAATCGGTGCAAATCGTGAAAAAAAAAAATCTAAAAGTCGTATATAAAGAATCGCTAAAATTTCAAAAATTGCTGAGGAAAAAATTTATTTAAGATTAAAACACGATTTCTTTTATGAAAGTCGAGAAAAAGACGCAAAGCACAAACAAAAATAAAAATCGCAAAAAAATTCACAAAAATTCGAAAATTAATAATTCCGAATAAATTTTATTGAAAAGAGGGGAAAAAATAGTATATTAGGTTAAAAGATTAAAACCAGATTTCTTTTACTAATGTGGAAAAATTGCCTCGAAAAAAGAAAAAAAAAAGCACCACTAAAAATCGCTAAAGATTCAAAAATCGCAGAGGGGCAAAATTTACTAACACAATGGGTTAAAAAATTCTAAGAGGAATTCTTTTCCAAATGATGTCGCGGTTGAAATTCGAAACAAAGTTCCTTTTACGAATGTCAAAAAATTGTGTTGAAAATCGCATTAAAAATCATGAACAAAACCGCTAAAAATCACATTGAAAATCGTGGGTTTAGTATAAATGTTTGAAACCAAATACCTGTTAAGGATGCAAAAAAAAAAAAAAAAAAAAAACGCCGCGAAACGCAAAAGAAAGATATAAATTACATTGAAAATCGGATTGAAAACCGCATTAAAAATCGCAAAACTTTGAAAATCGCGTAACAGAAAATTTGTTATATTAGGCTAAAAGTTTGAAACTGATTTTTTTTTTTTTTTTTCGAATGTAAAAGACCTCAGCAGAACGGAAAAAATCCCCGCTAAGAATCGCATGGAAAATCTTATTAAAAGTCGGTAATTTTTTTAAAAACGTGGAGAATAAAGTTTACTATATTTAGTCGTTGAACCAGGGGCTCGTGTGGTTTCATGTCAGCGGACTTGGTAAACCATACATTTTTTGATTCTCCACAACATCAGCATGTCCTTTATTCATGATACTTTAAAAACCAAAGTAGCTAATGGGCGCCATATTTGAAAATGTGGAAAATACCCGCCGTTGTTGAGCCAGGGGTTCGTGTGGTTTCATGTCAGCGGACTTGGTAAACCATACATTTTTTGATTCACTACAACATTAGCATGACATTTATCCATGATACTTTAAATACCAGTTAGCTAATGGGCGCCATATTGGAAAATGTGGAAAATACCCGCCGTTGTTGAGCCAGGGGCTCGTGTGGTTTCACGTCAGAGGAATCGTTAAACCATACATTTTTGGATTCATCACAACATGACCTTTATCCACACTGTTAAAAATTTGCAGCATTCTGGCAGGTCGTTTGACCGTTTTTCCCGAAAACGGTTACACAACCATGATTTTAACGCTATTCTGACCATATTATTGGCCATTTTATGGTCAGAATATAGTTAAACTATCGTTATAAAACCGTTTTTTCAAAAAACGGTCGAATGACCTGCCAGAATGCTGCAAAATTGTTAACAGTGCATGACATTTTCTAAAACAGGGTAGCTAATGGACGCCATATTGGAAAATGGCCGCCAATAAACAGGGTGATCGAAAAGCTTTTCTTGGTTTTGCATGCTATTTAATTAATAAGGCGATTGAAGAGACAATAAAGACACGCAGGTGTCAAACGGTACAACGAAGTTCAGTCAAAGACCTGCCGCAGTTGAGAGATATATCTGACATGAGAGCAGCATTTTTTTACATGATTCGTAAAGAACCAAAATAAGTTTTTGAAAAAAGTCTATTTTACATCCAGATCTTTCTTTGAGCAGGATCCAGAAAGATGAACGTGATATCTCAGATTTACAGAACATGATTATCAATGAATGGATAAATCTAAACATGGTAATAAAATCAACTGGCCATTTAGCAATGCCAAATCTAGAAATTTCGAAGACATGCTCAAAGCTCATGAGGTGGGTGAAGAAGCTTACCAAACTTTCAAGGGAGAATATCTGTCTGAAGACTCAAAGCCAGAAGGGTTTTTCAAACTCCAAACAAAAAGAAGC
Organism: Maratus speciosus; assembly: GCA_963932465.1. NCBI lineage: Eukaryota > Metazoa > Arthropoda > Arachnida > Araneae > Salticidae > Maratus > Maratus speciosus. The sequence goes on along the minus strand of OZ010787.1, from coordinate 279,130,060 downwards.
TACAAACATTTTCTTACTTGAAGATGAAACAGAGTGTAAAATTTAATAAATCAGAGTTTGCTGTCAAGGAAGAAAGAAATCTGTTTGCTCAAATGACGATCATTTCTGAGCAAAGAAATTTGTATATGATAACTGTCATTTCCTACCATACAGGGCCTTTTCCATGGTCCTTAGCAACACCTGATGGTTCAATGCACAAAACTGCAAAATCAAACTGATGGATGTTATGAGAAAAGACAGCGTCTGCTGAAATAATTCCAAATGATGGTGTTGTTAACATCAGTGACAGACAGATTATGCTTTGTTCAAAAGCTACCGCAGAAGCTACAGACATATGAACAACTTGCAAAAAATTTTGTATTTGATATATACAGGCAGGTGTCAATAGAAAGGGATGAACGAAAAAAATGAGATGTTGGTGTTCCTATAAAAAGTAATATAACTCCTTGACAACCAGTACGAAAATGGAAGCAGTTTCTATCTGATGGGAGAATAAGAAAGAACTTATACATTTCATTTCACAAGAATGGCAAGATGAGCATTATCTGAAACAGTTGAATACACGAGTGATGTACGTTACCTGCGGAAAGAACCTGAGAAAAATGCTATAAATGCACGAAATAACTAGTTAAAGAAGCCACTAAATTGACGTGCTTCCAAGAAGAGGTGGATACGCGACTTTTATTTCACGCACTTCTTGCTTTAGCGTCTGTATTTAGAAATATCTCTATAGATACAGATGTGGCAGTTGCCACACTGTTTTATTTAGAAAACGATTTGAAAAACTACAAAGGGTTAATATTTGTAAAATGTGGATCCCATGACAAGGTAAAGCACTACAACTTGAGGGAGATGCATGGACTTCTAGGTAAAGAGGTGTGCAATGCGTTACCTGGAATGCATTCACTGTCAGGCTTCGATACAGTAAGTGCTTTTGCAAGCAAGGGAAAATGATGATTCAGAACATTGTATTTCGAGATGCTTTAATGCCCTTGTACTGAAGCTGATGTATAAGAGGAAAAAAAACAGCTGCAGTCGTATGTTTGCCATCTCTTTTATGGAAAGCACAAATACTCTGACATCAATGAATTGCGCTATACTATTTTTCTGCAAAAAAGGGGTCTGTGGAGTCGCATCGCCTTCCACCATGTAGTAATACACTCTACCTACAGGTAATGAGAGCTAATTAACCCCTTCGCGATGGGGTCCTTTTACGAAATTTATAAACTTTTGTCACCGTTTTTTAAAAACAGAAATTTGTGTCTTTTTGAATCGAGAAAAATGCGCTGATTAAATAAAGCAAATTTTACGGTAAAATTTTACTGGTGAGGAAAAACAAGGATTCTGAGCACTTTATACGGCACGTATACGGGTCGCTCGTCCCCAAGAGGTTAACAGGGTCTTGTTTGAAAGAAGTGCTTACAGGCTTGACCTGATCTTCCATCCCTAGATAAATATGGTTGGATTTCTGGAACAGATAGTGAGAGAAGAAGTTATCTAGAAGTCTCGTGGAATGGCAGTCCTCCTACTCCTGGAGCTGTTTTGGAACTGATGTCATGTTCTTGTTCAAGAACATATGTCATGCCATCATGTGTGTGTCTTTTTAATAACCTCATATGTCCAAGCATTTGCAGAATACAGGACTGTTCCAACTATGACGATGAAAGTGATTTGGACACAGGAATGTCAACCGATGATGATAGCAATGAAGAAGACTAAGATTTCTGTTATTTATTAATTCTTAAGAGACTGAATACAATATTTTCACCAGTATTAATTTTCTTGAATTGCTGTGCCTTATCCACATGAAAACAATATGCATTAAAATTTAAAACAAGATATCCGATTTCTTTCATCGCAAATGTCTTTTGAACTGTTTATCCAATTAAAAATGTTAATAAACAAAGTTAAATATAATGATATTAAAATAAAATCTTAATAAACATATAATTTATATAATGTTTTATGTTCAACAATATTGTTCTCTCCATTTTTTTTTTCATTGAAATCTCTTTAGTTATGTGATAATGGCAAAAATAATCCTACGTATCTATGATTGATAGATGGCACTCATCTTTTAAATTTTGCTTCTATAAGCTACCACAAATTTCATAGTATCATCATAAAATGAACATTTTGGTCCATTGTGAACCCAAAAAGGTATATATCATAAAGTCCTGAGAGATGAAACCAGAAGCCATAATTTTGGCTTCTGGCTCAACGACTAATTAGTCTAAAAGTTTAAAACCTAATTCCTTTTACGAATGCCGAAAAATAGCCACGGTGCGCGAAAAAAGCTAAAGATTCAAATATCGCAGAGAAAAAAAACTTTCGATGGTGTACAAAAATATAGTAAGCGGAATTGTTTCACCTTGTTTATATACAATTTCTACCTCTGTAATTATATGTAACTTCTATATGTCTGGAATTATACGTAATGCACTCCATAGTTTTATTCTAAAAGAAGAAGAAGAAAATTCTTTCTCTTTATTTTTTCTTAAGTTTTTACACACATATAATGGATTGTACGTTCAATAGTACAGATAAAATAGGGTTTTTTTTATTAAACAACTGACGGTCATTCACGAAAATTTGAGAACTTCGTTTTGGCGCAAGATCCGATGAGTCCCTCCAAAATAAAGTTGTTTTACCATGGGTTTTTTTTTTTTGGGGGGGGGGGGGGGGAGCAAAAGAGGGAGGGGTGAATTTTCAAAATTCACCCCCTTTTGCTTCTTTTTTAAAATTTGGAAATTCAAAATTTTTCAAATCGGTCACGTGGGGTATCGTTTCTTATGTATTTTTAATTCTGAATCGAATGGCATCGACTTGCGGATGATGTCCTTCGATTCAAAATTATTAAAATGCATAACAAACGATATCTCATTTGACCTAATTTTAAAAAAATTGACTCCCCCCCCCCCCGTTATAGTCGACTCGCCCTCTTTCTCCCCACAAAACACAGTACAACTTTTTTTTTTTTAAAGAATTCAACGGACCTTCATTTCTAGTGCCTAAACAAAGTTTTTCCCAAATTTTCGTCATTGGCCATGTTGTATTTTACTCAATTTTTGATCTATTTTATTTGTACTAATATGCGAGTCAAATACCGCCCCTCTACGGTGCGCCCTGATGTGGCTGCCTCATCTGGCCCCATCTACCTCATCTGCCTCATCAGTCCTGCTTCGTCTGAAACTACACTGGTGTCCAAAATTAAGGTCCAATCACAAAATGCTAATTTTCAAGTACGCGAATACTAAAAAGGAAGTAATATAATTCGAATAATTACTATCTCTACAGCATAGTTAGTCCATATAACATCTCATTCATGTCACACATGGTCACAAGTGTCACAGTCACTATATGGTGAAGCAAAAAATAGAAAATTCCATACATCTCAATATGAGTCTCAAATGATCACTAGATGAGACTCCACTGAGACATCACTGTGATTGCTGCTTTGTGACGAGTCACCATGTGACTTTAAAATGTAGTTACATTGTAACTCTTATGTGACTCTCGTCTGTAGACTCAATTTCAAAGTCATCGTGAACGCTGCATTGTGATAAGTTACCAAATAATGTCACATTAAAGTCACATGATGACTTTCAGGTGACAGAGAGACTACTGGTAAGTCACCATTGTGCACTTTTGTGAAAAGTCACCATGTGACTATAATGTGATATTATTTGGTGACTTATCATAATGCAACATTCATGATGATTTTGAAAATAAGTCTAAAAATGACAGTCACATGAGAGTCACAATGTAACTACATTGTAAAGTCACCTGGTGACTCGTCACAAAGCAACAGTCACATTGACGTCTCAGTGGAGTCACATATAGTGATCATTTGAGACTCATAATGAGACGTGTGGAATTTCCTATTTTTTGTTTCACCGTAGTGACTGTGACACTTGTGACCATGTGTTATGTGAATGAGATGCTATATGGACTAGCAGTGCTGTAGGGATAGTAATTATTTGAATTATGTTATTTCCTTTTGAGTAGTCGCTTATTTAAAAATTAGCATTTTGTGATTGGTCCTTAATTTTGGACACCAGTGTAGATCTCGCACTTGAGAGTTGTAAATGGTGCGTGTTTCGAGTGTTTCTGGAATAAAGTTCAGCTTAGTCAGGCGTAATCGAACCTCTAGAATTAGTATGTTTGTTTCGCTTGCATAAAAACTGCTGAGCACAAATGTTAGACTGCGTGTTTTGATAACACCCTGTATATAAAGGAGTATCAAAAGCAGCCAAAATCATTCGACTTTTGTGCTTTTTGAGTATACATGATTTTGTCTTCCCGCTGGGTTTTCTCTTCTCAGGTTAATCCCTCGGAGCCTATATTTATCCCTGCAAAGCATTCGTACATAATTTATTCCGACGATTACACTGAAAATGGAACATGTTTTATAACTGGACTTGTAATATTTAAGTAATTACAAGCCATTTCTGACTGCATAGCATAGTATCCCGAAGCAGTTTTTGACAAAGCCTGCAACTCGAGCGATTTTTATGCTCGAATGATCAAAGAAGACCGAGTCTTCGTGGAGCAAAAATCCATACTTGCGACAAATGATGACGAATTGTCTGACTGCTTCAGTTGAATGTCTTTAGCTTGAAAAAGACATAAATTTTTAAATTCATGCAGTTAATTTAAAGAATATTGTAAATTTTAATCAGAACTTAAATTTATTATTAAATTAAATTCATTAGTGGTTCTGATTTTTTATAACTTGTTATATTATGTCTGCATAATTTTCAGAACCAATACTCAGCCTGCTGAAAATTTTGATATGCAATTATTAAATATTCTGAATCTCGCATACAAAACCAACTGATGTTTTAACATACTCTACTATTGACCTTGCATACACTACCCCACTGATGTTCTAACATATGAAACAACTGATCTCGCATACACAAAATCAGTGATGTTACACTATTTCAAAATGCCTGCATTATATACCTCTGATTGTTAAAAGGTGGAGGTGGGAAGAGGTGGTGGAACAAGCAGCTAATGAACCAGAGTCATGTGTTCGTCCTGAATCTCCTTAGCTGCTATCAGATTCACCAACTTTTCGAGCAACCAACTTTTCAGCCGATTTTAACCCCAACTTTTTCCAGTTCAAAGGGAGAAAAAGGTTACAATTGTCGTTGCTAAAGTTGGAGGAAAACCAGTACTACTAGTACCAACCGTCAATATTCATCGCCTTTTCGTATCAATCGCTTACCTCTGATTCGCTGAAATGTTGAAAGGTGGGAGGAAAAGTTGCGGCTAGGACAGACTTTTTTGAGATGCGGATAAAAAGTTGGGGATATTGCTGCTTGCTATCACACTGGGTGTCAAGACAATATTTCGTGAAAAGTTGGAGGAAATCAAGAGTTGGCTGAAAAATTACTCGAAAAGTTGGTGAATCTGATAGCCTGGCTGTTCCCATTGGAAGGACCAGGAGGTTCCAAGTTCTCTCCCCGGTGTGGATAGCGAGGACGATTTCGAGCCTAGCCCAAAGCGTCGAAAATGATCCTGGAGTTTGTGATGCGCCCGTGCCTGCTCGCATACCAGTTATTTCAAGCATGCTTTTGTTTACAGCCTGCTTTTTTCTAGAAAAAACCATCCCGGCGCCGGCCCTGAATATAATCTAATATGTTTCATTTGGAAAATAAATAACACAGTTGGAAATGCTCTTTTAAACTATTCACGTCCATAGACGGCTATTTAAACTATGTAAGATACTAAAATTTATATATATATATATATAAACTCGGTTTATGGCGTCAGATGCCGCCATCCGAAGAATCTACAAGAGTCTTTTTCCATTTCTTCCGGTCAAGGGTCCATTTCTCTTCCAGACCTCTATCCCTCATTGCCTTTGAAATATCATCCATCCAGTTCTTTCGTGGTCTTCCTCGTTTCCTTTATTTGATTGTTTCATAATTAAATGTTATTTTGGGTAGTCTTTCCTCATTCATTCTTTTGACATGACCATACCAGATTAATTGCTTTTTTTGGATATCATCTAATATGGTCCCTTTATTTTCATCATTTCCTTGATTCTGTCATTTCTTATTTTTTCTATTCTTGATATCCTGCATGATCTTCTTAGGGCGTCCATTTCTACTGCCGCTAATTTCTTTCGTTCTGCCTCCATAATTCTCCATCCTTCTGCTCCATATAACAATATGCTCTTTACAATAGAGTTGTATATATTATACTTTCTTTTCCTAGAGATCTCCTTACTCCACCAAATAGAATTTAAAATTCTAAAATTTATAGTTAAGCTTTAAAACGTCATCCTTGAAAAAAAATTCATTTCAGTAAGAATCTTCTTATTATTACTATCATTTTTATTAGAAATAAAAACTATCAATTAAAATTTCGGAGTTTCATTTGGTGCTGCACTCAAACAATATTTTAAAGCCTCCCTGCCCTTTTTTTATTTTATCGATATTGCGCACATTGTTTTAAAAAGTTGCGATCTCAGAATTATCGATCGACTTATAATTACTCGAACAGTAATGTATCTAAATTTCTTATTTTTGAATAAAACTCTGCGATTACAAAAAAGTAGTAAATATGGAGACACGACTAAAAGAGATTAAAAATCGAATGAAATATTTCATTTTTCTATAAATGTATTACATCTTAAGTTATAAGTGATAGCTTAAGTTATAAGCGGTCATGCACACTTACCTCTCTTGGTTAGTATTGTTCAGAAATTTTCTTCTAATCGCCAAATTTAACGGATTTTATGAAATTTCCTTTGCTTTTACCAAACATTGGAAACCACCGCACGATTTCCCAGTTTGTGAATGTCAATACCTGAAGATATTTTCAGTTTAAGATTGCAAATCAATTGAGCAATCGTGACAGAAGGTAGCCACTTTCGGGGAGAGGGGGGGGGGCTGTACATACATAACTTTATCAACATTTTGCTAATTTTGACCACTTCCGCCCTACCACCATCACCTGATGAAATAGTTAACAGTGTCAATTTTTTTCTTTTTTTTTCGTCTGCTTCGGAATAGCATTCAGAACCACGGGGTTGAAAAGCGCTGCGTTTTGAAATTTTACGCTTATATTTCATGTTTTGATCAAGTTTTAAATATTTTCAGGAACAAGTACAGCTTATGCCTGAATTCTTTTCTCTATTTTATTGCATCATCATGCACATTTCCATGTTATTATTAAAATGTAAATCATTTATTTTAATTAATAAGTACATACGAATTTTCTAGTATGTATTTATCAAATAGCAATTGGTATAAAATAAATCGAAAGTATTTTGTGCATGCATTTACCTTTATTTATGCTGCATCAAGTGATGAAATATAAACAAATTTGCTATTTGCTAGCCGCACTACTTGTACACCATGTGATTTGCAATGTGAGATCCTATTAATATTGTCCATAAGAAAATAATTTTAAATGTATGATGTAATTTTCATCCTTTTAGGGGCAAAGCACTTCCATTGCTAAAATGTTGAAATGAATGATTGGCACCATAATTTACGTACAAATTTATTTGCAAATAACAAAAAGCGATTTTTCACATATGCAATAAATGAAAAAAAAATAATAATAATGCAAAAATCTTGGTGTCATTATCGCATTTGAGAATTAAAATTAAGTGGTTACATAAACATACCACCGCCCCTGAAAGGGTTAAATGCGTTTCGTGTGCAAAAATTTAATTACAGCTTTTATTTCCCCACTATTTTAATATTCCGGTGTAAATATATTATTCCATTTAAAAGTGTTTGGGAATATCAGTATTTGAACTTTTTAAATATATGACCTAATTTTCCCTATTAAAAGTTTTTCACGCATAATAATGTAATTATTTTAGGCATCTTTCATATGACAACATAAATTTTACATATGACGTATTTGTCCCCATTAAATGCGGTTCGCGAGTAATAATTTAATTATTTTAAGATTTTCTTACTTTTTTAATATTCACGTGTAAATACAATTTGTATGACATAACTCTCCATATTTTCTGCTTTTAACACTTGATCATTTTATTATTATTTTAAAGTTTCATTTCTGTTTTTAACAGTAACGTGTAAATACATTTTTTATTTGAGAGGCAACATAATTATTTCTGCTGTTTTACAAATTAGCATCAACATAAAAAATTACTCTTTCTAAATATGAAAAGAATTCTCTTGAAATAATGAAAATTCGAATAAAAGATTGAAAAAAAAAAACCCTTCATAAAATTAGTAAAATTTAAAAAAAAAAATAAGCGCAGTTTTCACACCACTAGCTTGAGAAGTATATTCCTAGAAACATATATTAAACTCCTATGCATAGCGTGGCTGAGAGGTTCTGCTCTCGAAGCTGGTAGACGGGAGGTGCTGGGTTCGAACCCAATCGCGCCCGTCGGCCTAACCGTTTCGGAGTTTTCGTGGTTTTCTTCGAAACCTTGGATTTTCATGCGTAAATACGGGTTAGGTTCCCTTAGAAAGACCCCTACGGAGGGCACATCCCCTATGGCCTATATCCCTCGTGTAATCGGCCGTCAAAAATCAACCAACCTATGCATAGCTTTGTTCCTAAAAAACTTTTTTAATGGACCTATTCTGAACGACTTTAACATTGAAAATCACTTTAAATAGTTCTTCGATTTAAAAATTGTCTACTTTAGCGTGTTTATATAAGATTTCTCTATAATACTACCAATTTTCATGTTTTTGTGTGTAGTAGTTTTCTTAATATTAGCGAAGAAAGACCTCCGGTCACAAAAAAATTCATTTACACCGGCGGCGGTGGTGTATATTTTTTTTAGAATAGAGAGAAATGTGACAGAAAGGTCTTTTTCCCCCTTTTATTTTTATTCTAGTAACAAAAACTAAGTACAATTTTTTTCAATATTTGTTTAATCTGTAGAAATTACTATTACTACTACTACTACTACTAATAATAATAATAATGTAATAATGATAATTATTATATAATTTTATTATTAAATAATAATTATTATATATTACTATTATTGCGAGTCGACACACTAATAACTTGGCGGATTCGACGAATGAAAATGTTTAAAAGACAGCGATTGACTGAATTTATAAAAAGCTAAGAAAAATAATTACAATAATTAATCAATATTATATTGGCTAACCTAACTCTTAAAACAAATATTATTTTAAACTAAAATTTAACATAGAAAGACCGGAATTTTTACTCGTTTCATAAAAATATTTAATACCAGAATTTTTATTTAAAACTGTTTGAGTTATTTAATTAACCCTTTCTTTCTTTGTATCATTTAAACTTAATTCCTAAATAAATTTCTGAATCGGAACAAAATAAATTCATTTGGTAGGGGCCAAAATGGCCCCTCACCATCATTCTAGTGTTAATTTCAACTTTTATAATTATTGAGACATTAAACTTTATTTATATACGTTACAATTAACATGCAATTAAGATAAAGAAATCATGAAGATACTAATTATTATTATTACTATTATTATCATCCATGCATTAAATATTCGCGATAAAGACATTTCTTAGTTATTTTTAGCAAAGAAGATTGTTACAAATTCATTTTTAATTGTCTGAAAACCATATGAATTTCTCACTTGTATTTCAGACGAAGCATATAAAATACAAGTATTAAAATTTAATAATTTAGTACTTATACAAAATAACCATATTTGTTTCTAGCTGAAAAAAATAAAATTTGATGGAATTTTTCAAGTTGAACTGTTAAGAAAGATAATCAACAGGAAACGATTAATGGTTTTCAGAAGTGCCATCTTGAGAATAACCATCACCCAGAACCTCGTTGAGTATTTGTAATTAGCGGCCACCTGGATCTATCTTGCAGATGTTTGGGGGAGGACATTTTTCTGAAAAAGGATCGAAATGTCGCATTTGTGAAGATCAGCATTTGAGTTTTTTGTGTTGTGTTTTTAACCTTTTTTTTTCGCTTCATACGTGTCATCGTCGTTCGTTAATAGGACCTACCAAGAAACTGAGGGGGTTCTGGCGAGATTTTTCGGCGGATTTGGAATAAATCGGCAAACAGGGGGGTATTTTAGACAAGCTGACCGGGAAAAAGTGATTAGCAGACAGGAATGAAGACAGGCTTCCAATTACACCTTTTGAGGAAGCAGATCTCTACGCAGGTTTTCATTATTGGGACCCATTTTGTGAAAAGTAAAAGTTAATTTTTGGAATTTTACTATATTTTTGTGAAAAATAATATTTTGTAAGAAAGTTAAAATCCAGTTACTCAAATTTGTACCAAAAACTTCTTTAAATCCTCTTTCTAAAGTTTTTGTTTTTCGCGATCTAGTTTCATTTACAAATTACACAATTTAAAACACTTTTTATGAAAAAGAATTTTACAAAGGGGTCTATTTTATTAAAAGGAATTTTATGAAGGGGCACGTTTTATTTAAGTTCATTTTTGTAAAGAGTCCCATTTTATTAAATTTATTTTTGTGAAGAGGCCCATTTTATTAAATTAATTTTTGTGAGGAGGCCAGTTTTATTAAATTTATTTTTGTGAAGGGGCCTATTTTATTGAATAGATTTTTGTGAAGGCCCTGAATAGGCCCCAATTTCTACCTGGATCGACCCCTGGAAAGTTGTTCTGAAGTCTAAATAGGTTATTCCCCAACACATTTTCAAAATCATATGCATATTTTTAAGTGCACGAAATTTACCTATATTCTTATTCAGATATTAAAAAATCAAATACTTTTTGATTTACTTTTTGAGAAAGAATCAAGTACATTTTAATAATGTTGCACCATTTCAAACATAAGGAAATTGATACGTATTTATGAGGTGCAAAGCATTTATTACTCATTTACAGCACCTCACAAACGAATTCCATTACATAATAGTCTACTTAGAAAATCTGTTTACAAAATATTTTAATGATGTTACACTACTTCAAGTACAATGAAAATGATATACATTACTGTGGTTTCATACCATAACCATATACTTACTGTAGAATATGATGTGCGTATCATTTATCGTTCATTTACAGTAGCGATGCACAACCTGTGGCCCGTGGGCCAAAAGTGGCCCGCGATGGTCTTACGTGTGGCCCGCGAACGTCGTCAAATTATAACTGCAAAAAATTGTCAATTGTCATTATGGACAAAGCTTTTTTTTGTCCATAGGTCGCAAGAAAAAAATCGTGAATTTCATCAATTTGTACGGGAAAAATTGAAAAATTCGTCAGTCAGTTAAGAATCTCGAATTCCGTTGATCGGGTCGTGATCAAATCGTGAATTTTGTCGATCAGGCGCCGAAAAATCGCAAATTTCGTTGATCAAGCACGGAAAAATCGCGAATTTGATCGATGGGACGCGGAAAAAATTGCAAATTTGACCTTTCCGGCAAGGAAAAATCGCGAGTTTTGTTGATCGAGATCGGAAAAATACAGAATTTCGTTGGTCCGTCACTGAAAAATCGCGAATTTTGTCGATCAGGCGCGGAAAAACGCAAATTTCATTGATCGGGTACGAAAAAATCGTCAATTTTGTTGATGATGCGCGGAAAAATTGTAAATTTTGTTGATTGGCTGCGTAAAAATCGTGAGTTTCGTCAGTTCCGAGGAAAAATCGCGAATTTCGTTAGTCAGTTAAGAATCACGAATTTCGTTGAACGGGGGCGGAAAAATTGCAAATCTTTTTTATTAGGAGCTGGAAAATCTCAAATTTCGTTGATGGGCTGCGGGAAAATCTCAATTTTTTTTGATGGGCTGCAGAAAAATTGCGTGTTTCATCTGTTTATCCCGAATTTCGCCAATTTGCCGCTGGAAAAATGCAAAATTTTTCAGTCACTTAAGAATCGCCAATTTCGTTGATCGGGCGCGGAAAAATCGCAAATTTCATATATCAGGCGTGCAAAAAACGCAAGTTTCGTTGATCGGGAACGAAAAAAATCGCAAATTTCGTTGGTCGGCCATGAAAATAATCGCGAATTTTGTCGATCAGACGCAGGAAAATCGCAAATTTCGTTGATCATGCACGAAACAGTCGCGAATTTTCTCGATGATGCGCGAAAAATTGAAAATTTCGTTGATCGGCTGCGTACAAATCACGAGTTTCGTCAGTTTATTGCGCGAAAATAGCGCGAATTTTGTCAATTTGCCGCTGGAAAAAATTGCAAATTTCGTTAGGGTCAGTTAAGAATCGCGAATTTCGTTGATCGGACGAGTAAAAATTCGCGAATTTTGTCGATCAGGGGTGGAAAAATCGCAAATTTTATCGCCTGGGCACGGAAAAATCGCAAGTTTTGTCGATCGAGCTCCGAAAAATCGCGAATTATGTCGATCAGGCGCGGTAAAACGCGAATTTTTTCGACCGGCTCCGGGAAAATTGCGAATTTTGTTAATCAGGTACAAAAAAATCGCAAATTTCGTTGATCGGGCGCGGTAAAATCGCAAATTTCGTTGATCGGCTCCTCATCCCCCCTTCGTTCATAAAGTTCACATTTTTTAACACTTTTAAATAAACAAAATTTACTACCCCGAATAAAGTCAAGGAATATTATCAGTCCTTCTAATTAATACTTGTCATATCTCTTGCTATATATACAAACGTAAACTGTTAATATATCCTTGCCAACTAAATTGGATATGTTGACCGGGTTGGGGAACCTAGAGGGGTAAAACTTCCCCCCTCCCCTCTGAAACCATATTTTTTATCTGATTATAGGCCACAGATCACCTCCCAGAAATAGAATTCTCCCTGTGTTACTGATGTGGCCCTCCACAACCCAGAAATTTTTATAAGTGGCCCTTCTCTTAAAAAGGTTGTGCACCCCTAATTTACAGGAACGCACAAAATTTATAGGATAAAACACAGAATACTGTCTATTAGCAATAATTTCTGGAAAGTACGGTTTTAGTTATGATACACATTTTTAAGTTACTAAGTTTTGTGCACTATTATGTAATTGTGAAAGCGGGTGGTGGGGGGGGGATACGGTGTGTCATATACAGGGCTGTACAAATGAATTAAAATTTTTTCAGCCTATTGATAAAAATTAATCCAGCCGAATCTTTGTCAAAAACGAATTAACTCAGATTTTGAGCCGAAAAAGTAAAAAAGCGGCCTTTGTGCAGATCGATCTCACCCATCCAATGCAAAAAAAAAAACAGAATTTAAAAATATTTAAATACAAACGAGATATCTTTATAAATTTCTTCTATAGGATTAGCATTAGCAAACGGATCTTTTCGCTTGACTAAAGTAGCCTCTTCTCGGTTGCATTTCAATATTTTTAAATGATTTTTTTTTTCATTGGATAGCTGAGATCAATCTGTACATAGACTTTTTTTTTCTTTTTCGATTTTGTTTAGAAACATTTTTAATGAGCAGGGGTGTAGTGGAGGGTATACGGAGGTATACGCCGTATACCCTCTGGATTTTTTTAAAGAAGCTCCGTATACCCTCTGTTTCTAAAATAAAGCTATAGCGTATACCCTAGACATGGACGTTCATGACTCTAGCGTATAACCTCCTGTTATAGCGTATACTCTCTGCTTTTTTTACGACTGAAACTCTGTTAATGAGGACATTTTCAATTTCGGAACCATTTTCGAAAGTGAAAACATCCCCATAAAAAATTTGGCAGTCAAAGTCCAAAAAGTAAAAAGCGGCCTTTGTGCAAATCGATCTCAGCTATCCAATGAAAAAAAAAAAAAAGTATTTAAAAATATTGAAATGCTACCGATTTCTTTATAAATGTCTTCCTTAGAATTAGCATTAGCGAACGGGTCTTTTCGCTTGACTAACGTAGCCTCTTCTCGGTTAAGGCATTTCAATATTTTTAAATGATTTTTTTGAATTGGATACTTGAGATCAATCTGTACCAAGGCCGTTTTTTGCTTTTTCGATTTTGTTTACAGATATTTTTATTATTATTTTAATTAATTTATTATTAATTAATAGTAAGGAATTATTTAATTATTATTTTAATTAATTAATTATTAATTAATAAGGAATTATTTTATTAATTGAATTCCTGGTTATTCCAGTCAATCTTTTTTAAAAATGAAGATATATTGGCGTTTACCTCTTCCCCACATCAAATATGCTGCTCTGTTGTACAAAAATATTTTTAACTGTCATAATTATAGTAAAATCCCTACAGGCACAGGTAGATTTCGAAGTTAAGTACTAATTTCGCCAACAATTTTACGGATTAAGGGAAATGTGATTTTTTTCTTATATACACACATATACATTTTGTTTTTCTTTTTGCCGTAATAGTTGATCTTATCAAAAACATGTCAATATAAAAGTTATAGATAATACTAAGAAGATGTATAATAAATTTAAACGGATTTGATATCTTGTGAATTGACGAAGTTATGAATTTTTTTCTTCTTCAACCCACTTTTTTTTTTTTTTTTTTTTTTTTTTTTTTTTTTTTTTTCTGTAATAGTTGGTCCTATCGAAAACATAACCAAATTTTATGTTTGTCTTCATTGTAATGATGAAAATGATATCGAGTTAATCAATTAATTCTATTTATATCTATAAATTGATTTTTCTTTTACTTTAGTCCTTTCTTTCTCTAATTAATAATTTTACATTTTTATAATTTTATGGCTTCATTAAGGAAGTATGGTAGATATTCTTTAGGCTATATTGTGTTTTCGTTCGTACGAAACAAAAATTAAGATTCGGTTAATTTTGAACATTTCTTAAACTTCTGCACTATCAGAACATTAAAAAGTGACGTGGGCTAATTAACCTCGCAATCGGGGCAGGTTGGCCCAGGCGACTTGGTGTCAGTTTGAGCTTCTAAATTAATATTTATAAATAGTATTTTCAAGTTTTACCATTGTGACTTCTTTCTGAAAATACACTGATAGTGGTAACATAAAAAGAAATTTAAAATGTTGAATTTTATTAAAAAATATATATATATATTAGAAGAAAAAGCGGACCAAGAAGACTGGCACAGCATTAACAATTAGTTATTTTACATTTTTTTTTAACTTATTAAAAATATTAATTTCTGTCTCATATGTGATTTTAACATAATCTTATAAATGAGGCGATACATCTTTACTTTTCTGCCAAAAACTGATTTGTTGTGTCTTTCCAACTTACCTGAATATTTAACAAAAGTGTTACAGAGTCGGCGTTCTTATCTTCGCAAAATGCTTCTAGAGACTACTCTTACATTTAGCTTTAAGATGCATAATATTGACACATTTTATAATTCTTAGTAACTTATTAAAAGTGTGTGAAATTTTTCAAATAAAATATCTTGGTTCAATATTTTTAAATTATTATTATTATTATTATTATTTTGCATTAGATAGCTACGATCGATCTGTACGAAGGTCGTTTTTTACATTTTCGACTTTGTTTATTGCAGATATTTTTAGTGAGGACACTTTTATTTTCGGAACCGGTTTCGAAAGTGAATGCATCCCGAAAAAAAAAAATCTGCAGTCAAAATCGAAAAAGTAAAAAACAGCCTTTGTGCAGATCGACCTCAGATATCCAATGCAAAATAAACTCATAAAAAATATTGAAATGCAACCGAAATATCCTTATAAATTTCTTTCATAGGATTAGCATTCGCGAACGGGTGTTTTCGCTCTGGAGCAGCCACATTGCATTTCAATATTTTTAAATGATTTTTTTGCTTTCTTCTAACTTTACAAGAAGAAAGTATTGGATTCGTGATTTTCGACTTCCGATTTTCGACAGATTTACACGTTTTAGGGGTCAAAAAACCAAAAAAAAAACATGTTTTTACAAAATGTTTGTCTGTCTGTCTGTATATGACACAAATTTTGTGGGCGCTCTATCTCATGAAGTAATGCACGAATTTAATACAAATTTATATTCAAGTAGTCCCTGATATAAATTGGTGCTGGTTAGTTTTTGGTGTAAATCGCCCAATCACAATTTCAGCAACGGCTCTATCTCAAGACCTTATGCAAGGATTTTCATAAAACTTCAGATTGAGTTAGCCCTTGAAATGAATTGGTGCTAGTTTACGTTTTGTTGTAAATCGCCCAACAGATGGCGCTGCTATGCTGCATTTTGCAGGATTTACACGATTTCCGCAATAGTTCTATTTCAAGAACTAAATTCATCTAAAAACTCAGATTCAGTTAGTCCTTGATATGAAATGATGCTGATTATGTGTTGGTGTGAATCGCCCAGTAGGTGGCGCTGTTGTGCTGCATTTGTCATGATTTCCGCAATAGCTCTAATGGCCGTTTTTCACCTTTCCGATTTTGTTTACAGATATTTTCAGTGAGGGCACTTTTATTTTCGGAACCGGTTTCGAAAGTGAAAGCATCCTCATAGAAAAAGTCTGCATTCAAAATCGAAAAAGTGAAAAACGGCCTTTGTACAGATCGATATCAACTATCCAATGCAAAAAAAAAAATCATTTAAAAATATTGAAATGCAACCGAGATATCTTTATAAATTTCTTCCAAAAGGATTAGCATTAGCGAAAGGGTCTTTTCGTTTGACTAAAGTAGCCTCTTCTCGGTTGCATTTCAATATTTTAAAATGATTTTTGCTTTGGATACATGAGATCGATCTGTACAAAGGCCGTGAATACGCGCGTAAAGTAACCTCTTCTCGGTTGCATTTCAATATTTTAAATGGTTTTTTTTGTTTGTTTGTTTTTTGTATTGAACAGCTGAGATCAATCTGTACAAAGCCCATTTTTTGCTCTTTCGATTTTGTTTACAAATGTTTTTAGTGAAGACACTTTCATTTTCGGAACCAGTTTCGAAAGTGAAAGCATCCTCATAAAAAAAATTCTGCATTCAAAATCGAAAAAGTGAAAAACGGCCTTTGTACAGATAGATCTCAGCTATCCAATGCAAAAAAAAAAAAAAAAAAAAAAAAAAAAAAAAAATCATTTGAAAATATTGTAATGCAACCAAGATATCTTTATAAATTTCTTCCGTAGGATTAGCATAAGCGAACGGATTTTTTCGCTTGACCAAAGTAGCCTCCCCATAAAAAATTCTGCAATCAAGATCAAAAATGTAAAAAACGGTCTTTGTACAGATTGGTCTCAGTTGTCCAATGCAAAAAACATCATTTAAAAATATTGAAATGCAACCGAGATATCTTTATAAGTTTCTTCTATAGGATTAGCATTAGCGAACGGGTCTTTTCGCTTGACTAAAGTAGCCTCCCTATAAAAAATTCTGCAATCAAGATCGAAAATGTAAAAAACGGTCTTTGTACAGATTCATCTCAGCTATCCTATGCAAAAAAAAAAAAAAAAAAAAAAAAAAAAAAAAATCACTTAAAAATATTGAAATGCAATCGAGATATCTTTATAAGTTTCTTCTATAGCAGGCATGTCAAACTCATTTACCATCGAGGGCCAAATTAAGCATTGAACATAAGTCCGCGGGCCACATTATACATAAATAAATAAGTATATGTACATATGTACCATTACGAAATTAATTCATACTAAATACAGCCAGGTGCAAGTATATGTAAAATCATGTAATATTGAAAAGAATACTCATTTATCTTATCTTTTCGGAAAACAAAACAAACACTTGGCGATGTTTTGTGCAAACTAAATTTACACAATATATGAAAATGGTTCAATTTTATTTAGTTTCTTGATCTTGACATTTCTGCAATATTATTGTTTTGCAAAGTTGAAATAGGAAATATTCATACAATGGGGTACTACCGGACGCTGCTAAAATTCACTTAATTGCAAATAATACTTTTGGGAATCGATCGAACTGTAAAATAAGTACAAAAATTTGGCTCCATATCCATTTGCTTTTATTCTGATATGGAATCATAATAAATTTCGATTAATTGCAACAATAAACTCTAATCAACAGTATCAATATCAATCATTAGTGGAGAAGTAAATACATTAAATTGAATTTCACATTTTTATCTGTTGCAATTGAGAAATTTTCATTTTCATTAGATTTTAATTTATATATTTTTAATTTGATTTGTATATGCTGAAAATTTAATCTTCGGTGTTTTTCTTAATGCCTTACTACATACAAAGGGAAATATTTTTTCTTTTTTAAAGATTGTTTTGCCAAATTAATAAATTCTATTTGAAAGCGTTAGAATTATCAAATATCATGGTAAAATTATAGATTTACAATGAAGTTTAGTTTTCAAAACTCGTACGTTGTCCATTAGTATTTTTACAATAGTCCACATTAATAGTTTGTTAACTTTAAAATAATGATAGCGTCATGTAATAATTTAAAGTTAAATTTTAAAACTTCACACTTGAAAACTCTCAGATGTTTGTGTACTGAGGTGTACCTTGAAATCCCATACCTCGAAGATGCGTATTAGAATTACGATGTACGTAGGAATAAAACTGACAATTTTAGTTATATTTTTAACTACATATCAGGCGTGTACAAATTTAGACTATAATCAATGAATATGATATGAAATGATATGAAAATGTATTAAACAATTCCTGGCATTTTCTTTTAATTTTTGTAAGGGATTTTAACCCTTAATGAACAAATGCCGCCATATTCGCGACAACCATATTTTTATTGTCCAAATGTGCAATTCCAAATGATTGTTTTCACGCCACTTTTTCTGACAAACTTTTTTTGCATCATTTAATTGCCAAAATTTTGTTATTAGATACGACGAAATTTTCCATTTAAGGATGTTGGCGTCCAATTGGAAACAGCGCATTTCGACAATAAAATTTGGTTGTCTCGAATATTATGGCATGTTCGCAAAGGATTTTAAAACACATTTCAGATTCTATTATTTGCAATATCAGCTAACTTTTTAAACGACAAACTGCATTTAGTAAAAACTTTCATGTTAATCAAAATATACTGTAGTTGTACCGAGGAATAACTTAACCCCTTGGGGACGAGCGGCACGTATACGTGCCGCGTGAAGCGCTCAGAATCATTGTTTTTCCTCACCAGTAAAATTTTACTGTAAAATTTGCCTTATTTAATCAGCGCATTTTCTCGATTCAAGAAGACGCAAATTTCTGTTTTTAAAAAACGGTGACAAAAGATTAAAAGTTTCGTAAAAGGATCCCGTCCCGAAGGGGTTAAGGATCCCCTCACATACTATTAAATCACGTCAGACCTGCGGATAAAACAATATGTGATCAGATGAATCGTAACCTGTATACATTGTACACATATATTTTCATGCATTGTAATCTAATAGTCATCAACTATTGAAACTATACATTTCATATGATTCCTTAAATTCCCGTTTATATCAACTTTTCAAATGTTGGTACTTAAGCTTATAGAATTTTTAAATATCTGATCGAGACAAAAATTTCCCTGTTTTATTAAAGCATTCGTGAAAAAATTCTACTTCTTTGTAAATAGTTCTGACTTGTTTGAATATGAGTGCAATAAAACAAATTTGTCTATGATCATGTTAATGCAATTGTGTGCCTTCAAAATATATTTTGTGCATTCCCGTTCGAACAGTTGAATCAAACAGAAGTAAAAAGCCAAAAGGCTTCGCGGGCCACTGTCTACTAGGCGGCGGGCCAGTCGTGGCCCGCGGGCCGCGTGTTTGACATGCCTGTTCTATAGGATTAGCATTAGCGAACGGGTCTTTTCGCTTGACTAAAGTAGCCTCCCTATAAAAAATTCTGCAATCAAGATCGAAAATGTAAAAAACGGTCTTTGTACAGATTTATCTCAGCTATCATATGCAAAAAAAAAAAAAAAAAAAAAAAAAAAAAATCACTTAAAAATATTGAAATGCAATCGAGATATCTTTATTAGTTTCTTCTATAGGATTAGCATTAGCGAACGGGTCTTTTCGCTTGACTAAAGTAGCCTCCCTATAAAATTTCTGCAATCAAGATCGAAAATGAAAAAAACGGTCTTAGTACACATTCATCTCAGCTATCCAATGCAAAAAAAAAAAATAATTTAAAAATATTGAAATGCAACCGAGATATCTTTATAAGTTTCTTCTATAGGATTAGCATTATAGCGAACAGGTCATTTCGCTTGACTAAAGTAGCCTCCCTATAAAAAATTCTACAATAAAGATCGAAAATGTAAAAAACGGCCTTTGTACAGATTGATCTCAGCTATCCAATGCAATAAAAATCATTTAAAAATATCGAAATGCAACCAAGATATCTTTATAATTTCAACCATAAGATTAGCATTAGCGAGAGGGTATATTCGCGCGACTGAAATAGCCTCTTAGCATCACTCACTGCTGATTTAAATTGAAACAAAATATGCTTAATTATTAAATCAAAATGTTTAGAATAACCTTAAAAATTATTCGATTGCTTCTCAGAAGGGGAAATAACAAACAAACAAACATATACACTAAGGACAAATATATCATCTGCGTATGCGGATTTCGCCGCAAGGGAATGTATTTGCTAAACGATTGAAAATAAGCCGAAATTTTCGGTAAAACAGCGAAAAGAAATCTTTCTTTAAAGTTTGAGAAACACATTTCTAAGTTTTAATTTAGTGTAATCCAATTTAATAATGAATTGTACAATAGTTATCTTTTAGTTTGCTGTATAGCACAAATGTTTAATTTTTAACAAAGAAACATTTAAACTAATTCAGCAAGAATTACCTAATAAATATAGAAAAAAAATGTATTATAGAAAATTTAAATACAGATGCATTTATTCTCCGCATATATCTATTAATTTTTAAAGACACTAGTAACCATTGTTATTTTCTTTCTCTCCCCCCCCCCCCCCCCCTCTCTGTCGAGTGCGGATGACAAAATGATAATTCTAGTATCTTTTGAGAATAAGCGACTTCTTCATTTTGATGTTGTACGCAATTAAAAAATCTTTCAAAAATTAAAGCTTCAAAAGTAAGAAAGAAATATAATAACAATGATAAATTTGTTTTAATTCCAAATCAATAATGCTTTTTAAAAATCTTTATGATTAGAACAGCCTAGTAAAACAAATTGTCTGAAATCAGCATCTGTTTACGGAATTTATTTAAACTTTTCTCTTTGCTTCGGAAAAGAAATTTGTAGTTTACTATCCTAAAAGTTGCTTACAGCATATAGCCAAAGGCGGACCCCCCGTTGAGGTAATCGGTGTCGTTTGGCTTTGGCGATCCCCCCTCTTTTTGTAAGAAGGCGTTTCTTGGCTAAGGCGGAGATCTTAGTCTTTCTGACTGTTAAAAATGAAAGTGTCTCAACTTTTTATAAATGCAGCATAGATTTGATTTTTTTTAAAATCAAAATAAAAAGCATTTTCAGAAAGCTAAATGATTAAACTATGCATGCCGCTTTACCAAATTTTAAAATGTCCAACAGATTTTTCGCGATAAGGTACTAAAGACAATTTTTACAAAACCTAAAATAACGCATCTAGAACGCCTTAAAAATTAAAAAAATAAATAAAATTTTAAAGTGGCGTGCATAGTTTAAGAGTACAGCTTTTGAAAGCTACAAAAAATACCAAATTAGAGCAAAATGCAAAAAAATGTCAGTTATAAATTTCTCCCATTGAAATAACATTAGCCGCTCTATCTCCGACCGTTAGTGAAGTAGGGCCTTAAACACATCAAATCATTCAAAATAATACATTTATTTTGAAAAATTAATCTCTGTACTTCAGATAAGTTCATCAGATACATTTGGATGGATTTATACTTTTAGCAAACGATTTTCAATTTTCTTTTTTGATTTAATGAATTTATATATTTATTTTTTTCTTTTAATACTTTCTAAGTTGCAAAAAGAAAATAATAGTCATATGTATACAGTTATAATAATTCATTTTATTGTATGAATAACTGTTGGAATGTATCTAAATTAGACGAGTTTGGCCTTATTGTATAGATGAAAAAATTTTTTCACCTTTTTTACCATTTCCCACTTTCATGCCTAATGGATCGCGTGGTACATAAATCATTCCTCTTCCTGTTTTTTAATGCAATATGACACTGCTATTTAACAATAAATGGTTAATTTTGCAATAATTTATGTTTTATTAACCATTCATTCAAAATTCATGAATCTTTGTATTTTTATGTTTTTTAGATGCTAAATTTAAATATTCGATAAAATAATGATATCGTTATTAAGATAAATATTTATATGTAGATATACTGTTCAGGCCAGGGCCGGCCCAAGATCATTTTGGCGCCCGTGCGAGCATTCGCTTGTGCGCCCCCCCCCCTCATCCCTATTAAAAATATTTGGCTTTTTGGTTTTTCTTCGCATTTTTTAAATATTCTTAAAAAAAATAGTGCATAAACTTATGTGCATGTTGTTCTAAATTATTTAAAATATTATTTTAAAAGAATAAAAAATAGATAAAAGCGTCTATATTCAATCCTGTCTTTGAGATTTTAATTTTATATTAAATATCAACCAAATATGTAACATTATTATTAAAATCTGAAGCAATGTCATGGTATAGGACAAAAATAACAATAATGAATTTATTGAAATAAGAAACTTTATTAGAATAGTTATGTTTATTATTTGAAATACTTCTACAGCCAACCGAAATTGTACTAAATTACTAATTATGTAAGATGAAACCTACCACCCTGTCTTGTTATTTAGTTTACAGGACGCATAAATGAAATTTATATTTGGCGAGTTGTGAGTTTTAAAATCTTAAAAAAATCGATTGTTTTTCATACTTAAAACAACAACAACAAAAAATTATATAATTCTAGATCAAGAAAAACAAGCCGCACAAAAATATTCAAATCGCAAACGAATCAATTTAAAATTAAAAACAAGAAGAAAAATCATGCGTTAAGCATAGATTATGAAACACTTTCCAACACTTCCTGAATGCTTTAACAAAACTTCGTTATTTAGGAAAATAAGGTAAATAAGATAACAAAGTAAACAGTTAAGAAAACGCATAAAACATTTAAAAACTGATTTCAGCAGTTTCCGGCCATTGCCAAATATGTATTCCGATTCTTTTAAACAGCCCTGCATTTGATCTGTAGGTTGTTATATATACTATATAACAGGAAGATCTAGTTTGGCAAGAAAACGCGTAACTGGTTGAAATTTCTCTTTCAGCAAGTTATACTAATAAATGGAAACATGCTTGAATGCATTTGTATAGCTCTGCATTTTACCTAGTACCTTTATGACATGCCACTATTTAGCTACATTTTAATTCAAACTAACATACTCTTAAAACTAATTGATACAGTAAAACCTGTAAAGTTGACCACCCTTGTAAGTTGATCACCTGTCTATGTTGACCTCTGTTGTCAGGAACCAAATTTATCCTATACAAAACTATAAGACAAACCCTTTGTAAATTGACCATCTGTCTATCTTGTATCTTGACCACCGAAATTATTCAAATTTGGCTAGAACTATTATAAAATGCCCATCAAAACCCTTTATAACTTGACCATCCAAATAGCTAACAAATCATGAATTGAAAAAAAGAATAACTATCCACGAAATTTTTCTATTTTTTTTCCTTTATTTTTAACTAGAATTTTTAAAAAGGTGAAATAGTGATTAACCTGGGAAATGCTTTAAGTAGTGATAGGTGTAAGTAAATAATTCAAGACCTATCTATTCTTACATTGTTGCTCTTATGGATTTGTCTTTTCAACCTCTCCCCCCTCCATTCTTTGATTCTAGACTTCTTTCTCCTATTTCCCATTCTCTTATAATTCCTTCCCTTCTTTCAATAACCCCAGGTGCTAGTTGGTAGGCAGAAATATTCCACCAATTGCAATAGTTTGTGGCAATTGTTACACAGTTAAGAAAATTATTTGTGATAATTGATGAATTACTCTAGAACTGTGTTGTAATACAGAACACTGGGCTTATGCAAAGTCCAAAATCAGCTTCAAACTACAATATTTTTTTTTTTTTTTGACAAATAGGTAATGTAATTGACAAACTTAATTTTTAAATTTTAGAATGTGTATGTGTCTTAACATATGAAAAAAACAAGTGCTTTTCTTAAATATTTTTTTTATATAAATTATGTGTAATAACTAGTATAGTTTGAAGAATCACTAATTGGCTGTATATTAACTATTTTTTTTTCTAAATTAGTAGTAACACTAATTGATTTTAAAATTGATACACGCAACTATTAATTCATTCTTGTAACGTTAATCTTTTCTTTTATAAGGTGTTAGAAATATGCATAGTAATACAATATTATTTTAAAGCCCTGTCAATAAATAAAATATTTTGGGGAAAAAATGATATGGTATGAATATTACGCAAAAAAAAAAAAAAAAAAAAAAAAAAAAATAAATTTATCATCTTTCTTTATAAGTTGACCACCTCTCTAAGTTGACCACTGAAGTGTGGTACCGCAAGTGGTCAACTTACACAGGTTTTACTGTATCACATTTCCAGAAATTATCATCCACAGACGGCCATCTATCCAATTCTGTGTGTGGCCTTCTTTATCATTTTATCTATATTCTACAAACATTTCTTAGTAAACTAAATGCAATTCAGCGTAAAAATGCATAACTCATTTAAAAAACCACATTTAAGCAATTTGCGCTCATACCTAGTATCCCTTACGAATTCCTTTGTGTTGCCCTGTATATGAATTATAGCATTTATTTCACATAATATAATATGCATAAATATAGTGAAACATAAAAGCGCATATCACAGTTAAAACTGCATTTCATTTCCAGCAATCATCGGTAATGTACAGTACTTTGGATACAATACAGTATCTGAACTCTTTGTGTGTCCCTGTAAATGCTATGCACTTCGTATTATACATGAAATAACTTATAGTAAAACTCAGCGATATATATCAATTCCATTATATATGAAATAATTTAAAATAATTAAAACACGCAGCAAACAACCTCCCTACCCCATATCATTATGTAACATAATTATTTTGTGTGGCCCTGTAAATGAATAATAACTATTCTTAGCACCGTATATTATACAGAATGCATATTTTAGTGCACTTCATAAATGCATATCAATTTTATTATGTTTGAAAGCGTATAACATCATTAAAAATCATTTGAAACATTTTTTTCCCGTTGGTCGTAATATAACGGAATACTTTTGACTGTCTCTGTAAATGAACTAAACATGCTGAAATAGGGATTGTGTTATGGTAAACGTCAATAACATCAAAAAATTTCCTGGCAATCCGAGTATATTTACGAGAGTTAGAGCGCGGACAGACAAACCGAAGTCATAAACACTTCTCAACTTTGTTGGAAAGTGTTAATGAGTACTTTAAGACAGACTCCAATTAATAATTGAGGGTGCACTTTCCACAAAACTATGTTTTTTTTCCTACTTGTATACATTGTAAATAACAAAAATAATAATGATAGCTTCATTGGCAATTAGATCATTTCTGTTGCATAGGTGTATATAAAGTGATTATTACCTGCATTCTCAACTACGTTTTTGTCAATTAATGGAGGAAATTTAATTTTGGGGGGCTAGAATGTGCTTTTTATAGTTTATCACATGAAGATAACTTGTTCTAATTGCGACAAAAAAATGTTACGTCTTTTAAGCAGTAGAAAAATTAAGTAGAAAATTTACTATAATCCTCTTATGCATATCTGTGGAAAACAAATTATCTATCTTTCAAAACATTTTTTTTACAATGTGCACAAGTAGTAAAAACCTATGCAAAGTTGAAATTCAGTTTGAATCTGTGTATACATTATTAATTTCAAATTGACCCACATCTAATCTGAATATTTTTTTCAGTCTCTTTTTATTGATTCAAAAATTTTATTAAAAATAAGAAAATCAATTTTTTTAGATTTAAAATTGATCGTGATCTGATCACTACTCTTATATGGTGAATTCTGAAAAGGACTCGCTTATCATAATAAAAACTTTCTTTAAAATTAGTAAACTCAATTAACTCTGGGAAAAATTCTATTAAAAATAAAATCTTGCCTTTTAAATAAATAAGAATGAACACGGACTCTGAAATGCTGTTTATAGCATATGTTCATGGTTAAGTG
Organism: Maratus speciosus; assembly: GCA_963932465.1. Classification (NCBI taxonomy): domain Eukaryota; kingdom Metazoa; phylum Arthropoda; class Arachnida; order Araneae; family Salticidae; genus Maratus; species Maratus speciosus. The sequence continues at coordinate 279,104,094 of OZ010787.1, read as the reverse complement.
GCTGCGAAACCCTTAGTGTTTCGTTCTCAAACATGATTTGTATTGTAACCATTTTAATCGACTTCGGAGTTATATAAAGTTAAATGATTCTCACCCGGGACCAGAGGCAAACCTCAAACCTGTGGTGGGTGTGCAATGCGCTAACCACTAAGCTACCGGCCATCAATAAAGTATGCGCTTAACACAGGAACGTAGACAGTGGATACTGAATATTTTTTTATATCTCAGCAATAATATAATTTCGTTTTCTTTCAAACTGATTTTTAGAGGATTGTAAAATACTTTAAAGAAACTTATACTACATTCTCGTTTTATTCAAGTTTCTACCATTTTTCTTTTTCAATTTGTTAATAAATAAATTTTTCACTTTGAGCCTAACTTCTCCCTACCCCGAATTTCGATATAAAATGACGAGACCGTCTCATCTCAATCTCTAATATATGATATAAAAAAACTGGTGGAACCAGAGAGAAAAGTAAAGCTCGATCTAAAAAAGTTACAGTAAAAAATTGTCAAATAGTTTCAGTTTAAAAAAGTAAGTAGTGCGTAGAAAAATAATGGAATCAGATTATCTGTAAAGCTCATGAAATTACCCAAAATTTTGTTGATAGCTGAAAATGTGGACTGAGCTTTACTGGTGCCTTAAAATCAATCAGGGAAGTAAAGGCATTTTTAACTCATTCTGAATTCCAATCATTCATAACCAGTTTAAAAATTTGTGTTCATAAGAATAGGTTAGAGGTTGATTTGGAAATGAGCAAGAACATGAGAGGTATCGAGAACAGGAGAGATCGTTCAGTACGAAGTATGGACCAAATTTCATTCCAGGGATAAGCCTGGAAGATCAAAGTCCAAAATAAGCCCAAAACCCTATGCATGTATGATTCAACCATATGCTAACTACTTGTCTGGCTTAAGTCCATTGACATAAGGCTCCCTTTTCACAATAATTACATGAAATAAAAATTATTACGCTACATGTGTTACGTCAGAAATGTTGATAACAACAATTCCTCAACAACTTGACTATATTAATGTTATACTTAAAATATTACTGCATGGTTTACATTCTTTCAGCTTTGTGGAGTTTAGCTTGACTTGATGCAATCATGTCCACAATTCTGGGCCTGACAGAAATTTTTTTGCACATAACTACACATTCTGTTTACTATACCCCAGTACTCATTTTGAGTGGATAATATGATTTTGAATATAAGGCACCAGTAAAGCTCAGTCCACATTTTCAGCTATCAACAAAAATTTGGGTAATTTCATGAGCTTTACAGATAATCTGATTCCATTATTTTTCTACGCACTACTTACTTTTTTAAACTGAAACTATTTGACAATTTTTTACTGTAACTTTTTTAGATCGAGCTTTACTTTTCTCTCTGGTTCCACCAGTTTTTCATATCATTTCACATCTTTTTCAGATCCTTTCAGGAACTTAATCAACCAAGTTCAACTAACCAAACAACCGCCCCAATTAACCAACCAATGATCCCAATTTACCGGCCCAACCAATTGTCCCAATCAAAAACTAACAGAAACATTGGTTCACCAGTGTATTTCAAGAGCTCTGATGATTTGCTAACCCCCATATTGGGATATTGGCCTATACTTTACTCAGGACTGACCGCCAGACTAGTATTTAGACTAAGTTTTATACATAGTGTGATCTCTTGAATTTTTCTGCTATGTAACTACGCTCCTCTGGTTTAAGGGACTAAGCAGTATCCTACGCCAACCCCTCAAACACACAAAAAGATAGGGTAAGAAACAGTCATAAGAAATGAATTAAAACTGCGAAAAAACTATAAAAAGGGAAAATTTCTGTCTTTGGAACTTAATGGGAATTTAAAATTAAAAAGAGGCTGAAAACGACTGAATGCAGAAAAATGATCAAAAGTGATTGAAAATATTATACAATACACCTGTAAATAATATCAGAAATATTACTAATATTGAATATTTATAATAATATTTCGGAGGTCAAACTAAAATACCACAATAATGACTAACATATTTACATTTAACTGTAACCATTGATCAAAAAATCAGGAAAATTGGAAAGTAGGTGTCCTTTGCAAAGTTTGCATTAATTAAGGAGACAAATTACGTAAACGAGTCTATTGACAATTGGCGTATTTGGTACGGATAAATTACATATTTGAGCCTACAGACAATTGGCGCATGTTACCGGGCGTCGTTTAGGGCATAATTAACTGAACCGTAAGCGCAGGCACCCATTTTTGTAACGTTAACACACGCGTGGGGTAAATCTCACCCCATTTTGTCTCTCATTATATTTTTGGCTAAATGCGTTTAAAAAAGTCTACTACTCTATATTGTAAAATGCATCAGTACTACTTCTGTTTAGGGAAAAATCAAGCGTTTCATATTTATTTTCAGATTTTATAACAGTTTCTGTAAAAATGGCGGTTTTTTTTTCTTAGAAAATATGCAACGATTTGTTTTACCTCTTAAAACATGAATTATTTTATAAAATTTACAGTAATTACATTTAATACACTTTCATCAACATATGCAGGTAGCTTTTATTTCACTCTTTCAGTAAAATTATTTTAGTATGTGTTATCCCGTAACGAATGAACATATAGAAATGCAACGTTTGTACACGCGCGGGATTATTTAATCCCAAAAGCCATATTTCTACTTTTCTAGCCAACAAACTAAAGACATTCCTTCATACAACCTTCCTCAGCATTGGCCTTGAAAGGTACAAGGAAGGTCAGAAGTGTTTCATGACGTAATTTTGATGTTTTTTCACCTGCATAACCCCTTCTCCCGCAGGTAAACGCAACGTCTCTCGCCAGCCAGACCGCCCGCATTCATACTACACCATAAAACGGAAGAGCATATAGGAAAATGAGCTTTGCAAAAATGACGAATTTTTGAAGTTTTTTCACTTGTATAACCCCTTCTCCCGCAGGTAAACATAACGTCTGCCGCCAGCCAGACCGTTCGAATACATACTACACCATAAAACGGAAGAGCATATAGAAAAATGAGCCTTGCTAAAATCAAGTGACGAAAACGTTGCTAGCTCTTAGACCAAGGATTGCGAACCTTTCCACGCCCATGTGCCAAAATTTCCCAAAAATACACTTTACGTCATCATGACGTTCCAACAGTAAAAAAATTTAATGGATCAAATAATAATGAATCAAAACTACTTAAAATTTTGTTTTAGCATTAAAAAAATACAGGTAATATTTAATGTTATACTGTAGAAATTTATTTAAAAAATATTATTTCTGTTGTCTCATCTTAAATGCCGAATAATTTATATCCGCTTCGTCCTTAGTTATTTTCGATAGAATGAAAGTTTAATTGCACTCACTTGACAAAACGTTTTTAGTTGATTTTTTTTTTTTTTTTTTTTTTTTTTTTTAACGAAAAGAATGTTTTGCAGAAAAAATTGTCAAAATAGCAAGCTCCAGAAACTACAGCTTTTAATGTCTGGAATTTAATTCCAAGTTGTTATAATTTTACAATCAGCATTTTTGCTTATTACACTTTTAATTTTTGTTTAGCGATAATCTTCTAATTCTCAAAATTTTCTGAGCCAATAATGAGCTAGATTCGGATAAATTAAGTTATATTTCAATTTCTTCAATCTGTGTGACAATCACAACCAACCGAGCTAATCGGATTCAAGTAACACAGACAACATCTATATTAATTAATGCATTTTGCGAAATTCTACTATATTTTGATGTAAAACTTAAATCAATGCCGCGACAAAAATAATCTGCAGCGTGCCACTTATGGCACGCGTGCTATAGGTTCGCCGTCCCTGTCTTAGATTATTACATTCGGTCCAACAATATTAATTTTTTTTAACTCGCGAAAGTGGATTTCCTTTGGCGTTATAATGACATAATTATATTAAAGTATTTCAGCTTTTAAAATTAAAATGCATGTTTTCTTTGGCGCGTGCAATAGGAGTATACAATTTCCTTGACAATACGCAGGAAAATGCAATAAATACAACCAAATGAACTAGCATTTACCGAAAATTTCTTTCGTATGACTTAAAAATAAATCTTTCGTTTTATGGATGATAATAATAAGGATTAATTTCAGAAAATCAGGAGTCTCTTTTCAGAATAAAACATCATTACAAAGTTATGTCAGTTAAACAGAAATTGACGTCATACCTAGCAAACGATTTTTTTTATTATTATCTTTTCCTAAATTGTTTTTTTTTTAATTAAAACTCCTGTATTGAAATAGATTCTTAAACATTAAAAATATTCAAATGAAGATACTGCGTCATTTTAACATGTGTTTAGTTAAAGTTTTTAAATATACATAGGAAAAATTTTCGCTTTCTGATTAGAATGACGTCGATTTGAAAAATGCAAAAATATAGCGAGAAATTCTGATTTTTATTTAAAACAAAATACGCGTGTTATCACCTTTTTAAATTATTGTGCCGCCTTTTTAGGATGTGGCAACAGTAAAGAAAGATTGGAGGAGATATTTCTACATTATTAAATTATGGAACGCTATGTAAAGTTTAAATGGTTGCCATTCCCTTAATATTGGATATTTTTTGACCCGACCTTCGAAAGGCACATCGCTAAATTAAGACCTTTCCAAAAAGCCATTATTCATCACTGAATGTTTTCTGGTTTGGATTGTAATTGAGTTGTTGCCTTTTCATCATGTTTCAAAACGTAAAAGATGCGGCTGAGCTCTACTATACAGCACGATCGTGCTGTATGATATATTTATGTATGTGTGTGTGTCTTTTGTTTTAATTCACCTGTTCACTACCGCATTTATTTATTGTTAAAATTTTTACTTAATACTAATATCTTATGAGAAACAGTTTATATTATCGACCATGATCATAAAGCACATTAATTTCTTTTTTTTTTAATGAAGGATGATATTAGTAAATTTTTCAACTTTTTCACAATGCACTTTTTTGGCCTCTCTCGCCTTGCCTCCCATATTGGCTCCGTGTCTGTGGTTAATTAGATAAACGCTACCCCACTAGTGAAAATTTAATCAAACTATTAGACATTTACTTCTGAAAATTCAAAAAATTTCGAAAGCTACTGTTGATGCATGTGACGTATTTCTTCGCTCATCTTTTTACCCGACTGCCAAAAAGGGTTATGTGTTTCACGCGTATCTGTGTATGTGGATTCCTTTATACCCTCGAAACATCCCAACGGCTGGATGGATTTTAATGAATGAAGTCGCTATCCATTCGTCTTAACAGTCCAATGGTTATAGGCTATATTTTGTTTTTATAAATTCAAAATGGCTGTAGATACGAAATTTTTTTACTCACCCTATTGAGTGGCATATCATTGGATAGGCATTTCAAAATGAAGCCGATGTTTCATTGACTATTTTACAGTCAGAAGCTCCGTTTAAATATTACACAACCTGAAAGTTGTGTAGGTAGGATCTCTAGCTTTACTGCAACTCTAATCATCATAGACATCTATACGCGTCATCAATACAAGTCAATAAAAAAATAGGTAAGTAATATAAAAAAATAGTGTAACATTGATGAGAAATAATTAATTAGTTCGCTTTTTACGCAGTTGGGTTTTTTGATTTTTTAAATTTAATTTTTACTTGTTAGAATGATTTGTTTGGAATATAAAATGTATGAACAAAGATTCAAAAAGGTTTAAAAGATTTAACTTTTAAAATTAATGCATACCAAACGCACTAATTAAAGTAATTTCTTCGTTTTAACTATTTAATTTCGGTACCAACAAAATATAAAATAGTACTGTCTCGTATATGTATTTGCCATTGCCTCCCCTCCATTTAATCATTTTGCGCCTTCTTTCAGGTACGTAACCATGTAAAGTACAAAGTGGGTTTGAGCCATCTCTAGAAACATTTAAAGAAACTTTTTCTTTCTTCATTATTTGGATATAAAAAATATTTTACTAAAGAATGCATTCACACACACACAAAAATAAAAAGGTCTACAGCTATTATTAACCATCAAAATATATGAGATAATTTCAAATTGAAGCCTCCTTAAATATGGCGCCCTCCCCCCCCCCCCCTCATTTAATCCTGTTGAGCCTCATTTCAGGTATCTAACTATGTAAAGTACAAAATGTGTTTGAGCCATCTCTAGAAACATTTAGAGAAACTTTTTCTTTTTTCATTATTTGGATATAATAAAATATTTTACAAATTAATTTATTCGCACACACACACACACAAGTAAAAAAAGGTCTACAATTCTTATTAGCCGTCAAAATATGTGAGATAATTTCGAGTTAAATCATCCCTAAATATGGCGCCTGCCCCCCGCCCCCATTTAATCTTGTTGAGCCTCATTTCAGGTATGTAACCATGTAAAGTATAAAATAGGTATTTAGAGAAACTTTTTCTTTCTTTAATTATTTGTATATAATAAAATATTTTACGAAAGAATGTATTCAGACATACGCACACAAGAAAAAAGAGGTCTACAATTCCTTTTTATCATCAAAATATGCAAGATAAATCGATTTAGAGCCTCTCTAAATTTGGTGCCCCTCAGCTGGGGCGAAATTAATTAGTCCAAAATAATTGACACTCATAAGGAAGCGGCAGAGTCATTGCGACAGAGTTGAATAGGGGGTGGTCCTTTCCCATTTTCAAGGAAAGTAATTTGAGTCTTTAGCTTAAAGGGATTTCTACGCGTTTTAAGTTCCTCTGATAAGTTACGCTGAAATTCTTTGTTTGCATTTTGCTCAAATAAAGAATACAGAAGTCCCTGTGTGTGAAAATTTAGTGCCTTTAAACACAAAGAAGGCCCTCTGCTCAACAGATCCGTAGACCCACCAGATGATTCCAGCCTGGTTATAGAGTATTTAAAAAAAGAAAAAAAAACATAGAATCTAAAATTATCTATCGCTGCTCTCTTCCCCTTCCGCCGGTTGGCGCCCCCTGAGACTAGGCGCACCGTGCAGTCGCACACTTCGCACACCCCTTGGGCCGGCCCTGGTTCAGGCTACCTAAAACACCCACACTTGTAAAAAACCTTTTGCAGAACTAAAATGCTTGCTTCCTTTTCGTTTTTGCGGGCCTATATCCCTAGTGTAGATAATCGGCCGTCACAAAATCAACCAACCAACCAACCAACCAACCTTTTCGTTTTTGCATAATTTAGAACCAAACATAAAGACTACATATTTTGTTTTCATACTGCACAAAACGTCGATTCGCATCCACCAGACAGTGATGTACAGTGATGAAACAGTGATTTTTGAATGAAACACATGGTACAACAGAATGAACTTGGAGCTATTGAGTGCTTCAGTTAAGACAAAGCTTTCACTGATTTTGGTTTCCTTTTTAAAATATGGACAATCTATTCAGAATGTAACTTCAATAAAATACAAAATTATCTCTTTGCGTGCTTCTTCTGTGACTTTTGAACCAAATTAAGGTTAAATCCGCGACTAATCAATATCTGATACGAAAGCAAATTGTGAAAGATTCAACATAAACTCAAATTATGCTTCCAGTTATCTATACTTCTATTCTATACTCATATTATAAAGAGGTAAAAATTGTTGATTTGTAGGAGGTAAGCTCTGGAACTACCGAACCGATTCCAAAAGTAATGGTATCAAAATGATGGTGTTAGTCCAACTTAAAACATAGGCTATATCTTGTGACAGTGCCACTAGCCAAAAGGGGGTGCAAGAGCAAAAAACGTTCTAAAAATGCGATTTTTGTGTTACTGAAGGGCATAGAAACATGAAATTTGGAATGGTAGTTATTTACAAGATACTAATGATCTCTAAGGACATTTCTTAAAAAAATCTAAATTAAAAAGGTGTGAAAATGCGCGAAAAGCGTTCTAAAAAACGTTCTAAAAGGCGGTTTTTACGCAATTTCAGAAAGTACCAAACCGATTTCAAAAATAATGGTGTCAAAATGATGGTAACAATCCTTGCTCTAACATAGGCTACATTTTATGTCGGTGCCAGTACCCTTAAAGGGGATGCAGGAGCAAAAAAAAACGTTCGAAATTGTAATTTGTGTGTTACTGAAGGGTCCAGATACATGGAGTTTGGCATGGTAGTTGCTCATTAGATATAAATGATCTCTAAAAACATTTCTTAAAAAATTCGAAATTTAAAAGGGGTGAAGATGCGCAAAAAGCGTTCTAAATGGCAATTTTTACGCAATCTCAAAAAGTACCAAACCGATTTAAAAAATAATGGTTTCGAAATGATGGTGACAACCCTTGATTCAATAGTGGATACATTTTATGTCGGTGCCACTACCCATAAAGGGGGTGCAAAGCAAAAAAACGCTCGAAATTGCGATTTTTGTGTTACTGAAGGGACCAGATACATGGAATTTGGAATGGTAGTTACGTATAAGATGTAAATGATCTCTAAGAACATTTCTTTAAAAATTCGAAATTTGAAAAGGGTGAAAATGCGCGAAAAGACTTCTAAAAAACGTTCTAAATGGCATTTTCTACGCAATCTCAGGAAGTACCCAACCTATTTCAAAAGTAATGGTTGGAAATTGATGATGACAGCCCTTACTCCAACATAGGTTATATTTCATGTCGGTGTCACTACCACCTAGGGGTTGCAGAAGCAAAAAACGTTCTAAATTGCGATTTTTGTGTTACTGAGGGCCTAGAATCCTGAAATTAGGCAGGGCAGTTACTTATAAGATGCAAATGATCTCTAAGAACATTTCCTAAAAAATCGAAATTTAAAAGGGGTGAAACTGAGCGAAAAGCGTTCTAAAAAACTTTCTAAATTGCTATTTCTACACAATCTCAGGAAGTACCGAACCGATTTAAAAAATAATGGTGTGAAAACGATGGTGACAGCCCTCGCTCCAATACAGGCTGTATTTCATGCCGGTGCCACTGCCCCAAAGGGGGTGAAGGAGCAAAAAACGATCTAAATTGCGTTTTTTCTAATACTGCAGGGACTAGCAACTTGAAACTAGGCATGATAGTTACTTATAAGATATAAATGATCTCTAAGAACATTTCCTAAATAATTCGAAATTTAAAAGGGGTGAAAATGGACGAAAACCGTTCTAAATTGCGATTTCTACGCAATCTCAGAAAGTACCCAACCGATTTCAAAAATATTGGTTGGGAATTGATGATAACAGCCCTTGCTCCAATATAGGATCTATTTTATGTCGGCGTCACAACCACCTTGCGGTTGCATTTAAAAAAAAAGTTCTAAATTGTGATTTTTGTGGTACTCAAGGGGCTAGCAACATGAAATTTGGCATGGTAATTACTTATGAGATGCAAATACTCTCTGAGAAGAGTTCCTTAAAAATTTGAAATTTAAAAGGGGTGAAAATAAACGAAAAGCGTTCTAAAAACTTTCTAAATAGCGATTTCTACGCAGTCTCAGGAAATATAAACCGATTTCAGAAGTAATGGTTTCAAATTGATGGTGACAGACCCCGCTCCAACATAGCCTATATTTTATGTTGTTGTCACTACCACCTGGGGGTTACAGGAGCATAAAATGTTCTAAATTGCGTTTTTTTGTGTTACTGAGGTGATCTAACATTTTAAATTTGTAATGGTCATTACTTCAAAGATGCAAATGCTTTCTAAGAATTGTGGAAAGTAAATTCCAAATTTAAAAGGATGAAGTGAGCGAAAAGCGATCTATAAGCGTTCTAAATTCTGATTTTTCTGCAATCGTATGAAATACGAAACCGATTTCAAACATAATGGTTGCAAATTGATGGTGATAGAACCTGCTCAAACATAAGCTATATTTTATGTCGAGGATTGCAGGAGCAAAAAACTTTCTAAATTGCTATTTCTGCGGTACTGAAGAGGCTCGAAACTTTAAATATAGCATGGCAGTTACTTATAAAATATAAATGTCCTCTAAGAACAGTCGAAAATAAATTCGAAATTAAAAAGGGGTGAAGCGAACGGAAGGGGCGAAAAGCATTCTAAAAGAATCTCCTAAATTACGATTTCTATGGAATCTCAGGAAATAATAAAACCGAATACAGAAGTTATTGGTTGCGAATCAAGAGTGATAGTCCCTGATCATATACGGGCTATATTTTATGCCGGTCTCGCTACCACCGGGTTGGTAGGAACAACAAAAAAGCCTTTAAATACATCTAAATTCAGTTTACTATAGAATGTTACGAAATACCAACCGATTTCAAGGTTAATGTTGGCAAAATAATGGTGACAGTCTCTGTTTCAACATTTTTTGAGACATTCTATTTCAACTTTGTTTCGGCATTTTATGTTGGTGCCACTAACACCAGAGAGGTGGTAGACTGTTAGACAAGAAACTTGGAATTTGACATGATGGTTAATTTTAAGATGTAAATGTGTTACGATGGTTTCTAAAAAATTCAAAACTTCAAATGAATACTGAAATGACCGTATGAAATGAGCATAAAAGTCTCAAAATACTTTCTAAATTATCATTTAATTGGAATTAGTTTTAGTTCTTCTTATTAATTATATCTCATTTCTGTCTATTACACTTTTATAATAAAGTTTAGCCAAACTGTGGCTTAATTTGTAATTTTTGAGTTATTTCAAAAAGTGTTCTTCTAATAAAAAATAGTCATGCAAATATCACTTAGCATATTTCAACTATTGCGCGAGCAAATCCGCGGGGTTTGCTAGTAATTGAATAAAGTCGTGATTTAATCTTTAGTTTTAGATTCATCTATAAATTTCCATCACAAACCATACCAATAAATAAATTAGTTATTTACAAGATTTACTAAAATAAAAAAGTAAAGCATAATAGACATATTTCTGTAGTATAAATTTATTAGGACATACAATTATGTGAAACAATATATAATTAAGGTATTAAGTCCTTTGAATTATTTTAGAATATGTAATCTAATTTTGTAGATTAATAAAAAAAAAACTAGACATAGATCTTTGTAAGCGTTTTTCATATAAAGTACTATGCATTTCTTTTATAAGTGTGATATTTAATTTGCATTACAAACATTTCGAGAAATTGAATTTTATAAAACTTATTTTTACTATAGTTCTATTCGTATTGAATTCTATCATGTAGACTTTTGTAAGTTTTCTGAGATAAGAAATGATTCAAAAAGGATTTTAGCTATTTTTTTGGTCTTAGAACGCAGTTAGAAACATATAACTTCGCTACAATATAGACACTATATCACACTATAAATGCTGTGCGACAATAAACACTTTTTTTTAAAGTGAAGATTTTTAAAGAGCCAATCCTTTCACAGACGTGGTAGTGCTGCCAGGTATCCCGCGTAAATAGAGGCTCCAAATGCTCTGCACACCAGCATTAAATTTCTTCGCCTTGTAAAAGGGCAGAATTATCTGCGATTAAAGATGGCGAAATAATCTGTAAGAAATTAGTGGTGCCCCGAGCATCTGTAGACCTGATTTACGCGTGATACCTGGCAACACGAGATGTGAGTTTAAAATAAAAAAAAATGACATCAATGAAAAATGAATCTTGTTTGTAGTTTTGTTAAAAGCCTTTTTTGAGGACGGTTTTTCATAGATTTTCTAGGAAATTGTTATAGAATATCTAGGAGTCTATTTATTCAAAGCCATTCAATTAACAATAGTTTTGGCTATTGTTTAATGTATTGTTATAAATTGGAGTTTGAGTCCTCATACAAGAACAAAATTAAATACATGACACAATAACCTTAGCAGTACCCTTAATATGATATTAATGGCGTAATAACATTAATTTGAGAATTTTAAAATCGCGTGTTACGTTGCTAACTACACTGTTCAAAATTTACAGCAAATTGTCCAGCCATTCGACCGTTTTCATAGAAAACGTTTACATAACCGTAATTTAACTTTATTCTGATCCTAATATGCTCATTAATACTGCCAGATACGCTTAATAATACGGTCAAGTAACCCTTTATCTTTAAAAACGGCTGAATGACTGAACAATTTGCTGGAGAGTTTTAACCGTATAATGTCTTGATGTCCTTTGATTTTTGCCAAATACTTTGCTTATTTCATTATAGAAGCATCAATTTAGAATAATGTATTTATTCAATGAATGATTATAACAGATTTCTACGATTTTAAAATAATTAAATTTATTCCGATAATAATATATAGATAAATGAAACTTATAAAAAGTCTTGACGAAATCTAATGACTAATGACTTAAAATCCATTGCTTTTGTTACAAAGTAAAAATTGGCAATTTCATTATAGGAACATTTGTGAAAAAAAAATGCTAATTGATCAAGATTGTCATGTTTAAAAGTAACATTGAAATATTTAAAATATGTTATAAATATATGAGTTACATAATTTATGATTCCTAAAAGAACTGAACAATTACGAGTAAGGAAATCGATCAAAGATCAGAAGTTGTTAACTTTTCCATCAAAACTTTATATCTTAATTACTAACTTAAACAAGTTGGATGTGCCAATCTCTAAGCTTTCTTCTATGCCATACATCTTATTATTTCAAAAAGTAGTTAAAAATGTTAATACTTCAATATTATTATTTCAACACTATACCAACTTTGACTTTCATGTTAAATTTCTCCATCAGCCAATTAATCGGAGTAAAAACGAGTTAATCCCGATCATGGTATTTAATAAAATCAATATCTTTCGTTATTCTGTTTTACATCAGCCGTTTGCGAATAGTCGATTTAGCAGGATACGAAGTTCCCGTCGCTGCACAAGCAGCCGATGTACAACAGAACTAAGAAAAATCGAGAAAATTACACAAAGATCGTTATTACAGCTATCCCTTCAGGCGGAATATTTCCAAATCCAAGGAGGACCTGCTTGCCATAGCCATAAATATATACATGAAATTTGGTTCAGTTCTATGCATAAATTCATACACTTTTCAATCGTACAGTAGCGATACATTGCACACGGACTGACAGACAGACATTTTGTATAAACATATTTTTCGGGGTCTCTGATTTCTAAAATGCGTAAATCTGTCGAAAACCGGAAGTCGAAAAAAATTTCGATTACAATACTTTCTTCTATTATAGATAGAAGAAAATAAAAATCATTTATGAGAGTAGTAGCCGTATGTGCTTTGCGAATGAACGCTTGTTTTGTTGCAATCCTCTTTTACGGACAGTGACCTTTAACTCAACTCAAACAAGATCTAAATCATTTAAAGAAAATTTTCGATTGGCATGGGCGTTAATATTTCTAATTATAAATGGAATCATATAATAACACTGGTTCATTGGGGAAATTGGTTCCCGTAAATAGGACGTCACAAAAAGAACACTTTCGCTTTTTAAATCCTTCGAGCCCTGCATCTTCCTCTTTTTAAAGCGAGAAAATAGAAACGTTAGCTGGAGTGAATCTTGTCACGTTCTTGATTTTCGATAATGATAATGATCATTGTTTTAATAGAAAACGCAAACTTGGTTCATTAATCATGAAAATATTCACGAGTAAACAAGGCCAAGAACTGTGTACAAAATTTATGAATAATTCTGAGAGTAAAAGAAAACTGTTGAGAAAAGTAAAATGCTCATTATTTTTAACTTTAATTTTCAATAAAAGTCATGGTTAATTTATTCATTAATATTTTTTATCAAAAAAGTGCAAGAAATGTGTATTTAATTATTATTATTATCTATTTCATAATTTTATAATAACAAAAAATAAAGATGAATTATTAGGAATTAGAAAAAAATTCCCAAACGTTAGAAAAAAAAGGTTTAGTGGAGAGGTCATTTTCCAAACTTTTACTTTTTTATGGTGAAAATACCACCCAAGGTAATTTAAATGAGAATAAAAGATGGGAGATTTTGCTTTCTCAAATGGAAACTTCCGTGAAAATAATAATATATTTATATAACTAATTTTTTTTAATTAAGTGTTTGCCATATTTTGAAAAAGTAGATACTCGTCAAATTAAATAGAAATCCCTGTTACTAGATTCGATCTCTAACTATGGTATAAAATTATTGTATACCACTTTGGCAGAATATGTGATTAAATTTCCAAAATCAGTTATTATCAATCTACTAAATATGTGTAAATATGCGTAAATATGTACAGAAAAACCTTTAGCATAATAAAACATTTGGGTAAAATTTCTGTTAATGTAATAAAGCATAGTCAATATTTATATTAAAAATTGTTAATCGGAATTTGTATTTTTCCATTTTACAAATTGCTTTCTTACAGTCCTTTACAAATTTGAAATATATTATTTGCATAAAAAAATGAAATGGTCAGGGGGAAAAAGATGATAGTCTTTTATTTATGAATTTGAGGTGACAGTGGTATCTGTTAGCTTGAAAGATGTATGATCCAATGTATGATGAAAGATCCAATTAGTAACCATGGATCTTTGGAAAAATGAAGGTAGTCCTTTAAAAAAGATTTTTAATTCGACGTGACAGAGATCTTTCAACCTTGACCCTTCATTTTTCAGCTAAAATTGTTTTTTAATTTCCTACACTTGACTTGGAGGACTATTGAACACTAAATTGTTATTTTAGAATTTTTCAGATTACGTAATATTTCAATATTTACAAAAATTAAAATAAGATAGGGTGTGATAAAATTGAATCCCTTTTGCCGAATTTTCTCATATGGTTAATACAAAAGCCTTTTTTAAAAAGAAATAATGTTTTAATCCAGAATCTTTAAATATCCCGTCCCGTCAAATGAAGACACGCGCGAGCTAATGCTAAGCCTTATGGGTAGGTTATTTGCTAATACCTCGTTTGTATTTCACATTATTATTATTATTATTATTATTATTATTATTATTATTATTATTATTATTTTGCATTGAATATCTGAGGTCTCTACATCGCCGCTTTTTTACTTTTTCAATTTTGGTTGCAGATATTTTTTATAAAGTTACTTTTACTTTTGAAACCGGTTCCAAAAATGAAAGTGTAATTATAAAAATTATCTGCAACCAAAATCGAAGAAGTAAAAAATGGGCGATGTAGAAATGACCCTCAGCTATGCAAACTAAAAATAAAAATGTTGAAATGTAAACGAGATATTAGCAAATAACCTCTCCATAGATTTAGCATTAGCTCGCGAGTGTCTTCGGCTTCCGGGACAGGAGCCCTAAGTGGAAACACAAAAGAAATAAAAAAAGATTTTATTTATTTTCCTCCTTCTAAAAAAAAGTTCTGAATCAGATTTTTGAAAAGGTAGCACATTTGTCTCCCGATAGTTTACATTATTAACTTAAAATTTTCCAACTTCCTTAAAAGATGCAACATAGAGCTTATAAAAAATCTCCGAAAACTTCTAGTCTAGGAGTAAATCTGGATCCCACTTTTTCTGTTTTCACTGGATCCTCCCCTTAAATCTGAATGAACTAATGAAATTCTAATTTTATTTTTAAATTCATCATCATATAAGGAAAATATTACTTAGGCTTTATCACTGAGTGAATCTTAGTCGACCGGTTACGATCATTATAGAATAATGAATCAATTTCTTTGGAGGTAAAAAAAGGTCTCAAATAATTTCTTCCAAATTTTAGCTCAAAATACTCCAGAAAGAAGTTCTTCCAAAATTAAACAAAATTTAGATTTTTTTAATGCAGTACATAAATGTGAGTTGAAATTAATTAAAATATAAGCACTGAGTACTTAATAAAATATGCAATTAGATATAATATTTTTGCTTAGTATGCCTAAAGTAACAATCCTGTGAAATAATCTGAAAGTCATACAGATTCAGAGATGTTTATCTTTCTTTCGTGTTTGATACTTTGTTTACATTCTTAAGTAGCTTTTTTGTTTTAAAAATATTTTGATTAAATATTTTTAATGGAGATTTACGTTCACATGCAATTTAGTTATACCTCCCACTTTATCAAATTAAATATTTTCACCCAAGTTTCTAAAATATGGTATTTTAATCATTAAAGTTAAATATCACCTTTGAACATGAAATCAGAAAAAGGAAAAATTTGTTAAGTAATTTTAATTCTAAAACATTTTTATAATATAGATGAGAGTGGTAATGAATGGGCCATTAACAAAATATGAAAAAGTATTTGCATAAAATTATTTCAGATGCCACCAATAGATGAAGCTATTTGTTCTATCAAACTCATAAAATTTTCCATTGTTTGGGAGAAGCCATTTTCCCACTAGAATAGGATGGTCAAGAATCTGATTGAAAAGTAAATTTTTTCCCTTTTCAGTAAAATAAATAAGCTAAAAAATATCTATTATTTTATTGCAGATATGTGTATTAGCAAGTCTTTGCATATCTGTAAACTAATTTTAGGATGTATTTAGATATTATTTGAATTTGATGTATTAAAAAAGCCTGAATATATTCCAGAAGTACAGGTGGGACTGAATGGGCCACTATATCATGGTCATGAATGGGCCACCTTTGCCCTGATCATGAAAATATGGTTTTTCTTTCTTTTTTTCCGATTTTCTCTTTAATATGAAACATAACTGACTGTAATGGATTTTGATTAAATTACTATCTAGTGAGAATAGGTTGATAGTGATGTCTAAAAAATAATTTGCACATTTTCACCCTAAGAAATATTAGTTATTAATTAGAAACATAAGTTAAATTATATAAATGATTAAGGTGAACTGTCTAGTTGTTGACCACACCTACCAGTATTTTCCCATTTGATATAAAACTAGAATAATTGTTTATATTCTGAATCTGATGGGTAGAATAAATAATACCAGAAAGTTACACTAAATGCTCAATTAATAGGCAGTTCAACCCTGTTACAACCATGTCGTTTAATATTAATTTTGAAAAATACAAATTTCGTTAAATCATAATGTGTATTATCTGTTATTTTTATGCATATTTTATGGTCTTTCTTTCTTATAATCTCATTATTTTGTCTTTTTTCTGCTACAATAATGTGATTTAATAATATCACTTTTAATATTTATAAATTCTGATAAGCATTGTGTATTACTTACTATTTCAGTCACGCTTTCGATCATATCAAGTTCCATTCATTTTGTAATAGTTGGTGAATAAAAGATTAATTCCACATTTTTTCATTGAATTCATTTAGTGGCCCGTTCAGCCCCATGGGTGGGGATGAATGGGCCAAATTTCTATATTTTTATTTTCTATTATCATTCATTATAGACATTTTCTAATCTAATTTTTATGACTTTTTTATATAACCAAATAAGTAAAGTAACTGAAGAGCCAATTCTGAGCCAAAAAAAATATTAGAAAAAATTACAAAAATTAAAAACCAAAAATTGGCCCATTCATTACCACTCTCCCCTATCCATATTTTCAACATTTATTATGAGAATTACGAACAAAAGCTTCAATACTTACATTTTCTTTGTTGTTACCTTCTATTTTGTTCTCGCAGTGATTTTTATTCGCGGCATAATTACCTTAACACTATACAGGCTCTGACGTATTTATGTGTAATTTATAAAACTATCGTTAATTATAAATTCTCCCCAGAAAGTGTGAATAGTTATTTTTGGTTATTGCAATGACTAGTTGCGTGGCAAGCCGATATGTTGCTTTTGATTTGCATGAGATCATTCGATTCTTTTGGGGAAAATGAAATCTAAATTTATTGTAAATTTAGAAGAGTATTAATTTTATTAAATACAATATTTCAAATGTTAAATTATATTTAAAATTTTACTCAGAAGCTTTCCCAATAAAAATGCACATATTCTATAACTTTATTTGCTAAAATCCTTTCGTTCTTCCAAGATTTGGATTCTAAGTTCAGAGCGGGTATAGAAATGACGTCATTTGGGTGAACTTATACAAAAATGACTTTGCTTTGGTGAATTTATTAAAACCATTTTATTTTTATGCATTAATGCTTAGAGAAATATAATTTTTTTCTCGAAAACATTTTGTTTTTAACGTCTTTATAAAAAGTTTTAATCTTAAGGAAATAGTTGAAAATCTGTTTTTTGTAAAGGCGATTTTTTGCTTTCTAAAATAAACTGATTCCTGAAGCTTGAATATATGAAAATAAGTTTTATTTCCTCAAATTTTCTTGAAAAATACATTCCAATTACAATATTAATTTCACCATCAATTAAAAAAAGTTAATTTCATTTGAAAATTATGTCAAACAACGAAATCTGATAATCCCTATCGTTTTCCCCTTTCTCTATAAAATTGGAGCAATTTAGTTGTCATCATTACAGAAATGTCATTAAAAATTACGAAAAATTAATATCTCGAAAATTAATTTAAAATTTAAAATTCTAAGACAACTTTTGTCCATCCTCGGGTCCATGCTGATAACTAGCGTTTGTTTGCCCAGTTCCATATTTTTTCCATATTCTAGAAGAAGTAGCACGGACAGTCATGTTTTAACATAATAGATTGATGAAGTTTTGATTTCGTTATGAAATTAAAAGATCAATCAGAGACAAATTCTGAACTATTTATACTGTTTTAAGTGTTTAAGGTTATTTCGCAACGGAGCCTGCAAGCGATAGAGATAGATTAAAAAAAAGCCATGCTTGAAAATTATTTTAAAAGCCATAATAATTCAGTCAACTAAGATACAGTTTTCAAACAAATTGCACTTGAAAATACATTTTTTCGCTACATGGCGGTGTAAAAATCCAAAATGTGCGACGTTTACAAATTAAACGAATTGCACTAGCAAAAATTGCCAAAATCAAAATTTCATCGTCAAGTATTGCCATTTGCAATGTGATGTTAGCGTAATAAACGGACACGTTTGTGATTTATAATATAATATATTTTAACATAATAGATTGATGAAGTTTTAATTTCGTTATGAAAAATTAGCCAGACAGAAATGCAGAAATATTTATATTGTTTTAAGTGAAAATTGGTTAATTAGTAATAGAGCCTGCACGCGATGGAGGAAGATTAAAAAAATTCACGCTTGAAAATTATTTTAAAAGTCATTATAAATCAGTCAATTAAGATACAGTTTTCAAACAAATTGCACTTGAAGGTAGATTTTTCCAATATATGACGATGTAAAAATTGAAAATGTGTGATGTTTAGAAATTAAAAACAAATTCCTGAAGAAAAAACTGTAAAACCGAAAGTTCATCGTCAAGTGTTGCTATTCGCAAAATGACGTCAGTGTTACGTAATGTGCGAACTAGAAAATTTCTGAATAAAAAACCCACCATATTTGGCAATACTGTTTACGGCCTGTATAAGTCAATATTTTAATTAAAAAAAAACTTCGGTGATTAATAATTATGTAATTAATGCAAGCAAAAATTTCTTTAATAGAATAGCCTCATGTACAGTCGTGGAAAAATAAAAGTAAACACCCTCTACTAACTCTGCAACTAATTATAATAGAACAAAATTACTGGTACCAAACGATTTGAGATAAAGTCTACTTTTAAATGATGTATATAAAATTTGCTTAGGAACCATCTGTAAATTAAAACCAGGCCAAACTTTGTTTTTTTTTTTCAATGCAACATCCAATTTTGAAAATGTATTTTAAATCTTCGGTTCAAATTATGCCTAGAAACGAAATTTCAAATTATTTGGATGATAAGTTTTTAGATTATAAACATTCAAAATTTAGAGCTTCTAATGTTAAATTACATTTTCATATTGTTATTAATATCTCCTGAAATTATAATCCAAATGTGATAACTTTTTTGTGTGGTTATAATACTAAAAAACCAAAACATAAATACAATGAATTTGAAATTTTAAGAATTTTATAATATGAATTATGAATTATAAAATTAATATTCGAAAAAAAAATATATGAATTGCAAACTACAATTTTTTTTGATAAATTTATATTTATTACGTCCTGCTTTATACGAATTCTCAATTTCATTTTTTTCTTGCAAGCAGTTTTCGAATTATGATTAAAAATCCCCAAAATCATGGTTTAAGAAACCCTCTATGATGTTTAGAAAAGCATAATTTGAAATATATATATATATATATATATACAGGGTGATTCATAAATATCGAAACAATAGGTTATCTCCTCAATTAATGCCCCTAGGTATATACTTCCAATTGCAAAGTTTCATAAAAAAAGGTGGAAAATTTGATAAGATAAGTTACAACTCCATGGGAGGTCTATTTGAGAAAATACGAAAATTAAATTTTTATACGGCCCCCGTAGGGTAAAATTTCCAATTAGGAATTTTTTCCTTATCCATTCCTGAATTAAACAAATAAAGTTCCATCTTCATATCTGCAAAACTCATGGAGTTATGCCTGTTTAAATAATTCGTCATGTATTAAGTGATTAGACACAAATTGAAATGCGTGTTATTCAAGAAAAAATGTTACTTTAAAGTTTCCAGGATACATGTGAAAAATATATTTATTGAGTTAGAATTAGATTTTTCTGTTTTTTTTTTTGTTTTTTTTGTGATGATTAACCATATAATTTGTAAATAAATTACATCCTAAAGTTTCTCAGAAGATTTAAAATTTTTAAAATTATTATTATTATTTTAATTGGGGTAATTTAAAATCGTTATAACACGAAATATTATCGTCGAATTTCAAACATTTTTTCCTTTAATTAAAGAGGAAAATATAATTTTAATTTTGTTTCAGTATTTTTTTAAATATTAATATTAAAAATATTAAAAACACAAATTAAAAAAAAATTATGTAACTTATTTAAAAAAAAATCATGTTTTCAAAAATAAATATATTTTCCAATTTCTCGAAACAAAATTAATGTAAAATAATCAAAAAGGTCACGTTCCGAGTTTGCACCCCCCCCCCCCCCCCGTTTTTTAAACAATTCTTGACTTAAAAATTTAAATTAATAATTTAAAACGCATTTAAAATTTTAAACAAAGATTGGCTCCTAATAAAATGTTTAAATGCTTTTTAAAAAATTGCAGGTGAGTATGTCTTTCCTGTAGCTTAAACTTCCGATTCAGTTTAACTTTTGCCCTTTCCACCTTCTTTCTGTGATATTTAAAACAAGGTTTTTTCTAACATACCGATTAAGAGTGATTTCATAATTTTAACCCTCACAACTTCAGGTTTTATATCGTCCCAACGAGCGGTTAAAAAAAGTCTGTATTCTGGAACCGGACCAGTCTCGCCCGGGCCTAATGTATTTTTCATACCAAACCGGGACTGGCTTCCTTTCTTCCTATTGTCTGCATGGGGCGAAATTTTCAGTCCCGGTCTCGACTCAATCCGTATTAAAATCATTCTATCCGACTCACCTAATCCTTTCAAAAATCAGTAAAATTTGGCTCAACCCAAAAAATTTACAAAAAATGCATATATTTTTAAATCGCCATTACAATTAAAACATATTACCATTTACAATTAAGTTTTAAAAATCGTTTTTAAAGGGTAGTAGATTTAAACGAAAAAAAATAAATAAAACAGTAAAACAAGTGAAAAAGAACCTGCCTACTACGGAATTCTGTCCAAAACGGAATAATTTTTGGATCCATGCAAAATGAATATAATACTTGAGAAAAGAATAGAATACATTTGCACCTCCTAAGATGGGAAATTGCCCATAAGGCATTGTTTTTCTTATCTGTGATTCCGTCTTAGAAGATTTTACTGTATATCATTTTTGAAAGTCTCCAATACAAACATTTACATAAAACAGAAATTCATAAAAAAAATAAATATCACAGCCTTTGACGCTTCTTTAAAAATGAAGATTATAAACATATTAAAAAAAAATCTATAAGCTATTATAAAGCTATAAAGCTATTTTTGGTCAGAACTCTTTCATACGATACAATTTTTAACCATATCGACTTCTAGAAATTCAATCAGGCTGCACTAGACTCGGGCTAAGATTTAAACATTTTTCAAGGCCGGGACGAACTTTATTTTCTATGGGTCGGCTCGAGACCGGGTCTGGATATTTCAACCCGTGCAGACCTCTAATAAAGGCCTCCAGCATAATTTGAAAGGAGGTTTAACTTAAAATCTATACGCTGCTATTTTATGTCATAGGAGAGGTACTGTCTTAAATCGACTTTTAATAACGTACAATTTGTGGATTATCCCTATCTTGCATTCAAAATGAGTCAATAACTCGTCGCTCAGGGGCATAGGAAAATGGTGTAAGTCGCGAATTTTGAATTTTAATAACTCTGCGAGTTCTGCAGATACCGAGATGATTTTTTTTTTTTTTTTTTTTTTAAATTCTGGAAGGGATAAGTGAAAATTTCCTAATTGGAAATTTTACCCAACGGGGGCCGTATAAAAATTAGTTTTTGTATTTTCTCAAATATACCCCTCATGGAGTTACAACTTATGTCATTAAATTTGGCACCTTTTTTTATGAAACTTTGCAATTGAAAGTCTGCGCCTAGGGGCAATATTTAAGGAGATAACCTATTGTTTCGATATTTATGAATCACCCTGTATATATATATATATATATATATATATATATTACTCATTTTATTGAAATATTTAGGCTGGCAATAGTTGAACAGTCGAAGCACATTAAGCAAGTGAAATGGTCGTATTGGCAAGAAATAATACATTAATAGAAGTGTCAGACATTCTGTAGCATTTCAACAATCGAGTACCGAACTTAAATTTGGATACAACCTTTAAAATATGCTCGTTTTTAAATAATTAATTTCTCTGAAACTAACCGCACGCATTTCATGAAATTTTGGATTTAGGTTAATTGAAAGGCGTAAAATTCATTTATGGTGTTAAACGTGGATATTGCTATTGAAAAAAAAAAAAAAAAGTTTGGGTTCGTTTCGTTTTATATACAAATGGCCCTCTAAGCAAATTTTATATACATAATTTGAAAGTAGACTATATTTCCAATCGTTTGGTACCAGTAACTTTATTCTACAATAATTTGTTGCAGAGTTAGCATGGTGTGTTTACTTTTTTTCCACGACTGTACATTCGTAAGAAAATACGAATAATCATACACTTTTTTCAAGACGTTTAGGCTTGAGTGACAGCTTAATCTCTCCTCACGTCATTTCATACAATGGTTTTTAGAGAATATGACATTAAGAAATGGGTTCTTGATTGACAAAACATTTGTCTTTGAAAGAAGGCATTTACATCTCTTTTATTTATCTTGAATCTTCTTAGAAGTTCTATGCTACCACATTTATTTAATATTATGAGTCCAATAATTATTTTTTAAGAAAAAACTTAATTGAATCACGCAAGTTGACATCGATATTGAGTTTTAATGCGTATTTAATCGTCTAAACAAAACAAAAAACATGAAATTTACCTCATAGAGGGATTGATTCTCGCTATCCAAACTTTGAACAGGTTCTTTGTAATGTTTTTCTTCCTTAACTGTGGGTGAATGACTCCTAATTATCACTTTGCTATTTTAATTTCTTGCGATTTTTTCAACAGGTCTTATGAGGAAATGCTAATAATTATCTCACTAAGTATGATCAAGCATTAGTTTTCGTTCATTTTTTTTTTTTTTCAAAACAAGTTCTAAGAAGTCACATTACAGAAGAAGCCGAGAAGTTCTCCTATTCAGTCAGTACACTATTTAAAGGCGTGTAATACAATCTTCAAAATACCACATCAGAAACCAACAAAGATTTTTCCACCTATATACTAATAGCAGGCTAGAATATTGAATTTCGGAAACACTACTTTTAAAAATTGACTTTTGCTTTCATTTAAGGAAACATTTTTATAAAACAAAACGAAGCTTTCTCTATTTTACCATAAGGATAAAGAATCCAGTAACATATCAAAATACAGTATCGAATCATAAAGATAAAAAAATACCTTTTTTAGCATTGGTTTACAGTTTCTAAATTTAATTTTAGTTATAGTTAATGGTAGTTCAATAGTTCCAAAGTAAATATTTAGCTATAACTGATAAAGGTCAATTTATATATATATATTAGATGAGAAATATATAGTACATATATATGAGAATTTATGTGTATAAATATATATTATTGTATATGAAAGTTTTTTCGTATTCCAATAAATTGTAGCGTGTTATCCGTAGTACATTAATTATTAAATTCGTAAATTTTTACACAGTAATTTCATGTTCATTTAGCATGAATAATAGTTATCTTCTATTTTAATGTTTTAAACATTTCAAAAAATAAAATTGGCCTCAGAAAAAAAAATTATGGCTGTTTATTACTTATGCCTTCTTTTTAAATTAATAAGTAAATTAGTTTGGCTATTCGTATTTTAACTCAAAACCTCTTTGTTCAATAGATTTTAAATCTTATTTTCTAGCATAGTTTTAGCTACTGTTCTGTTTTTGTTAAAGCCTTACAGCACTGTTAGCACGAACTATACCTCGCTTTGAATAAAATCGATGCAACTAACAATTTATAAATGCGATGGCTATATTTAATAAAACGACTATGTGAAACATGATGACAATGACATCAGCTTTCCTTGCTGTGAAATTTTGAGTTCAAGAGTTATGTTTCCATTTCCGTTTTTAGATTAAACTCAGTAAAGAAAAATTTCCGCTTTCAACAGCTTGTTTAGATCATATGCATATTTGACATTATAACCTGTTTTGTTCGGTGATTAAAAACTAGACTTACTCTTACTGGTTAAAAAAAAGTACTCTGTTTGTTATGCTCGAACGGTTTGGAGTTTTAACTTTTAATAGACCTCTTAAGCAAATTGAAGGGGAAACAATCAGTGAAACGCACTTATATAAAATAATTTTAGTTATATTTAATGATGAAAAATTTCTTTTTGCTTATAAATTGACAGTACGTGACCGTAGATAAAAATCGGCTTAGATAAAAATACAAAGCTAAGTGAATAAAACAAGAATATAATATTTTCTATAACAATATATAATGTATACATGATATGATTGTTATATTGAATCTATTTTTCTATTTATTTATATTTTAATACGTGTTCTTTTATTCAGCATATAGCAAAACGTTCTTACGCTCATGAAAACGCAAAATATATGTTTCGAAACGCAAAAATCAGAATCTTGACAACATTGATCGAAAGCTTTGTGCTAATGGTTATAAAAAAGCTTCGATATTATTGATCTGTATGAAATACCATTTTCAGATTTCGTTATGAATGTTTCGTTATGGACTCTGATAGAACACGGAGTTCTGAGCATGGAGTTTGGGTAATGGCAGCATGGTGTAATGGGTGTACGCGCAGATTGGATGTTTTCTAAAATATAGCAATTACAACTCCTATAGACCCCTTGCATTGACGTCACGTTGCTATTAGCAACGACTGATACTATAGCTTCTGGAGCACACACGTGGAGCACAGAACTCCCCGTTTGCCGTTAAAAGCACGTGTTATCTTTCTCTTTAATTTAGAGCTTCCTTATTTTTATTATTATAGTGAAAATAAGTCTAAAAAATCAAATGGAGAGCACCATATTCACCTTATATTTGGGCGCCATATGAAGCGATTTCAGATATGTGACGTCATGTGCAACCCGTCTATATATATATAGGCGAAAGCGTCCGGTATTTTCATTCCTACAGACCAGCTCGCGTACCGTGTTTCAATAGCATTCAAGGCCGCCAAATCTACCTTTTTTGCACCCGGGGCAGGCATGTATTTTGGTACCCCCCCCCCCCTGTAAAGTATATTTACAAAGAGAATTTTACTACTTTTCTAATAGCCGACTTATTTTAAAATTTAAAATATGTAATCATAAAATATTCAATACTGAACTACGTACTCTGCTAACACTGGGCAGCATAACACCCGATGACTAATTCTAACTTCGTCGTTTACGTAATAAAATAAAATAAAACACTGGAAGCATGAATTTAAGACTTGATAAAAACTTAACTAGTGTATATTACGTTAAAATTACATTCATCGCACATGTGTGCGGCAATACAGTAAGTATAGCGTTACAGCTCAGATTCTCAACATACGTTCACGAGGCAGTCCAACAGTCTAACTGTAAAACGTTTCTTCCCGCCTTACCGCGTAGCTAATCCGCGCGGTTTTCAGTTACGGCGGAACAGAAACCATGGATGTGGTATGAAGAAAATAGGAGTCAGTTCACAAGCTGGTTTTGGGTTGTCGGCGATGCCAGATCCCCACAGTAGCCCCCCCCCCCCCCCTGAGCGATAGCGAAACAATTTCCACTATCAGAGGTAGCGAGGGTTAAATCTGACACGCCGACCAGAACGTGTGGTTACAGGCGCACTTTTGGGCATGAGAGTTTCTGGTTGATTTGCTGATGTCTCTAACACCGGCTGCTTCTGTGCTGCTTTTTGATTGGGAGGATGTTCCTCGCCCGAGCACCAGAAAGCAGGCTTCACTCTGTCTATGTGCACTGTGGCAGTTCGCTCAGCAATTTTAAGTGTAAAATTTTTTTCAGTTCTTTGCAGCACCAAGTAAGGCCCCTCATATGGAGCTTGTAGGCTTTTCTTAACACAGTCTCTGCGCAGAAAGACGTGTGTGCATGACTCAAGGCCCCTGCTGATGAAAATTGGACGGTCAGCTGTAGACCGAGCAGGTACTGGGCACAATTGTCGTACCACCTGACGTTGCCTGCCAAGAAAATTTACCGGATCTGGATCGTCAGCAGCTGGCTCCAGGAAGGGCAATGGTAGTACCGTATAGCATCTCAGCTGCGGTTGCCTGCAAATCCTCCTTCCATGCAGATCGTATGCCCAGGAGCACAGATGGCAATACCTTAGCCCATTCGATGGTGTTGTGCGCCATGATTGCAGCTTTGAGCTGCCGATGAAATCGCTCCACCTGACCGTTTGCAACTGGATGGTATGGAGATGTGTGGATCTTGGTAATACCCAGGAATTGAGTCAGTGCCGAAAATAGAGATGACTCGAACTGGGGACCTTGGTCAGTCGTTAGACGTAAAGGTGGCCCAAAACGGGCGATCCAACCAGCGTAGAAAGCCTCTGCTACACTCTCAGCCGTAGTGTCAACCAACGGAATTGCTTCAGGCCACTTGGTGAACCGGTCAACACATGTCAAGCAATAGCGAAACCCATTAGATGGTGGCAATGGCCCAACCAAATCTATGTGCACATGCTGGAAACGAGCTGATGGTTGTTCAAATGTGCCAACAGCACTTTTCGTGTGCCGGTGGACTTTGCTTCTTTGGCAGGAGATGCAGGATCGCACCCACACCGCAACATCCTTCTGCATTCCGGTCCAAACATAGCGTTCTGCGAATAGTTTCTGTGTCGCCTTGACACCAGGGGGAGACAACTCGTGCAATTTCTGGCAAACAATCTTCCGCATGCCTGCGGGCACAAAAGGTCTAATGCGACCTGTTGAGATATCACACTGTAACTTTAATTCTGAATCACCTACTGGCATCGTTTGAAATTTTAAACTAGTGTCGCCTTCTTTTGCCTGTTGAAGTGAAATATCAGTTGCCTGTAATTTAGCCATATGTTCCAAATCAACAACACAGGACTTAATGGTCGAAATATTCACTCTCGACAAAGCGTCCGCCACCACATTTTCTAAACCACTGATGTGCTGTATGTCCGTGGAAAATTGGCCTATAAAATCAAGTTGACGAGTTTGCCGAGGTGAACTTTTGTCTGTTTTTTGTCTAAATGCAAAAGTGAGTGGCTTGTGGTCTGTAAAAATTGTAAAGTTCCGAACTTCAAGCATATGTCGAAAATGTTGCACAGTAGAATACGCCGCCAAAAGTTCACGGTCGTAAGCACTATACTTCTGCTGTGCCGGAGACAAAGATTTTGAAAAAAATGCTAAAGGTTGCCAATTGTTATTAACTTACTGCTGCAACCATTGCAAAGTCTGATGCATCCACCACAATAGATAAAGGTGCCGTTGGTACGAAGTATGCCAATGTAGCAGCATTTGGAAGTTCTTCCTTACTGCGTACAAAAGCATCATTAGATTCCTCTGTCCACTGAACTAGGCTTTTATCATTCTTTTTGGCACTCTGTAAATATTTGTTTAACACCCCCTGTGTGTGCGCAGCATGGTAAATAAACCGACGATAAAAATTAAGCACGGCCAGATAACGACGCAATTTAATAGTTTCGGGACGAGGAAATTTTTTAATCGCGTCAACCTTATCCTGGAGTGGGCTAATGCCCTCAGCGGAGATAGTATGTCCTAAGAATTTGACATTAGATTGGCCAAAAACAGACTTAGATGGGTTCAAACGTACCCCATACTGAGCTAGTCGCTCGAATACCATTTGCAAATGTTGAATATGCTGCTCGCAATTCTCGGATGCTACCAGTACATCATCAAAATATGGAATGCAAAAATCAAGTCCGTACAATACTCTATGGATAAAGCGCTGAAACGTCGCAGCAGCATTGGCCAAACCGAATGGCATATACAAAAATTCGAAAAGACCAATCGGAGTTGTGACGGCTATTTTTTCAATATCCTCAGGCCGCACCGGAATCTGGTGATAAGCTCTAGCCAGATCCAATGTCGAAAAAATCTTTTTACCGTGGAGTGCTTGCGTGCAATCCTGAATATGAGGGACTGGATAGCGATCCGGAACGGGAGCAGCATTCAAATTACGACAATCCCCACACGGACGCCAATCACCCTTAGATTTGGGAACCATGTGCAGCAGGCTAGCCTAAGAGCTGCTGGAAGGTCTGCAAATCCCGGCAGACATCATAAACTGAAATTCCTGCTTAGCCGCACGAAGCTTATCTGGTGGAAGCCTGCGAGGCTTAGCGAACACAGGTGGACCTTTGGTTTCAATAATATGCTGCACATCAGGCTTCGGGGGTTTAAGGGAGGCTGGAGTATCCGTAAGACTGGGGGAACTTATTAAGTAGCATATGGAATGGCGTTATTTCAGAAACCGTGCGTATTTTACTACTAACTGACTTATCAATTATGCCCTGCGTCTGTAAGTTGGTAATGGGGTCGTGCAACTTCCCTTGGCGCACATCGATAAGTAAGCCAAAATGCCGAAGGAAATCAACCCCAATAATTGTCTGCGAAACGTCTGCGAGAATAAATGACCAATGAAATTCCCTGCGCAGGCCTAAATCAAGCTTTAAGAGCTGCTGACCAAAGGTAGGAATAATCGTGCCATTAGTAGCAAAAAGTTGGAGCTTATCTGCCGCTCGCGTTTTATTAGCTTTTGAAACCGGTAAGACGGACAGATTAGCTCCTGTGTCGATAAAAAATTTCAAATGAATAGTTCTGTCATTGAGATAGAGTCTATTTATTTGAACTATGCCGTCACCCTCAGATTTGAGTGACGGCCTTACTAGTTTCCCTCCCATGAGCAAGGCTTGCGGCATTTATTAGCTTTCTCAGCAAACGTGGCATGGTACCAACATAAATTTTGGGAATTACCATTCTTTTCAGTACTCTTATCGCGTTTATACTGCCTAAAATGGTCACGGGATTTGGAACGACCCTGCCTGAAATTATTCCCCTTTACTTCCAACTTCTCCAAGCGTGTAGAGAGCGCAAGAATTAATGATTTTAGTTCGTCATTACTTGACTGAATACTTTGAACAATGGGGGGCGGACCATTCGCAGCAATGATACCATCAGCCATCTCGGCTAATTTGTCTAGCGGGTCATTAGAAATTGCTAAAATTTGCTGAACATTAGTGGGTAGGCGCTGAAGAAATAACGTTTTCAGCAAATCATCTTTGACCTGGCTACCAGCCTTATTTCGCATTTCAAGCAGCAAACGGGAAGGTTTTTTATCCCCCAACTGTAAACCAGAAATCAACTTACGAATGCACTTATCCTCACTTAACGAATACTGACTAATTAGTAGCGTTTTTAGCTTTTCGTACGGTTGATCAGGAGGCTGCTCGCTAATGATGTCGCCTGCTATCGCCAGCTCCTCAGGTTGCATTGATGCAACTAAATGATGAAACTGTGTAACACTATCAGTAATCCCTGCAAGCTTAAACTGAGATTCTAAATGCAAGAACCAAAGTTTCGGATTTCCCCGCCAAAACGGGGTCGCTTTTACCCCAACCCTCTGAATGGTAGCTGCGGAGTTTACTGGGGTTGCCATGTCATACAATATTTAATACACAATTAAACAAAAAATAATAATAAATGCAGGAAATATAATATATACAGAATAGATGGTTTAAGAAACCCTAGCAAAAAATTATGTGCTCAAATGCGCAGCAAGGCCTAGTAGAAAAATTAATGCAAGGATAAGTATGAAAACAAAAATTTTAAGCATGATAATATGCGGTAAACAATCCTTCAATTCGCCGAGGAGATTGGTGTGAAACACTAAAATGCGATTTACCTAAACATACGATTCTATCTGGCCAGGCTTAATTACAGTATATCATAATAACTCGCGTCATACCCCGAATTTCAAAATAAGCATATTATTAAACAAACAAAAATGTTAATTTTGATAGCAATGAAATAAACTGCATTTAAAAATTTAGTACATTACACAATATATATATACAAAAGTAAGATACAATGCGCAAAATTTAATGTTAAATTTACCACGGGGCAAGCAAAATTAATAAGCACACACAGAGATAATGGTGATTTGAGACACCATCAAAAAAATATGACTCACAGGAATTATCCTCACGCTATTTATATCTTAGAGCCGAGAACTCTGAATGCCAGTAGGTGATGAAATAAAAACTCTGCAGCCACTGCATGAAATCATTTTGTGCACAAAAATCTTGTGTAAATTAAACATATATACCCTCTCGGGTCACTATTAATGCAGCAGCGTCTTACACCACGCCATAGTAAAGGCGATGTATTAAGATCACTAGGCAAAATGTTCTGTTCAAAGTCGGGTCACAACTTTAGCACCGGGCAGCATAACACCCGATGACTAATTCTAACTTCGTCGTTTACGTAATAAAATAAAATAAAACACTGGAAGCATGAATTTAAGATTTGATAAAAACTTAACTAGTGCATATTACGTTAAAATTACATTCATCGCACATGTGTGGGGCAAGTATAGCGTTACAGCTCAGATTCTCAACGTAAGTTCACGAGGCAGTCCAACAGTCTAACTGTAAAACGTTTCTTCCCGCCTTACCGCGTAGCTAATCCGCGCGGTTTTCAGTTATGGCGGAATAGAAACCATGGATGAGGTATGAAGAAAATAGGAGTCAGTTCACAAGCTGGTTTTGGGTTGTCGGCGATGCCAGATCCCCACACTCTGCTTTGTCAGATATTGATTCATTAAAATCTTGAAAACGGAATTGAAAAAGAATCGAAAAAAATTCTGCTTTATACAGGCTCCTTATGCCATATCATGCTTAAATTCTTCTAAGCTTTGGCATACCCTAGACAGGACGATTTTAACAATACCGTGCTGAACATGGACGTGCTACACAAAATCTTTATTTGGCGCCCATCCGTTCTGACTCCCGGGGCACATGCCCCCTCTGCCCCCCTCTTAGTTTCGTCCCTGATAGCATTGAATTAGTTTCTGTGTGTTTTTAACATTAAAGGCTTAATTACGGATAATTGTTCTGCTGTTAAGTGTACAAATCATTCAAGGAACGGTTACTGCATGTTTAAAGTTCCCCGTAATCTTGAAAAAGGGACGAAATTAAATATTAATGGCTGTTTATCGTATTGCCATGTATGCTAGTAGTTCAGTATTTTTCAAATTCCTTTTAAATTTATGAAATTATGAATAAATAATTTATCACGGTGGGCAGTTGTTGTGCCTACGTTCGTTTCTTCTTACGGACGCTGGGTTCCCGAGCAGGCAGACCTGGAGCAGGGGTTCCCGATGGGAGCAGTCACTGGTGTTTCTTGTCCCTTATTTTACGGAGGGCAGGATGGTGGGTTGGGCTAAGGCAATGCCAGCCTTTGATCTGGAGATGTGAGAGAGCCACGGTAGGTCTCGTGGGCTCTGATTTTGGGGATTTGTGTGTATATATATATAATATGGAAAATAAATAAAATTAGAAACGTGAGAAAATGGAACCACAATATGGTTAGGGAAATGTTTTTAAAATTTCCCAATTCTTTTCTAAGTATGTTCATCACTCTTTTGGAGTTCAATTATTTCCCCACAGCTTGGAAAATTGGCGAAATCGTATATTTCAGAAAAGAGGGTAAAACCACATTTCTGGCCTCGTCATATCGTCCAATCACCTACCGGTTTTAGGAAAAAAAAAAATTGAAAAACTACTGCTGAAATGAATAAATTACGTGTTACATCAAAATTAACCCTTTTCGGGTAAACAACATGGGAGCGTCGGCCTACAGAAACAGCTTTAATCCAGACAATTTCATTAATTAAACTAAACAAACAAAGGAAAACTATACATCACTAATCTCAATTCATTTAAAGGCGCTTTTGATAATCTTCCCTGGGATAACTCAATTCTTTCTTTACATGGACTAAACATTCCGCAACACTATATTAATTTGGTTTCGTCTTTTCTCACAGGCAGACGAGGTCAGGTGGATTGGCTGAATCCACATAATGAGCATTATTTCACTAAAGGTTGCCCGCAAGGCCCATTCTGTGGATTTCATTACTTGAAACTCTGCTGTGAATGTATCTAGGTGCTAACCGTTTATTGATCGCATATGCGGATAATCTTCTTTTAGTTATCTGGGGTTCATCGTGCCCCATTTTGGAAAAGGAAGGGAACACCGCCGTAAAGGTTATTGAAGAGTGAGCTACTTTAAATAAAATGCAAATCTCTATAGATAAAATATGCATTACTTTTGGTAGACGTAAAAATTTGAAACACCCGGCAATTTTCAAAATTTATAACCAGAATTTAAAAAACGTAAAATGCTTAAAATATCTAGGAGTAACTTTTGATTTATCCCTTTCTTTCCTGCCACATTTAAAAAACAAGCGATTGGAAGTTCAAAAAGTAACACAAAATCTTAACAGATTTTCATCGATTCAAGGTAGACTTCCGTAGCATATTTCTATAATATGGTGCAAATCGATTTTATTACGTAAATAAGCATTCGTGTGGTCCGTTTGGTTTCCGCATACATGGTCATCACATGGCAGAAGATATCTGCTGTCAGCACAACGTAAAGTTCTTTTACAAATTTCAAGAGCATATAAAATAACGCCTAGAATATATAGTGTGAAAATCGGCTGTTCCTGTAATACTTAAAAAAGCACCAAAATATTGTATCCCTTAAATGTTCAACGGTGCTGCTGAAATATGAAGATCGCAGCGACATCTGCAAGATATTTTCTACAACTGCAAGATGTTGCTAGTCTATACAATGTAATACGAAAATCCCGCAGATGTCGCTGCGATTGGCACTTGAGATTTTAGCAGTATCGTCACACATTTAAGGGATAAAATTTTTTAGCGTTGTTTGGATAGCATATTTCCACACTAGGTATTCTAGACGCTGTAGCATATAAGAAAACACCAACTTTAGCACTTCAAACTCTTACCGATCTGCTGCCTTTAGATATACAATTAGAATGCGAAGCGGAATTCTCATCAGTGATTAGATTGGGGACCTCTACAGAAAATTATTTTGCGCCACAACTTTACTGTAAATGCTCAAATTATGTGAAAGATCCGACATGGGATGGTATCCAAGAAGGAGATTTATCTCAATACAACGACAAAATTTATGTCTTCACAGATGGTTCAAAATCTGATCAGGGGACAGCATCCACCTTTTGTGCATTTAAAGAGAACTCCTTAATACATGCTTGGAATGCTCGTCTTTCCGTAGAGAATTTCGTTTTTCAAGCTGAACTTTTTGCCATTAAAAACGCTGTGATTTGGACGGATGGATTCCTTTGATTACAAATCATTCCTAATCTCTTTAGATAAACTTTCAGGTTTAATGACTCTTCAAAATACAGATACAGCTGACTGCATGATTTCAGATATTCTAAGTTTAATACACAAATCCAGCAGAACTTTCCACTTTAAATTTGTTAAAGGGCTCTCAGGAGTCACAGGGAAGGAACAAGGTGATACCGTGGCAAAAAAATCAGTAGAGGACACTAATGTCACATCACATTTCCTTCCACATCCGGTTTCCCATTTGAAATATAAATTAAAACAGAAATTTAAAAATGACTGGCAGCAAAGATGAGACAATGAAAACACAGGCCGCTACACACATAACTTATTACCGTATGGTCCCATTAAATTTATCGTAAATAATCGTTATCTTTTTCTTTTCTTCGCAAATTACGGCCCTTTCCAGAAATATCTTTGCGACATAGGTAAACGTGATACCCCTCTTTGTGTATGTGGCCTCCCCTCCACCTCACTGCATTACGTACTGGATTGTCCTCTGACAACATATTATCACATTAAAAAGCACAGAAGTATGGCGATTTCGGACATGTTAGTGATAGTCCTGTTTTCATGTATAGAATATCTACACCAATGAGATTTATAGAAAAAAATGAAGTAACTTTTAGAAATAAGACACTTTTTCAGACGATGATTTATGATTTTTGTTGTCATCCTCTCTATTTCCATTGTAAATAGTTTTCTTTTATATTCGTTAATTATTATTATTATTATTATTATTATTATTATTATTATTATTATAGTTATTACTCTATTTGTGCTTTTGTTACTAATATTTGGTATTTATTATAAATTGTCATGTTTTGAACGAGGCAGCTATAATGAGAACCTTACAGTTTTTTTCAGTGACTAAAGCATAAATGTAAACATTGTACAATCAAGAAAAAGAGAAAAGGAAAAATCTTTTTAAAACTGCTACCAGAAGGATGGACTAACAAATGGGTTTCAGCCGTCCGCAGGAAAACACTCCATCAGGCTTACATCTTGGAGTTACGGTTCATATTTCCCTTTCCCTTTCCCCCCTGTGGCTGGCATAGGGGCTTTGTTCGTGAGACTTGAGCAACTTGAAGGAGGCCTGAGTTGGTTCGGGACCAACCTTCTCTTTCGGGAGGCTGACCTTTCGTGGATAATTCCTCGAATAAAAGGAAGAAGCGGACGCTGGTAGAGGCTCCGGTTGGCAAGGGGTATCTTGCTCAAGAACCAGCCAACTCATAGGAGACGCGAGTTGACTGGTTACTGAAATCCTCTTCCGGAATGTTGCTCTCTTTTGTGCACAACTTAGTGTTTTGGGGTTTATCGTGTTTGTACCATGAGTGCTATTGGGCCGAAAGTTTCATTTTCTCACCCGTACGTCACGGCTTGTCGCAAATTCCGATACGTGTGAGGTGCCAGCTGTGCTTATACATCACCGGTTAGATGAGCAGCTGTCTATTTTTCTGGGATGGGGTTTTCCATCCCTCGGTTGTATGCGGACCACCGAGATTGTTCTTCGAACAGCTACGCTGCTCCATATGAATTCGAGCTGACTTCAGCAGTTCGGCGTTTCGGGCACTTTGGTTGTCAGTGTTATCAATTGGACCATTACTGATCCCTGTTGGTGGGGCATTTGATTTCTATTAGGCTTCGGCCTACTTGCTCACGTATGTTGAAAAAGTCAGCCTCAGCTGTGTTGCATTTTAATTGGCAAGAAAATATTTTTCCTTTTTGTTTGCTTTTTGCATACCTAAAATGCATAACTTGTTGCCCAAAAGCGGTTTTGTGATTCTTGAATTCCTTATAGTATTTTTTGTAATGCCGTTCGTAAAATTTTAAACTTGTTTTTCTCGAAACCCTGTTCTTCAAACTGGGTGATCATTTTCTCGAGAATTATTAAACCGATTTCTTTCGTTTTTATTTAAAAAAAAGATAATAGTTTTTGCTGGAGCTGTTACCACCGAAAAGTATAATTTTCGATGATTAAAAATTTTTTTGAGATCCCTAAATGCAAAAGAAATGGCTTAAACGTGACCTTTTTTGTTTAAATGACTGCCATTTTGTCAAAAATCAACTTTTTAAACTAAATGTTAGTATAAGCTCCATATAATTTAATGACCTTTCATAATAAAGTGACCAAATTGTTTAAGATGCTTGTGACGGGAGAAAAACAGGCGTTCGATTGGAAGTCCACACTGTTAAAAACTTGCAGCAAATGTCCTGTCATTCAACCGTTTTTACTGAAAGCGGTTACATAACTGTAATATAATTTTGACAATAAGAAGGTCAATAATATGGTCAGATTTGCTTAATAATAGGGTAAAGTAACCGCTATCTTTAAAAACGGTCGAATGTCTTGACAGTTTACCTCAGATTTTTAACAGTACATGGCGCGCATCTGCAGTCGCACAAGACAAAACATTATTACTTTTTTTAGACAAAAATATTAAATATGTAATTATAATCTCAATAATTGCAATGCAAAAAGTCCGAAGATGATATCTCTTATTTGTAACTAGAAAAAAATCGTAAAAATCCCATAACGTTTAGGCCAAAGAAGTAGAACCTCCTCACAATGAAGATTTCGGCCAACGAATGTGATTTTGGTACAAATTTCCTTAACCGAGGTATCCCTGTATTTTAATGCACGGAAAGCGTGTAATAAATTTTCAGAATAAAAATGTATTACTGTTAAACTTAAACAATTACAGTTAATATGTCTTTACATTTATAACTCGTTCTTTAACGGTTATTTACTTTAATAGAAATTTTTATATTTAAAGTTTCCAATGTTCTACATAGAAAATAAATAGATAAGCTTGGTTATAAAGGAAATATGATTAAATTTCTATACTCTGGCATGGAATCAGAGATAATATTATTGTACAATCCCCGTTAATATTGAGTTAGTATGCTTATTACAAATTAGAAGAACGATTTTGACTTGTAAAATATGTGTTTTGCGATTACATGTATATTTCAATATTTTTTCAAAAATTCCTATAAAGATTTCGTTAGCATGTTACGATTACATTAACATGAATAGTCTTTGTAATATATCATATCTTGAAACAATCTTTACTTCCTGACAGGTTTCTATGCATTTCCTTACTTTTAGCTTTTCCTCTATAGCATGCTGACATTTGCTTAGCTTCTTGACTGTTTCCCTTTTCATTCCGTCTCACTTTTAATCAGTTTAAACTTGTCACGTTTTAGTTACACCTCTCTCAAACACTTTGACCCTCTAATGATTTAAAAGAAAGAAAAATGTTTACGGAGGGGAGACGGAAATTATGGAGCACACACTTTCGCTATATTAAGTACTCAAATTTAATTCATTACACTTCATATATTATACACTGATGAATAATGTAATGAATTACAGAAGTGTTTGTAGAAAAGTATTGCTTAAAATTTAAATAAGTTTGTAATCATGCATCTTTTCTACATTACTAACTGCTCATCAAAAGAAAGGGTTAAAAAAAAGCGAGAAATTTTGGAATATGAAAATTATGGAAATAGAATGAACCAGAAAATTTGAAAATTGCAGTAGGAATCCGCTGTATGCAAACTATACAAGATGACTGAAATAAGCAAAAATAAAAGCAAATAAATAACACATAGAATATATTTACAACATATTTAAGTAAGTTATTAAAAAAACAATAGTTGTGAAAATATGCCGAAATATCTCTCTGATTTTAAGTCAGTTCATAATGGATATAATCACCTATAAAAAATTAACAAAGCATTTGCTAGACTGTACGACTAA
The DNA here is from genome assembly GCA_963932465.1 of Maratus speciosus. Classification (NCBI taxonomy): domain Eukaryota; kingdom Metazoa; phylum Arthropoda; class Arachnida; order Araneae; family Salticidae; genus Maratus; species Maratus speciosus. The sequence goes on along the minus strand of OZ010787.1, from coordinate 279,066,639 downwards.
AATACATATTTTAAGTCACGAACATTCCAGATAGGGAAAGTGGTGGTAATAATAGACAGGCCAATAAACCCATTCTTTACAAATGTTTAAAAATATTTTAAAAATTATAAAATATTTTTTTACATTTAACTTATTGTAACTACACCAATAAAAAGTTATTATGATTTATGTATATCATTATCACCATCATCATCATCATCAACAACAACAATAACAACAGTTTTCAATCCCTTGCTGGATGTAGGTCTCTTTAGATTTTTCCATTGTTTCTTGTCTAATGCTTTGATCATCCAATCAAGTCCAGCCAATTTTCTGATTCCATAGCTCCATATTACCTCAGATCGTCTTCTCGGTTGTTTTACATCTTTGGAAAATCAATGTAGGGTGTTTCTAATCCGCCTATTATCTTGTCTTCTTGCAATGTGCCCAGTCCATTTCCATTTCAATCGTTTAATTCTCTCGATGATGTCAAAAACTTTCGTCTGAATTCTTATCCTTTCAGACATTATTATTTTTCTTTTATTTCAAGTTATGTCGAACATATATTTTTTCCATCCTTCGCTGTGTTGCTTGTAATCTTTGCACTATTTGTTTTGTTAGCGTCCATGTTTCTGCTTCATAAGTTAGTAAAGGCAAAACACAATGACACTTTTCTTTTCAAGCAAAGAGGCATCTTAGTTCTTCCCAAAAGCACTCCATCCATTCGTTAAACGTCTGGTGATTTCATTCATGATGCTGTTCTCTGATGTTATTTCCAGTAGGGGGTACAGATAACTTTGTACTTCCTTAATTCTAGTGTTGTTGTAGACATGTAAACCTGACGAAGAAAATAACAGAAGAAACAAGAATGTTGAAGAAGAAACTCAAACGAATTTCCAGTTAAGAAAAACGATTCCAATTTAAGAGTTGAATACGCATAATTCTGTTAAGTGGTAAGAAAGTGCGTTACAGAAGATATTAGAAAATTTTAATTATGATCGTGTCAAGAAAGTTGTAGAAGATAAGAAAGATTAAAAATCTACTAAGTATGAAGTGAGTCTTGGAAGATAAGGTATTTTTGCACAGAAAAGAGTAGATAGGATTATCACAAAAAAAATAATGAAATCATAAATATTGTCGATAAAGTCTGTAACAATCGCTAAAAATGAGAAGATCAAAGAGAAAGCAAAGAAAATAAGTTAAAACTGGTGTGAATGAATAAGAACAAAAAATCTTCTTTAAAAAAATCAACAAATTTTAATTCGCTAGGCCTTTCGAAATATCTGAGTCTTTCTTCGTCAGGTGTAAAGAAGACGTGCTTCTACTATGAAAGCAGCAGCAAGACTGAAATGAGAGATAAGGGAAAGGGAACAATCTGAAGAAACAAACTAAACTCTGTGGCTATACAATCCCTGAAGGATCTGGGCCGACAGTGCCCATCTCTGTTTTCTTGACTCTGGGTCCCGAGGTGCTATGCAGCATGCGTCCCGGTCGGTGGTCAGCCTAACGCGAGACCCTCGGTGTTTAGTTCCCAAGCAAGCTTGGTACTCATTTTATCGACCCCAAAGGGATGAAAGGCTGAGTGAACCTTGCCCAGTCGGGAGTCGAACTCTCGACCTGCGGTGCGGCAGTCAGACGTTGTGACAGCTTCGCTGAAGAAACAGCCAATAGGAAATTAGAAATCAACCGCCAATAGGGAAGTAGAAGACAACAACCAATCACAGAAGAGTATAATCAAAACAAAGAACACAGAGTAGAAGGGGCAAAAAGTGAAAGGAAAAAAAACTACATATATTTAAATATGGGAACACATGAAATTAAAAAATAAATAAATGAATAAAATATAAAAAACAGACTAATATTAATTAATACAAAAATAAATTATATGGTAGTACTGAAAAGGTTTTTCCAAGCTGCAGAGAGCATTGTGGAATCAGATTTATCATTAACAATAACATCACCATTAAGATGAATAGCTAGATTTTCAAGAAAGTCCAATTCAGAGATACTATTGGCATTAAAGATAATTTTAGCATTTTGAAAATTAAAACTATGGCCCAAATCCCAGAAGTGCTTGGCAATAGAAGATTTAGAAAATTCTTGATTGATTACATAACGAGAGTGTTCTTTTAAGCAGATTTCGAGATTTCATTTAGTTTGACCAATATATGATAAATCACAACCATTACAAGGAACTTTATAAATTCCCCATTTACGAAGATCAGGAACAGGAGATTTAGTGGAGGCGATTTTGAATTTATTGACAGGTCTAAAGACAATGTTAAAATTGAAACGACATAAAACTTTAGCTAATTTGAAACATCCCAGCAAGCACATACCTTTCGGCACACGATCGAACCGCAGCCGGCAGTGTCGGTTAAGTGTCGGCATCAGCACGGTGGTTTCGGTGAAGTTTCGGAAGCATATCGGCAACTGAAACTTAAAAATCTGTTTTTTCGACTGCCGGTTACCGTAATTTGTCCCCTTATGGTTACATATCGGCAAGCGACTTATACCGGCAAGTGACGCAGGACCGATATGTGAAATCTGATAGTAGTACGATTAGATGAATACCAACATCGGTCCGAATTCGGAATTTTTAGTCTTAGCCGGTATTTTTTCTTTTACTTAATTTTGTGTGAGTTTGAGTTTTGATAAGAGTTATATATTTCACATAAAATTCTAATAGTGATAAACATAAAAATTGTCAAAAAAAGCCTATGTTTATTTATTTAAAAAAAAAAATGTTTTGAATTCATTTTTAAAAGGATTTACAATTTTTTGAATCATCAAAAGATTTTTTTAAATCGCTCCTTAAAATTATTATTTATTATAAACTTAATCGTAGAAAGAAAAGAAAAATACTTCATATGTTAATTCAAATTATTTTCCAATGATATATTCATTTTAAAAATAATAGCTAAGTTTCTTATTTTATTTAAATATCAAATTATTAAAAAGCTTTTAAAATTATTTTAGAAGCTATAAAAATATCAAAACATCTACACATCTTTTTAGCATTAAAATTTAAAAGAAAGATTCCGAAATTTCTCCCTTCTAAAAAATTATTTACTAAACGAAAAAAAAAATAATATTTCTTTTTTATTTTAAGATTAAAAAATGCTCATAAGTAAAAGAATAAATATTGCTACATTGTCATTAAAAATATATTTTACTTTAAATCATCAAATGACAGATAATGAATTCTTATTCTAATTAAAATTTTAATTAAAGTGATTAATTGCCAACTTATTAAAATAAGTTTTTTCATGTTAAAACTAGTATGTTGTGGCCATCACAAAACTTTCGTCTATATAAATCACGTCAATTAAATCATTTAAAAAGTAGAAGAAATTACATCAATTTATCACCAATTCATATCAAAGTATATCAGAATTTCAAATTTGATGAAAATCCGTGCATTAGTTCTTGAAATAGAGCTATAGCGGAAATTCTGAAAAAATGTAGCATAGCAGCGCCACCTGTTGAGCGATTTACACCAAAACATAAACAGCACCAATTGGTATCAAGGTATACATGAGTCTGAAGTTTGATGAAAATTCGTGCATTAGCAATTGAGATAGAGCTATAGTGGAAATTCTAAAAAATGCAGCATAGCAACGCCACCTGTTGTGCGATTTGCACCAAAACATAAACAGCACTAATTCATATCAATGTATACCTGAATCTGAAGTTTGATGAAAATCTGTGCATTAGTTCTTGATATAGAGCTATTGCGGAAATCGCGAAAAATGCAGCATAGCAGCGCCACCTGTGGGGCGATTTACACAAAAAACTAATCAGCACCAATATATATTAGGGACTACTGGAATATAAAATTTTATTAAATTCCGTGCATTAGTTCTGGAGATAGAGTGCCCACAAAATTTGTGTCACATACAGACATACAGACTCACAGACAGACATTTTGTAAAAACATGTTTTTCAGAATCTCTGACCACTAAAACGTGTAAATCCGTCTAAAACTGGAAGTCGAAATTTTTCATGAATACAATACTTTCTTCTTGTAAAGATAGAAGAAAGTAAAAATATGTTTTATAAATTAACGCAACCCATGTAATTATATTATAACTAATAAGAAAATTTTATTAACTGAACAAAACCTCTAAAAATAATTAATTTCATTAAATATTTAATAATTTTTAAATTTATAAAAAAAAACAAACCAACTCGTTTGCTTTAACTAGTTCGCTAAAATGTTTATTTCATTCATTTAAATACTAAATTAACTTTTAAATAAATGCGGATAAGACAATTACAAAAAAAAAACAACTTTAAAGCACTTCAAAATTCCAATTTTCCCATCTACTATCTATCCACAACAACAAGCCATCACTTAAAGAAATGTCTTCCCCGTATTACCCCATAAGAATCCTCCCCGCAGCAAGGCTCAGTGGCCGAGTGGTTAAGGCGTTTACCTTCTGTCCCTTAGGTCCTCGGATCGAAACCAGCCTGTTCCAACGCCGATATACGCTCCCCTGAAATATTGACAAAGACGCATGTCAAGATGGCGCCATCAAAAAGTTTTTTTTTCAATGTCGGGCTGCTGTCGGGCTGCAGCTGGCATAGTATCCTGCCGGCAGTCTCGCCGATCCTGCCGGCACCGGTCGACTAAGTGCCAGCCCAACGGGCCGACTATCGCCCGGGGGACCACAAAAGTGTTGGAACCGATATCGGCAACCTGATATCGTGCCGTTACCGCCAGAATCGGGAAGCGGTAGTCGTCCGATTGCTTCCCGACAGCTCTGTGTTTGTTGGGATAAAGAAGGATAAAAGGGGAGGACAACCAAATTATCAGGTTTGCTTTTGACAGATTTGGAAAGAGTAGATTTATTAGATGGTCTATTGAATTTCTTTACAGTATTATGGATAACAGAAGGATTGAAACCTATTTTGACAGCAATGGTTTTTAAGTAATTAAGTTCATCCTTAAGGGATGCAGAGTCGGAACAAATTTTGAGAGCACGATTTACATGCGTGTAAAAAAACACCGATTTTTTGGCTGACAGGATGATTTGAGAGAGCATGAGGTAGGTTAGAAACAGAAAAAGGTTTTTATAAACATAAGTTTTGAAAGAAGAATCACATTTGGTAACTAAAACATCAAGAAAAGGAAGTTTATTACAATTTTCTAATTCAAAAGTAAACTGAATATGTGGGTCGATAGAATTGACAGTATGAAGAATGGTAGAAATAGTTTTAGACAATAGTTTAGACAGAGTTTAGTAAATCTGTTAAATTGAGCAGTGAACATAATAGCAATACAAAAATAAACAAAATACAAATTTATTTTTGTATTGCTATTATGTTTACTGCTCAATTTAACAGATTTACTAAACTCAGACGTAAACGTGTGAAATTTCTTAATCACTTAAATTTTCTTCAAAATTGCAAGAAAAATAATGTTTTCCCCAAATTTATTCAACTTAAGTATTCTGTTAGTAACTCTGTTAGAATTTCAAAAGCTCAAACGCTTTGCTCGTTCACATTTTATTATTTTAAGATCTTGTATTCAAGATGTTCGGCATACTCTCTCCAAAATTGAAGAAGAGCTTTATGACCTTCATTTGTTCCTTATTAAAAATCTAGACAATTTCTGTGATATTGAAAATTAAGGTTGGCCTTCTCTGCTTACTTTCAAAACTGCTCATCAAAATAAGCTTGATAAAAAGTTTTCATCGTTGTGCAATAACCAAAATAAGTCTCAATTTTCGAATAAGAATCTATCAAATGAGAACTGCATTGTTAATCTCTCCTCTCATGTGTTAACTCCTGAGCAAAAAAGCATTTTAGATCTTGGTTTAAATTTTTCTCAGTCTTGCAAACCTTCTCTCACAAAATTGATTGCTCCTATTGAGTCTTCCTTTAAACATAGTAAAGTCACTACTTTTCAAAAAGAAACTCTTCGTCACATCCTTGCTGATACTATTTCTTCTAATAATTCAAAGTATAAACCTAATCTTTAACGTTCTCAAAATATAGCTCTGAATGAGCTTAAGTCCAATGATAATCTTATTATTACTAAGGCTGATAAAGGTGGTCAAATTGTTCTTATGGATAAAAAAGATTATTCTGATAAAGTCTATGCTCTCTTATCTGAAGGTCCTTATGTTGAAGTTAAAAAAGATCCTACTAATTCGCATCATTCCACTCTCAAAAAAGCTGTTAAGTATTCTGTTATTTTAAATGACAACACTAAACGTGGTGTTATTCCTTCTTCAGCCAATTGTGCTCGTTTTCATGCTTTGCCCAAAGTTCATAAAATCAATGTCCCCTTAAGACCTATTGTCTCTAATTTTGGGACAGTTACTTAACCTCTTGCCAAATTTTTAACATCCATTTTTTCTCCTTTATGCATTTCTAATTCTCATATGATAAAAATTTTTATGATTTTGTTAGTAAATAAAAAATAGTAAGTCATCCAATTGTTCTATGCTTTCTCTTGATGTCAAATCTTTATTTACGAATGTTCCGATTGAAGGTGCCCTTTCTTTATTGGAAAAAAGATTATGTGAATTTCATTTCTCTGATATTGAAGTCCAAGATTTTGTTAATTTAAGTAAAATTTGCGGCACTCAAACTACTTTTGAATTTGCTAATAAATTTTTCAAACAATCAGACGGCTTATGTATGAGCTTTATCTCCAATTCTTTGTGATATTTAATGCATTATTTTGAGGACAAAGTATTAAATCTGGTTAATTTTAAAGGTTGGATGCGTTATGTCCACGATACTTTTGTTTTAGTTGATAATCCTTTTGATATTTCTACCATTCTTCATACTGTCAATTCTATCAACATACATATTCAGTTTACTTTTGAATTAGAAAATTGTAATAAACTTCCTTTCCTTGCTGTTTTAGTTACCAAATGTGATTCTTCTTTCAAAACTTATGTTTATAGAAAATCTTTTTCTGTTTCTAACCCACCTCATCCTGTCAACCAAAAAATCGGTGTTTTTTACACGCATGTAAATCGTGCTCTCAAAATTTGTTCCGACTCTGCATCCCTTAAGGATGAACTTAATTATTTAAAAACCATTGCTGCTAAAAGAGGTTTCAATCCTTCTGTTATCCATAATGCTGTGAAGAAATTCAATAGACCCTCTAATAAATCTACTCTTTCCTTAATCTGCCAAAAGCAAACCTGATAATTTGGTTGTCCTCCCCTTTTATCCTCCTTTATTTTTCAAGTTAGCTAAAGTTTTACGTCGTTTCAATTTTAACATTATTTTTAAACTTGTCAATAAAGTCAAAATTCCCTCCACTAAATCTCCTGTTCCTGATCTTAGTAAATGGGAATTTATAAAGTTCCTTGTAATGGTTGTGATTTATCTTATATTGGTCAAACTAAAAGAAATCTCGAAATCCGTTTAAAAGAACACTTTCGTTATGTAATCAATGAAGAGTATTTTCTAAATCTTCTATTGCCAAGCACTCTTGGGATTCGGGCTATAGTTTTAATTTTCAAAATGCTAAAATTATCTTTAATGCCAATAGTATCTCTGAATTGGTCTTTCTTGAAAATTTAGCTATTTATCTTAATCGTGATGTTATTGTTAATGATAAATCTGATTCCACAATGCTCTCTGCAGCTTGGAAAAACCTTTTCAGTACTACCATATGATTTATTTTTGTATTAATTAATATTAGTCTGTTTTTTATATTTTATTCATTTATTTATTTTTTAATTTCATGTGTTCCCATATATAAATATACGTATTTTTCCCCTCCCAATTTGTGCCCTTTCTACTCTGTGTTCTTTTGTTTTGATTATACTCTTCTGTGATCGGCTGTTTTCTTCTACTTTCCCATTGGCGGTTTCTTCAGCTTGTTTCCTCTCATTTCAGTCTTGCTGATGCTTTCATAGTAGAAGCACGTCTTCTTTGCACCTGACGAATAAAGACTCAGATCTTTCGAAAGGCCTAGCGCATTAAAAAATTTTTTTGATGGTGTTTTAAGAAGATTTTTTGTTCTTAAAGAGAAAGCAATATACTTGATCAGAGAAAAATCGTAATAGAAGTTGAATAGATAACCCCAGAGATGACAAATTAAATTTTGAAAGCCATTACATGTATATGAAAAGATGTAGAAGATGGAATTACATTTGGCCTTATCAACGAAGCAGAAGAATTCGGAACAATGCTAGGCATACAGTTTTCAAAATGTCAGTAGAATTCAGATGTGCCAGAAGACTGTAATAATGCAGCGATGGTGCTACTTTACAAGAAAGGGAAGAAAGAATACATTAAAAACTAAAATCCAATCAACTTACTATTTCTGATTTATAAAAGTCTCACCAACGTTTTAATGAATAAGCACTGGATTCAGCTCAACCCAAAGAGCAAAAAGAATTTCAGCACAATGGATTATATTCAAACATTAATGTAACTCATACAGAAACAAAAGAAATACAGTTTACCTCTCTTCCTCTTCTTTATTGATTATGAAAAATCGTTTGAATTTATCTACACATCAGCAGTTAAAACATTTTGTTGATCATTGTTACAGACAAACCTTTAATAAATATTGTAAAGAAGAGTTATAAAGAAGCAATAGCATCTATCCATTTGGATAGAGAAAAGCAAAGTTAAACTTGGGAAAAATGTTAGATATGAAGACACCATTTCGCCTGAACTTTTTTACTTATGTTTTTGAAAGCGTTTTCAAGAAACTGGATTATGAAATCAAAGGGATTAGAATAAATCGGGAACACCTAAGTCATCTACAGATTGTTGACGGCATTTAAATTTTTAGTAACATACCTGTAGAATAGTAAGAAATTTTAGAAGATTTAGGTGAAGCAAACATTAACGTGGTATTAAAATTAATTTTATAAAAAATTAAGGTGATATTCAATTCATTTCGACAAAAAAGAAGATCTTCTACATCAACAATAAAATTAAGGAATTTCAAAGTTTTGTGTACTCCAGACATAAATAACATCGGACGACAGTATCATGAATGAAATCACCAGAAGATTAAGTAATGGATTGAATGCTTTTGGGAAGAACAGTATTATTCTGAAGAGTAACATGCCGCTTTGCCCAGGTTTACTGTCCTACTGATAACTTTCGCTTTTTTATCCAATTTAATGAATGTGACTTATGCTATTGCATAAACTTTGATAATTTGCATATGCATCTTCTTGACACTTGTATAACTAACCTTGCAACTCTTTTCGATGAACTATTATGTCCATAAATGTGAACCATATGTAAACACACACATATGGTATGGCTTTGATATGGCTTAGATATGGCTACCGTATGAATAAGAATTCTTACACTATTTGTTTTTCTAACTTGTGTGTCTGTCTGTACACGTTCGCTGACAAGTTCAATCTCGTCCTCACCTTTTCTACTTATTTTACGTAATCCTAGTGTGTCTCAATTGATTCTTTTTAATTCTTCTTCATGTTCCTGTAAAGAATTTTCCGAATATAGGAATCGTGATCGTACATTATACCTAGCCAAAATCATCAATTAATGGGCGTCATGCCGAATTCAGTGATTGTTAACAAGCTCTATCTTCATGTCTTTCTTATCGCCGCCATAACAAGTGACACACAGACCGCTGAGAATTGAGGGATAAAGGGACGTAATTTGATTTTTAATTTCATGGTAAAATAAAAGGGAAGGTGGAGAAATTCCTTCAAGTTGGCCAATCGGGTTGAAAGAAGCCCATCCAAGTTCGTTTGGTACTAACATCCCGCATCGGTGGAAGGTCCTGCTTTAACATTAAATCTCTGCTCACAGTCGATTTCTATAAGTCCTCAAAGGAAATTAAAGGGTCTTCTCTTAGTTAAAAAAGAGGGGGGTTTAAACAGCACGATTTATATATATATTGTTTTTGAAAATGTTTTCGCTTTGAACTACTCAGAAAAATTCAAAACTTTTTCGTAATAAAATTACATAGCACAAAATTGGTTAAAGTTTTAGATATTTTTGATATGTTTGTTTTTGGCTAATAATAACAAAATAATTCAACTATATACTTTCAGCAATATCTGTTATTAAACTGTTTGTGGGAAAAAAGAGAAAATTGTCTCTTATTATCCAATGGCCTCATTTTTTTAATTCTGCTCTTTTCAGGAATATAGGGGCTGTGCATATATAACGTTATCACTTTTTTGGCACTTTTGAACCCCCTCCACCCTTACGATATCATACGTTATCATCCCTCGAACCCCCCCCCCCCCCCCCCCACTCCGTAATGATATCGTTATCAATGTCTAAAAATTCTTTTCATTTTTGAAATTTTTTTCTTTTGCTTGGAGTGATATACAAATATGGTTACATTTATTTTTCGCATACTTCATTGATTCATATGAAGAGAACTCAATAAAATATCACTTTATATATGAAAAAACTTTTTATCAAATAACACTTAAAAGAAATAGTTACTATTTAAAAGTATTTTATAATAGCTTTTTGTAACATAATACATTCAACAGTAATAATGTTTTCGTGCACTTGACCCTGCAAGGGGGCGGGGGGGACAGGGCTTTTTATCACCAAAACAGGTGGACAACATTCTTTCTCTTTTATTTATTAGTAAACACAGGTATCATTTGAAACATACTTCGCATATGGTTTCTCAAACAGCGAATTATATATGCATACACATATGACAGAAGAAACAGGAAATTTGGAATTAAATAATTTTATAATCATTTAATGATTTTAATAATAACTTGTACTTTCATAAAAATAGATAGCAGACTAAAAAAAGATAACATTCTATTTTGATGTAAAGGCTAAGTTATAAATAAAAAGAGAATTTGGTTGGATAAAAAATGATAACGATATCAAAAGACGAACCCCCCCTCCCCCCTAGAGATATCTAACGATATCATTTGCCAGACTCCCCCTCCCCCCTAAAACGATAACGTTATATATGCACAGCCCCATACAGGTTGTGACGCTGAACCTATGTCACATGTAGACAATTTTAAAAACTTAAAACCATTAAAAATGGAAAGTATGGCGCCTCCACCCCACTACTAGCTAGTTAGGAAATATACACTCTGTGTACAGAAAACTGATGTTTTCTTTTTAAATCATATTAAGACAAAGAGATTTTAACCTAATCTAAGGTATTCGATTTTTATTTTTCATGGACTAGATTAAGTGCGTTATACTATTTTGTTTTGATCTACTTTAGTTAATTAAGGTATTGTTTATTTTAACGCTATCCGAAATATGTAATGTAAAAAAGTAGAATAAACAATGGGGGCAAAATGAAATTATAAGCACTTTGAGTACAAAATTGAATATATATTAATCAGGGATGTGTCCAAAATATTGAAACGCCATTTAATATTTCACCTGTTGGAGATACGTGGGCAATTTAAATTGTAAAAGTATTCAAAATAGTGTTGGATTTAAGATTATGTTGATGAAATAGTCCTGCCATTAATTTTCAGAAATTTACTCTTTTTAATTTTTATACGATTCTTGGGTCCTATAAGATATATTTAGAAAAATATTTTCTCTGCTCTGGCAAGTAGAACAGCCAAAATGCATTCTTCTACGACCAAACTTCACCGACTTCTGATATGTACAACACTATTCTTGTTACAACATATTACTCTGACATGTGCGACAGTAAAATATTTCTGTTTAAAACAGTTTTCGAGCTTTCCGATACTAAAAATAATCAGATTTTTTCGTGCAGGAAAGCTTCAAAATTTCATAAAATTCAAAGTATGATCACTGGGTGAATTTTGGTCGTATAAGAAAGGACTTTTTACAGTTGAACTTGCCAGAACACGGAGAAAAGTTTTCTAAGTATAACCTTTTAAACCCAAGAACCGTATCAAATTTTAAAAAGTGTAACTTAAAAAAAAAAAAATAACGCCAAGCCTATTTCATCAATTTAATCTTAATCTTGACCTTAATTTAAAAATTTTTGCAATTGACATTGCCCAGGTATCTCCAACAGGTAAAAATTTAAAGCGCTGTTCAGTCTTTTTCGGACGCCCTGTAGATACATATATCTATCCATATATGCATGTACAGTGTATCCGCTAAAATCCACCCTTCTTCTCATGCATGTACAGTGTATCCGCTAAAATCCACTCTTCTTCTCATTAATTTCAGAAATGCAACAGCTTTAGTGAGAAACGTGGCGTCTAGGTTTATTAAAATGGCTATGTGTTACACGATGAGACCACTTACGGCGTCAACTAAAAGAAAATCATGGAGTTAGTATTCCTATCTCCAAAGCGGTACTAAATATAGGGGAAACATTCAATCACAAAGGTATAGAGCGACTTGGATTCAGTAATTAATGGAATCTTACATGTAAAAATAGCTACAATAGAAGCCCTGAAATATATATTTTTTTATATATCAAATACGCTAGAAACTGCAAACAGAAGTTCCGTGTTATAACATAGATGCATATTTACAAATAAAATAAACACATGTACACAGAGCACAATTTATTTCATTACAAAAATTATGTGGCGTATGCTCAATACGGCTACCATCAGGATGCATGTATAATACATTCTGCCAATGATGGACATATTATGCATAGTCTGATTTTCTTATTAGAATAAACTGTACATTTGTTACATGTGCTAGTTTTATTATTAACTGCGCATTTGTCTTAATATGTCACACTTCTGCATGCATTTAGTGTCGCATTTAAGCTGGTAATTGAATATAAAAATATTGTATTTCAGGGCTTCTAATGAAGTATTTTTTACATATTACAGACGGCTTAATACAAAATCGAGGACTCTCTACAAGTTTCTAATTGACTTTTTTCCAGTATCTTGCACCATTTTCAAGATAGGAACTGTAATTGCACAGTTTATCGCCAGGTGGTGCTGTAAGAGGTTTCATGGCGTAGCGCATAACCACTTTACTATATCTAGAAACCATATGTTTATGACTAATGATGTCGCCGTTCTGAAATTAATAGGGACAGAAAGTCAAGACATTACAACTAAAATCCCCTATGATTACTGTTTTCCCAACTCTGGACTACGCTGTCAATAACCTCGGTTTTCTATATGTGTGCTTCGTTTAAAGAATACATTTTTCAAAATAGTGTGCAAAGAAAGCTTATTTTAATAATTTAGCGTACTTTCTTTCTGAATTAGACATATTAATTCAAAACGTGTTTATAGAAAAAATTTTCGAATTAAATTTTATATGAAAAGGTGAAGTAAAAAAAGCCTAAAATAAAATATATACATAAAATATATATGTATATATATAATGCCACCACGTATTCCATTTTCAATCATTAACAACATATCAATGTCTGTTAACAACTCGAGGAGTTGATTTGTCATTTTCAAAGACGCTTGCGAAGGTGCCTTATATAAATGGCAAGGACCGATGGCATAAAATTTCCCACACAACGTGCGGAAATTTTCAAATACATCTGCAAGTAAAAGAATATCGGTTTTTATATACAGATCATGGTATTCTCCCAAGGATTGAGTATTAATGGTTTTCCACACACCTAAGGCATGTTGATAGTCTTCATCTTTAATTTCTTCGCTGGTCAAACTATTAAAAAAGTATGTGTGTATCAGGTTTTAGTTTACTGTAAAGACATATATATATAAATTTTAGGCGTATTACATGCTTATTGATCGATGCCTTTAATTTAATGAAATTAGCTTTTAAGCTTTTTCGGTGTACCGCTCAGTATTTAAAAGAAAGTGGTCAGCGTTTAAAAGAAAGGAAAAGGACCTCGGACGGGTTTATGCTTATATAAATAAAAGACTCATACATGTTTCTTAATCGTTTGTGATTTAGTCTCTTATTTCAATCTTTCCTGAATGTGTGCATATTAATATTTCATATCAATCACATATCTAGATCTGTATGTGATATGTAGGTAAAATAAAGAAACCTTTTTGCATAGACGTAACTTGGGCTCTAAAACTAGGGGAGCAAGTCTCGAGGCTCTTTTGTAAAAATTTCTATCCCCCCCCCCCACACACACACACCCTTTATCCATTACGCACATTTAAATTAAATACCTAAAAGCTTTAACATTTAAACAAAATTTTTAATGTTCAAACACATAAGAAAACACATGGAAAGATAATAAATTCCACATTTTATGTATTTAATGGAATATTTAAAAATATTGAGTGCACGACCGTTATATTTTCTATGTCTGATGCAATGTTCAATTCTAGAAGAATTCAAACAAATTTAGTAAAAATTTGTCAAAACCTTGAGCTTTTGAAGATTTTTTTAAATGAGTGTAATATTTTGGGATGTTGTTGAGATAAATAAGCTTAAAGACTTCTATCAGGACGTCAACAAATGAGAGAAGCTTATTGATATTGTTTTTAAATTTCAAAAATTCTGAACTCTACCTCTTCAATTTTCAAGCGAAGAAAAACAATAACAAAAACTCGTACATCAGGTTATAGATTATGAAACATTTTCCATCATTATTTGAAAGAAATTTCATTTTTTCATACTGTGAAATGAGCTATCGAAATAAACAATTTAGAAAACACAGAATGTATTTATCCATTTTCACATTATATGTTCATAGCAGATAATGTATTTGAAGTTTTTTGTGCAACAATATGATCCATAGAGCTTTAGATATACCACATAGTGAAACTAAATATTAAATCATCTGGAAAACGTATAAAACAACTGAAAAGTTTTGCTAGGGATTACCATTTATAGAAGACAATGCATCAATATCCTTTTGTGCAGCCATAAATGTGAATGATACAGTAAAATTTAGTTGAGTAGTTGAAACTTACGTAAAACTGTTGAAAGTGCATTTTCAGGAAACGATTCCATAAATGTTAATACGAATTTTTTGGGGTAAACCCGTATCTATATATAAACGTGAAAATAAACATCACAAGTTTACTAAACGTAATCTATATGTTATGTACCTTAATCTCCGTATCTATATGTTTTATACAATTCAAATACAGTAAAACCTCTGAACAATGGGTACCTCGAGAGCACAGAATTTGTTCGCTATTCACAGGTGTCCGCTATTTAGAAGCAAAAATTTACGCGTACATTGATGTTTGGGATCGAAAAAGTGGCCGCTAATTCGACAGTGTCCGTTATGGAGGTTTTACTGTAATGTACTGAAATTTAGTTCAGATGGAAAATGCGCAACACAACTAACAAGTTGCAAATTGTACGTAAAACGTGGCAAATGAGGTGCTTTCGTTCTTTAACGAAGTTTTATGAATATTCATATCTTGGTGTAATAGCTGTTATGCACTCTTATGCAGAAATGCATGAATGTAAAATTTATTATGATTATATATATTAAATTCAATAATATATACATAAATTGGAAATAATATTATTCCATCTTAAATATAACATAATACCATGACAACCTAAAATCATTACCTATCATGGAATATCATTGAATTAATTACGTATGATAGGATTTAACAGAATAAAGAAAAATTTTATTAATATCTTTTTAAGTTTTGACTCGATTTTCATAAAATTTGAAATGACTCGGCAAAATTCTGCAGCGATTCTTATATGTTAAATTTCAAACCATTCGGCTGGGTAGTATTTGCACAGTTATACTCGGACAGACGGACGGACCAGACGACGACTATAGGTGCTAAGTATTTGTATAATTACGACATTTCGCCATTGAAAATAATATAATGGAATAATTTTGAGTGTCTCTGTGAATAAACTATGAACGCTACATTTTCAATACCGATTTTTATTTTCAATACTGAACATGGAATAGTAAATCTCAATAACATATATCAGTTAAAGAGTAAGCCAACAATATTAACGCAAGTTAGAGTTCGGACAGACAGACGACAGATAAACCGAATTCGTAAACATTTTTCAAGTATGTTGGAGAGTGTTAAAAACTTCACTGCACTTTCAGCAATTTATACCAATAGAAGGAAGCATACATGAATAATTTTGTACAGCCCTGTAATTTTCCTACTATCTTTATGTACACGCCACTATTTAGCTAAAATTTAATTAAGACTAAAACACGCATAAAACTACTGAAATCACACTTCCAAAGATTATCATTCATAGACGGCCATGTATCCAATTCTTTGCGTGGCTCTGTATATCATTTTATCTATATTGTACAAACATATGTTAGTATAATAAATGTAGCTCACCGTCAAACTGCATAACTCATCTAACCCTTTGAAGGGCGGTGATCACGCGGCGTGACCACCTAATTTTAATTCCAAAATTGACAATCCGCACCAAGAATATTTTAATAAAATTTTGCTTTCAAAATGAAATTGCGAAAAAACAGATTTGTATTTTCTAAGAATTTCGTTCGTAGAATCTGGTGTCAGTCAATTATTTCATCATTTCATGAGCAGAATTTATCTGCCCCTCATAGGGTTAAAAACCACCTTTAAACTATTTTCGTTCATGCTCAGTAACGCCTACGAGTTTTTTTGTTTAGCCCTTATATGATCTTCAGCATTTATACACGCAACGTAATATGCAAAAATTTGGTTAAACTTAAAAACTCATATCATAACTAAAAATGCACTTCCAGCAATCATCGCTAATATACAGTACTTCGGATACAGTATAAAATCCGGAATATTTTTGCCCCTGTCAATACTATGCACTTTCTATTACACAGAAAGTAACTCGTAGTAAACCTCAGCAACGTATATCAATTTCATTATATGTGAAATAGTTTAGCATAATTAAAATAAGCCCTAAACAATGTCCCCCCCCCTATACCATTATGTAACGGAATACATTTGTGTGACCCTGTAAATTAATAATAAATATTCTTGGCACCGTCTGTTCTACAGAAGGTATATTTTAGTTTACTTCCTAAATGCATATCCATTTTACTATGTTCGAAAAGGTGTAACATCATTAAAATGCTCTTGAAACTATCTTTTCCTATTAGTTGTCATGTAACGGAATACTTTTGACTGTCCTTGTCATTGAAGAATACATCGGATTTTCATAAAATTTGAATTGGTTCGACAAAATTATTCAACAATTATATATTTTAAATTTCAAACCATTCGGTTGGGTAGTTTTGTTATATGCGGACAGACAGACGGACGTACCAGACGACTATAGGTGCTACGTATTTATATAATTACGAACGCACCTAAAAAGGCACTTACAGCAATTACCATCCACAGGCGGCAACATATTTAATTTCTTTTGCCCAGCCGTATATGAATTTATTTATTACAAACATCTTTTAGTACTATAGGCTAGTTCCATGAGTGCTTGTAGTGTATGTAGTGGCTACGGTTTTTGGCTACCAGTATTTTAGAACGGTAAAATGTGACTTATTTTATCAGAGATATTTCATTAATTGAATAAGGCGAAACAAACATTTTGAAAATAACGGTGGCCAACAAGCATAGGAGTTATTAGCTATGTGACTTACACCACAAAAACCCATGGAATTAGCATATAATAAACTATACTGCAGCTGGAAAATGCCTGACACCATATAAAAACAGACTTTAGGAATTCACACCCATAATCTGAAAATGCTTAGGGTTTTTTTCATGAAGCTCTGAATACGATCTATAAAATTTATACTCATCACGTAATGCACTAAAATTTAGTTAAGTTTAAAAACACATATACAGCAGCTGAAAACGCACTTTTAGCAATCATATTTTATATTCAGTTCTCTAAACGAACTAATAAAAAAGTATCGGGAATACTTCATTTAAAATACATCTATAGTAAATACCAGTATGCTGTCTTTTTCTCCACATATAGAAGCACAGCTCAGCTATATTTTGCCCAATTGATAAGAGGTATAAAAATAATAGATATTAACGCGATAATAAATCTCTTGGAGACAACATTTGCCAGGTTCTAATAGGATTACATGTATGCACTCGATGTGATTCAGTGAGTAGTTTTAAGGGGAAAAGTAAGTCTTCTAAAATTATCTGTGAAACAGCAGAGTACATCTCAACATTCCAAGAACTGGGTAAATTATGGATAATAAATAATGACGTTATGGAAAATTTAGAAAATGTTTACATGTGAAATCTATGTCAGAAAAAACACCAAAAACATTGACATACGCTGCCATGATTGGTTGCGGCTTGGATGTAAAGGTGACACCGTGCTTCCTCCAAATAAATACTGTTTATTTAAACATATGCAGCGTGCCAACTACCAAGCAGGGATTTATAGAAGAAGTCTTATAGCTAGAATGCCTGCACCTTTTCCTGTTCATCATGATTGGAAAATTTCTTATGACGTTCTAGAAATTGATAGGGTGGTAAATGAATCAGTTCCAAAATCTCTTCTGCAACAAATTCATTGCAAATGCAAGAAAACATCTTGTGAAAACTATTATGTACAAGGTGGCCATAATTAAACTGACGGTACTCAGAGTGTTTTGTAGCGCGATCTAAATGCGAGAATGGCGCCAAATTTTGTAGGAAGATTAAACAAGACGGGGGACAAAGGATTCCGCGAAAAAAAATTTAATTCCAAAAAACACCGCCAGGGAAATATGTGGCGCTGCGTATTCGAAAAAGAGAGTTTCAAAAAATGAAGAATCAATACTGAAATAAAATTACCGTTTATTTAACGAATTTAGCAATTTAATCCAAGCTCAAAATGGTAACAGTTTATAAAAAGCTAAAAATTTACATAAACACTATTAAAGTTTCTTTATCTGCAATTTCACTTACAGAGCCCCAAACAAAGCAACAGCAGCAGAAGAAGCTCTTTATTCAAATTTCACGTTACATCTTTTGGCCCAGTGCCAGCTTGTTCGGCTTTAATAGGTAATGTGCTACTGTTAGAAGCAATTTTGTTGAAAGTGATCTTTCATAATGTCTCCTTCTTTAGTCGAGCAAGCTCTATTAGTCAAATTCTTTTAACTCAACCAGTGCAATGGCGATGACAATCTAATATTACTATTTTCGGTGGTTATCATTTATACTTATTTTTATAGGATAACACAAAAAATTCGCATAGATTACCGCCAAGAAGTTAAAGAACAAGTTATATAATCGGTAACACAAGACTGCGATGGTTGTTTTTTTTTTGTTTTTTTTTTAACTTTTATGTTAATTTTAGCACTGAATCAGAAAATTACCTTAATTTTTAACCATCTTTCAGGATTTTTCGCAAATCACAAATTGTCAAAGTTAAAAAAATAACAAAATAACAATCAAAATTGGATACTATAAAATAGAGGAGATGACTGTATTTTTTAACTTTTGGTAATTGATTTTTATACACTTTTTATCACTGCATCTGAAAATGGCCTTCATTTTTAACCATCACGTTACAATTTTTTTGCAAATCGTAAATGCTATAGTTAAAATTTAACGGAAATCTGATACTATAAAACAGTTATAAAATCCTTTTTATTTAACTTAAATTTATTTAATTCAATAATTTATTCAATTTTTTGGGCTTATAGTGGGATTCTTATTAGCTAAGCAGTTGAGGGGTCCAATTTGGTGGGGGAGTAGGTTCAATTTTATCTTTGAATTTTTTAACTTTGAAATTTACAATTTGTAAAAAATCCTGTCATCATGGTTAAAAATGAAGGTCATTTACGGATTCAGCGGTGAAAAATACATAAAAATCAATTATCAAAAGTTAAAAACACAACAATGACATCTATTTTATAGTATCAAATTTTCGCTATTTTTTTTTCTTTTTTGAACTTTAAAATTTACGATTTTCAAAAAATCTTTACGCGACAGTAAAAAATGAAGGTCAATGTCTGATTCAGCGGTACAGAATACATAGGAAACAATTATCAAAAGCTAAAACTGTTAATTTTCATCGTTTTATTTAACAAAAATTCTGTTTTAGGTAGCTTTCTTTACAAAAAGCTACCTATTGCAGCCGTTCGGAGGAAAGCGATTTCAAAAAATTTTGGTATATTTTCATCGATCATGACCCCTAGACCCCGAAACCACCCTCCGTTCAAAATTGATATATATATATATATATATATATATATCAATATATATATATATATATATATATATATATCTGACCCATGTCACACTGTAACTCTCGTATTTATGAACCGATTTGGATGTAATTCGGTGTGTACATAGTACATACCAATGTCTCGACCGAGTTCGTTGGCCAGCTTCATCCGCCATTTTGTTTCAAAATGGCGGCCATTTAAAAATTTTAAAAAAATTTTAAATTTAAAATGTGGTACCAAAAAATTGAGAATGGAAAAATATTTTTTTCTTATGTATTTGACCTTTATACAAAGACTCCGTAGCAGTTTTTGTTTCGTCTATATCTTAAAAAATGGCTCAGTTATAGCATTTTGAATTTCTAGCGAAGCTGACATTTTGAAACGTCTTGAATTTTGTCACGCGATAAAAGGCGTATTTATGAACCGATTTGGATGTAACTTCGTTTATACATAGTACAGACCAATGTCTCGACCGAGTTCGTTGGCCAGCTTCATCCGCCATTTTGTTTAAAAATGACGGCCATTTAAAATTTTAAGAAAAATTTAAATTTGAAATGTGGTACCAAAAAATTGAAAATTGAAAAAATATTTTTTTCTTATGTGTTTGACCTTGATAAAAAGATTCGGGAGCAGTTTTTGTTTCGTCTATATCTTAAAAATGGCTGAGTTATAGCATTTTGAATTTCTAGTGTGGCTGACATTTTGAAACGCCCTGATTTTTGCCACGTGATAACAGACGTATTTATGAACCGATTTGGATGTACCTTGGTGTGTACATAGTACATACAAATAACTCAACCGAGTTCGTTGGCCAGCTTCATCCGCCATCTTGTTTCAAAATGGCGGCCATTTAAAAAAATTAAAAAAAAATTAAATTTAAAATGCGATACCAAAAAATTGGAAAATGAAAAAGAGTTTTTTCGTATGTGTTTGACCTTAATACAAAGATTCCGGAACAGGTTTTGTTTCGTCTATATCTAAAAAAATGGCTGAGTTATAACATTTTGAATTTCTATTGTGGCTGACATTTTAAAACGACCTGATTTTTGTCACGCGATAACAGGCGTATTTATGAACCGATTTGAATGTAACTTGGTCTGTACATAGTACATACCAATGTCTCGACCGAGTTCGTTGACCAGCTTCATTCGCCATCTTGTTTCAAAAGGGTTGCCATTTTTAATAAAAAAATGTAATTTAAAATTTAAAATGAGGTATTAAAAAATTGGAAAATGAAAAAGATATTTTTTATGTGTTTGGCCTTGATACAAAGATTCTGGAGCAGTTTTTGTTTCTGAAAATTTGTTCTTTTGTTTATATCTTAAAAAGTGGTTGAATTATAGCACTTTGAATTTCTATCATGGCTAACACTTTGAAACGATCTTGTATTTGTCTCGCGATACCACACGCATTCGGCTATTTCGATGGAAGAAAGCATGTGGATAGTATACATCAATATCTCGACCAAGTTCGCTGGCCAGCTTCATCAGCCATCTTGTTTCAAAATGGCGGCCATTAAATTAAAAAATATATATATTTAAAATGAGGTGCAAAAAAATTAGAAATTGAAAAAGGTTTCTTTCTTAAGTATTTGACCTTGATATAAGGATTCAGGAGCATTTTTTGTTTGTCTTTATCTTAAAAAATTGCTCAGATATAGCAGTTTCAATTTCTAACGTGGGTGACATTTTGAAAAATCTGATTTTTTGCCTGCGACAGCACTCGTATATATCAACCGATTCCGATGTGAGTGAGGATGTGCACAGCAATTACTAAGGTCTCGACCAAGTTCACTGGTTAGCCTCATCCACCATGTTGTCTTAAAATGGCAGGCACTTTAAGAAATTGCCGAATTTGGCAGCCAAATATAAGTTACTTTAAATAAAAGCAGCTTGGATAAAGCTGACTAATTTCGCGAAATTCTCATTCATAATGATTTAGTATTGATAAAAATTAGTATTGAATCTCCTACATTCGGTTTCCACTTAATTGAGCTTCGTGTGTTTGAATAATATAAGTTGGCTTTTTTAAAATAAGGAATATGAAAGCTACCTCTTCCTCCCGGCACTGGCCGGAAGGACTTTTTTTTTCCTCATATGTTTATTACAAATTGTATATATTTTTTTAATACGTCAGAATGATTAAAGATTTCAAATTTATATTGCAATGTTGATTTTACTCACAACCGTTTTTTAATATATCTGACGAAATTATATTTCTACTAAATTTGTGAATGACCCCTAATTTGCAGCAAAAAAAATATGCTCCAACTTTAAACAGTTATTACTCGGCCAATTTTAATCGTAGAATAACGGTACTTTTTTTTTTTTGTCTTACTTGTCAGCGTAGCAAGAAATTTTTACTAAATGTAACTTATAAGACTGGGGGACCGTATAAAAATTTAAATTTTGTAATTTTTTAAGAAATGTTTTTATTGACCCAAATTGCTTTTAAAATATTTCTTTACCTCATTTAAAACATTTACATAATTGGAACTATATGTCTATGACTAACGGTTTAGGAATTAGCCATTGGACACCGCTGAGAGTGGACGCCCTGTATATTCTATATACTTCACTATCACTATCCACAGAAAATAATTTTTGTGTTTAATTTCTACTGGATATGTTAAAGAAATCAATCACGAAGTTTATTATTTGGAATTAGCGGTACCGAATTATTTTAAAAATATGGAATGCTCCGACCACCTGAATGAAGCCAGCATTGTGTTTGCTCACTTTCGCAAACAAAATATTGTTCTATTTTCCTGATCACCTCAATTATTTTTAATGTATACGCTTTACTATTGACTGTTAATTGCATGGAAATTTTTTGCACTTATTTTTTTCTAACATAGATAATGGAATCCCCCTTTGTTAAATAAACATTAAATGCACGTAGATTCATAAAAATATTACCTCATTTGCACATAAATAACATTGATATGTTTCAATAGGAACCGAATCCGCAAAGTTTTTCAGAAGACTTTTTTTTTTTTTTTTTTTTTCAAATAAAGAAAAGAAGAAAATAGAACAGAATTTATTATGTTTGACTCGCAGTAGTTTGGTAAATATTAAATTCTATTAACGGAAATTTTAAAACAATGTGTATACAATATATATATATATATATATATATATTAGCGAAATTCGAGTTGAAGCTAGTTTTGCATAAGGCTCTATACTTTTCACAAAGCATTTAATCTTACTTAAAAGGTCATTATTAATTACAAAATTTTAATCAGACATGAAAGAAGCATTTGCACCATTTCTACTTCCTTAATTATTTCATTCTTTCCTTAAACATTTTTTTTATACTACGATTTACTATTAAATATATGAATGTGTCATTTTCGTTTTAAATCTAAACAACAGACAAGAATTAAAAAGCTCAGTAATTAATTCAAGTGAAACAAAAAATGCCCTCCTTCATGGTATTGAACAAGAAATCGACCTTTCCTTTTATTCCTTACTGTTGACAGACAATCTTCCTGATTTTCTTTAATGTGTTTTTTCATGGTGGACCGTAGATTAGTTTTCGCTGTCATTCCAATTAAATTTTTTCAACTACCCCGGAAGAGATTTTAAGATAACCGTCCTGTATGATAAAAACTATTTCCTAAATGAAATAAAATATCAGGTCATGAGTAATGTATTCCATTTTCTTTAATGAAAAATATTAACGAACTGTAAAGGAAATGATATTTTATTATAATAATATTTGTGAAAATTTAAAGCTTATTATAAAATTTGCTATTAGTAATTTCATCATTTTATCTTTTGTTTATATATATTTTTTAATCATGATATATTCCTTCCGTACATTGTAATAAAATGTGTGTCAAAAATGATGCAACTTATAAAGTCGCGAGTAATGTAAATTCTTTTTCTTAGGAAGAATGTAAAAGAATTGCACGTATATTTCTTATCCCGATGCTCATTGAAATTTAGAGTTTATCATCGAATTTATCATTATTATTTCCTTCCTTTTCCTTATTATTTAATTCGATTTAACAATGATATACTGTAATTTTACTTTAAAGTAATCCTAAACGATCGCACAAGTTATCTTTATTTTTTCTTAAACTAAGCTTAAATTTCTACTAAAGAGTTATGTTAGTTTAAAATGATTTTCATGAAGATTAAATACATTGCTTAAAACAATTAACACATTCGCCACAATGGGTGTATATATGCACCTTCAAAAAAAAGCATACAGAACTTGTTTTTAGCACCAGTAAAAAGGAAAAGTAACATTTGCTTTCTTTAATTAGAGCATTTTCGTGATTATTTAAATACTGGTAACTTATTTTTAAAAAGTGATGCTAACCGAATAAAACTTTTGTAAAAGCCGCCGGTCCCGAAGGGGTTGAAGGATACTGAGGTTGTGGATGGATCTTGCTGCTGGGAAATTATTTAGATGATTGATACATGATCGACAAACGTGCTAGGCTATATGAGAAAAAATTACACATATTTGGCAGAAAAAATGCATTGTATTGAGCATTTGGGTACAAAAGGGAAAAAACACAATTTGTGCATATGAGAAAAAACGAATAAAAAATGAGTTTCCTTCAAAGAAAATCGATTTTAGTAGGGAGTGTGGTTTCCCCGGACGCACAGTCAGACATTTTGATGATCTAGGTGGACAAAATTCTTTTTCCGATTATCTCGAAATTTCACAAAACCGCGTGTACTGGTGTCTGAATGTCTTTATTTTCGAGATCCGTACGCGTTTTGTGGTAAAAAAAAACAGAGGTGCCGATTAACTATGACCGTAAAGAAGCCATTTGCTCAGTTGGTTTGAGGGAGTTTCAAAAGTTGCACTAGCTTCATCTAAAGTTTAAAAGCACGTCGTGACTGTTCTGTTTTATTTGAAAGCAGGAGTTTGCCGGACATATGTCACAGGTTTGTCAAAGTCAGATTTAAACCATTTTTATTTGAAAATAAGCGATATTAAACCCGCTTAGCCGCTTTTTCCAGAGGTTGTAATTCTGTATGATACTTGATGTTCTTTGCAAATTTCATCTTGACTTTTAACATATTATCCAGCCTTATTCAGCAATAAGCATTTTTTTTAAATCAAAGTGCCATTCCTACAGTATTGAAAACTTAAAAAACTCCTGCAGATAGCTGCAGATCATTAAGTTTTTATTAATAAACAAGCATCATATTAACTTGCAGTGCATGTATGTATGTTCAGTTCAAAATTTGCTAGTCAAATTTAAACCACTTTTAATTATCCGATTGAGCCGAAACAATGAAAACATGTGTAATTTGAATGATAATATAATATTATTATAATTTATAGAACGTAGAAGTTTGTTTAGAGTAATGTTTCCACAGGGCTTCACAAAAATTTAGATTAAAATTTACAAGTTAATTTCAAACCAATTTCAACAATATGACTGAGCTGAAACTTTGCTCAGGATATGTAGTTCTGACGACAATACAATATTATTATAATTTATCGAACGTAGCAGTTACACTCTTTTTACAGGGCCATATAAAAGATTAGTTCAAATCTTGCAAGACAATTTTAAACCAATTTCAATTATCTGATTGACTTGAAACTTTGCCAACATGTGTTTTTCCGATGACAATTCTATTAAATTATAATTTGACAATCGTTGAAATTATGCATTTGTTACAGGGCCACACAAAAGATCGCGGAAAGATTGTTGCAAAAAAAAAAAAAAAAAAAAAAAAAAAAAAAAAAAAAAAAAAAAAAAACCAGAAATTTTAATTAAATTTTAACAAAATTACTATAGGTTATTGAGATGCACAATAGCATTTTTAAATTGAAAACAAAGTGCGTAGCAGTTGTATTTCTTTTACAGGGACACATACAAATTTCGGATACATTACCGTCTATATGCAGAAATTTTATTTCAAATTGAATAAAATCTATATAGGTTATTTATTCACACAACAGAATTTTTTCAACTGAAAATAATTTTGATAGCATTTATATGTTTTACAGGGTACAACAAAACATTAAAGTTTTTTTTAACATGATTTTATTAAAAAAATTATTTTTTAGGATGACTACACAAATTTCTCGAGCAATTCTGAGTAGACAAAAATACAAAAAAGAAATTAATGTTAACTTACATGTGTGCATTAATTATTTTTTTTTTTACTTAATTGTAAAATATGTATGTTTAACGCATTATTTGTAATGCATTATACAGGGTGCCATTAAAGTCCTTTCCACGCTCTTAATTGCCGAACGGTTGCAGCTATAGTCATAAAAGTGGTGTCTAGGTATAATAAAGTAGCTATGCGCTACAAGATGAGATCGCTTCGAGCGCCACCTGGTGCAAAACAGCTGAGTTAGTATTCCTATCTCGAAAACGAGATTTATATTCAGAAAGATTCATGTATAATTCATGTTCACAAGGTGTCGCATTCATTTTTATCCCAGATTTCGAACCGTTTTCGTGATAGGAACGCTAATGCCGCCATTTTGTACCAGGTGGTGCTGTAAGCGGTCTCATCTAGAAGCGCATAGCCTCCTAACTATATCTATACACCACGTTTATGAATATAGATGCAGTCGTTCGGCAGTTAATAGGGTGGGAATGGACTTGCTGGGCATCCTGTATTTTTTAAGACATTGTTGTTAAATAACCGAATATTTATCACTGTTTGAGTATTTGATTAGTGATGCATTAAAAAATAACGGCAAAAACTAATTAAACTTCAACAAAATAATTTTATCCACTTAGATCGTCAAAACGTCCCACTGTAGGACGGCCAGCAACGTTGAACACCTTTCAAGAGTCAATGAAGCTATTAATGAGGAGCTGGGGTATTCGGTCCCATTCCTCCATAAGAGCTCATTCCAGTTCTTGGAGAGTTTGTGGGTTTGGCAGGCTGCGAGAAACTCACCTGCCTAGAATGTCCCAAACGTGCTCTATTCGGTTCAAGTTCGAAGAACACGCTGGCCATTCCAGTCGTACGATTCCTTCCTCCAAAAACAAATCATACACCAAGTGAGCACGATATGGCCTGCAATTATCGTCAATTCACATGAAGTAATCTCCAATTTTTCAGCGTAAGGGACTACAATAGGTCTGAGGATCTCATTCCTGTACCGTTGACCGGTCAAAGCTCCATTTCGAATGATGTGGAGGTCGGTGCGCCCATCAATGGAGATGCCAGCATAGACTATTGCTCCCCCACCGCCTAATCGGACACTTCCTTCCACGAACGAAGGATTTTTTTAGTGCCACGTTCCCTCCAGATGAAAATACATCTATTATCAGGATGAACTGAAAAACGGGACTCGTGTGCTCTGTTGCCCACTCCCTGCGGGCGCCATGGTGCCTTTCTCTTAACGTAACACATGCCATTGGTCTGCGAGCATACAGACCTACAGCGTGGAGCCAGTTTGAGTCGAAACTGTGGTGCCATTAGCCGAAGGGGTTGTTAAAGAAGAGTGCCATTCATATTTCGGTGTATCCGAGCTGTTAGCGTAAAATATCGATCTTCGTTGGACATTGTTGCACGTCTAAGACCTTACCATTGTCTTCGGCCTGCATTTACAGTCTCCAAAAAACGATTCCAAATCTTGGAAATCACATTTTGTGAAACTCAAGTGGCTTCTGCTACTTCGGCTTGTGTTTGGACCCCTCAAACCAACCACAACTCTCTAAGCTTCTGATTACGTTAAATGACTTCGTTGAGACATTGCACTCATCCAAAACCAAGCACTTACTGGATGTGGATCATTGTTTTCTGCTTTGTCTTTCAGTAAATTGAAAGCCAAATTTTATTCGCTGCCGCTAAAGCGTCGTTTTTGACTTCAAACTCAAAATCTGCATACTCCGAAGTTTGAAAACGAGCAAAATTTGCATATAAGACTTACGATATCCTTTAATTGTATTGAGCAGCGTATATATTAAACATAGAAAAGGGATCCGTTACAATTATCCAACAACCATTTAGCCGACACGACATTTAGAAGACTGCAATTAGCAGATAGGACATTTAGCCGATAACTACCTTCATTCAGCAGGCACGAACGTTAAGCCAACAGGATAATTAGCTGGCAGGAGCAGTTAGCCGAGAACACATTTAGCCGACAGGACATTAACGAACGGACATTTAGCCATTATGTATATTTCGATGACAGTATAAACATCATTAACTCGTCACCCTCATAAATCATTCTTTTAATACTATCGGATATAATTAATTTATTATAGATATGCACTAAACCTTGATAAATCGCTACACTTTGAACTATATTTTATCCAGTGCATTAATTATGAGATTCAATAAAACCTCAGTACTTCGACTACATCATAAAGTGAATTTTTTATTCAATCACGTGTATATTTCGAATGGATTTATAATAAAACCTCGGAAACTCGTAGCCGTTAAATATTATATATTTTTTTGTTTATTCGAATATAATTATTTATTTATACTTGAACCATAAATCTTCGATATCTCACTACATTCATTAATCAGAGTTTTTATAATATAGAATTTAATTAATTCATTTTAGTTATACATTAAATCTCGAAAACTCGCCCCTTGAGGCAAATGACGATTGAATAAACATTTGAATATAAAGATACAAAGCTGCTATTAAAATTTTACTTTCATATTATTAAATAGTAAATATAAAAATAAAATATTTTTTTTATGTTATCTTTTAAGTTTATGCGACTCAATGCTTCGACATTTCTTCCTGACGGATGCTAATACTTTAATTTAGAAAATCGGTTCGAAATAAGAACGCTGTGTTTCATTTGTTTTCCAAATCCCTTTAACTCCCGATGACACCATTATTTATACAAGTTGTGTTATGCAGGGACTGTCACCCACGTTCCAGTGGAACATTTGTCACCACTAACTACGAATAGTAACCTCCATCATGTTTAATTACGATCTACGATTATTTGCCATTAAATTAGGCGAAGATTACTATTTCAAAACAATGGTGACAATTGGCCCGCTGACTCATAGATTCACCACCCCTGATGGCTAGTGTCTCATAAGGATTTTATAGAAAATTCGTAGAAGTAATTCACTGAAATAATATTACTTCGAAAAAACGTATGCAGTTTCTGTACATCCATTTAAAATTTCATTCTACTGCAAACATAGATAGAATTATTATTGTGTTTTATTTTGATGATGGAACTTCAGTCACGTTTATTAAAATGTGTGACATATATTTCAGATTGATAAGAATAACTTTAATCAATGAGTTATGCAAAGTTTACATGACTTTCAAACCGATGCATATAATGGATACTCCATGCTTTAATAAGATCACTTTTCTTCAGTTAACATTTTCCTTTCATAAAAGAATTCACTGCTAATTTCTATTTACCTCCATATTGCTATGTTTATTTATAAGTTGCATTTTCCCCTATAATCCTGAATAATGCAGTATGTTTTGATTTGCTAGAACAGCGAAGAAAAGATTTAGGGGTTAAAACCATTCCCAGGCGAATTTAAAGCGGATAAGATAAATACAATAAATGTTGTGCTACGATCAATAAGTGTTATGAAAAAAAAAAAAAGGAAAAAAGGAAAAATAACTAAAAAGCATAGCATCAAATTAGTTCAAGGGTTCAAAAAGGAGCCCTTTCAGAACACGAAAAATAATGAGAAACAACTGCTGTACTTGCATCTTACTGCAAGAAGTATTAATTCTTTTTTTCACTTCGTTCTGAAAGAAAGAATCCATTATGAAGTCTTCAAATAACTTCAATCCTATCTAACTGTTGTAGCTTAAGTTAGCTCACTGTGTGTTTTGATTTATATTGGTTATTAAGCATTAGGTCTTAGGAAAAGAGAAAGAAACGGAAAATAAACATATATGATAACGAAATGATTGAATTATAATTATTCAAAAAACCCCTCTCGGTCAAAAATTCTAGCTGTGCCACTGTTTAATTTGAAGTTTTTGGAATCAGTTAACTTGTGAAACACTAGTAGTAGATGCTGTCTTTCTCTAGCAAAATTACAATGCACATATAAGTATAATGGTATATATTAGGGATAAATATATTAATCAAAGCACATTTTTTTCTCAATAAAATAAGTATTTTTTTGTTGTCAAAGCAATGGTTTTTATTTGAACTGAATTTCTTCTTTCTTGTAGAAAATCTTTACAATTGCTGAAGAATATTTTCTAATACAACTCCGTAGTGTCAGATAATAGTGTATAAATTATTTCCTTCAAATCTTAACATTTTCCATTTAATATTAATAGGATGTTTAAACTTAGTTTGAATACTATCGATAATCAATTTATCTTATACTCGTATATATGAAATTTGTCAAACATTATTGAAGCAGGGAAGTTTTTTTTTGTTTGGAAATAACCATACTTTTTGAAGTTTTTTTTTTTTTGTCTAAGAACGATGTTGAAATATTGAGATTTCTGTATAAAAAAACTTGAACTTTCAAAAACCAAAATTTTCACTAATTTTTATTGAAAAATACGCCTTTTCGACTCGCTTTTCTTCGGCGTGTGGAGTTTCGCCGTAACGAAGGTTTCACTATACCATACCAGTATCTTTCTAACAACATTTAATGGTTTCATCTGGAACCAATAAAAAACAGCATGTTAAAATAATCATAATTAGTTAATCCTTGGCCGAAGGTTTTTTGAACTTTGTTTTTTTAACAGAATGGAGGACTGTCAAATTTAACGTATCACTTTTCAATGAAAGGTACGACTTTGTATAATTTATAAAAAAACGAACGAATTAAGAACTTCAAAAAACATCGGACAAGAACTAGGGGGTGGGGGAGGGAATATATAAACTTTTATTATAAAAAGAAGGAAATAGGTTCATCCGTTGCCGAAATATTTCGGTTACCGATTTATAAAATTTTTTTTTTCGAGACAATCGCCTTTAAATTATCCTTTTAATTGATGTTTACATAGAGAGCACCGACACTATAACTAGAATTACAAGCGTAATTATAGGAATTTTTTTGTGCGGTTACTTTTGAAATGCTTCGAAAATATTGTGCTTTCATATATACAGGGTTCAACATGTTATCTATCGCCGACCTTTAATTTCTCAACCGTTGGTCGTAGACATATAGTTCCAATTACAAAAACGTTTCAAATGAGATAAATATTCATGCTGTGGCATTATTTAAAGTAAAAAAATCAATTTTATAAAAATTACGAAATCTAATTTTTTATACGGTCCCCCAGTCCGTATAGTTATATTTAACAAAAGTTTACACATATCATAACACATATAACACAAAAAGTTTGACATCTGTACTACAAACATTGACAGAGTTATTAAATTTCAAATTTTGAGATTTTTGAACATGATTTTGTCTTTCATTAAGGGATCGGTTAAAAGATGAATTAAAGTAATTCGAGATCAAAATCAGGGTACAATGTCCTTTCCACGCAGAAGCCACATTTCGCCGTTATCGCCAAATCGGGGTTTCACAAAAAGAGGGTTATTTCATCTAAATGTTTAGCTGGTTTTTAGGGGTCGTATACAAAGCTAATAATAAAATATTGAAATTAAACAGAAAAATAAATATCAATTTATTATAATATCAGAAAACGGCCTAGTATAAAAAATGAATACATAAAACGCTGGAATCTACTAGAGATACTGTTCAAAGTATTCTCCATTGGTGGCAATGAACAACTGAATGCGTGACAGTACTGCGTCCTGGGCACGTTAGAGCATAGCAGGTGTGCAAACTGTGCGATAATCAAAAGGATGATGCGACTTGGAAACCTCTTCCTCACCCGGACATTACGACGCGTGTAGTGCGGTATATGGGGAACCAGGATTGTTGGACCCATCTTCTAAGATGGGACCTTAACGGGCGATCGTTACCTGTATCTTCTACAAAACACGGTACGGGATTGGTACGAAGAGTTGTTCTCCGATATGCCTGCCGGGTGTAGTTTCAACATGATGGGACCCTCTCCGCATAAAACATCAAAAATCCGGGTGTATCTGGCCACCGAATTTGGTCAACAGATCTTTGGAGATGGTGGATCGGTAGAATGGCCACCGCGTTCACCGGGCTTGGCTTCCATGGACTTCTACCTCTGGGATTACATCTAGGCATAAGTGTATGTGACTAAGACTACTTCTATGGTTTATTTGAAGCAGCGCATTATCCTTGATTGTCGCACAGTTTGTACACCTGTTATGCTCTAACGTGTCCAGGACTCAGTACTGTCACGCATTCCATTGTGCATTGTCACCAATGGAAAACACTTTGAACAGTATCTCTAGTAGTTTCCGGCGTTTTATGTATTCATTTTTTATAGTTGACCGTTTTTGATATTATAATTTATTGATATTTATGTTTCTGTTTAATTTGAATATTTCATTCTTCGCTTTATATACGACCCCTAAAAGTCAGCTCAAATTTTTAGATGAAATAACACTCTTTGGCGATACCGGCTAAAGGTGGTTTCGCCGTAAAAAGGACATAGCACCCTGATTTTGATCTCGAATTACTTTAATTCATCTTTTAACTGATCCCCTAAGGAAAGACAAAATCATATGCAAAAATCTCAAAATTTAAAATTTAATAACTCTGTCAATTTTTGTAGTACAGATGCCAAACTTTTTGTGTTATGTGTGTTATGATATGTGTAAGCTTTTACAAAATCTAATTATAGGGACTGGGGGACCGTATAAAATGTTAGATTTCGTAATTTTTATAAACTTGATTTTTTATTTTAAATAATGCCACATCATGAATATTTACTTCATTTGAAATATTTTTGTAACTGGAACTATACGTCTACGACCAACGGTTGAGAAATTAAAGGTCGGCGATAGATAACATATTGCACCCTGCATATATATATATATATATATATATATATATATATATATATATATATATATACAGGGTGTTTCAGCAGAGCGTTTACAAAGTTTCAGGTGAGGTAGAGTACACTTAGACGATGGGAAATCACATAGCAATCCATGGTCGAAAACGCTTTCTTGGCGCGGTAGTGACGACACAAAACACAACAAAGGAAGGACATGAACAGGGTAAGAAAACAGGTTTATTATTTTTAAAAATGCTGGAACAATGCTGGACAATGCTGAGGAAAGTGTTTCACGCATTTCGCAATTGCTGGGGAAGTCCGGGACACGTCCGGTATTTTCGAGAACATTAGATCTTCAATGTGCCGGAGATGTGAGGTCTGCATCACAACCCGGTGTCGTAATTTTGAATACCTTCTTTGGCGACCGTTGTCTCGCTTTTGTTTTTTGCTGTACTAAGAATAATAAACATGCTTTCCTACCCTGTTCGTGTCGTTCCTTTGTTGTGTTTTGTGTCATCACTATTGCGACAGGAAAGTGTTTCCGACCATGCATTACTATGCGATTTCCCATCGTCTAGGTGTACTCTATCTCTTCTGAAGAAGTTATGGGAATCAGCGAATTGGTAGTGTTGCGGAGGGATTAACGGGGACCGTTGGACGACTTCGGTCGTCAAGAACAACAGCAAATATTGAGGTTGTTCAGAATAGTATTGCATGCACTCCAAAAACCTCTGTTCAGAAAACTGCAGCTGCCTGAATGGTGGACATATTGAAAATATTGTCTTTTATTTTTCAACTATTGCTGATGAATTCAGCTGCCGCAGCGCCATCTGTCGGTATGAATTTGAACATTAAAAAGTACTCTAAACAAAATTCCAGACTTCACACATCCGTTTCCTACAAGAATTTTTTTAATAACTCTATTCGTTTGTTTCTTATACATTTAAAAAAATAGGTACTCCTTTTTGGGACACCTTGTATATGTATGAGTACGTCAGTTTCGAAACTCGCCTTATCCAAAATTTAAAATATCGTGTTTTCTCTATCAATCTATTCTATTGGTAAACATGCACCGAAAAAACGCAACAATCTGAAAACAAACTAATCTTAACCTGTATTTCTGCCATTGTAAAATCTTGGTTTACAATGAAAACCAATGGAAGCAGTTAGACTAATAATAAGCTCGGCGCAGCAGCGGTCGTTCGCTAGCTTCAGGGCCCGAAACCCTCCCTTCCCGCTTTTCGGTGTCAATAATCTGTGTAATTTCCCTTTTAAATTTGTCCAGTTTAATTTTTGAATTTTTTTTCCCAATTTTGCTTCGGCTAGACTTTCTTATACTCGGGACGTGGCTGGAGACCTATGAAACTGGCTTCCGCAATAGAGTCGGAATAAGAGAAGGAAAAGTTAAAGGGCCGCGGACGGTAAGAAGTCGTTCACCACGGCGATCTTTTGCGATTTCCCAAAATTTGATTTTCTGGATAAGGCGAGTATTGGAACTCGCGTCCTCATATATATATATTTGGAAAATCAATTTTTTAAAGATTTAACAGTCCTATGCCCTCTTAACTTATAGAAACATATATGTGTGAAAGATAATTCTGAGACAATTATATTTAACTGAGTTTCCGTTATGCATAATTTCATTCAACTGCGTAACTATTTAAAATACAAACTGCGGATCGAAACTTTAATGAGATAATAACATTCTTAAAAAGACAGACAGTTTTTGTCTTCGCAGTCAAACAGCGTGAAATAGACTTCTGTGTTCGAGCAAATCATGTGAATCAAAATGCTTGAAAGGAAAAGAAAAAAAGGGAAAAAACTACGAAAGCATGAAATAAAATATCATAATAAAGTATGACATAAATTTCTTTGGTTCCATATTATCGGAAGTTCTCTAAAAAATATGTCTGATGGATGGCCAATGCGCAGTTGAATGGAAACAGCTAAGGAAAATGAGACGCTTTTAAATAAGTAGAAAAAGTTAAAATATTTTAAAGCTTGAATAAGTTTTCTCTGGTTTGCGCTTAATGTATTTTGATATAATTCTCTAATTTAAGATGAAGGAAAAGAGCTCTTTTTTTCACTCTTTTATGTTAAACACAATTAATAATTTACAAGACAATTAAAGTTGCCTACATTAATGCCGAAAATTTCTTGATTTTGGGTGTCATTGTGAGAGAGAGTGATTACATTTATAAAAAAAAAAAAAAAAAAAGTAAGAAGAAGACCTTACTAATACACAGATTTCGACACGCCAAAGTGGCTAAGTTGAACTGCTACTTAAGTTTTGTTTTTAAATATATTTTGTCTTTGCTAAACGGTGCAAAATTTTAACAGTCTAGCGAAATTTAATTCTTTTTTCAAAATTATAATTTACACTGTCTGGGGGACTAACTTTGATAGTAAAGTATCCAGTTTCACAAATTACATTAGTTTCTGCATTTAGACATTCTATTCATAGTGCTTTCACAGTTTGTACCCCCGAGCAGTGTTACATAATGAAAAAAATAAATAAAATATATGATATTGCAAGAAACAATGGATACAAAGAAAGCACCATAGAACAATTAATTAAGAGCTTGAAGAATAAAAAGAAAAGAAATTTCAATCCACAAAATTCCATGTTATCCACTTTACAATATTTTCCTGGTTTCTTCCGAACGTTTGAAATATAAACTCAATAAATTCAACATCTCCCTAGTCGCAAAACCTTCTATGAAATTTAAAAAATATAGTAGGGTAACTCCGGGAGGGTCGCCGCATACGGGATAGATGCCGCACCCCTTGTATTTCTTGTAATTATCGATAGATGGCCGTCAAACGCACAGTATATGTGCGCAATGAGATTATTTTAACCAGTGTATAGCGTGAGTCCCATTTCGATGTTTACTTGTAGAAGTACAATCCTTAATTTGACGTAAGTGCATGATTTCACTGTCCAAAATTTTAAACACGTTATGTTTAAATACTTTTCATACACTAATTACTAAATGCATGCATGATTTCAAAGTCAAAACTAAGTGTAGAGTTTGTACAGAGTACTGTGTGTATGGTTACGCCATTCCCCTTAGCGATGAGAGGTAAGTTTGATGGCCGACGTCTGCACAATGCAAAATGGGATACATGCCGCACTGCTATTCCGGTATACATGCCGCACTTCTATTCCGGTATACATGCCGCAGTTTCTTTTGAACGGGATGATTAATTGTTATTAACCTTTCCTTCTCTTTTTGCACAGACTAACCATGTTAGGCATGTTATCGAGTTTACTAAAACCAAAGGAGAAAAAACAGAAAATAAAAAGTAAGAAGGGCACGAAAGAAGCAAGTCAAGATGATAAGAATGAAAAATTGGATTACGCGTAACACAGACGTTCTTTGGAAGGAATGTTTAGAAAACTACTTCAAAAAAGAGGAAGTGTAATTGGCTTCATTGCATCATGTGTTTAAATGTAGTAACATAGAGACTGTACTTTTTCGACACTTTTTCTGTAGATTGTACTCGAAAAAACAGGTCTCTTAACCCATTCGGGACCATAGGTGCATCTAAGCACCTTCATAAAGAGCTTACAAAATTTGTTTCTGGCACCAGTAAACAAGCAAAGTAATATTGGCTTTGCTTAATTAAAGCATTTTCATGATTATTTAAGAAAAGGTAACTCTTTTTAAAAAAGTGGTACCAACCGAATAAAATTTGTGTAAAAGCCATCGGTCCCGAAAGGGTTATCAAATAAATTATGTAAAAACAATTTTACTTTTTTTCTTTTCCCTTTCTAATACATTGTTGTTACGTTGTTGCTGAAATGACAATTAAAATTTAATGTAAAAAAAAAAAAATAAGTCGATAATTTTAATAGTGAAAGTAGGCAACAATTATTTATTTGAATCTACTAATACGTTTCATTGTACTCATTTAGTTTCATTTTATTATTACATCGTTAATTATAGCCTAGATATGAATATTTTTTAAAACATTTTTATTTATAATTTCATTCTATTAGTATTACAGGCGCGGCATAACTACCGGACAAGTGCGGCGTCTCAGACTGAATGTACGGGTGACGCGCCGCAATGTAATGTTTTAGATTTTTTTTTTTTTAATTAATAATTTGTTTTGAAATTTTTTATTGCAGTACACGCCTTGTATGTTTAACATTAAATAGCACAGCATGATTTTCTTTAATTTTATATCCACCATGGGACTTTATACACAATTAAAAAAAAAAAAAAAAAGTGCGGCATAAATCCTGGATTTACCCTGTGCAAGAAAATAGATCCAATAGAGTCAAACCAGTTATCAGGAGCATACGAAATACCTTTCACCAAAGAAGATAGAATAAAGCTGTTTTATATAGGTATGGCAAGTAGAAAACTTAAAACCAGAATCAAAGAACATATAGCAGACATCAAATACAACAGAATAACCACAGCTTTGGCCAGATTATGTAGCGAAGAACCCTTACGGATCGATTTTAAAAATAGCAAGTTAATTTATGCATCAAGATTTTATTTACCATCCATAATCCGAGAATCAATAGAGATATTTTTACGCAACAAGAATATTTGCAATGATTCAGTATCCCTAGATTTACCTAAAATTTGGAAAGAGATGCTATGTAATTTTAGTAACAATAGTAAAAATTAATCCACGCTCGCAAAAAGCCAAGATAATTTTATTTTTATTTTATGTTTTGCAATGTTTTTCATTATGCATGTTGTCTCGTGACATTATTTACCATATTATTGTTTTGTTAAATTATATGAAAATTAATCCACGCTCACAAATAACTAATTTAATTTTAATTTAATTTTATGTTTGCAATACTTTTCATTATGCATAATGTCTCGTTACATTGTTTTCTATGTTTATTGTTTTTAAATTATGTGAAAATATTTTCTATCATGAATGATTTTGAAAATGTAGCCGTTGGTGCGACGAAACGATCGTCAATCTTAATAAAGATATTTTATCAATTTTTATAGCATTATTTTACTTAATCTGTTTTCTTTATATAAAAGCATCACTTGTGTCTATTGCCAAAACTTCACTTAAGGTTGTAACACATTATATCAAGCAAAATGTGCTTCAACTTTAAAGCTATACTCTAAAATTGGGAGGAATGAAAAGTTCACTCTTTGAAAGAGTGACAGGCATTTTCGCTCTTTTTGGAGTGAATTTTGTAAAAGTACATTCCTTAAAGAGTGGAATTTTCCAATCTCTAGTAAGGAGTGAAATGTCTCACTCCGTTATCAAGTGTGAGAGAGTCACTCCGCTGATGAGAGAGAAATCCTGACATTATGACATTCCTGACATATTTTAAAAATTTCCGTTCAACTTTGAATCAATATATGGAGTAAAATAATTAAAAGCAACAAAATATGGTACTTCTTAATTTTCAAAACGCCATTCCATAATGTAACCTTAGAAATTACGCTTATTTGGTATTAAAACGCACTCTTTTTACAAGAGGGAATAGTCACTCCTGAAAGAGTGAGTTACGTATGCATTGCATATTACTCATCAACCAATCAGAACAGAAAGTCGACGACACCTTTTTAAGAGAAGAGGAAGGATCACTTTTTCATCCGCCATTTTAGGTTAACAGATTCGGATATCATTAAAGTGATTCTTTATGGAACGTAAAGGTAAGTCTTATTTAATTTTAATTATTTATTGGTGTAGATTTTGTATGTTAAGATTATGAGTTAAATAGTTTTATGTTGTATAGAAAAAGATTGATCGCGAAGTGTTCTCCTGATTTCAAAAGTAATTACCAATATGTTACTTCATGTAGCGGTTTGAAATATAATTGTTTTAACAATTGAATATCACACAATGCTTAGCCAAAAATAATCAGAACTTCATTAGTTCGGCCAATGTGAATAAAAAAAATGAGTGTAAATATTTTATTCTTCCAACGATCTTATTTCTCTTACGATTTAATTTGCCAACGATCAAAAGAAAAAGTTTTATCTATTTTGTTTGAAAGGCTGACTCAGAAGATATCTTTATTTTTTACCATTCATAGCAGACATGACGTAAATATTAATTTGCCGTTTTATGGGATTTTTTTTCTGATTATAAACACGTAGAGTATTTATCATTATTATTATTTTGGAGTTAAATATGATATATGATGATTATGATATTACGAAAAGGTTGGTATATTAATTTTTTTAATTGAATGTAAGCATTTTTCTGCAGTTTATGAATTTAAAAGCTCGATACTGAGTAATATGAAAACATTTAATTATAGATATTCTGCATCAGTTATTAAATTTCCTACTATTGTAAACGCATTTTCTAAGTTTTTGATACACGTAATTATTGGCACTAAAAAATAAAACATGATATTTAAGCATTGAAATAAAATGTTTTTTTATGCCTGTTTTGAAGTTTATGGATAAAACTACTTTAGCATATTTTTAACAAAGTTCATATTTACATAATATAGGACTAAATATTTTTTTAAAGCGATTAAAACTACTTTTTACATTAAAATATTTTTCAAACAATAAGAACAGTTCATATACAGTCATTTATTTTATTTTTATTTCTATATTG
The DNA here is from genome assembly GCA_963932465.1 of Maratus speciosus. Classification (NCBI taxonomy): domain Eukaryota; kingdom Metazoa; phylum Arthropoda; class Arachnida; order Araneae; family Salticidae; genus Maratus; species Maratus speciosus. Next base: position 279,027,326 of record OZ010787.1, on the reverse strand, counting down.
CCTTCTTTTTTTCTATTTCCTAGATCAATCTTTTCCTATAAAACATATAAAATATGATTAGCTTATATTCACAAAATACAATAGCTACGGAAATAAACAATTTAAATGAATTATGGCTTATCATGTCGTTTCATAAATTACTATTGTGTTAATTCCACTTTTCAGCAATAGCGGACGAAAATTAGAAATCATGATTAAGTTAAGGAATATGTTCAAAAGAAAAATATATACATATTCCAGAAAAATTAAAAATGTAGACTCCATGTTCATATTTAATAAAACAAAAACGCATAAAAAATTACACATTCTTAATATTTAGATCATGCTTAAGAAAGATGTGAGTTTATGCTTATAAACATTGTTTTTTTAAGTGGAAAAATTAAAAATATTTTAGAAGAATAGGACTTAGCAAAAATAGCAATAATTTATGGAAAATTACGGTAAAAAGATAGAAGAATAGGGTTCTGCAAAATAGCGAAAAACTGAGACTTACTTTACTGAAAAGTAAGCTAAAAAGATAAGATTTTATATTTAAAAAAAAATTAAAATGAAATCGAATATAGTTAAACATATAACATCCACCTATTAAAAAGTTATTAATAAAACTTTAAAGTAACTGAAATACAGTAAACAATAACGTTTAATTAGTTTTTAAATTCATTAGCAATAACTACTGAGATCTAAATTTCTAAAATTTGAATTATACGTAAAAAAAAGAACATAACGTACATCACACATATTATTAAAACACTTAATACAAGTTTATGGGTACCTGAAAAGAAAGCAAAATATTAACTGATTAAGATTTTGGTTAATTACTTGCCCTTATGGGAATTTTAAAACTATCATATCTTTATAGGGCATGCAATAAAAGCAAACATAAAGTATAAGATTGGAATAAAATATTTTAGTTTATTTCTGCGAGTAATCTAATTTAATTCATATGTAACTTTAACTGAATTTTCCCTTAAAAGTTCAATTAGTGTTACAAACTATGAATTAAGTAAATATTACCAATAAAGTATTTTATTCCAATCTTTACCACGCTTGTTGTATCTATTTCCGTTGCATGCTCTAAAAGATGCGATTCTTTAAAAATGCCCATAAAAGCAACTTAAAAAAAGAATTCACTCCATAAAAAATTAACATTCACTCCTACCAAGAGTGAAAAAATGCACTAATATAGCAAGAGCGAATAGTCACTCCTCCGAAAGAGTGATTACCCACCCCTGTTTAGAGTGAATATTCACTTCCCAGAAGTGAGTATTCACTCTTTCAGAGAGTCAACAATTCCACATTTGCTCAGGGTGAATAGTCACTCTAAAGAAGTTGGGCATATTTTGACTCTGCGATAGAGTGACTATTCACACCTCCGGAGGGATTAGTCACTCCGATTAGTCCTCTTAAATAATCCTTTTTATTTAGAGTGTAGATTCCTAAGAAGGGAGCGTCGTCCATCCTTTTTCCATGAAAACCATTTGTCAACATTTTTTCTAAGTAAAGATCTTTACTTAGATTACCTTACTTAATCTCCTTAAATAAATATAATTATTCTGTACGAAAGTAATGATAGCTCTGCCATCTGTGGACTAGAGGTTGGACATCGTTGTTCAAAACCAGTGGTTCTCAACCAAACTGGAAAGGAACTAGTAATGCGGAACATGCTAAATAGAAATCAAGAAAAGAGGTTTCTTAATTCTGCTTTTCTTAATTTTCCCTAGCATTTTTCCACATTACCAGTTTCTTTTCCTATACAATTTCCTATTGGCTGTTTCCTGCAATTTCATACAATTCTATTGGTCAATAAACCTATCCCCCGGGTCCGCTCCTTCTCCTTATATATGTGGCCCAGATTCCCCCATTCTTTGCACCAATGACGGTATGCTGAAAGTGCGACCGAAACTAGTCTTAAAAAGTTCATGTACTTTAAACGTTGTTTTATCTGCTTTTAACCCTTTAAGACCCGGAACATTTTCATATTTAAATATTACATTCTTCTGGTTATTAACTCTATACTGACACTAATGACACTTAAAAAAATAATTAAAAAAATTTTCGTCCCCCCCCCCCCCCCCTCTGGAGAGTGGAGAGTACCCGCACGATCATACGGGTTGAGTTTTTCCTGTGAAAACATTACTTATAAGATGATTTGGGAAGTATTGGCTGAAATACTGCAATGGAAATCCTTACTGGCTCTAAAAGCCTAAAAAAGAAGAAAAAAAGTTAATATTCGAGATGTACTTATCGACTTCAAAAAATTCATATTTTTATTAATTTAAAAATGTTTGCCATATTTTTAAAGCTTTTTTATAATATCGGTTTTATTTTTTCTATAAGTCTATAACTTTTTAAAATTAAAATTTAAGAAATGAAAGGCATACTTGCGATTGCGTGAAATCTAGGATGAGGTACAGAAATGAACTTCTTAACATCCTACTTGTATTGTTTTTTATTTTTATTTTCTCCTTCTATTTGGTTTGGATGCAGAACTTTGGGAAATGAGTTCAGAAGACTTTGATGAGGAAGAATGATCCAAAATTCTCATTTCTTTAGAAATATTTGTAATTTTTTCTTCATCGAGCTCATCTTAACTTGACTATCATTCTAATAAATTTGTTTCAAATGTTTTGTCTGCAACCCTGTCATCATCCGAGAGATCACTAAATTCAGAGTCTGATTTATTCATCAATTGCAATATTTCTTCTTGTGTGAGAATTCTTTTCGGTTTAGACATCTGAAAAAGTGTTTTATTTTGCTTTGTTAAAAGTTAACAAAGTATTCCATAAAAAATAATAGAATGTATTAGAAAATTTTATTAATTGAAAAGAAAAAAAAAGTAAAAATTAATTTAAAAACGAAAAAGAAAAAAATACAGTCAATCAGGGTAACTTTGAACCACGGGGTGTAACTTTGCACCACCTCCTATTTTTCAATATTTTTGACTCTAAAAGACTAAATAAACTCCAGAACTGTGCTCTGTTGGCAAGGTTCTAAACTGGGATTTCTACTCTTTATTTTAGAAATTAAATTAGCAACATTATGCGCAATTAATTGCATCATCTAACTGCTTTTGTGAAGTACTGTTTTCAAGTTAATTTTGAATGCTGTTTTGAAGTTGTTGTAATCCAATTAAATTTTCATAGTAAGTAACAAAATACTCATTTATCAGACATATTATTATCTAACTGTTCTAAATGTGTTAATATTTTGTGATTATTTATTTATTAATAGTTAATAAAATGTAAAATAAGAAGGCACTAGCATTTTACCGCATTTTCAGGGTAACTTTGAGCCGGCTCAAAGTTGCACTGATGCTTATAATTTACTGATTATAGGTGCTACTGCCGAAAATTTCCCATATTTGCACGTATATTTTATATAAATGCCGAAAGTGTGCATTAGATATGACATGTAAATATTTTTACAAATATGTGTAAAATACATAAAATTCATTTAGAGACGTGATTAGGGGCGGAGCTACTCAAATTTGACATTTCATACGTTCGACGTTTTTTATTCTTGTTTGAATAATACTAGTACTTGTATGTATTACTATAACTATGGATATATTATAGAGTTAAAACATTGAAAATTGTTTTTCACTGCATTTTTATGCTTTATATGAACAATAAACAGGTTTTTTTTATTTCTAAATGTTCATGGTTCTCTTCTTCCACTTTTCTTATGCCTGTTATTTGTCGTAATATCATAAATTATACAAATCTTGTGATGTTGGGAAATGTAAATTCGCAGTCTTTACATATCTGAAAGCATTTTTTGGTGTTTAAAGTTGTCCTGACTACAATACTTTTTTTATAATTAATTATTTTATATAAAAAATTATCATATGGTGCAAAGTTACCCTAAATGGCTGGGTAACTTTGAACCAGGCTAAAAATCTATTTTTTATTGCTTTTACCCTTATTATTCCTTAATATTTTATAGACAAACAATAATTTAGGATCATTTCTTCACTTTTATGCCTCTAGTTGCGACAATATTCTTCTAATAGGAGTGTGGCATATGAAAATAGAGAAAATGCGGATCAAAGTTACCCTGATTGACTGTAATTCATCCATGACAACACCCAAGAAAATAATATGGCATTAATTATATAATAACATACTTCATTTTTATTCTGACTGTCAGCAAAATTATTGAAACAGAAATCAAGATGAACATTCAGGAAGCTCATACCTTTGCTGTAGCACTGACTAACGTAACGCCCAAGTCGCACGATCGTCCGGGTAACGAAATATCGAGTCCTATGAGCAACATAAGTAGTGTAGAATTAATGTTTTTTATTATATTACACTTATTTAGACATTAAGGCAAAAATATTTATCTAAGCAATTAGAAATCTACTGATAATTACCTTTTTACGACAGATAAAATGATGAGCTGTATCCGTTGTACTTGTAAACAAAGCTAGTCATGCCGGCTAAAAGTAAAACATGTACTACAACCGTCATCTGTTGATAAAAATTGATACTTTATTCTTTTTGCAAACCAGAACAATCGTCCGATTCGGTTTTTTATTACATACGACTGTTTCAGAAGCAAAAATTTACATGAAAAATTTACACCCGCACGATCGTGCGGGTTGGGTCTTAAAGGGATATAAAGACATACTAGCGGGCATAACCGAGCTAAGCTCGGTCAAAATTAGCCTTGTGTTCAATTTGATATTTCATTCTCACTTTATAATTCTTGCTGTTTATATAAAATTGGTATTATAATAAGCCATAGGGACTCACTAACCGAAATATTTCGAACGCACGACCTAACCAACGCTCTTCTGGAACCCGAAAACTGTAGAATACAAAATTTAGTCAAAATCGCTAAAGTCATTTTATAAATAAAATTAGCTTGACCCACGGTAACCCAAAAAGGACCTACTAATCTAAGTTTAACGAACATCTGACATATTTCAATGGTTTTCTAGTGCTAGGAAACGGTGTAATAAGAAATTTTGTCAAAATCGTTTGAGCCATTTTTGAGATAAAATTAGCTAAACCTTGACTCATAGTGACCCAAAATGACTGGTTAATCGAATTTTCTTGAGCATGCGACCTATATCAATGGTCTTATCGAACCCGAAAACGATAGAAAACAAAATTTAATCAAAATCATTAAAGCTGTTTTCTAGATAAAAATTAATTTGACCCACAATGACCCCAAAATGACCCATTAATCGAATTTTCTCGAACATGTGACCTAACCCAATGATCTTCTCGTGTCCGGAATCAGTATAATACAAAAATTTGTCAAAATCTTTTGAGCCTTTTTTAAAGATACAATTAGCTTAACCCACAGTGACCCAAAAATGACCCACTAATCAAACTTTTCAGAACATATCACTTTGCTCCATGGTATTCTCATGCTCAGAAACGATATAATACAAAATTTTGCCCTAATGTTTTGAGCCGTTATTTTAGATACACTTAGCTTGACCCACAGTGACCCCAAAATGACCCATTAATCGAATTTTCTCGAACATGTGACTTAACTCAATGATCTTCTCGTGTCCGGAATCAGTATAATACAAAAATTTGTCAAAATCTTTTGAGCCTTTTTTTAAGATACAATTAGCTTAACCCACGGTGACTCAAAAATGACCCACTAATCAAACTTTCCAGAACATATCACTTTGCTCCATGGTATTCTCATGCTCAGAAACGATATAATACAAAATTTTGCCCTAATGTTTTGAGCCGTTATTTTAGATACACTTAGATTGACCCACAATGACCCAAAAATGATCCACTAATTGAATTTTCTCGAACATATTACTTAGCCCAGTGGTCTTCTCATGCCCAGAAAGTGTATAATACAAAATTTTGACAAAATCGTTTGAGTCGTTTTTTATATACAAATAGCTTAGCCCACAGTGACCCAAAAATGACCCACTAACAAATTTTTCTCGAACTTGTGACTTAGCCCTGTGGTCATCTCATGCCCGAAAACGGTTTTGAATTTGGTCACAGAATTTGGTCAAAAGGTTTTAGGCCTTTTTTTAGATTCAGTTAGCTTGACCCTGACCCATTGTGACCCAAAATTACCCACAAATCAATTTTCTTGAACATGCGACCAAGCTAATGGTATTCTCGCGCCCGAAAACGAAAAAATACAAAATTTCGTCAAAATCGTTAGAGCCGTTTTCTAGATAAACTTTGCTTGACCCACAGTGGCCCCAAAATGACCCACTAATCGAATTTTCTCTAATATGTGACTTAGCCCATTGGTCTTCTCGTAATCCAAAACGACAGAATACAAAATTTAGTCAAAAACGTTAGAGCCGTTTTTTAGATAAAATTGGCTTGACCCAAAGGGACCCAAAAATGACCCACTAATCGAAATTTCTCGAACATGTGACCTAGCCCAATAGTTTTCTCGTGCCGAAAAACGGTTAGATATCAAATTTAGTCAAAATCGATATAGCCGTTTTTTAGATATAATTAGCTTGACCCATTTGACCCAAAATGACCCACTAATCGATTTTTCTCGTACATGTGACTTAGTCCAATGGTCATCTCATGCCCGGAAACGGTATATTACAAAATTTTGTCGAAATGTTTTAGGCCTTTTTTGGATTCAATTAGCTTGACCCTCACCCACTGTAACCCAAAATGACCCACTAATCGAATTTTCTTGAACATGCGATCAAGCCCAATGTTATTCTCATGCCCGAAAACGATAGAATACAATATTTCGTCAAAATTGTTAGAGCCGTTTTCTAGATAAACTTTGCTTGACCCACAGTGGTCCCAAAATGACCCACTAATCGAAATTTCTCTAATATGTGACTTATCCCAATGGTCTTCTCGTATTCGAAAACGACATAATACAAAATTTAGTCAAAATCGTTAGAGCCGTTTTTTAGATAAAATTGGCTTGAGCCATAGTGACCCACTAATTGAAATTTCTTGAACATGTGACCTAGCCCAATAGTTTTCTCTTGCCGAAAAACGATTGGATGTAAAATTTAGTCAAAATCGACTGAGCAGTTTTTTAGATATAATTAGCTTGACCTTGACCCATTATGACCAAAAATGACCCACTAATCGAATTTTCTCGAACGCGTGACCTAGCCCAATGGTCTTATCATGCCTGAAAATGGTAAAATACAAAATTTCGTCAAAATCGTTAGAGCCATTTTCTAGATAAACATTGCTTGACCCGCTATGACCCAAAAATGACCCACTAATCGAATTTTCTCTAATATGTGACTTAGCCCATTGGTCTTCTCGTAATCTAAAACGACAGAATACAAAATTTAGTCAAAATCGTTAGAGCCGTTTTTTAGACAAAATTGGCTTGACCCATAGTGACCCCAAAATGACCCACTAACCTAAGTTTCTCGAACATGTGACCTAGCTCAATAGTTTTCTCGTGCCGAAAAACGGTTGGATATAAAATTTGGTCGAAATCTATTGAGCCGTTTTTTAGATATAATTAGCTTGACCTTGACCCATTATGACCCACTAATCGAATTTTCTCGAACACGTGACCTAGCCCAATGGTCTTATCATGCCTGAAAATGGTAAAATACAAAATTTCGTCAAAATCGTTAGAGCCGTTATTAAGATAAAATTTACATACACACACAGGTTGGTCTATCCTCCAAAGTGAGAAACCGCGTTTGCCCATACATTTTGAGTAACGTTAGAAATTGTAATCCAAATACTAAAAATGCAATTTATATATATGTATGCACTTTAATAAAAGCTATAACTATATTAAGAATTGTTTTTTCTGGTAACATAATTTTCTATTGAATAAAATAGAGGGGGATATTTTGCATACATTTAGAGTATCTGGTTCAACTTACACACATGGCGCTATGAGTAACATAACCTCGACCTAAGATAATAGGAATAATTACTCAGAAGAGCGGTAATTTTTACCAGTTATGTTTAGTGATGTTCACTATGATGGACTAATATAATTCTCTTTCTCGTCACTGTAAAGTTTAAATAAAAGAGGATGGGTGGATTCATTTTTTTCCTCATTGATTCGCACAAACTTGGAGCATCCGTCTTTGTTTACATTCAGTGAGCGTTGAGGTAGTAGGCATTTATTGATGTAATAGACTTTAGACAGCGATGCGATTCATATTTAATAGATCGGTTTGATTTTAATTGTTATAAATTCGGAATCAGCTTTTTTTTTTTTTTTTTTTTTTTTTTTTTGTATATACATGTTATAATGAATCCAAATTACATTCATAAACCGGTTTAAAAGTAAATAAATAAATAATATAAAAAGTAACAAACATAATTATGCTTACAAAATAGGTATATTTTAACCAAGAATACACCTTTGCTTGAGTAGTAAATATTGCGTCAGCCAATTTCAATTACTTCAAGAAATCAATAATTTTGTAGAAAATTATATAAATATAATTTTATGTTCTACAAAGAATAAAAATTGATTTGAAATAGTATAGTAAATAATGAAGTTATAGAATATTTAACTTGAAATTGGTGCACTAATGTGAATAATTGTTTCTTAAACTGTTTTTATCACTTTAAATGCATGCTTAGTATTTTACGCACACACATATTTATTCTATCAATGCATAGGTATATGCATAGCTGGTGGTAGTGACGCCTTTTTGCAGTCTAGTTGTCAAAACTGCTCGCAATTGATCCGGAGTGGTCATAATTGGTTAGCTTAATTTTTATTGGTAATTTGTATTAAAATTCCTCAGAATGATTAATTTTTTATTGCTACGAAAGCGTATACACACACACACACACATATATATATATATTGAAGGGGATTATAAGGACCCTGCACGCGAAGCCGCACCCTGAACTTTGAAAAAATTGATCAAAATGAAAATAAATTAATAAGGTACTTCGGAAAATGTTTAATATTTAAGATTAGAAAAAATTCTCAACCCATAAAAAATACTATAATTTCATGCATATACATGTAAGCGTGTTTTGGTCTCTGTATTTTTAAATAAAGAATTTTTTCGTAACAGTCAGACTCTCCCCCTGAAAAACCTTTTTGAATACGCCACTGGTAGTTTTTCTAGGTGATTGTCTGCTTAAATGAAAGTAAAATGAGAAATGTAAGGGTTTCTTAGGTCGTAGTCCTAGGCCCACGAATTTTAAGGGACAGAAAATTGGTTAGAAATTACACTTTAGTGGTGTAATTGATTCCTTTGTTGTTTTTTAAAATAAGAAACCTGTAAAAATTAAGAATAAAAAAGTACGGACAAGAATGTAAGCACAAAAGTTATTTTTGATTGTGACTTAACTGATTATTGCACGATTAAATGTCACTGTATGATAGCTTTGTTTCAAAAAGTTTTTTTTTTTTTTTTTTTTTTTTTTTTTTTTTTTTACCATTTAATTCGTTACAAAAATGAACATAAATTTTATTATAACTTCATCCTTTTCTTTCACCAATTCTGCTTAACATAATTATTCTTTAATGTCGTTAGTTTAGAATACTGGAGGAATTAAAAAATTCAAGCGTTTAGCCATGATTTTTTTTTTTTTGGGGGGGGGGGGGGGATATGCGCTTTCATCTACACTGTATTTGTTTAAATTAAAAGTTTGTTAATAAATCCCATCTGATTTATTTGGGAGGGTGTTTGCCTCTCCCCCCCTTCTCACATCCCTCTTAAGCCGCATTGTGCCATTTACTTCGTAAAATAGATACTTTTGAAAATATAGAACCAGCCAATAAGGCTTTTTTTTTCTTTTCATAATAATTGTACTTCATTTTCTTGTAATTGTGCGGATCATGTTAAATGCATCTAACGATAATTTGAAGTATTGGATCGTTTTTCAATTAAATATAAATATTAGGCACTGTGAGAAATGGTGAAAAATAAAGATGTAGAATAAGCCGGTAAGAAATTTCATAGTTGTGTTTTTGTGTACGTCCCCATTTATGTCTTAAATTTAATTATTTATCTTTAAAAGAGAAAAAATGGAGAAATTTGGTTTGAATTAATATATTACAAATAATAATACAGTCGAACCTCGTTATCCCGACACTCTAATGTCCAGAAGAAAGTGTCCTCATAAGCGGAGTGTCACGGTAACCGGAGTTGGAGAAAAATATGTTTATAAAAAGCTGTATTTTTAATTAATTTAAGACAATTTTAAATTCATAATTGTTCTTGCTTATTTAAGCAATAAAACATTATTATTAAACAAAATAAACACTGTACGGAGGTGTTCTAAATTAAAAGAGAAATTAGCGGACTGTTAACATAAATATTTTAATGAAGGCTAATGGCGACTTGTTGCCGCAGAGGTTGTTCCTCTTACAATCATGCGTACTCAACCCGTGATCCGGATTCAACGAAAGGGTTACATTAAAAGGATTGATTGCCAATTGGCATAGATGCGGGGGTGGTGTTCCGTCGCCAAAGGCGAATTACAATGTTTGTTACAGGTACGGAACATCCCGCCCGGCATTGAAATACTATATTTCAATATGTATAAAATGCAATACAGATTTAAAAAAACACACAACATAGTACAGGTTATAGGCAAAAAAAATAAACACAATGAAACACAGTTACAGTCCAGATTGTTGTCAATTATTGTCATTTATGGGTACTATGCTTATTTGGTTAACCGAACGTTTAAAATTGCCCTTAGCGGTGCGTAGTTCTACTACTCTGACCATTCCGTCAGCACCTGGGATTACCTTAGTAATGCGACCTAGAGACCACGTGCAAAGTGGGAGTTGAGTGTCCTTTAATAGGACCAACATGCCTGGCAAAATATTTTGTTTATTAAACATCCATTTGTTTCTCTCCTGTAAATTACTGAGATAATTGTTTTGCCAGCGTTTCCAAATTGTTTGGGTTAATTTTTGAGTCCTTTGCCACTTGTTAAGCAAGTTATCCTTTACCTCCATCAAATTAGGTTCAGGAATTAAATTAAGGGGCCTGCCTATGAGAAAGTGGCCTGGAGTTAACACCTGAAGATCGTCAGCATCTGTGGACAAGGGACAAAGCGGTCGCGAATTTAAAATCGCTTCGATCTGTGTTATTAGGGTTAGAAATTCTTCGATCGTGAGATGAGCTGAACCTACTGCTCTTTTTAAATGGTATTTGAAGGCCTTAACTCCTGCCTCCCAAAGTCCACCAAAGTTGGGTGCTCTAGGAGGGGAGAATTTCCAGTTAATGCCTTCTGAAGCTAAAAAGTTACAAACTTCATCACTGGCTACAAGTTTACGTAAACGCTTCAGTTCTGCTGAAGCCCCAGCAGCGTTTTCGCTAAAAATTACCGAACTCCTCCCACGACGAGCGAAGAATCTCTTTAGCGTTGCTATTATCGCCTCGGATGTCAAGTCGGAGACAAAATCCAAGTGTACAGCTTTAGAGGCCATACACACGAAAATGGCAACATATATTTTTTGGAAGGTACCCTTTCTCTGACCCTCATGTATTTTATTTCAAAGGGGCCACACAGATCTAATCCTACTCTGGAAAATGGTGAACTGGGCGTTAATCTTTCAGGAGGGAGATCTCCCATTACTTGATTAGCCAGTATAGGCTTAATTTTAAAACATTGTACACATTCATGTACTACCTTGCGAGCTGTGTTTCTACCGCTAAGAGGCCAATATTTTTGGCGCACAGTGTTCAAAAGAGCCTGGGGCCCGACATGAAAATCTCGTACATGATAATACTGGAATATGATTCTCGTTAAGCGACAGCTCGCTGGTAGCACTATAGGAAATTTGTGATCAAAGGTTAAGTTAGATTTAGCCAATCTACCCCCCCCCCCCACCCTTATCAAGCCATTCGAATCAATAAAGGGATTCAAAAATTTTAACTTACTTGAACCATGCATCAAAGATCCCCCTTTCAGGGCGGAGATTTCCTTGGAAAAATACATTACCTGCACATGCTTAATCAAGCACACTTCTGCCCCCATTAATTCCTCCAGTAACAGAGGACCTGTTGCAGTTGCTACCTTTTTTACACTTTAAGAAAACCCTAAAAATATATGCTACAATTCTAATTAATTTGGAAAAATTATTTGTTAAAGTCAACAAATTATCAAAAAAATTAATGTACATCTTGTTAATTAAAGTCACTTGTCTATTGGCTTTAAGTTCATTAGAATAATAACTGTTCGAGCAGTCAGTAAGACTAGAAACAGGTTTCTCTATTGCTTCTTTAAGAATTTGAAGTGGCGGCCCATTCCACCATAGTTCACTGGAGGCAAGGTTTTTCACATCCATTCCTCTGGATATCAGGTCTGCGGGGTTATGCTCCGATGGTATATGGTGCCATGGAATGTTCCTTGAAATGTCCTTTATTTGCACTACACGGTTGCCGACAAAAGATTTTAATGAATGTGGAGCAGTGTCCATCCAAGCTAAGGCAATGGTCGAGTCTGAAAATAGTCGCACAGCATTCACTTGTTGGTTTAAAGAAACTAAGACCTTACAGGTTAATTTTGCAAGAAGAAGACACGCTGATAGTTCCAAGCGGGGTACGGTTATCACCTTTGTAGGGGCCACTCGTGACTTGCTGCAAAGAAGGTGACTAACCGTTTCGTTGGAGTTAGATATAGTTTGCACATAAATAACTGCACCGTATGCCTTTGAAGAAGCATCGGCGAAGCCATTAAGTACCACTGATTGGACGTGCACCTTTAAGAAGCATCTCGGTACGTTGATGGACTCGAGTTCTGGTAATGTTGCGATAAAGGTTTCATATTGTTTGGAAATTTGCGAAGGTAAAGTATCATTCCATTGTAATTTAAGCAACCACAATTGTTGCATGAATATCTTTGCCTTTGCGATCACTGGCCCTAAGAGACCAAGAGGGTCATAAAGCCGGGCAATTTGCGATAGCACCTCTCGTTTGGTGAAAGTACTTGTTATTTTAACGTTGACTTTGTATGTAAATGTATCGCTAGAACTGTTCCAAAGCATGCCTAAAGTTTAAACCGTTATTTCTTCTGAATTTCTATCCGAGGGAAATATCTGATTGTCAGTAGATTGGACCTTATTAGTACACCATTTATGCAAAATCATTCCCCCACCCTGAAGGAGTTGTGTTAATTCTGCTTGCATTAAATTAAATTCCTCTAAATTGGATGACCCCGACAAGCAATCATCCATATAGAAATCTTTCAGTACAATATTGGAAGCTAACGGAAAAGCCTTTTGCTCATCTAAGGCGAGTTGTTGCAAGACCTTGGTGGCCAAAAATGGGGCGCAAGCTGTTCCATATGTGACCGTTGATAATTGAAAGACCTTAACCGGGGATGATGCACTGTCTTTCCACAGAATTTTTAGGAATTTGTATTGGGACGGATTTATCTCTATCATTCTAAACATTTGTTTGATGTCGGCGGTGAATGCATAAATGTGCTTTCTAAATCGAACCAATATCGAAAAGAGATCGTCTTGTAGCACACCACCCTTGCACAATAAATCATTCAATGAATATCCATTACTACTTTTTGCGCTTGCGTCATATACGACGCGCAATTTAGTTGTCGCGCTAGATGGTCGCAAAATTCCGTGATGGGGTAAATAATAGCCGTCCTCAAATTCATTAGTTTCTTCTATTTCATGCATGTGATTAAGAAACTGATATTCATTAAGAAATTGTGTATATAAATTCCGCATTATAGGGTCACGATCTAGACGTTGCCATAGATAATTTAATCTTTTCAATGCAACGATTTTTGAATTTCCTAAATTGGGCTCAGAAATTTCCGGTTTGAAAGGCATTTCTATGACATATCTGCCATCCGAATTTCTAAAATGCGTTTTATTGAAGTACCTATTGCAATATTCTAACTCTTTGCTATCACAAGGTTTTAAATTTCCCACCTCTTCTAAAGATTTCAATGTGTTATCTAAAGCTTCTAAATTTTTCGTTAAGAAACAATATTTTTTCGTATTGTTTACTACATTGTTATACACACAACCAGAAATTAGATAACCAAACACACTTTCCTGTAAATATAAGTGCTTTCCTAACTTTATTTTGTCTGCCTTTAAGAATTCCGAGAACAGTTCCGCACCTAATAAAATTTCAACCTTATTTGGAATAAAAAACTGTGGGTCAGCTAAACAGATGTTCGAAGGAATGTTTAATTTTTTTACGTTTATTTCCTTTCCAGGAGTGAAATCTGCGATTCTCGGGATGATCAACAAGTCCAGATTCCATCGCAAATCGCCTCTCTTATTATTAGAGACACACGCCTTCACTTTAGATTTCAAGAACATCGGTGAATTATTAAGACCTGAAACGGGAATGTTAATTGATTGTTTTTTCAAACGTAAAGTTTCAGCTGCTCTTAAACTTATAAAATTAGTCTGTGAGGCACTATCCAAGTTTGTACGAAAAGGCTGATTTATACCATTAATGTCTGCTATATAAACAATCGCAGTATTTATTAAGACAGATTTATGGCTCTTTTCATGTGAAAAAAAATGAATGAACTACATTTTCATTTTGCGCTGAATCTTCGGGAGCTAAATTTTTATTAATTGCCTCTTCAGCAGCCAGATTGTTTATAGATTTTGACGGCTCATAAATTCGAACATCTGGTGATGAGTAATTATGCAACGAAGTATGATGTTTGGAGCTGCAAACAAGACATCTGCTCTTTGAAGTACATTGATGAATTATATGAAAAAAAACTAAGGCAATTAAAACAAAGCTTATTTTTCTTTACAATGTTTAGACGATCGCTTAGTTTCATACTTTTATACTTCTCGCAATGATATATTGGGTGACTTTCTGTTTTACATAAAATGCACATTTTATTTTGTGGTTTGGTGGTACGTATAAATAAAGATTTATTGGTGGTTTTTGAAGCATTCGCAGAAGTAATACTACTTAAAATTTGGCATCTACGCTCTAAAAATTCTAAAAATTCATCAAAATTAGGCACTTCCTTATCCTTTAGTGTTAATTCAAATTGCTTACGAGTTTCTCGATCAATTTTTTCTAATATTATGTTCAACAAAATAGTGTTTGAAAAGGTATCTCTATCGAATTCCAAGACCTTTAACGCTCTCAAATTCTTTTTTACCTGATCTAAAAGGTTTCTCAGTTCTTTAGCTGACTCTTGTTTGATTACATAAAGATTTATTATATTTTTTATGTGGCAATCCACAATAATTCTTTTGTTTTCATAGCGCTCTTCCAGCTCTCTGAAGAGTGAGCTAAAGGTGTCATCTGAGGTTTGTAAACCCTTCGGTTCACCCGTTAATGCTCCTCTGAGATAAAATAGTTTTTCGTTGTCTGTTAAATGAGGATTGCTATTGATCAATTCGTTGAAGGTGGTCTTAAATGTAGACCATTCTTCAAATTTGCCACTAAAAATCAGAAGTGAAATTTTAGGGAGCTTTATGCTGACCCCTTTGGCAATAACTAGATCATTAACATGAGATTTTGATTCAGACGTGCTGTCTATTTTACTATCTTTTTCTTCATTTTGTTTGTGAAAAGATGATTTAAGGCTTACCTCTAATTTCTGTATCTCCTCATCCAATTGCGAGAGTTGTTCTTCCGCTTCCTCAATCTTTTCTTCGTCCATGATTTTGTAGTATTCCTGTTTGATCACTTCGAATTTTTCTTCGATTTTGTGAAGGAGCTCTAGTTGAGCCTTGGTTTCCGCAATTGAGAAACTTTTTCCCTCGGTGGCGTTTACGATCTTCGTTAGCTGGGCCTTGATGTTGCCACGCCGCCGATTTAGTGCTGTAATGTCCGAGTCTGCCATCCTTTCGTCTTGTTGATGAAATTGACATAAATTAAATTAAATTTGTTTGCGCTGGTCTTACCTCCGGGTCGCTAGGACCAAAATGTACGGAGGTGTTCTAAATTAAAAGAGAAATTAGCGGACTGTTAACATAAATATTTTAATGAAGGCTAATGGCGACTTGTTGCCGCAGAGGTTGTTCCTCTTACACTCATGCGTACTCAACCCGTGATCCGGATTCAACGAAAGGGTTACAATAAAAGTATTGATTGCCAATTGGCATAGATGCGGGGGTGGTGTTCCGTCGCCAAAGGCGAATTACAATGTTTGTTACAGGTACGGAGCAAACACAAAAACAAAATTGAAAAGAACAAAAATCAGATTTATGATGACTGGTTTTTTTTTATTGTTACATGAAATATTAATTAGTTAAGGTTTGCTTATCTCTAGATGTGCTTCCTATAATTATTTTTCCAATATTATGCAATGAATTGTAATCAATATTCGTTGTTTCAGAAATAGATGTTAGATAATTTCTGATTGTTTCAATGCAATATTGCAAATGCTTCGATTTTAGTCGTATGAAAAACGCCGTTGTAGCCACAAGAATGCGCCGCCTTACCAGAACAAAAAGACCGCGATAGTGTGTGGGTTTATTTATTCAAGGATTGAAGTAAAATTTCTCATTTATCTCAAAGAGTAATTTAGACATTTTTGTGGAAAGTTTGGCTAAGACATTTCTTACCGCTTAATTGCCGTGCTTATAAGATGGATTGTGAAAAATGGACAATTTTCCTAAACTGTCGGGATATCCAGAGTTGAAAAATTTTCAACGACGTAAAATTTGGAGTTTATTTAGATTAAAATCATATACAAAAAATCGGGACTTTAAAAAACTGACGTGATATTCGGAGTGACATAAAAACCGGGTGTCGGGAAAACGAGGTCCGACTGTATTTTATTTAAACAGGTTTTTCTTTACAAAGCTAGTGTTTTCTCTATCTATATTCATAAGAACAAATAATTTAATATGTGGAAATATCTTTTTTCAATTGTCTGGTAAATTTCATGTTTTGGGATGTCTTAAATAAGATTTAACTTACAGTAAAAAGGACACCTGAAAAAGATTCTGAATGCGACCAAAAAAAAAAAATAAATAAAATAAATAAATAATAAAGAAAGAAAGAAAGAAAGAAAAAGAAAAGAAAAAGCAGTCTGCATTAAAATAAATCCGCCTTTCCTTTCAATTTATTAATAAAACTAACATCCAAAAAATATGTACTAATAAGCAAAACTTAGAAAGGCTAGTTATACAAGCAACAGTTAGAAATGTTAGTAATACAAAAAAGGGATGGGGTGACATTTAAAAAATAAATATTGGTCTTTTCCTACTTCCGTATAGCTTGCATTTCTACTAGCTAAAAGAGTTATGATTATTTAAAATAATTAATTTCACTATTAGTCTGTAATGGTCCCGAGGTTATTGTTCTCCTTTATTCCTTCTGAAGAATTCCAATTCTATTGTGAGAGCATGCTTTTAGCATTCGTTGAAATTTAACGAGAAAACTAAATAATGTCAAAATAAGGTGCTCGTATTGAAAATTGTAGAGTTTGAAATTTGAAACAATTTCAGTATGAAGAAGACCCCTAAGCATTTTTTAAGTATATATATATATATATATAGTCAAACCTCGTTAACACGAACACGCTTAACGCGAATTACTTTTAGTACGAACTGTTTCCGATTGCCCCGTCCTGTTGTATATGATGTATTTAAGTTCGGATATCACGAACTACTTTTAACACGACTAAAAAAAGTTTGACTTTGAGTGTTCGCGTTAACGAGGTTCAACTGTATATATATATACTACATACATTGAAGAAAGACATATTTGCCTGTTTAAAAAAAAAAAAAAAAAAAAAAAAAAAAAAAAAAAAAACTGCCTATTCCTTTTTTTTTAATTGTACAATGGGGTGATTAAAATGTATCTCTTTCCTTCTTTCTTTCTTTTGTTCGACTGCACTTTAATATCTTCAGATTTACTTGATAGTGTACCATTTATTTATGAAATTTGTCACCATATGAAAATAGATAGCACTTAGTTAACGCATACAGTTATTTACAAAGGAAAAGTATCAGAAAAGAAAAAAAAATTCTCTCAGAAAGATTACAGAATGAGTCCCTTTTATTAGAGAAGCATACGTAGTACTAACACATTAGCTGAATTGGCACATATTTCTTGAACATGTGCGTGCCCATAAGTGTACCTGATACATAAATTAAAAAACCCAATTCCACTCCATCCAGGCAACAAAATGGATGCTTATATGGATCATCCCGAGGCAAATCCACTATTTCAAAGAAAGGATTAGTTTTTCTCCCGATGCGAGGTGGGGGAGAATGATTAATGGTTTTCTTATTGTTTGATTTGAACCGGGCCCCTTGGGCCGGAACCCATTCCTGTTGAGGGGGGGGGGGGGAGGAGAATAACAATCCCTTGACGGATTTCACACTTGGGAGGTGTATTGATTTCATTGTATACAAGTTATTGTATGTAGTCTTTGACTGAACGAATGCATTTACATTAGTATTTCACATGTACTTACTGTGGGTGTACATCAATTGCGCCTACGGTAGGAGGAGATCATGAATTGCGCCTACAGCTTCCTTCCCTTCTGTATGAACTGCGCTCGAAGGGGGTGAGATAAGCAATCAATCATTGTATTGAGGGTTTCCTTAATTTTTTTTTTTTCCCAAAAAGTCTTCTGGATGCAAATCCAGCCATGGTAAATCTTGGCGACAATAATCACAATATCTAGCACGTGGTCTGCATTCATCTAGTATTGCATTGCATCTTATAAGATATTCAACGTAATAAATACAAATAAAATATTAAAAGGAACTATAATTCCTCAAGTATAGGATACTTACTAATATTTACTACAAAAGAAAGGGGACTTTCGATTTAAATGGGCCCGATGCAAACTGCCGCCTCAAATTTTGTTAGCTCTTTCAATGTATTCCAAGAAATATGTTAACTAAAAAAAAAAAAAAAAAAAACATTTTTAAGAAAATTGTTATTTTGATTTTTAACATCTGGATAAAAAGCGTTTTTACTTTCTTCTATCTTCAATAGAAGAAAGTATTGTAATCGATATTTTTCCGACTTCCAGTTTTCGGCGGATTTACACGTTTTAGGGTCAGAGATCACAAAAAAACATGTGTATACAAAATGTCTGTCTGTCCGTGTGTCGCCATTGCACCATCAAAAATTGTATGAAATTATGCATATAATTGAACCAAATTTTTTTTAAAAGTTTTTGGCTATGGCAAGCAGGTCCTCCCTGAATTTGAAAAAATTCCGCTGGTAGGGGAGGCCGTAATACCGGGTTTTGTGCATTTTGAATATTGTACCATCGAAAAGTGTATGCAGTTATGCATAGAATTGAACCAAATTTTGTGTGTATGTTTGTGGCCATAGCAAAAAGGTCCTCTCTGAATTTGGAAAAAATCCGTCGGTAGAGGGCGTTCTAATAGCGATTTTTGTGCATTTTGAATATTGTATCATCGAAAAGTGTATGAAGTTATGCATAGAATTGAACCAAATTTGTTGTGTATTTTTTTGGCCATGGCAAGAAGGTCCTCCCTAAATTTGGAAACAATCCGCCGGAATGGGGTGCTGTAATAGCGATTTTTGTGCATATTTCAATATTGTTCCATAGAAAAGTGTATGAAGTTATGCATAATTATAATAAAAATACTAATAAAACTAATTAAAATGAAATATTGACATGAGGTAGAAGAAAGTTTTGGGATTGGCAAATCCAACTAGTTCCGTTTTTAAGGACAAAAAATGCTGAAAATTCATAAAATTCAAGTTATCATAACTCGGTAAGTTTTATTTGTACAAAAATGAAACTTTTATTGTTTTACTTATTATAGTACACGAAGAAAGTTTTACTAAATATAATACTTCAATCCCGTAAAAAAATTAAATTTCTGTAACTTTTAAAAATAACACTTTTTTTATATAAATGGATTTAATAGGATGAAGAACAACTTTAAAACATGTTTGCTATTGAAACTATACTTCTAAAGCTAATGGTTTAGGAAATTAGTCATTGGGCAACAAATAGAGCTGACACTCTTACATACTATTTGTCACGATTTTTAATATTTTATATTGAAAAGTTCATTGTTTTTCACGATTTTTTTCCTCAAATAATACCAAATCTGTCAGTAGTATGTTTAAATTAACAAGATTATTATTATAAGTTGTAGTATTATTATTTTTTAAATGAAGCAGAATGGAAAAGTTTCTAATTTAGGATTATTTTAAAAATCATTAATATGTTAAAATTTTCTATCACAACATAATTTTAATCCATTCATGCATTTATATTCTCTTTCAGATATCAAATAACTAATGCATCAGTTCTACTTAAAAATTGGCTTTTAAAAGTCAGCAAAAATTTAATTCAAAAATATTTTGAGGATCAAAATCATAAAGTCAACGATAGTCTATTATTTAAAATGTTTTTTTTTTTTTTTTTTTTTTTTTTTTTTTTTTTTTTTTTAATAGGAAGTCATCTGTTATTTAAAAGGATATTTTATCTTTATAGATAAGTAAATAAATAAATAAATAAATTTAAAGATTTAAGGGTGTTGTAAGAGTTTCCCTCAAAATTTTCTAACATACACACTCATTTTTAAACGTAAAAGCATGTCACTTGCAGACATGACTATTGAATGGATTTATAATCTAATAATCTTTCATTTTTTGATAACTGAATTAAATGTTGAATTATGAGAGATTGTTGTTTGATGAAAATTTTAACGGACTGTCACATCTGGAAATTCAATTTAGAACAACGCATTGTGGAAATTCAGTTCTAATGCTAAATGCTTTTAACAGCATTTTGAGAAAAATTGCCTGTAATGAAAATTGGAAAAACCGTTCGATTTGATAGTTTTTTAAATCAGCATCTGTCACTCTCATACAAGTACAAACAAATATAAATTCTGGAAAGTAATAAGTTTGGACTCTTAAATTCAAAGAAGCTATTTTCTGACACATTTCTGAATTCGTTTTTGCTCGAAAACACTTTAAATTAGGTGTTCTTATTAAGAAACTATGTAATCGAATGACTTTTCCATTTTATGATATAAACAGAGGATTTTACAGAAAATACTGTAAAAGTTGGCGATTTGAACCAAATTCACGACACAGCAGTGCGAGAAAGAAGAAAAACTTGTCGTCACGTAACAAGAACGGCTTATAACTCTATAAGTAATTTATTTATCTGAAAATGGAAAACGCTATTCAATTAAAAATGTTAATTTTATTCCTTGAAGTATAAAAATAAATCGGACGATATGTCATAAAATTTTGTATTGTGGTACACTTAAGAAATTAAGTTTATCCACTTTTGGATGCATGTTTTTCAAATGATAACTCAATTCTCAGTTTTGAATTAATGAGATTTTAATGCTCTTCTTCTTATTATTATTAATTTATAAGCATGTGCATAAGAGAATAGTGCGTGATTATAAGAATTATATATTCAGTAAAAATTAAATTTTTTCAAGAAATACATATTATATATATCAGTTATAAAAAATCGTACAACCGCTTTGAAATTTTAAAATTTACTTTAGAATTTGAAAAAAAAAAAAAGTTTTAAAAGAAAGTAGTAGATCAATATTTAAGTACCACAGTTCCAAACAAGTTTATAATAATAATAGTAAAAACAATAATACTAAGGGCAATAAAAGAAGTACTAATTAGCGTTCATAGGAATATTTCAGCAGCAAGTATATCCTTCTATTTAGAATATTGTTCTTTTTTCCCCGAACACCTTTCTTTCAAATTAATACAGAGAATAATTTTAAGGTGAAAATTATTTCTAGAATATTAATTGAAATACGAAATATCTCTATATAAATGTTAATATTTCATTTGTTTGAGATTTTTGAAGAATCTTAGAAATGAAACATCCAAAGGCACAGTCAACGAGAAATTAGTTTAAACCTGACGACGATATTTGTTTCCATACATAATTATCCTATGTCAAATATTTTTAAAAATATATTTCTAAACAAAAAATAATGTTTTTTTTTTGGGGGGGGGGGGATAGCATTATTAGGTAACAAGTGTTATTTCTTCATAAAATTTTCTCTTCTAAAGTAGTTAAAGAAATTCTCCAATGGTTAAATTTTTTGTGTAAATATATATTTATATATGGATTTTTTTATCATCATACTTTTATTTATTTCCTTTTTTTTTCAGTTTGTGCATTTTATATTAACGGATATACATGTTTATATTATATGCATATATAATTATACAAAATTTTATATTTATATATACAAATTTTTTTATTATATACATACATAAAATATATGTGTATAAAATTTTTGTGAGTTTAAGAAAAAACATCATTGATAGCCTAAATTATCGATAAAGCGCCCAATTTAGCGAATTAACGCCAACAGAAAAGTGTCTTTCTAACAAAAAAAGTTCTCACTTCGTGCCCATAAGTATAAGAGACGGGGGTGACAATGATATCCGTTCACGGTGACGCCGAGCGCAGTTCATACAGGGGGAGGCAAAGAAGGGTCGGCATAGGCGCAGTTAGCCGGTCTCCCTTACTGTAATATTGTACTGTTATAGAAAAAAGAGAAATTTGTTAAATCCCAACCTATTCTATAAGAATCTTCCCCACGTCAATGGATAGAAATAAATGTTTAGTGTTATAAGGTATTGGAATAGTTATCGTTTGGAGACAAACCCTATATTAAAGTCTTTCAACCTGAATTCATTTGGATGAGATGTTTTTAAGTTATAAGCGTTTAATGTTAAATTACTTTCACATGTTTTCATTCATTTTTCAGATATTACAATTTTTTTTTTCAGACTTAACTTTTAAAAATACCGATTTACGGGTTTGAGGACTGGTGGTGTGGATTGCATCTCAAGATGAAAATTGAGCAGCGTTTTTCATTTGCAGTAAATATGACATATCGTGATTGGTGAATTATAATCAATTGCTCTTTGGTAACGACTCTTCCTGATTTAAAGCGGCAATTTTGCTGACATTTTCCAAAAGATTATTTATCTTTGTAAAAAAAAAAAAAAAAAAAAAAAAAAAAAAAAAAAAAAAAAAAAAAGGTGGGGGGATGCGATTTGATTTCTTGAAGAGAGTGCATTCGATTTTTATATATTTACGAATGAAAAAACCTTCGCAAATATATCAAGAAATTACTAGTTTTGATTTGAAGATTTACAATCTTAAATCGCCTGTAAATGAATTCATTACTTGTCAGTGTGAATAAAATATTGCCTAGTAAGTCTTTCAAATCTGTAGATAAGATATAGTATTATTTATTAGTAGATTTAATATTTCCACTTATAGGAATACATGCAGGATTTTCGTTAGGCGGAAAAAAGCACACCGGAAAAAGGTCCACCTAAAATTGCACAGTTATTACAATACAAACTATTTTAATTAAGATATTCAAAATGTAACATTTTTTTCCCGTGATTCCAATGGTTTATTATGGTAAACTGGCTCAAGAGAGATCTTGCTGAGGAATGCATTGGAGGACTTTATATGATAGGCTTGTTTCTGTCATATTGTAATATATTCGGTAACGTATATCATATCTTTTAGCCTCAACAAATGTATAGTTTTTTTTTTTTTTTTTTTTTTTTTTTTTTTTAACTATAAATTTATGTTTGCTTTTAATCTGAATATTTTTTTTTTTTTTTTTTTTTTACTGTTTGAGTAGCAAATTCAAGCTTCATACTGAATTATTTACGGCACTCTTTCATTATGATTTTTATTCTACCTTAAATAAATAAGTCTACTTATCAGGTCAAATTACAAGTGTACATCGTATCAATCAATCTTCCAGACTTTTCTTATCTTTTAATAAAGAGGGTGGACATTCGTATTTTTGAATAGCTATTCATTTCATTCATAAACAGGTCTCTCTGTGTAATACGTAGGCTAAAAAAATCACCACCGAAGAAATCACCACTGTAAAAATGACCCCGGTAACAATTACTCCCGAAAAAAGTATTTCGGTAAAAAGCGTTACCGGAAAATATCACTCGAAAAAAATAACCATGAATAAAAAGGGTCTACATTAACTAGATTCCATTAACTAAGGTGTAAAGGGCCCCCACATTTAAGAATAATTATATATAAGAATAGCTGCTTATTAATAAAAGTTAAGTTTTTCCACTGTTAGATTTTTAGGGCATAAGAGGCGGGGGTGCAGAGTTAATGAGTTAGACAATTCTAAGGTTTGGTCCCAGAAAAAACAATTTTAACATTTCATTATGGGGACTCTTCCCTCACTTGAAAACACCCTCTCGATAATGTTAAACCTATGGGCAGGTTGTTTTCGAATTTCTCGTTTAAATTTAACTATTTTTAAACAATGTTTTTTTGAATAGGATAGCTGAGCTCGAACTCTAATACGACTATTTTGTATTTTTTCGATTTCGGTTGCAGATTTTTTTAACCCGGGAGAACTCGCTAGTGAGAATGCCCAATTGCTTTTCTTTTACTTTACATTCATATAATATCAACTTTTTTTGGTTGGCTTAGTACTTTTATTCACAAAATAGGTAAATAATTAAAAAACATTTTGAAATTTTAATTAAAATGAAAAATAATTTAAATAAGAGTCTTAAAACAGTACGACTGTGAGAGAAAATCTCATGCAGCGAGTTCTCCCGGGTTAATAAAGGTACTTTCACTTTCGAAACTATGCATATAATAAAAATGGTAGAAATCACAGAACAACAAAAATAGTAAGAATGCTACAGAAAACCACATATCCCTAAAAAATTACGACTGGAAAATAAAATTCGGCAAACATTCTACATATGCAATAAAATAAAAATACCAGAATAATTCTATCTGTATTGAACCTCATTATTTTCATTATAGTGTAAATATTTCGGTACCACCTATTAGAGTATTAGATGAAAAAATCGAAAATTTGCTTATTTTAGAACAGGGCTAATACTCAGTTTAAAGATTTAAAATTCAGAATTTTTCTAAAGACCCTCCTCTACAGCTTTCACGGTACAATTTAACAGCAAATACTTTTAACCCTTTATGTCCTAAACTATGAATTCATGAAAATTTCATCTTCTAAAGAATTTCTCGTTTACACAGTCCTTTAATAAATTTAGAAGGATTTTGCCAATTAAAATTAATTAAAGTAGAATTGATAGGGATTTTGTACAATATTTATAACTCCACTCAAATCTTTTATTTAAAATATTTTGTTAATATTTAGTAGAATTAGGAAATGTACAAATATAATGTTCTTACAATAGAAATATTTCTGAACTGAAACTTTCCTCCCACAATCTTTCAACGTCAATAAAGCTGAAAAGATGCAAAGTCAAAAGAAATCATCCTTTGAAAAATATTTATGTTTTGTGTAACCAATAATGCTCATGGAAAAGATAAAGTATCTATAACTCATTCTAAACTATATTACTACTAATCGATTTATTAAACTAATTTTATAACAATTTATTTTAATGGTGCTTTAAAGTACCGTCGGGGCATGAAGGATTAAGGTGATTCTAAAAAATCATTCTTCCCTGCTCAAAATTATCAAATTTTCTGTGATATTTATAAATTTATTTTTTCAAGAAAAATCACGAAATTTCAGACATGGCTCTTGAATGATTCTGATTTTTTTTCGATAAATGCATTACATCTTTAATTATAATCGATTGTTGTCTCATGACGACTTTTCTATGGCTTCCCGTCGTGGATTTTGATTCAAAACGTTAATTTTGACAGTATTTTCAGAAAGAACGTGAGCTTCTATAGAAAAATGGGAAAAGTTGTTCGCTTGCATAGTTTATGAATGTGAACATTTCATGTGCCTAATTTGAAAAATAACTTCATGAGGTAGAATAGCTATTTTTAATTTGAGAATAGCCCTAATAAATATTATTTAATAAGCAATATTAAAACTGTTCTCAAATCCGAACTGCTATTTTTTTACAAGTTCATGGAGTTATTTAGAATGTAATGCACCATTCTCTATTAAAAAATAAAAAAATAGTGTTTTCAATTTGTATGTGCAGACAAAAGCTTTCGTTGGAATACTGTGACAGAATTCGATTTAAGATGATTTTTGTGACGTTACAGTCAAACAAATATCATTGATGAAAAAAATATCAAATGATTATATTCCAATATGTGACCCATTTGCGGGAATATAAAAACCATTATCCGCTTCATAGACATTTGAATAATAATGTTTGCAAATTTCATAATTTCGTTATTTTTTAAAATCAAAAATAAGTTCTCTAATTGTTAGAATGTTTCACGCTTTTGAGAAAGGGGGGAAAAAACCTCCTATTAAAAGGCATTTAGCATTCGAATCTAAGTTGTTGATAACCTTTATTTTGCTAGAAAGACAAGAAGAGTTTTAACATCTTACACTATGACGCAAAAGTTTAGACAATGAAGAAATTCTTACATACTTTGAAAAATATTTATTCAATTTTCAAATCACTGCTTGAAATTAATGTGCTGTACATATAAACAATATTTATAACAAAGAAAAGTGGAATTGTGCATATTGCAATAAATTAAATGGTAACAAAAATAAACTGCTGTCTCAAAAGTTTAGACACAAATTAAATAAAATCGAAATAAACAATTTTTAAAACCTGGTTGCGCATCCATGCTTATGTATTACGTCATATACACGAGATTGCATGGAAGAAACTAAATCTTGCATAGTTTGTGGATCGATATCGTACCATGCATTCTCAATAGATGTCTTAAGTTCCTTTTCAGAAGAGTATTGTCTAGCGTTGCTATAAACTTTGCGACACATGATGCTCCAAAGGTTTTCTATAGGGTTAAGATCTGGGCTACATGCTGGCCAGTCGAGAACTCTTATATTATGGGAATTAAACCAAGATTTTGAATGTTTTGCAGTGTGAATTGAAGCATTGTCTTGCTGAAATTCCCACTGAGGACCCCCTAGAAGCTCAGCAAATGGCAGTAGGTTTTCTTCTAATGTCTGTGTATAATGCTGTGAAGTTTGACGACCACTGGTGAAGGTCAGAGATACTTGTCCATTATAGCAAAAGGCTGCCCAAACCATCACCAAGCCCCCTCCTTGTCTGCGACTAAAAAAACGTCGAGGTTCCTTCCGCAAGTCATGCCAATACGATAAACAACCATCTGGACCATCCAGATTCCACTTTTTTTCATCGCTAAATATGACTGACTGCCATTTCTCTCCATATGACATATGCTTTCGAGCCCACATAAGTCTTTGTAACTTATGATGTGGTTTCAGAGCTGGTTTCTTCTGCATTTTGCTATAAACGATTGTTCCCTTTTCCAAAATTCGTCTACGAATCGTATCCTTTGATACAGAGAGTCCCGATGAGCTTTGAACTCCACGTACGCTCATTTGTTGAGTACTCGCTAGTCTTTGTATCAGGCGATCCTCTCGTACATTTGTCACACGTGGCCTCCCAGACCGACATTTTGCTTTATATTCGGAACCACTCGATAAAACTCGATAAATAGATTTTTTTGACCTATTAATAATAGCAGAAATTTCAGAAACGCTCTTCCCTTCACCTTTCAACTGCCAAATCCTTGAAACCTCATTCACTTGAATTTCTTTAGCTCTCGGCATGTCGACTATGAAGCGCAATCGTTTGCAGAACTTAAGTACTCCAAATTTGTGACATCATCGATTCTAAATTTGCATATGCCAGCGAATATTCAAAGAAATTTAGAATAGTGTCTAAACTTTTGCGACAAGCACATTTGAATTTTTATGAAAAAAATTAGTATTATAGCAAATAAAACGACTCTCTTTTGTACATAGCATTTTAAATCAGTTTTTGAATATATTTACAGGTTTTTGTAATTCTGACGTCATAATTCTACATTTTAAAGCTGAATGAAGTCATTGTCTAAACTTTTGCGTCATAGTGTATATGGTTTTTAATGACATTGTAACACAGGAGTGTTTGATCTAACTTTATCAGATTTTTAGCACTCTTGAGAAGTTAATCTCTCAGTTTCTCTTAAACTGTATTAGTGAATTATCTAACAAAATATCAGAAGGTTTTATTTAGACAAAAAGCTAGATATTTTTTTAGATCAAAAATGATTTAATTTAATTTCTCAAAATCTTTAAATGTGTATATTTCTTTCGTCAATAGCTAATGGGGCGAAGAGGGCGATTTTAGGTGTTAGGAAAATTCTTATTGCATTGAAAAAAACTGCGATCACAAAACGCTGCGATCAGACATGTAAGTGCAGATTTCTTATGAAGAAGAGGGGGCGGGGGGAGTCGGTGATTAAGCTAAGCAACGCATTTGTTCAGGAATCTTATTCCCTTAAGACTAAAAAATCCCCGAAGACTAAAAAATCAAATTGAGCCCTTTTTGGCGAATTTATCAACTATTAGATGTACAAATAGGTTTTAAAGATTGTTTTCATAAATTATTCTGATAGTTTTTTTTCCCTGAGTATTTGGTGTATTCTGTGTATTCGGCGTGTGTGTATTTGGTTTAACATGTCAAGTGATCATAAAAATAACTAATTTTAAGTACATTCTATATATATAGTCTTTTCTTTTGTACATGTCTCCAAAAGCCTGTTGATCGAGTAACAAAAAGCGTATTCATGACCTGCACCATTTTTATAATGCTGTTAGGAGTTCGGACTTACGACTTTTATAGCTTTAACATGATTCTCATTTTGTCTCCTAAAATTATGACAAAGAGTAAGATAATCCATTTGGCGGCAGGTGGGCATTTTTTTTCAAACTCTTTACAAAGGATTCAGCTGTTTAAAACTGATTCACCATACCACTCCAAAACAATCTTTCACTTCACAGTAAAATTCGAGTTACATTTCATGGAGTTCTCGGGATTATTTTGGTTTTGTAACCTGAGGTGGCTCTATAATCCTAAACAAACTTGTCTTTTTTGAAAGACTTAAAATGAAAAAAAAAAAAATTTGACTCTTGAAATAGCGTCCTCTTTATAACAGGTGATCGAGTTCTTTTGTGCGTCGCACAAGCTACACAACCGTACGGCGTCACGGCGCAGGGCCGAAACTAGCCTTTTTTGCGCCCGGGGCAAACATGAATTTTGCCCCCCCCCTTTCTTCCTCAAAGTATATTTACAAAGAGAATTTTACTATTTTTCTAATGGCCGACTTATTTTAAAATTTAAAATATGTGATCATAAAATATGTAATACTGAACTACGTAAATTGAATGTGACGTTTGTTGCAATTACAGTTCGTTTACATAAAAGAATTTGCATGTATTACCGGCTATTTACAGTGTTTGCTTATACAGTAGAGTTCCGATTATCCGAGTCCCGCTTAACCGAGTTTCCGCTTTAACAGAGTTATTTTCTTCTGATGGACTGATAATTTTCATTATTATGAAACAGCCATTATAAATGAAGTGTTAGGTGAAGATGAAAGAGCAGTCGTAAAAAGTTTGAACTCTGATTTTCTGGTCAGAATGGGGAAAAAATGGCCATAATTTTTTTTAATTAAACAAATTATGGCCATTTTTTTTCCCATTCTGACCAGAAAATCAGAGTTCAAACTTTTTACGGCTGCTCTTTCATCTTCACCTAACACTTCATTTATAATGGCCGTTTCATAATAATGAAAGCCATCAGTCCATCAGAAGAAAATGATAGATTCCAAAGGTATAATCTTTCATTTGGCGCCCCTTGGCTCTTGCGCCCGGGGCACATGCCCCCTCTGCCCCCCCCCCTTAGTTTCGGCCCTGTCACGGCGTGACCCTGAAAGTTTTTCTTTATATTCCCACTCTGTTTTATATAGTCAAAAAGATAAAAAATCTTCACTTGTACGTCATGAAGTATTAGAATGTACAAGCGTAACTACTGAAATAATTTGGGATAGCGTTCTCCAGTTTTCGATAAATTTTATGAAAAAATGTATATAATATTAGTATGATGTTCAATGAGGTGCGCGATAAAAAGCTAAATTATAAAAAAAAAGCAACGGTAAAAACAATATTATTAATTATAAAGAGTACAATCGAAATTATTTCAAATATAAATACACAACTTCATTGAACATAATATCTAGAAACATGTGGAAAGTGGATAGAGTATAATACATATACAAAAAAAAAAAAACGCAAAATATTAATTGGCAGCATTTAATCTTTATTTTACTTTTATTTATCTTTTAACTTACTTCAACTTTTAGAAAGTAGAAATTATATTTTTACGAATAGATGCTGTGTATTAAAAATGTATTCGTTGACTGGAGTCGTCAGGTATTCATTAGGGGTGTGACTGTGGAGAAGGGGGGGAGGGGGGCAGGCACGATTAACCTCTGAAGCTATGGGCAGCACAAGTGTAATTTTGGGGCCCCTTTCATTCTAGAAGAGACATTAATTTAAAATCGACATACCCGGAAATTCGCCTGTACTACAAATATTATTCCAAAGAATGGATCTGTTTCAGTTCAAGTATATTTCATGAAACAACTTTTTTTTATACGTTCCCCTATTTAAATACACGAAAATTGGATACAATGAAGAAAAATATGCAAAAATGATTTTGCATGGTATTAGCATAAATATGTTAGTTGGACAACAAGGTTGAATTCAGCATGTATGCGCAACATAAAATGTCAATATTTTGAAATATTTCTTTCAATTTTGGCAGTAGTTTAAATGATTAAAATGTCATGTTGTCTATATAAGTTAAATTCAGTAATATTCAAATTCAATATATAAAATAGTATATACTCGTGTATAAGTCGAAGAATTTTAGACAAAATTTGGGAGCTGAAAATGGGATGTCGAATTACACATGAGGTACTAAAAAAAAAATTTCAGACAATCGGTGAATGGGCAGTCTTTTAAGTAATCATATGAGAGAAAATGGTCATTTCCCTCTGATTGATTAAAAAAAAAAAAAGCTCAACAATAATGTTCCTGTAATTGTTCTGCACCCATTTTCTCTTGGGACCGAATTCCCTTCAATACAGAGGCATACCTTTCAACATTTTAATCCCCTTTTAAAAAGAGTTCAACTTGAGAATACTTCTAGATACCTCTCCTAAAAGTCCTACAATACAAAGGAGTACTATATTTTAGTAATCTAAGAAGTTGTTTACCCTTGTAAATAAGGCTTGAGTAAATTTTGAAAGAATTTTTCCTTTTTAAGTATCATTGAATTGATTTGAATCGGTTTAAAAAAAGTTTAAGCTTCTTCGGTTTTATATAATTATACAGTTTTAAAACATTGAATTAAAAAAAAAGCGTGATTAGAAATGTAAAAAAGTTTATTAATTTAATGAAAATTTATTATTTTTTTTAATCCTCGATTACAAATCATTTTTCAACATACAGTCGGAAACGCGGTTGACTTATACATGAAAATTTATTTTATTTTTTTCAAAAGTGTGCTTAAGAATTAGGGGGGTCGACTCATACACGAGTATATACGGTAAACATATATCCAAAATAATGGATAAACTGAAAGATTGTCAACATGGTGTAAAACTGTTTTATTACATGAAGATTTAATTTGTTATGAAAGGTATTTTTATTGAACACTTTTTGAAATAATATACAAATGAGTTAATATAAATTGAAAAGAAATTAGATAGAATTTTGGAATGGGATTGATTCAATATAACATTTGGGGCTCCCTGTTTTCTCAATTTCAGGTCCCTTCAAAATTTTCTAAAAGAAGCAGGTGATTCTCGTACCTATTCGGTAATGAAGGTCTGGGGGGTGGAGGGGGAGGGGGGGGGAAGTGTTTTTGAAGGAATTCCAACTATAGACTCTTTCAACTCGCTACATAAATAACTTATGTATAAGGGCAGCGGCTTCTATATATTTACGGAATTTTTTCCAAGAGTAGCCTTTGGAATGTGAGAGTAAGGGGGGGGGGGGGCATAAATTAAATTAATCAAAACTTTACGTACAGAGATAAAGACAAACACATGGAAATTATTAAAAAGTGAATATTTCTCATTGTCTTTACCTTTACAAAATAAGGGTGAACGCCATGAAACACTCAGAAATGACTATTAAAATGATTTCGTTTCAAATAGCTGTTTTTGAAGTTTTGATAAATAAATTAGATCTTGAGTTATAAGCAATCGTTTGCCGATGATGTCATATATTGGGCTGTCATGTAGAGAAAACGTGAATTTTGACAGCATTTTTTAAAAGATCTTTGTCCGCGAGCCAGCAACAGATTTTGATGACCAAGTTCCTCTCGGCCGATAATTTGTAAAATGCTTCAGCGAGATGTATCATGAAGCTCCGTGATCGTCAGCTGCGGTTCCGTGGGTGGGTTGACCAGCGGTAGCCTACCAAACACTTAAAAAAAAAAAAAAAAAAAAATAGTCATTTCCTCCCGGTTGAAAATTTGTCCAATTATAGCTAACCCAATATCTTGAAGAAAAAAAAAGTCAGCTGATTATAAAGTGGTGGGTAATACGTCAGCTGGTCACACGATCATGAAAAAAATATACAGGGTTCGTAAATAACGTAACGTATTCGTAACAAATATTCGTAAATTATTATAAAGGAAAGTCTCTTTAACCTGAAAATACTTGCGAACGGAGAGAGCTACAGCTATGGAAGTGAGGTAACGCTATAGTAAAGTGACTACGCCCGATTTAATGCAAACGACGGCAGCGCCCCCTAGTGACGAAATTTGGAAGATAGCCATTGCAAATCGAAAACGTAAAGAGATAGAGCAAAATTTCCACTTAGAAAGTTTTAGAGCATCAACTAAATACTACGAAACGACATTTGGTTTACATGGATAAGATAAATCTTGCCCGTATACCCAAAAATGTCCGAAATCAATGCATTCTATTTTGTGTAAACGTTTGAATGGAATAGCCAGAAGTATGAAGAAATATGCACAATTTATGGTATAAATACGTGCTTATCTCAATACATTTTGATAACATCACACAAAAACAAAACAAAAAAAAAACTGTCTCACAGTGATAAAAAGTTAATATTCAGTATTTTCAAAAAGTTCGCCATTGCTCACGATACACATCTGTATTCTACATGCCACATTTCTCAGCATGCAACGTCTTTTGCTTAGCCTCTTCAATACGACGACATAGTTTTAACCCTTTCAAGGACGGTGGCTAGATGGTCTAGCCACCTAATTTTAATTCCAAAACTGACAAATGGCAGCAAGAATATTTTAATAAAATTTTGCTTTTGTAATGAAAGTGAAAATTAGCGGGTTTTTATTTTCTAAGAAATTCGTATGAATATTCTGGCCTCAGTAAATTACTTCATCAGTTTACGAACAAAATTCTTCTGCCCCTGAAAAAGTTAATCTAAAATTTTAAATGCATTCGAAATTAAATTTTTACAGACATTACAGCACAGTACAACGTCATAATCTGAAATTGTGCACTGCTACATTTACGGAATGTGAATATGCAAAGTAGAATGGTCGCTCATCGATTTCGGACATTTTTGGGTATACAGGCGACGATTTATCTTATCCGTGTGAGCCAAATGTCGTTTCGTTCTAATTAATTGATGCTCTAAAACTTTCGTATTGGCAATTTTGCTCTATTTCTTTTCTTTACGATTTTCAATAGCTATCTTCCAAATTTCGCCACTAGGGTGCGCTGCCGTCGTTTGCATTAAATCGGGCGTAGTCACTTTACTATACCGTTACCTCACTTCCATAGCTGTAGCTCTCTCCGTTCGCAAGTATTTTCAGCTTAAAGGGACTTCCCTTTGCACCCTGTATATTTTTTCCTGTTCGTGTGACCACCTGACGTATTACCCACCACTTTATAATCAGATGACTTTTTTTTTCTTCACGATATTGGGTTAGCTATAATTTGACAAATTTTCAACCGGGAGGAAATGACTAATATATATATATATATTTATGTGTTTGGGAGGCTACCGCTGCTCAACCCACCCACGGAACCGCAGCTGATGCTCACGGAGCTTCATGATACAACTCTCTGAAGCATTTTACAAATTATCGGCCGAGAGGAAATAACTGACGAAATTTGCACTTGGCTCGGGGACTATCTGCCTTTGTTGAAAAATGGAAAAGGCTATTCGACTTACAGTTTCTCAATAGCAGCATGTGCCAATTCCAAGTATTTACAAACAAAAATTAATTCAGGGATGTGCAATGCGTACCTTTTCTTTTTGTACCAGTTTCCAACATCGTTGAAAAAATTATTAAATTTCTACATGGGCAAGCGGGGCACAAGAATCTAGGGAAAAAAGTAACCGGAAAAAACGTGACAGGAAAAAAGTGACAAAAAAACAAAATACAAAAAACAAAAAAAAAAAGAAACAAGAGCGGAAAAAAGGTGACAAGGAGAAAACGTGACAAGGAAAAAACATGACACGGAATGGATAAATATTGAACTTATTCATAAATAATTAGTAAAAACTAACAAGGTAACAAATGCCTGATATTTTCAATACAATGTTGTCTCTTATAAATTTGTTTTCATAAGTTACTTTACCATTATAAGCATTGGGAAATCAACAGAGATTTGCTTACTAGGACGAGCTAAGATAAATATTTTGTTTAAAAAATATTTAGATCCCCCCCCCTCCCCCCTCTACCCTCTGCTCTTTCTTTTTGTAATTGTTGCTTGCAATTCTTTTAAGCCTTCCCACCGCTTGAAGCAGATTTTTGTGAGCAAATTTTATTGAAATTGGACCTATTTCTTTTTAATAAAACGATTATTTTTAATTTTATGTAATAATGTTACTAGTATTTTAATTTTAATTTTTAACTCACAAAACTAAGCTTTTTTGCATTTGTATTTTATTATTATTTTTAATTACCTTTTTCCTCCATCTTTCCCAGAAAATAAGTTTAATAATTTTTTATCTTAGTTTTATTATTAATTATATGAATAGTTTTAAATCTCAGTAACATTAAATATAAAATAAATAAGCAGGTAAAGGATAAATTTCAGCTTATAACTAATATGAAATATAATAATAAACTGAATATATAATATATTATGTATCGAGTTTATTTTAAAGTGGAAATTTGTAATTTATATTAATGTTAATAATTTAATAAAATAAGAATAAATTGAATTAAAAAATATATTTAATAAAATATTAATTTAATTTTTATACTAAAATTACTAACTATGTTAATAATTAATTAATAGCAATTATTCATCAATTAAAGTTTTTATTCAAAATTTTTGATTTATTATCCCCCCCCCCCCCCTCCAAAAAAAATGAAAAATTAGCCAAAAATTTAAGTTTAAGCAATTATTATGTTTTTGACTGATGGTATAATTATTTATTATTGATTAATAATAGTAATAATGTAATATTGTACAAATACGTAAAAATATTTTTAAACGATGCTGGGTGATTTATTGTCCAGATGCAGATTTAGATTTTTTTTAGTGCAGTTATAGTTTGCAATTAAAAAAGAACTAGATACTATTAATTAATAATAAGAGCAAGAAAATATTATAAACTAACTAATAAATAAATAACATATTTATCCTCAGTATCATTATCATTTTTATGTAATCTAATGACATTATAGTAACCGAAAAAAAAATTATATTTGCATTACCCTGTAATAATTATCATATAGCTTATGTAACTAAATTTTCAAACAAGTAATTGATAAATTAATTATATAAACAATTAATAATTGAAATAATTTTGGATTGTTATTAATAAATACAAATAATTAAAAAAATTTAGTTTTTGAGATTTTTTTTTTTTATTAACAACATAGCTGCTTCATACAACAACTGCAGCAGACCGAAACGGCGGGACTAAATTGTCCTGTTTCCGAGTTTGCGTATATCAAAAATGAAGTAGTAATGTAAATGTGCATTTTCATATGCGAATATGCAGGACTTTTCTCAATATTTGCATTCTTAAACATCGACGGAAAATATTCGTATTCCCGCTCGCGAATGTCAAAAATCAAGTAGAGTTGTAAACGAGCATTCTCGTATGCGAATATTCACGCCAGTTTTCCGAATTCGCATTTGTAGACATTGACTTAAAATAATGTATTCGCCTGGCTGTGTTATAACGGCTCCATAACGGACAAAGTACAAGCAGCACCAAACGGTCCCGTTTTTTCCTTGTCCCCCTTTTTTCCGATTACCATAAGAGCCCACTGAAGTGTTTGTACCTAGGTCCAATAGCAGACTTTTTTGTGTATATCTGCAGCAAACCAAAATTTATCTGCAACCCAACAATGCAGAACCAAGATACTATGTATAAATCATATTTAGCAAATGGGGTGAAAGAAACATTTTGTGGTTATTCTAGAGCAAAAATCAGCACGGCGTACTCAAAAAATTGAAAATATCACACAAAAATGGCACATTGTAAGCACCTTTATAAGTGAAGTGATAGAATATCAAGTATTTTATTTTACCTCTTCCCTCAAAAAAAAAAAAAAAAAAAAAAAAAAAAAAGACAGGCTAGATTCTTACCTTTTCTTCTTTATATGCGAGGGGAAAAGTGACAGAGTGTATTGAGAGCCTTCATAGCGCGCGTTTTTTATTTTTCCCGGAATTCAACAGTTAAGTCTCATTTCGAACAAAGGGCAGAAAGAGAAATGCAAACAACACCCCTCCCCCCCCCCCCCACACACACATTGTACAACACTAAAGGTATCAATGCAACAACAAATGGTGGTTTTTATAGTCTAAAAAGCTCCTCCGCCATAAATTGACCTATGTCTTTTTCATAATAAGTTTATGCGTTTACTCCATTTTTAAATACAACAATCGCTGTTTAAATGAATCATGTTTTTTTTAATAGAATTAGATTCAAGAAAACAGCAGATTCAGAACAAGCTAAAAATAGCTGGCTTTTGTTTTGATTCACAAAGGAGGAATTCATTAATTATATAAACAATTAATAATTGAAATAATTTTTAATTGTTTTACTAATGAATGCATTAATAAAAACAAATTAATTTTTGGGAATTTTTATTAACAATATAGCTGCTTCTAACTACAACTGCAAGGGACCGAAATGGCTAGGGATCGAAATGGCAAGGAACGGAAATGGCTAGGGATCGAAATGGCAAGGAACGGAAATGGCTAGGGACCGAAATGGCATCAGGACCGAAACGGCGGGACTAAAATATCCTGTTTCCTAATTTGCATATATCAAAAATCAAGTAGTGATGTAAATATGCATTTTTATATGAGAATATGCAGGACTTTTCTCAATATTTGCATTCTTAAACTTCAACGGAAAATATTCGTATTCCTGTTCGCGAATGTCAAAAATCAAGCAGATCTGTAAACGAGCATTCACGTATGCGAATATTCACGCCATTTTTCAAAATTCGCATTTGTAGACATTGACTTAAAATATTTGTATTCGCCTGGCTGTGTTATAACGGCTCCATACCGGACAAAATACAAGCAGCGCCAAACGGTCCCGTTTTTTATTTGTCCCCTTTTTCCGGTCACGTATTTTCCTTGTCATGTTTTTTCCGCTCTTGTTTATTTTGTCCCTTTTTTTCCTGTCACGTTTTTTCCGCTCACTTTTTTTCCGGTTACCTGGGCTCACATGCACATCGGCTCACAGGCCGCTTAATTTGTATGTCCCAAATGGTTGCGGTTTTTATATTAGTAAACTTTTTTCTTTTCTACTTTTTATATTTTAAAAATAATCCATATCGCTGTAGTTAAATTGTAGAAAATATGTATTTTTAAATATTTTATGTGTTTCGATCCATTTATTGTTAGAAGTTCTGTGTTGAATGTTGTCTAATTTTTTTTTTCAATAGTAAACAATTTTTTGTAACGAACATATATCTGAAAACATTGCACAAAGTATCATGATAGCTTTTCTTTCATAGACATTTCGATATTTAACTTTAAACGTGAAAAATTGAACAACAAAAATTGAACAGTCTGAAATTAATGCAAATAAATCTTGTATGAAGACATAGCAACTACGGGTAGTGCAGCATAAAAATCGTTAAATCCATTGATCTAATTATTTCATATACACGCGGTTTGAGTTGTTTTATCCTAAAGGCTGTAAAATAATTTTTATTCTAAAAAAGCAAAAATGTTATTTTTTTTCTGTTTCGAGATTTTATGTCTCGGACTACTTTACAAGCCATCCTATGTGATTCCAAAAAAGAGGAGCTGACTTTTACAGAAGAATCAATAGTCACATGCACTAATACTAGATTGTCTTGGAATAGAAAACATTTTTTATGAATAGTCCTAATAAAAATGTAGGATACTATAGAACAGATAAGAGACGACAATTTTAAATGGTGCTTTTATTCCCAGCATACATAAAAGTATTGGTGTTTCCTTTCCTAAAACCACAGTGAATTTATAAATAAATTACAATGGTAATGTCTAGTTTATATCTACACATTATCATAAATTTATATAACAAAATTTATATTCAAATTTTTGTTCCCAGTAACTATATATATATATTTTTTTTTCACCCTTGAAACTATAACTTTACCAACTTCCCTTTAGGGGTTCCTATAAGTTTACAGTTACAATGCATCTCTTCGAAATAAAAGTATATGATTACCATTCTTTTCGGAGGGAGCCTCCCTCCTCTCCTGTGTCCCAACAGATTTCTTAAAATTAATTATTACTTTTGAAAATTTTATGCCTTATTTTTTTAAAAATAATTAAATGATTTTTAATTTTGTTCAATTTGATATCGATAGAATAAAATCATTTACTTTTGTTTTATTTTTTAAAATAGAAAATGCTATTTTTTAAAAAATATGTTAATAATCTATTAAATGCAATGTAGTGTTTATTTTCTTCATAAAGTTGCATTACTTAATAAATTTTCCATGTCTTAGTTACATAATTTTTCAAGTAGTATTTAAAAAAAATAATAATGATAATTCATCGATTTAAAAAAAGAATGCTTTGCTTTTAAACCATTAATGTTTGTATGCACTTTCACCGGTAATATGGAAACAAACTATATTTTTGCATCCTTTGTCTGCTAAACGTTTCGAGAACGCCTCTCTTGTCTGAAGGCAGGGTTTTCAACCTTACAGCTTTGAAATTTGTAACTTATAACTTGAAATACTAAGGGAATGTACCAGTACTATCTCTCTCTCCCCCCCCCCCCTCCTGCCATCAGTTGTCAATGCCCATGTTGATAATCTAAATCCCGTTGTTCAGTAAATTCTTATAGATTTTTCGCTTCCACTAGTTCATACGCAGATCTCCTACCTTGCAACTGGAAACTGCTTTCATTTTTAAAAGAATTTTTTTGAATGGAACAGCCTTTTTTCTATTTTTCATTCCTCTTCTTCGGTTATTTTGTTTTGGGTTCACATTAAATCCCATTACGCATAAATATAGCACCATTATTTACATTACTTTTAAAAAGTGAGAAAAAAGTAGTAATGATTTTTTAAAAATCCCAGAGAACCTGCACAAGTTAATTTCGAGGGATTTGTTAAAATTCGGTTTATTATAGCAAAATTATTTATCACTTCGAAATTCAGCTTTAAAAAATTATAAAGGGAAGTTGATCGAAGGAAAAGAAAAAAAGTATCCATTTAAGCAACTTTTCAAATTCTTTCCCTATCAAATCAAAGTGCATGGCAGCCATTTAATTTTTCATTCCATCCATAACAATAATAATGAAAAAAAAATATTTATAACTTTTTTCAAAGATTTTCAAGCCATTTAACGGATTTTTCAAATAGTTTTCGGTCTGTCTCTGCATAATTTAATGTTTACAAATTATTAAAAGAAGGAAAATAAAAATTCTTAAAAGCATGGAATAAAAAAAATTTCACTGGATCGGCACTGATTTTTTTTTTTTTAAGTGCCTATAGAAAACATTTCTATAAGTGATTAATTGTAAGACAACCAAGAGTATTATGAAAATTATCCAAGAAAATCATGAATGGTAATATATTCGAATTTCCAAAGAGAGTGATAGAGAAAAGACATGTGAAATAAAATTTTACACCAAATCAGATTATTAACTATCTCACATGATATATTGTTTAAGTAGAAAGCTTTTTAAATATTTAAATAAATATGTGGCTTTACATTAACATTTCGAAGGTAAAAACACCAGATGCACCAAAGAATATTAAATGCATTTCACGGATTCAAAGGGAAATAGTTTACAATTATTTGCAGAAACTTTCTTGAAATATTGTTCTAATGCATATAAGCTATTATAAGGCGAAAATTAAAAAAAAAATACATCTATTGTTATTAAATTACGAAATTTTTTGAACAAAGAATTCAGCTCCTTACAGGTGTTCTCAAAATTATTTCCTTATCAAACAACACATATTCAGGCGCGACTCATTCTTTTTTTTTTTCCTGGGTATGAAAATTTCAAATATTAATATTTAGATGCCAAAGATTTGAACAATATTTTTCTTTTCCCACAAATATAATACATCGTGGATTATAATTTATTGCTCTCCTACGATGAGCTTTTCCTGAAAGTTGTGTGGTAAAAATCGACTTAAGATAGCAACTTTCAAAGATCACATGCCTTTACAGTAGAAAGAGAAGTACTGTTCGATATCTTGTTATTTGAAGAATAAAATTATTTAGAGGTTTTTTTTTTTTTTTTTTTTTTTTTTTTTTTTTTTCTTTTAAACAATAGCTTAGGTTTTTGCTTTTACTAAATATTTACTTCAAATTATTTTTCTAAACTAAAAGAATTTGCGAGATGCAAGAAATGATTTTTTTCGATCTCTTATGAAGTGAATATCAGTCTTTGTGATAAGTGGGATGCGAACTTATTTTCTTTTTCTAAATATTTGTTAATCAAGTATTGGCATAGTTGGGGCAAATTATACCTTTTTTAAAAATAAAGTTGTATTATATTTTGAACTCGGTCGGGTAATTTAAATGAGCAAAATAATGCTGTTTTTCTATATACATTTATTTCCATCTTAACAGTTTATCCTTTTCTACTTAATGGCTGAAAAACTTAAAAAGAAATCTGCCTCATCTTCATAAATTCACAAAAGTGCCCTTTTTCCGCTGCCATTCTTTCATACCTTTACTTCGGTGTTCTTTTAAACAGGATTCTCGTTAAGGCTGTTCTCAAATCCATAAGGGCAGTTTTATAACATAAGTTTGTTCAGAAATGCATGAAACTAGCAGGTGCTGTTGTTCAGAAACTATGTAATCAAAGTGTGTTTTCCGTTTTTTTTCCTTAAACGCAATAGATCTTTCAGAAAATAGTGCCAAAGTGGGCGTTTTGAAACGCATTTCCGCGCTAAACATAACCACTCAAGGAAGGATGAAAAACGCCGTTGTCACCTGATCAAAATCGCTTATAACTCAGTAGGTAATTTATTTATCGAAAACACAGTTTCATTCCAAATCCCTTCTCTATTCAGGCCTTCCAATTTTATATCTTTCCGTCCAAAAATGAATTTGTAAATGTGTTAAAATGTTTTGCGCTTGTTGAGGAGAACAGTTGAGAACAGCCTTAATGAACAGTACTCAAACCCTTCTCTCTATTCTAAAAAACAAAACAAAACAAAACAAACTAACGTTGTTGATGCTGTCATTGACCCAATTGTATTTATTGTGACATCTTCAATGTTTGTATCTTTCATCATCACATTGTGTGTATCTTTCTCGCTCATATTAATACAACTATTGCATATGAAAATATGAAAGCAGTTATTTCATCGAAAATGTATGATAAATAGACTAAAGAAGAGAGTTTTTGAATCTAAAAATTATTTTTAGTGTTACTTAATGTTAAAATAGTTAAATAATGTTATAATTAGTGTAATAAATATAATGTTAAGTTCTATAAGATCAAAAACTATGTATAGCATTTTAACCATCTTTTGCAGGTACATGCTGGACTAGATTGCAGTGTACAATATATTTTTTTTTTATATTTATCTAATTTTTCATTTTTTTTCAAAATTTTATTAAATAATGATTAATTTTATAATATCGAAAAAGTCCCTCGAAAATTTCAAAAAGTTTTTTACCTACTGTTACCAGGTTTTTAAAAAGCGCAAAAAATAATACTTCCAAATATTTTTTAATTGAAAAATATATTTATACGTGGTTAATAAAACAGGACAAAAATTTTAAAGCAATAAAATTATTATTTGCAAAAAGCGTTTCGTGATAAAAATTGCATCATATTTAAAAAACTACTTGGATGAGCCAATCCCAAAACTTTTTTCTATCTCATACATCTTAATATTTCAAAAACTACTTACAGGTGCTAATATTCAATATTATTAGCTCATTACTATACCAACAATGATTTAAATCTTAAATTTCTGCTTCAGTCAATTAATCGGGGTAAAAACGATTTAATCTCGATCATGATATTTATTAAAATTAATAGTTTTACCTTATTCTGCTGTCATCAGCTGTTTGCGAATAGCCGGCTTAGCAGGACGCGAGTTCCCGTCGCTGCACGAGTCGCCAGTGGACAACTGAACTACGAAAAATCATCAAAATTATACAAAAATCACTATCACAACGTCCCTTTCAGGCGGAATATTTCCAAGTTCAAGCAGAACCTTGGCAGTCATAGCAGCCATACAAAAAACATCGCAAATAATTTGGGTTCAATTCTATGCATAACTTTATACACTTTTTGATGGCTCAATAATGAAAATGGCACAAAAAATCGCTATTACAGCGCCCCTTCCGGCAGAATATTTCTAAATCGAAGGAGGACCTGCCTATCATAGCCAAAAACATACTCAACAAATTTAGTTCAGTTCTAGGCATAACTTCATACACTTTTCGATGGTACAATGGCGACATACGGACAGACAGACATTTTGTATAAACATGTTTTTGGGATCTCTGACCCCAAAACGTGTAAATCCGTTGAAAACCGGAAGTCGAAAAAAATCGATTACAATACTTTCTTCTATTGAAGATAAAAGAAAGTAAAAAAACGAAACAATATTTCCAAACATTTTTCAATTGTAAAAATATTTACACGTAAATACTAAAAGAAAAAGAAACTTTTAAATAATTAAATTGTTATGCGTGAAAAGCATTAAACGGGAAAATTATAAAATGTAAAAAAAACAATTTATTTAAAACGAAATTTTTTTAACATTTGAACATTTTATATGTTTTGATCCATTAGTAATAGAATCTCCATGGTGAGAGCTATTATGTAATTTTTTAATAACGATTTTTTAAAAAAAAGTAATCTCCAATAAAAATATTTTAAGCATGGTAATCATGTAATATTAGTACTAATTCTGATCATATCCATGTCTAAATGTGGCAGGACAGTGAAAGACTGGATTGCCCAGCACATTTTCCCAACAGGATTGTGCAAAGTAAAAAGTAACAATCATTTTGGTTCAGATAATGCATTTATATACGTTACCAGTAGAATATTTAGGATGGTGTCTTTTCCCTATTTTTATTTATATCTCACTATTCGAAAGAAAACCTAACTAACGATGTTGCTGTCAGTGCGGCAATTGAATATATTGTCA
This sequence comes from Maratus speciosus, assembly GCA_963932465.1. Classification (NCBI taxonomy): domain Eukaryota; kingdom Metazoa; phylum Arthropoda; class Arachnida; order Araneae; family Salticidae; genus Maratus; species Maratus speciosus. The sequence continues at coordinate 278,984,056 of OZ010787.1, read as the reverse complement.
CCAAGTATAATTTTTGGCTCATATTAAAAAAGCTATTGCATATAAAAAATGAAAACTGGTAGTTTTATGGGAAATGTGTGATAAATTGGCTTATGCAGACAATTCTTTAATCGAAGAATTATTTAAGTGCGGTTTAATGTTGAAATTGATCAAAACAGTTCAGTTGAAAACAATCTTAAAGACAAAAAACTATGCATAGCAATTTAACAGTCTTTTTCAGGCACGTACTGAACTAGATATGGTGTACAGTGTCCAAATATATATATATATATATATATATAATATATATATAATATATATATATATATATATAATTATATATATATATATATATAATATATATATAATATATATATATATATATATATAATTATATATATATATATATATTTTTAACATTCTATGGGGTTTTTTTATTCAAAATTTCATTATCTGAATAGTGATTTGTTTCGTATTTTTTAAAAAAAATCGTTTTTTATATCTACATTGCCAGATGTAAAAGAAAAAAAAATGAAAAAAAAAAATATAATAATATTTTCCAACACTTTTTAATTGACAAATTATATATGAATACTAAAAGAGAGAAAAAAACCTTTTAAAATAATTAAAATAGTGTGTGTGAAAGGAATTAAATGAAAGAATAATGTATTATTTAAAACAATATATTAAAATAATATAAAAATATATTGGCGTTTTCTCGTAAAAGAAATTTTTTTCTTCCAAAATTTATTATAAAAATCCGACCACCCCCCTCCCCTCTGGAAAGCCAGATCCTCTCGTGCCCGATATCTGAAGATATCAGTATTTTTTACCTAAGCACTCTGCCAAACATCCCAATGAAATTGCTATGATTTTTTAAAATTTTCTGTAGCTTTTCTTTGATATAAACATTGAAAGAGAGAAAATATTTCGCATTGTTCACTTGCTTTGCAATTCATCGGAGAGAAGAATTAAAAGGGTTTTTAAAACTCCGTAAACCTGTACAGAAAGGACGACGAACCAGTTATTGCAACTTGTGAATGACATCGAAATGTTATTTGTAAGTGGCTCTTTGAGAAAGTTACTAATATAACACCCGCCTTCCCCATTCTCCGCTGCAAACATAAAGTAAAGCAATACTTGAAAAGTCTTGAGAGAGTTAACAGTACAAGAAATAAATTTCACTTTTGAGGTTGTGATAGTGAGAAATAATTTTTTCCCATGTAAGCATAATAGGCATAAGCGTATTGAGAATTACGAGAAGTTTGAAATTAATCTGAATAGGAGAGAAGAAAAGTTCTCTCTGTTTTCTGTCTCATCTGTCTTCTGTTTTATACAGTACCTTTTTAGAAAATAGATATTTGACACAATCTTTTCTAAAATATATCCATATATTAAGTCTTCAAATAATAAAAAAAATGAGTTGCTCTAAATAATTAGCAGAACAATATTTTTTATCTTCTCCAAAGAAGGAGGAAATCAAAGTAATTTCTTGAAAAACATCTTATCAAAATAATTAAAAAAATATGAAAAGGAAGTTATTTCTTTTTATATATACTATGCTAATTTTATTGCATGAGAAAATGCGTTTAAGTAACCTCCTGCACTAAATATTCGATTTCATCCGCATTTCATAGGTACGTTCCATAGTATCAGTTAAAATTATCACACCAACCAGGTGGAAAATCACGACCGCGGTCCCTAAAAACTTCTTTTACGGACCCTTTCAATAATTTTATTATAAGTTTATTTCTTCCGACCCCTAGACGCGTTCTGGGTCCTGGGGTTTTAACTCGAGCAGTTATTTGGACAGTAAATAAAAGTTTCGATTGATTTAGCTCTTTCTAGCTCTGCTTTTATACAAAAAGGATAAGCGAAACAATAGTATTTGTTATTCATTTCTACCAGGGATTACATAAAATAATTAAATATTTTCATTTCTCATATCCAAGTTAAGGTAATCATAAGCATGAAACATGAATTCTGCTCTTTTCAGGATTTATTGTCGCCCCCGATGAGAGAGATAGAGAAAAAAATATATATATATATTATTATTATTATACGAGGTAAAGACCGTCGAATTTCGACGAAAGAAAATGTTTAAGGAGGAAATATTTCATTAATTTTTAATAAAGCTAGAAAATCAGTTACAATAAAAAAATTATATTGGTTGTTATATTGGCCTTATTTCGGTTAGTCTAACTCCCAAACAAATATTATTTTAACCTAAAGGTCACAGCTCTTCTATAAAGACATCCTAATTTTTTTTTGTAAAACTTTGCGTTTTATCAGCGTGTGATTTCAATTGCATAATTTTCAAAAATGAAATATTTCCACCTATGACGAATTTCAAAGCGAATGGAGTGAAAATGAGATGCATTTCTATAAAACATTCAGTTTTAAGACTTAGAACACACGCTTTTATTTTATATAAAATAGCGTCATTTGCATCCGTTGAAGAATTAAATATTTACGACTGAGTCTTAAACAGCATCTAAAGAAAAGTATGCCTATGACGTCACTATCGCGGAATAATAACACAGCAAAAATCGATGCCGTAAACTCGTCTAAACATAAAAAAATAATAATAAAAAAATCCGATAGGCATATGAATCTAATGATTAATATGCGTTCATTTGTTTATGGCATTAATATGAATACTTAAAATTAAATATAATTTACAGTAGCTCCATGTTTTATCAGAAATCATTAATTTATATTCATTCAAACTAGAACGTATTTTAATTACAATTTTTTGTTTTTTAGTTTTTTAGACAAAATGGCAATAAAAAGATGTAGCAATTAACTTTTTTCCCCTTTACTTTCTACAAAAATGGAGTATTTCAGTTACCACCATTACACAGGGATGACAGGGATGACCGCCCCGGGAACCCAGCTTTCGCTTTAGAGTATAAGTGCAATCCCGGGGGGAGACTCAAATCCACTGCATATGGTAAGATACATTAACAATGACAATATTTTTAAAACAGTTAATAACATACAGAAAAATAAATTCAGTTTGCTGTTTTTGACTCTGAAACTCACAAGGAGTGTCATCAGTACATACATTGACAGCAATTGCACTATGTTGTATACATGCATAAACAATTACAAGGCATGTTTTTTGAATATTAGAGCTGAAAAACTTTAAGTGAAATGCATATGCTGATAAATATAATGAAAATACCAAATAAACAAACCATAGGAAATAAGACAAATATTTACATTATGTACAAAACAGGGCTCCTGTCTGAAATGGGAGCTAAAAACAATGAGTTTGCTCAGCTAGCTCAGAAAGGGAGGGGATTGGTAAATATAAATTCGTTGTCTTCTAAAAATTTCATACAATGCGCTATACGTTGCAGGAGAACTGGACGGTCGAGCAGGTAAGTTAGCCAGTCAGGCAGTGTCATCTGTTGTGGCTTTTTAACGTGATAGTGGAACGTTAATGTGCAATGTAAAATATAGTGTAATGATGTTGATAAGGATCCACAAATGCAAAGAGGTGAGTCCCGTTTATTTATGGTATATAAATGTTGTTGGAAGGGTCCATGATTTGTGAGAAAGAGATACAGGTATCTGTTGCTTATGAAAATGTTTTGTGAGACTTTAGGTATGAAGTCACGCGTGTATTGACCCACCTGCACTGTAGACCAACGTTGTTGCCATCGGTGTAGCATTTGTTTTTTGAGTTCTAATTTCAATGTTGATTGTGGGAATGGAAGAAATGTTAGTGGTAAAGTTAAATCATCGACTGCCGACCTCGCCAGCTGATCAGCCAGTTCGTTGCCCGTTATACCAGAATGTCCTTTAACCCAATTAAAGAAGAACGATTTTTCTGAGGACTGAAGGAGTAAGGTTATGTCTAGAACTAAGTGATTATTGGTATCAAATTTTGAAAGGGCCATTAGACCTGATAAACTGTCTGATGAAATTAAGTATTGGGTGTCAGAGTCCTCTTCTGCCCAAAGAATCGCCTCCTTCATAGCAAAGAGCTCTGCCTGGAAGACAGAGTTCCCCGGATCAAGCCTTGCGCGCCAGGAAAAAAAGTGTGAGCTTTGCCTATAAACACAAAAAGCTGCCGCAGTTCCTACTTCTGTTTTAGACCCACCACCATTACACAAATGGAATTATAAACACCAAAATAATAATAATAATAATATTTCAAAAATAAATTGAGATGTAGTTTTCAAACAAATTGCAGTTAACCCTAGAATACTAGACAGAATTAGTATAGCGTGAGAATACCATAGTCCTGATAATTACGATCGTCTGGTATTCTATGGTTAAAAGAACTTTTTTCCTTCCTATAATGTACAATGATACATCTACTTCATTTTATGGCTGGCTTTAGTGACGACACTTTAATTTTTGCCTCAAAGAAAGAGCATGTCGAGGGCTAATAAATAATGAAAAGAACTTATGTTATAGGATAATGAAATTGGATAGCTTTATTATTATTTAATACAACTATCTTATTTTGCGCAAAAAGATATTATTTAAGTCAAAGGATTATTTAAGTCATTTGCCATCTATGCAAATTTATTATTTTAATAAATCTATTATTGTAAATAGTGAAATATAAACGCTATATTACAAAAGTCACCCCAATATAGTTAACATGACAGGTTTTCTTTATTATTATTACGTGAGAGCTTGATAAAGGCTTTTGAACATTACAGTTTTTTTTTAAGCCGCAGTAAATTGCTTTTCAGTATCTGACATAGAATACACATTTGATACAACTGGATTTTAAGTGATTCAGAATTTTCATGTTCACAAATTCACAAGTTTTTATACTTTAACAAAATGTATATTTATAAATATGCAGTTTTTATTTTTTACAATACGACTTTTAAGATGAACTTAGTTGAAGTAATTAAGGGGGATGAGAATAGAAGATTATACTAGTACAACCCATCCGAAAAAAATTTCTACGACCCGAACCCGATTAAATAATTTCCGTCGACCCTCAACTCGAAATTTTCCAACCCGAACCGAAAATATTGCAACCCACAACTCTAACCGAACCCGAAATAAAAAGATGTTCGAATTCCGGTTTTCGACGGATTTACACGTTTTAATGGTGAGAGATCCCGAAAAACATGTTTTTACGAAATGTGTGTCTGTGAGTCTGTGACTCTGTATGCGATACAAATTATGCGGGCGCTCTATCTCAAGAACTAATGAACGGAATTTAATAGAACTTTAGATTTAGTTATTCCCTAGTATAAATTGGTGTGGATTACGTTTTGGTGTAAGTCTCTCAATAGATGGCGCTGCTATTAGGCCTTTTTCACAATTTCCGCAATAGCTGTATCTCAAGAACTATTGCACGGATTTTCATTAAACTTCAGATTCAGTTAGTCCTTAATATAATTTGGGGCTGATTACTTTTTAGTGTATACCGCCTAACAGGTGGCGCTGCTATACTGCCATATTTATGATTATTGCAATAGCTCCATCTCAAGAACTAATGCACGAATTTTCATTAAGCTCCAGATTCAGCTATTCCCTGATATAAGTTAGTATTTTTTAGTTTTTGGTGTAAATCGCACGACTGCTGTCACTGCTATGCACTGTAAAAAAAGTGGTAACTTTTCGCGTAAATTCCAGGATCGTTTTGCCTTTTCTCAGGTTTTCAGTATATTTTAGCTTTTTCCTGTGAAATTCTGATTTTCATATCTGAAACGTTCCTGAACAAAAGTTGGCAATAGGAAAACGCTGCGGCCGCCATTTTATTATTTTGTTGTTGTCCGCCGCTCGTGCTCGACTGTGGAAAACGAATTTTTTATACGAATGTCAAAAAATCATTGTGGAATGCAAATAAATGAATAGAGGACATAATCATTTTCGTCTCTATGGTCAAGGTCTTTCAGATGAAAATGCAATACCCCTGTGACATCGCTAACAAGGAGAGGGTCCGAGGTTGGTCTCACCAAATGCGATGAACATTTGTATTTCGGTAGAATTTAGTTAGTATATAAATATATGACAGCCATAAAGCGCAACCCCCAAGAGTCTTGCAAAAATAAGTCGCAAAGTTTAAGCTATAGTTTATAACCGGATATATTTCAGTCTTTTGCAAGCGGCTCCGTGGCATGGTTGGCAGCATGCTGTATTTGAGTTTTTTCTACCCGGTATCAAACCCGGCTCGGACTTGTTTTTTCGAACGAAATTTTTTATCAATCATTTTCGAACTGCAATTGAAAAAATGTGTATAATAATTGAAATTTGCGAAAAATATGAATTAAATGTATCTTTTGTAGCATATAAGTGCTTTTTTAACTACGAAATTTTGAATGTTTAAATATATAATGAAAAATCCCCAACATATTTAATGTCTATAGACCAGAAAATTTTTGTCGTTATTTAAAATCATTTACAGATATTTCAATGAATATCTACAATTTTTAATAGAGAAATAAATTAAAATAAGTGAACAAATATATTATTTTCATTTTGTTTCCTCATTCAAATACTCATTCATGGTTTGAAAAATAGGCTTTTATATTTTTAATATGATTTTTTAAAGTCTGGGATTCTTGATTTTTAATTAGAATAAATGTCTACGTAATATTTTCTTTCGGAAATCATTTTTTTTTCTTGTTTAATATTTTTATATAATGCAGTTTAATTATATAAATACAATTTTAAGTGCGAATCTTTGCATGTTAATATATTTAATAAAAAGTAAAGATAAAATAAATAAATAATAATAATAACAAACTAAAAAAAAGTCAATTAGAACTTTTATAGACTATAAAGTTATGCTAATTTTAATATTTATTTACTGTTATTTACATAAATAAACTACTACTTTTCACAGTGAAGTAAATGTATCATTTTTTACCAACTAGCTTTTTAGGTTTTGATTTTTTTAAATCTTGGATTCTTATGATTATAGTCAGAATAACTGTCTTTGTGCTTAAAAATAAGTTCTAAAAAGATATTGAGCTGCTGAAAATTGTTATTACGTAGGTAATAATTACAAAACCAAACATCCGAAAAAAAAAAAAGTCATATTAAGAATTTTAAAAGGGTTTTTAAAAAAAATCATGAAATATTCGAAATACTTTGATATAAAAACAAAATTAAAGTAATGTAATTATTCCCGCATTTATATCACGTGTTTTAATTTATTTCTCTGTGAAAAATATTAGATTATTCATTGAAATAACTGTAAATAATTTTAAATAACAACAAAAATTTTCTGGCCTATAGACATTAAATATCCGGGTTTTTTTCCCATTATATATTTAAGCATGCAAAATATCGTAGTTAAAAAGCATTTATATGCTACAAAACATACACTTAATTCATAGTTTTCGTAAATTTTAATTATTATACACATTTTTTCAATTGCGGTTCGAAAATGATTGATAAAAATTTTCGTTACAAAAAACAAGTCCGAGCCGGGTTTGATCCCGGATAGAAAAAACTCAAATATAGCAGGCTACCGAACATGCCACAGAGCTGCTTGCCAAGGAAGGAAATTTATCCGATTATCAACTATAGCTTAAACTTTGCGACTTATTTTTTCAAGACTCCCTGGAGGTTGCGCTTTATGGCGGTCATATATTCATATACTAACTATACTCTATCGAAACACAAATGTTCATCGTATTCGGAGAGACCAACCCCTGACCCTCTCCTTGTACGATATTATCCGCCGTACCTGTCTGTGGAATGTTTAGCCAGCAGCACTTGTAGAAATATACGCCTAGTATTAGGATTTCCATTAAGACTGCATATTCCTTCTAAAACTTTAATCTAACTGGGGATTCTATGATAGCTTGGTTAATTTAAATGAAAAAAGAAATTGATCAATTATCTAGAACATCCTTGTTGGACACAAGAAGCCCCCCCCCTTTTTTTTTTTAAGGATTATAAATTAAAAGAAAAGGATGATCGCAAAAGAGTAAGTGGCTAAAAATATAATATTTTATCTTGTTCCGCTGATATTTTTAATATGCTATATTATTTTTAGAACAAATTTTGTTTAACAAACATACGTATTAATATTATTTATGTTTTAATGAGTTTCCATTTAAGAATTATACATTTATTTCTAAGATTTAAAATTAATATTAATCTATATTTACGCTATTTTTTTCTGTTTTTTCTGTTTTTTTTTTTTTTTTTTTTTTTTTTTTTTTTTTTTTTTTTTTTTTCATTTTCACTATATCTATATAAGATGCAGTTGTACAATTTTATTTGTGTTACTCAGTAAACTCTTCTTTTTTACGCAGTTTATTTGCTTATAAAAAAAAACTTTAATAATATTTGTTTATTTATATTTTGTGAGAAATAAATAATGGTTTCATTTTTTAAAGTAAAATTTTTACTATTGTAACCGCCATAAATATTGATTTTATTGTCACTTCTGACAATATCGAACGTACTTTCTTGAACACTTCTGAAACGTTCCATAGAAAATAAGGTAAGTTTTTTGTGAAATATCAGTAATATTTTGTTTTTAACAGAAACATTCCTGGTATTTCGCAAGAAGCTTACTAGCATTTCTGTGGAAAGTTTTAAAGTTATACAGTAAAGTTCCAGTCATTTTCAAGAAATGTTTCTTGGAAATAATGGGCAACTCAGCTGCCCATTTTTTCCCAGGAACGTTTCGGATTTTTTTTTTTTACAGTGTGCTCCATTTTTCACGATTTCCGCAATAGCTGTAGCTCAAGAACTAATGCATGAATTTTCCTCAAAATTCAGATTCAATTAGTCCCTGATAGAAATTGGTCCTGATTAGTTTTTGGAGTAAATCGCCTAACAGATAACGCAGCTGTGCAGATTTTTTTTTTTTTTTTTTTTTTTTTTTTTTTTTTTTTTGCGATTTCCGCAATAGCTCTATTTTAAAAATTAATGCACGGATTTTCATCAAACTTCAGATTCAGTTAGAAGCTGACATAAGTTTTTGCTGATTAGAATTTGGTGTAAATCACCTAACCGGTGGCGCTGATATTTTGCATTTTCCAGTAAGTATTAACATGTATGAGATAGAAGAAAGTTTTAAGATTGTCACATCCGACTAGTTTTATTATTATTCTCCGCATGGGATTAACTCTCGCATACTTTTTGCAGGTCAGAGAAATGTGCCAATGGCAGAGTCTAGCAAATGATTGGCGTAACTTTTCGCTGACTCCAAGTGTTTCAGGAACACCTGTAGCAACGATTGAAAGTCTTGGATTGAGGTCCTCATCAGAGCCAACTGGTGTCTCATAGATGGGACATCTGGAACTTTTGAAAGGGCAAGCCAATCACTTGCTAGACACTGCCAGGTATGTATCGATGTTGATGGTGGCACATTCAAGAACTTACTGTAATTATTATGTCAATAAAACTTTTGTTTTCATTTCCTCCGCATTTCTTGTTTTTCACCAAAACTTTTCATTTCTGATCCCACATTGCTGTACCAAAATTGCTTCTTTAGGTGTAGTATACCTTCTCGTACAGCGTGGCCCATGAATTCGAAAACACCCTGTATCAATTAAAAAAAAGATGCTGAATCATCATGATAATACTTATTAACAAAACACCAGACTGCAAGTTAAAGTATAGTAGAGAGGGTGAAATCATTTAAAAACCATACATTGTACAACTTATTAGACTATATAAAAATCTCCATCATAACAATAATATTTCGCGAATCATGTTTTATGTAGCAATATCTGGTAATTTAAACACGGAATTCATATTTAATACAGATGCAAAAGAAAATGAAAATAGTTGAATATTTAAAACTTTAATAAATAACTACTAGATACAATATATATATATATATATATAACGCATTGTTATACAATGCTTTGACTGCTATAAATATACTTGATGTTTGCTAAATAATCATGGGCATCTGCAGAAAATTTTTCATTAGAGGGCACACAACTGAAACAAGTGGGTAAGTGTGATCACAGATCGCACAGAGAGTTTCGTTTAATATTCATTTCAAAACACTTTATCCTTTTGAAAAATCTGTTAGTCCCACATTTCGCAACCAGGGGCGCACTCTATTCTAAACAAATCTCTATCCGAACAAAACTCCGTTTTACATACTATCTGTATATATATTACTCGAAAGGATTGGGCCTATAGCACCCGAGATAAGTAGGCGCCACTGGCGGTAAAAAGTGGAACTCAAATATGTAAGGCTATGGTGCATAATATGAAAGAATGGTCAAAGGGGTGTCGGCAAAAATTGGAAAAGTGCTCCCCGGGTGAAAAGGGCGGAGGTTAAAAAAATTGCTTAACATAAACAAGTTAGAGCACGGAGGAGTAAATAATATAAGACTTTTAGAAAATTTTATGATTTGTCGTGTGGTCTGAGGTATTCAGCTATACGTATGCAAAAATTCATGTCTCCAACTTAATTAGGGGCTCTCTTAGAAAGAATTGCTTAAAATACATATGTGGTAGCTCAAAGGGTTAAACGTAAGACTTTTTCAAGATTTTATAATTTGTCGCCTGGCCTCAGGTGTTCTGCTATAATAAGCATGCAAAATTTCAAATCTCCAATTTAATAAGGGGCTCAGGCAGGAAGAATTGCTTAAAACACGCATGTGGGAGCCCAAAGGGTTAAATGTACGACTTTTTCAAATTTTTATGATTTGTCGCATGATGGTGTTCAGCTAGTATGAAAAATTTCACGCCTCCAACCTAAATAGAGTGTCACTTAGAAAGAATTGTTTAAAATACACATGTAGGAACCCAAAAGGTTAAATGTACGACTTTTTTAAAATTTTATGATTTGCCGTTTGATCTGTGATGCTCAGCTATAAGTATGCAGAATTTCACGCCTCCAACCTAATTAGGGGCTCACTTAGAAAGAATTGTTTAAAATACACATGTGGGAGACCAAAGGGTTAAATGTACGACTTTTTGAAAATTTTATGATTTGACGTTTGATGCGAGGTGCTCAGCTATAAGTATGCAAAATTTCACGCCTCCAACCTAATTAGGAGCTCACTTAGAAAGAATTGTTTAAAATACACATGTGGGAGCCCAAGGGGTTAAATGTACGACTTTTCAAAATTTTATGGTTTGTCATTTGATGTGAGGTGTTCAGCTATAAGTATGCCAAATTTCACACCTCCAACGTAAATAGGGTGTCACTTAGAAAGAATTGTTTAAAGTACACATGTGGGAGCCCAAAAGGTTAAATGTACGACTTTTTCAAAATTTTATGGTTTGTCATTTGATGTGAGGTGTTCAGCTATAATTATGCAAAATTTCACACCTCCAACGTAAATAGGGGCTCACTTAAAAAGAATTGTTTAAAATACACTTGTGGGAGCCCAAAGGGTTAAATGTACGACTTTTTGAAAATTTATGATTTGTCGTTTGATGTGAGGTATTCAACTATAAGTATGCAAAATTTCACTCCTCCAGCCTAATTAGGGTTCAATTAGAAAGAATTTTTAAAATACACATGTGGGAGCCCAAAGGGTTAAATGTACGACTTTTTCAAAATTTTATGATTTGTCGTTTGATGTGGGGTACTCAGCTATAATTATGCAAAATTTCACTCCTCCAACCTAAATAGGGGCTCACTTAAAAAGAATTGTTTAGAATACACATGTGGGAGCCCAAAGGGTTAAATGTACGACTTTTTCAAAATTTTATGATTTGTCCTTTGATGTGAGGTATTCAGCTATAAGTATGCAAATTTTCACGCCTCCAATGTAATTAGAGGTTCCCATAGAAAGAATTGTTTAAAATACACATGTGGGAGCCCAAAGGGTTAAATGAATGACCTTTTTCAAAATTTTATGATTTGTCGTTTGATCTAAGGTGTCCATCTATAAGTACGCAAAATTTCAAATTCACATAGAAAGAATTGTTTAAAATACGCATGTGGGAACCCAAAGGGTTAAATGAATGACTTTTTCAAAATTTTATGATTTGTCGTTTGAACTGAGGTGTCCATCTATAAGTACGCAAAATTTCATGCTTACAACCTAATTAGGGACTCACTTAGAAAGAATTGTTTAAAATACACTTGTGGGAGCCCAAAGGGTTAAATGTACGACTTTTTCAATATTTTATGATTTGTCCTTTGATGGGAGGTATTCAGCTATAAGTGTGCAAAATTTCACGCCCCCAATGTAATTAGAGGTTCACATAGAAAGAATTGTTTAAAATACACATATGGGAGCCCAAAGGGTTAAATGAATGACTTTTTCAAAATTTTATGATTTGTCGTTTGATCTGAGGTGTCCATCTATAAGTACGCAAAATTTCATGCCTGCAACCTAATTAGGGACTTACTTAGAAAGAATTGTTTAAAATACACATGTGGGAGCCCAAAGGGTTAAATGTACGATTTTTTCTAAATTTTAGGATTTGTCGTATGATGTGTGGTGGTCATCTATAAGTATGCAAAATTTCAAATCTCCAACATGTGTAGTTTCTGAGAACGGGCTCTGTGACGGACAGACAGACGGACAGACAGACAGACAGACAGACAGAGGAGCGAGACGAATAGGGTTTCGTCAGATGAACGAAACCCTAAAAACGTTAAATCTGATAAGATATACACTCTATTAGGCAGTCAAATAAGTAAAACGTTTTATATATGATATTTAGGAAAAAATAATGAAACTGAAATTTTTAAAATATAAATATCTAATGCACTATTATTTATACTTTCATTTCACGTTTAAGAGAAATTAATCTTATTATTTTTATACTTATTTTCTTAAAGCACTACCAACAAATATTAATCCAAAATACGATATTAGTTTCCTATTTAATTCACCTTTGTTCCTTTAATTTTGAATAAAAGAATTATTCAAGTTAGTGTCTGTAGACCATGCAGCAATTTTACATAATACTCTTCAAAATTTTTGTAAGTGAGCCCCCCATCATTTCACATTTTTGCAGTAATACCTCTGTGTTTCTATGATTAGATAAAATACTGTATCATCTAGAAACTTAGCTTGCTGTGTGTACAGATGGGGAGAAGAACGCATTATGGAGTAACAGAGATAGTTTTGTGTAGAAATTGGTAAAATACTGTACCAATGAGTAACGTAGGTTGCTATGTGTACGAATGGGCAGAAGATCTCATTATCGAGTAACTGAGATAATTGTGTGTAGAAAATGGTGAAATACCGTATCACTGAGAAACTCTTTGCATACGGGCAGAAGATTGCATTATCGAGTAACTGAGGCAGCTGTGTATAGGAATCGGTAAAATAAGGCATCTTCGAGTAACTCTAATAAGCAGTGAAAGGAAGGAAAAAAAATTAATATTTAACTATAAATGATCAATGTTACATTTCTAAGAATCAAAATATCTTATGCATTAATTTTTACCCTTTCATTTCACAGTTAACAGAAATTAATCTTATCGTTATTATATTTATTTTCTTAAAGCACGGCCAGGTTTCGTAAATATCATGATATTAAAAAAAAAAAAAAAATCGAAAATATCCGATATTTTGATATACTTCCGATATTTTCAAAATATCCAACTTACTGCTCATAATAAATATTTTCAAGTATAATATAAATTAAAAAATAAAACATATTGCACTTGACATGAAAACTTAATCAAACACAAACATTATATTAAAAGTGCATTTTTTTCCTTTTCTTTTTTTCCACTTGGAACAAAATGGAAGAGTGCTTTATACACTTACATAAAAAAAAAAAATGATAGGATACAGTTTCAACTATCAAGAAATCAGAAATTTATAAAACAAAATTTTAAATACAAAATATTTTTTTAATTGAAAAATATTAGTATAAATGTAAGCTTATTTTATTTTTTAATTTATAACAGTAACATGTTATACAGTTTCAACTGAACTAAACCAAAGCCAGAACAGATTCTTATCTAATACTTTACATAACTGATTATTTAAATTAGACAATTTATCTTTAATTCATCATATTCTGTTCTGAATTAATTTTGTCTCACATAATCTACATTTAAAAGAAAAAAATTCAAGCATAAAATTTGGAAAATATATTTGTTTTCTTCTTTGGCTAAAAAAGTTACTACCAGAGACAAAAATTCTTTATCTACAGAATAACACAGTCAAATAACAGTTGAAAATATCATTTATGCTTGTTTTGGCTGAACATATCAAAAATATCTTGCACAGTGATATTTTGAAAATAAATATCAAATATAGAAAAATATAGAAATTATCACACACCTTGATATTGTGAAAATAAATATAAAAGAATATAAAAATATTGAAAATATAAAAAAATCTCGATATTTTGAAAATAAATATCGGATATATATCCATTGATATATATCAACAAATCCTGAGCACGACCAACAAATATTAAGCAATTTAAAATAAGATATCAGTTATATATTTAGTTCAAATTTGCTTCATCCTTTAATTTTTATTAAAAAATTATTCATCGCAAAGCGTCCAGGGGAAATGTACATTTTACCTTGCAAAAGTTAGGTAGAAGATTTTTTTTTTCTGACTTGTTTATAATGATGTCAACAGGGAAAAACCAAGTTTTCTAACAAAATTTCTTAAGGCTACATTTTCTGTGGCCAAAAAACAACAAAATGTTGGGACTTTTTTTTATATATCTCGAGAGAGACCCGTTACCGCAGCATATTATTTGTCGATTACAATATTAAAGAGGACAAAATTCTCTACAACTGTCATATTTACAACTTTTTTATACATTCAATAGCAAACGCAGTACGCCATTTTGTTTTAAAAAGGGCATTTTTTTTTTCAATTTTCTTAAAAACCGTTAAAAACGTAGTTTCGCCCAGATTGTACAAATATTCCCCGCGGATTTAATCGCGTATTTCGACTTCTAAAAATTGGTAGCAGTAAATTATCTATTATTTACACACTGACGTCATTATTTTCATTTTAACAGACACTTTATATTCAATAAATTTATATAATTTTAATAGTAGAGCAGAGTGTAGATGAATAAGACAATTTTCTTATTTAGACAGTAACTTTAAGTGGATACAATGTTAAGTTCAAAGCATTGTTTAAAAAAAATACTTCAATATTTAGTAACTTATTGACACGATAGTTTCAATTAAGAAAGAATTCTTGTTTAATTTTAATAATTTTAATAATTTTATAGTTTTTATAATGCATACATATTTTTCTATGTATCAATGAGATAAGTATGAAAATTTGCGAAAAATATATTTTATTCCACACTACAATAGTATATTTTATTTACCAATTATTGATAACATATGCTTTAATATTTTACTGTTTTAAAGATAGTAAATATTGGATTGTAGTTTGGATTGTATAAAATGTTTATTGGATTGTATAGAAGGGGGGACTCGAAAAATAAATATCTTTTATGTAAGAAATACTTTTACCTTATAAAATAGCTACATTAAAAATTACTACAGATTATTTCACTAACTAATGTTATGCATTTAACGCTTGTAAAATTTAAAAATTATGTCAATAATATATTTGAGATCACTAGTTTCATAAAAATATTTAAAAGATTAGTAGTAATAAATATTGTAAATTTTTTTCTCCCTTATATCAATAAATATAACAAGAGATTATATCATTTTAACATATAAAAATATATAAAACTTTAAGATTTGACAAACTTTAAGACAAACACATATTAGTTGCTTTAAAGCTCAAACAGAAAAGCTTATTTTGTTTGTTGAAAAATGCACTTTGTGTAATATTCTGTAATATGTACTGTTTTGAAACTATATCATTAAAAAAAAAAAAATCATTTAAAACTATTAAATTACAAGCGAGAAGCTCACTCGAAAACATTTGCACGCTAATGTTAAACCTAAGGGAGCATTCTTTTCAGAATTCTTGCTTGAATTTTAATATTTAATTTTTTTTTCATATGGTACCTGAGGTCGATATCTAACATTGTGCGTTTTTAATTTTTCGAATGTGGTTGAATTTTTTTAAGTGAGGATGCTTTAAATTTCAGAACATGTGCCAAACAGTTTACTAAAAATGAAAGTGTCCGTATATAAAAAAAAATGTAAACAAACCCGAAAAAGTGCAAAAGCAATACATTAGATATTAATATCAGGTATCGCATGAAATTTTTTTATTTAAATGTAATAAAATGCAAGCGAAATATTTGTCAAGAACTCCCCCATAGGTTTAATATTACCTTGCGAATGTCTTCGTGTGACTAATTTAGTATCATAATTCATATAAATGTCACTTACAACTACCTTAAAATCTTTGAAAATGAAATCTGCATATACGGAACCCAGTCTTTAAAGAAAAAATTATATATTTTCAAGACAAAGAATATGAACAATTACACCTGCCAAGATGGAAACCTGTTTAAAGCGGAATATATTTCGGTTCAGTTCGGTTCGTTTCTCAAGGTTTTAATGAATCAATATTTGACAAAGCTGATTACGTAGTTCAGCATTACATATTTAATGATTACACACTTAAAATTTCAAAATCCGACTATTAGAGATTTATTAAAATTCTTGTGGTAAATATTCTTTTTAAAGGCGGGGGGGAGGGGCGCCAAAATTTACGTTTGCCACGGGTGCAAAAAAGGCTAGTTTTGGCCCTGAAACACATAATTTGCGCTTACCAATATTTAGAAGTTGACATACGGGATTAAATCCGTGGGAAACATTTGAATAATCGGGACCAGCTACGTTTTACACGATTTTTAAGTAAAATGAAAAAAAAAAAAAGTCTTATTTTTGAAATGGCGTACTGCTCTTGCTATTGAGTGTATAAAAAGTTGTAAAATAAAAGTTGTAGAGAATTTTATCCTCTTTAATATTGTAATTGATAAATAATACGTTAAGGCAACAGGTCTCGAGATATTTAAAAAAAAAAGAAAAAATCCCGTTTTTTTTTCTTTTTTGCCACAGAAAATTTAGCCTTAAGCAATTTTGTTAGTAAACTTGTTTTTCCATGTTTGCACCATCATAAACAAGTCAGAATAAAAAAACTTCTACCTGACCTTTTGCAAGGTAACCCCCTTTTTTGGTACATTTCTCCTGGACTAGTAGCAGACAATACAACAATTTTACAAAATATTTGTCAAAATTTTTTTAAATGAGCCACACTTCACCTCACATTTTTATATGGCAATACCTTTGTATCTTTGCAATTAGGTAAAACACGGTATCATTGAGTAACTTAGCTTGCTGTGTGTATAGATGTGCAGAACGTCGCTTTATCGAGTAACTGAGATATTTGTGTGTAGGAATAGGTAAAATATCGTATCATCGAGTAACTTATATTACTGTGTATACATACGGGCAGAAGATTGCACTATGGAGCAACTGTGTAGAAAATGGCAAAACACCGCATCTTCTAGTAACCTCAGCTTACTTGGTAGAAAGCCATTGCATCTTTGAAAGGTTTTGGGGTTCGAGACTATCAAAATACACTCCCTCAGATGGCGCTGAAACCAGGGGCAAATTAGAGATTCTACATTTGAAAGAGATTGGACATTGCGGCACCGGCAGATTTGACGAATCCGCCATTTAAGTTACGCCTTCCGTATACATCGTTATTACACTCTGAAGAAAATTTAGACTTTGAAAGATACAGCGTATTAACCCTAGAACTACCGGAAATTTTACTCAAGTTTTATAAAAACATTCTACACTAGAATTTTTACTTAAAACTATTTAATTTGTTTATTTAACTTATTATTGTCTGATTTATACATTTAGTTTGTTTTGAAGAAATTTTCTGGTTTGAATAGATATTTTGAATATACATGTCGGGTCCATTGGACCCTTCTGGTAGAGGGTTAAATATTGAATATAAGACTTGCTATACTGTATATAGCTAAGATGGTTTTGTTTTTTAGAGTTACTTTTTAATATTTAGAAATGTTTATTTACCTTATAACATATTTTAAATTGTCTGAGGTCAACTCCTGTATATGCGGTCAACTTTAAACAGTTTTATTATAATAAGAACGGTCGAAACGAGTAACATAAAAAAACAATTTCATTTCTGTGACTGTTGTTTTACATTTAAAAACTGATTTTTATTTAATTCTTTGCCTAGTGAATAAGCAAAACGTGTTTTTATATAATTCCGATTTTCGAAGTTTGACAGTTGGCGATAATTGCCATCCGTTGTTGCCGATGAATTTTGTTTATATTTTGAAATATTCATTTGAAGAACGTAATCTATAATAAAATTGTATATAGTGCACTCTGTTTAAAATACGAAATTTTTTATAAATTATAAATATTTAAACTATTCATTTTTAATATTATTTTCTTTTTTAAAAGTCCACTTAATTTAAGGGCACAGAAGACATGAGCATTTCGAAGCTTCAATTTTCCGCATAAAATAGCGCAGACTCTGGCAATTGCAAAAATATATAAATTCACAGTGCATAAACTCTAAAGCAGAGAGGCCTTTAAGTTCACAAATAAACATTACTAAGCATATGTGTGTAAATCTTTTTTTCAGTTTCTCTCAAAAGGGTTTTTTTTTTCAGATATTTAGCTACACTTAGTATTATAAAATGTATTAAAGCTGAAAAATTGAAACTTTTTAATTTAATACAACAAATCAGTTTTTTTTAAAGCTACCTAATCTAATACAGCGAAACAGCACCGAAAACTGGCGATATGAAGCAATTAAAATAGTAAAACTTTGTAAAAATTTTATGGTGATTTTTTACAAAGTTTTACTATTTTAACTACCTAATCTAAATTTATGAATGTAAATACATACTATAATACAGACGATATAACAGAACCTATTTGAAAAATCTATACATTTCTGAATATTTCAGTAATTGTTTTTTAAATTTCTTATTGCTATTAAATATTAAACGATATATTTTAACTGTTTGTTAAAATTCAAAAGAGTTTCCTCTGATACATTTTATTTATTTATTTATTTAGAAAAGTATACCTAATTTATCTATAGTAATGAACATTTAGACAAAGGAGAGTAAAAAATAGATACCCACACTACAGAAAATTACATTTCTAGCCTTTCTTGTGTTATGCATAAACTAAAATACTATGTTTATTTCAAACTATAGCAACCTCTTTCAAAAATTTCGGTTGCTCTCCGACCACACTCGAAATGCTAAACCTGCATTTTAGCAGAATGCAAAAAAGGCATTTTATGGGAATTCTTATTTATTATAATGGCAATACACTCGTATTTATGTTCTGATAGACTCTCAGAAGGCATATAAAATGAAATTTTCATGATTTTAATAAAATAAAAAGTGTTAGACGCTGACAAAAATGCATTGCGTTGTACGGCGTTCCATCTACTTTGTAAAGAAAATGGAGAACATTTCGTCAATGTCCAATCCCGCTCTAATGTAGGATATCTAGGGCAAATAAAATTTAACACACGGTGTGTATTCATGAGGGCAATAAATCGCTTCTCTAAGTAACATCGAAAAATTGCAGATTTGGCATCGTGGTTATTGAAAACGCGTAATTCCGTTCTCAGACACTTAGAGTAACCCCCAAAAGTTACTCAAAGCGTCAGAGGTTACTCACTGTGTTGGTGTTAAAACCGACGGAGTTACTCATTTTGTAGGGTAGACCAACGCACACACACACACACACACAATTTTTGCTACATACACACACAATTTTTGCTCGCATTATAGTATGAGATAACCATTTCGGATAATGGGAATCTGTTAAATGGAAAAAAAAGTGGATACAGAAGGTGGCCATAATTAAACTGACGGTACTCAGAGTGTTTTGTAGCGCAATCTAATTGTGAGAATGGCGCCAAATTCCAAAAATCACCACCAGGATAATATGTGGCGTTGTGTATTCGAAAAAGAAAGTTTCAAAAAAGAAGAATCAATACTGAAATAAAATTAACGTTTATTTAGCACATCCAACTCAGGTTCGATGCGGCCGCCGTTTTTGTGGACCACATATTACATTCTGTGAACAGCATTTACAACAGCAGAGAATAACATGTCTGCAGGAATCTCCCGTGAAGTTCGCGATATGTTATCATTCAACGTAGCCAGGTCCTGGGCACCTCCGTGATAGACCTTGGACTTTAGGTAGCCCCATAGTCAAAAATCGTAGGGTGTAAGATCGAAGGACAGAGGTGGCCATGCAGTTGGAAAACAGCGGCTAATGCCTCTTTCTGTTGTGAATTTCTGTCGCAGCAGCTGATGTACCCACAAAGCAATATGTGGAGGGGCTCCATATTGCATGAAAATGATTTTCTCCAGGCACTATCTTTGCTGAAGTGCCGGAATAACAAATTTGTTTAGCATTTGGCGATAGTTGTATCCGGTAACAGAACAAGTTACAGGTTCTGTCTGAGTAATGTTCTCATAGAAGAACGGACCTATGATCATATCTGCTGTGAAACCACACCAAACAGTTATCTTTGGTGAATGCAAAGGAATTTCTTTGAATGCCCTTGGTGTCTTGTTATCCCAAATTCAGCAGTTCTGGGTATTTACAGTTCAATTCAGGTAAAAGTGGGCCTCGCCTCCCCATAAGATTTTCCAGGATCAAGCATCATCCAACTCCATTCCGGCAAGAAAAGTGAGAGCAAAAGTCAATCGCTTATCATGGTCGGTGTGACGTAACCCTTGTACACGGCTGATCTTGAACGGATAGAATTGGATAATTTTTCGTAGGATTTTCCATACCGTACTATAAGGCATATCCAGATTCCGAGCTATCCCACGAGCGCTGGAAGTAGTAGCAATACTGTCTGGTGGTCTGTCGACAATCGCCGTTGCCACTTCTTCGATTGTATCCTGTGATACGGGTTTTCGTCCTCTGCCTCACTGCACATTTAGAGAATCTGTTTTCTCAAACGTCTGAAACACTGCTTTTAAACCATTAATTCACAAAGGACCGCTACCTTTACGCATTTTTTTGTGGTTTCTAAAGGCACGGAAAGCGGCTGGCGCATTGCACTGGTTGAGATAAGAGAATTTGACTAGCAGAGTTCGCTCGACTGAAGAAGGAGACATTATGAAAGATAACTTTCAATGAAATTGCTTCTAACAGTAACACATTACCTTTTAAAGCCGAACAAGCTGGCACTGGGCCAAAAGGTGTAACGTGAAATTTGAATAAAGAACTTCTTCTCCTGCTGTTGATTTCTTTCGGGCTCTGTAAGTGAAATTTCAGATAAAGAAACTTTACCAGTGTTTATGTAAATTTTTAGCTTTTTATAAACTGTTACCATTTTGAGCTTGGATTAAATTACTAAATTCGTTAAATAAACGGTAATTTTATTTCAGTATTGATTCTTCACTTTTTGAAACTCTCTTTTTCGAATACACAGCGCCACATATTCCCCTGGTGGTGATGTTTGTAACTAAATTTTTTTCGAGGAATCCTTCGCCCCTCTTCTTGTTTAATCTTCCTACAAAATTTGGCGCCATTCTAGCAATTAGATCGCGCTACAGAACACTCTGAGTACCGTCAGTTTAATTACGACCACCTTGTATATCACTAAATTTTATTGTTATTGCATTTATAACTTTAGCATACAACTAACAATACAATGCTATTCTTAGTGTAATTTTATTAGGTAAGTCTAAGTCGTGTAGAAAAATCCTCTTACGTTGAAATTATTACGTTATAATTTACGTTTTATCAAGACCTCAGCGTGATTTTCCACAAAACTTTATTGGTTTTTTATACTTTGTCTGATAGATTTTCATGGGATGTCTTTAGAATTTTTCGGGAAAACTGCCAGGTAACATATCAACGGAGGTGGGTTGATAAGGGCCATTTTTGACCATTATACACGCGAAAAAAAAATTTCGGACTCCGACTATTTTTTAATGTCTTTGTATACTTAGAGATACGTATTTTTTTTTAAATATAAGATTTACGTGAAAAATATAATAGGAAGTCATAGAAATTATAGCCCGAAAGTAGAGTCTTTCGGCTTTTTCCTACATTTTTGTTGTTTTTTTTTAAATCTTTGAATTATTTTTTTAAGAAGCGCTCCATGAACCAAATTAATTTTGACTTATAATACTACTACTACATATAAGCTTTTATATCAGCATTATTTTATTTTGCTCAGTGTGCGCTTCTACCTGTTAGATAAAAAAATATGTTTAGCGAATATGGCGAGTATCAGTTGCACTGCTATCGCAGCGTGTTCAGATTTATTTTGACGTGCTCAAAAAATATTTACGTAGTTCAGGTGTCAATGTTGTGTTCTAAAACTGTTGTTGTAAATATTTATTGAAGAACTTAATAATAAATAATGCCTGGAAGCCAGTGTGATTGCTGTAAAACCTGGCGAAAAACAAATAGTAATTTTCGTATCCAGGGATGAGAGCACTCCGAACCAAATGGCTGATTGTCACCACTAAATTTTAATAGTATTCATTAATATATTAAATCTCAGGCATTCTGTCATTAAATACGGCAAAAAATACTATTAAACTTTTGTGGTAGCAATCGGTCATTTAGGTCGGAGCGCTCTCATCCCTGGTATCTCTTGTAACAAGAAAGTTATACCGATACTTTTAAGTTCTAAAAAATGCAGCTTACAGAGTGGTTCTAAGTTTTGTGCTCTAAATGCAGATCATATGCATTTCATGTGCTTCGGGTTCGAAATACTCCTATGTTTTCTTCTGTGATAACAATAAGAAATCGTGCGTCCACGAGTACTTCCGATGACACCACAAATAAGCAACCTTATATGCATTTACCAATACATCATTGTCACAGCTCTAAAACTTGTTATATAATATATAAGCGTAAGAACTGCCTCGTGACTGTACCAAAAGCAGCTCAAACCCAAGCCTTTATAGAAACTGGAATCTATATTTCGTCGGGAAAACGATGCTGTAAAACCCATAAAATCCATGCTACGGGATCGGTATTCAGTAAGTTGGCTTGCAAGCTTTAACCCATGTAAATGAGAATAAATCAAGGTATGAAAACGATATTGAAAGTCTTTTAAACAATATCGGAAAGGTAGCAAAGAAGAGAGGTCTCAATTTTGGCACACCGGGACAGCTTTCCGAGTCCGATTATTATACTCTCATGGGTATAACTATTTCTGATTTTTACTATATTTTTGAACTAGTAAAGTCTAAAATGCGTTCCTCGAGAAAGAGGTCATCTCGTACTTGCTTGGCAGTGTTACTTATAAAGATTAGAACTGGTCTCTGTAATAGTGTTCTTTCCAAATTATTCAATATAAGAAAAAGTGCAAAGAAATTAATATCATCTTCTGTGCAAAGTGCACACCAGGCTTTGATTGAGAACTTTGTTCCACTACACCTTGGAATAAAACACGTCACCAAAGGTTATTGAAGAATATGCGAAGCCTTTAGTAAGAAGCTTAATTATTCCCAATGACGACAATGATGCTGTGATACTTTCGGCTAATGGCACGTACATTTATATCCAGAAGAGGGCGAACTATTCCTTTCAGAGACGATGTTTATCGTTACAAAAAAGAAGAAATTTGTTTAAGCCTATGATTTTGGTCACTACTTCAAGTTACATTTTGGATGTCTTCGGACCTTACTTCGTGGATTCAAAGAACAATGATGCTAACATACTTACACATATATTAGAAAAAGATACACACAATATCAGCGAGTGGCTGAAACCAAATGATGTTATGATTATTGATAGAGGGATTGTTTGAAACTCCTGGAAGGAATGGCTCTCGTACATGAAATGCCTGGATTCCTAAGTAAGCAGCAACAGTTTTAAACAGAGGATGCTAACGAGACATGTCTCGTGACTAAAGTTCAATGGGTCGTAGAAGCCGTTAATATACAGTTGAAAAACTGGAAAGCATTGGATAAAGTAGTACCAAATACGCAAATATTGGCGACTACGTGCGAATTATATGTGCTATTCTCAATGCTTTCCATCCTACATGAATTAAAATCACTGACGATGACGAAATAATCGCTCAACGGATGCCTATTTGATAAAAAAAGCCTCATTACTTAAAACAGATAGTCAAAGAGAAAATATGGGCGACTAAAAAGGCGATATGGACTAAACTAACTGATACAGATCTTCAAAATTTTCCACGCCTAACTTGGGATGCGTTGCGACAAATAACGCTTGGAATATACCAACTTAAAAAAATCTAATCTTACACTCAAGAGCACTTAAATGAAGAAGGTATTTACTCTCTTTACATACACTGTGAAGATTATTCTGTTCTTCGAGTTCAGTTATGATCACGACACACAAGTGCTAAAACTATAATATTTGGATAAAAACAGAGCGAAGTAACAACACACAATGGTACTGTCAATGTAAAGTAGGCGTAAGGATCGTAGGGTACTGTGCACATGTTGCTTCCGGATTATGGTTTCTGGCTTACTGGCGCCACAACTCAACCGAAGTTAAAAAACCAAGTCTTGAATATGCTCATACATTACAATATACGCCGCCGTTAAGTAGTCCAGTAGTGCTTCGTATGACAAAAGCAAAGAGGAAGACTAATCTAAAACACGTTGCCAAAAGTGTCTGAAACTGTATGATTATTTCCGATATTTCATATGTTGAAATAATAGTAATAAGCTCCATTAATCTTAATTTTCAATTCAGTGTTGTATTTACTACTGATTATATGGATTAAAACTAATGACAATAGTGTTTATATTCATTAATGTACAAAATAATAAACTTTATATTTTATTTTTTACATCAATTATAGAGCTTTCATTCAAAATATTTCTTTTTCTTATTTCTTACAAGGCATACTAATGAAAAAAATGCATGTCACATTAATGGGTTGATGGACGAAAAATGGTTCTTATCAACCCACCTCATTTGTATGAATTTGTAAGATTTTTAATCAAATTTGTAAGAAAGTTAAAAAATAAATTATAATGGAATCATTCTATCAAAAGTAGATAGACAAGTAAAACATTTTCGCATGTACTGTTGTTCTATAACTGATGTCTTCCCTCTGTCATCTTATTTTCATGCAAACTATACAGGGTGATTATAAAATAACTTTCCCTGTTCAGTGGCATTTGTAGCTAAAACTAATGAATGGAATGAGACTAAATTTTGTATTTTTTCTTGTAACATTCTGTTACTATCCTTGTATGTGTAAGATACCAGCTCTGTAAGATTCAATGTATCTGTAAGATACAATGTTGCGGCTTAATGTTATGATAAGTTTAATGAATAATATTAAACTCATAAGGTTAATATTAAGTTTAATAAATAATATTAAACTATTAATAATATTAAAATTTAATAATAATAAGTTTTGTTAGTTTCTTATAAATTTTGTATTTATAAGTTTATCTTGTAAGTTTTATAATTATGTTCATTTTTTTGTAATTAAAGACAACAGAATATACATTTCTAGTAAAGGTATTCGGTACTACCTTTCCCCAAAATATCACTCTGTACAGTGTATAAATACGGAAAGCACGTCATGTATCTCACAAATACAGCGACAGCAATATTGTGCGATTTTTGCGTATAGTAATCGAGTGTTAAACGCATTGGCAGATGAAACCCAAGTAAAAGACCACAATTACAAAAGTCAACAACAAAACCCTTGCTATGCCTTGCTATGCCAAAATTACGGCAACACTGAATGCGCACTGAGCTAAAATCGGCAGCAATTCACATGAATTACTTACTTGAAATTTTCCAATAGCTTTTTAATAGAGATTAATCATGCTGTTGTCATGTGCGCACGGAAAATAATTGTATAATGATTTTATTAGATGCTACCTGACTCGCTTGTGCTCGGGTTATAACATTAAATTTACCTAAAATCATTGTTGAAGTTAGACATTTTACACCGGGGAGGAGGGGTTCTGCAGCTACAGGGGGACACTGTGAAGTTCCGAAGGATATTTCGATTCTCTTGGGGGAGGAGGGGGAGAGAAACGTTACCCTTCGCTATCCTCTATACTCAACACTGAGTAAAAGAACTTTACAGTGATTTTAAAGATACCCCGGTCTCACTACTCTACTCTGTGTTTAATCAATAATCTAACTTTAAAAAAATAAATAATTAAAAATGTCTTCGCAAAAATAGAGAAATAAAACTAAACTGAAACTATCGGCTTCTACCGTAAAGTCAGTCACAAGACGTGATCGCTTATCTCGGAACTTCATATGGTCGTCGAAGATTTATTTTTTTCTTAAAGTTTTTAAAAATCCATATAAATTCAAATTACTACGTTTTAAATTATTTTTAGCGATTCCTGAAATTCTGATCATTACAGGGATATTAAATATATGATTGGATGGATAAGGTTTCAAACAGATATCAAATGATATAAAAGAAATTTCTCATTTTTGAAATGGAGGCGAAAAATTCTACGACAAAGAGGACGAAAAGAACGAAAAGAGGACAAAATTTACTATATCGTGCATAAAGATTGAATTTTGATTGCATTTCCGAAAGGCTCAAAATCGACGGCAAATTTGAAAAATCGGGAAAATATGCAAATTTTTCCGTTCAATAACGACTTCCAAATATATATGTTATTTTTATTTCTTATTTTTCGTAAATTTTCGTTTGTATTGTCACAGGACACTGCCAGGGGGGACAGAGAGGGTATAAAATGCAGAAAAAACTAGAAAAGATGAAAACGAATTCTAGAAAATATGTGTTTCATAAATAGTAATTATTAATATTTCTTAATGAAAGGTACCATTAAAATAAAAAAAAGTACTGTATATGGGGCATTCTCACAATCTTTTAACTTTCATGTCCCTGAATAATAATTTTTTATTTAATATACTTTTTTTGTGTTTTTAGGGTTTCGTACTTAAAAAGTAATAACGGAACCATTACAAGATCACTCCTGTGTCTGTCTGTCTGTCTGTCACAGACATTTTACTCGTAAACTATGGAACGTGGAAAGTTCAAATTCGGGGAAGTAATAAAGACCATTGATCCACATATTTTCAGATTAATAAACATTCATAAGCATATTTAGTAAAAAAGTAGAGGGACTAATTATGCTACTTGAAAAAAAAAAATCTTTTCTTTGTATATCATGTGGGGTATCCTGTGAAAGCTTTTGTAACGCTGAACTCAAAAATACATTCCTTTTAATTTTCGGTATTATATTTTCAAAGATATTGTTGAAAAAGTAGCGCAAAAATATGTCCCCCCCCATCTAATTCCGAATGTACTGAAACTAAAATTATGAAAAAATTAGAGGCATTAGACGTTAACATAAACCTTACCGGAAAATTACAGCGAGTAGCCTAGGTCACATAGTTTTTGAGTAATTAAGCATTTTTCTGTTGTACACAAATTTCGATTTACGGGGGGCATTCAGAAAAATTGTTGAGCATCGCTGAATATACCTATCGTTGCAGAAGAATAAAAGCATTGTTGATAAGGATTTTCGAAAAAAATTATCGGTGTGATATCGTACCTTCATCACAAATTGTCGACGGGGGAAGCAACAGGCATTTCCGTGGAGGACAATAGTCTTTTGTGTAAAGGCATGCAGGGGAAATAGCAGGCATACTTCTGCCCTTGGGATCTGTTCAACAGGGTATTTCCACTTTTCCAAAAAATAGGGAGGACTGGACAATGTGTGGCAACTCGTCCCCAAAGTGAAAGAAAGAAAAGGTTCAGGCAGGAGCTGGTGTGGAGGCTGAACAGTAGACTGGAGATACTGATGAAGTCAGGTGGTTTTCTTTACAAACGGAATAGATGGGAGTAAAAATCGTTTACTCAGGTTGGATATGAGAAGTATAGAACTGTTAATAAAAAGTGAGAGTGTCTACCTATGAATGGTAAAGATTGTTACTACATTTTTCAAATCTATTTTAGTTGTTCTAA
This sequence comes from Maratus speciosus, assembly GCA_963932465.1. Taxonomy (NCBI): domain Eukaryota; kingdom Metazoa; phylum Arthropoda; class Arachnida; order Araneae; family Salticidae; genus Maratus; species Maratus speciosus. The sequence continues at coordinate 278,956,322 of OZ010787.1, read as the reverse complement.
TAAAGGACTTTGGTAAGAAATATGTATTATCTTTCAACGATCATCTCACAAGAGCTTAATGAACCAAAAAGCTCTGGCCCACTACATCACAGCTATAGTATTATAAATGGTGGCAGCTTACGGATTAATTATGTCTAGCATAAATTAGACTGGATCCACGTGAACTTGATGTACAGAAGGAAACTGTGTTAGAAACAAGGACAGTCGGTGATGAAATCTTGCGTTTGACGAGAAAGATTTTCAAGTGTATCCGGTGAGGAACTGTGAAATCTGGAGTGTCGAATATGTTAGCTGGTATGTAACAAGGACTAAGGATCCGACGATATAGAAAATTTCTTCAGTAAACGTCCAGTGCAGTGGATAGAAGACTATTCATCGATCGCCCTTAGGAATTCATGGAGACAGCTTGTGTGTAAATTTCCCGGCGGAAATCAAGTTAGATCCGGAGATACGACAGTACCTGGAAAAAAAAGTGCAGGAAAGCCTTGGAGCAGTATAGAGAAATGTCTACATTTGAAGGTAAGCCCTTTTATGAAATTTTCCAGAGAGGTCTGTTAGGATTTAATATTGTATATGTCTGTTGTTGGTAATTTGTATATGTTTAATAGATAAAAAGTCTAGGGTAGCTATTAATTTGGGATCGAAATTTTTAGTTAGAATTTTTATATTAAACGGGTTTCTTAAGGTCTGTACGGTAATTCATTTGGTTTTGAAAATTTAATATTTATGTATTTCATAATTTACTTGGGGATAGTAAATTACGGTTGATTAATAAAAGAATATTAATCATTAAAATTAATCATAGTTGTGGACGTAACTTTTAGTTATAAAGTTGGGGCATATACAGCTTTTGTTTATTACAGCAATAAAGTTATTTGAAATTTTATGGGTATGCTGTAGAAAAAAGCGGGATTAATTGTTTATATATAAATTGTATTTATGTAGTACTGTGAGTATCAAAATAATTTTGAGGATTTACTCAGTTTTAAATGATATAACAAGTGCATGAAAATTTTCGGTAGGAAAATTGTATTATTGTTTTATGCATTGAAATATATCTAAAGGATAAAATCCTATTCCTTTTGTGTTTTTTTTTTTTTTTTTTGGTTTTTGGTGTTTTACAAATTGTATATATTTGTGTATTTTTGTGATTAGTATATTTTGGGTGAAAATCATGGAAGAATTTCTAGGGAAATATACTAAAAATATCTTGCTTTTGCTGGCAGAGGAATTTAAGACCAATGTGTCGGCAACTGATAAGAAAAAAACTATAATTCAGGCTATTTTAGCAGCATCGGGTTATAATGAGAGTTTTGCTAAATCGAATTTGGAATGTATTCTTAAAGAGGATGCAGAACGTAAAGAAAAATTAGTTTTGGAACGGGAAGACGAAGAGCGTGAAAAAACAAGGCAGTTTGAGTTAGAAAAATTAAGAATTCAAAATTCTTCGGAAACTGTTAGTCTTTCGTCTAGTGACATGAATGTAGGTTCGCATAGGAATCTAAAAATTAATTTGAAAGAATTAGTTCAACGTTTTGATTATAAATTAATTGACATCACTCTTTTCTTTATGATCTTTGAAAAACAGGCGGAAAAAGCTAAAATTTCGCAAGAGGATATGGTTAGCCAATTAATTCCCTTACTGCCATCATATATCGCGGAAATTATAGTGAAACAACCAGCAGAATTAGGAGATGATTTTCAACATGTAAAAAAAGTTTTATTAAATCGTTTTAGATTGGGAACAGGTGCTTTAAAACAGAAGTTTGAAAATCATCAAAGGAAACCTGGAGCGTTATGGGTAGATTTAGTATATGACTTAAGGAGTTATTTGGATAATTGGTTGGAATCATTAGAAATAAAGGATTTCGAGTCTTTAAAAGAACTCATGCTCACTGAGCAAGTAAAAAAACGCGTTCCTTTTGAATTAAAAGAAAAATTATGGATGAATGGGATGAAATGAAAGAGGCTTCGAAGCTCGCTGATAAATGTGACAAATATGAGAGTATTAGAAGTAGTTTCAGGAAATCAGAAAAAAAATCTTGGGAAAAAAAACCTTATTCAGAGATGCAAAGAAGCAATTTAAATCCGAAAATTAAGGGTGAAGTAAAAGCTAAATCGGAGTTAGAGAATAAAACGGAAAATTTTAAAAATGATAAATTTAAACAAGACCAGGCTTTTGAGAGGAAAAGGCAGATTAGGTGTTTTTTTTTTGTAATCAACCAGGGCACATAAAACCAGATTGTGCGAAATGGTTAAAAAAGAAAAATCAGTTCAATACAGTTAATCATTTAGGTAATGATTTTGATTTAGGGGATTGTTTTAAAACTTATCTAAAAGAAGCTCTAATAAATGAGGTTGGAAGACACTATTTGAGGGATACGGGAGCAGGGATTGATCTATGCGATAGAAATTGGGTTAAAACAGAGGATTTTACTGGAGATATAACTTGGGTACGTCAACCTCTTGATAATTAATGTAAATGTTTACCATTAGCATGGGTGACTATAAAAGGGGATTTTGGTTGCATCACCACTATGGCGGCGATTCGGAGTCGAAGCAAGGTTACTATCTCTTAGGTAATAAAACTGCGGAGCTTATTGAGCAAAATAAAGGAAATGGTGTTTCTATAAATATGGTAGTTACCCGTAGTAGGACGGATTCTTAAAAAAAAAGAATGGAGCAAAGGGATGCTGATAATGAAATGTCGTTTATCGAGCATGCAAAGTTAGAAGAGCAACCAGGTAGGGTAGATAAAATTGGGGATTGCTCACAGAACAAAGAAACGCAGGTAGTTCAAATGGAAGAGAATAGACAGGATGAAAGTCAAATCGAAGATCTTATGTTATTACCGAAATGGGAGGTGAAAGATAATGTGGGATTGAATAAAATTACAGCGAAAGATTTCAGCTTAGCTCAGAAACAGTGCTTATCTTTAAAAACATTATGGGAAAAGGCGAATAATGTGGAAGAAAAGGAATTTAAAATAATAGGAATTAAATTAGTAAAAGTTTCACATTCAAATAGTGGGGATGAAAAATTACAATTATGTTTGCCATTAGAATTTAGAGAGAAAATAATGAAAATGTGTCATGAGGAAGTTGCGGGACATTTAGGGGCGACTAAAACAAAAGATAGGGTAATTAAATGCTATTTTTGGCCAAATTGTTACAAGGAAATTGAGGCATTTGTAAGAACTTGCGATCTGTGTTAAAAAGTTGGTAAAAATAGAGATAAAAAGAAAGCTCCCTTGAAGCTCGTGCCAATAATTTCAGAAGTTTTCTCCAGGATAAATATTGATGGTGTGGGCCCTTTGAGTTTAAGCGAGAAAAATAATAGATACTTGATTACTTCAATTTGTGTTGCGTCAAAATATCCAGATGCGATTCCAGTAGAATATTTAACTTCTCCGTCAGTGATTGAGGGGCTAATACAAATATTTTCTAGGACTGGTTATCCAAAAGAGGTGCAATGTGATTTGGGTAGGTCATTTACAAGTGAGTTGGCATCGGAATTTTTTGATAGGTTCGGTATTAAAGTTGTACATAGTTCAGTTTGCCACCCAGAATCGAATAGCGTTGAACGGATGCATGGTAGTTTAAAAAAGGTTATAAAGACATTATGTTTGGAGGCAGGAAAAGATTGGGAAGCAGTCTTGCCAATGGCTTTATTTGCTTTGCTGTAAGTCATGAAAGCACGGGATTTAGCCCTGCTGAGCTTGTACATGGTAAGATTTTACGAATGCCACATACTCTTGTATATGAAAATTGGGTGGAAAAGGAAACGGTAAATAGAATGTAGTGAACTATATTTTGAACTTAAGTAATAGATTGAAACATTGTCAAGAATTAGCGTGTGAAAGAATGAAAGAGTGTCAGGAGAAACGAAAACAATGGTATGATAAGAATGCGGTGTATAGAAAATTCAATGTTGGAGATAAAGGGTTAGTTCTGGCTACTTCGAAACCAAATAAAATGGCGGTTAATTGGATAGGACCGGGAACTATTACTAGTGTAATATCTCAAACTATTTATACTATCGTTATTCCGGAAAAGAGAAATAAGTCTACTATTTATCATGTTAATTTAATTAAACCATATTATAGTAGACCTGAATTTGTAAATTTGTTGATTTATGAGGAGTGTGAGGAAATTGAGGATCAAACGGAAATTCCTTATCTCATTGCGGATCCCACTCAATCAGACTTTTGGTAATTAGAAAAAGAAAGTAATTTGGAAAAACGCGTTTCTACAGAGCAAATAGGAGATTTCAGGACAATGATTGAGCGTCATATGAAAGTTTTTTCTACGGATCCTGGGAGTACCCCGTTAGTTAAAATGGACATTGTTTTAACGGATGATGTGCCGGTAAGATCAAAACCATATCGTATGTCGCCAAGGCAATTAGAGATTATGCGTGAAGAGATTCGGGGGCTTTTAGATTTGGATGTAATTGAAGTCGGGCAATCAGATTATGCTTCGCCTATGATTTTGGTTGAGAGTGCGGGTAAAGACGCTCGCCCTTGTGTGGATTATAGGAAATTAAATGCAAAGACCAAAACCGAATTTTTCCCTTTGCCAAACATTGAAGAGGTCGTTGAGAAAGTGAGTGCAGCGCCTTTTATTACTGTTATGGAACTGACGAAAGGTTATTTTCAGATTCCTCTCATGGAAGAAGCTCAGAGATATGCGGCTTTTGTAACACCATTTGGGACTTTTTTACCTAAAGTCATGATGTTTGGACTTTTAAATTCAGCATATTATTTTTGTAAATTGATTGCCATAGTTTTATATGGATTAGAGTCATTTTCGGCTCCATATATCGATGATATAGCTATATTTTCATTGACCTGGGAACAGCATTTAAAAGATGTGGAGGCGGTTCTTAAGCGGTTAAAAGAAGCAAATCTAACGGTGAAATCATCCAAATTCCAATTCGCGCAAGATCACGTAAAATTTCTGGGACACGAATTTGGGTCAGGAAAAAGGTCTCCTAGTGAAGCTAAATTGCAGGCTATTAAAGATTTTCCAATTCCGACGACGAAAACACAGCTAAGAGCATATCTGGGAATGGTAGGATATTACGCGAGGTACATAAATAATTATGCTACCATAGCAGTACCGTTAACAGATGCTTTAAAAGGGAAAATAAAAAAATAAAAAATCATATGGGACGAGAAGTGTAATAATGCATTTGAAGAATTAAAGTTAAAATTAATGAAAAGTCCTGTGTTATATGCGTCTGATTTTAAGCAGAAGTTGATTGTGCAAACAGATGCGAGTTTGTATGGGGCAGGAATTGTTTTATCTCAAATTATTGCAGGTGAAGAGCATCCAATTTTGTATCTTAGCAAAAAATTTTCTCGTGCGGAGCAAAATTATAGCACGATAGAAAGAGAATTAGCTGCTATAGTATATGGATTAAAAAAGTTAAATTATTATTTGGATGGGCAAAAATTTGAAATACAAACGGATCATAATCCATTAGTGTACTTAAAGAAAATGGTTGGTACAAACTCTCGTTTCACACGTTGGGCTCTATTTTTGCAGCCATTAAATTTTGAAATTACACATATGCCAGGAAAATTACATGGAAATGCAGATGGTCTAAGTAGGAAGATTTAGAATCAGAGTTGGATTTTCTGTTTGGTGTTCAAAATTTTAATACTTGTAATTAGGGCGTTTTATTAAGATATTGTGCTGTATGTAAAAATTTAGTTACCTATATTGTGTTATAGTGTTTTTTTCTTTTTTGAGTTAGTATTATATTCAAATATTTTAAATTTAAATTAATTGTTCTAGCATCAAAAATGTAAATTCTTTATTCTTTTGATTAATTATGTGTAAGGAAAATTCTGAATATTTCATATTTTTGGTATGTCCTTTGAAACTGAGAGTGGGTATTCTTGAATTTAAGTAAAACTTTCATAATTGGGTCAAGAGTCTAAATGATATTTTATTGCTGATTTAATGGTGTGCTTGACCTATCGGGAATTCTATTAAAAGGGCTTATTAGGTGAATTCATGCCAAATATTTCCTGTGGAAATCTATTTTGGGGGGAGGTGTTGTGATATCGTACCTTAACCACAAATTTTCGACGGGGGAAGCAACAGGCATTTCCGTGGAGGACAATAGTCTTTTGTGTAAAGGCATGCAGGGGAAATAGCAGGCATACTTCTGCCCTTTGGATCTGTTCAACAGGGTATTTCCACTTTTCCAAGAAATAGGGAGGACTGGACAATGTGTGGCAACTCGTACCCAAAGTGAAAGAAAGAAAAGGCTCAGGCAAGAGCTGGTGTGGAGGCTGAACAGTAGACTGGAGATACTGATGAAGTCAGGTGCTTTTTTTACCAACGGAAGAGATGGGAGTAAAAATCATTTACTTAGGTTGCCTATGAGAAGTATAGAACTGTTAATAAAAAGTGAGAGTGTCTACCTATGAATGATAAAGTTTGTTATTACATTTTTCAAATCTATTTTAGTTGTTCTAATAAAGGACTTTGGTAAGAAATATGTATTATCTTTCAACGATCATCTCACAAGAGCTTCGTGAATCAAAAAGCTCTGGCCCACTACATCACATCGGTAATTAGGCGAGATATTAACCCTTAAAGGTACGGTCAGTTTGGACATACACAAGGACAGGGGTGGCGTACTCTATGCCTAGTTAACAACTTTTAATGATATATATGTGTAATGTGATGTCCAGTAACAGTATAAAAGCAATAAACGTCAAATTGTTAAAAACATTCTAATTTAAGGGGTCTCGGGACTCTAAAAAGTGGAAAAAATGAAAAAAAAGAGATCATTTTCAACAATTAATGTCTTAAAATGTATAGGATTTTAAAACACATTTTTAATTGGGATGAAAGATATAAGCATGTTCTTTCGTTTCATGTATTTAAAAAATTGCAAGATACAGAATTAGTATTTATAGGGGGCTCGAAACTGTTAGACATTTGTCGAACAAAAAATTGGCATAACAGTTTACGCGCAGGATTACAAAATAAATATTGCAACTAGAATGAAAATTTTGTTGCTTACTTATACTTCAGATTGTAATAATTTCCCTGAACTTAAATAAATTTGTATTTAAAGCCTTTTTATATTTTTAATGGAATGTTGCATTTAGCTAGAACAAAAATTTTGAAAATTTCAACAGTAAAATCACCTAAAAAAATATTTTTTTGAACAATAAAAAGGAAATTTTAGGTTCAGTTTATACAGACTAACATGAAATATATGTTTTGAAAATTTCATGAAAAATATTCAAAAGTTTTTGAGGTATCCTGCGCGTTTTGCCCCAAAAACGCCATTTGGAAAATAATGAGTTTAAAGTTTCGGAAACGCCGCTTCAGCTATTGAGCGGGCATAATTCTAAAAGCCAAAACTTCTGTTCTGATGGAAATTTCAAGGAAACAATTATATCCAAAATATTCAGAAAAGATAGGAGTTTAACATATAAAAATAATAAATTTTCTTAAATTTTGAAGCTTTAAGAGTCCTGCAACCACTTAATCCTTTCCGGTATGGAGTAATTCTATGTATAAACTTATGAAATAATGAACTGACACCAGAATTTATAAACGAATTTATTAGAAAATGCGAACTTGCTTATTTTCACGTACATGATAAAAGGAAAATTTTAATTAAATACGTTTTGTCAAACAGACTTTTGTCTGTTTTGGAATTAAAATTAGTTGTCCGTTTTTTAAGGGCGTCTCCCTCGAAAGATTTAATTAGAATGAATAACATAAATACTGTAGGATTCGCGATAGTTTGCATTTATTATATCGCTCAATAGGCTTCGAGTGACTTTAAACGTTAATTAGACACCTATCTGGGAAAACGCGGCACTGACCAAGGCGGCGTTGGGACTTTGAGACCTCAATTCGAAGCGCGCTTTGCACAATGCCAAATTTAATCTTTGAACAAAGGTTTCGTTTTAGCTACACTGTAGAAATAAATGTTATTACTACGCTGAATTAAGTTTCATGAAACGGCAAATGAAGTTTAACTATGCACTGATTTTATTGTCAGTAACGAATTAAGTTCATCATAAACAGATTAGGATAATATTAAAAAAACAGTTATATGAATAGCTATATTTGATATTATTTAGTTTCCATATCTCTTTGAACTTTCATGGTATACCCATTTACACTTCTCTAATATATACACTTATACCCAACCCTACGTTGCATAGTTTTTTACAAAGTCTTAGTATTCTTTAAGCAACGTTTATATATATATATATATATATATATATATATATATATAATACAATTACAAATTCATATATTTATTCTACGGAACCCTTTGTGCGCGAGTAATGCCCGCACTTGACCGTTTATTTTTTATTTCATATACTTGGGAACATCCCATTGCTTGATTGCACAACAATATTAACGAGATAAATAAGTTTTGGACGATGTTGGGGGTCCAAACACATGGAAAACTCATCTACCGTCCCGTGTCCCTGATGCTGATTTTGAAGTTTGGAGCTGTCTGGATAAAATTGTTTCAATAAAAATAATTCGATGTAATTTTTTCTGAAACTGGATCTATTGTTTTATATAAATATGTAGCTAAAAATTAACCGGCACAAATTTTTAGGGTAGATAATTTTTTTTGAACTCCGTCCCAGGGTTTTAGATTTTTTACCATCGCTCTTCTAAAATTACACAGAAAATCACTTCAGATGCAGCGACAAAATCTTTTTCAAGTTTTTGCTCATGCAGAAGTATGCTAGAGAAAGAATATCTAAAATTCTTTGACAGGAAATTTACTGCAGAACATAAATCAGCATTTAAATATCAATTTCAAGCACCGTGGCTTTATTGGTAGTCTTACCGTCCCCAAGGTTTATTCCTGCACTTTTCGAGGTAAATTACAAAAAAAAAAAAAAAAAAAAAAAAAAAAAATTAATCCAATGTTAACAACTGTTTCGAAAAATCAATGAACATTGTGGCTACCACTTTGTCTTAACATGATTTTCCTAAAAATAGCTGGTAATTTTCCTTACCGTTCCATCCTTACCGTCTCTTTTTTTACCATTTCGCCCTTTTTTTAACCTTACCGTCCCTTCTTTAACACCCCTTTAAGACAATGTTATACAAAAATTCTGTATTAAAAGTACTACATTTGTATTATTTCTTATTTGAATGTCCTGTGGGTACTATGCAAATTCATTATAAGTAAAAATTTAGAAGAAAATAAAAAGTTATAGGTGTAAAATGGTAAGGAAAATTAAACTCGCGAGTTTGACCTAAACCTCAGTTAAATAAAAAATTTTTCGCTGCTCGCCATTTTTTCTTTATTTCGAATCATTAAGGGGGTCCGGGACACATTTTCAAAAAAAAAAATTATTTATTGAGTTAAAATTTTGAATTTTTTGTGATGGTTAACCATATCATTTGTAAACAAAATCAAATGATAAAACTTCTCATAGCCTTTTTTTAAAAAAAAATTAAATTTAAAATTTATGAAAAAAGTGGTATAACTTAAAATCGTTATAACTCGAAATATTGTTTGTAGAATTTAAATTGCTTTTCATTTAAATAAACAGAAATATATATTTTTTAATTTAGAGCCAGCATTTTAAAAAATATTAATTTAAAAAAAATTAAAAATATATAACGAAAAAATTACAAAAAAGTGGTGCAACTTAAAAAAAAAAAAAACATATTTTTAAAAGTAAATATTTTTTTCAAATATGCTGGCTCAAAAGTAAAGTAAAATAATTGAAAAAGATATGTTCCGAGTTTCAACCCTGTATCTTTAACGGTTCTCGAGTTATAAGAACTTAAATATGAGAAATAGTGAAAAAACCTATCATGAAGAAAAACGCAATTTCACAAGAACTCGTTTCCTTGACAACCATAGCTTGAAAGGCAGATTTTGAAAACAAACCAAAATGAAAAAAATAATATTTCCTGTTCTAATTAAGATAGAAACATGATTTAAACATCATTTTAAGCAGAAAACGGCAGAGAAATTTTTAATCAAAAAAAAAAAAAAAAAAAAAAAAAATGAAAATTTGAAGATTTTTGTGTCCCGGATCCCCTTAAGGCATTCGTCTATCAGATTAAAATGTTATTTTAGCAAGTTTAATTTCGCCAGAATTTTTTTCCCAAAAGTCAAAAGATTGTGAGAATGCCCCATATATATATTTCTTTTTTTTTGGGGGGGGGGGGGGGATTTCCATTTGGGTCACAGTAGTTTTGCCGATCAAAGACGTAAACTATGAAAACGACCTTCAGAAAACGTTATTTTTGAAGAATGAAATATTACTATTTTTTTTTTTTTTTTTTTCGAAAGGTACCATTACAGTCGGGAAGATGTCGTGTAAACGTATGTTTTTTTTTCCTTTTTATGTTCCTTTCTTTTTTTCTTCTATTTTTTTTTTTTTTTTTTTTTTTTTTTTTTTTTTTTTTATAACTCCATACGGAACCAGGTGATTACGATTTCAAAATTCAGAAAAAACAGAACTTTATTGCGCGTGTGCTTGAAAGACTTCGGCTTCCCCGGACATGAGCGAAAGCGACCTTAACACCAACGGAGTGTTCAAAATTTAATCTCGTTCATTAGCGTTCATTCAGGTTTTTTAATTAATATTTTGTCTAACTATCAAAAAATGAAAAATCTGAGTCTCAGGTGCATTCGATCAGGTGTTCGTCTATACTTATCGAAATTTTCAGAACTCTACGTGTGATAGATTTGCCAAGTGACGCCAGAAAGCAGATTGGTGAAACACAGACACACAGATATAAAACATCTTTCTTTTATTAATACAGATTAATGCTGTTTTCGAGTCTGGCAGTGCAAAAAATTTCCCAACCGGCCGCTTTCATTCTAAATTATATTTTTTTTTATTTTCACTGAATCCAAAATCCACCAGAATCCTTTAAAAGTCTAAATTTAAAATGCGGTTTCATTCCGTTTATTAGTTCCGGATACTAATGGCGCCAAATAGGGAAAATTATTTTATAACCACCTTGTATTATCAAACCTTTAAAAATTGTATAGTCATATATATTATTTCTGATGTTAGAAATGTGCCTACTAACATATGACAACATGTTATTTTATTAGTATTTGTTTTCTATGATATGCTATTGTGGGATAATCTAGAGTAACTTTATTAAATTAACTCAAAATTTACAGACTCCATGCGAAAGTTTTGCCCAGGATATAGCTACCGACATTTTGTTGACTGTACAGAAATTCAAGATATTCACCTAGGCGAGTTTACTCTAAGAAGCGTGTTATTTCTCGTTCTATGTTAGGTTTCGTTATTTAAGTTCAACACATTGTAAATAACAATAAACTAATTGTTAAATATATTGATTCGGATGAACTTGGTGAAAAATATTAAAATCGTCCTGTTTTCCTACATAAAAATGTTTATGCATGAAACGTGAAACATAGCCCATTCATGATGTTTCTTGTTTACCTAATGTTTATTCAAACTTTGTGGCTATATAATTAAAAAATAATTACTTGTACTATAACAGCAGAGCTCCCAAATGGTCCCTTTTCTTAATACCACCTTTTTTCATAAAAAATCGTTGTTTTAGATTTTTTTAGCAAACTATCTAGAAGCCTCCCTTGATGTTATTTTTATTGCAAATGTTGTAGAAACTTACCATAAAACTTTTCTTGGGAAATACTGGTATTCAAAAAGTGGATCATTTGGGAGAAATGGATCGTACAAAAAAACTAAAATTGACACCTTTGACGTAGCTTTTCAAATTTATTTTCAAAACTTCAAATCTGATTTTTGATATCATATTTAAACGAAATCTTCTGTATTTTATTAACCCACAGGGGGTAATAAAAAATGTGCTTCAAATATCGAAACAAAGACTTTATTAAGCTGAATAAGGTTAAAGACAGAAACTTTTAAAGAAACTTTTTCACAATAGCTTGTCAAATAAAATTTCATTTTTGAGTTACAGAAGGCTAAAAAAATAGTTTATTTAACTATAAAAAAAGGCATGGGCGTAATCTGGCGGGGGCAAGGTTTGGCATATGCCCCCGTAGTTTTCCAGGAGCAGGGGCAAGACTTACATTTTGCCCCTCCAGTTGTTTGCATTGTTTAATGGTTAAGACACAGTTTTGTAATTTAATTTTCTCTCTTTTTTTTTCTTTTTTTTTTAACTATTTATGTGCTATCTATGTACGAAATAGAATAAATATTGGGAAATTAAAAATAACCCAGAATTAACGTCTTCACTTTCATAGTAGAAATTTCCGTCTTATGTCGAGAAAATCTTTAATAACGTAGTCAAAGTTAAAGTACAAACATTCTCCCTGCTCTTTATTTTCAGAAAAGCGGGGCCTATTTTTCTCTTTCACATTATAGAGCTGTTTAACTGCACGTGTGGAATAGATCTCCTGACTTTGACCATTGTTATTTTCTTTAGGATAAAGTAACCTTGGGATAATTTGAATACAACTCCCTGATCCTTCCGCCTACATCGCCCCCTATTTTATGGTACCAGTCAAACTTTAGTAGTTCACGGTGCTCATAAAACTTCATCGAGTTTCACTGGGGAATTAACTCTTAAAACAGAAATGTAAAGTAAATGTTCCGCTTATAGAACAAATCCTTGTTTAATTAAAAGGTGCGTTTATATGCTTTTTTACAAAAATCCTTGACGATAGTCGTAAATCACTCCCTCGGTCCTTCTTTTCCAAACGTTCTGTGGTGATCAAGAGCGAAAAACAGAAAGAGGGGGATATAAACATGTGAACGGCGTCTACCCTCGACCTCTAACCTCTAGATTCCCGACAGTCACAGAACATGAAACATGAACATGCTCCTGCTGACCAACAGAGTGAAAATTCTTATCTCTTTAAATACAAATTTATTTTCCTACGATGAAATGAAATAAATTCCTGACTATTGCCAGATGTTTATAGAAGTCGTAAAAATGTTTTTTAAAAAGTTTGCAGCTGTAGGCTGTGGGCCTTGAGCTAAAAATATACTTAAATTGCAAGTTCCGTTTAAACTCTTTTGGGACAATTTGAAATTGCTACTAATTCCTTCTTTGCCATATGACGAACAAAATTTACTAATGTTCTGGGAAAAGTCTTTGCACACTATTTTACAATCGTGGTTTTAATGCATAAAAAAAATTACATTTTACATCTGTCATATTTAATATATAAATTAGTCAATTTTTATAATTTCATTGTGTTCTTTTATCACACGTTTGAGCATGCCGTACTTTTCCATTATAGGGGCTTGGCAGTATTTTAAAAGCTTGGAGCAATTCAAGTTTTAGAAAGTGAAATTTTAAATCTCACTTTCTAAAACTTGATAAATGATATAAAAACAAACCTGGTGGACTTTTTATGCTTGTTTATGAATGTATTTAAACAAATAAACATTTATGTATATAATATTTTTTATACACAAATTATTTCTCTTTGTACAGTAAACTCCCTCAAATCCGCAAAGGCATAAAATCCGCACATTATCACAGATGTAAACAATGAAACTTTCAGTTAAATATATAGAGGCAAAGTTACACAATTTTTTTGTTTTATATCATTCCGTATGTATTTAAATATTTAATTCTTGATAACATGTCTGAACTCATGATTTTTCATGAAGGTAGTAAAAATTTATTTCTGAAAAGATATTGCTGATATCACTGGTAATAAAATCTTTTACCAAATATATTTATGTATTAATAAAGCTTTTTGGTTTTTTTTTTATCAAATCTATTCATGAACTAATTTGTTTTCACATACTTTTAACACTAAACCATTAATTTTTTAATCTAAATTATTTTTTTTAAAGAAGCATCCAATCATACAAAAAGTACAGTAAAAATATTTTTCAGTATTACATTAAATTCCTGGATTTATTTGTTTTAGTGAAACATCTTTGTTATTGAATGTAAAATATAGTGACTGTTAAAACTAAAGGTTTTACATAATTAAAAAAAAACAACACAATGAATAGAAATTTTACAATTTTTTTTGACAAAAATGGGCTTTAAAAAATAAATTCTGGATCGATACCTGAAATTCACACTAGTTTCAAATTGTAGGAATATAAATATACACCAAAAATTAAATACAATACAAGATCTTTATAATGCAAACTTAAAAACGCAAGGTTTTGCGTAACATAGAATTTTGTGTCTATATAGACCATTTCACACATCATCAAAATTTACCTTGTAAACGTGGCAAAATATGTGAGGAACATGTCAATATACAGTCGAAGATCTTTATGTCATTATGATGTCCTTGAGACTAGAAGTTGTGCATATTTAAAATTTTTGAATAATATAAAATCATTTCACACAACGTTAAATTTTACTTCATAAACACGATCCAAATATGCCTGTACCAAATCATTATACTACTCATTAAAAAAAAAATATATATTACAATAAATGCTATTTTTCTTATTAAAAAGCTCTGAATTAAAGCAAGATGAAATAATGTATTAAATTTAGCCTAGGGAAATATACTATTTAGAAAATTCACCATCATCAGAATCTAATACTGGCTGCACATCGATTTGGTTGCAATTGTTGCAATTATAACAAAAACATAGTTCAGTGCAATGTAAATTACATGCACGACAAGTACAAGGTGGCCATAATTAAACTGACGGTATTCAGAGTGTTCTGTAACGCGATCTAATTGCGAGAATGGCGCCAAATGTTGTAGGAAGATTAAACAAGACGGGAGACGAAGGAATCTGCAAAAATGTTTTAGTTCCAAAAATCACCGCCAGGGGAATATGTGGCGCTGTGCATTCGAAAAATAGAGTTTTAAAAAAGAATAATCAATACTGAAATAGAATTACCGTTTATTTAGCACATCCAACTCAGGTTCGATGTGGCCGCCGTTTTTGTGGACCACATATTGCATTCTGTGCACAGCATTTACAACAGCATTGAATAACATGTTTGTAGGAATATAGCGTACAGTTCGCGATATGTTATCCTTCAATGTAGCCAGATCCTGGACACCTCCGTAACAGACCTTGGACTTTATATAACCCCATAGACAAAAGTCGCAGGTTGTAAGATCAGTGGACCGAGGTAGCCATGCAGTTGGAAAACAGCGGCTAATGACTCTTTCTGTTGTGAATTTCTGTCGTAGCAGCTGCTGTACCCGCAAAGCAATATGTGGAGGGGCTCCATTTTGCATGAAAATGATTTTCTCCAGGCCCTGTCTTTGCTGAAATGCCGGAGTAACAAATTTGTTTAGCATTTGGCGATATTTGTCTCCGGTAACAGAACAAGTTACAGGTCCTGTCGGAGTAATGTTCTCATAGAACAATCGACCTATGATCATATCTGCTGTGAAACCACACCAAACAGCTATCTTTGGTGAATGCAAAGGAATTTCTTTGAATGCTCTTGGTGACTTGTTATCCCAAATTCGGCAGTTCTGGGTATTTACAGTTCCATTCAGGTAAAACTGGGCCTCGTCTCACCATAAGATTTTCCAGGGCCAAGCATCATCCAACTCCATTCTGGCAAGAAAAGTGAGAGCAAAAGTCAATCGCTTATCATGGTCGGTGTGACGCAACTCTTCTACACGGCTGATCTTGTGCGGAAAGAAGTTGATAACCTTTCGTAGGATTTTCCATACCGCACAATAAGGCATATCCAGATTCCGAGCTATCCCACGAATGCTGGGGTGGTAGCAATATTGTTTGGTGCTCTGCCTACAATCGCCGTTGCCACTTCTTCGATTGTATCCTGTGATACGGGTTTTCGTCCTCTGGCTGACTGAACATTTAGAGAACCTGTTTTCTCAAACTTCTCAACCATTGCTTTTAAACCATTAACTGACAAAGGACCGCTACCTTTACGCATTTTTTTTGTGGTTTCTAAAGGCACGAAGAGCGGCTGGCGCATTGCACTGGTTGAGGCAAAAGAATTTGACTAGTAGAGTTCGCTTGACTGAAGAAGGAGACATTATGAAGGATAATTTTCAATGAAATTGCTTCTAACAGTAGCACATTACCTTTTAAAGCCGAACAAGCTGGCACTGGTTCAAAAGATGTAATGTGAAATTTGAATACCGTTACCTTTACGCATTTTTTTGTGGTTTGATTTAATCTCGATCGGATATTTGAAAGTAAGTTAAAGTTCGAGTACAAATTTTGAATTGGAAAAACATACATACGATCATTGAAGTTAAATAAAAACTTATAAAAATAACATAATTTTTGTTAAAAGAAATAATGAAAAGAAACAGTCTGAAATCCTTACAAAATAAAACATATGTTAATATACAATTATTTTAGTCAAGCTGAAACTTAATACAATTATTTTAGTCAATCTGAAACTTAATACAATTATTTTAGTCAATATGAAACTTAATAAAAGTTAACCCAATCGTAATGCTTGTACGATATTTTTCAAAGCGCAGATACACAAAAAATAAGTTCTTCGAATACTTTAAGCACTTGGTATATGACCCCTCAATGTATGACGAAACTCATCTGTGTTCTGCAGTAGAAAAGTGGTATAAGTCATGCATTTTTAAGTTTCATAACTCGATCGGTTTGAATGTTACATGAACGGGACTTTTTTTTTATCTTACTTGTCAGTGTAATAGGAAAACTTTACTAAATATAACTTATAGGACCGGGGACCGTATAAAAATTTAAATGTCATAATTTTTAAAGAAATATTTTTATTGACGCAAATCGCTTTTAAAATATTTCTTTACTTCATTTAAAACGTTTTTGTAATTGGAACTATATGTCTATGACTAACGGTTTAGGAATTAGATATTGGACACCGTTGAGAGTGGACACCCTGTATACGATGCGGTGACTAATGCTTCATTGCATAACAGCATTTGACACTTCCGAAATATGATAAAGGAACACAAATTTTAAGAGCAAACAATGAATAATACTGCAAAATAATCCTACATATTTACATGGAAGTAAAATGGAATAAAACTTTTAAAAACGTAGCCTGTCTGTAACTAAATACTGCTCTAAACGGAAAAATATCCCAGTCGCTGTGAAAGGAATACCTTATAATAATATTTGCTAAGAGAGTATAAAACAGAAATATTTTTCAGTACCTTCCGATTCTGTTTTAGTAGGTTTTACTATAATAAATAAAGCAAATTTTTCAGAAAAAAATTAATTCATTGAAGTGAATTGGAAATCAGCAAATTTAATGTATTTACATTTTGGTAATACTGGTGCAATATTGGAGAGAAATAATTCCTCATTCCACTGCTAATATTTACAGTGTAAATTCAATATTTCCTGTAAATTGTGAGATCACTGAAGAATTTGTGATATGTTTAAGAATAAGAAATAGTATGCAAATTTATCTTCGTAAATTTAAAACTGACAGCAAAATATTTTCTTTACAAATCACAAATTTAAAAATAAATTTAAATGACATTAAAATTTACTTAACTAAATAACGAACCCGTTAAGAAAATATAAGAGCACCTGAGAAAAGTTTCATATTACATGTCAATTCAGAATTTTCGGAATTATTAGAAAACGCATGAATTAGTATTTTTTTAAGTCATTAAAGAAAAACTAAAATTTCGGGTTTTGTTTGTGATATTCACGATTTACTCGAGGATGCTGCGGGGGAAGTGTTATCCGAAAATGCGATGAGAAAATTTTTATTTTAGAAGGGTACTGTTAAATCTGAAAGATAGCTAATGACGTTAATGTAACCTTCTAAAACTGTCATTGATAATATCTTAATTAAAAATGATTCACAGAAGAAAATAAAACTATCGATCTAAAAGGAAGACGAAGTTGATTGTGGGTGACAATCGACAAGTTTTTCGGCTATCTATAAAAAAGGCTTTCAATACGTAAAATTTCAAAACGTTTAAATAAAAGAATATCACATGTCCTAAATCAAATGCTAATACTTAATTTATAAATATGAAAAAAGAAAAAAAAGACAGTTACTGAAATATCATCAAAAGGAAAGACTGAAATGGGCTAAAAGTGCCATGTCAGGGCATGATGAGTTTTTACAAATGTTAATTTTTATTAAAAGAAAATTAACACTGGCCGCTCAAATTTCTAGAAATTCAATTCGTATAACTTGAGGAAGAAACTAAAAGAATGCTTCAGTCGACAAATGAGCGGAGGTTCCATAACGGTTTCAGGAGCGATGAGAAAATTTTTATTTTAGAAGGGTACTGTTAAATCTGAAAGATAGCTAGTGACGTTAATGTAACATTCTAAAACTGTCATTGATAATATCATAATTAAAAATGATTCCCAGAAGAAAATAAAACTATCGATCTAAAAGGAAGACGAAGTTGATTGTGGGTGACAATCGACAAGTTTTTCGGCTATCTAAAAAAAAGGCTTTCGATACGTAAAATTTCAAAACGTTTAAATAAAAAAATATCACATGTCCTAAATCAAATGCTAATACTTAATTTATAAATATGAAAAAAGAAAAAAAGACAGTTACTGAAATATCATCAAAAGGAAAGACTGAAATGGGCTAAAAGTGCCATGTCAGGGCATGATGAGTTTTTACAAATGATAATTTTTATTAAAAGAAATTTAACATTGGCCGCTCAAATTTCTAGAAATTCAATTCGTATAACTTGAGGAAGAAACTAAAAGAATGCTTCAGTCGGCAAATGAGCGGAGGTTCCATAACGGTTTCAGGAGCATTTTCTCATCATGGGTTGGGTTCGAATTTCGAACGTATGACTTCTAAAAAGTATTATTAGATTGAGCAAAAAGTTCTGGGAAATTTTTAATCTAATACTTAACAGAATTTTTATCGTATATACGAGCTCTATTGCCATCAGTTGGATCGCGTCTACGACAAATTGGTGCAGAAGTAGCCAAGATTGGTCCGCCTAAACGCACTTTGTTTGAGCAGGACAATGCCAAAGCGCACGAGGCCCAGAGGTCCAAGGACAAGTTTGCACAGTTGGACGGCGTCAAAATTCTTATGCACCCCGCGTACAATCCAGGCGTGGCTCCATCCGATTATGGCCTGCTCTTTCGATAAATCCAACACTTTTTCACGGGCCGTCGATTTTAATCCTTTAATGAAGTTGAAGAAGCATGTCAAGTGTTTTTCGATTCCAATGTTTACATGGTACTTTCAGAAAATCCGGAATCTAGCAGAACGATGGAAGAAAGTCATGGACTATGATGGTCTTAAACTTTGAAGAATAGTCCTTGTTGCTTTTGTTGTTAATTTGTGCATAATAACGCAACTTTCACAAATTTCCCAGAACTTTTTGCTCAATCTAGTAAACTCTGCTGCATGATCCTTTCATATCGTTTGGACTTTTATTATGTGGTTCTGGGTAGATGTTTCAGAAGGATAATGTTTCTTGCAATACATCGGAATCAACCCAGAAACGGTTTAGGAATTGGAAAATTTTATTTTTTGCCATCACCCAGTCAAAGCAGCCCAAACTTGAAACCCAAGGAAAATCCTTGAGGTACTTTAAAGCGCAGATTATATGCTAAAATTAAGCAGTTTACTTCGGCGAATAAACAGGTAGTTGTCATACTAAGAGAATGGCATAATATTCCTGAAGAATAACTTAAAAAACTGTTCATTTCAATAAAAGACAAATTGATTGAAGTTAAAATTAAAAACAGAGAACCGATATGTCATGTTGGTTTTCACATCTTTTTTTTTTTTTTTTTTTTTTCTGGAAAAGTGGTCTTATAAATTGTTAATAGCGTATTTTTTTTTATTTAGTCCTGATACTTTAATAAATTTAATCACTTATCACATTATTCAAACTTGTTAAAACCTTATAGTAATAATTATGTTATAACATCCTAATTTATATGTTTAAATTATAATTAGATCCCTTATTTAGTTCATAATTTGCAAAATTAAAGTGGTCATGTAATTTCTTTACAGATTGTAACTACCCTCGAACTACCAGAAAAAAAAAAGAAAAAAAACCCAGCGTACAAAAATTACAATGATGCACCCAACCGCAATTAACGTTCATTAGTCTTTAATCGACATTCTTCTAAAATGTTTCTAGATTTTTACGAATTTAGATCTAAGAATACAAGTTTTACAAACATATTTCCTAGTTTTATCCCATTCAGCTAGTTCTTACGGTATTTGAACTAATTCCGTTTTCCCTGTCGGCTCCATTGGACCCATTTGGTAAGCGGAGGGTAAAGTATCTAGTGTGATATCGCACCCTTGTTTATAAAATGACGATACCAAAAAAGTAAAAATTTTAAGGAAAAGTGGAATACCTGTTCAGCTTGAAAATACATTCTCTTATAAATAAAATGTATAAACAATAATAATATTTTATGTAAGGGGAGAAGTGCATTATTCTTATTACTGACAGTCTAACGATACTGTATTGCATCATTTGTTGGAAATAGTACTTTCTAGCATCAGATTTGAGATATAATAGAACCATTCTAAATCGACAAATAAATAGTAAATTTGTTTTCCAAGACATAGTTTTGTCATTCATTCGTTTTAATATATCGATAACATTCATGGATTTTTACTTGTGTACTTGTTTTACTTGTTTTTAGATGCATATAGTGTGATATATTTTCCAGTTATTTCACAGCTCATGGGCATCTTGTATCATACTTCCCTCTCAGTCAACCACTGGAAAAGAGATTCACTTCCCTATCAGTCTATATCTCTCTATTGTGTACTATGCGAATAATTTCTTTTCAAACATCAATTTATTTATAATTTTCCTAACACTCCAGTGAGTCATCGTGTATATTATAAATCAATCTTTTGTGTGTGTGTGTGTGTGTGGGGGGGGGGGGGGGTATTTAATTAGTGAGACAATAAAAATGTCTGGAAACTTATTTGTAATTTCTTAAACATAAAAAGAATGAATTGTGTTGATTTTCGATACAAAAATGTGCTTTGGCATAAAAATGCTATCTAACTAAGTTTATATTACCAAAAACAATTTTTATTTTATTTTGTTATATAAATTATTTGATGATACGTTCAGTGACAAGAAGTCAGTTTCGATAAGGATACTTTTAAATATGCAGTGTTAACAAATGTTATTTTAAAATACTCATTAATTCAATTCATCCAAATTAATTAACTTTAATTAGCATTTGAAAAAGCAAAACAAAACAAAACAACAACAACAACAACAAAAAAAAAAAACAAGACGCTACTATCAACGATAAAACAAGTTTCTTCTTTGAATACCATTTACATAAATTTCTTTTTTTTAAATCAGGGAGTGAAACATAATTTTGTCATCCCGAGGCATTACAATATCAACGGAAACTGCCTAGAAAAAAAAAAAAAAAAAAAAAAAAACTATCAAAATTTGATTAAGTGTGAGTTTTTTCTTTTTTTCCCCAAAAAAGTTTACTCTTCGTGCCAAATTAATTACTTAAATTTCACTTCCATTTTAAAAATTTAACCATTTAATTGAAATTAGACTTTTAAATGTATCTGAAGAATATTCATAATTATAAAATCTTCTGAATAGCTAACAGAATGCTCCGAATATATAAAATTGTCCAAGGGGATTCACGTGGGAAGTCACAAGTTTCAAGATCCCATACTGAACGAAAAAAAATTCTATAGATAAAAATATTTTTGACTATAAAAAGATGATATTACACACAAGTTGCTTCATTAAGACTTCTGGCTGCTTCTCAAGAAAAGACTCGAACCCCTAGTTGAGAGCTCAAACCGCCTTTGAGTACTTATTGAAAATATTGTAATCCTATTTTTTTATGGGTATCTGTCAATCGTCAATTTACAATTTTTTTTTTTTTTTTTTTTTTTTTTTTTTTTTTTTTTTTTTTTTAATCAAAAAACATAATTTGAAACACAAAAATATTTAATGAAATGCTTCTTGTTTCCATGTGGTTATTAATTAACTTATATTTAATAAAATTTCATTTTACTTGAAAAAAAGAAAGGAAAGGTTGACAAGTATATCTGTATGCGGTAAAATATTTTCTCTCGTGCAGAAATTCATTAGCAAAAACATTTCCAGCCGACTTGCTGAATGAAAAGGAAACATAAATATAGATAGGATTCGCTTAATAGGATTCGCTAAACTTAAATATTTTGCAACTTTGGATAAGTAACTTACAACACGGGAATCGTATAGATATGTAAGAAACTCAACCTGAATGCATGTTCGCAAAAGGATAATAAACTCTTTATTTGTGATTAAAAGATGCAAAGCTATCTCTCTCTGTAATCATTTATCAGCTTCAGAAGATAAATTTAGTCTAACCTTAAATATTTTTTTCTTTATCACCGTGAAAATAGTTTTATTTTTAGTCTAAAATATTTATAGCCTCTAACAAGATTACATATGATGTACAATGAAGACAAATCTGCAATTGCCTGTATTTTGCAGTTCCCGATTCCTGACTTCCGACAGAAAGGGAAAATCAATTGAGGGCACTACTACTCCAGATGAAGCGAGATTCGTTGCCACCTTTGGACCACTCGATTTTTTGTTTTCGATTAACTTTCTTCTGTGTTTGTTTTCTATCTTTAGCCTTCCTGTATTGAGGAAAATTACTGCAAAAGATGACCTGACAGCTAGGCAGCTCTGCCTTACCCCGGAGGCGGCGTCACAGTATCAGTGATCTATTTAACTGGGCCTCGGATAAAAGCACGCCATTCGAGTATAAATACAAGTTTGCCGGCTATTGATATAAACAAACCACGTTTCTCCAGTGAAAAGACATTTGACTGTGCGGACCACTTAAACATTTTTAACAACATGAAATTATTGGTAAGTGGAGACTATTTTATTAATTTCTATTACTGGCGAAACAGATCTATTAGATTAAAAATCATTTACTAAGACGAAATTTAAGAGCATGTCAGTTTTTAAGTGATGTTAATATTCTATTTGAGAAAAGTTTAAAAACTTTGGTATATATGATTTTTTTTAATTTAAGAGGAAGTATTTTCATTTACTTGATAAGGCAGAAAAGAAAACCCGCCAAATATAGGATTTAAACCATATGTTTATGCACATCGATGTATCCTCCATCTTACTCATTTGTAGTTTTAGTTGTAAACTTTACCTTCTTAACAATTAGATAAATTGCTGTTTTACATCACCCCAAAATTCAATGAAATGAAATTTATGTGTTATATTTAATTAAATTTAAATTATTTTGGATGAATTGCATGGAACTAGATTGAAAATACTTTAAGGAAAACATCCGCATTATTCTTCTCGATGAGTACCTGTAGTTTATAAAATTATCTTTATTCTTGAAAGCAAACATTTGGCACATTTATCATACGTTATTATGCATTCTTATCATATGTAATACATCATCATTCATATCGTACCATATCGTCATCATATCAGTATTTTTATATATTATATTGCATCATATAATTTTTAACGTACTTTATATTTAGTTAGCTTAAAAAATCTATTTTAAGTACATAAATTACGATAAAATAATATGCATAAAATAATTTTAAGATTAAATAAAATACTGATTGACCATGCTTTCTATCTAACGTGCATACGGAAGTTGTTTTCCTTACCGAGCACTATTTTGTTTACATTTTAACTCGTTTTTCACTAAAGATAAACTATCAAGAATTATTTAGATTTTATAAAAAAAATATCACACACAAAGATATCATTTGGCAAAAACAGAATTAAAATCATGTTTGATGAAAATATCACATAAGAATCATGTGTATTTCGAGAAGAATTACCTCAATATTTAATCTTTCAAATATGTATACACTTGTTAAATATTATACACTTGTTTTTCAGAGAATGTGCTGTTAATTATAATATTCTACTAGAATACTTTTAGGAGTTTGTAAAGTTTTGGAAAATCGGTATTAAACGTAAAAAAAAACCTTTTCAGCCAAAAGAAATAATGTACAAGTTATGTATTTTTTAATTAATTTTATTTAGGCATGAAATTTTTGCGATATAAACACATATAAAATTTTGAAAACTGTGGTAAAAATTAAAAACCTTTTAAAGTATTTTTACGTATTTTTCTCTTATAAATAATTTCTTTTGAAAGCGAATGAATTGCTTCATCTATGCTATTTAATTAAATTTAAAAAATCCAGAATGAAGTAATTTTATAAACGTGTTTTAGGTAGCTTTCTTTACAAAAAGCTACCTATTGCAGCCGTTCGGAGGAAAGCGATTTCAAAAAATTTTGGTATATTTTCATCGATCATGACCCCCAGACCCCGAAACCACCCTCCGTTCAAAATTGATATATATATATATATATATATCTGACCTATGTCACACTGTAACTCTCGTATTTATGAACCGATTTGGATGTAATTCGGTGTGTACATAGTACATACCAATGTCTCGACCGAGTTCGTTGGCCAGCTTCATCCGCCATTTTGTTTCAAAATGGCGGCCATTTAAAAATTAAAAAAAAAAATTTAAATTTAAAATGTGGTACCAAAAAATTGAAAATGGAAAAATATTTTTTTCTTATGTATTTGAACTTTATACAAAGACTCCGTAGCAGTTTTTGTTTCGTCTATATCTTAAAAAATGGCTGAGTTATAGCATTTTGAATTTCTAGCGAAGCTGACATTTTGAAACGTCCTGAATTTTGTCACGCGATAAAAGGGGTATTTATGAACCGATTTGGATGTAACTTCGTTTATACATAGTACAGACCAATGTCTCGACCGATTTCGTTGGCCAGCTTCATCCGCCATTTAAAATTTTAAGAAAAATTTAAATTTGAAATGTGGTACCAAAAAATTGAAAATTGAAAAAATATTTTTTTCTTATGTCTTTGACCTCGATAAAAAGATTCGGGAGCAGTTTTTGTTTCGTCTATATCTTAAAAAAAGGCTGAGTTATAGCATTTTGAATTTCTAGCGTGGCTGATATTTTGAAATGCCCTGATTTTTGTCACGCGATAACAGGCGTATTTATGAACCGATTTGAATGTAACTTGGTCTGTACATAGTACATACCAATGTTTCGACCGAGTTTGTTGGCCAGCTTCATTCGCCATCTTGTTTAAAAAGGGTTGCCATTTAAAAAAAAAAAATGTAATTTAAAATTTAAAATGAGGTATTAAAAAATTGGAAAATGAAAAAGATTTTTTTTGTGTGTTTGGCCTTGATACAAAGATTCTAGAGCAGTTTTTGTTTCTGAAAATTTGTTCTTTTGTTTATATCTTAAAAAGTGATTGAATTATAGCACTTTGAATTTCTATCATGGCTAACACTTTGAAACGATCTTGTATTTGTCTCGCGATACCACACGTATTCGCCTTCGATGGAAGAAGGCATGTGGATAGTCTACATCAATATCTCGACCAAGTTCGCTGGCCAGCTTCATCAGCCATCTTGTTTCAAAATGGCGGCCATTAAATTAAAAAATATATATTTTTAAAGTGAGGTGCAAAAAAATTAGAAATTGAAAAAGGTTTCTTTCTTAAGTATTTGACCTTAATATAAGGATTCACGAGCATTTTTTGTTTGTCTTTATCTTAAAAAATGGCTCAGATATAGCAGTTTCAATTTCTAACGTGGGTGACATTTTGAAAAATCTGATTTTCTGCCAGCGACAGCACTCGTATATATCAACCGATTCCGATGTGAGTGAGCATGTGCACAGCAATTACTAAGGTCTCGACCAAGTTCACTGGTTAGTCTCATCCACCATGTTGTCTTAAAATGGCAGGCACTTTAAGAAATCTCCGAATTTGGCAGCGAAATATAAGTTACTTTAAATAAAAGCAGCTTGGATAAAGCTGACTAATTTTGCGAAATTCTCATTCATAATGATTTAGTATTGATAAAAATTAGTATTGAATCTCCTACATTCGGTTTCCACTTAATTGAGCTTCGTGTGTTTGAATAATATAAGTTGGCTTTTTTAAAATAAGGAATATGAAAGCTACCTCTTTCTCCCGGCACTGGCCGGAAGGACTTTTTCTGTTTAAAACAGCTGTATAAGAGTGCAATATTTATTGTAATGCTGTTTTTAGGTAGCTTTCATTACAAAAAGCTACCTATTGCAGCCGTTCGGTGGAAAGCGATTTCAAAAAATTTTGGTATATTTTCATCGATCATGACCCCCAGACCCCGAAACCACCCTCCGTTCAAATGTTGATATATATATATATCTGATATTTGTCACACTGTAAGTCTCGTATTAATAAACCGATTTGGATAAAACTCGGTGTGTACATAGTACATATCAATGTCTCGATCGAGTTCGTTGGCCAGCTTCATCCGCCATCTTGTTTCAAAATGGCGGCCATTTAAAATTGTTTTGTTAATTTAAAATTTGAAATGTGGTACCAAAAATTGAAAATTGAAAAATATTTTCTTCTTATGTGTTTGAACTTGTTTCAAAGATTCCGGAGCAGTTTTTATTTCCTCTATATCTTAAAAAATGGCTGAGTTATAGCATTTTGAATTTCTACCGTGGCTGACATTTTGAAACGTTCTTATTTTTGTCACGCGATAACAGGCGTATTCATGAACCGATATGGATGTACCTTGGTATGTACAAAGTACATACCAATGTCTCGACCAAGTTCGTTGGCCATCTTCATCCGCCATTTTGTTTCAAAATGCGGCCATTTAAAGAAATTAAAAATTTAAAATGAGGTATCAAAAAATTGGAAAATGAAAAAGATTTTTTTCTTATGTGTTTGACCTTAATACAAAGATTCCGGAACAGTTTTTGTTTCGTCTATATCTAAAAAAAAATGGCTGAGTTATAGCATCTTGAATTTCTTTTGTGGCTGACATTTTGAAACTACCTGATTTTTGTCACACGATAACAGGCGTATTTGTGAAGCGATTTGGATGAAACTCGGTGTGTACATAGTACATACCAATGCCTCGACCGAGTTCGTTGGCCAGCTTCATCCGCAATCTTGCTTCAAAATGGCGGCCATTTAAAAAAAAAAAATTAAAATTTGAAATGTGGTACCAAAAAATTGAAAATTGTGAAATTTTTTCCTTATGTGTTTGACCTTGATACAAAGATTCCGGAGCAGTTTTTGTTTCGTCTATATCTTAAAAAATAGGTGAGTTATAGCACGTTGAATTTCTACCGTGGCGGACATTTTGAAACGTCCTGATTTTTGTCACGCGATAACAGGCGTATTTATGAACCGATTTGGATGTAACTTGCTGTGTACATAGTATATACCAATGTCTTGACCGATTTCGTAGGCAAGCTACATTTGCCATCTTGTTTCAAAAGGGAACATTTAAAAAAAATTAATTTAAAATTTAAAATGAGGTAACAAAACAGGAAAATGAAAAAGATTTTTTATGTGTTTGACCTTGATACAAAGACTCAGGGGCAGTTTTTGTTTCGTCTATACCTTAAAAAATGGTTGAGTTATAGCACTTTAAATTTCTAGTATGGCTGACATTTTGAAACGATATGATATTTGTCACGCAATAACACACGTATTTATAAACCTATTTGGATGTAAGAAGGCATGTGGATAATATATAGCAATGTCTCGACTAAGTTCACTGGCCAGCTTCATCCGCCATCTTGTTTCAAAATGGCGGCCATTAAATAAAAAAATTGAATTTAAAATGAGGTGCAAAGAAATTAGAAATTGAAAAAGGTTTCTTTCTTAAGTATTTGACTTTAATAGAAGGATTCCGGAGCATTTTTTGTTTTGTCTTTATCTTAAAAAATGGCTCAGATATAGCAGTTTGAATTTCTTTATGTGGGTGACATTTTGAAAAATTTGATTTATTGCCTGCGACAGCACTCGGATATATCAACCGATTTCCGATGTGAGTGAGCATGTGCACAGCAATTACTAAGGTCTCGACAAAGTTCACTGGTTAGCCTCATCCACCATGTTGTCTTAAAAGGGATCTTCTTCACTTTAAGATATCGCCGAATTTGGAATCCAAATGTAAGTTACTTTAAATAAAATCAGCTTGGATAAAGCTGACTAATTTCGCGAAATTCTCATTCATAAGGATTTAGTAGTGATAAAAATTAGTATTGAATCTTCTATAATCGGTTTCCACTAAATTGAGCTTCGTGTGTTTGAATAATATAAGCTAGCTTTTAAAAAATAAGGAATATGAATGCTACCCCTTCCTCCCGGCACTGGGAAGGACTTTTAATAATATCCTTTTGTATTTTAAATCTTCAGTTTTCTTTTCACGACATTTTTGAATTACATAATTATATTTGTAAAACACCAGTACTTTACTTTTCAGTTACCATATTGTTTAAGGAGTTTGTTCATGAATAATATTAGAGAAGTAACATAAGAACTTTTATTTTCACAACAGAATTTTGTAAATTAACCTTTGTGATTCCATCAACAAAATAAAATAGTTTTGGCATAAGATGTTGAAAAAATGTAAAAAATTTACATGTTTAAATATTGAAACTAATTGTGTAAAACATATGTATATATTTAATTTTCTATGCAGCTAAATTACTTGTCATAAAAAAGTAAAACTTATATGCAGAATTTAATTTTTCTGCCAACTTACATAAACTCAGTTCATAATCTTATAAAAACTCTTCATTGATTAGCATTTTGATCATATTTTATTTTAATGTGTACCTGTGAAATTTTCGATCTGAAAAAAAAAAATCGCCTAATAGCTTTTATAAAAATAATTAGACATTGCCAGGGCCATATTCTGAAAACGTGCAGATTGTGCAAACTTCCACCAGTCAAAAAGAAAGGTAAAAATTTCATTGGTGTACTTTTAATTAAGTGCGATTAAAAAAGGGAAAAAATTCTATTATTTGTTACAGGTGGAAGTTTGGATATATTGCACATGTTTAGAAATCGGCTCTGGATATTGCAATTAAACTTTTGCATTAAAAAACGCCAAAACCATCTCTGAAGTGATACTAAGAAGATTATATAATTACAATAGGCACTTTAAATTATACGAATTCAACTAATCAGGTTGTTTCTGATAATATCTTCATATTACAATAGACATTAAAAAAGAAGATTATACAAGTACAATAAATACACTATATTGTACGAATTTAACTAATGAGGATATTTCTGATAATGTCTGAATATTAAAATAGACTGTCATAAACCCTTTCAGTGGCAAAGTAATTTTGTTACTAAAATGTGGAAATGATTGACTGCCACCAGAATTTACGAAGAAGTTCATTTGAAAATAATTAAATGGTTTTCTTCTTGTACATTATAAAACCAAAATTTTATTCAAACATCCTGGTTCAAATTTGGCAGTTGAGGATTTCAAATAAGTGGAAAAAAATTACATTACCACGCTTCCAAGGGTTAAAATGAAAAATTATGATGAAAACTACTTTCATAAAAATAATCTAAATGGAAACTACGGAAACATCTCGGGAATCGCAAAACCCAAATAAACGACACAATGGATGTACTTCAAGGTATGGAGCTTCTTCTTAAACACTACATCTTTGAAATGATCGGGAATTAATTTTGTTTGCATTGTAAATTTTCATTGTAAGATCTCTATGACAAATTATTGGTATATAAATCTAAAAATAAGTTTTAACGATAAAAAACTGCTTTAACATTTTTAGCTTAAAAACTGAAATTTGAACGTGTTTGAAGATCCTTGTTAGATCGATTATATTGCTTGAAGACATCTTCAAAGAATGTTTAGTGCAAAGAAAAGCTCGAATTATTTTCTACAATTATATGAAAAACATTAGTATATACTTAGATACACATTTCAAAGCATCACATTTTAGTGAAATTTCAATAAGTCCTTAATTTCAGCAAGACGAGTAGACAGACGTGACAATACCAGAATTTATTAATACTAAGGGATCCAAGCCGGGATTCTGAGAATACAGAATATAAGGAAAAACGATTTCTTAAAAATTTGAAACTCTAATAGATTTTTTACATTTAATATATATATATATATATATATATATATATATATATATATTAATTACACACTAACACCAAAAAGCATTTTTATATGAAAAATATAAAAAATGTAGTCAAATAAAGTTTAGAAATTTATTAAAAGTGATACTTTCGTATTAGCCGCATACAAAGTGTTAATAGCCGAAGAAAACGCCAAAGCTTTAGCTACTTAAGCAGCCGTTTTGATTCTGATAATTTCGGTTGTTTAATCGCATAGTTCGATTACATGTCTGTTAATTTTGTGTTTCATTTATATTAATTTACTACTTTATTTATTTACTGATGACAATTTAATTTCGTTATGGAATATCGGCCGAAACCATATAATGAACTATTTATATTGTTTTATGAGTAAACGGGTTAATCTTTTGTAATCGGGCTGCACGGTATAGAGATAGATTTTTAAAAAAATGCATGCGAAATAGTAAAAAAATCAGTAAATTGAGGTACAGCTTTTAAACTGCAGTTTTTCCCCTTTTCGATGGTATATAAATTGAAATTGTGCGGTGTTTACAAAAAAAAAAAAAAAAAAAAAAAAAGCGGTATTGTTTACAGTAAGCGAAATTTATTGGTCCGGTGTTACAACGTCAATACGACACTAGCGTTACTCACGAACATGTTTTTGCTTTATAATAAAGATTTGGCTCGATTTTCATGACAAAACATGACTCGAACACTGCTCGAAACATGGACGAGTCTTGCCAATATAGTCTTCGATCTTTTAAAAACCAAGCATTGCAACATATTGTTTGTTACATCTGTATGTAATTTGAAGTAGTTTCCTTTCCAACATTAAAAAAAGATATATTCGAAAGTTTACAATAACATTTTATAATATAGCTCGCTTAATGCAGAGAGCATAGATCATCCAGTCTTACCAAATGTTAAAAGCATCTCTGTCATTTATATTTGATACTATGCATAGATCTACAAATTGTGGAAGTAAAGATATTATAGCTTATTTCATTTTAATTCTATAAACTATAAAAAAAAGTTAAACTTTGATAATAAAGGGGGGGGGGGTCGATTAACTTTCGCATATAAGTTTCTCATATTTGATTAAAATTAATACTTAAAATACAAAAGTTATTTGATGAAAATTAATTGAATGAAAACAAGTTATTCTGCGATAGTGACAGAAAATATCCCGCGCGTGATGTACGTTTAAAACGAATTGCAGCAAAAGTGAAAAAAGATATTTTAGAAAACTATGAAAAAGTTACCCCGAATTTTTATTCACGAGCGATCACAAAATGTTTCAGATAAAACGGAAGTTTTTTTTTAATAATTAGCTGAACAGTTAAATAAAAGCAGTTCTTTAAAAAGCAAAATAATATATAAATTCCATAAAAATAATTTCTTTTATAAAAATATATTTAGTTCATTTACACTAATCTTTTTAAAAATATATATTTTTTTTACTCGATCTTCGAGATTAAATAATTTGTTTTATAAGGGAAAATTAGCCTTTGAAATGCAAAATTTTAAATAATGCAAATAAATTTAATTCAAAAATTACCATTGATTAAAACTTAACTAGAAGATAGTTACGCTTATTTTTTACACCTTTATAAATAGAAATTTAGTCGTATGAAAAAAATCGGTTTTAAAAGTACTAAACAGGAAGAAATCTATCGCCTATATTAGAGGATATTCGAGGCGCGTGATTTATTTATTTTCTAATAATGTTACACTTAATTCACGACATATATATATATATATATATATATATATATATATATATATAATTCATTATTATACGTGGTTGTGTTAGGTTTCTAAGTTTTACTCTGACGGAATCCAGAGATTGGTCCATTTTCCTTTTAAAAGCATTCCCAGAAGACATTACTTCCCAAGCAAAATTGCAAAAAGTGACCGTAAATCTATCACGACCTTCCTTTTTCTTTTAAACATATAATTTTTTGTTTGACATTGATTTGCTTCTTCTATCTTACTTTACTGTTTCATCGTATTATGACTTTGTATTTAGCTCTTTTATGTTTTAATATTTATGACTAGTAATGATTTTTAGCGAACCGCAGAAATAACGTTTCATATGTTTCAATTTGAGTCTTTTTTTCATAAAATAACTGTGAATAAAGAGAAAACATTTCACCACAACAAATGAAAAACTTTTGATTTGGCAAGAAAATTATTTGAAGTGATGTCGTAAATTTTACGACAAACTTGATTTTTCCGATACTTTGTTCTCACAAATGGCACCGAAATTCAAATTCAGTTTTTACTGTCGATATGTATAATTGCTCTTCTAACATGCCTCTTTGTAAAATAGCCATTTTTAATAGAGTAACTTCTCACTGCAAAATATACATCACGCATCCGCTCGTGCAAAAACATTAAGCACGCCAGCTGAGAGGTTAAAAGCCATTCAAGTTAAATAATCTTTTATTCCATAAAAGTATTTCAAATATTCATTTTTTACAGATTTTTTCCAGTGCCTTGTTAGTTTTGCTGACCATTGCACATGGTCAAGGATTCGAGGATTTCGAAGGATTTGATGCATCCCAATTTGGACACTTTGGAGGTCAAGATTTAAGTGGTTTTGAAAGTGGTGGTTTCGATGGCAGTTTTGCCGACGCTAGTGACTTCAATTTCGAACAGTTTGGAGGCGGAGATGTTGATCATTTTTCTGCATTCCAAAAGAAATAAATCTAGGTAGGTATGAATTAAAATTACATGTAGATTTATTACCCTTTGTAGTAATATAGGATGGAATACTAAAGAGGGTATTTTAAGAGTTAATACATTAAAAAAAAAAAATGCTTCCACTTGGATTTAGAATCTGGATTCAAGAGTTTTATCAGGAAGAGATACGCGATTGAACAGAAAATAATTTTCAAATTAGGCATGTATTGTATTTGAAAGAGGAAATTGCAGACATTTTAAGAGCCTACACTAGTCACGCGAAAACACTGGTAAACTAATTTTAAACCAATGCATTGTTCTTTTCTTGAATTTCCATATTTTTAAACGACTTTTTTGCATCAGATATCTTAAGTCGATGTTCACCAATATGCATCCGTACTTTATCGATTTCGGTTGAAGGGTTTTTTTTTTTTTTTTTTTTTTTTTTTTTTTTTTTTTTTTTTTTCACTTTTAGAACTGGTTTATAAAGTTAAAGTGTCCTCAGAAAAACAAAAGTACAACCAAAATACAAAAACTACGATAGAACCCGGGTAAACAATGGTCTCGAATATCCTATGCAAAGAAAAAAAAATAGTTTAAAAATACTGAAATGCAAACGAGGAATTTGAAAAGATTGCTGCTACTGTAAAAAAAGATGATAATGTTGAATTAAAATGCATGTTTTCGACAATGTTACTAATGTACTCTAAGACCGTTCCGTATTTGCATTACAAATTATTCATTACGCAGTATTTAGGCATTGTATTTGACTGTATAACTTCTACCACTGTTACTTTTGTTCAACCTTCTATTTCTTCATAGTAAAACTCCAAAGCATTTATATTCTAAATCTAAGAAAATAATAATAAGTGACAAGCTATTATATTTTAAAATCATCCAATATCTTATAGGCCACCCTGTATAACTTTTCAGATAATATAAAGTTGGTGCGTTTGATAAATAAGTATAATCTTAGTCAGGAGAAATCGAAATTTTCTCAATGTAGGCTACATTTAACGTATCCAATTACATAACAGTGCATCGGCTAGGTGTAAAAAATTGCTGAAAATTTTTATCAGTTTAAAAAATTCGGAGGTACATATAAGAATATATTCATAACAATAGTTTTATTATATTATGTTTTTTATAAAATTACGGTGGCTTTCCTGAAAATGAATAAAAGTCACAAACAGAAAACTTAAAACACAATCAGTATCAAAAAACAAAAAGAAAAAAATGTAGAAAACAGTCTGAAAACTTTATTATTTTCTGAAACAGATTCTTAAAACATTCATTTTAAAATGGCAGTAAAAGAAATTCAAGAAAAAGAGAAAGAGAGAGTGAAAGCTGGAAAGGGTAGTTATTTTTACATTGCAAAAACTCGCAAAATAAAGCCGGTCCCTTAACAGCGAAGAACGGAAACTGAAAAAATTACTATAAATGTGTAAAAAAAAGCAGTGTTTTACTAAGTTATTGTTCCGCCATTCTTTGTTCAAGGTCAATGGTTTTACCCATTTTTCTAGCATACATACGCCAATATATCACATGAGTTACTTTAATCAATTTATACGCTTTAAAAACTCTTTTTTAACATTCCATGGAATATTTCATGTCGAATGTACCCTTAATGTTAGACATCACTTAAATTTTATAAAATATCTTAATTATGAGACGAGAATGTACGTGGATAATATGTCAGAGTCTTAAAGCCCAATCATATTGGGAAGGCATACAAACTTTAAGCACCACATAAAATTGTGTTGTTGCAAGAAATGTAAAATAAGATTGCAAAGTACTTTATAGAAAAACTCACGTAACTGGGTGAAAGCCCAAACAGACTAAGTAAGACTCCTATAATTAAGGAGTATTAAAATTGCACTAAGATAGAGGCATCAAGTTAAACTTAGAGTTCTATGGCAGGTGGCATTGCCTTTCCACTATTTGCTATTACACTATTGGTCTGCTAGCACAGCAGTGAAGCTTTTTCCATGCTTGGTGGGGAAAGTTGTTGGTAATGCTTCACACACTAAATATGTACTATACGGAATTTTTCGAGCAACAGTTACGGATCGAAATTCATGTTGAACTTAAAAATTCACTAACATAGCAGGTGTGATTGGACTAAGAGATTTTAAGTAGAACAAAAAGAGAAAGTATATAATAACATGATTTAGAAATATTTCTTAAATATTAAACTTAAATAGGTATAATCTAAGATTTTGTGTGTGTGTGTCTTGTAAAGTTTCGCGTAATTATCCTTTTACTGCAGCGTATGCCATTTCTGGTGCGTATCAATATACGCTGAATATTTTCCATTTGTTATAAGAATGTCTGTCTTGATCCACATTTGACACAACCAGATTTTAAAAAACAGCTTTAATTTTGTTTACTTGATTTCACTACTAAACTAATTCTTACATTTTGTTTTACAAAGACAGAAAAAACTGGAATCAAGTGTTAACGGTAAGATTTCATTTCCATTTTTAGTTTTAAATATTCAAAGGTATGAATTGAAAAGTTGAATCAGGTAAATATTTGTTCTTATTTATTTGAACGAATCTTGTGCCGGATCTTTTCACATTTCTCTAAATAGGTAAGCTACACTTTTTGCTACTTAAGCCACTTACGGTAAATTTCAAAAATTTGACTGCCATTTAAAAATTAATGCCCTTCTTTTGTATACCAGTCAGTACATATGAAATTTCTTCGTTTGTAAAAATAGAAAAATATTGTGAATAAAACATTAAAAAAAAACCAGAATTACTTTCCATACTTTTATTGTCAAAATAAATATTTAAACTTTTCTCAGTTATGATTGTAAGATAGAAGATGAGGGATTTTATGTTACACTTGTTAACTGATGATAAATATATAACTTCATTTACAATTTGGCTATGGAAATAATAATAATAAATTTCTCGCAGAAAGGAACAGGTGCAAACCAGAGGTAGCAGAAATTTTACAAAAAATATACAAAATTTCATATAGAAATAACATAATCAGAAGTGAACGATTTATAGAATTGTTAACGTTAGTTAATAAAATTAGCAAAAAATAGTTAAAATAAATGACTAAATACGTTTCTTTAATGTATAAATGTGTAATAAATATGTGCTCTTTAAATTTGAGAGAATCTCATTTTATTGAATATAGGCAGATTTATAAATGGTAATTTATAGAAACGTATATGTAAATTAATATTTAATGATTAAATGATAAATTATTCTTCTGTAACAGGGAGTTACTATATATTTCTAGATTTACATCACTGAAACGTTAAGAAGTGTTTCGTCTTCTTGTAATTTAACATCTTTAGGACACAGTTGTGTAAAAGTGCACATTTTTACAACAATTCACTATAAATGAATATATAATGTATGTATCAAACTTTTTTTTTACATTTGTTCTTAAACCTTAATAATGAAGTAAAAACCGACCATGAATATTTGAGACTAATCATAAAACTATTAGGAATAATCAACAAAAGATCACAAAGAGAAATTGATTCTTACATACTTTTATATTTTCTAAATTTCGTATGAAATATGAGTTGACAACGCCGTCTTTTATTACACCATGGAATTTGCTTCTTCAATTCGAACACATTCATACTTCTGTTATTTAAACAATCAGGAAATTATTAGAAGTATGAAAATTATTGGAACAGTAACAAGTACAAATTAAAAAAGCAAATAGATAACAGTGGTTCGAAACGCTGTGAAACTTTGAAAACTATTATGTCTCTTTTTAATGTAATCACCATTATTTTTCAGGAGCACAAATCAGCCTTGACCGCACACAAAACATAATTGATTTTAGAAACGAGCTTTACACGAGTATGTTGTTATGACGAGTGAGCACTGTTACACCAATGTAATCTAGTTCTATTCAATGCATTCATTTTACAGATATGGAAAACACTAAATTTTAGATGACATTTTAGAGAGATATTGAAAAAGTTTCTGCTTCAGAGCAGTACCAGCATTTTGCAACCACATGTATTGAACATGTATATTTTTTTTTGTATCACCTGCTTGCAAAGTACAATTATTCAACAAATGTTTAACGAATCATATTTTGTTAAAATACGAACTAAAAATAAATAAGATAAACAAGTAAAGTTTTAAAGGAGTTGAAACTTTTCTTGGAAAGAATTTTTGAGTTTTAAAATTTAAAAACTTTTCACAAAACAAAAGCTCTCCCGGAAAAAAAGTTTTCCTGATAAATAAATGTAATTAAAATATTTGAAAGCTCGTTTGAGACTATATTTCTAACATGTGAATTTATCTTTGGAACGATATAGTTAATTACACTGTGCATCATACTGTTGTATTTATTTTTGCTGAAACATAAAATGGAACTTCAAGCTCACCCTAATATTAATTTTTCAGATTAAATTCTACGATCTATACTATCAATGCAGAAAAATGTGTCTGTCCCAAAGCTGAGAAGCTAGCCAGTTTCTTTCCTTCTTCTTCTTCTTTTTTTTTTTTTTAATCTCTGAAAGAATTTTATATCTTTTAATCACACATATACATATAAAATAGCTGATTGCTAAAATAAAGAAAACAGTTGAACATTTTCCTGTTTTTCGTTACGTAATTTACATATGGGAGACTGCGGACTAAGGGGATACGAGGGCTAACGGAAGAAGTATGTATTCTCGTATAATAAATCACTTAAGGAGATCCGGGGATCAAAATTATATTTTCTTTGTATATAAGCATTTTGCGATATATTTGTTTTTCGGGAAAATTGCATTATATAAAGACAACTTTTCATATAAAAGTTTTTGAAAACTTTTAAAATTTTTTAATTAAAAAAAAATCATATAACTCATGAACCACCTACCCTACTTAATTACTTTTTCACTATTGTGTGTTCAAAATGATTCTTGTTGTCTTCAAGTTTTTTTAAATATCACTTAGAAAATTTATAATGAATTTAAAAATAAGAAAAAGAGTAAGAAATATATTTTTTTTAATTTTCACATGAAATTAAAAGTACTAAAGACAACTTATTAAAAACACTAGCGGACTAGCCCGGCGTTGCTCAGGGTCCGTAAATAATAACCTTAAACAAAACTCAAGTTCGCATGATTTTATATCTTTTGAAATTCTTTTAAATGAACCTAATTTCGGAGGCACCCCTTGTCTTCCGCAGCGTCTACAGTGTTCTCAACAAACTTCCTTCCTAACGAACCTGTAATCTGGGTCCACGCTACCTAAGGCACCATGTACCGGAGACAATCGAAAATGAAGTTTAGTGAGCCAAACCTCGTAGTAATCAAGCCCATAAAATCCAAAAAAAAGAATGCATCTTTAATGTTAGAAAATGTTGGTAACTGAAGTCTAAGATAAAATTTCATAACACAGAAAGTAGCTGAATTGTAATCTATGTTGAATGAACCAAATCCCGTTGAAATTAGGTCTTTAGAAGAAAGAATGCGCCCCCAAGCGATGGAAGATGACCTCTCACCTTGCAAATTTCAGGAATTACTTTTAACATTAACACTATATTTAATAAACTGATGAAATCGATTATCTAAAGTTACCTTTAAATTAACGCGATTTTTAATTTACGGCTGTAGTGAGTAAAGGTAAGTTGATGCTGAAAAGGAGATTAATGTTCGAAAATAGTGGTAGCTGAGTTATAAAGAAAGACCGGGCCCTGGGGGCCAGCGTCTTAACTGGAATGTAGTTGGGTATAAGAAAATTTTTTAGTAGTTTTAAAGTAGCTGGAGGACGCTGAAACTATGTTAAAGAAAAATGTAATAGAATCAGATAGTTTTTAAAGAAGATGCAACAATGGGCCCAAGAAGGAGATTAATATTCAAAATTGGTGGTAGCTGAAGTCTGAGAAAATTTTGTCAATCAGTAGCAGGAGGACTTAAGAAGTTGTTAAAAAAAAGCTAGTGAATCGGATCGTTTTTAAGGGACCTATAACAAAGGGCCAAAGGAGGGCCGACTGATAGTAAAGAGCAAGGCCCTAACATGAAATCTTGTTAAAAGGTCTAAGCTCTAGCACTTTAGATCTTCAATAAGTCAAAATTAAGCATACGATATGAATTAATCAATCGAATAAAATTTTAAAGAAATGCGCAAAAACTAGGGGGAAATACTTAAAACAGGGCCCTGGGATCTAGTAAAAATAAGAGGGTGTTGGTCCGGGGAGAAGAGTGCAAGACTCAATTTCAAAATTTTGCATTGATAATGTGAGAAAATTAGGTCGTGAAAAATGCATGCCGCACAAAAAGTTCAAGTACGGATCGGACCCTACGGAACCCTAGGATGCCAAAGGATTTTAACTGGAATAAAGAAACGGGAGAATAACTAAATGGAAAAAGTGTTCCAAAAATTAAAATAGGATTAAGAGGAGGGAATTTATTAACAATTTATGGTGCAAAAACTTTAAGGGGCCCTGTACCGTGCCCCAAGGTGTCAGGGACTTAAATGGCATGTAGTTGCGTATAAAGATACTTTTTAGTATTTTTTAAAGTAGTCAGAGGATGCTAGAAATGTGTTAAAGAAAATTTCAGGCAATTCCGATCATTTTTAAAGAAGCTGCAGTAAGGGCCCAAGAAGGCGATTAATATTCAAAATTGGTGGTAGCTGAAGTCTGAAATTTTTTTTTGTCATTCACGTAGTAGCTGATGGACCTAAGAAGATGTTAAAAAAAAAGCTTCTGAATCGGACCATTTTTAAGGGAGCTATAGTATGTGGCACAACAGGGGTCAACTGATAGTTAAAAACAGGGCCCTAACATGGAAACATGTCACAATGTTTTAGTACTTATCGATTTAGATCTATAATTAGTCAAATTTAAGCATAGGGTAAGGATTTTTCGTTAGAATAATATTTTAATGAAACACACAAATAGGATAAATGCTTCAGAAAAGCTCTAGGTCCCCAATAAAAATATGATAGTGTTGGTCCTGGAAGAAAAGTCCAAGACTCAACATTAAAATTATGCACTCAGGAGGTGAGAAAATTAGGGAGTGCATGGTGTACAAAAAGTTCAAGGGACCTGGACCGGGCCCTACGGGGCCCCAGGGCCTTAATTGAAATGTAGAAATGTGAGAATAACTAAATGGAAAAAGTGTTATAAAAATAAAGATCGG
This sequence comes from Maratus speciosus, assembly GCA_963932465.1. Lineage (NCBI taxonomy): Eukaryota > Metazoa > Arthropoda > Arachnida > Araneae > Salticidae > Maratus > Maratus speciosus. The sequence goes on along the minus strand of OZ010787.1, from coordinate 278,916,660 downwards.
ATTAAAAGGGGGCAATTTATTAACAGTTTATGGTGTAAAAACTTCAAGGAGTACCCTGTACCGGCACCCAAGGGGCCAAGGACATAACTGGCATGTAGTTGGGCATAAAGATATTTTTAGTAGCTTTTAAAGTAATCGGAGGATGCTGCAACTATGTTAAAGAAAATTGCAAGCAATTCGGATCATTTTTAAAGAAGCTGCACCAAGGGACCCAAGAAGGCGATTAGTATTCAAAATTGGTCGTAGCTGAAGACTGATAAATTTTTTTATCGCTCGTGTAGTAGTTGGAGGACCTAAGAAGTTGTTAGAAAAAATAGCTTTTGAATCGCACCATTTTTAAGGGAGCTATAGTAGGGGGCCCAAAAGGGGCCAACTGATAGTTAAAAATAGGGTCCTAACATGAAAACATGTTAAAATGTCTTAGTACTTAGCGCTTTAGATCTTCAATTAGTCAAAATTAAGCATAGGGAATAATATGAATTATTCGTTAAAGTAATATTTTAAACAAATGCACAAAAAGGGGGTAAATGTTTAAACAAGGGCCCCGAGGGCCCCAATAAAAATATGAAGGTATTGGTCTGGGAAGAAGAGTCTAAGACTCAACTTTAAAGTTATGCACTGAGAAGATGATAAAAATAGGGTATTAAAAATGGTTGGCACATAAAAAGTCCAAGTGACCCTTGACCGGCACTACGCACCCAAAAAGGTGTCCAGGTTCTTAACTGGAATGTAGAAACATGAGAATAACTAAATGCAAAAGGGATACCAAAAATTAAGATCGGATTAAAAGGAAGCAATTTATTAACAATTTATTTGCACAAAAAGTTCAAGGAGCCCTGTGTCCGGTCCCAAGGGGCCAGGGTCTTACCTGAAAAGTAGAAAGGCGATAATCACTAAATGGAGATAGGTCCCACAAAATGAAGAAGATGTGATGAAAAGGGGGCAAGTTATTAAAAATTTAGTGCATAAAAACTTAAAGGGGCCCAGGGGCTCTGGCCCTTAAAAATTAAAAATCTGAGATTAGGTACATCAGGACCTGTCTTGGATTATTCACATCTAAATATTCAGACTTCTACGTGCAGTAGTTTTCACTAGCCATCGCACACACACAGACAGACACACAGAGCGATTTGTTCTTTTATTAGTACTAGGGGATCGTACCTGGGCTTCCCGGGTTAAAGAATATAGGTGAAAACATTTTTTTTAATTGAAAACCAATAATTTTTTTATATGAAATAAATTTTTTAGATTGCCCACTTAGTACATTAAAAAAGCATTTTTCATATGGAAAATACGAATTATACAATCAAATAAATTTTTGAAATTTATCAAAAGCGATATTTTCTTATTAGCCGCATGCTAAGAGTTATTTGACCAAGATTTTGCTACTTATGGCATCATTTTGTATTCTGATAATTTCAGAGCTTATACATGTCTGCTAAATTAGTGTTTTATTTATGTTATTTTATTTATATATTCATAGGGAAGTTTTTTTTTAAAAATGAACATTAGCAGTAAGAAAATGATGAACTCTTTATTTTGTTTTAAGGGCAAACGGATTAATCTTTCGTAATCGAGCTCCGCACGATATAGAGAAATTAAAAAATATTTCATGCTTTAAAATTGTTTTTAAAACCATAGACAATCAGTAAACTGGGATGAACTTTGCAAACAAATTCCATTTGAAAAAAAAATCCTATTTGGTGATCTAAAAATTTTAATTGTACGATTACAAATATGTTAGATTTGTGTTTTTACAATATTCTTCTTTTATTTGTTTATAAAAGAAGTATTCATTTCGTTAATTTGTCTTTCACAAATATGTTAGATTGGTGGTTTTTTTAATATTATTCTTTTATTTGTTTATAAAGGAAGTATTAATTTCGTTATGCAAAAATAGTCAGAATCAAATGCTGAAAAATGTTTGTTGCTTTATGTGCAAAATGTTTATTATTATTATGCATTGAAACCGGTACGTGATAAGATAAACTTTAAAAAAATCATGCTTAAAAATTATTTAAAAAATATATAATACATCAGTCAATTAAGATACAGTTTTTAAACTAATTGCATTTGAAAGTAAATTTTTTCCCTATGCGACGAAAATTGAAGATGTACGATGGTCAGAAGATTAAAAAATTGCAGTAGCAAAAATTTAAAGGCCGAAATTTTATCGTGAAATGTTGCCATTCGCAAAATGGCGTCAGCATTACGCACAAATACGTTTGTTCTTTATAATATAGATACTTAATCAGTAAAATATAATAAAGATCAGTTATTAGGATGTGGTTATCAATTGAGGCTCTTATGCTTGGTATTCCGGAATGAAAAACAGCAGTTTTCACCTTCTCAAAATTTGTATACGCACTTCTGATATCCATATTCATCATTTTTAAAAAATTTGTATTTTGTTTGATCATTTAAAACCCTTTTAACTTAAAACTTGAAGTCACGATTGTCAGCAACATCTTTTATGTAAACAGACACACTCTTTCCTTGAGATTCTAATCTCAATTCCGGAGAGTAAAAATTTCCGTAATTTATGTTTTTTAGACGCATTTGTGTTAAAATGTTTAGTTTTATCTAAGAAAATGATCGTTTCTTTTAAATATGACTTCATTTTCACTTAAATAAGCATTTCGTCTAGTGCCTAAAACTCAGTACGCATGCAGAAGGAAAAACAATATAGTAAATTTATGAGGAAAAATGCGTGTTTCAAAACCAGCATGTGATTTTCCGTTATTATGCCCCTAATATAATATTATGCTCCTAATGGGATTTTGCGACACTAAACCCTATACAACAATTTTTATCATAAATTTTGAATTGTTATCAGAAAATAGCATGAATAAAGATAAAAATACCTCATTATTTCTCTCTTGTCTGCAATAATAAAAGCTATCTAATTTTCGCCATTTTGAAGAAATTTCATAAAATGCTTTTAAAATTAAAATATAAAAATGGAAACTATATTTAAAAAAAAAATAGTACGATCACATCTACAAATGGAGAGCTTTCAGCTTAAATAAAATATTAGTAAAACTGGTTCAGCAGAAAGATCAGGTCAGATAACTAAAAAACACACTTGTGTTTTAAATATATAAATTATATAAAATTCGAAAAATTACATTAAGCAAATTATGTTATTTTGATAAAATTATAGTAGAATGTCCTAAAGGATAGCATTAAAATTTTATTATTCGAGGGAATTTTGAACAAAACTTCAGGAACATGATATTATTTTAAACCACGAATTTTGTTTGCTTGTCTAACTCGGCGAAGCAAATCCATCCAGGCGAGAATCATCAATTTCTGTAATATACACTCATTGCCATAAAAATTAGCGCACCAAGAAAAAGATGTCCAAATGAAACGAAATTTTACACGCGTAAGTACTACTGTCATATAAGTAAGTGAGTAGAAAACCAAAGAAAAAGGATCATTTATTGCAGAAAAAAGTACAAATGAACGGGAATTTTAGTACTCTGTTGGACCCCCTCTAGAGCGAATGCACGTAGCGATACGAGCGAGCATTGAGGCATACAAGTTCCGCATGATGTCCTGAGACATCTCGTTCCACAGTTGCTGTAAACGCGCCTCGAGTTCAACCAAATTCGTAGGGTAGCCAACTTGCCGTCTCAAATGATCCCAGTTATGCTCGATTGGTGACAAATCTGGGGATCGAGCAGGCCAGGAAAGGGTGGTAATGTGGCGGAGACAGGCTTGTGACATCCTTGCTGTGTGTGGCCAAGCATTGTCTTGCTGAAAAATGGCTCCTGGGAGCCCTGCCACGAGTGGCAACACATGTGGCTGAAGAATGTCCTTGACGTACCGCTGGGCTGTCATTGTGCCATGGATCAATATTAGGGATGACCGTGTATCGTAAGCAATGGCACCCCATACCATCACACCAGCTGTGAGAGCGGTGTGTCGCTGTAAAGCGAAGGCAGGATTGAGGCATTCACCACGGGGCCTCCATACACGAACACGATTGTCATCGAGGCTCAAATTGAATCTAGAGTCGTCGCTGAAGACGACCTGGTTCCATTCCGTTGCAGTCCAATTCTGTCGTAAGCGGCACCATCCAAATGGAGGCGTCGGTGGGTGGGTGTCATTGGCAGCACACGTAATGGGCGCCGCGATACCAGATGTCCTTCGGCCAGGCGCCTTGCGATGGTTCGGAAAGACACAGGGATCCGTAGTGAAGATTCTGCCTGTGTCTGGATAGCGGCCACTGAGGCAGTTGGCTCTACGCGTGCGTTTCGTATGATGTGACGGTCTTCTCAACGACTGGTCTGTCGAGTGCGTCCCGAGCCTGGTCGCCGTGTAAATGACGTCTCTTCAGTCAACTGGTCCCAACACCTCCTCTCAGTAAAATCAGAACGGCCTACTTGACGAGCTAATCGCCGAGCTGACCACCCAGCTTCCATCATCCCGATGATTCTTCCCCTCTAAAACTCTGACAGCTGCTCATATTGTCTTCGATGGCTGCGTAACGGCATGTCTACCTCAGCGTTTCCTTTGCAAAAGAAAAGGTACACTCAGACATGTTCTGCTTACCAGTTTTATACTCCAAGGAGGACAAAGTTCAACGCCCTCTAGTGGCATTACGCAATGCGCAATCACGCTGCATTTCTAATCATTTGCATATCTGCCTAATATGTACCTTCATGCCAAGTTTCGTTACGATCCCACAATTATTTTTTGGTGCGCAAATTTTTATGGCAATGAGTGTAAATCGCTATTATTTGCATGTCACCTCTCTTCTATAAAGACACTCTAAATGTTTGTAAAATATTGCGTTTTATCAGTGTGTGATTTCGATTACATTATTTTCAAAAATGAACCACTTTCACCTGTGAAGAATTTCAAAGTAGCTGGGCTGTGAAAATGACGCACTTCTACAAAACATAATTCAGGTTTAAGAATTAAAATACACGCTTTTTTATAAAATGACATCATTTGCATCCGTTAAAGTAATCCACTTTTACAATCCACTCTTAAACTTCGCCTATTGAAAAGTGTGCATATGACGTCATTATCACGGAATAACAGACAATATTCTTGACATAGCCCCTATTTTAATTTCAACTTTTTTTTCAGTTTTTATGAAAAAATGGCAACAAAAAGATACAGTATCTCCTATTTTCGACTATTTTCCGTTTACTTTCAATGACTTTCAGTAGAAATGGAGTACTTTTGTTGCCACGATAAGAAAAATGGTATTAAAAACTACAAAAAAATTAATATCTCAAAAATAAATTGAGATACAGCTTTCAAACAAATTGTATTTAAAAGAGCAATTTTTTCCTTATACGACGTGTAAAAATTTTAAATGTGCGATGTTTAGAAGTTTAAAAATTTGCAGTAGAGAAAATTGCAAAACCGAAATTTTATTTCAAATTTCAAAGTGTTGCCATTCGCGAAATGACGTATGCATTACGCACAGATATGTTTGTCCTTTTTAATATAGATAGATAACATGAAAACTCTGTACTTCAAAATTTCATACATATATGTTGCAAGAAAGTTTAGTTATATCCTTTTAAACATGAAAAATTCTATTCTGAGGTTAAATGGACTAAAATTTTAGTTACCGTAAACTGGACTATTTTGGACCACTTTTTTCTGGTTCCACTAACATTTCCATTATTAAAAAAATCTCTTCCGGCCCGGCCTACAGGCAGAGGTAGATTTCGAAGTCAAATATACTAATTTCACAAAAAAAAAAAAAAAAAAAAAAAAACTAAGTGATGATTAGAGATAAATCCGCTTTAACAATTTTATCTGGCCGCTTTTGACGAGTTTTTATTTCATTTTTATATAATAGCTAGTTTTATCAGAATCATGTTAAGGCGGTATTCAAAAAAATACTTTTCCATGCTCAACAACTCGAAATTTTCTGGCATAATTCCAGATTCATTTTTAAATAAAAAAAATATGAAACGTGCTGACGTGATTTTTGAAAAGATTTATAAGCAACCTGTGTTTTTATTTTTTGTTCAATTTATTAAAACTTGATATATAAACAATTATTTTCTCAGAAGGACAATATTTTTCGTTTCTAACACAATCGCTTAGGGAAATTCCGTTCAAAATGCCCACTTCGAAAACAATTTTTAAAATATATTCTGCCTCTATCAAAAAATCGATCATTACGGTACATTATATAGTTTCTGAATAAGAGAATATACCACTTAAATGCGTTTGAGAGCAAAAATGAATTTAAAAATGAGTCAGAAAATAAGCAGTTTGGATTTGAGTGCATCCTTAATACAATGATTTTTCCAACACAATCTGCTTCGGTAAATTCGGTTCAAAATGCCCTTTTTAACAGCATTTTTAAAAATATATTCTGCCTCTATCAAAAAATCGACCATTACGGTACATTATATAGTTTCTGAGTAAGAAAACGTACCAATTGGAAGCCTTTGAGAGCAAAAATGAATTGTAAAATGAGCCAGATAATAAGCAGTTTGGGTTTCAATACACCCTTACTAAGATGACTTTTTTCTTCAACCGCTATGTATTTTTAATTTGTTTTTGCTGTAAGAATTGGGCCTACCCAAAACTTGTCTGTATAGATGTAGACAATAATAAGAAGATATATGATAAATTCATGGGGATTTTATATCTTTTGAATTGACGGAGTTATGGATTTTTTTCTTCTTTAACCCCCCTTTTTGTTTTCGTTTTTAATTTTTTTTTTGCGGTACGAATTGGTCCTATCAAAAACTTGTGAATATAAAAGTTGTAGATAATGTTAAAGAGATTTATAATAAAATTAATTGGATTTGATATCTTGAGAATTGACGAAGTTATAAATTTTTTTCTCCCAAAAACCCTATGTTTTGTGCCCCTTGTGTCCATTTTTAACTTTATCAAAAATCTGTGATACATAAATTTTTGGCCCTATTTTTAGAAGTAATAAAAACTTTAAACTGATTTGATATGTGCAAAAATTAAGAAGTTAAGGGGATTTTCTGTTTTCACAAAACCCCTCCCTATTTCCACCCCCTTGGTCCGATTTTCCCCATTAACGAACTTGACCGAGATTTTATGCCCATTGATTTTATGTATCAGTTTGGAAGAGATTGGTGCAGAATTACGAAAGTTATCGTGTCCAGAAGAAAGTGATATATATAGACAGATAGATAGATTGATAGATAGGTAGATAAATTTTTTTACTGGGGGTGGTTTTGGGTTCTAGGGGTGATGATCGGTGTAGATCTGCAAAAAATTTTCAGAAATTCCAACATAGGAACGATCCCAATAGGTAGTATTTCATACGAAATCTACCAAAAAATATTATGCGGTAGCAATTTGCCAGTAATGGACACCCTTAAGGAATTATTTTTAAAATTATTTTTTTATTAATAGTTATAATTATTATATTCCAGTTTTTTCAATGTTATATTAACCTATCAAGAATATTTAACCATTCTTATAGTCTCATTTCCCAATATGAATCGAAATTTAATTTTAAATAACTGAAATATATCAAAACACCTAAAAGCCCAGTAATGGACACACTCTGGCCCAATAATAGACACCATCTGTTCCAGTAATGGACACCCCGTAAAAAGTAATAAATATAATTGTTTTATGACTGTATTTAGAACCAGAATTTAATGAATACATACTAATGAAACAAAATAGCTATTTTCAAATAAATTTAACAATTAGGATACGAGTACAGTCGTCCCCGTTTAACCGAATATTGATGGTTCCAGAAATAATATTCGATTAAGCGGGTAATTTGATTAAACGGGGAATCATAACTGTAATATTTAATGCGTAATAAAACGGCAAAATAACCATCTACGGTATATTTAATTAACAGCATAATAAGTCGTTAATAGAATAACATAAACTAAAATAAATACAAATGCTAATATAAAGTAAATGTCAGTACATGCATTTATATGGTTTACATCACACTTAATGCAGCTCGTTTGAATTGGGTCAAAACTTTGCTACTTCTAATTTTCGCTACTTATACTGCCTTTAAAAAATCGTTCAAAGTAGTTTGTTTAAGTGGAATTTTAAAGGAGTAAATATCGAGTTATTTTTCGAATGAGTGCAAATCACAACTACCATCTCGAATCTCCAAGCGACGGCACATTGCCATTAAAGCTTGGTTAACGGCAAGAAGTGATGGTGGGGAAATCATTTGACCTGTCCATTATACACCTGCCGGCCGAAATCATTGCAGGAAGAACTGAAAATTTGCTTTCAGAGTAAAGGAACCGAAAATGACAAAAGGTGGAAGGAAATTCCAGCTAAAAGCTGCTTTCCGAGCCTATTTTCAAACATCGGTTGCAAATTGTTATTCGATTAAGCGGGGACGTTCGTAAAAGGTATTTGGTTTAAGCGGGGAAAATAACATGGAACCAATAGGAATAAATTCGGTTCCCGAGGATTCTATTTGAATAAGCGGGGTATTCGATTATCCGTGACCCGATTAAGTGGGGAGGACTGTAATTAATAAAATATTTGTGATAATCATTTAATTTTTGAATCAATTATTTTAGTTATCAGAAGATCGACGTTTTAATTATTTTAAATGGATAGTTTTAAATGCTAAATATCAGGCAATTACAGCTATCAAATTATTGAAACAGTGGGGGATTTAAAAGGTAATTAAAAAAAAAAAAATTGAAATAGTAGTGTTTAATTTCATCTCACTATTTTTATCAATTAATATTCCAGAGACTACTTGATGTATCATTTATAATAATTAATATTACAAATATGAAAGAAATGATATTGTGAGTTGAATATTTTAGACACCAAACAAAATAATTTCAAAATAAAACTTTAGAATTGATGTTTTAGGCCACTGATCTGCAGATTTACTAGTTTCATGAATATTACCTATAACTTTCATTAATATTACTTTTTTTTTTGGTCAGAGGCGAATAAGGAAACATTTAAGACAGAAAATAGATTTTTAATAGCTTCTATAACTTAATATTTTTTATTTAAACGGAGAGGGATTAAGCCCTATGAACCCCTCTTTGACTGTGCTGTTAAACAATATTTTCTGCTTCCTGGATGGTTTGATTTCCAGATTATAAAATGTGCAAGGTACATATGCTTAAAAAAGAATAAAATATTGAAATTTTATTAATCACATAAAATAACTTAAAAGCAGCTATTTATAAAAGTTTTGGTGTTATTACATTTTGGCAAGTATAATTTAAAAATTAAATTTGATTACTTATTTTTGCAGTTAAGTCAAAATGTTTTATGCATAATAAACGTTACTGAAATTATATTTTTAGCCATGTCTACATGGGGTGTCCATTACTGGAATATGACTAATTAACAATCCCAGTAATGGATCCCCCCCCCCCCCCCCCCTCAAAACCTTAAAAATAAATGAATTTTTGTAAATGGTTGCTAGTACTAAATAAAATTCTGAGTTTTTTATTGCTACTCAAACAAAAACATTCAATTTTTGCAAGAAAATAAATAATATATAAATTAATTAAACGAAGCCAGCTCATAGCCTCTTCATTAAGATTTTCACAGAAAAATAGCAAAACTTTGACACATTATTTTCTGCTTCCTGATTGGTTTGATTAAAAGTGCCAACCATAACCCAGTTTTATAAAACATGCAAGGGGGAATTATAAAAAAAAGAATTAAAGCTAAATATTTATTAGTTATTTTTTTATGAACCAAAAACATCAAGGGGTGTCCATTACTGGCACATCTACCCTATATGATTTTTCAACATCAAAATCGAGTTGTAAGCAATCAACATGAAACAATGAAGCAAACTGAAGAGACAATTTTTTATTATTTTATTTTTTAACAACTTTTAAAATTTTGGAACAAAGTAGCCCCTGCTGGGGGCTTCTTTGGTCCATTCACTTATTTTTATGTAAAATGAATTCATTTCATATGCTGGAATATTGAAACCCCCTTGCAATAGGATCTGCTAATGAATTAACACTGCAAACGTGATAAAAAATTGTTTTTTTAACCATTTGGAAAAATGGTTATTGTTCTCGTCAGGATGGGAAATCAAAAGCAAAGCATATCTGAAGGTTTTCATTGGTTTAATCTGCAATTTATTCGTTTTCTGATTGGTCTATACAGTAATCTGTATTTCCCTTTAATTTCAACAACGATGGATACTTTCTGTTGCCACTATGACAAAAAGTAATAAAAACTACAAAAAAAAATTAATAACTCAGAAACAAAATGAGATACAGCTTTCAAACAAATTGCATTTAAAAGTACATTTTTTTCTCTATCCGACGGTGTAAAAAGTAATATTGTCGGATGGTTAGAAGTTTAAGAATGAAATTTCATTTAAAATTGGCCGTCAGATTTCTTGGAAATCTGACGATGTAAAAGCCTTTTCCCGAACAGCCAATGGAATGCTTGGATATTTACGTAAGTTTCAGGTGGATAATACTTAAGTTTCATGAAATCTGACGGGTCGCAAACGATATTTTTGGCTTGCAATTTTTACGTGTAATAACACTATTAATGTTTAATTCATGGTGTACGTAATGTATGATCAACTCCGTGCGATTTTTTATGTCTTAAATTTTAGTCTTAAAAAAAAATCGTTTTCCAAATGGTCGTTGTAATTTGATGAATTGCTTTTTTTTACATTTAAACACATTAAACCAATTGTTAATATTAAAGACACGAGAAACAGTTTTCATCGTTTTATCCTCACCTACTGGAACAAAAATAATTAATGTATTAATGTAACATTTTGCTACAGTAGCATTTGAAAACAAATTTACTTAATACATTTTTTAAGAGATTTGGTTGTATAGAAGGCACTTCTAAGTAACTGGGGCTACTTCCAGACCAAAAAAGGCCTTGCACAAAGTAGCCCCGAAAAACAGGTTTTATGTTAGCTTTATGAAAACGTAAACATTTTCTGTCAAAATTAAAAGTTAATGGAAAAACTATGATCATACATGGGTTACAGGTTACTAAAGGTAATATTTTGACAATTACCTTATTTGTATCTCTTATCCAGATTGTCTCATTATAGAAAGTTTGGGGAGTAAAATCTACACACGAAAACAGTTGTTTAAAACACATTGAGTGTTACCACTAACGAAAATTAAAATTAACCCAAAACTATTCAAATACCATATAGTAGGGTATAAAATATTCTCCAAGGGCAAAATTTCCGAATTATCTTATATTGTTTGTTCAATACAAAGAATACAAACATTTTTTATGGGATGGACCAAAGTAAGTACCATTGATACCTGAAGCTACCGAACGACCGCTGCTGCGTCGAGATTATTATTGTCGGCGGTTGGAGCAAGGACCAAAGTAGCCCCGGTTGACGGTACCGGCAGGGCAAAACTGACAGTACAACACAAAAATATTGTCATCTGCTGGTATAATCAATGTAGAAATACGTGGTTTGCTTTATTTATTTTATTTAACTTTGTGGTTTTTATCAACAAGAAAAATAGAAAATGTATTTTTTTTTTTTAGGTAGATTTCGTATGAAATACTACCTATTGGGATCGTTCCCATGTTGGAATTTCTGAAAAATTTTTGCAGATCTACACCGATCATGACCTCTAGAACCCAAAACCACACTCAGTAAAAAAACTTTATCTATCTATCTATCTATCTATCTATATCACTTTCTTCTGGACACGATAACTTTCGTAATTCTGCACCAATCTCTTCCAAACTGATACATAAAATCAATGGGCATAAAATCTCGGTCAAGTTCGTTAATGGGAAAAATCGGACCAAGGGGATGGAAATAGGGAGGGGTTTTGCGAAAACCGAAAACCACCCATAACTTCTTAATTTTTATACATATCAAATCAGTTTAAAGTTTTTATTACTTCTAAAAATAGGGCCAAAATTTTATGTATCACAGATTTTTGATAAAGTTAAAAATGGGCTCAAGGGGCGCAAAAAATAGGGTTTTGGGAGAAAAAAATTCATAACTTCGTCAATTCTTAAGATATCAATTCCAATTAATTTTATTATAAATCTCCTCAATATTATCTACAACTTTTATATTCACAAGTTTTTGATAGGACCAATTCGTACCGCAAAAAAAAATTAAAAACGAAAACAAAAAGGGGGTTTGAAGAAGTAAAAAATCCATAACTCCGTCAATTCAAAAGATATAAAATCCCCATGAATTTATCATATATCTTCTTAATATTGTCTACAACATCTGTATAGACAAGTTTTGGATAGGACCAATTCTTACAGCAAAAAAAAAAAAAAAATAAAAAATAAAAATACATAGCGGTTGAAGAAAAAAATCATCTAAGTAAGGGTGTATTCAAATCCAAACTGCTTACTTTCTGACTCATTTTACAATTCATTTTTGCTCTCAAAGGCTTCCAATTGTTACGTTTTCTTACTCAGAAACAATATAATGTACCGAAATGGTCGATTTTTTGATAGAGGCAGAATATATTTAAAAAAATGCTGTTAAAATGGGTATTTTGAACCGAATTTCCCGAAGAGGATTGTGTTGGAAAAATCATTGCATTAAGGATGCACTCAAATCCAAACTGCTTATTTTGTTACTCATTTTTAAATTCATTCTTGCTCTCAAACGCATCCAATTGCTAGGTTTTCTTATTCAGAAACTATATAATGTAAAGTAATGATCGATTTTTTGATAGAGGCAGAATATATTTCAAAAAATGATGTCAAAATTGGCATTTTGAACGGAATTTCCCGAAGCAATTGTGTTATCACTTTCTTCTGTACACGATAACTTCCGCAATTCTGCACAAATCTCTTTCAAACTGATACATAAAATCAAGGGACATAAAATCTCGCTCAAGTTCGTTAATGGGCAAAAGCGGACAAAGGGGATGGAAATAGGGAGGGTTTTTGTAAAAACCTAAAAAACCCCATAACTTCTTAATTTTTGTACATATCAAATCAGTTTAAAGTTTTTATTACTTCTAAAAATAGCGCCAAAAATGCATGCATCACAGATTTTTGATAAAATTTAAAATAGGCTCAAGGAGCGCAAAAAATAGGGTTTTGGGGAGAAAAAAATTCCTTACTTCGTCAATTCTCAAGATATCAAATCCAATAATTTATTATACATCTCCTTAATATTATCTACAACTTTTATATTCACAAGTTTTTAATAGGACCAATTCGTAACCGAAAAAAAATTAAAAACGAAAACATAAAAGTGGGGTTGAAGAAGAAAAATTTTAATAACTCCGTCAATTCACAAGATATAAAATCTCCATGAATTTATCATATATCTTCTTAATATTGTCTTCAATATTTATATAGAGAAATTTTTGATAGGGCCAATTCTTACAGCAAAAACAAATTAAAAATACATAGCGATTGAAGAAAAAAATCATCTTATTAAGGGTGCATTCAAATCCAAACTGTCTATTTTCTTACTCATTTTTAAATCCATTTTTGCTCTCAAACGCATCCAATTGCTAGATTCTCTTACTCAGAAACTATATAATGTAAAGTAATGATCGATTTTTTGATAGAGGCAGAACATATTTCAAAAAATGATGTCAAAATTGGCATTTTGAACGGAATTTCCCGAAACAATTGTGGTATCACTTTCTTCTGGACACGATAACTTCCGCAATTCTGCACAAATCTCTTTCAAACTGATACATAAAATCAAGGGACATAAAATCTCGCTCAAGTTCGTTAATGGGCAAAAGCGGACAAAGGGGATGGAAATAGGGAGGGGTTTTGTGAAAACCGAAAAACCCCATAACTTCTTAATTTTTGTACATATCAAATCAGTTTAAAGTTTTTATTACTTCTAAAAATAGCGCCAAAAATTCATGCATCACAGATTTTTGATAAAATTTAAAATAGGCTCAAGAAGCGCAAAAATAGGGTTTTGGGGAGAAAAAAATTCCTTACTTCGTCAATTCTCAAGATATCAAATCCAATAATTTATTATACATCTCCTTAATATTATCTACAACTTTTATATTCACAAGTTTTTAATAGGACCAATTCGTACCGAAAAAAAATTAAAAACGAAAACATAAAAGCGGGGTTGAAGAAGAAAAATTTTAACAACTCCGTCAATTAACAAGATATAAAATCTCCATGAATTTATCATATATCTTCTTAATATTGTCTTCAATATTTATATAGAGAAGTTTTTGATAGGGCCAATTCTTACAGCAAAAACAAATTAAAAATACATAGCGATTGAAGAAAAAAATCATCTTATTAAGGGTGCATCCAAATCCAAACTGTCTATTTTCTTACTCATTTTTAAATTCATTTTTGCTCTCAAACGCATCCAATTGCTAGATTCTCTTATTCAGAAACTATATAATGTACAGTAATGATCGTTTTTTTTGATAGAGGCAGAATATATTTCAAAAAAGGATGTCAAATTGGTCATTTTTATCAGAATTTCCCGAAGCGATTGTTAGAAACGAAAAATATTGCCCTACTGAGAAAATAATTGTTTATTAATCAAGTTTTAATTAATTGAAAGAAAAATAAAAACACAGGTCGCTTATAAATCTTTTCAAAAATCACGTCAGTATGTTTCATATTTTTTTAAAATTAAAAATGAATCTGAAAATGTGCCAGAAAATTTCGAGTTATTGAGTATGGAAAAATATATTTTTTAATATCGCCTTAACATGATTCTGATAAAACCAGCTATTTTATAAAAAGGAAATAAAAACTCGTCAAAAGCAGACAGATAAAACTGTTAAAGTGGATTTATATCTAATAATGATTTTGTTTTTGTTGGTGAAATTAGTATACTTAACTTCGAAATCTACCTCTGCCTGTAGGCCGGGCCGGCAGGGATTTATTTTTTTTAGAATTTTGACTCCTGGACTCTCTTAAACGTTCAGGCTTTTGTCAATAGATTGCAGTACCAGCATTACATAAGTGCATGTGTTGAACTTTTTTTTTACGTTACCTGGTTTCAAAGTAAGAAGCAAATCATTCCTAGGCCTAAGTGTGAAAGATTTATTTAATGTTTAATAAATACTTGTTTTAGTAATGCTATAACAAATGTCTACAACAATATTATATGTTATTATGAAGTTTTTAATCAATGCTATTCATTTGCAATCTCCGTTTTTTGTTAGTGATAAATAGTTAATTTACAATATGCTTAAATGCGAGCAATATGATTTGGGAACTAATGGTACATGTCAATTTGAGGGCATCCCAAAGTGATTATATGTAAACATTGTATCTAAAATTTCTTTTAAATGATACATTTGTATACAAAAAACTTAATATGCCTTATTCCTTTATATTTGTTAAAATTAATACCATTTTACCGAATTAACTTTCAATAAAAACATGAAGTATTAGTAAATACCGTAATCGATTTTCCTTTATTAAGTTTTACAAAATTAAAAAAAAATTGAATTTAAAGGTAAGATCTTATTCATTGAATTTATAATAATGCAGATGCAATTCTTGAATTTGCTATTTAGGAAATACTTACGTATGATTAAATTGTTCCATTAAACCTATGGCAACTCCCATTAGACCCCGGAGTCGGGATTCCGGCGTTGGGATCCTTTGCAAAATTCATTAAGCATAATTCATTTTCTTTCTCTCTAACCGATGACCAGGCCTCTACCTGCTGAGTCAACCCAGCTGAACGGGTTTGATACCTGGTATCGGGGCGGTGACCGTCTAATCGCCGCGTAGCGGCAATAAATCTGAGAGAGCCCAGATCTTCATCCTATCGACTGTGCCTACTGTTTAGATGTGAACTTAGTTAATCCGGTTACGTAATATTTTGATTTTGTTTTTCTGTACCTGCGCTTTGCTACTCAAGTTGGCCTTGTAATTTAGAACCTTGATCAGGTGACGAGACCTTCACCTGGTAAGGCACCCCCAGAGGTATAATTCACAGGTAACTTAGAGGACATTGCACCCACAACGGATTTTACATGCACCAGGCGGCATTAGCGTACATGGCGGACATCAGTTGGCTTCAGACCGATGACCAGACCCCTAGCTGCCAGATTTCTCTAGCCGAACGAGTATACCTGTCTGGCATCGGGGCGGTTGTCCGCTTAATCACTGCTGGCGGCCATCCAGTAGACCAATGCCCCGGCCGACCTAATTGTAAAGCCTGTAATTAGCTGGGTTTTCTGTTGTATCGCTTGCTTAACTAATTGACTTTGTTGATTTGGTTCCTGCACATTGCACACGCACATTCAGTTTGGGGAGTAGGGAAATCTGGATTTTAGATGCCTAATCGGTGGTGGGTGCTTGTCGTGAAAAGTGGTTCATGAACCAATTTAGAGGAAGGGGAAAAGAAAACAATGGGTGCCACTGAAAGACAAGTATCACCATAGGGAAATTTTGGGCCGAAATGCAAAGCAAGCTCACGATGTTGAAAGGAGGAGACTCCGCCTTTCTACCGCAAACCACCGGGTAAAGATTGGCTCCGTAGGCTGTCCCATAGGAGCGGGTTCGGTAGCTCGTGCAGGCCACAGCCTATATGCACCTAATAAAAAGGCAGCAGTCAAAAAAAAAAAAAAAAAAACCCTGAACGGGAAGGGGGTTAGTTGGACATGTTTATTACACTTTTAACTTTAGGATTAGTTTTAATACTTTGAAATAAATTATAATTATCCTATGCACCAGGCCAGAGCTATCTAAGTGTAAATGTTGCGATATTACCTAAATTACTACTAATTTGGTTAAGAGTACTAGCAGACATTAACTTAATTTGATGAGTACTTTGGCTATTTACTATGAGGGTGAACCTATAGCTTAGCAAGCGAGATCGGGTGTTGTTTATCTGACTTAGTTGATTAGAAATAATTTACTATTTACGATTAAGCGTTAAGTGCTGCAGATGTATATTAGACTAAGACTATTGGGGGAGGGAGGCGCTGGGCCTTGCCCCTGGATGCATCCTCCGGGGCGCGGTGAGGGGTGTAAGAGGCTGGGGATGGCTGGGCTTTTCAAATAAAGAGGAGGCCTGAGATGAGAGAGTGGGGGATGGGACCTATAGGGGCCGTCATTGGCTAATCTAATGTTACTTAGTATTTCTTAGATAATTTGTTACACGTAATTAATGGTTAGTCTAAATTGTCTTGTATTATCTATATTGACCTAAGATAATCAGATTACCTATTTATGGTTTACTTTAATTAATTTTGTTAAAATATTTATAATTTATTTACCCGGTGATCTTACGTTTCTTGGATGTCTTTTTTGACAGGACTGTCAACTATTGGTTATGGTGACATATCGCGCTACTAGTGGTGGATGCCCGTAAAACATACAGCAAGTTGATGCAAAATTCCAAAATAAAGAAAATAAATGAAATTTTCAGGACACTTTCAGTCATATTAATGCAAAATGTTTAATTGTATGGACAAACAAAAAGATAAAAACAAAAATAGGCTTACCTTATTGCAAATAACAAGAAATTACAATATGATAACTGAGCGCTCACATTGTTTGAGTTGAAATCACCTCAATCCGGAACCGATGTCTTGAAATCTCTGTTGTAAAACGCGTTACTACTGGGCGGTTGTATCAACAACTCCACGAGAGACGCAAATTTCTGAGCGACTTTCAAAATCAATTTTTTACTTTAAATTTAAAGTGCTCATCACTAGTACTGTCATATGTCTCATTGTTGTCTCATCTTATTATATACTATATTAATTTAAACATGTCAGCTGCATAAATATTTAATTATATATGTTTAATTTCGTTTTATATTATTTTAATTAAAATATATCCGATTATAGTAAAACTTTATAGCCATCAAAAACGCATAAAAGCCAATCGTGTGCTACATAAATTAATACATATTCTTAAATATTTTATATTGCGAAAAATGGAAAATATTATTCGGCGATGAAAAATAGCGAAGTACTTACCGTTTTATGATATCTGTACAAAAAAAGGGAATAACGAAAGCTTTAAATTTGTATTTGTGTGTAGACAAGATTTTGCCTGACATATTTTAACATGTTTTAACATTATTTGACATGCTAAACAGTTGCTTATATAATAATTTAATTAATAATAATTAAAAATGGCACTTAATGCAAAAACGGTCAATTTAGAGAAAATCGTCTGCTTCGGAGAGAATAAAATAAAATCGGATAATATATAATTATATATTAAACGCATAGAGTTTAAACAAATTATACATACATAGGTAAATTTCGAAAGCTTGTTAGTTTTTCTGCTTTGCCAATAGTGTCGTTAGTATGGAGGTCATTACAAATTTTGTTGTAAGTGTATCTTGTTGGTTTATCTACGTCGTAAAGAAACATTTTTAAATGATATAAAAAAGTGAAGCTTCTGTTTTTGACCGTTATGTAAGTACGTATGTATATATGTAAGTCCTCAATTTTCTCAGCAATCACTCTGCGGATTTGAATGCAGTTTTTTAAACTACAATTCTAGTACACTAGGGTAAATTTTAAACAAAATGCCATCATCGTATCATGTACAGTTTTTTACATGTACAATTTAAATATTTTAATGTATGGTTGTCTACTGCGTATCAAAGATTTGCAATGTGGAAAATTAGCGTCTTTTATAAATCGAAGAGTGCCGACATATGGCCAATAAATATAGACGTCACAGAATTAGACGGTGCATGTCGCATTGAAAAGTTTGATTGTTCCAGAGGATCTTGTAAATTTACCTTTCTTTATTTCGCTTAGACCATTTCTTTAACCACCAAGTCACGTGTAGCTGAGAAACACCATTGATATTTAGCTATTGCTGAAAAAGTAAAAACACCGCCATGTTCAGATTAATTCTAAAAGGTCTACTGGCGTGCCTGTCATTATTGCCAACCGAATAGTTATTGACTAGTCTCAAACAATTAAACGAACTTTTCTAGTCGAGAACTGCCAAATTCTGGAATGTAGATTGCCATATTTTGGACAAAATTCTCCAATCTGAGCATGCGCCTAGTGCATATATCAAGACTCCCTTATTAGGTAGCTTTCTTTACAAAAAAGCTACCTATTGCAGCCGTTCGGAGGAAAGCGATTTCAAAAAATTTTGGTATATTTTCATCGATCATGACCCCCAGACCCCGAAACCACCCTCAGTTCAAAATTGATATATATATATATATATATATATATATATATATATATATATATATATATATATATATATATATCTGACCTATGTCACACTGTAACTCCCGTAATTATGAACCGATTTCGATGTAATTCGGTGTGTACATAGTACATACCAATGTCTCGACCGAGTTCGTTGGCCAGCTTCATCCACCGTTTCGTTTCAAAATGGCGGCCATTTAAAATTTTTAAAAAAATTTAAAACTTGAAATGTGGTACCAAAAAATTAAAAATGGAAAAATATTTTTTTCTTATGTATTTGACTTTTATACAACGATTCCGGAGCAGTTTTTGTTTCGTCTATATCTTAAAAGATGGCTGAGTTATAGCATTTTGAATTTCTAGCGTGGCTGACATTTTGAAAGTCCTGAATTTTGTCACGCGATAAAAGGCGTATTTATGAACCGATTTGGATGTAATTCGGTGTGTGCATAGTACATACCAATCTCTCGACCGAGTTCGTTGGCCAGCTTCATCCGCCGTTTTGTTTCAAAATGGCGGCCATTTAAAATTTTTTTAAAAATTTAAAACTTGAAATGTGGTACCAAAAAATTGAAAATGGAAAAATATTTTTTTCTTATGTATTTGACCTTTATACAAAGATTTCGGAGCAGTTTTTGTTTCGTCTATATCTTAAAAAATGGCTGAGTTATAGCATTTTGAATTTCTAGCGTGGCTGACATTTTGAAACGTCCTGAATTTTGTTACGCGATAAAAGGCGTATTTATGAACCGATTTGGATGTAACTTCGTTTATACATAGTACATACCAATGTCTCGACCGGGTTCGTTGGCCAGCTTCACCCGCCATCTTGTTTAAAATCGGCCATTTAAATTTTTAAGAAAAATTTAAATTTGAAATGTGGTACCAAAAATTGAAAATTGAAAAAATATTTTCTTCGTATGTGTTTGACCTTGATAAGAAGATTCGGGAGCAGTTTTTGTTTCGTCTATATCTTAAGAAATGGCTGAGTTATAGCATTTTGAATTTCTAGCGTGGCTGACATTTTGAAACGTCCTGATTTTTCTCACGTAATAACAGGCGTATTTATGAACCGACTTGGATGTACCTTGGTGTGTACATAGTACATACAAATATCTCGACCGAGTTCGTTGGCCAGCTTCATCCGCCATCTTGTTTCAAAATGGCGGCCATTTAAAAAAATTAAAAAATAAAAAAAATTAAATGAGATACCAAAAAATTGGAAAATGAAAAAGATTTTTTTTTGTATGTGTTTGACCTTAATACAAAGATTCCGGAACAGTTTTTCTTTCGTCTATATCTAAAAAAAAATGGCTGAGTAATAGCATTTTGAATTTCTCTTGTGGCTGACATTTTAAAACGACCTGATTTTTGTCACGCGATAACAGGCGTATTTATGAACCTATTTGGATGTAACTTGGTCTGTACATAGTACATACCAATGTCTCAACCGAGTTCGTTGGCCAGCTTCATTCGCAATCTTGTTTCAAAAGGGTTGCCATTTAAAAAAAATTAAATTTAAAATTCAAAATGAGGTATTAAAAAATTGGAAAATGAAAAAAGATTTTTTTTATGTGTTTGGCCTTGATACAAAGATTCCGGAGCAGTTTTTTTTTTCAGAAAATTTGTTCTTTTGTTGATATCTTAAAAAATGGTTGATTTATAGCACTTTGAATTTCTAGCATGGCTAACATTTTGAAACGATCTTGTATTTGTCACGCGATAACACACGTATTCTCCTATTTCGATGTAAGAAGGCATGTGGATAGTATACATCAACACCTCGACCAAGTTCGCTGGCCAGCTTCATCAGCCATCTTGTTTCAAAATGGCGGCCATTAAATTAAAAAATATATATATATTTAAAGTGAGGTGCAAAAAAATTAGAAATTGAAAAAGGTTTCTTTCTTAAGTATTTGATCTTGATCTAAGGATTCAGGAGCATTTTTTGTTTGTCTTTACCTTAAAAAATGGCTCAGATATAGCAGTTTCAATTTCTATTGTGGGTGACATTTTGAAAAATCTGATTTTTTGCATGCGACAGCTCTCCTATATATTAACCGATTCCGATGTGAGTGAGCATGTGCACAGCAATTACTAAGGTCTCGACCAAGTTCACTGCTTAGCCTTATCCACCATGTTGTCTTAAAATGACAGGCACTTTAAGAAATTGCCGAATTTGGCAGCCAAATATAAGTTACTTTAAAGAAAAGCAGCTTGGATAAAGCTGACTAATTTCGCGAAATTCTCATTCATTATATTGATAAAAATTAGTATTGAATCTCCTATATTCGGTTTCCACTAAATTGAGCTTCGTGTGTTTGCATGATATAAGTTGGCTTTTTAAAAATAAGGATTATGAAAGCTACCTCTTCCTCCCGGCACTGGCCGGAAGGACTTTTTATAAAAGCATTCTACTTGTAACAATATAAATTAAATTGAATGTGAATAAAAATAAAAGATTGTCACAAAAAAGCACCCTCGTATACCTACCCACTCACCCTAAAATGCTCAAATGGCGTGCAATAAGTAAACAAAAAATGGCAATATTAATAACATGAGTGTTTTTGCATAATTGGTAGCAAGTTTTGAATTAAGAAACAGTAATTGAAGTTACTTTCATTTTTTTGCTTAAAAATCCGTTTAAATAATAATAATAAAAAAAAAAAAAAATTGGAAGCAGAAATATCTAATCTGAACGAATGGGGATTATTTACAATGGCAATCTAAAATTAAAATAAAATGCAAATAATTTTAAAATATGCATATGAAAAAGAAATATCCTGTTTTTTCTAGCGATATCAATAAATAAACTGTTTGGAATATTGTAAAAAGGGGTGATGGAAAATGGGGAATTATTATAAAGATGGGTGAAATTAGAACTTTTTGTATTTCAAAAACTGCTCAATTTTATTTACATATCATTTTATATATTTTTAAAAGTCTTGCTGATATATGCTTATTTTTTTAACAAAAAATAAATTTAAGAAATTTTAAGCGGGTAGAAAAGGAGGGCTGCAAGTGTGCAGAATGTCTGTATTATATTGCATTTTAAGAATAAATTTTAAATATATATAATTTTTTTTTACTTTCGTGGATAGAACAAAATCAGAAGTAATTCGTCATATTTCATTCAAACAAATCATGATTTTGCTATGAAAATAGTTTTTAATTTACATATTATTCAAATGATCAAATTAGGTTTTTGTAAACATTTTTATGTTTTATTGAGATCCTTTTTTAGCATGCAGATGACAATTTAGTATTTTCAATCAGTAATACTCATTTCTTTATGTGTACAGATAAATGAAATGTTTTTCGCATAATAATTTCAATGCACGAATTATGAATTTTATTAATATTTTATTTTATTCTTAAATTTATTTATGTGAGTTAAAATTTTATAAATACCATTTCATCTAACGTACTATTTATTTTTCAGTGATGTCATCTGAATTGCTTGGAAAGCAAAGCTCATCCAACTCATCCGATGAATGTGATCAAACATGTTTCTTTCAAAAAGAAATTGTGATGTGTATTATAGATTTTGTAAATTATCGCAATCATTTTGATGTAATAAATTGTTGAATGTTTATTAAATATGATATTGTATCTTTTTCTTAAAAAATTTGCACTGTGTTTAGCCAGTCACATCATAAATCATATGTAGATAAATATTAAAAGATACAGCTTCAACAACTTTTGTTTACTCAAGTTATTAACCGACTATTAGCGAAGGAGGCTATACAATTCTTTTGAAGAGAGTCAACTATCATTTATCATTTATTTTTTCAATGAATGTTCATACATAACTTTTTAAGTCATGCTCTATTTTCCATTTTTTTTTTTTTTTTTTTTTTTTTTTTTTTTTTGGAAAGGTCTCTTTCTGCAGAAGGTCAAGTTTCAATATCATTAGAATAAAAAAAAAATTGATATTTCCCTTTTTCGCGCCTTTATTTTTGACTTTATAAGTTTCAACATACATTCGAGTATTATCATAAGGTATAAAATACTATTTTAAGTTTTAAAAAAGCCGTCATATTTTTAAAGGGATACCTGAAAATTTTTAGTATTTCATCGCCTACTGCGCACCAAAATAAGTTATATTGGCTACATGGAGATTTAAAATGATTAAATTAGGGATCTGCATCAGGTGGCGTAATCCTAATTTATTCGAAGGTATGGGTCGGGTCGGGTTGGCATTTTTTTTTTTTTTGGTGCGAGTCGGATTCGGACCAGGTTGACTCTAATTGTTTTGGGTTTAGTTTAACTCTTACAGGTCAGTTTGGTAACTAGTTTATTGCAAAATAAAGTCCATAATATTTTTTTAGATGAAAAAATATTTATTTGAAGATTAATGATTATATCTTTATCATTTTTCTACATAAAACATAAATTGATGTTACAGATATAATTACATAGTAAATTTTCATAATTGCATTAAAATACAGTTTAATTTTCCTTCGTTTTGCGTTTCTGGTTGAAATGCATTGGGTCGGTATGTTGCAGCATCGGGCAGAAAATTTTGCCGGTCGGTATAATCCGGCCCTTCCAGGACTCTAGTACGGATAACAGTACAGGGTTGTCACAAAAACACGAGGGAAAGAAGCAATCCCTTGATGTCCGTTGTATTTTTTGTTAAAAATGACTTATGAGATCGTTTATTTGATGCAACGCGACCATAAAACATCCCATGTGGGAACGCTTCTTAGATATGGATCCGATGAAAGATATTTGAGGCATTCAAAAAATCTATTTCATAAAAATATAAAAAATGAAATGTATTAATGTTTTTTCATTTTAAAAAAGAGCATAGTACAAATGTGATACATTAGTGAAATTCCCCTATCACAAAGAAAACAGTAAATGGGAAGAGAAATTTCGGAACATATCTGTAAGTTTTTCAGGTTTGTCCAAAATTAACACATTCGCCCCACGAATCCTTGCTTGATATTCTTTGCACTTTAAACATACAATTATATTCTTTTTCATACATAATTAATGCCTGAGGAAACATTTGGAATTTATTGTGAATTATTTAAGCTTTTTTGAGTGGCACTAATACTTCCAGTGAGAAACAGCACAGTTAAATTAAGTGGAAATTCTTTGGATAATATTTAATCTTATTTAACCCTTAAATGCCTGATTTTTCAAAAATCATTGTAATAATGTTTTTAGGCTTTCATTTTTTAAATAAATCATGGGAAAAATACTTAAAAAAAAATCATATTTTGTTTTAAGTATAGTTTACGGCTAAAAAACAGTTTGTTACTAATCGGCAATACTGGTGTTTAATTGAAAAAATAATTTCCCTTGATAAAATTCTACAATATTAAACACACAAGAATTTTAGGAACTTTAATAAGAAATAAATTTTACTTGCTCACTGCAGGTCAAAATAAGGTATTTCGCAAGCTTTCAAACGAAACAAAAAGAACAAGTAGAAACATTTGAAAAAATAAATTTATCTTTATTCTTAAACAGCAGAAGTGTTGCCATCTAAATGTTAAAATTCGATTTAATAATATTTCCAGACTGCATTTTATCGGCAATATTAGGCATTATAGCTTCAATATTATTCTAATAGTATTTTAGAGCCTAAATTGGGTATGTTGCCGAAAAGAAACACCAGGCATTTAAGGGTTAAAATCCTATTTAAAATCTTAATTGAAATTTGCCTCTTACAATTAGACCTTATGGCAAAGAAAAAAAATACTAAATGTAATAGGGAATATTTAAAAATAATTGGGAAAATGAATTGCTATTAAAATTACATACTATTGCATGTGTCAAAAAAGAGGATTCGTACAGTTTAGCAGTACCGCATTTTTCGAATATGCTAATAATGGCCTCACTTAATAGCAAATTTCTGTCATTAAATAAGGTAAATATTATTTTTGTAAAGTTTTTGTACAAATCTTTAAATTATAAGTTCTCAGGAAATTCTGCCAAGAGCATATATGTTAAACTGTAAAATTTGGATGGGGAGATGCAGCAAATTTGCTTTCTCAAGTTCCATTTATTTTAAACGATTAAATTGTTTTTTATACTTAATGAAATGAAAGAAAAAGTGCCATATTCTAATTCAGGTTGTGACCGGGTCATAAAATCATATTTAATTATTTTCATTTTACGTGTTTTTCAACTCCAATAAAAAAATTAAATATCAAAGAATGCTCCTATACCAACATTTTTATAACACTTCAATTTAAATACTGGTTGTTCGGGTGTTTGCTTAATGAAAAAAAAGAATCAAAATTTTCTGACTGTGTAGCTGTGAAAAATCAGGTTACATTTAAAAAAAAATTTAAACTGTATACACAAGATACAACATAAAATCTTAACCCTTCATTGCTTATAATGTACTGCAACTCCGCATTATATTTTACGAAGTTAAAACAGATTGCTGATTTGCAGAGGGAAAAGTATATTTGCATCCCATGTTATTTTGCATTCACCAAGCATAAATAAACACAAAAGTAATTGCGAAGGGAAAATGTAGAATATATTTACAAAACAAATAAACTTGTTTAATATCTTATTCGATATTTATATTTATAATATTAAAAAAAATGAAGAAATGAACCATTGTAACGTCAAAAATATATTAGAACACTAGCAATAATAACATAAAATAAGAAATGTTCAAAATAAACAAATATTCATTATTATTGGTATATGCATACCCTTTGCATCAATAGCCTGTAAATGTCTGAACTTTGGCCATTCTTCCATGATTGTTTTCTTAACATCAGTTTTATGTGAATTTTTTTTTTTTTTTTTACTTGTACAGCCAAAACCACACATTTTCAATATGATTGAGGTCCGGTGATTGCGGAAGGGTTTTCAAAAGATTTATACATTATATAACAACTATAACATCGTTCTGTTCGCCGTATGTTTCAGATTGTTGTCCTGTGGGAAGTAATTTGAATCACCAATTTACAATTTGAATATACTATTAAATACGCTATTTCGCAATATATTATTGTTTAGCATCTCTCTATTACCTTCAGCAAACACCATTTCACCAACTCCATTAAAAGACATGCATCCCAAAATTATTAGATACCCACCGCTATATTTGACCAGTTGGTCTTAATTTTTTTCTTTCAAAAGAAGTATTCGGCTTTCGCCAAAGGGTTTGCTTTTAATCAGTCCCGAAAACATTAAACTTGCTTTTATCGGAAATAATTAAGTTTTCTCAAAACTTTACTGGATTGTTAACATAAGCTTTGGCAAACGCAAGTATTTACTGCCTATTTGCTTCACTAATATGTGAATTTTATCAAGGAGATCTTACTCAAATATGTGCATTATGAAGGATACTTCGAATAGTTTGAGTTGTGACTTTCGTTCCCTACGTTGGAGCGACATCAACAGCCAATTCTCGTAAATTTTGGAAAGGTGTGTTTAATGTTTGTTTAATGATGGCCCTCGTTTGTCTTTCATTTAGCTTCCTTGGACGACCAGATCGCAATTGATTCACTGTTGAACCAGTATCTTTTTTTCTTCTTTATTACATAAAGGACACTAAGAATAGTTTAAATTTAACTTTTTATTGTTTTCTCTGTCACTAAATCAACAATTATGGGCAACTATAATCTTTTATCGCAAAGCCATAGAAAACTTGCATTTTTTAGGGTTCCGTACTAAAAAAGTAAAAACGGAACCATTATAAGATCATTCCTGTGTCTGTCTATCTGTCATAGCCATTTTACTCGTAAACTATGTGGAACGTGGAAAGTTCAAATTGGGAGAAGTAATAAAGACTATTTTCCCACATATTTACAGATTATTACACATTTACAAATATATCTAGGAAAAATATAGAGGTGCTAATTAAGTTACTTGAAAAACAAAATCTTTTCTTTGTATATCGTGTGGGGAATCGCGTGAAAGCTTTAGTCACGCTGAACTCAAAAATACATTTCATTTAATTTTAGGTATTATATTTTCAGAAATATCGTCGAAAATGTAGTGCAAAAGTATGTCTACCCCCCCCCCCCCCATTTCGGAATCTACTGAAACTAAAATTTTGCAAAAATTAGAGGTACAGTCCTCCCCACTTAATCGGGTCACGGATAATCGAATACCCCGCTTATTCGAATAGAATCCTTCGGAACCGAATTTATTCCTATTGGTTCT
Source organism: Maratus speciosus (assembly GCA_963932465.1). Lineage (NCBI taxonomy): Eukaryota > Metazoa > Arthropoda > Arachnida > Araneae > Salticidae > Maratus > Maratus speciosus. Next base: position 278,889,430 of record OZ010787.1, on the reverse strand, counting down.
ATGCTATTTTTCCCCGCTTAAACCAAATACCTTTTACGAACGTCCCCGCTTAATCGAATAACAACTGTGTGATTGATGTTTGAAAATAGACGCGGAAAGCACGTTTCAGCTGGAATTTCCTTCCACCCTTTGTCATTTTCGGTTCCTTTACGCTGAAATTTTTTTTCAGTTCTTCCTGCAATAACTTTGGCCGGCAGGTGCATAATGGACAGGTCAAATGATCTCCCCCCCTTGATCTTCCCACCATCACTTCTTGCTGTTAACCAGTCTTTAATGGCAATGAGCCGTCACTTCGAGACTCGAGACGGTAGTTGTGATATTTTGCACTCATTCGAAAAATAACTCGATATTTACTCCTTTAAAAATCCTCATAAACAAACCACTTTGAACGATTTTTTTAAGGCAGTATAAGAAACGGAAATCAGAAGTAGCAAAGTTTTGACCCAATTCAAACAAGTTGCATTAAGTGTGATGTAAACCATATAGATGTATGTCCTGACATTAAATTAATACGTATTTATATTAGCATTTGTACTTATTTTAGTTTATGTTATTCTATTAACGATTTATTAAGCTGTTAATTAAATATACCGTAGATGGTTATTTTGCCTTTTTATTACGCATTAAATATTACAGTTATGATTCCCCGTTTAATCAAATACCCCGCTTAATCGAATATTATTTCTGGAACCGCCAATATTCGTTTAAACGGGGACGACTGTAGTAGAGGTTAATTTAAACCTTGCAGGAAAATTAGAGCGACTACCGTAGGTCACATATTTTTTGAGAAAATCGCATTTTCCCGTTACACACAAATTTCGATTTGCGGGTATTCAGCAAAGGTTTTGAGGAACGCTGGAGTAACCAATCGTAGCAGAAGTATAAAAGCATTGCTGATAATGATTTTTGAAAAAAATCGTCGGGAATTAGCCGGGATATAAATCCTTAAAGACATGGATGGTTTGGACATACACAATGACAGGGGCGCCGTACTGTATATACCATCGCCTTTTAAAGCCTCCCGACAACTTTTAAGGATACATTTGTGTAATACAATGTCCATTAGCAGTATAAAAGCAATAAAAGCCAAATTGTTAAAAACAGACTAATTTAATTAGAATTAATCACATAAATACTATGTGATTCGCGACTAGTTTGCATTGAGTAGATCTCTCAATACGCCTTCCGTATCTTTAACACGTTGAGTGCCGCGTAAGTCACCGGTGACTGACTCTGAACTTTTCGTTTGGGCCGCGTCAGTCATAGGTGACTGACACTAATAGATTGTGCAACGGGAATCTTATTTCGTGACCCAAACGGAAAAACAGACAAAATAGACTTGGCATTCAACGTGTTAAAAGTTAATTAAAACCCTATCTGGAAAAACGAGGCACGGGCCAAGGCGGCCTTGCTACTTTGCGACCTCCTTTGGAAGCGCGCTTAGCAAAATGCCAAGTTTAAACTTTGAACAAGGGTTTTGTTTTAGCTACACTGTAAAAAGAAAAGATTATTACGACGCTGAATTTAGTTTTATGAAATGCCAAATGAAGTTTAAATATGCACTACTTTTATTGTCAGTGCCGAATTAACTTAATCATACACAGATTAGGATAAGATTTAAATAAGACTTATACATAATAGCAATATTTGATATTATTTAGGCTTCATATCTTTTTGAACGTTTATGGTATACCCATTCATACTTTTCTAGTATATATACAGCTATACCAAACGTTGTATAGCTTTATAGAAAATCTTATTTTTCTATAAGCAATAATTTTTTTTAATATACAGTTAATAATCCATATATTTATTGTACGGAACCCTCTGAGCGCGAGTAATACTCGCACTTGACCTTTTTTTTTTTTTTTTTTTTTTTTGAAGTCGTGCCAATATAAAGTGCCAGAATAGCCACTCGAATGATTATGCTGCATGTCTTTTAGGAAATGCGTGGTTTATATTTGCTAAATTGCATAATGTTATGTTTAACAAAGCTTAGAAAAAGAAAAATGCCATGAGTGCAAATAATGTTTTGGCATGAAAAAGTATCATTTTAATTTTTAAAATGTTCAAATACCTCTTATGGAGACTAATGCCTGTCCACGTGCATTTATTAAGTAAATAAAGTAACAATTAAAAAAATTTCGTGAAAACTGTTTTTGGTAATTATTTATGCAAAATAGTTCGTATATGGAAGTACTTTATTTGCCCACTGTACATGGTGGAGAATATAAAATATGTTTTAGTCAATGCGATACAGATGAAAATTTATATATTTCACACAGAGCATTAAAAGTGTCATCGATGAACACACAAGCGCATTCAAGTTGTCTGAAAAATACTCAAATGAGCATTACATTTTTTTTTATCTGTTGAAGATAAGTTAGGTAAAGTAAACTGCAAAAGTGTTTCGAATAATGTAGGGAATAAAAGTACAGTCGTGGAAAAAAAAGTAAACACCCCCGTCTAACTCCTTAAAAAATTATCGTAGAAGAAAGTTACTGGTACCGAACGATTGGAAATAAAATCTACTTTTAAATAATATAGATAAAATTTACTTAAGGGGCCATCTACATATTAAAACGAACCATAACTTTGTTTTTTTTCAATAGCAGTACACAATTCTGACATCATAAATGAACTCTACATCCTCCAATTAGCCTAAAAACAAATTTTTATGCAATTCGTACCATAAGTTTCCGAGAAATTAATTATTTTAAAACGAGCGTATTTTAAGGGCTGTATCCAAATTGAAGTTCAGAAATCGATTGTTAACCGAGAGAGCCCCCATCTTGATCAATGCACCTTAAGAAGTCAATGAAACCGGCTAGATTACAATACAGCAGAAGAAATTTCAAAATACCTAGTCACTTCTATTACAGACGGCCCCTTAAACCATCATTTTGTCGATTTTAAGCATAATTTGAAAACTACTTGGAAGAAAAATGGGAAATTTTGGATTTACATAAAGTAGGACTTAGTAAATCTAAATCCACCAAAAAAATTGTAGGTTGCAATTCATAATTTTTTCGAATATTAATTTCACAATTCATAATTCATATCATAAAATTATAAAAATTGAAAATTTATCGTATTTATGTTTGGGTATATTAGTATTATTGCTACAAAAAAAATTAGCACATTAGGAGCGTAATTTCTGGAGATATTAATAAAAATATGAAAATGTAATTTAACATTAAAAGCACTCAATTTTGAATGCTTATAATTCAAAAACTTATCATTCAAATGACTTGAAATTCGGTGCCTAGGCATAATTTGAACCGAAGATTTGAAATATCTTGTCAAAATTGGGTATTGTTATTGAAAAAAATTAAGTTTACATTCGTTTTAATATGTAGATGGCCCCCTAATCAAATGTTATATACATCATTTAAAAGTAGACTTTGTTTCCAATCGTTCGGTACCAGTAACTTTCTTCTACGATAATTTGTTGAGGAGTTAGTAGGGTGTGTTTACTTTTTTTTTTTTTTTCCACGACTGTACATTAACAAAATAGACCTGCCATTAATTTTCAAAAAGTTGCACTTTAAATTTTTTTTTACGACTCCCTAGAAAAGATTGGTCAGTCAGAAATATTTTTCCTTGTGCTGCAACAGAATTATTACTAAATACTGCATACCCGTATCTTTAAAATCAGCTGAGTAATAAAGAAGGTAAAAACTAAACTTATACCACTCTTTTAAAACATTTAAAATGCTGTTTCATTAGTGAAAACAGAGACCTATACAATATTATGATGTCATTTTAGGTAAAACATATGTTAGTGCGTGTGAAAAAATTAAATCTAAATAAAGTTTTGTACTGGCAGAGTTCATATAAAAATTAAAATGTCGTTTAAATTTCTAAAATCATGATTCAAAGAAAACAATTTACAAAGCAATCTCTAAATGTTGAATAAATAAGTAACTTAAAAATACATCGTCGGCAGTCTGTTATCTTTTTTACCCGACTGCCAGGAAGGGTTATGTGTTTCAGGCGTATCCGGGTATGTAGATTTCTTTATACCCTCGAAACATCTCGTCGGCTGGATGGATTTTAATGAATGAGGTCTCTATCGATTCGTCTTAACCGTCCGATGGTTATAGGCTAGGTTTTCTTGTTATAAATTCAAAATGGCGGCCGTAAAATACAAAAGGGTGGTAGAGACGAAAAAAAATTACGCACATATTGAGTGGCATATCATTGGATAGGTCTTTCAAAATGAAGACGATGTTTCATTGACTATTTTACAGTCAGAAGCTCCGTTTAAATATTACACAACTTGGAAGTTCTGTAGGTAGGATCTCTAGCTTTACTACAACTCTAACCTTCATAGACATCTATAGGCCTCATCAAAACGGTGTTTATAGATAGGAACTAACAATTAAACACAACTTAAAAGTCATCAATACAAGTAAATAAAAATTAGTTAAGTAATATAAAAAATAGTTTTACATTGATGCGAAATAATTAATTAGTTCACTTTTTACGCACTTTTTTTTAAAATTTAATATAATTATTTTTTATATTTACTATTTTTCAAATATTTTGCTACAAACCAAAACGATGCTAAATTATGGTTAAAAGGAAGAAAATTCTTCTATAAATTTAAATTTTATGAACTCAGCTGTTCGTAATTGAAATTATATGAAAAATCGAATGCAAATATGTAATATTTTTTAAACTAAAATAAACGGTCAAGTTCGAGTATTACTCACGCCCAGAGGGTTCCGTACAATAAATATATAAATTATTAACTGTATTATTGAAAAAAATCATTACTAAAAGAAAAATAAGACTTTGTAAAAAACTATACAACGAAGGTTTTGGTATAGCTGTACATATACTAGAAAAGTATGAATGGGATACCGTAAAAGTTCAAAGTGATAAGAAGCCTAAATAATATCAAATATTGCTATTCTGTATAAATCTTATTTAAATCTTATACCAATCTGTTTATGATGAACTTAATTCGGCAATGACAATAAAAGTAGTGCATATATGAACTTCATTTGGCATTTCATAAAACTAAATTCAGCGTCCTAACAATCTTTTCTTTTTACAGTGTAGCTAAAACAAAACCCATGTACAAAGTTTAAATTGGCATTTTGCTAAGCGCGCTTCAAAAGGAGGTTGCAAAGTATCAACGTCGCCTTGGTCCGTGCCGCGTTTTTTCCAGATAGGCTTTAAATTACCTTTTAAAGACACGGTGAGCGTATTGAGAGATATACTTAACGCAAACTAGTCGCGAATCCCATAGTACTTATGCGATTGATTCTAATTAAATTAGTCTGTTTTTAAAACTTTGACGTTTATTGCTTTTATACTGCTACTGGTCATTGCATCCCACTTAAATATCATTAAAAGATGTTATGTAGGCTTTTAAAGGCGGTATTCCATATAGTACGCCACCCCTGTCATTATGTATATCCAAACCGCCCGTACCTTTAAGGGTTAATATCTCGGCTAATTACTGACGATTTTTTTTCAAAAATTATTATCAACAATGTTTTTATACTTCTGCTACTAAAGGTACCTCCAACCTCCTCAACACCTTTGCTGAATGCCCGCAAATCGAAATTTGTGTGTAACGGAAAAATGCGCTTTTCTCAAAAACAGTGCGACTTACACTGTTAATTCTGTCCAGTCATTCGACCGTTTTTAAAAAAAACGGTTTCATAACCATAATTTAACTATATTCTGACAATAAAATGGCCAATAATATGGTCAGAATAGTATTAAATTACGGTTGTGTAACCGTTTTCGATAAAAACGGTCAAATGACTGGACAGAATGCTGCAAATTTTTAACAGTGTAGGGTAATCGCTTATAATTTTTCTGCAATGTTTAAATCAACCCCTAATACCTATAATTTTTTCATAATTTTAGTTTCAGTAGATTCCGAAATAGATGGGGGGACATACTTTTGCTCTACATTTTCGACGATATCTCTAAAAATATAATACCTAAAATTACATTAAATGTATTTTTGAGTTCAGCGTTACGAAAACTTTGACACGATACCCCACACGATGTACAAAGAAAATATTTTTTTTTCAAGTAACTTTAATTAGCCCCTCTACATTTTTACTAAAAATATTTGTAAAGGTTTAATAATCTGTAAATTTGTGGGTCAATAGTCTTTATTATTTCCCCCAATTTGAACTTTCCACGTTTCATAGTTTACGAGTAAAATGGCGGCGACAAACAGACAGACACAGGAGTGACCTTATAATGGTACCGTTTTTATTTTTTAAGTTCCTAAATTAAGTCTTAGAGACCGGGTTTTATTTTTCTTGAGATATCCCACAGATTTACATTTCTAATTTGTTATATTGTGCACATTTACTAAGGTCATATTTTAACTAAACATAAACCATTCAATTTTAAAGATACGGGTATGCAGTTTGTGATATATATATATATATATATAGTCATTTTATTCAAGAGCTCACTGTTTTTGTTGGAAGTCGGTAATGTTTATTTAATGGTTATATATACAGTGCGTGTAAAACATTAAGGACAGCCAAAAATAGTATTATTTTTTTTAATAAATTTCAAATCGGATTAAGAAAGTTTACTATAATGTGTAAAGTTTAAAAGCTAATAAAAAAGTCCACAAAATTCATCTGCAAGTATTTTATTACGAAAATAAAGTAATTGTACAAAAAAAAAAAAAAAACATTATTTCTGATTTTGTAAAACCTTTAAGAACAACAAAATAAAAACAATACTGTAACGAAGAAACAACTACTTAATATATTGTGCACCCACCGTTGTGTTTAATGATTTCAAATATTCTATCTTTCATGGACATTGTTATTTTTTGGAACAGTTCGGGACTGGTTTTGTACCATTCATCTTCAATCGTAGATCTGAGTTCTGAAGCTGAGGTCTTCCATTTTTATAAACTCGTCTTTGTAGATCTCCCCATAAGTTCTCGATAGGGTTTAGATCAGGACTTCTGGGTGGCCTTTGCAAAACTTCAATATCTTTCGTCTGGAACCAGAGTTTTGTCTCAAGGCTTGTGTAGATAGGCACATTGTCTTGCTGATAAATCCACTTTTCTCCTGCCAGAAGTATTGCAGCAGGCGAAAGATGGTCAGAAAGAGATTTTAGATATGCCTTCTAATTAACTATTCTTGATAGAAATGAAAGTAACCCCAAACCGTTGAACGAAAAGTAATCCCATATCATAATGAACGCTCCACCTAACTAACGCTTTGAGAAATTTTCTTTTTCTTTTCTCAAATAATGCCAATAATATTTCCAACCATCAGGGCTATCTAAGTTCCATTTACTTTCATCTGAGATAATAACCTGCAGCCATTTGTCATCCCAAGTCATCACTTGTCTTGCAAACTGTAAACGCTGTGTTCTGCAGTCAATAAAAGGGATTTACACAATTTTGCCTTGTATTGGAAATTCCTAGATCGATTGATTGTATTGCAGATTGTTTTCATGCACGGTCTTGTCGTTAGCAAAATTTCTTTACTTGAGTATTTTCCGGTTGATGTTAACTTTAAACTCTTCTTTCATCTCGAGATTACAAGGCTTTTGGTCTGCCTTCAGCCGTTTTTTCCCCATACTCGACTTTTAACCTTAAAAAATGTTGATGAGATTTCTAGATTTTCCTATCTTTTTTGCAATAGACCTACAACTCATTCCTGACAAAGGAAAAGATTCAAGAGCACCTCTTTCATATTCAATCAGTTTATTTGCTTTTGGCCCCATTATTATACAATTAACAAATATCTTAATAGAAGAAGAATCACTATACAGGGTGTCCGGTCTCAACGGTGTCCAATGGCTAATTCCTAAACCCTTAGTCATAGACATATAGTTCCAATTACAAAAATGTTTTAAATCAGGTACAGAAACATTTTAAAAGCGATTTGGGTCAATAAAAACATTTCATAAAAAATTACGAAATTTAAATTTTTATACGGTCCCCCGGTCCTATAAGTTATATTTAGTAATTTTTTCCTATTACACTGACAAATAAGACAAAAAAAGTCCCATTCATATAACGCTAAAATTGAGCGAGTTATGAAACTTTAAAAATGCATGACTTATGCCACTTTTCTACTCTGAAAACAAATGAGTTCGGCTTGGCTTTGAGGGATCATATACTAAGTGTTTAAAGTATTCGAAGATCTTACTTCATGTGTATCTGCGCTTTGAAAAAAAATCCTACAAGTATTAGGATTAAGTCTCAAATTGGCTAAAATAACATATGTTTTATTTTGTCAGAATTTGAGACTGTTTCTCTTATGATTTCTTTTAACAAAAATTATGTATTTTTTTATAAGTTTTTATGTTACTTCAACAATCGTATGTATGTTTTTCCAGTTCAAAATTTGTACTCGAACTTTAACCCACTTTTAAATATCCGATCGAGATTGCATTTTACATACTGGCGCAAATCCGATAACAATCTAATATTATTATGATTTTCGGTGGTTACCATTTATACTTGTTTTACAGGATAACTAAAAAAATTTCGGATAGTTTTCTGCCAAGGAGTTTAAGAAAAAGTTTTACATTAGATAATACAAGACTGCGATTGTTGGGTTTTTTAACTTTTATGTATTTTATAGCACTGAATCCGAAAATTACCTTAATTTTTAACCATCATGTCAGGATATTTCGCAAATCATAAATTTTCAAATTTAAAGAATAACAAAAATCAAATACTATAAAGTAGAGGAGATGGTTGTGTTTTTTAGCTTTTGATAATTGATTTTTACGCACTTTTTAGCACTGAATCTGAAAATGACCTTCATTTTTAACCATCACATTAGAATTTTTTTGCAAATCGCAAATGTGTAAGTTGAAATATAGCGAAAATCTCATACTATAAAACACATGTAAAACATTTTTTTATTTTTTCTTTTATTTTATTTGATTAGCAAATTTATTCGATATTTTTCCTTATCCTGGGATTCTTATAGCTAAACAGCTGAGTGGTCCGATGAGATGGGGGAGGAAATTCAATTTTAACATTGAACTTCTTAACTTTGAAATTTGCAATTTGCGAAAAATCCTGATATGATAGTTAAAAATGAAGGTCAATTTACGATTCAGCGGTACAGAATATATAAGAATCAATTATCAAAAGCTAAAAAACCTGACATAACCCAACTTTTACAGGCTTGTGCAATCTAATAATATTTTAAAATATGTACCATTTTGTAAAGAATTGAGGCTGTTAATTTAGAATAAATTTATTTAACAAAAATTCTGTTTTTTCTTTCTTCTTAAATGTTTATTACAAATTGCATATTTTCCATTAATATGCCAGAATGATTAAAGATTTCAAATTTATATTGCAATGTTAATTTTACTCCCAAATATTTTTTATATCTGACGAAATTATATTTCGACTAAATTTGTGAATGACCCCCAATTTGCAGCAAAAAATATGCTCCAACTTTAAACAGCTATTACTCGGACAATTTTAATCGTAGAATAACGGGATTTTTTTTGTATTACTTGTCAGTGTAAAAGGAAAATTTCACTAAATATAACTTATAGGACCGGGGGACCGTATAAAAATTTAAATTTCGTAATTTTTTAAGAAATGTTTTTATTGACCCAAATCGCTTTTAAAATATTTAATTACCTCATTTAAAACATTTTTGTAATTGGAACTATATGTCTATGACTAACGGTTTAGGAATTAGCCATTGGAAACCGTTGAGACCGGACACCCTGTAGATCAGAAAATCACTACACAGAAAACCACCATACAGCAGAGTTTTTAATGGGCAATTGAATAATAATTAGAGATCGACTGAAAATTCGTTTTCGTTTCCCACCCAAAAATCTGAGTTTAGCCGAAAATTCCTTTTCGGCAAAAACGCGGCTGAAAATTCGGCTTAACTGAAACTTGACCGAAACTATCAGTATTCGAAAAATGTCGTTCCCTTCGGAAATTTTCAACATTACTTCTCAATTTGAGCTTTATCAGCTCAAATGAGACTATTTATTGCTACGAACTTTGTTGTTTATAATTATCAGTCATGACTGACTCAAGACGGGATTGCAAATTATAAAGCAAGCAATGCATATATAACTAAACTTTTTCTCGTGCTTATTAAAAGCTGCAGACATAACAGTAATAGAAAATTTTCAGTTAGAAATCTCAGAAGTGTAAAGATTTGAGCTATATCAAACTCGCCATATAGAAAGAACTAATGTATTTCTAAAACAGAGTAAAAATATGGTGAAGTCCACTAAGACGAACGGTAAGATGAAGTGAACTACTCAGTCACCATCGATCTTGGACTTTTGACAATCGGTGACAGTTTGCTAATGCAAAGGAACAGCCGGTATTCTCTTGATCTTTAGCGTAGGAAAAGTACTCACATACTTTCTCACAAGATCATATGATCGCAGGATCCGTGTGCAAAAAAAGAGGAGGCTCTCAAGGTGTCCATTCAGGGGATAGCGAAAAACGTCCCTGGGAGGTTCTTGAAAAGAACGAACAGTTAGTGGCTGAGAAACTCACTATTGTTTTTAGAGGGAGATAATTGAGATATATATACGAGAGGAGGATGAAGAGGAGTTAGATTTGGCTGGAGTTGGTAGAGCGACTTTTGAGAGGAGAAGGTTCTCTCCGGAGAAAAGTTGGAAAAAAGATTCGAGATACCCCGTGGAAAAAAGATTCGAGAGACCGAGATATGCGGAAAAAGACAGCGAAAAATGGTTCGATCCCCCGAGTTACGAGGAAAGGGACCCGAGGAAAAATCCCGGTAATAAATCTAATTGGCGGGAGAAAAGCGATGATAGAGAAAAACAAAAAGCTTTCGAAAAAACAAAACAAAGCACTTGCTTTCAATGCGGAAATCCAAAACATAGGATACGAGACTGTTCAGATTAATAGAGATCGGAAAAAGAAATAAGCACGGTACATCATGTTAGGTATAGTACGAAATTAGACAAAGGTTTCGAACCATATGTAAGCAAGGGAAAGATAAATGGAGTAGAAATTACAATGTTACGTGATACGGGAAGCATGGATGATGTATGCTCAAGAAGATTCATTAATAAAGCGCAATTAAACGGAGAAATTAAGTGGTTAAAAGAACATCTGGTCAGTGACCTTCAACATCTTCCGTTTGCGGAAATAAAATTAGAATTAGCGGATAAAACGGTGATAACAACTAAAGCACTTATCACGGACCACGAGTCAGATTTGGATTATTATATCCTTGGAAACAGAACACAAGAATTAATCAATTCGAATGAGCGTAATTAAACTAAACAGCCGGCGAGAGAAAACGAAACCAATAGCAGTCAAAATTTTCAGCCGTGCATTCAAGGGGTGAATCAATCACGAGAGATTAGTCCGGAAAACGCCACGGCAGACGATGAGTCAGACGGGAGCGAAGGGGAGGAGCCGATGTCTTTACCACCGCTCGCACAGGAGTCGAAGGAGAATGACAAAATACCGTTTGAAAATGAAACTTATAGCTTAAAGAAAAAAAGTAAGACGGATTGTAAAAATGCACAAAAAAAGTCAAATCGTGTGAGGAGTCGATTTCCAGGGCAGATAACTTTCGAGGCGATGGGGATTTGAAAAAACAAACAGACGTTACGGAAAAGGATTATAACGGTAATGCGAAAAACAGAATAGCGACAAATTCGTGAAACTTCGAGAAAGAGGGGAGAATAAAAGACAGCGTTCGAAAACGGAAAATAGGAAAAGTCTATGGGTCAGAAAACCAAGAGAAACCACAAGAGAAACAGCTGTCAGGTGAGGTCAAAAAATTAAGGATTATAAGAAACTTAGACACACACTTAACTCGCGAAGACAAGAAGTCTAAAATACCGGTAAAAATCATACAAAATAGGCAAAGTGCTGTTCAAGAAAATCTGTTCAGAAATTCATCCCGGATAGAAGGGATTAAAATGAGGGAACAGCAGGTTAAGTCGCATTACGTCGGTAAAAAAGTCAGAAGGGAGAGTGAAATCTTAGTTAAAAATAAAAGAAAGTGCGAATTACAGAAAATGTTTTATGTAAAACAGTAGAAAAAGATTTTAAACCCGGGAAACAAATACTAGATTTAGGAACAAACGGTCAACAAAATGAAACTGTTAGTTGGGAGGACATTAAGAAAGGGAAAGAAAAAATAGAAAGGGTGGACGAACTTATAGAGATCCCCAAAAATAAAAAACAGGCGAAAGCAAATAAAGCGAAACGTGCTAAAAAAATTAATACGAAAATGAAAAGAAATAAAGGATTATAGGCCTTAATGGTCGGGAAATTTGCAGGTCAAGGAGAGAAGTTTAACACACATAATTCCACGAAAAGATTGAAAAGGCGTAAATGGAAAGAAAGTGGCAACAGGAAAACGGGACAAAAAAGCACGTACATAGATTTAGAAGCCAAAATCAGGGTAAAAATAAACAAAAATCCGAGAAAGCCAACGGTAGTTAAAATAACGGAGATAAATACATTGTCAAAATCTAAAAGGGAAACAGAAAACAGGAAATGCTTTGATAAAAACAAGGAAATTGATCAAAAAGAAATCAGTGAAAGGCGAGAGAATCGGCAAAATTCAGAGAGACATGCCATAAGGCACTCGACAAATAAACGAAAGAATACGGGAAAAGATGAGACTACGAGAATAGTTGCCATAAATTAATTAAAGAGCCGCACTGATAAAAAAAGTTTAATAGAAACGGATAGCAGTACGCATTCATCTGGGAAAAGCAAAAAAAAATGACTCGTAAACCACTCAAAATGGCACATACTTTACAACCTGACCAATGTGCCAGAGTACAAAGGCCAGGGAAGGACATTGTCCAAATAGATTTTTTGAGTAGGGCAGAGTAATCTTGGGCAAAAAAAAGAAAAGAAAATTGTATATAGTATGTTATCATTCCTTTTAATGTTTGACAATATAATACAATGTGAAGTGTTTTGAAAGAGAATAAACTGTAAAATATTATACAGAGTGTATAATGAATACTTTTTTGTGGAGGGGCAGACAGGCAAATAAAGTTCTTCTTTTTTGCATGTGAGCCATTCATATAAATTTTGAGTCTTTCTCTCTTCTAGAATATTTCGTCCTGCGGCCAAAATAATCTTTTAAAAGGGGGGGGGGGATTGTAAAGATTTGAGCTATATCAAACTCGCCATATAGAAAGAACTAATGTATTTCTAAAACAGAGTAAAAATATGGTGAAGTCCACTAAGACGAACGGTAAGATGAAGTAAACTACTCAGTCACCATCGATCCTAGACTTTTGACAATCGGTGACAGTTTGCTAATAAAAAGGAGCAACCGGTATTCTCTTGATCCTTAGCGTGGGAAAAGAACTCACGTACTTTCTCACAAGAGCATATGATCGCAGGATCCGTGTGCAAAAAAGAGGAGGTTCTCAAGGTGTCCATTCAGGGGATAGCGAAAAAGGTCCCTGGGAGGTTCTTGAAAGAACGGACAGTTAGTGGCTGAGAAACTCACTATTGTTTTTAAAGGGAGATAATTGAGATATATATACGAGAAGAGGATGAAGAGGAGTTAGATTTGGCTGGAGTTGGTAGAACGACTTTTGAGAGGAGAAGGTTCTCTCCGGAGAAAAGTTGAAGGCCGAAAAGTGCCGAGTTTTACAATTCCTAGGACCGGGGACTTATACCTGGTATCAGCGGCGACAGGGCACTGGGTGCCGTCGCGGAGAAGAGATCTTAATCTCTGAAATAAGACAAGCGTCTACCGATTAAATAATGCATTGCTTTGTGGACTTAATCGACTAGCTGCCACCTTCTCATAAACACTGTTTTGATGGATGCATAAACTTTTTGTTCAACAAGATTGCATTGTTGTGTACATAACTACTTTTATTTACTCCAGAATATCTTTTATTTTATTATAAAAATAAAAATCATGTTGTCATATTCTAAGAGAATATAAGTTGTTAAGCCTTTGCAGTAAACACCCTCGACCATCGCTACCGCCTTCTTAGAACACGGCACAACTGGTGGCAGCCAACGAAACGAACTTTTATGAAAAAAATAGTACAGATGAGATTGTTAGCAGACTGTGATTAAAAACAAAAGAGTGCTGAGCATCGAGCAGCAGGACAACGTCATAGCCACTAGAAAGCGAAGGAGTCAACAGTCCAGCGACCCAGGAGAGAGCAAAGGGACATCCAGGAGATCCACTTAAAGCCAAACGGAGAGAGCCGACAACCGACAGACCCCCTTGGAAAGGCCTGACCTTGACGCAAAGAGAGTGACTGATACTTCAACAGCAGCACACTGGCCAAAGCAACTGTGACGGGACCTCAACACAACATAGCAGGTAGGCGCATTATTTTTTGAATGGCTCTCAAATTTTTTTTAGTAGAATTTAAATGTTTTAAATTCGGGATCTAAAATTGTGAGATAGTAAAATTGTTGTAATTTGTAAAGTAAACATTAAGATAAGGGTATCAAGCCAAGTATAACAGAGGCAAATTCATAGGCATTTAAGATAGCTCAAGCTAGGGAGCAGATTAAAATCTGGTTTGTATTCGAAACGAATACAAAGGAAAATTTTTTTTCAGAGAAAGGAAGCGGAGAAAATTTTCAGGGGAGATTGCAGTAGCGAGCCGAAAAAAAGGCTCAGGGGAACAGTTTTTAAATTAGAGATGCACGTAGTGTAATATTACATGTAAATTGTGAGGAAAATTAATTTATGTTAGTTAAACTAATGAATACAGATATTTTCTAGAAATTTATGGTCAGAACACTGATTACACTGGTCATGGTTTGCAAAGAAGTGCTCAGATTTGAAAAATTGGAAAAGTTTATTCGAAATATATGTGTGCAATTTCTATAAGATTTTACTATATATTCTGTTTTATCCTGTGTGTATAGGGACTTTAAAACAGAAAAATTTATCTTGCACATTGGTTATTTTTAACAAAAGGGGAAGGTATCCAAAAATTTTACAGATAATTTAAATTTATACTTTATATGCTGTATTTGTATTTAAAAGTTGTTTATGTAAACATTTACAGTAAAAATCTATATTTAGGATAAGGATGAAATTATTTTATAGTGTCAGTTGACAGGTTTTAAATTCTCCGAGGAAATTATTGGTATAAATTATTGAAATTGTGTTAAAAATAAGGCTTCATTATGACAAGGGTGACCGCATTAAAACATTGCAGAAAGGTTGATCTACAGAATTTAGCACCAGAATTGGGAGTAAACCTTGAGGAGGGGGATACAATACAAATAATCATCCAAAAAATTGAGCAGTAAGATAGTTACGAGGTAGACTTTGCACTAACGCAAGCCAGGTATATTGTACAAGACAGAGAAGACAATTTAGCTAGGGAAAAAGACCGCGAAAAGGCGGAAAGGGAACGCGAAAAGGAACAGTTAGAATTAGAAAGAGCTAAATTAGACAGCGCAGACAGACAGAAAGAAAGGGAATTCAAATTAGAATTAAGATTAACGCAAAGCACAGAGAGAAGCAGTTCCAGTGCGAGTAATCGTTTTGATAGAGGCCCAAAATTAAACATAAAATCTATTATGCATACGTTCGATCCAGACATAACTTTATTTTTAAATTTATTTGAGAGACAGGCAGAAAGGTCGGGAATCGAGTCAGATGATCTAGCTCATCTTTTAGCTTTATTGCCCATAGAAATTGCAGAATTAATTTTACGAGAACCGTCTGGCAGCATGGACAATTTTGCTCACATGAAAAAAATTCTCTTAGAACGATATAGGTTAACAGCAGAAGCCTATCGTTTAAAATTAATGAGGCATCAAAAAAATAAAAACACCCCATGGAAAGACCTAATCTTCGAATTAAATAGTTTTCAAGAAGGGTGGTTAGTTGGTGTGGGCATCGATAGTTTAGAGGAGCTAAAAGACCTGCTTATTACGGAACAAATTAAACGAAGAATGCCGACCGAAACTAAAAATCATTTTATCGATTCGTGGGCAGAGTATAAAAAACCAGACAAACTCGCAAAAGATTTGGACGGGTATGAAGCAATAAAGGGCGCAACGGCCTGGAAAGGGTATGCTAGACCCCCGTGGAAAAAAGATTCGAGAGACCGAGATATGCGGAAAAAGACAGCGAAAAATGGTTCGATCCCCCGAGTTACGAGGAAAGGGACCCGAGGAAAAATCCCGGTAATCAATCTAATTGGCGGGAGAAAAGCGATGATAGAGAAAAACAAAAAGCTTTCGAAAAAACAAAACAAAGCACTTACTTTCAATGCGGAAATCCAAAACATAGGATACGAGACTGTCCAGATTAAAAAAGATCGGAAAAAGAAATAAGCACGGTACATCATGTTAGGTGTAGTACGAAATTAGACAAAGGTTTCGAACCATATGTAAGTAAAGGAAAGATAAATGGAGTAGAAATTACAATGTTACGTGATACGGGAAGCATGGATGATGTATGCTCAAGAAGATTCATTAATAAAGCGCAATTAAACGGAGAAATTAAGTGGTTGAAAGAACCTTTGGTCAGGGACCTTCAACATCTTTCGGTTGCGGAAATAAAATCAGAATTAGCGGATAAAACGGTGATAACAACTAAAGCACTTATTACGGACCTCGAGTCAGATTTGGATTATTATATCCTTGGAAACAGAACACAAGAATTAATCAATTCGAATGAGCGTAATAAAACTAAACAGCCGGCGACAGAAAACGAAACCAATAACAGTCAAAATTTTCAGCCGTGCATTCAAGGGGTGAATCAATCACGAGAGATTAGTCTGGAAAACGCCACGGCAGACGATGAGTCAGACGGGAGCGAAGGGGAGGAGCCGATGTCTTTACCACCGCTCGCACAGGAGTCGAAGGAGAATGACAAAATACCGTTTGAAAATGAAACTTATAGCTTAAAGAAAAAAAGTACGACGGATTGTAAAAATGCACAAAAAAATTCAAATCGTGTGAGGAGTCGATTTCCAGGGCAGAAAACTTTCCAGGCGATGGGGATTTGAAAAAACAAACAGACGTTACAGAAACGGATTATTACGGTAATCCGAAAAACAGAATAGCGACGAATTCGTCAAACTTCGAGAAAGAGGGGAGAATAAAAGACAGCGTTCGAAAACGGAAAATAGGAAAAGTCTATGGGTCAGAAAACCAAGAGAAACCACAAGAGAAACAGCTGTCAGGTGAGGTCAAAAATTAAGGATTATAAAAAACTTAGACACACACTTAACTCGCGAAGACAAGAAGTCTAAAATACCGGTAAAAATCATACAAAATAGGCAAAGTGCTGTTCAAGAAAATCTGTTCAGAAATTCATCCCGGATAGAAGGGATTAAAATGAGGGAACAGCAGGTTAAGTCGCATGAGGTCGGTAAAAATGTCAGAAGGGAGAGTGAAAACTCAGTTAAAAATAAAAGAAAGTGCGAATTACAGAATTTATGTAAAACAGTAGAAAAGGATTTTAAACCCGGAAAACAAATACTAGATTTAGGAACAAACGGTCAACAAAATGAAACTGTTAGTTGGGAGGACATTAAGAAAAGGAAAGAAAAAATAGAAAGGGTGGACGAACTTATAGAGATCCCCAAAAATAAAAAAACAGGCGAAAGCAAATAAAGCGAAACGTGCTAAAAAAAATAATACGAAAATGAAATGAAATAAAGGATTATAGGCCTTAATGGTCGGGAAAATTGCTGTCAAGGAGAGAAGTTTAACACTCATAATTCCACGAATAGATTGAAAAGGCGAAAATAGAAGGAAAGTGGCAACAGGAAAACGGGACAAAAAAGCACGAACATAGATTTAGAAGCCAAAATCAGGGTAAAAATAAACAAAAATCCGAGAAAGCCAATTGTAGTTAAAATAACGGAGATAAATACATTGTCAAAATCGAAAAGGGAAACAGAAAACAGAAAATGCTTTGATAAAAACAAGGAAATTGATCAAAAAGAAATCAGTGAAAGGCGAGAGAATCGGCAAAATTCAGCTAGACATGACATAAGGCACTCGACAAATAAACGAAAGAATACGGGGAAAGATGAGACTACGAAAATAGTTGCCATAAAAAATTAAAGAGCCGCACTGATAAAAAGAGTTTAATAGAAACGGATAGCAGTGCGCATTCATCTAGGTAAAGCAAAAAGAAAATGACTCGTAAACCACTCAAAAAGGCACATACTTTACAACCTGACCAATATGCCAGAGTACAAAGGCCAGGGAAGGACATTGTCCAAATAGATTTTTTGAGTAGGGCAGAGTAATCTTGGGAAAAAAAAGAAAAGAAAATTGTATATAGTATGTTATCATTCCTTTTAATGTTTGACAATATAATACAATGTGAAGTGTTTTGAAAGAGAATAAACTGTAAAATATTATACAGAGTGTATAATGAATACTTTTTTGTGGAGAGGCAGACAGGCAAATAAAGTTTTTTTCCTTTTTTCTTCTTTTTTGCATGTGAGCCATTCATATAAATTTTGAGTCTTTCTCTCTTCTAGAATATTTCGTCCTGCGGCCAAAATAATCTTTTAAAAGGGGGGGTGGGGTTGTAAAGATTTGAGCTATATCAAACTCGCCATATAGAAAGAACTAATGTATTTCTAAAACAGAGTAAAAATATGGTGAAGTCCACTAAGACGAACGGTAAGATGAAGTAAACTACTCAGTCACCATCGATCTTGGACTTTTGACAATCGGTGACAGTTTGCTAATGCAAAGGGGCAGCCTGTATTCTCTTGATCTTTAGCGTGGGAAAAGTACTCACATACTTTCTCACAAGAGCATATGATCGCAGGATCCGTGTGCAAAAAGAGGAGGTTCTCAAGGTATCCATTCAGGGCATAGCGAAAAAGGTCCCTGGGAGGTTCTTGAAAAGAACGGACAGTTAGTGGCTGAGAAACTCACTATTGTTTTTAGAGGGAGATAATTGAGATATATATATACGATAGGAGGATGAAGAGGAGTTAGATTTGGCTGGAGTTGGTAGAGCGACTTTTGAGTGGAGAAGGTTCTCTTCGGATAAAAGTTGAAGGCCGAAAAGGGCAGAGTTTTACAATTCCTAGGACCGGGGACTTATACCTGGGATCAGCGGCGACAGGGCACTGGGTGCCGTCGCGGAGAAGAGATCTTAATCTCTGAAATAAGACAAGCGTCTACCGACTAAATAATGCATTGCCTTGTGGACTTAATCGACTATCTGCCACCTTCTCATAAACACTGTTTTGATGGATGCATAAACTTTTTGTTCAACAAGATTACATTGTTATGTACATAACTACTTTTATTTACTCCAGAATATCTTTTACTTTATTATAAAAATAAAAGTCATGTTGTTATATTTTATGAGAATATAAGTTGTTAAGCCTTTGAAGTAAACACCCTCGACCATCGCTACCGCCTTCTTCGGACACGGCACAGAAGTGTTTCGATTACTCTTTGAGAAAGTTTTAGTATAACAGATGATAATTCACAGAATTCACTGCAAAAGATAAATCGAGGTTTGGATACATAACACTAAAGCATTTTTTAATTAAATGAAACTCGATAATGAGAAAATCTTTCTGTGTTGATGATGAATTAATTACGTTGTATTTTGTATAAAAATAAAAATGTTTTGGGTCTAAGGCACAGAGAGACAATTTGGGCCACACGTATAATTAATTAATAATTACGTATATTTAATAAATACGCATAATTAATAATAATTATGCATATTTAATAAATACATACAGTTAATTAATAATTATGTACATTTATGTATGCATTATTTATTTTAATACATACAGTTTAATTACTTAAAAAAAAATTGGACATTTTCGTTTTCGTTTTTGGCCGAAAATAGGAAGATCACCGAAATTTGGTTTCGGTTTCGGTGTCGCCCTTCATAACCTGTTTCGGTTGATCCTTTGTAATAATTATGTATACAATTTCTATAAAAAAAAATACTGGCGTCCTTGAAGTTTTTACACAGTCAAAAATAGCGTTTTTTTTTTGCAGAATTGTTAATTTTTCGCAATAAAACGGACACAGATACATCCTGTTGACTTTTATATTAGTATTTCCAGTTTATGAGTAACGTTAAATTACCATTTCACTTGTCTTATTTTAAATTTGTCAAAAGTTTTATAATTTTTTGCTGTCCTTAATTTTTTTACAATCACTGTATATGTATATAAAATCATTATAAACCAACACAAATGATCATTTCCAATTGTGAATATGCAAATTGAAAATGAAGTTTTATCTTTTATAAAAAATATCCAAAATACATTATAGTACCAAGCTAGGAAAGGAATTGAAAATTGTATATTATAAAAATATAGGAAAAATTGGAAAAAAGTAAATAATTGTTCAATCAGGGCAGAATCGTCAGGCCCAAATTACCTTAAGTTCCGCAAATAACATGCACGATTTCATCCGTGCATTAGCCATAGCAAGCTCAAAAAGCAAAATCTGCGCTATTGTACACAGTAAATCCAGAAAAAGCAAAAAATAACAAGAAATCAATAATAAAATGAATTAAAGAACGCATTTACTTCCTGAAGAACTAACCAAATCAATAATGACACACAAATAAAAAAGAAATGCCAGTAACGATTTGCAGATGTTGCCCGAAAAAATATAAGTATAAAACTACTTATACATTCATGGAGTTAAGAAAAATAGAGTCAAATTGTTGAATTAGATTAAAAACAGTTCTGATCACAATTATTAGACCAGATACAGTGCTGCTCTTTATCATTAGATAAAACAAGTAAACAGTACTACTATTATATTTATAAGAAAAAATAATTATATGTAAATTAACCTTTAAAACAGTAACTTTATTAATTTACTATAAATGAAAAAATGTAAGGAAAAAAATAAATATTTGATATGAATAAGTTATTTATTTATGAATCAATTTTAAATAAATCCACAATATTATAGCAGAATAATAAATGTAAATAAAGTAATATTTAATTGTAATTTCCACAACAGTGCAGAATCATAAAAAAATAAAATAAGCTGGTGTGTAAAACTAAAGTAACAGTTTAAAATAATGAATATAAATAAATGAAAATTAAATTCTCTCTATATATATATTTGTATATTTATCACATTTATATCTTTGTATCATAGTTTAAATAAATAAATATAACTGATACATACATACACACATATATATAAATATATATATATATATATAACCATAATATATAACAAATCGTCATCAATTTCCAATAATTGAAATTAAATTTATAATTTAGCAAATATTCATAACACAGACATTTTACAGAATAAAGAAGGAACATGTAACTAGTAATACAGAATTTTATTAAATGCAACTAATTCACTAGCATATTGCTGGCAATAAATCTATATGAAACATATGAAAAAAACAACCCATTTTTTGATAAAGTCCGATTAAAGACAATAGATAATAAATCCGGCTAAATAATGTTGAACCAGAAAAGCCGTAACATAAACATACTAAAGATAAAATGGATGAATGAAGCCGGAAGCTTATAAGGTATTTCACTTGATCACGGGTACATAAAATACATTTATAAGCAAAAAACATAGTCGATTTCTGTAACGGAATTCAGCAATAAGCAAATATTGAATTCCATTATGTACCCAATCGACTAATCACCAGATATTTTTAAACAACCATGCAAAATATTAAACAATGTGATATCCACAACTTTATATATATATATATATAATACCTTTGAATCAAAATTATCTGACAAGTTTGTATAATAGTAATAACCAAATCACGAAATGAAGATGGCATGTAATGGTACTATACATTAATTATTATAGTAAAATAGATATTTGTGTAAAACTTATTAGCAAACAGAACCCACTAGGAAATCTCAATATATTGACAATCATAAACATTTTAATATGTGGGCGATATCAAATAAAATTTGGAATAAAAGGTAATGAACCACAAAAGGAAGAAAATGTATAGAAAAATATAATGACAAACATAGCAAGATGAAATAATTATTCATCAGTTGGCAAGAATATCACATGTTGCTGAAAAATACGTTATTTCATATAACAGGCTAGCTAAATGAGCAAAATATAGTCCCTTACTTGTCAACATAGTGCATTATAACCTATAATATATGAAGAAACAGGAAAAATAAAATAAGAAATTGATTTAGAGGGAAAAAAACCCGAAAAGGGCTCAAAACTTTTCATGACATGCAGGTATATCATATAACAGATCAGAATGATTAACATCCAATACAGTTACAGTTAAGATAGGAGACAAACATAGAATACATGAATTTATTATATATATATATATATATATATATATATATATATATATAATTATATATTTATTTAGTTAACAATGATATAAATGTTATCAATGACATATATTTTTTAAATAAAATTTACAAGCGATATTTCTTCAACTTGTGAAATCTGCCATTAATAATTTTCTAGAATAGGAATAAATTTTTGAATCCATTTTCAAGTATTTAGTTTTAAAGGTACAAATGCATGTAACGATGATTTTTTTCCAAGCGTAATTAAGTAATTTTATACAAAGAGCGCAGCAATGGCTTCGAACCGTCTATTATATGAAGAAAGGTGACAACAAAAATGAAATGGTGTCTATAATCCAGAAAGTCAACATCCTAAGAAAATCTAAGAATGAAGGACACAGAGCTTCCAAAATAATAAAGAAATTATATAAAATTGAAATCATTTTTCATTATAAAAGAAAAATTTTCAGAATGAGAAATACTCTAAAAAACCGTATATTTATTTTCTACGCAAATTTCATATTTAAATACTTACATATTTAAATGTATTTGAATAAATACATATTTAAATGTATTTAAATACATATCTATCCCAATACTCTACGTAATATATATTTATTTATATACTGGATATTTCGGTCAAAAATATGGTTCTGGAAAGGATGATTTTAGGTTTTAATTTCTGAAAATATTCTTTTAATTAATTATTTTAAGAAATCGAGATAAATTTTGTTACAGTCGATGTTAACCTTCGTTTAATAACAATGTTCAACCAATTTTAACAAAATTTCTGTTTCTCAATATACATTGAGTGTTTATTATAAAATTTTGAGCACCAAAAAAGAAATTGTTTTTAAAAAAATAGCTGCCACCTTCCAATTTAAAGAAAATTTACTTTCAATTTTTAGACGATATAGGCATTTTGTATAGCAATTATGATAACATTACATTATAATTTTGATTTAATTTATTCTACAAAGGCATATTTTGACTTGCTACCTCAATAGAACACATAAAAAGAAAGTAAAAACAACTTGTGTTTTGAATTATTTAAAAACAACGTTTAAACACACAATAAAATAAGTTGATTTGATCAGACGTATACGTTTCGTGAGTACTAGGACTCACATCCTCAGTGTAAAAACTTTAAAAACAATATCCCCCCAACTACATGCACGGTGAAAACCCAAATGTCAAAACAAAATACCAAAAGACCATCAAGTTCCAACAGCCAATGAAATTAATGCGGAAGTGAAGTGTCGTGACACAGCAAATCCACCCAGAAAGTTGAGATGCATGGTGTACTAGATAAATCATTAACCAAGGAGTCTTTAAATTTATGGATATGAACAGCCTCGAAAAAGTCTAAATCCAGAGGAGTAATGCATTTCTTGATAGTGGTAGCTGAGTCAAAATTAAAATTATGTCCCTCCCCCCAGCAATGAGAGGCGATAGAGGATTTCTGTAATTCTTTTTTCTTTACATAGTTTCTGTGTTCATTGACTCTGTAACGGAGTTTTCGTTTAGTTTGTCCAATGTAGGACAAACCACATTGGCATTGAATGTTGTAGACTCCCCAATAATTATGAGGAGGAATTTGATCCTTAAGTTGCGAAAAAGTTAATTTATTAACTGGTTTAAAAACCACACTAAAATCATAATGTCTTAAGATATTAGCCATCTTAAAGCTAATGCTATTATAAAATGGTAAAATTATAAGGTTAGAAATGGAAACCGCAGTAACAGGAGAATCAAGATTATTAACACATTTATTAAGACTATGAGAAATTAAATTATTGATATAAGATAAACTAAAACCTCGGTCAATAGCCATAGATCTAATGTAATTTAATTCTGTAATAAGTGAATTATTATCTGAACAAATTAAGCGAGCTCTATTAATTAAATAAAGAAAAGCCGAAGCTTTTTGGGAAGGGGGGTGACATGAATTGAAATGGGGGGGGGGGAGTGTGACAGCAAAAGGTTTACGGTAAACGCAGGTGTCAAAGGTGTTAAGCTGACGTGTAACCAACACATCCAGAAATGGCAATCTATTATCTATTTCAACTTCATAAGTAAATTGAATGACTGAATCTATTGAGTTTAAAATCGTTAATATATTGTCAACAGAAAATAGAGAAAGGTCTAAGAGTGCAAAAGAATCATCTACGTATCTACAGTAAAATGGGAAGTTGATAAGGTTAAACATTTTAACCTCAAAGTAATGCATATATAAATCTGCTAAAAAAGGACTAAGGGGATTACCCATTGCTAAACCATCTGTCATAGAATAATATTGATTAGAAATTTGAAATGATTTTTGTTTTAAACAAGTAGGGGAGACCAGGGGAATGGCGCCACTCGGGGTTATGCCGCCACCCCGCCTAGTTTAAAAACTAACGGCAGTTTGAGATAGTAAATGCACTTGCACTATAGCGGTCAACAATATAAACAGTGCCTAGAGTGAGAATGATTTTGTTCTACGCCGTTCGCTTGTTCTAGTGAAAAATTTAATTTTCATGTAGTTGCTTCTTATTTTGGAGCTCCAAATGAGTAGAGGTAAACACCTTTTATCGTAACATTAGGTACTTAAGGTAATATTACCCGTAATCTACATGCATTCGCCGACATTTTGATGCAATTTGTTGAACAAGTTCGGTTCTTCTTTAGGCTTTGCTGGGGGATTTCCGCTATATTGTCTTCTCGGGGTAATGCCGCCACCATGGCAAAGGGTGACTTTTCCAATTTGAGTTAAATTGTAAGCTTAGCACATTAATAAATCTAGCTTAAGAACATTGCAATTATTCATTATTTTGATAAATTATACCTTTCTAAATATTTTCAGTAGGCTATGTGTTTCCTGATATCCATTTTATGTATTTATTAGGTTATTAAAGAGTGGCGTCATTACCCCGATACAGTGGCGGAATTACCCCAGTATCCTGGGTAATCCCGCCACTGTACAGAGGTTTAAAAAATATTTTTTTATGTGTGCTTACTTTACAGTTATGATTACGGTTAAATTTATACAGATTCTAAAGATGATGATTCAGCTTTAGAATTTTTACTATTAAAAAATGAACATTTTTTTGAGGTTAAAAAATTTAAATTCCCTTAAGGTGTCGCCATTCCCCCGGTCTCCCCTACTGAATAACTCAATAATGTGGTTGATTTCATAATCTGTGTAATGAAATTCTTTTAATCTAGCAGTGAGACTTTGTAGTGCACCTTGAACTGGAACATGGGTGAACAGAGAAGTAACATCAAATGAAACCATGCGTAAAGAGGGGGAGGGGGTGAAGTTTTTAATCTGATTTACAAAAGAACTAGAATTTTTAATAGTATAAATATTAGAACTTGAAAGGAATGAAAAGTGTTTCACTAAATATTTAGCAAGAGGGTATGAAGCAGAACCGATATTGGATACGATAGGCCGGAAGGGAACCCCGATTTTATGAACTTTAGGCAAAGCGTAAAAGCGACTACAGTTAGCAATAGACGGAATTAATGACATTTTAATACTGTCATTAATACAGGGAGAGGTTTTTACAAGTTTTCTGGTACTCATTAGATCACTGTCAGAAGGATCCCGATTTAATTTAATGTATGGGCCGGATTGTAAAAGATTTTTCACTTTATCCAAATAAGCTGTTTTATCTTGTACCACTATTTGACCTCCCTTATCAGCTTTAGAGATAACAATGTCATCATTAGATTTTACAGTAAAATCTGTTAAAGTTACTGTAAAAATCTGTTAAAGTTACTGTTAGTTAGTTACTGTAAAATCTAATGATGACATTGTTATCTCAAAAGCTGATAAGGGAGGTCAAATAGTTGTACAAGATAAAACAGCTTATTTGGATAAAGTGCAAAAGATTTTGCACTTTATCCAAATAAGCTGTTTTATCTTGTACCACTATTTGACCTCCCTTATCAGCTTTAGAGATAACAATGTCATCATTAGATTTTACAGTAAAATCTGTTAAAGTTACTGTTAGTTAGTTACTGTAAAATCTAATGATGACATTGTTATCTCAAAAGCTGATAAGGGAGGTCAAATAGTGGTACAAGATAAAACAGCTTATTTGGATAAAGTGCAAAATCTTTTACAATCCGGCCCATACATTAAATTAAATCGGGATCCTTCTGACAGTGATCTAATGAGTACCAGAAAACTTATAAAAACCTCTCCCTGTATTAATGAGAATATTAAAATGTCATTAATTCCGTCTATTGCTAACTGTAGTCGCTTTTACGCTCTGCCTAAAGTTCATAAAATTGGGGTTCCCCTCCGGCCTATCGTATCCAATATCGGTTCTGCTTCATACCCTCTTGCTAAATATTTAGTGAAACACTTTTCATTCCTTTCAAGTTCTAATATTTATACTATTAAAAATTCTAGTTCTTTTGTAAATCAGATTAAAAACTTCACCCGCTCCCCCTCTTTACGCATGGTTTCATTTGATGTTACTTCTCTGTTCACCCATGTTCCAGTTCAAGGTGCACTACAAAGTCTCACTGCTAGATTAAAAGAATTTCATTACACAGATTATGAAATCAACCACATTATTGAGTTATTCAGTACTTGTTTAAAACAAAATTCATTTCAAATTTCTAATCAGTATTATTCTATGACAGATGGTTTAGTAATGAGTAATCCCCTTAGTCCTTTTTTAGCAGATTAATATATGCATTACTTTGAGGTTAAAATGTTTAACCTTATCAACTTCCCATTTTACTGTAGATACGTAGATGATTCTTTTGCACTCTTAGACCTTTCTCTATTTTCTGTTGACAATATATTAACGATTTTAAACTTAATAGATTCAGTCATTCAATTTACTTATGAAGTTGAAATAGATTGCCATTTCTGGATGTGTTGGTTACACGTCAGCTTAACACCTTTGACATTTGCGTTTACCGTAAACCTTTTGCTGTCACCCCCCCCCCCCACATTTCAATTCATTTCACCCCCCTTCCCAAAAAGATTTGGCTTTTCTTTATTTAATTAATAGAGCTCGCTTAATTTGTTCAGATAATAATTCACTTATTACATGATTAAATTACATTAGAACTCTGGCTATTGATCGAGGTTTTAGTTTATCTTATATCAATAATTTAATTTCTCATAGTCTTAATAAATGTGTTAATAATCTTGATTCTCCTGTTACTGTGGTTTCCATTTCTATCCTTATAATTTTACCATTTTATAGTAGCATTAGCTTTAAGATGGCTAATATCTTAAGACATTATGATTTTAGTGTGGTTTTTAAAAAAGTTAATAAATTAACTTTTTCGCAACTTAAGGATCAAATGCCTCCTCATAATTATTGGGGAGTCTAGAACTTTCAATGCCAATGTGGTTTGTCCTACATTGGACAAACTAAACGAAAACTCCGTTACAGAGTCAATGAACACAGAAACTATGTAAAGAAAAAAGAATTACAGAAATCCTCTATAGCCTCTCATTGCTGGGGGGAGGGACATAATTTTAATTTTGACTCAGCTACCATTATCAAGAAATGCATTACTCCTCTGGATTTAGACTTTTTGGAGGCTGTTCATATCCATAAATTTAAAGACTCCTTTGTCAATGATTTATCTAGTACACCATACATCTCAACTTTCTAGGTGGATTTGCTGTGTCACGACACTTCACTTCCACACTAATTTCATTGGCTGTTGGAACTTGATGGTCTTTTGGTATTTTGACATTTGGGTTTTCATCGTGCATGTAGTTGGGGGATATTGTTTTTAAAGTTTTTTACACTGAGGATGCGAGTCCTAGTACTCACGAAACGTATACGTCTGATCATATGAACTTATTTTATTGTGTGTTAAAACGTTGTTTTTAAATAATTTATATTTCCACACAAGTTCTGTACTTACAACTTGTGTTTTGGTAAATTTGTTCATGTTGGACCTTCGTGAATTTTTTTACTAAATTTCATTTATGTTTAATATCAAAATTTCCCTTTAATTAAAAAAAATATAACGCTGCAACTTTTCAATAGTTTAATCGTACTCTTTAGCTGCATAAGTATTCATTTAATTGCCTATTTTATTACTGAATTCGAAATTTTACTTATAATACCTTTATGAATTTCCATACTAAATTTCATTTATTTTTATAAAATTTCTGTTTAATTTTTCTGAAGAACATTAGCAACTGTAACTTTTCAACATTATAATCTTACTTTTCAGGCATGTACAGTCGTGGAAAAAAAAAAAAAAAGTAAACATCCCCTACTAACTCCTGAACAAATTACCGTAGAAGAAAGTTACTGGTACCGAACGATTGGAAATAAAGTCTACTTTTAAATGATGTATATAAAATTTGCTTAGGAGGGCATCTACATATTAAAACGAACCATAACTTTGTTTTTTTCAGTAGCAGTACACAATTCTGACAGCATAACGGAACTCTTCACCCTTCAATTAGCCTAAAAACAAATTTTTATGAAATTCGTACCATAAGTTTCCGAGAAATTAATTATTTTAAAACAAGCGTATTTTAAGGGCTGTATCCAAATTGAAGTTCGGTATTCGATTGTTAACAGAGAGAGCCTCCTTCTTGACCAAGGCATCTTAAGCGTCACTCAAGCAGTCAATGATTAGCTAGATTACAGGACAGAATAAGAAATCTCAAAATATCTAGTCAGTTCTATCATACACGGCTCCTTAAACCACCATTTTGCCGTTTTTTAACCCGGGAGAACTCTCTGCATGAGATTTTCTCTCACTGTCGTACTCTTTTAAGACTCTTATTTAAATCGTTTTTCATTTTAATTAAAATTTCAAAATGTTTTTCAATTATTTTACCTATTTTGTGAATAAAAGTACTAAGCCAACCAAAAAAAGTTGATATTATATGAATGTAAAGTAAAAGAAAAGCAATTGGGCATTGTCACTAGCGAGATCTCCCGGGTTAAGCATAATTTGAAAACTACTGGGAAGAAAAATGTGAAATTTTGGATTTGCATAAAGCAGGACTTAATAAATCTAAATCCATCAAAGAAATTGTAGGTTGCAATTCATATTTTCTTCGAATATTAATTTCATAATTCATAATTCATATCATAAAATTATAAAAATTGCAAATTCAACGTATTTGTGTTTGGGTATATTAGTATTATTGCTACACAAAAAATTAGCACATTAAGAGCATAATTTCAGGAGATATAAATAAAAAAATGGAAATGTAATTTAACATTAGAAACACTAAATTTTGAATGTTTATAATTCAAAAACTTATTGTTCAAATGACTTGAAAATTTGTGCCTAGGCATAGTTTGAACCGGAGTTCTGAAATATCTCGTTAAAATTGGGTATTGCCATTGAAAAAAATGAAGTTTGGGTTGGGTTGATTATTGACGGCCGATTATCTGCTCGAGGGATATAGGCCCTAGGGGGAGTGCCCTTCGTGGGGGTCTTTCTAAGGGAACCTAACCCGTATTTACGCATGGAAAATCCAAGGCTTCGAAGAAAACCACGAAAACTCCGAAACTGTTAGGCCGACGGGCGCTATTGGGTTCGAACCCAGCACCTCCCGTCTACCAGCTTTGAGAGCAGAACCTCTCAGCCACTGGTGGGGCCAAAAAAAAGAATGAAGTTTGGATTCGTTTTAATATGTAGATGGCCCCCTAAGCAAATGTTATATACATCATTTAAAAGTAGATTTTATTTCCAATCGTTCGGTACCAGTAACTTTCGTCAGCAATAATTTGTGGAGGAGTTAGTAGGGGGTGTTTACTTTTTTTCCACGACTGTACGTGTTCATTTATTCGTTTTTTTTTTATTACTAAATCCTTATGACAAAATTTATACATTATATTGCACAATGCAAAAAT
The DNA here is from genome assembly GCA_963932465.1 of Maratus speciosus. Lineage (NCBI taxonomy): Eukaryota > Metazoa > Arthropoda > Arachnida > Araneae > Salticidae > Maratus > Maratus speciosus. The sequence continues at coordinate 278,859,347 of OZ010787.1, read as the reverse complement.
GTATTCAAGGTAGCATTATTTTGTAATATTTTACAAAAAATCTATTGGTGTTGGAAATTTTCAATGCGGTATTGTATTTCAGGTATTTCAGCATTCAATTATTTTTCTAAAATTACTACTTTTTTAGGAGAAACAGATACCTAGTTGAACAGTGTACTGAAAAAAAAAATACCCTAATTTCTATTTATTTTATTTTTATTTGTGATGCAACGAAAACTCATTTCTGACACTTTCGTTTACACAAATTTCTCATTTATCAGTCGATTTTGGACCTACTAATATGCAACATTATCACAACATGCTTCAAATTTATGTTTATCTATAGTTAAATTGATATGACATTTCATTATTTGAGATATACGTCATTCACATTTGTATTACTCTTTATCCTGTGGAACCACGTTAGTGTTATAAGTTATATATATACATATATGTACTTGATAGATAAATTGAGGCATTGCAGATATTAAGGGCAAACTTGTTAAAAGTTTATTATTTTTTCAAAACGTAACATGGAAGATTATAGTAACTACAGCCAATCTCTTACAAGAGTCCAGATCGCTCCCTGAAATTTGCTTTGGAATACAAACTGACAAACTAACCATAACAATAAATATGTATTTCGAACTGCCGATTGTCGAAACTTGTGTTTTGCGAATTATCGCAATATCTGCAACACCTCAATTATAGAATACTTTTTATGCTTTTAAGCTCATAAATATTGATTACAATTAATGTAATATTGTTAGACTGTAAACTTATGTATTATTTTATTGCATCGTTGATCAGATATCTTAGGTAACATTTAAGAATTTACAGTGTAAAATCTGCACCCTCGTGCAGTCCTTGGGGTGACGGGGGGCGAGATATTTGCTAAATATCACTGATCTTTTCTCTATGTTTTATACACTAGAATCTGTAATATTTTGTAAGGTCTTGATTTGCTTTTTTTTTTTTAATATTATAATTGAGATGAAAAGATCTGACATAAACTGTAGCTTTTGCTTTTAACACAGGAATGTGTATTTTAATGATATCCCTACATCTGGCTGTTCCCGTGAGTTCATAACTCTTAAGGATTTTCTTAATTGTTAATTTTGTTCTTCTTTCCTTTTTGAAATGATGGAAGGTCATTTCAACTACAGCAAAGCTTTTGAAAAAGTACATATCGCGTTTTACGAATGCTTGAATTCTAACTGATCACTTGTTCTAACTTTCGTTCATTTGTAGCCTGGAATACGAAATTAATTGAGCTAATACTTGTAGATAATATAAAAATACTTCAAACTTCAAAACAAATTTTCTGGGCTATCTTTTTTTTTTTTTTTTTTTTTTATAAAGTTAGTTTCATAAAGGAAGGCTCAAAGATTGTCTCCTTAGTTATTGCACGTGTTTTACCAGTGATTTACCATCCTTAATTCGCCTACCTCAAATCTGATGACTTTTGCACAAATACAGGATTATTCACGAAGCAGACACTTTGTCTCAGATTATAAATTGTCTGTTGCCGGGTTGTATACTAAGGCTGAGATTACGCCAAAGCGACAGATTTTCCACTTCTTTGATGTCGTTGCTCCGGTGTCACTCGTGACAAGAAATAAATGTAAAATTTGTCGTGGGGAATCAATATCACAACCTCTAAAGAGTGTATTTTGTTAATAATGTCCGATTTGTTTTGAAACCTTTGAAAGCAGTAATAATGAGAACTGACCACACAGGCATTGGAAAAGAAAGCCCAAAGGAATAGTTTATGGTTTTCGCAGTGCAGTTAGGGACTGAAAGCGGAGTCTTAAGGTCCAAATAGACGTGAACTCTTCCAAAGTGAGTTTCTTTGGACACATTTAACACCATGTATTCATTATAGTAGAAAGATTACAAGCCTTACAAATGCACGTGAATAACAATAAGAAAAAACTGATGGATGTTGGTCTGAGAAATAATAGTTTTTTTGAAAAAAAAAATTCACATAAAAGCTAAATTTTGTTATCAGAAGCACGAATTAGGAAAAGGGTTTCACTAATAATTTTCTTTTGTAGGCATCATTGTTCAATTTGCGTGCATAAATCGTTCTGTTAGAAAAATGTTTGCTCTTTATGGATGACATATTTTCGACGAATATTGAGAAAATTCATTGACAAAATTTATAACGAATTGTTCTCGCTTAAGAACCTTTTGAGAGCATTATTGTATTGTGAACACTTTAAAATGAGTGATAAGGTTAAATAAACAGTTTTAATTTGTTTGCAATCTTAATAGTATAATCACCTGAAATCCTGAAAATACTAAAATTTAACTGGTCTTAGCCAAGTATGCTTTTCATAAAATATGCTGCTTAAGCTAAAAAAAAAATCGCCCCAAATTGCATTTAATTACTGAAATAATAAACGCCAACATATTTTTTATTTCTGCATTTTTGTGTTTAGCACATAAATTTAAAATTTGTAACTCATATTTACGTAAAGCTTATTTTCAAAACATAATCTGTAGGAATTAAATGAATATGAATGTGTATTTGTGTAAATGTGAATGTATCATCTGTGTTAATCTGGACTCTACAAATGAATTGAGATAAATGTCAATTATAAAAACATTTTCTTTCTTGATTTCTTATTCTGATTTATAATTTTCTTCTTTTTTTTCTTGATTTAGTTTATGATTACTTTGCAAATAAATAAATTAATTAAAAATATATATAAGGCAATAAATAACAGCAAAATGCTTTTGATTAAGAAAATTCTGGTTTTTATTATATTCAATTAAATTTATAACACTTGCTCTACCGTTAGTAGATAGATCAAGATAAACGTAACACTAAAACTAAATTAAAACATGTTTATGAGATTTAGATTCATAAAGATGAGTGAAACTTTAATAAATCCAGTTTTACAGCTTGAGATAAGATATTCTACGGAAGGTGTTCCATTTTTCTTATGAACACGTAGCGAAAATGCTATAAAGAGATATTTCCGTAAAAAGTTTGGCGAATTAAAGAAAAAATAATAAAATATATTTTATACAAATAAAAATAGTTCTGGAAATACAGTATACTGTGTTTGTTTTGTCCTCATTTATTTTTTTTTCAACAATAAAAGACCGGCTTATTTCGATATGACAGAATGCTTATAACTCACAGAGATAGAAAGCCAGGAAGTGATATGATTTTCTCTATTTTCAACTTTCTTATACTTACTACTAACACTCGCAGCCGATTGGTAGTTTACTCTTCTCTTTCATGTAACTAAGTACGAACTAAGCACTAAAATAAATGTCATTTTATATTCACTAATAGGAAAATTTTTAAACATTGCTTTTTAATTTGCATTGGAAAGGGTTTTTCTTTATATGTTTAAGGTTTCCAGAGGAAAAATGATTTTTTTTTTTAAATCCTGAAATGAAAATATTTAAATAAATAAAAGTGATTTTCGATATTAGGAAATCTTTCTTTGGAGAAATCACGTTCGTGGTAATAGAGAAATACATTCGAATTTATTAATATATCTACCTTCTGTTCTAAATTATATTGATATGACTGGAGCTTTGGGTAAATTTATTCTGAGTCCTTATTAAAATATTATAAAAGGTAAATTTGATTATTCAACAAATGAGGACGTATGTTTCAAAACTCGCCTTATCGAAAATTTAAAAAAATGAGCTTTCTCTATCAATCTTTTCTTTTGGTGAACATGCATAGAAAAAACACCACAATCTTAAAAAAAAAAAGAAAAGAAAAAGAAATAGTTTTATCGTGTATTTCTGGCATTGCAAAATCTTGGTTTACAATGAAAACCAATGGACACAGTCAGAGGTTTTACGCGATTTCCTAAAATTTGATTTTCTGGATAAGGCGAGTTCTGAAACTCACGTCCTCAAATGTATAAAATAGAAATCAAATAAAGCCTCTTCTTAAACAATGCAGTGATGCGTTCAATTTTTCGGTAGCAAAATAAAATTGAGACGTTTTTTAACATTGGCTTAAATAAAACTTTATGTTACAGTGAAAATTACTGCATATGCCCCTGGGAGCGAGAAAGATTCTTTCCATTATTTAAAGCACTCCCTCCTTTCTCCTATTATCGAAAAAGAAAGTTTTTAACATAGTAGAAATTTCCAACTTTTAAAATCAGATGGCGGCACTAAACATTTTGAGTATGTGAAATGAATTATATTTCCGTGAAAATTCATAGCTGATGGACGTAACAACCACGAGATTGAAATAGAGCTTTAACCGCAGTATTTTTTATTTAATTAAGAGGTAATTTAAATAAGCCAAAATTCTTTAACTTGAACTTGAATTTATCAGTAAATGAAAGGATACTCGCTTACAGAGCATTATCGTTATCGATAACAAATCTCCAATATCTATTTCTGTATGACGAATTCAACAAAATCTGAGGAATAGATTTTTTTTTTCAAATGCTGTTTAGAAATTACCCCTTTGTGCCACCACATTATTAACCCAGTCTTATTTTTAAAAGGTTATTATTCTTTGTTTAAAAGCAAGGGTGACCCGTCGCAAAAATTTAATTGGTAATTGTCTTTTAATGTATTTAGGGAAAATCAATCATCTTGTAAAGCAAAAATAAGAGATAAAACTTTCTGGTGAGAATTTGGAATGTCTAATTAAAACATCAGCCAGATTTTATGACATACATGATATCTAGCTAGGCTAATATATACACGTATATATTAATTATATATAACGTAACGTATAATTATATACAACTTATATATTAATATATTAATTAATACGTGTCTGCCATAGAGCGCAAGAGGTTAAGTGCTGTTGCGTAACAATGCCCTCATAGATTTAAAAGATTATTGCAATTTGCATTTTTAAAAATTATTATTTTTTTGCGTGTATGTATGTGTTATAAATTATTATTCACTTTACCCGTACCAGCATGCAAGTTCTCATATTTATCTTGTAACATTATTCAAACAAACAGCAAATATAAATGCATGGCTTTTAGCTGCGCTAGTACCTGAAAGCTATTGGCAAAACTAGCAAATGGCCTGTCTGCAGTCTCAGGTATTGTCACGCGTTCTGCACATTCTCCTACTATATGAATCGCTCCCCCTTCCATAAATGAGTTTAAAAAATCATCCAATGATTAAAAAAATCCTCCAATCTGATATTTATATTCTTAGAAAGTGTCTTTCTAAAATTTTATCTTTTAAAGACGTGATAGATTCTGGGGATATTTTAACGGCTCCTCCCCCCTTAGGGAAACAAAGGAACTGAATTTCTAAAAAAAAAATATGCGTATCTGATGTTTATATTTTGATTCTCTGTATCGCACAAAATTTTATCATTGAGGAAGTGACAGGTTTTGAGATCGGCTTTGCCGACCGCCCTCCATCTCTATGTATGATTGTTAGAAAGAAATGTCCAAATCAAATATTTTTATAGAATCAAACTTCGTTTAAAATAGAATCTAAAATATTTAATGAGTAATTAAGTTCAATTATTAAGTTAATTAAGTTAAATTATTGCATTTTTACGCAAATTTAAAATTTACTTAAAAAATTACAAACAAAAGTCAGTTTTAATTCTGGAATTCAGCATTTTTATATTTAATTTAAGCGTATGAAGTCATTTTTAAGAAATGTTAATTCTGTGTTTTTGGTGATAACATCTCTTTCATGACAATTTTTTTCTTCTGAATTTTAGTCGCATGGCTCGAGATGTTGCATCATCTATACTACACCATTGACCTTATTGATATAATCAAATTGCCTAAAATCATTCCAAAGTCCTGCGGTTCCGAATTTTCTTGTTCAACTAAGCTTATAGCGTCAGGTCGTCTCTAGCAACGATTATTGATGGAAAAGCGGAATCGCTGCCCTGTATGCTTTCTAAATATGTAAAAAACCAATTTAAAATCGTGAATTAATATTTTATGCTTCTTTTAAATTTTCACAAATTTCTTTAGCTATATATTTTGTAAAAAGAAATTATGATGGCAAGGAAACAAAATATTTGTAAATGTAATTTTACTTTATATTTCAAATTTTTTTTTTTCTAATTTATGTTCTTGAAGTACAAAATTTCTGAATATAAAATTCAGAATTTGTTTATGTATTCATTTTTAAATGTAAATTCTTAAAATAAATATTTTTTAAATTTCGGAAATTCGGTTCAAAACATCAGCTTTGACAGCATTTTCTGGAAAATCTTCTGCCTTTACCGGAAAACGGAAAAAACTGTGATTACATAGATTAATTTAAGTCTATATTTTTAGTCAGAGAAACTTCTTTTAGTCTTTCATTTTCGTCGTCGGCAAAAGATTCGGCTGACGCATTAGCAAAAGATGCAAAAATAATAAAAAAATACTTTTTTATAAAACGAGCCTGTTTTCATTATCTTTTCTTTTGTGCGTCCCCCTTTTTCTATAATAATTTCGCACTTTTTCTTTTCCTGCATTTAAGTAATATAACTTTTAAATTAATATTGTTTAATACGAAAAGAGCTGAATAAATAATTTGTATGATTCTCAAAATGATGTTTACGTGTCAAAGGGTCCGGTGTCAGCATCGGTTTTATTGTCACTGGATTACATAGCCGGCAGAGTTCTGTACAAAACAGGGCCGTAGCGACCGCCCCCATACCCTCCATTTGGGGGGAGGGGGGCTGGGCAAAGTCAGGGGCCCAGTAGTGAGCTATTGTACCTTCCAGCCGAATGTTTTTTTTTACTTTTAAAATTATTTTTCTATGTATTTTTAATAACATTTTATTTTGTTTTATCGAAATTCATTTTTTTTGTCAAAGATCTTGATCAGATTTAGAAATAGAAAACAGATATGTGCTTTTCTTCTATATCCACCATTCTTTATGAAGGCTGTAATTTCTACTTAAAAAATAAAATTGCATTTTAGTATTTTTGGGGTGCGCCTATCAATGGGCGAAAAAGGTGAAACCAAAGGTTCAAAACTTCTTCAACACTATTACTTCCTTCAATCAAAACAGATATGCGCTTTTTTTTTTTTTCTACAGCAACCATTCTTTTTAAAGGGGCCCAAATGAAAGAAATTTTGCAGGCTCTAAATTCTTTTTGAATTGTCTTTTTTAGGGCCTCCTATAAAAGTGCGGAAAAGTTGGAGCCTAAGATTCAAAACTTTTAAACCCATTTTTTTATTCAATTTTTTTTAAAAATATGCTTTTTAATCTCACTGAGGGCCCAATAAATTTCAAAACTTCCTTAATACTATTACTTCCTTCAACCAAATGTGCGTCCTTTCTATAGTCATTATTCTTTTTAAAGGTGCCAGACGAAACAATTTTGCATGCTCTTAATACTTTTTAAATTGTCTTTTTGGGGGCCCCCAATAAAAGTGAGGAAAAGTTGCAACTCAAGATTCAAAACTTTTAGGCTCCATTTTTATTATTCAAATATTTTTAAAATATGCTTTTTAATCTCGTTGGGGGCCCCAACAAGGTTCAAAGCTTTCTTAAACTATTACTTTTTTTGACCAAAAGAGATATGGGCTTTCTTTCTATAGCCAGTATTCTCTTTAAAGGTTTCTAGATGAAAGAAATTGTGCAGGCTCTAAATTCTTTTTGAATTGTCTTTTTTAGGGCTCCCTATAAACGGGAGAAAAAGTTGGTGCCCAAGATCAAAAACTTTTAGGCCTTATTTTTTTATTCAAATGTTTAAAAAACATGCTTTTTAAACTCGTTGGGAGCCCCAATGAGTTTCAAAACTTCCTTAATACTATTAGTTCCTTCAAACAAATGTGCCTTCATTCTATAGCCAGCATTCTCTTTAAAGGTTCCCAGATGAAAGAAATTTTGCAGGTTGTAAATTCTTTTGAATTTTCGTTTTTAGGGCCCCCTATAAACGTGAGGAAAAGTTGGAGCCTAAGATTCAAAACTTTTAGGCCCCCTCTTTTTATTCAAATGTTTTTAAAATATGCTTTTTAATCTCTTTGGGGGCCCCAGTAAGGTTCAAAGCTTCCTTAATACTATTACTTCGTTTGACCAAAACAGATATGCGCTTTTTTTTTCTATAGCCAGTAGTCTCTTTATAGGTGCCCAGATGAAAGAAATTTTGCAGGCTTTAAATTCTTTTTGGTCTTTTTTAGGGGCCCCTATAAATGTGAGGAAAAGTTGGAGCCCAAGATTCAAAACTTTTTGGCCTCATTTTTTTATTCAAATGTTTTAAAAATATGCTTTTTAATCTCGTTGGGGGCCCCAATAAGTTTCAAAACTTCATTAATACTATTACTTCCTTCAACGAAATGTGTTTTTTTACAGTCACGATTCTTTTTAAAGGTGCCCAGATGAAAGAAAATTTGAAGGCTCTAAAAACTTTTTTAATTGACTTTTTTGTGGCCACCTATAAAAGTGAGGAAAAGTTGGAACTCAAGATTCAAAACTTTTAGGCCCAATTTTTATTATTCAAATGTTTTAAACATAAGCTTTTTAATCTCGTTGGGGGCCCCAATAAGGTTAAAAACTTTCTTAATACTATTACTTCTTTTAATCAAAACAGACATGCCCTTTTTTTCTATAGCTACCATTCTTTTTAAAGGTGCCCAGGTGAAAGAAATTTTGCAGGCTCTAAATACTTTATAAATTTTCCTTTTTCGGGCCTCTCTTAAAAGTGAGCTAAATTCGGAACTCAAGATTCAAAACTTTTAAACCTCATTTTTTTTCAAATGTTAAAAAAATATATGTTTCTTAATCTCGTTGGGGACCCCAATAAGCGGGCATCTATGTGCATTGCATATGCCACCTATCCCCTTATGTTCAACCTGTTTGATTTGTAACATTTCATTTCTCTTGGATCGATAAATTACTTACGTTAACTATACATAAATTACATTGTGTATTTATTTAATCTACTAGCAGAGCTTCGCCTGCTTCGCTGGTTGCTTAAAAAAAAAAAAAAAGAATCTATTTTTTGGAGTTCTCCATTGGTGGCCTTCACTGCCTTCCGCAGCATAAACCCGTTCCTGATATTCCCGCTCCGATATACAATCAAACAATCATTGAATTGTTGTTTTTTTTTCTTTTTCGATAAATGTGATAGTGTCCAGATAAAAGTGGAATTTTTCAGCATCGTAGCTCACGTTGCTACGGGAACAAATTTGTTATTTTTCCACTTCAGCTTAATTATGACAGCAGCAAAATCAACTGGATCTACTTCGGTTTCAGAAAAAAAAAATATGTCAAACTCCGCAAAACGCGAAAAAAAAATGTAAAAATCTTATAAAAAATTGGGCAAAAATTCAAAAATCGCTGAGAGAAAATTTATTATATCGAGCCAAAAGATTGAAACTGGAATGTTAAAAAATTGCCGTGAAAGACAAATACGCTAAAAATCACATAAAATGTTCGTAAAAAATTCAGAAATTTCTATGGATATATTTCCTATATTGAGCTAAGACTGAAACCTGATCCCTTTTAGGGATGTCAAAAATCCGCGCCGCAGATGGCAAAATTTAATATATTGGGATAAAAGATTGAAACTGGGTTCCTTTTATACTCTCTCTCTCAAGAAAAAAAAAAAAAAAAAAAAAAAAAAAAAGAAAGAAATCAGTGAATTGAAGGATTTTTTCAGTAACTTTTTTTTTCGTTCAAACGCACACACACACAAAAAAAAAAAGCTTGGATTTGATTTGCTCATTTTCCGCAAAAATATAGAAAACTCACCAATCTAACGTAAAAATTACCTAACATCCTTACTAAATATAAAGATGCATTTTCGTGAAATCAAATCACTGGAATGTTCCGCCAACTTTGCTGCATTGTACTTTTCCCTACTGGAAACTGAACTTTTACGCATGACTTTTTTCCTTCATAACACGAAGTCGCTAATCAAAGATCAAAATTTCTAGAAATTTTCCTTTCTAAAGACGAAAATTTCTTCAAATGTGAGATAAAATTTCTTCTAATCACAGGGGGTCTTAAAAAAAAAAAAAAAAAAAAAAAAACGTTCGTGAAAAATTCAAAAATCGCAAAGAACGAAATTTAGTGCATCGGGCTAAAAGACTGAAACCTGATTGCTTTTACTAATGTCAAAAAATCATGTCGGAACGCGAAAAAAAGTTAAAAATCACATAAAAAATTTGCGAAATATTTAAAAATCGAATAAGACTACTTTACTATATTCGGCTAAAATGGAAAGATGGATTGAAAATAGATTCCTTTTATGAATGTGAGAAAAAAAGCACGAAACTCGAAAAAATACAAAAAATTAAATTAAAAAAATTCGAATCAAAAAATTAAAAAATCTGTTTCGGGGTGCATAAGTTCAGGCATACAGGTAACCTTCCCGTCAAATTTTGTCCGGAAAAGAAAAATATCTGGTCAGAAAAAGAAAAACTCTGGACAGACTCTGTCTTTATTATTATCTACTAGGAAACCCGTCTTCGTTGCCCACAGAAAGGTACCTTCTACCCGAAGGTATTTTTTTTTTCTTTTTAAATTTCAACTTGGGTGACAATTTTAAACTGGAGAAAACCGAAATGTATGAGAACGACATCCCAAAAGTATTTTTTTTTTAATTAGTAAATATGTACATATATATATACCGGGTGTCCCAAAAATGACTGATGGATTTTAAAATTCCATAACTTGCAAACGATGACAGATATTTAAAAAATTCTTGCAGGAGGGTTATGTATGATGTCAGGAATTTTTTTACTGTGATTGTTAATTTTAGTTCGAATTTCAAACAATAGATGGCGCTGACAGCGATTGACGCTCAGTCGAGGAATAAACTGACGTCACTCTGCATTAATGGGAAGGAAGGAGATTACGGATATGGAGTGGTTATCATTCTTCAGCACAATCTTGCTCTTAGGGCTCGATTCTGAACTCATTCGATATGATTTCAATGGAGTGCGTTGTTCTCCATGGAAACAACAAATTCTTCGATAGTGGAATACAGCGTTAAGAACTGTGCATGAAAACAAGTAGTATTCGAGTTTGCAGGCGATTTTACATTGATGAAGTTTTATTTTCCCGGATTAAATTACTTTTTATGGTCTGATGAAAAGAATATTTTATGCATCGTATTTTAAAACTAGGTGAAGAAAGAGATTTAGAATTTTTTGTTGTTGTTAAAAATTTTATAACTTTTATTACATTCTAATAAGTTTTAGATCTTTTAAGGAAGTTCATCAGTAGGTTTTTATGAATGTTGGATAATAATCCTGAAAATGGTTAATAGTATATTGTTGTTCAAAATAACTGCTTAAAAACAAATATTAGAATTTACCTTGTTTAACCCTTTTGAATAGGGGTATTATATCGTTGCATTAAAATTAAAAAAATAAAATGAATGCTAGTGAATTAAAATTTTTGTTTGACAGTTAGATATTAAAATATTGTACACACGCAGCTTCATCTTGATGTTTTATAAAATAAAACTAGTAAATATTTTTTATCTACATCTAATATTTAAATTGTAAAAATGTGCTAAAAGAATTCTTGGAGTTAGAATTTTTACGGTTTGGCAACTCTTTCTACACACAAATGCTAATATGCATATATTTTTTAATAATAAAGATATGAATGATATCTAATGTGATAAACTAAGTTCAAATTAAACTTGACAAGAGTCTAAAACTTAGTAGTACTTAAATTATTGAAGGCTACAAACAAATTTTTATTCAAATTTTTATCTTTATATAAATTAAGACCGTATTTCTAATAGCACTTTTTGTTGGAATGCAATTGTAATTTTAAAACTTTTTAGTTTATATATATATTTTAAAAAATCATGAATCGTAATAATCAGGGCTTGGCAAATGCGGTCGCCACATGCAACCAATATTTTTTACTCGACGACCAGGATTTTTAATATGGCGGTTATTGTAGTGTTAACGAAAGAACAAAGTGTAAACGCATTATCCATATCATGCACAGAAAACGGCATTATTTGCTGCTCTAGCCAGTTAGCATGTCATGTGATTAGAATGTGGGGAGAGGGTGGGTCGTTTGTACGGGTTGTTTACCAATGTTTTTTGCAATAGGGTTCTGTTTACAGTTTTTCAGGGAAATCTGGTAGTAGTGGCCCGGGGGGGGGGGGGATTGAGAGAGAATTTTAAATATTAGACTAATAACTAATGAAGAATATTCTATAATTATACGTGTTTAGTGTTTGAATTATCATCCATAGTAAATGGAAAAAAATTCCACTGAAAATCAGAAGGACATTTTTTTGAAGGGGGGAGAGGTACTTTTCCATAGCGATTTCATTTTTGTATTAAATCAATCCTTAGATTGTTGTATTAAATCAATCATTAGATTGTTGTATTACATCTGTACTTTGATTGTTGTATCAACCGTAACAACGACCCACCCTCTCCCCACATTCTAATCACATGACATGACATGCTAGCTGGCTAGAGCAGCAGAGAATGACAATTTCTGTTTATGATATGGAAAATTCCATTTACACTTTTTTCTTTCGTTAACACTACAAAAACCGCCAGATTAAAAATCTTGGTCGTCGAGTAAAAAATATTGGTAGCAAGTGGCGATCGCATTTGCCAAGCCCTGATTATTATGATTCATGAATCTTTTTAAAATATATATAAACTAAAGAGTTTTAAAATTACAATTGAATTTCAACAAATGTGCTATTAGAAATACGGTCTTAATTTATATCAAGATAAAGATTTCAATAAAAATTTGTTTTGTGGCATTCAATAATTTAAGTACTACTAAGTTTTAGACACTTGTCAAATTTAATTTGAACTTAGTTTATCACATTGATATCTTTATTATTAAAAATGCATGCATATTAGCATTTGTGTGTAGAAAGAGTTGCAAAAGCGTAAAAATTCAAACTGCAAGAATTCTTTTAACACATTTTTAAAATTTAAAACGGATGTAGATTAAAAAAATATTTACAAACTTTAATTTATCAAACATAAAAATGAAGCTGCATGTAGTACAGTATTTTAATATCAAACTGTCAAACAAAATTTTTAATTAACTAGCATTTATTTTATTTTTTTAATTTTAATGTAACGATATAATACTCTATTCAAAAGAGTTAAAAGAGGTAACTTCTAATATTTGTTTTTAAATAGTTATTTTGAACAACAGTATACTATTAACCATTTTCACGATTATTATCCAACATTCATAAAAACCTACTAACGAACTTCCTTAAGGGGTCTCAGGACTCTTAAAGCTTCAAATTTTCGAAATTTTAAATTTTTTTAGATGTTAAAGTACTATCTTTTCTGAACATCTTGATATAATTATATCCTTGAAATTCCGATTAGAACGAAAGTTTTGGTATTTAGGTAGATTTCGTATGAAATACAGCCTATTACATTCTCCCCTATGTTGGAATTTCTGAAAATTTTTTGCAGATCTACACTGATCATGACCCCTAGAACCCAAAACCACCCTCAGTAAAAAAATTTATCTATCTATCCAACTATCTATCTCTATCTATCTATATATATCACTTTCTTCTGGACACGATAATTTTCACAATTCTGCACAAATCTCTTCCAAACTGACATATAAAATTAAGGGGCATAAAATCTTGGTCAGGTTTGTTAATGTTCAAAATCAGACCAAGGGGATGGAAATAGGAAGGGGTTTTGTGAAAACCGAAAAAAACCCATAACTGCTTAAGTTTTGTACATATCAAATCAGTTTAAAGTTTTTATTACTTCTAAAAATAGGGCCAAAAATTTATGAATCATAGATTTTTGATAAAATTAAAAATGGGCTCAAAGGACGCAAAAAATTCTTCGTCTATTCTCCAGATATCAAATCCAATTAATTTTATTATAAATCTCCTTAATATTATCTACAACTTTTATATTCACAAGTTTTTGATAGGACCAATTCGTACCGAAAAAAAAAAAAAAAAAAACTGAAAACGAAAAAAAAAAAAAAAAAAAAAAAGGGGGGGGGGGGGTTGAAGAAGAAAAAAATTCATATATCCGTCAATTCACAAGATATAAAATCCCCATGATTTTATCATATATCTCCTTAATATTATCTGAAACATTTATACAGACAAGTTTTTGATAGGACCAATTCTTACAGCAAAAACAAATTAAAAATACATAGTTGTTGAAGAAAAAAATCATCTTATTAAGGGTGCATTCAAATCCAAACTGCTTATATTCTTACTCATTTTTAAATTCAGTTTTGCTCTCAAACGCATCCAATTGGTAGATTCTCTTACTCAGAAACTATATAATGTACCGTAATGATCGATTTTTTGATAGAGTTAGAATATATTTTTAAAAAATGATGTAAATGTGGGCATTTTCAACAGAATTTCCCGAAGCGATTGTGTTAGAAACTAGAAATACTGTCCTACTGAGAAAATAATTGTTTATAAATCAAGTTTTAATTAATTGAACGAAAAATACAAACACAGGTCGCTTATAAATCTCTTCAAAAATCACGTCAACAAGTTATATATTTTTTCTATTAAAAATGAATCTGAAAATGTGCCAGAAAATTTCGAGTTGTTGAGCATGGAAAAGTATTTTTTTTTAATACCGCCTTAACATGATTCTGATAAAACCAGCTATTATATAAAAATGAAATAAAAACTCGTCAAAAGCGACCAGATAAAATTGTTAAAGTTGGTTTATCTCTAATCGTGATTTAGTTTTTTTTTCTTTTGATGAAATTAGTAGACTTAACTTCGAAATCTACCTCCGCCTGTAGGTCGGTCCGGCAGGGATTTTTAGATTTATACCCGCGCAATAGGTGAAGCGGCATTTCCGAAGATTTGAACTCATTTTTCTCCAAATGACGTTTTTGGGCATAACGCGCAGGATATCTCAAAAACTTATGAATATTTTTTCATGAAATTGAAAAATATATATGTTTCAGTCTGTATAAACTGAACCTAAAATTTCCTTTTTATTCTTCAAAAAAAAAAAACTTTTTTAGGTGATTATTCTG